>CM053141.1:5564582-6958957 GCA_028571685.1 Heterohyrax brucei
TTCTCAAGTTCAAGGTACTCAGAGACTTCCAGTCTTATTGCATCTCAAAATATGGAAAAAGCACTCTCTTCAAAGATAATAAGGACTGAAGGACTTTCAAGAAACTCACGGGAATCGAAACGTTTTGCAGGATTTGTAACATTAAAACAAACGATAAACAACGTACGTATTGTTTAAAAAATAGGTTTTAAGAAATGAGTCTATTTATATGATGAACTGTTTCAAAATATTTAACAAGAAATCTAGATCCTAATGAATCAATACAGTTAGATCTCCTAAAAAAAAATGAGTTAAACCATTTTGTCTCAAATTGCTATAAGGATTAAGAATATTAAATTTCCAATAGGTTAGTCATTCTCCCATATGCCAAACAGTGCTGTAAATAGGGTATTTTAGCAGCAACTTTTCAGTAAGATTAATCTTTTGTGAATAACTTGAATGAAACTATGATTAGCTCTATATTAGGATTTCATACTTTCTGCCGTAATAAACATCGTCTAAAAAATTTCTTCATCTTTGAAATTCATGCGTAAGCCTTGCTGAAATAATTTAATTTAGAAACCAAAGATCATTCCAGAGTAATTTGAACTCATGAGAAATTGACTTTTTTCCTTGGAATTTGTTTTTCTGAAAAATAATACCAGACAGATGATACTTCACCTTATTCACAAATATTTCAACCACAGTATCACAGCTACAGAACTGTATGGTAGAGGACTCATTAATACCCCCAAAACAAACAGAGCATAATCAACTGTTAGCTAGACGGGCTTCTATTCAGATCTGAGTGCTCAAGAAATACAGCTATTGTGTACAAGAATATTTCATCTGCATTATCTAAGACTGCTTTCTGCCCTTCCAATGTTACCTCCAGGAGAGTAAGTTCTCTTCCAGCTGTTCTGGAGAAGAGATTCGTGAAGTAGAGAGAGCACAAACTGCAGGATCAAAAGATTGACACCTTAAAGTTCTATGACCTTGGCCAAGTCATTTGAAAACTGGTTCTCACCTCTTTCATCTCTATGATGGTCAATGTCCTGTTTTGGTAATACTGTTAATGCTACAATACATAGCCCATGCTGAAATAATTATAAGGCTAAACGGTCGTTTTTAGGTGACTTCAAGTTCACCTGGACTCAAAGTTACCTCAGGTATAATGTGACTAAACTTGGCCCAGTCCTGAGTCATCTTTTAACCTATTGCTGTCTGGGAGCCCATTCTTGCAGCCACTGTTTTAATCCATGAAATTAAAAACCCAGAGACCAAACACACTGCCTTCGAGCCAATTCTGACTCACAGCGACCCTACAGAACGCCTCTTTAGGGTTTTCAAGGCCATAAATCTTTACGGAATTAGATGACCACATCTTTGTTCCACACAAGACTAAAAACATGATTGAGTGAATATTACTATCATTACAATCCGAGAAAATGCTCAAGATGGCTTCAATTCTGATTCCCACATTTGAGATGGCAAGTATCCACAAGGCTGTTTCAGTTTCCCTGGAAAGCTGCTTGCAAAATCATGGTATTGACTTTTATCATAAAGTATACATTATTTTGTGAGTCTAGCATGACCTATTGCTACAGTCTTAACACATGGTGAGCCAAAAACTTTACTAACATTTGTGATGAAGCAGTACACTTTGTAAACAGATTAATCATTTATTGGACAAAATATCATTCTTCTATTCAGGTTATTACATTTCCTTTTAATTTTTACGGTCGCCATGAGTCGGATCCGACTTGATGGCACTTGGCTTGGCTTTAATTTTTACTGGTCATTTAAAACTCTCTCAGGACATACGATGTCTAACAGAATCCTAGTTCAGTAGTCATTTGTCTTCTTTTTCCTTTCCCATTGTATCTCCATACTACATTTTATGTCGTTGTTGCTGTGAAGTGCCATCAAGTCGGTTCCAACTCATAGGGACACTATGCACAATATCACAAATTACTGACCAGTCCTGGGCCATGCCCACAATCATTTTAATGCTTAAGCTCATCACTGCAGACAATCTGTCAATTCGTCTTGTTGACAGAACTTTCTCTGTTTCACTGATCCTCTACATGATCAGGCATGATGTCTTGCAGGGACTGATCCCTCCTGACGTGTCCAAAGTATGTAAGAAAGTCTCATCATCTTTGCTTCCAAGGAGCACTCTGATTGTACTTCTTCCAGAACAAATTTGTTTGTTCTTTTGGAAGTCCATGGTACATTCAACATTCTTCTCTAACACCACAATTCAAAGGTGTCAGTTCTTCTTCTGTCTTTTTTGTTCATTGTCTAGCTTTCTTATACGTATGATGCAGTTGAAAATACCATGGCTTGGGTCAGGCACAGCTTTGCCTTTAAGGTGACATCTTTATTTTTCAGTACTTTAAAAAGGTCCTTTGTGGCAGATTTTCCCAATAAAATGCTTCTTTTGTTTTCTTGGCTGCTGCTTCTGTGGGTGTTGATTCTGGAAACAAGTAAAATAAAATCCTTGACAAGCTCGATCCTTTCTCTGTTTATCACGGTGTTGGTTACTGGTTCAGTTGCCAGGATTTTTGTTTTCTTGATGTTGAGGTGCAATCTGTACTGAAAGCTCTGATCTTTGATCATCTTCAGTAAGTGTTTCAAATTCTCTTCACTTCTAGCAAGCAGGATGGTGTCATTTGCATAACACAGGTTGTTAATGAACCTTCCTCCCATCTTGATGTTACACTTTTTATGATATACTGACATCTTAAAACCCAGGAAAATACTTAAGAAGTAGTACCAATACCAAAATTTTATTTTATGTTGGAAATAGGGTCACAAACAAAGAAACAAAACAGAACAAAAAATTTGGTTTCTTAATTACTGAATGACATCTTTATATACACAGGGATTGGCACAATGTTTTCAACATGGGATCCCATACAGCAAGTTTACCCTCTTTCTTACAGTCTCTGAGGAAAACCCACTAAAACTCTTGTGTAATGGCCAGACACTATGTGGTTGAATACTTTGTTGTTACCCTAATACCGGCTGATCCCTGACTCTTTCAACCTTGACCCTGTAGCTTTCACGGTCCAATAGCTTGTGGGCAGAAATGAGAACAGTATCAGTCTTTCAGCTGCTGGGACATCAGTGACAGCCTAATTTTAATTTTATTCTATTTGTGAGTATAATCATACCCCAAATAGCCTCTGGGTTGGGTGGTAAGCCATGACATAACTTACACAGAAAATGGAAAAAATGTTCATCTGTAATATGGCAACAAAACTTTGGGTCTATCATCTTTGAAAAACACGAGGCCGGGGGACAGTTTGCCTAAGAAGCCAAGGACAGTGAGCAAAGATATTCTGAGTTGGTGTGTGGTAGTGTTGGCTGGTTTTCATTACTGCATTTGACAAAGTCCTACAGAAGGAGACAAACTCTGAGAAGTAGCCAGCTTTTAGGTAAAATAGAGGGACGAGATACAACTCCGAAATTTGGGATCCTGCAGGTTTGGAAGGTAAAATTTTGTTCATGTGTGTTTACACTAGTGCCTGAGACACAACACTTGTTTTTGCTACACATGAGCCACTGAGAATAAAGATAGATTGTAGGGCACCTAAATGACATAGAGAAGGCAGGTTTTAGAGGATCCAAGGGGCTTGATATACTTCTAATATGTTGAGTAGATAGTCTATCAGGTGCACATTTCCCATACAGCTAGAAATGTTACTTTTCTATCTCCAGCTTTCAGAGGTATCTCACTCCTGCAGGTAGTAATAAAGAACTGTTCTGGAGTTTACTAAGGGTTTGGCTCCCCCTGGATTCTGTCAATTCAGCCTCAAGACTGCTCCTGGGAAGCTCCACTACTGTAGATTATAGGTCACTTCATTCTTGGGCCCGACAATGCTACAAACACATCCTTCGAATTAGGTCTTTTGTGCAAATATCTCCATGGCTTTTTATTTCCCCACTAAATTCTATGGAGTAAAGATACATGAAAATCTTCAAGGTACGTATGTTAGGCTGTGTTCTCTAGAGAAGCAAAACCAGAAAAACTTATACATACATGCATATATGGAGAGAGGGAGAGAGACATTTATATCAAGGAAATGACTCACATGGTTGTAGAGGCTGGAATGTATCAAGACAGGATAGTAGCTTCTCCTTGTTCATGTAGGCACAAGGGACTAGTGAACCTAAAACTGGTGGATGGGAGAGCAGAGCCATTTCTCACAAGCTATGAAAATCAACTAATCCTAAGATCAGTAGACAGGACTACAGGTAAACTACTAGCTCAAGTCAAGTCCCAAGAACAGGAGGTCAGATGAACAGGAGCCACATGCAGGGCCCAGAATGAACAGAAGCCCATAAGCCCTGCCAGAGCCTCCACTTAAATTTAATGCAGGTGACTCACCCAAGGAAACTCACCCTCAACTGACTGGCTACTCACAGCAGATCCTGTTCTGGAGTGATCATATATAAAATCTCAATGGGGAAGTGGTCACAACACTATACCACTGCTAAACACTGAGAATCATGGCCCAGCCAAGTTGTCGCACAATCTTAAGCACCTCAGCATGTTATCTGTAGTTGGGGATAAAATGTCTGACATGAGACACTGATACAGATAATAGTGTTTGAAGTAGAATTAATGAAGTGTAATCGACATCAAGCAGGAACTCCAATTTACTTATCCATCTTCCAGAAATGTAGCACTTTTAAAAATCCATGGAACCACCCCATATCTGTTTGAATGCCTAACCTGAAATAGGAATTGCTGGATTGGATGTGGAGCAACAGGAACTCATTCACTGCTAATGGGAATGTGCCGAGGCCCGTCACCCACAGAAGTCCCTGTAGCAAAGCTACACGCCTATGTGATGACGAGTGGAGGCATCTCACCCTTGGCATATTTTTGGCTATACTGTCCCTGATAACACTTGGCTGGCTCCCTGATAACATTTTGCATCTTAATTCTTGTAACTATACCAGATTGCATTGTTAGGGACACTGAAAAACCTTCCTCAAAAGTACTGTCTCATCTCCCGGCACGAGGATTAAGGAAGAGGCCTTCTAAGAGGGGCTTCACAACCCTCTTGGCTTATGAAACAACATTGAGGAAACCTGAACGGGAGTTCCTAGAGAAAAGAGATCGGAGGAATGAATCCCTACACAGCATGCCCAGCACTGGAATGCTGAGGCCAGCCCGGCCCTGCTGTCTTCCCCCAATTGCACATCCCCCTCCACATGTGAAATACAAGATTGCAGGAAGGCCCTGGGAAGCTCCCCAGGGACAACCCCCACACACAACCCTTAGATATAGACATCCCACTCCCAAGTTTATTATAATTGGTATGGCAAATGGACAAATATTAAAGAAACATCCTTCTTAGAATAGATTAAGAGAGGCATAGGGTGGGGTACAGTAGGTGCTTACTGTCCCCACAGGAAGAGATAAAATAAGAACAAAGAAGGAACAAATAGAGACAGCCAGATAACAACCTTTAGATGAGTCTACCCCTCTTCCTGTGCCTTTAACCTCAAGGCATAGATAGAGCTGACTTAGCTCAAGGCATAGCTTTGTTCTCACTGTTGATTATAACCACAATATACCTGTCTCGAGCCATTACCTAGAAGGCCATAATGATTAACATGAAAAGAGACCATGAGGTATCAGTTCCTTACTAGCCAACAGCTTATGTGGTCAAAGAGCAGGATGAAATCACGTCACATCATTGATTGTATAAGAATAAAGAAAGACAGGCCTTAACAGGATGCTGACCTCCAGATTCCTGGTTGTCTGAATCTCTTTCCTGTACCGACACCTCCCATCCCTTTGTGATCCCAGACCCTGCCGAGGCTGGCCCCTGGCAGGAATGCAAATCAGTACAGTCACTTTGAAAGTTCCGCTGTTTCCTACAAAGATAAACTTAGTTTTATCATACAATGCAGAAATCACATACCAAGATATTTGTTCAGCTCACCTGAAAACATATGCCCACACAAAAACATACATACAAATGTTTATAGCAGCTTTATTCATAATTACCAAAAGTTAGAGGCAACCAAGGTGTGTTTAAGAGGTGAATGGATCACCAAAGTGTGACTACATCCATATAATGGAATACTATTCAGGGATTAAAAAGAAATGAACCTTCAGATCAAGAAAAGACACTCAGACAAACCTTAAATGCTCATTCATGTGTTAAAGAAGACAATTCAAAAAGGTTACAAGTTACATGATTCTAATCACCTAACATTCTGATAAAAGTAAAAATGTAGTAACAATCAGATCTGTGGGTGCCAAAGTATTAGAAGAAGGAAGGGATGAATAGCCATAGCACAGGAAATTTTTTTAGGGTGATGAAATCATTCTTTATAACACTGCAATAGGGGGTGCTTGACACTGCCATTCTCTAAACCGATGGGATTTTATAGCATAAATACTGTACTTTCATGCTTGTAAATTTTCCAGATCATTCAGAAGGATTAGAATTCCAGGAAGAATTGCAGGCTGTGACAGGACAGGACAATGTAACCTTCCTACACATGCGTGAAGCAACCTCAATGAAAGGGATGGTGAAAAAAGACATTAATCCAAGTTACTTTGGTGAAGTGCAGAATCTGTAAGGCTAAGGAGAAGCAACTGCACATAAGCACTGTACTGTACTTAATAAAGTCATTTCCCGTGGCATTTGAGTGAAATACTCTGATACCACTATCCCTGGATGGAGCAAACAGCTAAAGAACTCACTGCTCCTCACAAGGTTGGTGGTTTGAGGCTACACAGAGGCAGTGAAGAAGAAAACCCTCTCAATCTACTTCCAAAAACTCAGCCACTGACTGAAGACCCTATGGGACACAGTTCTACTCTGACACACATGGGGTCACCGTGAGGCAGCATTGACTTGATGGCAACTTGTATACATGCTTGCTGGCACTGACCAATTAAGAAAATTGATGAAGAATACATGTGCAACTCAGTGACATTGGTTATAGATATGAAGTTGTGCAAAAATTCTCACCCACCTTTTCAAATTATATCTCCCCCATTGATAAACTCACTGCCTCCTAAAGTTCCCTGTCTTTCAAGTTGCTGTTGTCAGTTTGATCCTATATCAATAGGATATCAATTTTGCTCTTAAAAGAGCAAAATGTTCCAGGGGGACCTTCTTTATTAGTTAAGCTAAATTGTTGTTTGGTTTTAAGATGACTATAGGGTATGTTTTGGTTTAAGGTTTAAAGGTTATTTCAGAGCAATAGTATAGGAAGTTCATCCAATCTCCAAGGTTCCAGAAATTCTGGATTCTTTTCTGTATTTTCCCCCTGTTGATTAAGATTTTTTTCTTACAGAATCTTTGATGAAAATATTCAGTAGTGGTAGCTGGGCACCACCCAGTTCTTCTGGTCTCATGGCAAAGGAAGCAGTTGTTCACAGAGGCAATTAGCCACATATGCATTTCTTCCCTCTCTTCTTGATCTTCCTTGTTCCTCTAGACAAATAGAGATCAACCGTTATTCCATGGATAGTGTCTTAGTCATCTGGTACTGTTCTAACAGAAATACCACAAAATAAATGGCTTTAACAAAGAAAAGTTTATTCTTGCACAATCCAGTAGGGTACAAATCTCAATTCAGCGTGTCTAATCCATGGGGATAGCCTTCCCTCTTTGTTGGCTCTGGACAAAAGTCCTGTGTTCCATCAGTCTTTGGTCTGAGATCATCTGGGATCAGGGACCTGTGCTCTGAAGGACGTGCTGTTCTCCTGGTGCTGCTTTCTTGATGGTATGAGGTTCCCAGCTCCATGTTTGATTCTCTTTCATCTCTTGTAGGATAAAAGGCTGTGCAAGCCACACTCCAGGGAAACTCTCTTCACACTGGAGTGGGGAGGTGACCTTAGAGTTTTTACAGTCCCATCCTAATTCTATTTAACATAAGTCCAGTCTATTAACTACAGGCAGAGATTAGAATGTATGGCATCAGAAAATCACAAAATACTGTACATTAGAATGTATAGCATCAGAAAATCACACAACAATGGGAATCACCAGCCCAGTCAAATTACTACACGCATTTTTTGGGGAGATACAATTTAATTCATGACGGATGGTCACTTGCAAACTTCTAGGATCCCAGACGCTAACAAAATGAACTAGGAGACAGAAAAGAATAACTAGACAAAATATTAGTTCAGATAGCTGGGATGCCCCATGAAACCATGAACCTGAAAGTCCAAACTAAGAAATCAAATCCCAAGAGATTATGAGCCATAGCAGCCGCTCTTTGTTGTTGCTTTTGTAAGTATATCTATCACATAGCTTATGCCAATTCAACATATCAGATGTAAAATTTATTGACAACAATTATGTTAGTCAACTGTACAATCTACCCTTAGTCGATATTATTTTTCCTTCATCAGAAACTAAAACTCAGTGCAATGATCCCCCTTAACTCCTTTTCCTGCCCGTGGTAACCACTAATAAACTCTGGTCTCTGTACATTTGCCTATTTTCGTCGTTTTACGTAAGTGAGGTCATGCAGTGTTTGTCCTTTTTAAGTAACTTATTTTACTCAGCACATTCTCCAAGCTCCATCATGTTGTGGCATGTATTAAGTCTTCCTGTATGTATTTAATGATAAATTTCAATGGAAAACCATAGCTTCAAATCCTTAAAGTTTCAGACAGCTCAAAAATAAAGATTTGAGTCATCCTATCTCACCAGGAAAATAACTCTTAGCAACTGGAGTGCTACTGGAGGACAACGGGGACCTGGAATAAACAGAGGTAAAAATAATAAATATCAATTATGTTACAATTATAGAAATAAAGACTCCAGGAGCCATGCATATTTCCTTTCAGTTTGCTGTGACTTGTGTATGTTAACCAGTTTTCCTGCCCTCTTTCCCCCTATGTGTCATGTAAGGATTGTGGATAGTGATGAACTTCAGAAATTGAGTCTTCAGGATAAAAACTTCATATATAAGATTGTGACTGAAATAGCAGAAATGATCCAGAGTTATCGTGACTTGGGGGTGGGGTTGGGGTGGATATTGGGTTTCCTTCTTTAGCGGGTAAGACCGTGTTCATGTTTATGAAGCCCAGTTACATTTCCCTAAGCCAAACCTTATACTTTCTGAGGCTGTAAGGAAGTTCAAATGTAGGTAAAACTTGTGCATGGCTGCTGAGTAGGCAAAGGGGTGAACTCTTCTAGTCATGTAACCATTTTTTCTCAGTTCTGAGCCTATGTGATGCTGCACCAGAACTGTGACTTTGTTTGTCTCCTACGTGCTCGTCCGTTTACTGTTGTCTACCGTGGCGTACTGAAAACACCAGGGACTTGCAGAAAAGTGAAATGTCTTGGCAAAGTACAGCCGGAATGTTCCTTCGAAGGAAGGATGGTGAGACTTGATCACACATACTTGGACATGTTATCAGGAGGGACCAATCTCTGGAGAATGACATCATGCTTGTCAAAGCAGAAGATCAGCAAAAAAGAGAAAAATCCCCAACAAGATGGACTGAGACAGTGACTGCAACAATGGGCTGAAGAATGTCAAGGATTGTGAAGAAGGCAAAAGACTTCTATTACGCACAATGTCTCTGTGAGCTGGAGGGAACCTGATGACAGCTAACAACTACAAGGTAACTAAACCTTTGGGTCATCCCTTTGACTTGAGAGCTTTTCAGTGTCTGTGTAAGCAATTCCCTGTATTCCCCTGTTTGAAACACCTAGAGAGATTTCTGTTTTCCCATCTGGACACTAATTGATTCAGTTCATGAAGGGAGATTCACACCTGCTGTGTGTGGAAATCTAAGAATTCTCATGCTGCTTAGAGCTGCAGCTTGTACATTGCAAATCTGAAAACCGAAGCCACTCCAGCCTACACTCATGCAGGTGCACCATTCGAGAAATCATGTGAAGTGCACTAACCACTTCAAGGTCACTGCTAGTTTTAAGTGAAGAGAGACAATAAAATAAAAACAGTGGGCTGTGATGGTCTGGAGTTTGACTGAAAACTACACGTAGGGCTGCAACATCTGGACAGTGCATTGATGGCCTGCAGAAGGAAACAAGGCCTGAGTTGGCTGAGTCAATGAATTTGCCAGGATTTCCAGAGAATTACCTAGGAAGGGAGAACTGTTAAAGATGATTTTTAATCATGTATCTCGAACTTTTGATTTCTAAATAAAGTAACTCCTGGAGAAAGAAAGGTCCTAATGCTGCTAAATAGTCTCACACTTTAGCAAGGCAAGTTGGAACAACCATGCAGGAGTTGCCAAGAACTGAATGTCAAGGTCAGTCTGTTATTATGTTTGTGAGTTTATAAGCTAACCAGAATTTCATGGCTGAGACCCTACTATCAAGTGACATCCCTTCTAAGGAAATGTAAGTCAGAATACCATCCTACAAGTATTGTCAGGAGCAAGGACTATTTTTCAAGCAGATTCACCCAAATGTAGTTATTTCCTTTCTCCTGTCATTGAGGGGAATGTTACTGAGGTAGAATAGCAAGTGACATCACCTCACATCAAGAAGGGAGCAAAAATAAAGTTACAGATGATGACAGAATTATACAGGTCAATTGTAGCAGTCAACCTCAGGTTGTCAAGTGCAATTCTGAGGTCCGTCTGAGAAATGATGGGTGACTGTCAGCAAAACCAAGCCCTGAGTCCATCTCAAAAAGTACACTTACTGGACAGTAACTGATATCAGCAGCTGAGGTCTTGAAAATAGAACATTGATAGTTGTGGGTGAGGGTATCTTGCACCCTACAACTCATAAGACCCACATCAGAATTTCATTCAAGACAACTCACCCTCCGTGCAAACATTTTTTAGGGCTGCTCTGATACACTAGCTTCTGCAAGTCATGATTTTGCAGTATTGGCAAACCAAGGTGACTCTGACGACAAACACATTCTTTCTCTCTTCTCTATATTATCAAACCTCTGAAGTAAATGAAGAGGACAGATTTTCAGTGCTGGCTACCATGTGACTTCCCTCAGCAATGCCTCACAACCTTAAGCCATCTTGCCTGGAGGACACACTGGAATGCTACCTTCATGACACATGGTCACCTTTATTTTCTGCACACTGAGTGACATTTTCAGTTCACTCAGTTCTTCACTGTTTGGCAACATTTACAGCCACTGGACACACTTAAGGCAAGGACTTCATTACTCCAAATCACACACTGGTGCTGTATTCTACAATGACCATGCCTCTCCTAACTTTCCAGGAGTTTCAACTTAAATGGATTCAAGGAAAGAACATCTGTAGGTAAACTTTCATACATGCATCCCAAATAAAACCATTGTGCCCCAACCGTTAACATTTAAATATTGCTCTAAAGATCATATTTCTTATTTAAAAAAAGTAAAAGCCATAGAAAATCATGTTTAATTTTATGAAATATATAAGGTCCTAATGTTAGTTTGTTAATTGGCTCATTCTATGCTTTCTCCATAGTCATCTGGTCTCCCAAATGGATTTCTTCTCTAGAACAGCAGTTTTCAAAAGTCTGCAAGTCTACAGTATGTCCAAGGCACTGGGGGAGGATTCAGACTATAAACAACTGGTCCACAGCCTTGCTATTGATCTCATGAAAGATGAGCTAAGTCACCCAACCTGAAGAGTTTAAAAAATAATCCAGTTGCCATCAATTCAACTCAAGGGAGACTGTGGAATAAATAATCGCTTTCTAATGCAGAACAAAAATATATATATATTAAAAAATATTTTTATCCATTTTACAATCATGCCCAGACCCTAGCTTCTCATAGCTACAAATTCCAGTAGAAAATATGGGAAGTATTTTCTATGCAAGTGTCTTTCTTTCAGTGCTCCTTAGATTCTGATCAATTTATTTCCTGGATTCTTGAAAATACCTCTGTGTTGCTAAGAGTTATTTTATCTAACATATGACTTAGTCCCTGACAATTCTGTGTTAATGTTTAAGTGGTCTTTGCATCAATGATGTCCTCATAGAGTAAATTCCAATCATAGCAACCCTATGGGACAAGATAAAACTGCTTCATAGGCTTTCCAATGAAATCATTCCAAGAAACAATATAGATAATTTCTGGAATTATTGGCTGACTGGTAGTAACTCATATGAAAAGTAGTATAATATGAATTTGGCCAATTTGTTTACCTAAAATAATTCAGAATTTTTTCTTCTCTTTCTCAAATTACTAATGCTCGAAACCTGAACCATCATTGATGTTGTCAGATGGATCCTGGCTGAAAGCAGAGAATACTAGAAAGATGCTTACCTGTGTTTCATTGGCCAGGCAAGCCATTTGACTGTATGGAAAACATTGTGAAGAATGAGGATTCCAGAACATTTCATTATGATCATGAGGAACCTGTACAGAGACCAAGGGGCAGTTGTTCCAGCAGAACAGAGGGATAGTGCATGGATTAAAATCACGAAAGGCATATGACAATGCTACATCATTATACCATGCTTTTGTAATCTGTAGGCTGAGCAAATAATTCAAGAAGCTGAACTATATGAAGAATGTGGCATCAGGATTGGAGGAAGTTTCACTAACAACATGCAATATGCACATAACACATCCTTGCTTGTTGAACACAGCCTTCAGGATGAACTACCTCCCAACATAAAGAAAACAAAAAAAAAAACTCACAACTGGACTAACATTATGATAAATGGAGAAAAGTTTGAAGTTGTTAAGGATTTCATTGTACTTGGCTCTACAATCAATGCCTGTAGAAGCAACAGTAAACAAACAATGCATTGCATTGGTCAAATCTGCTATAAAACTACCTCCTTAAAGAAAAGATGTCACTTTGAAGACTAAAATAAGTGTGACCCAAGCCATGGTGTTTTTGATAGCCTTGTATGTATGCAAAATTGGATGTCTAAGAAGACTGAAGAAGAATTAACACCTTTGAACTCTGGAGGTGGCAAAGAATGTTGAATATATACTGGATTGCCAAAAGAAGAAACAAATCTGTCTCAGAAGAAGTACAACCAGCAAGTTCCTTAGAAGTGAGAATGGCAAGACCACGTCTCGTGTACTTTGGACATGTTGTTAAGAGGGACATGTTCCTTAGAAAGGATATCATGCTTGGTAAACAGTCAGTGAAAAAGAGGAAGAACCTCAACAAGAATCTGAAGTATTTAGAAAGCATCAAAACTAGTTGCTGTGGAGTCACCTCCTGCTCCACATTTGTCAGAGTAGAATTGTGCTCTGCATTGTTTCAAATACCTGATTTTTGAGAAGTAGATTTCCAGATCCACCTCTGGGTGGGCTTGAACTTCCAATTTTTTGGTCAGTGTCTAAGTGTGCTAAACATTTGCTCTATCCTAGACTCCACTAAGGACAGGCTTAGTCTTCCTTATTCATTGTCCAGCCCTTCCATGCATATGAGGCAACTGAAAATGCACAGCTCGGGTCAGGTGCACCTTAGTCTTCAAGGTGACATCTTTGCTTTGCAATATTTTAAATAGATCTTTGGCAGGAAATCAGCCCAATGCAATACATCTTTTGATTTCCTGACTACTGCTTCTATGGGTGTTGATTATGGATCCAAAGAAAATGAAATCCTTGACAACTTCGATCTGGCCTCTACTTATCACGCTATTGCTTACTGGTCCAGCTGTGAGGAATTTTGCTTTTCCTGTTGAGGCGTAATCCATGCTAAAGGCTGTGGTCTTCGATCTTCATCATTAACTGCCTCAGGTCCTGTTCTGTTTTGGAAAGAAAGGTTATATGTGCATATTTCAGGTAATTAATGAGTCTTCTTCCAACCCGGATGCTTCATTCTTCTTCATGTAATCCCATTTCTTGGATTATTTGCTCACCATACAGATTGAATAAGTGTGGTAAAAGGATGCAGCTCTGATGCACACCTGTCCTGACTTTAAACCACGCAGTATCCTCTCATTCTGTTCAAATGACTGCTTCTTGATCTACATACAGATTCTTCGTGAGCAAAGTTAAGGATTCTAGAATTCCCGCTTACCATAATGTTATTCATAATTTGTTATGATCCACACATTCAAATGTCTTTGCATAGTCAATAAAACACAGGTAAACATTTCTGTGGCATTCTTTGCTTTTAGCCACGATCCGTGTGACACCAGCAAAAGAATGCCTAGATCCACATCCTCTTCTAAACCCAGCTTGTGTCAGTCTCTCTCATAGAGAGTTTACCACATTTTCATTGACCCTCTGCTTGACCAAACACACATGATGTCCTTCTTTAGTGATCGGTCCCTCCTGATGGTATGTCAAACTAATCAAACTGAAGTCTTGCCATCCTCCCTTCTAAGGAACTTTCTGGATGTATTTGACTTGTTGTTTCTTCTGGCAGTCCACGGTATGCTCAATATTCACCAGCATCATAATTTAAAGGTATCAGTTCTTCAGTTTTCCTTTTTTTTATTGTCCAGCTTTTATATGCACCATGGCATGAGTCAGGAGCACTTTAGTCACCAAAGTGAGATCTTTGTTTTTTAAAATTTTAAAAAGGTCTTTTTACAGCAAATTTGCCCAGTGTTATCTGTCCTTTGATTTATTGAATACTGCTTCCCGTGAATTAATTGTCCATCCACGCTGTGGCTTGTGTGTATGGCAGGGATGCCGAAGCAGCTGCATAGACATCTCCAGACCTGCTCTGACCAGCCAGACATCTGTCTGCTAAGCTTTGAAGACATCTGAGAGAAAAGCCCCCACAATGAAATCAACCCGTGAACAAAGCCTTTATTATCAGAAGAGATGGAAAATTCTACATGTGACCAGTTGTCCCCCAGATTTTGTTAGATGTGGGTCTGAGCTCTATGAAAAGTGTGTGTGTTCCAGGCTCAGGAGGGGGGGTGAAAACTGAAATCTCCCCTGCACACTGCGGGAGGATGACTGTGACAGCTGCGCTGGCGGGGTCTCCAGCTAACGGACATTACATGGGACAGGCACAGAGCCCCTTTGTGTAGCCCATGGACTTACAACGCAGTGCCAGCAGGACAGCTGTGGCTTCTGGCAGGACACCATGGTGTTTGAGAAGGAACAAACCACCAGAATCTGGCAAAAATGAGTAAGTGCAACAGCAGAGACTTTCACAAAGCATGTAAACCAGTGAAACCGGTAGCCTGGAGTGAATCATAGCTCCCGGAAACCTTACATGTGTCAGGGTAGAACGGGGCTCCATAAAGGTTTCCACAACTGGTTTTTAGGGAGCAGATTGTCAGGTCTTTGTTACAAGGAACCTGTGAGCGAGCTTGATCTTCAAACTTTTGGTTAGCAGCTGAGCATCATGACCATGTGTACTTTTCCTATGGGGTGACCCGAAGTGCGTCCAGAAATACCTGGGGAATAGCCTTTGTGTAGAATTGGAGACCCAACCACCTGGTTGGCAGAAAATTAGTGAAATTCAAAGCAAAAGAATCATTGGTCACACACACCGCTCCTCCAGCACCCCGACTCTCATGTTGTTGCCATCAGGAGGACTCTGGTCACCCTTTAGTAAAACAAATGCCATGCACATCCACAGTGATTGCGTGCTGTGGGTTAGGTTATAAGGTGACAGAAATGCTTCCAGGGACACAGGGAGAAGACTGTGACAACATTAGGAAGCTAGATATCAGCAAGAAAGAGCAGGGATACCCAAAAGAGTGAAAAATTCCAGAATCAGAACACCAAGTTCAGTATTTAGATCAATGCTGGTCTTACAGAATCAAGATCTCTCCTGGCACACCTTTCTGGGATTCGTTCTGGAGCTTTCCTTGGTTATCTCTGAACATAACTGCTTCTGGGACCAGAGAAATGTGCCATGTCTCTCTGGAATAAGTTAGCTGCCACATGCCAGACAAGAGTTAAGTAGAAAGAAACACAGGCATTAGTGGGAAAGAATGTGTAGCAAATCAAGAGTTTATGGCAGACACTCAACAAGATCCGCAGCTCCTAGTGGGGCTGAAAAATGGTAGCAATTTAGCAATTCAGAGAACTGTTGTGGAAGAAGAGAGAGAAAAATGTTTTTTCAGATTTCTAGCTACTTCTGTAAAACCTCAGACAGAACACTTGCAGTTGTCATGCTGTTGTTCTAAAGCAGAATGATTATTGAAAAAAAAGCAACAGTTAAACAGGGACGTGATGAAAGAGACAACACAACAGACAAACTATTAATTCATCTCACAAGTGGATGTTACTGCTTCCAGTCTAGTCTGTTTGCACTAGCAACACTCTGTTTACACAAAGGATAGAACTTCAACAACCTCAACATCTTGCATGACCCTATTAAGTTGGTGAGCAGCTGTGACTAAGCCCTCATCCTCAAGCTTTTAGGACCACTCTTGGACTGGAAAAAAATTGCGTAAAACACAGCATCCTTTGCCTTATTGAACATCACTGAGTTCTGTCGTTGTGTGTACCATGTTCTTCCTGTGCCCACGTGAGCTCTCTGTGTGGTGCCTCATGTGACCAGGCACTCTTGAGATGCCCCTGACTTATGTCATCCTCTGAGTACAGCTGTGCTTTGTTGGGTTTTCAGTGGCTGGGTTTCTTTGTCAGAAATAGATCACCAGGTCTCTTTATCCAAATCAGGAACATAAGCTCTTTAGGCAAAGCCCTGACAGCTGAACCTGCGGCAAAGCTTAAATAATGAGAAGATAAAGGCGTGTTAGCGTCCTGATTATCAAGTCAGAATGCGGAGTGAGTGTGGAGGGAGGCAGAGAGGGAGGGATAGTCACTGGCTAGAAAGTAGGTAGGAACTGGTTAGGTGAAGAGGCTGACAGCACACAGTAGAGGGAGGTCAGCACAGCTGGCCTAAACAAAAAGCTATGAGGTTTCCTAAATATAAGCCAACACTCTGAAGGACATAGCATGGGCAGGGGCCTGGGAATCATGTTTTCAGGGGACATCAAGGTCAACGGGTGTACCAGTTTTTTGTTTTTTAAAGTGTTCTGCATCCCATTTTGGTGAGTGGCATCTAGGGTCTTAAAAGTTAGCAAATGACTATCTAAGTACCATCAATTGGTTCCAACCCATCTGAAACAGAGGAGAATGAAAGACATCAAAGAATGAGGAAACTATAAGCCCAAGAAACAGAAAGGGCCATATAATCTAGAAACTACATCAGTGTGAGATCAGAAGAACTAGATGAGATGGTGCCTGGCCACCACCAATGACTGCCCTACCAGAGAATACAACACGTAGGAGAAAAATGGGTGTGCAGAACTAGAACTTGATTCAAAAGACCAGACTTGATTGTCTGACAGACTGGAGGGTCCCTGGAACACATGGCTCCAAGACTCTTCTCGTATCCAGAGCTGAAACCATTCCCAAAGCCAAATCCTCAGACAAAGTTTGGACTGGACTAAAAGACATAAAATGGTACTAGTGAAAAGCATGCTTCTTGGCTTAAGTAGATACGTGAGGCTACCTGGGCAGCTCCTGTCCAGGGGAGAGACGAGAGGGTAGAGCGGGACAGGAGCCGGTTGAATGCACACAGGAAAATACAGGATGGAAAGGAGGAGTGTACTGTCACATGGTGAGTGTACTGTCACACAGCAGTGTATGTGCAAGTTTTTGTATGACAAACTGACTTGTATTGTAAACTTTCACTTAAAGCACAATAAAATACTAATCAAAAAAATGGATAGTAAAAAGTTTTCTTTAATCAGCTGCTGTTCTGGCACATCAGATGGGCAATGCTAAACCATGTTCTTCCTCATAAGCAGCTAACTGTTCTTCTTAATTAGGACACAGGACAAAAGAGCTCTTTCACATTAACAACAACAGGTGTCAGGACATGTAAGGAAGAATTACACAAGTACAGGTCAATACAGATGCTCAGTAAATGCCTCATCACTGCTGTGAGGAACAAGGATTCTAGATGTTTGGTGAGAATAGTCTGAGCCTTAGTGGAGAAGAACAAAGGACTTCACAAGATAAGCCTGCAGGTCACAGTGTCTGCAATGAGAAACTGAAGAAGCTGACAGCATTTAAGTCAGCAGCTGGCAGGAGGAATGGCCAGCTTAAGCACAGATGAACGTGGGTGGTCATCTGCAGACTCACTTCAAGGAGGAAGGTCAGGGAAGCCTGTTTGGATACTGACAATGGCTCAGCTTGGAAGTCCCTCCGAAAAAGTGGTGATCGGTCATGACCAGCAGGGAGGAAGGAGTGATGGGAAAGGGAAGTCAAGGGAGGAAGAATAAACAGGACTTAGAACTAAATAGATGCTAAAGACGGGGGTCACAGGGGAAAGGACTGGTCCAAAGGCTGCAGAGAAAGAGGTCCATTTGATGGGGTCCAGTGAGAAGAGCTCCCAGGCTTTGTGCTAGTTAGATCTATTCCCCATTCTCTTATGTGTATTTACAGAACTATTCTAGCTTACAATTTTTCGTGTTTTATTTTGTGAAGGAGTATAAGGAGCATTCACAATTCAGTTTGTTGTCTTGCGGTGGCTTTCGTGTTGCATTGATGCTGGGAGATATGTCACTAGCATTTCAAATACCAGCAGGGTCACCCAGGCTTGAGGGACAGGTTTCAGCAGCAGTTCCAGACTGACACTGGCCAGAAAGAAAAACCTGGCAATCTACCTCTGAAACTCTGCCTGTGAGAACCTTGAGGATCAGCGCAGAACATTTGCTGACTCACCTGATTTTGACTCGTTGTCAAGAGGGATCAGTCTCTACAGGCCACTGTGTCTGATGAAGTATGGAGCCATCGAGGGAAACAGAAATCCTTAGTGAGACAGACTGGCACAACAGCCACAGCTGTGGTCCCAAATGTGTCGGTGATTGTGAGGATGGTGCAGGACTGTGTGATATTTCATTCTGTTGCACACACATGAGTTAGTCAACTCATTGTTAACTGTCTGTCTGTCTATCTGTGCCCATGCCCAACCACCCATCCCTCCATCTATTTCTACTGAGGGGCATACCACATTTAAGAAAAGGAATTACCAAAAACCAAAACCAAACTCACTACCACCAATTTCATTCCAATTCTTAGTGACTCTACAGGGTTTCCAGTGCTACATTTTTCTCCCAAGGAGCCACTTTTGGCTCCAGCTGCAGACCTTCCCATTAAGCAGCTTAGCATTTCAATCACAGCACTGTTGAGGGGTCCCTAATTGACCTGAATTTGTTTTCTCATTCTGTCAGACGAGGATAATTCAGACCTAGCCACCTCGAAGATCCAGTAAGAATGTACAAGTGAATGTGCCCAGGAACACTTCAGAGAAAAGGCTGGTTAAATAGGCAGTTGGATAGAGGGTGTATCCGAGACAATAGTCAACATGAGCAGGGTTAGGAGCAGAATGTGTTCTCTGCCCAAGGGTCTATGACACTGACACATACATGCTCTCGTCAAAAGATGAGTGTGTTTCCATAAGAAAGCTTTGACAATAATTTGGCAATAAATTACAAAAATAAAGTTTAATAATGAAGATGGCACTATTTGCTATAAAGGCTGTAAAACCAGGAAAGCATCTTCTGAAATATGAAATCTCTACTGGCACTTGATACAGCATGCTTCCAATCCTTTTCGTTTGGAGAGCACTCAGCTTCACGGACAAGTTCGTTGGAAATGTTGCTTCAGACTCTCTGTGGGATCAATCACGTGGTAGGTATTCAAAGCCACCTGATCGCCGATTTATACACTTTAAGAAGTATTACCACTTCCAAAGGTTGTATAAATTGGCCCTCAACTGCATATTTAGATGTACATGTGAAAAACCAACAGGCAGAACTGCAGAAAAATTATCCCAACCAATCTCTTGAAAACAAATACAATAAGCTCAACTTTTTCAATGGTTTCTGAGCAGTGCAAATTACTTAGCCAAGTTTTTCTTCCACCTATCATTTTATGGAAATCCTGGTGGCGTAGTGGTTAAGTGCCATGGTTGGTGTCATGGGTTGAATTGTGTCCCCCCAAAAATGTGTGGTTTTGCTAAACTGTATGTTGAAGGATTAGGGTGGGGCTGTAAATTCCTGCATAGGATTACTTCCCTGCTCTGCTGCAGGGGGAGTTTCCCTGGAGTGTGGCTTGCCCCACCCTTAATCCTTTCAGCTTGCAAAAGATAAAAATAAAGAGAAACAAAGAGAATTGGGAACCTCGCACCATCAAGAACTCTAAACCGGGAGAAGAGGGCATCCTTCAGACCTGAAGTTCCTGCGCCAAGACGCTCCCTGGACAAAGACTGATGCAATACCAGACTTTCCTCCAGAGCTGACAAGGGAAAGCGTTTCCCTGGAGCGGACACCCTGAATATGGACTTGCAACCTATCGGACTGTGTAAGAATAAACCTTCCTTTGTTAAAGCCATCCACTCTGTGGTATTTCTGTTAGAGCAGCCCTAGCTGACTAAAACAGTTGGTAACCAGAAGGATGGCAGTTCAAATCCACCAGATGCTCCTTGGAAACTCTATGGGGCAATTCTTCTCTGTCCTATGGGATTACTATGAGTTGGAATAGAGTCAATGGCAGTGAGTCTGCTTTGGTATCATTTTATACAGCAACCAGCCCGCAAGCATGGCCAATTAAGTTTACAAACTCATCCTAGAAAAAGTGCTACATATGTCCTTGTTGAATATCGCTATGGTTACCTCCCAAGTACTCCCTTTGGGAAGCTATGCACTGATGCCAGTGCCTAGTCTATCCTTCAAAGGAACTCTGGAACTCTTTTCCTGAAATAGCCATCAGAGCTGTCATCATATTACCCTTCATGTCCTAAATGTCATCAAAATGTCTTCCTTTCAATGTTTCCCTTTTTTTTCTGGTAAAGGAAAGAGCCACTGGGGACCAGATCAGGTGAGTAAGGAGGATATTCCAATTCAGTTATTTGTTTACTGGCTAACAACTCCCTCACAGACAACTATACAATTAAGTTTGCAAACTTGCCACGTTGCCACCGTGCACAATGGCCATTCCAGAAAGAGTTCCAAACTCCCTTTGAAGGCTCTGTCATCAGTGCATAGCTTCTCAAGGGGAGCTTCAAAGGTGACTATAGTGATATTCAGCAGTGACATATGTAGCACTTCAAACAATTAAGTCTGTGGACTTAGTTGTCAGACTTTGCATATTTATTTATTGGCAATATATTTATTCTTATTCTTTTTCCTTGCTGTCTTGATTTTTTTTTTTTCTTTAACATATCAAGGTTTTTACTGAACTCAAATTAAGGGGCCACAGTGCTTAAATGGCACAGCTAGCTGCAGCTGCAAACCAAAACATAGGCAGTTTGAATCCACCAGGCACTCCTCAGAAGTCCTTATGGGGCAGTTCCTCTCAGTCCTATGGGATCGCCATGAGTTGGAGTCAGCTGGATGTAATGTGGTTTTTGTTTGTTTGTTTCTGTTTTTTAAAGCCTGAGGAATATAAGGAGGCTGGGGGTTGAATTCAGGGTCTTAGGCCTCACCTTACAATTTCATTCTCTCCCTCATCTACCCTCTCACCAACCTTCTGATACAGGGAGAGTCTCAGCACCTACTAATCTACTCCACTTTAATGAAGTAATGTGACCTCTCCATCCCCTCACCCCCTGCTGACCCTGCCAAGCCAGGTACCCACGTGGGCCATACTGCTGCGGAGGCCAGCTCTCTGTTGACATCCTTCTGGAACTCTCCTCAATCCTCTTGTTTCCCGCTTGCTTTCCTTCCAACACCTCTTCATAGCCCATTTCCCATAGGTCTCCAAAGCATGTAACCTCCTCCACCTGGGTCCCTCTTACCCTGAAATTCTCAGCTCCATTCTCTCCAGCTTTGCCACTGTTCTCAATGTGTCTCTAGCTCCCTGCCTCCTCCTCTCCCACCCACCACGTCCCCACCCCTGGCAGTGTCACGGTAAAACAGCTCAAACAGCTTCATATTAAAATCTGGGTTTTTTTGCTGGACGTTCCCCCCACCTCTTCCACTTTGCATTCAAATCCAGCTTTTGCGTGGAGGCTGGATGTAAACCCCATTGCAACTGCAGGGTATGATTAGGAATGTTGCTACCTGCAAATCCCTTAAAAGTAGCTTTTCTTCTAACCAGTGGGGAGCAGTCTTGGTAGCAGTTCCTCCAACTGACTCCTTTGCCTTGTACGAGGAAACAAAGGAGCATTTCCTGCTCTTCCAAATCAGTCTCTCATTTATTAGCCAATAAGAGTCCCAGTGAGCAAGAGTCCCAGGTTTCCAGGCAGTAATACGAGGTCAGCAGCCACCGGCTCTGTGGGTCCGCTGGTGGCAAATGAGGTGGAAGATCTTTTCAAAGTCACTACAGTTGTAGGGCTGCTCACCATTGCACTCTGTGATGCCACAGGAGACATCTCACCACACGTAGCACACCTGCGGGGCTGTTGGCCTGTGAGGGACTGCTGATGCTGAGCATGGAGGAGCTGGCGAAGTCTCTACACAGTCAGGGCAGCTCTAGATATAGTTCAACAGGGGACACTGACACAGAAAGCCAGCAACAAGCTCTAGTCAAAGCACTTGTGGCATTCGGGGCACTTGAAGGGCTTCTCACAGGCATGGCAGCAGGTACAGGGGCTAAGTGCCAAGTGCTGGGTGAAAATTTTGATGGCAAGCCGAAGGGCCTTTGTCCTATGTGTACCCTCCAGGGCTGCACAAGGGTGAGCTCTGACTGTAGCACATGCCACACTCAGGGCAGCTGTAGGGCCCATCGTGGCTGTGAGTGTGCTGGTGTCTCAGGAGGTAGGAGCTGTTGCCAAAGGCCTTGCCATAGTGAGGCACATGTAGGGCTTCTGGACCCAGGGCTGCACTGGTGTTTCATGAGTTCAGAGCTCTGAGAAAAGGCCTTGCTACAGACTTCACATGTATAGGGCTTCTCAGCCTCATGAATGTGATGCTGCTGCGAGGTGGAGCCTTGCCCAAAGCTCTTCCTGCAGAGGCCTCAGATGCTTGGCTGAGGGCCTCACCCAGCCCTGGTCCAACTAGCTAGTCAGCTTGGACCCCAAAGGGCCTCTGTCAGGCCCAGTGGATTCTGGAGCATCTCAAGCTGTGATGTAGCTAGCGCAGTGCCTGTGCCCATTTCAGAAGGTTGCCCTAGGGGCAGGTCCACTGAGAGTCACTCCCCAAACACCTAGGTGAAAGAATCCAAGGGGTAGACACCTAAGGAGTTCTTTTCTTCAAGACTCAGAAACATTTTTGTACCTTCTTACAGTTAGGAACACTGAACTTCATATTTGGCGCTTCTGAACTTAGCATTCTGGGTTTCATATCCAAGATGCTGGAATTCATATCCTGGTCTCTGTAATTCATATCCCACTGCTTTTGCTGTATCCCATAGATTTTGGCAGGATGTGTTTTCATTCTCACTTGATTCCATAAATTTCCATATTTTTTCCTCAATTTCTTCTATAATCCATGGATTTTTTAGCAAGGTATTATTCAGTTTCTATGAGTACATATTTCTACTTATGTTTTTCCTGCTATTGATTCCAACCTTTATGGTTTTATGGTCCAAGAAGATGCTTTGCAATAATTCAGTGGTTTGGATTTTCTTGAGACTTGCTTTACAATCTAATACATGTTCTATCCTGAAGAATATTCCATTTGCATTGGAAAAGAAGGCATACTTACCTGTTGTTGAGTAGAAAGTTCTGTAAATGCTGACGAGGTCTAGTTAGTTGACTGTTGCAATAAGATCTTCTGTATCTTTATTGAGCCTTTTCTGGTCTGTACATTACTGAAAGTGGAGTGTTGAAGTATCCTGCTATTTATTGTGAAATGTATCTCCTTTTACAATGTTGTCAGCATTTGTTCAATGTATTTAGATGCTCTGGAATTGGGTGCATAAATTTTTAATGTTGTTATATCTTGCTTGTGTGTTGAACCTTCCAGCAGTAAATGGTGACCATCCTTGTTCACAATGGTGGATTGTAAATTAAAATCTATTTTATTCCTCTTAATGGAGTCCCACGTGTTTCTTAATCCTTCTTCATTTTTCTTATTTCTTTTCTCTGATTTCACCTCATAAATGCTGGTGTCAGTTACTCTGTCTTCAAGGTCACTGAGTCAAACTTCCAACTGTTGAGTCCTACTCGTTTGGCTTTGGATTGAATTATCTAATTCTGTAATTTTGTTATTGATCTGATGTATTTCAAATCATTGATGTTCCATCAGTTCAAATAGCTTACTAAATTTTTTGTTTTGTTCCACTGCATTTCGTTTAATCTCTAGGAGGGTTCTATATATAAATCTTTTGTATTCAACCTCTGATAGATTCAGAAATGCTTCTTCATCTGGAAAGTTTTTTGAAGTTTTTGAGTCTTTATTTAGGGAATTTTCTGGAACATTTGAAGGCTGCTTCTTTAAATGATTAATTATGGTCTGCTCCCTGCATGCCATCTAGACACTGTTTGATTTCTCTGGTATTGGATCTAGGAGAACTGTTGATCACCAGCTGTCTCTAATACTCTAGTGATTTGCCCCAGGTGGACTCTCAAGGGTGAAAGACTCTGCTTATTGGGTAGCAAAGAGGCTGCTCTACTTATGGAGACACTGGGGGCTGTCAGGCAACCCTACAATGTGGGTCAGAGAAGAGTGGGAGGAAAACATGCTGGACCTCTCAATAGACAGATCTCCAGGCAAATACTTAGTCCTGTCAGCCTTAAACTTAAGTTAACTTCACTTCTATGCTGGGAGCTGTCCAGGTCCTGAACTGGGAGGTGGGAGCTGTCCAACGTGCTGGTCTGAACAGGCAGTCAGGACCAGCAGACTCCACCTGCAAGCTGATAATGAAAGTATGTTAGCAGTCCTTCACAGAAGTTGCAGTTCTCTGATACCGTGAAACAACAGAAGCAGAGGTAAGACGGCCGCTGCATCACTTTTTTTGAGAGGGAACATTAGTCTGAAACTGGTGCCTAGTCAAATATGCTAGGTCCTAGGGCTCCCCAGATGTTCAGTGCTCCATACAAGTATCATCCAAATCTTAGTTCTCAGAGGGAAATGAGATGTGTGTCTACTCTGCCATCTTTTTTTTCCCTCCATTAAGAGGAATAATTTATGTTTAATTGGAGTTTCTGAAAAAGGGTGGATTAATGACAATATAGAGAGTACTGCTGTAGAGATGCTGGGAGAAAGACTGAATGCTCCAGTAAAGAGACAGTGAGTAACATCCTGGATCAAAAGACATGATCTTTCTATATGTTGCTTACAAGAAACACACCTTAGACTTAAAGATATGAACAAACTGAGAATTAAAGATTGGAATAATACATATCAAGCTAACAATACACAAAGAAGAGCAGGTATGGCAATACCAATCTCAGATAAAATAGATTTTAACGTAAAATCCACTATTGTGAACAAGGATGGTCACTATTCACTGCTGAAAGGTTCAGTACTCAAGCAGGACTTAACAATATTAAGTATTTATGCACCCAATACCAGAGCACCCAAATATGTTGAACAAATACTAACCACACTGAAAAATGGCATAGATCATTCCACAATAATAGTTGGAGACTTCAACACTCCCCTTTCAGTTATGGATAGATCATCCAGAAAAAAGCTCGATAAAGATGCAGAAGATCTTATTGCAATAATCAACCAACTTAATCTTACTGACATATACAGATCTTTTCATCTATCAGCAGATAAGTACACCTTCTTCTCCAGTGCACATGGAGCATTATCCAGAATAGACCATGTGTTAAGTCATAAAAAATTCCCTATAAAATCCAAACCATTGATTTACTGCAAAGCATCTTCTCAGACCATAGAGCCATAAAAGTTGAAATCAATAACAGAAGATTCATAGGTAGAAATTCAAGCTTATGGAAACTGAACAAAACTTTGCTCAAAAAGCCTTGGGTTATAGAAGAAATTAAGAACAAAATAAAGAAATTTTTGGATTCAAATGAGAATGAAAACACATCCTACCAGAATTTATGGGATACAGCAAAAGCAGTGCTCTGAGTTCAGCTTATCTCTCTAACTGCACACATCCAGAAAGAAGAAAGGGCCCAAATTAAAGAGTTAACCTTACAATTTGAACAAGTAGAAAGAGAGCAACAGAAGAACCCCTCAGACACCAGAAGAAAACAGATTATAAGGATTAGAGCAGAACTAAATGAATTAGAGAATAGAAAAACAATTTAAAAAATGAACAAAACCAAAAGCTGGTTCTTTGAAAAGATCAACAAAATTGATAAACCATGGCTAAACTTACAAAAGAAAAACACCAGAGGATACAAATAACCCAATTAAGAAATGAGATGGGAGTTGTTGCAACAGAACCACCTGAAATAAAAAATATCATAACAGAATACTATGAAAAGCTATACTCTAACAGGTTTGAAAACCTAGGGGAAATGGACAAATTTCTAGATTCATATGACTCACTGAGATTATCATAAGGAGAAATAGATTATCTTAATAAATCTATCACAAAGGAAGAGATTGAAAAAGTGATCAAAAATCTACCAATCAAAAAAAACTCTTGGCCCAGACAGCTTCACTGGAGAATTCTACCAAACTTTTAGAGAAGAGTTAACTCCAATACTATTGAGGCTATTTCACACCCTAGAAAGGAATGGAATACTCCCAAATTCATTCTGTAAACCACCAGAACCCTAATACCAAAGCCAGGTTAAGATCCCACAAAAAAAGAAAATTACAGACCAGTATCACTCATGACCCTAGATGCAAAAATCTTCCTAGCCAATAGAATTCAACAGCATATAAAAAAGAATCGTTGATCAAGTTGGTTTCATTCCAGGTATGCAAGGCTAGTTCAACGTCAGAAAAATAACTAATGTAATCAGCCACATTAATAACACAAAAGATAAGAATCATCTGATTTTGTCAATTGATACAGAAAAGGCATTTGACAAAGTTCAACACCCATTCATGCTTAATTTAAAACTCTCAGAAAAATAGGAATAGAGGGGAAATTCCTCAGTGTAATTAGTAGCATCTATGCAAACCCAACTGCCTTCATCATCCTGAATGGCAAAAGACTGAAAGAATTCCCTTTGATAATGGGAACTAGACAAGGATGCCCACTCTCACCGCTTCTATTCAACATCATACTAGAAGTTCTAGCCAGCGCAATTAGACAAGACAAAGAAATAAGGGGCATCTGTATCAACAATGAAGAAGTAAAAATCTCCGTCTTTGCAGATGACATGATTGTTTGTACAGAGAATCCAAAGGAATCCATAAGTAAACTATTGGAGCTAACAGAGGAGTTCAGCAACGTATCGGGATACAAGATAAACATAAGTAAATCAGTAAGAATCCTTTATACCAACAGTGAGATTATTAAAGAAGAAATCACCAAATCAATTCCATTTACTATAGCTTCCAAGAAGATAAAATACCTAGGAATAAATCTAACTAGAGAATTAAGAGATCTTTATGAAGAGAACTACAAGACTTTATGACAAGAAACTGAGAGACTTACACAAATGGAGTAATCTACCCTGCTCATGGATAGGAAGACTCAACATTGTGAAAATGTCTATTTTGCCCAAATCAATCTAGTTATATAATGCAATCCCAATACAAATTCCAGCGACATGTTTTAATGAGATGGAGAGACAGATCAACAACTTTGTTTCGAAAAGGAAGAAACCTTAGGTAAGTCAAGCACTACTGAAGAAGAACACACTGGGAGGCCTCTCACCACCTGACCTAGAACCTATTACACTGCCACAGTTGTCAAAACAGGCTGGTACTGGTACAAAAAGAGACATATAGACCAATGGAACAGAGTAGAGATCCCAGAGATGCCACCATCCTCCTTTGAACAGTTGGTATTTGACAAAGGCCCCAAGATTTTAAACTGGTGTAAGAATAGTCTCTTTAGCAAATGGTGCTGGCAAAATTGGATATCTATCTGCAAAAAATTGAAACAAGACCTGTATCTCACATCTGATACAAAAAACCAACTCAAACTGGATAAAAGACCTAAATATAAAATCTAAAACAATAAAGCTCATCCAAGATAAAATAGGAACAATGGAAGATTTAATACACAATATAGACAGACTTCAAAATCTGACAAACAAAGCACATTCAACAGAAAATAGATAAATGGGAATTAATAAGAATCTAACACATCTGCTCATCCATAGACTTGATCGAAAGAATTAAAAGACCACCTACAGAATGGGAAAAGATATTTGTCAACCTCCATAATCTATAAGGTTTTACAAAATATCAACAAGAAAAGGATAAATAATCCCATTAAGTGATGGGCAAAGGAGATAGACATTTCTCTAAAGAGGATATCCAGGCAGTGGAACAACACATGCAGAATTGCTCACAGTCATTAAAGAAATTCAAATAAAAATGACAATGAGATGCCAAGTCACCCCAACAAGGTTGGCTATGATCCAAAAAACACAAAACAATAAATACTGGAGAGGCTGTGGAGAAACTGGAACTCTCCTACACTGTTGGTGGGATTGCAAAATGGTACAACCTCTTTGGAAAACAGTCTGGCACTTCCTTAAAAAGCTGGAGATAGATACACCATTTTATCCTGTATTTTCTCTGCCTGGAATTTATTTTTCAGAAACAAAGGTTGTCACACGTATAGACACATGTACACTAATGTTTGTTGCAGCATAGTCCACAACAGCAAAAACTTGGAATCAACCCTGGTGCCCATCAACAGATGGATGGATAAGCAAACCTTTGTACATATACTCAATTGAACACTATGCTATGATAAAAAACAATGACAATTTTAGAAAACATCTCATAACATGGTCTCATTTGGAAGAGATCATGCCGAGTAAAAAATCAATCTGTGTCAAAAGGACAAATTTTGTATGAGACCCTTGTTATAAGGACTTAACAACAGAATTATCCATAGAAGAAAATGAATGTGTTGGCTACTTGAGTGGGTAGGGGTTGAGGGTTTATCATAGATGAGATAATTGATAGATGTTAGAAATTTTATTCTTTTATTATAATTCATAAAAAATAAAAAAGGTTAAAAAATCTATCTTATTGGTATTAGTATTGCCACTCCTACTCTTCTTTGCATGTTGTTAGCTTGGTGTATATTTTTCCATCCTTTGATTTTCAGTTTTGTTCATATCTTTGAGTCTACTGTGTGTTTCTTGTAAGCAACATATAGACAGACCATGTTCTTTGTTACAAGCTGTTAGCCTCTGCCTCTTTAATGGATCATTCAATCTGTTTACATTCAGTGTAATTATTGACAGGTATGTGTTTAGTGCTGCCATTTTGGTGTCTTTATTTTTATGTCATTGTTATTTTCTTTGCTCCTCTTAATATTCTGTTCTGAGTTGTTTTTCTTTGTGGGTTTACTTCTCATCTTTTTCAGTGTTGGTTTTGTGTTTTTGAGACTCCTCTATTATGTTTCTTGTTTTAATATGTGGCAGCGTTATTTTGCTTTGTGGCTACCTATTTGATCCCCCTTAATGTTTTAAGTTTAAATCAGCCTTTAACTTCTGTATATCTTCTTAATTTTCTCTCCCTCTGAGAGGGTTATATCTAATGTAATATATCCCTCTTTTTAGTGTGATGCTTTCATAGTTTTTGTGTTAAGCTCACCAGTTTTCTACTCTTAATATTTTAGCTTTGATTAAGCTTAATGATTTTCCTAACTGAGTAGGACTCTGGATGCTGTGTCCTACATTGCATCCTTAAATGTGCATTTGATGTTATTGTTTTTCTAAACATAGAGCCTCTTTCAGTATTTATTGCAGTTTTGCTTTTGTTTTTTCAAAGTCTCTAAACTTGTTTATCTGTGAATGTCTTAATTTCACCATCATATTTGAGAGACAACTTTTGCAGGATATGTAATTGTTTGGAAGTCTCTCTCCCTCAAGGCTTTGTATGTGTCATCCCACTGTCTTCTTGCCAATAGAATTTCCGATGAAAGCCTACAGGGCTTTCCTTCACATGTTAGTTTTGCTTTAAGCCTCACTGCCTTTAAGAGCCTCTCTTTATGTTTCATTTTATTAAGCCTCATTATAGTATGTCTTGGTGTCTTCCTTTTGGTGTCTAGTTTTTGTGGTGTTCAACAAGCATTTTGAATATCTATATTCTATTCTTCCCTGAGTTCAAGGAAGTTTTCTGACAGCAACTCTTCAACAATTCTCTCTGTATTTTCTGCTATCCCTCCCTGTTCAAGGAAGTCCAACTATTTGTAGATTATTCTTCTTGGTAGAGTCCCACGTGTTTTTTAATGTTTCTTCATTTTTCTTGTTTCTTTTATCTGACTTCTCATAAATATTGTTGTCAGTTGTTTTATCTTCAAACTCACTATTTCTGTATTCCATTTCTTCCACCCTGCTCTTTTGGCTTTGCATTGAATTGTCTAATTCTGTAATTTTATTCTTGATCTGCTGGATTTCAGATCACTGATATTCTATCATTTCACGTAGCTTACTTATTTTTTCATTTTGTTCTTCTGTATTTTGTTTAATCTCTAGAAGGGCTCTATACACAATTCCTTTGTTTTGTGCTTCTGTATTCTCCCCAACTTTCATCTGTGAAGTTTTTTGATTCTTTATTTTGGGAGTTTTCTAGAGCTGTGGCAGTCTACTTCCTTTAGATGGTTAGATATTGGTTGTTGTCTTTGTGCCATCATGAAGCTGTTCAGTTCCTCTACTGTTACACCAATGGTAGCTGTCGCACAGCTCTAAGAAGGGAGTGGGTAAGGGCAATGCTGTATTTGGTCTCAAGCCCTTGTTGCGTCCTCCAGGTGCAGCTGACTTATGTCAGATTCTCTGTCAATATAGACACTGTCAAGCCCTTGATGTTGCTTGGCTTAGTGGCTTGCCTCAGCTGAGCCCTCAGTAGTGGCAGGCCCTGCCTCCTGGCTGTTGAAAGTGGTGAGCTACTTGTGCTGACTCTCCATCATCATGCCAGTTGAGAGTATGATGTAGCTCAGAAAATGGAGGAGAGAAGGATGCCACCACACTTGGCTGCCAGGGATGAAATGCTTGTCTTAAACACTGCTTTTCTGCTGACAGGAGGCACTGTCCAGTGGCAGCTAAAAGCAGTAGGGCCCTCAGAGGTGGCAGGCCCCACCCCATGGCTAGCAAAGATGGTGCCCTACTTATGGAGTCTCTGGGGGGCTTCAGCCGATGCTGTGATGTAGCTCAGTGAAGGGTGGCAATGGCACCACCATACTGAGATGCCAGCCACTGCTGCGTTCTCTAGCTGCTCTTAACATAAAAGCTACCTTTCTACTGACAGAGGTGTTGACTGACAGCAGCTGAAAGCAGCTGGGCCTTCAGGGGTGGCAGGACCTGTCTCCTGGCTGACAGAGGCAGCAACTTGTAGGCCATCTCCAGGCAGTATGACATGGCTCAAGGAGGGGAGGAGTTAGGGCTCTGCCACACTCGGTCACCAATCCCCACTATGATCCCTAGGTACAATTGTCTTAAAAATACCTTTTCTGCTGGGAGAAGCACAATCCAGATGGACACTATTGCTTGGTGTGGGAATTAGCCTGAGGTGAGACCTCAGACATTGCTAACTCCATCTTTCAGCTGACTAAGATGGTACCCACCAGAGCTGCCTTTCATGCACTAAGTGAGTAGTATCTACAGCACAGCTCAAACAAGAGGGGAGGAGGGACATTAGCATTGGAGGTCCCCAGCTGCTGCTGGGTTCTTTAGATGTGGCTGTCTCAAGCATAGTCTCTCTGCTGTAGGTTACGCTGTTTACTTAAGCACTGCAGTTCAGCAGAGTAGCTGGCTGTGTCAGTCTCACAAGCTCAGCAGTCCCACTCCCAGCCTCCCAATTAACAAAGAACATGTCTATACCTGCAGTTCCCTCAAGTGACATGCCAGCAGAAGCAAGATTCAGTGTGCTGCTGCCTTGCCTCTGACTGAAGAAGTTTCCCCATTTCCTTTCACCCAGTCCAATCTCACAACCCTATGCTGGATCTTGGGTCTCCCAGAATGTCCACACTACTCCATTCAATTATTTTTCTAGGCCTTAGTTCTCAGAAGGAATCAAAGAGACTTGTATCTAGTCTGCCATCTTGGATCCATCCCTCTACCTTCCTATAATTCATATATTTTAATTTAAAAAAATCAAATATAAGTAAGCCTTAAAAAGGTATTAGGAATCTTCCTGTTTGGAACATTGGCATAGGAATTCTGGCTCATATTGTTGTCTTCCTGACTTTCAATGTCAATGAATTATTTGAGTTTAACTGGATAAACAGCTCAATCCAGACAAAATCTCTTTGTGCTCAAAGTAAAGCCCATTCATAATTGTCCCATTTTCCTCTCTATTCCCATCCCTTTCCCAAGGAGGATCTGTATAATACCATGAATTGCTTAATAAGGTTCTTCTAGCAGGATTCTTTGTAACTCCCACCAAATGATTAGGTAGAACCATGCTGATAAAGTCGGTGGAACACTAATGAGGGAATCAGTCAGTTTTTCGATCCACTAAGCTTAAAGTAAGTCAACTCAGAGGCAGGATAAAGCTTACCAGCCCCAAGGAAGAAGAGCCAGGAATGGAGCACATTCCTTCAACCTAGGATCCCTGCACCGAGACCCTCCCAGATCCAAGCAACATAGAGAGACAGAGGGCTATGATTATGAAAAATGGCATGATGTGGAAAAGAAGCAACAGAGAAGCAGTAGCCGCAGAGAAGCAGAACCAGAAGACTGCTTGGAGATGGAAGAACCCACAGAGGGAGAAAGCTGAGTCTCTTTCAGTCAGCAGGCTTGCTGATGGAGTAGGTACTTCTGGGCACCTGGTGTCACTAGGTTTGCTGACCCACAGAACTACAGCTGAGTGCCAGTGAGGTTTACTGGGTGCCTCTGGGCACCTAATGACAGAGCTAAAAGAGCTTCATAGCATTTGCCTGACAGGGCAGAGGCTGAGGGCCACCGAGAGGCATGCCAGTGAGCATGGGTAAGAACAGGTTGTCCTGACGGAAGAACTGGATCCTTTGCACTCCTGAACCTGAACTGTAGCCTGTTTACTTCCCTAATGAACTCCATAATTGTGAGTATTGTGTGTGAGTTCCATGTGGACATTGCAATGAATTATTGAGCCAAGGAGAGAAACAGAAAGTGCTGTGGAAGAGATGATTGGTGTCAGAATTGGTAAAGATGGTGGAAGGTGAAAGTTCATCTGATCTCTGTCTCATAAGAATCATCCTGGAGCTGTTATCTTTATTCTCCTTCTGCCATGTAAATTTAGATGAGCTCAGATGAAACTACCACGCCATTCTTAGATTCTAGGAATTCTTGTATGTGACCACCCCTGTAGAAGTCTGATAAATGATGTTTGCATAACTATCTTCATTCATTTCATCTTTGTCAAGAACCCTGAAGCCCTGGCTCAGTACAAAAGATATTGTCTGGTGCCTTGGCAACCTCGAGTCACTGTGACTATACTTAGGTGGCTAATTCTATTTTTCCTTTCTTTCTTTCTTTTTTTTTTTTTTTTGTCTCCTCCATGTATTCCATGTGACTCAGATACTCAGGGCACAAGTTGAGAACAGAAACTATCAAAGTCAATCCAACCTGGAACAAACTAAAAGAAACAGAAAATAAGCACGACTCTGCCCTTCCCAGAGTAAACCTAATTCCATTCAGTCTCCCTCAATACAAAGAGTGACGTAAACATAATGCATCCTAGTATCAAGAGCCTATGTGAGGAAAATCTCAACCTGTTCCCTCTATTCTTTCCCTGTATTTGCTTTTCATATCAAGAGCTTTTTTTCAGAGGTTTAGTGACAAAAGCAATACATCTCACTTTAAGAACAAAATGATACTACTTTTTAGAAGTCTTTAGGAAAAAAAGTAGTATTTCCTTCTTTTCTCCAAAGAATAAAAGCACTTCATAGGCATTTTTGCTCCCAGTGATATATCAGAAAATTAAAAATAAACAGACAAGCACTTAACTTCATTGCTAGCCCCATGAGTGAACGGATGGAAGATACCCAAAGACATGACAGGGAAACTATCCAGGGCTACACATCCTCAGGCTAGTATCTCTGTGCCCCTCTGGTCTCCAGAGAGGAAAGTCTGAGAACAAAGCTAGGCACAGAGGATGCAGGACAGTCCTGGGAACACCTCAATACACACAGGCTCATCCACTGCTAGGTTTCTAGAAACTTCCTGATAGCAAGATTCTGGTGCTGTGTCTACATGTGGTAGGAGCAGAGCTTGCTTCATGGAGCTGAGCTCTGAATGGGTTTGGGACCATGCACTGTTGTCATTATCCTAAAACTCTTAATAATGTCTGTAACAAGGACACCACATTGTCATTCTCCAGGATCCTACAAATTGTGCTGCTGGTCCTTGGGGGTGGCAGTGTCAGTTGCTGTCATCTGTGATTCCTGGCTACCTCATGTTTAACGGAATGAAATGCTGCCTTGTCCTGTGCCATCTTCAAAATTATTGGTGTGTCTGAGTTGATTGCTGTAGTAGTTGTATTGGTTCACCTCACGGAGGATTTTCCTCATTTTCCCTGACCCCCTAATGGGAACCCTGGCGACTCAACAGTTAAGAGCTGAGCTGCTGGCCAGAAGAGATGGGAGGTTAGAAGCCACTAACTGCTCCTTGGAAGCCCTATGGGACAGTTCTACTCTGTCCCATTGGGTTGCTATGAGTTGGAACCAACTCAATGGCACATAACGGCAATAACTACAACTGCCACTTGACCAGCTCTGGTGTCCTTTTCTAGAGGCTGGTCTTTTCTGATGATGCGCCCAAAGTACAAGAGCTAAAAGCTTCAAAGCAGCATTCTGGGGACACTTCTTCTACAACAGATTTGTTCATTGTCCTGGAAGTCCTCAATATATCATTATGCTTTACTTACATAGTATAATAGGTCATCAGGATCATGAGTGTCAATCCTGATTTAGGCCACTGACAGGCTCTGTCATCTGCAGCAACAGACACAACTTTCTAAGACCCAGTTTCTTCTCTCTAAGTCTCAGGCCATAGTGCTTTCTGCCTTAGTGGTTCCTGTGCTGATCAAATGTGTAAAGGTAGGTAAATGCACAGCATATACTAAATATTTCATGTAAGTTATCAAGAGAAAGGACTAAATTATTATTTGTTGAGCCAAACTAATTATTATACTTACAGAGTCACTTGGAAAAAAGTCAAGCTTCACCTTCAATCACTTAACATACGCTATCTCTGCATTGTTAAACTTGGACTCTGAGGCCATATTTTTACTCCTGTTCTAAGAAATATTCCCTATAACTTAATCTAAACTCTTCTAATTGTATTTCATTATCAAATTATTCTTTGAGAAGAGGAATCAGACAATCCAAACAACTCTGTAACAAGAAAAGAATAAGTAGAAAAGATCCATGGAAATCCTGACTGGACCATTTGTTTCCTGCAGGACAGGACTGCCATTTCTTCACTTTCCCACAGCATCTGGACTAGAGTCACCTGCACGGAAGACAGCCAAGAATCCGCGTGAGCTGTGATACGAGAGTGGGTTGTCTAGGACAACAGTCCTTAAATGTTCACGACCATGACCTCAGAGAGAATAGCTTGTGCATTTTAATACTGGGCACACCCACGCATACATGTAATGGCAATAAAATTTCCACACAAAACAATTCTTACCCTGCCATCTCTTATGTGCTCTTCAGTCAGTTTTTCTTTTTCCTGTATTATTTTAATTGTTTTATAAGTTGAGTCTCTGCGGAGATGACCCCAGTGCCAGCCCCTGCCGTCTCTTGTCTCCTTCTTGCCTTGGCTTCCTGTCTGCCTGTCCTTTTCTGCCTTCTTTGTCCTCTGCTGCCTAATCTCCATCAAGGAGTTTAAGTAATCCTTTTGAAGCAGTACATCAGATAATGTTATTAGTTTGCTTATTAAAGGCAAGTTACTGACAGCGGAGGCAAATGAAATAATGAAATGAGTGACTTGGGGACACACACTGGAGACAATGAGACTCACTCAAGGTGCATATTCATGATCTAGTACAATTGTTGGCCTATCTCTATGGCACTGAGAACTCATCAGGTAGAACGGGCTTACTTCCCTGGTACATTCCCAGTCCCAAATCAGGGTACCTTCTTAGAACAGCAAAGACTAGCTTTGAGTTACATTAGAGAATTTGATTGTTCCCATCCAGGTGTAGGACACTTAAAGAGCATATGACATTTTGGAAATGTCATATGAAGACAAAGACTCGTGGAGTTGTGGTATTTTGATATGCACAAATCAGCATAAGTAAGAACAGAGCCTTGGTTTTCATGACTGAGTCCATTCTTGTTCATCACAATTGCTCTGAGATTATTCTGCAAATTATACGCGACTAGAATGGTGAAAGCACAGTGAATGGGTTATGTAGGTAAGCGACACCGTTCCCTAACTTGATTTTATCAATATTGATTACCTGAAAATACTGTCTCTTTATGATCGATACGTACATGTTTCTGCATGTTGTACATATGTGTATGTGTGTACATGCGTGTGTGGTAGGTGGTGTATGTGTGTGTGTATATGTGAGTATGTTTAAGTATGTTTGGTGTGAGGTTTATATGTATGAGTCTGTGTTTCTGTTGCCTTTAAAAAGTCTATTTAGCAGAGATACATCTTTGCTTCAAGAACCGCACAAGAAGACTATTGTTTGGCCTTTGAAAAGCAGAGATGACTCTAAAGAGGAACACTCAAAAACATCAGGTGGCTCACTAGTGTCATTTGCCAATGCTTTGAATGGCATTTCTGGCTGGTCTTTATGACCTGAGGCCTTGGGCTCTGATTGTTAGACCCTCTGGATTGTGGAATCCATGCACAGAGGGTTTGGGAATCTACTTGGGGCTCGTAAAGATCAGCAGACTTCATACTCTGAAGGCTCAGTCGTAGTGTGTGCACTGGACATCAAACAGCTGCTACTGCATTAAGCAGTGATGCACAAACTCATGCTTTCTGTTTAGTTTTGTTTTTGTCACAGTATCTCTCCTCTAAATCATCTGTTTCTAAGCCACTTTGGGGAGGGTAGGCATAGGGCCAACTTTAAGGATATATAGGTACCATAACTGAAAGTTGGTACTTTTCACACTAAGGAAGCTGTGTTGTCCTGCACTTTACGTGCACGTGGCATACCACAGGCTCTGCCCAAGGGCACATGCTGAGAATGCACGAGAAGCATGACTTTCACCTCTGTTGCCTTCAGAACCATCCCTGTGCGCCAGCCCCACCTGAGTGCATGTCTCTCTGCCCATTGGCACATTCCTCCTCTTTGGAATCTTGCATCCCTTGGACTACACACATAACTAAAATAAAGGTTGACGTATTACACTCACTAAAGTGAAATAATTGGCCATTTCTAATTTGAAAGACAGATCTATTGGATTGTTTTATTTATCTCTCAAACAACAAAGTTAAATTAGTTTTTGTTTATCTGGAGCAAAAAGTATGTGTGTCGGTGCACGTGCACACATGCATACACACGTACGTGTGTATATCGGACCATCATCCAAAGAGAAGTTCCCCGATTAGCCTCATGAAATACCTCCTCCCTTGAATAGTTTTCAGCAATGTAAGAGAATCCCAGTGTTGTGTGGAGAGTCTTTTTCCCCAGTGAGCCATCAGCAGTAGCCATCCGCATGCCTTGGTGGCTTGTGTTGTTGTTGTTAGGAGCTGTCAAGTTGGTTCTGACTGACAGTGATCCCATGTACAACAGAATGAAATGCTTCCCGGTCCCGTCTTCACAGCCCGTTGTTGTGGGCATGGGGCAACCCATCTCATTGAGGGTCTTCCTGTTTTTCACTCATTTACTAAGCATGTTGTCCTTCTCCAGGGACTGGTCAGTCCCTTCTGTTCATGTGTCCAAGGGACAAGGGACAAAATATCACCCCCCTTACTGCTAAGGAGCATCTGACTATGCTTCCTCCAAGACAGTACGTATCGTAAAAGTTACTGAAATCCTTGACGTGAACTCTGCCATGTTATTGTGCTAATCTGTAAGTCCCTGTTTTCTAAACTCACTTTCACAGTGAACCAGAGTTAGGAACAGAAAGCATACATAAAACAACCCAACAGTTTTCATACTTACCTCTGAGTGTTATGCAGCCAGTGGAAGGCTGTCTATCTTCACTGCATTCAAGGTTTTAAAATAGAAACTAGCTAGAGAAGCAGTTACAGCATTTGAATGAGAGATACAAACAATTAGACACAAATTGTATTTTCTGATGCAATTTCTTTAAGGAGAAGAGATTAAAAATAAGAAATCAAAACAGATGCTTTCCTCTCTCTGAGTGGCAGATGCTGGCAAACTCTCCCTGCCACCACACTCACGTACACACACACACACACACACACGCACGCACGCACACACACACACAAATATTAATTTTAATTGCAATTTCTTGATGTTTTCATATAACTGCACTGGAGAGAGACACTTAGAGGTGATACGATTGAGTTCCCTTAGACCTTTTTTCTTTTTTTTTTTCCCTCAGTTTTATTCTTGAGGTTTTGCTAAAGAAATGGCTGTTAGTTAATGACCCACAGCATTTACGACACCATTTGAAGAGGCCACTTGCCGTCAGCAGGAGTAGCTCCACTGCGTCTCTCCTGATTAGTGAATTGTGCTAACCTCACAGAGGACAAAACACAGCTGCTGCATGAATTCCCTGTGCAAAAGAGAATCTCAGAGCCCTTTTACGTGTGTAAAGAGGCCATAACGAGGTTCCAATGACCCGATGGATCCTTGAAGCCCGTAGCATAACTTTGAGGTTAGTGCTTGCACAATCAGCTGAAGGTTGGACTTGCTGGTTTGTGATCTTCAGCATCAAAGTCTCGTGATCTGATGATGTCTTCCAGAAGCCCAGAAGCAGAACTTCCTTCTGATCCAGAGCAAAACAGAACTGCTGCAATCTGATGGGTATTTTGTGGTTCTCTTGGCCAGAGTAAAAACATTTTTTCAAAGACAAATTGTAAGGAACATCCATTCATCTCTCTGGCTTTCACGTAAATCACCCGCAGATTCTTCCCACATGAAGGATTCCACAACCTTCGCGTTTGCCTCCTCAGAGGCACACAGCTTGCTCGCCGGGCAGCTGCTGGCTCTCTATCACGGGGGGACAAGCACATCAGAGCAGGCAGCAGCAGTCCTGGCCTGGAGGAGACGTGATGCCAGAGGCGGGACTGCGTCTAGTCTGCAGACTCCAGTAGCCAGGGGCATGGTCAGGCTCTGCTCACAGCACGCAGAAGCCTGATGGCAGTTTCTCGCCACATCTGCTGTCAAATCCCTTTTCAAGAGCTGGTACAAGCGTGTGATCCTGCCAACTAGGAGACAAATGGTCCTCTTTCATTACCCAGGCTCTCACATCATGTAGTAGGTCCATATCTTCAGGGAAGCCATTCAATTTTATAGTACAGATGTTTCTAGTAGAGTTATCACTTATCCAGGACACTCTGACACTTATTTGCTTATAGCATTTTCAATATTATTGTAATAAATCTGTAGGAATAATATCAGACTTTCCTAAAAGTAAACATGTACCATTAATTTTGGAGTTCTGGGGTCTTACTAATGCTGCATGTACTTGGCTAAGAACCAAAAGATTGGTGATTAGAGTCTACCCAGAGGCACCTTGGAAGAAAGGCCTGGAGATCTACTTCCAAAAAATCAGCCATTGAAATCTTTGCAGAGTACAGTTCTACCCTGATGAGTTGATTGAGTTGAGTTGATTCTAATATCACTGATTGATCATAATTAATTTGTATAGATAAAGAAGCAGAAATAATAACTGATGACCTTCAATGATTATCACAAAGTAAACAACTCCATGCTACTATTGCCCTGATAAGGGAACAGAATCTTTCAAACATTCTGGTGTCTCTCCTGGTGACCCTTGTGAAGAATGGGAATTCTAGGACACTTAATCATGCTCATGAGGAATCTGTACAGGTATCAAGAGACTGTTATTTGAACAAAACGAAGAAACACTACATACTTTAAAGTCAGAAAAGCCATGCATCCTGGTTGTATCCTTTCACCATATCTGTTCAATCTGTATGCTGAACAAATAATCTGAGAAGCTGGGCTATATGAAGAATGGGGCATCCGGATAAGAGAAAGAGTCATTAAAATTAACATCTGCATTATCCAGATGACACATTCTTGGTTGCTGAAAGTGAAGGGGACTTCAAGCACTTGGTGACAAGGATCAAAGACCACAATCTTCCATATGGATTGGACCTCAACATAAAGAAAACAAAAATCCTCACAAGTGGACCAATAAGCATCATAATAATTGGAGAAAACATTAAAGTTGTTGAGGATTTAATATTGCTTGTATTCACAATCAGCACCCATAGAAGGCAACAGTCAGGAAATCAAACTACTCACTGCATTGGTCAAATCTGCAAAGTATCTCTCTGAAGCATGAAAAAGCAAAGATGTGGCTTTAAGGACCAAAGTGAGCCTGACCCAAGCCATTGTGTTTTCAACTGCTTCATATACATGAGAAGTCTGCATAATGAATGTGGAAGATGGAAGACTTGATGCCTTTCAGTTCTGGTGTTGGTGAGGAATACTGAATATGCCATGGACTGCGAGAAGAATGAACACAACCATCGTAGAAGAAGTACAACCACAACGCTCCCTAGAAGCAAGAATGGTAAGATTAGGCCTCACATACTTCGGACATGTCATCAGGAGGGAACAGTCCCTGGAGAAAGACAACATCTTTTGTAAAGTAGAGAGTCAGCGACAAAGAAGACCCTCTGGGAGATGGACTGACACAGTGGCTGCAACAGTGAGCTCCAGCCTAACATGACTGTACAGATGGCACAGGACAGGGCACCATGAGTCACCACTGGCTTGATGGTACCTAACAACAGCAACAGCTTTAAATTCAAGATAATTTAAGATGAGCAAGAAAAAAAAAACTATAGTAATGAGCTAACGAAGATGTCTTACTGATGAAATAAAATGGAACAAGAGGTAGAAGCATTAAAACACCAGGACAAAGTGAGGTGTGTGGGATAAGGGGTATCTAGCAAAGGCTGGGAGAAAATTATCAAGAGGTCACAGGTGAGAATCTGGTGAGTCAGAACATGCGGAGCTCACTGGAGCAGGACAAGTGTTTGGTAAAACAGGGAGAAGTGGGGAACCAATGCCAGAGGAAGTGCTCTCAGCCCATCAAGAAGGGCACGGTCAGGGGCCTGTGAAAAAGAGCCAGGGTGCAGAGCCAGTGAGCCTGACAAGGACATAGACACTGAGTGGCTGAAGCAGCCTTCTCGCCTCGTGGACCAGGCTTTCATCAGCTTCTAGCCAGTTACCTGGGAGTCAGTTCCAACTCACGGCAACCCCATGAGCATCAGAATATAACTGTGCTCCACAGGGTATCAGTGACCAATGTTTTAGAAGTAGGTCACTTAGCCTTTCTTCCAAGATGCCTCTGGGTGCCCTCCAACTTCCAGTTTTTCAGTGAGCAGCCAAACAGATTAACCATTTGTACCACCCAAAGATTGCTTTATGGCTCCTACTAGGTCTGAACTTAATTTCACAAGCATAACCTCGACCCTGATAAAAGAGAGTGAGCAGGTACCTAGAAACACCTAGATGAGGTGCCAGATGTGGGAGAAGAGTAATGTCAACTTGAAGACAATCTGCACATCCATGAACAAGGTGGCACTGGAGACGAGATGACTGTTTGGAGAGTGCCTTCAAAAGCCTCACCCCATCTTGGAGACCTGTTCTGTGGAAGAGCTGAAGCCAATCTATGTTGATGTATTTTAAGACAATGAAAATTTCCATAACAAAAATTGTTACTGATGAATAGAAAGATTTCTGGCCATATTTGAATGTAAGTAACAAGTAAACATTTCACTAAAACATAATGCAAGAGACAAGGAAGAAAATACTCAGACTAAAATTCAAATGACTATTATAAGATATTCTTTTATAATGAAAAATCTGGACATTAAATTCTAACTAGTAGACTGATAAGAAATAAAAGAATGCTCCGACACAGTAGATACAAGGTATTGAAACACGTTTCTGAATAAAACAGTAACGAAGATTGCAGTAGAAGTAGATGTTAACAGTATTTACAGTACAGAGCTCCAAAACTCTTTAATAAGAACGTTTCTGCGATGGCGTAACTCTCATTACCGCAGCTCCGTTACGGCAGGCCAAAATCATTGCATCAACAGGCAGACCTGAAAATATTTGGCTTTCTTAGATGTCTACTGGTTTTCAAACTAATGTGTAGTAAATGAGAGCAATTTGTATTAATACACGTCTAGTCTGTAATTCATTACTGTCAGCTCTTTCTAGAACCAAGAGTTCTTAGCAAATCTGTCATCCTGGAATAAGCATTTTAATAGGCAATTCAAATTGCACTGGTTGGAAACCAGCTATATGTTAATAATGAGCCTTTGCTTGGAAAAGTTTAAAAAGGAAAACCAGTTGCCATTGAGTCAATTCCATCCCAAGTGGGTCAGCGCAGAGCTGTGCTCCACAGGGCCTTCAACAGCTACTTTCTGGAAAGTAGATCACCAGGCCCTTCTTCCCGGGTACTTCTGGGTTGCACTCAAACCTCCAGCCTTTGATTTAGCAGTCGGGCATGTTGGCCACGCATACTACTGAGAAATTCCTTCAGGTAAGTTTTCCTTGGTCTTATCTGCAAAGCTGAAGTTAAGGACTTGAAGTGACCTTCCGGGTCCTCTCTACACTCTCTTTCCCTTTTCCTCTTTATCAAACACACTGAGAGATGGGGTCTGATTCTGGACAAGGCAGCACAAGGACCAAAGCATTTCCTTCTCTGTGTGCTCTGAGGACTCTGCAGGCGTGCTGTTTGCCGCTGGGCGAAATTTCCTCTGTAATATTCTGTATTCTGTTTCCACCGCAGGAATCCCGCTATTAATCTTTGTTTAGTGGTTCAGACGTAGATAAAACTTGGTTTAATTCTGTACTTCATTTGAAGAGAGTCTGTTAAACAAATTGTGGTGAAAATAGTATTTCAAGCAAATGTGGATCCACTTTTAAGGAGCACACTGCTTTCAAGCACCGTTGAGTGTCTACAAGCATCTTCTACTTGTAAATACTTGGCAGGCTAATTGCAAGTCACTGTTGTTTTCTTTATTCAGGAAGTTTCCTTAGAAAACTTTCTAGACAAATCATTTTCAGTACGGCTCTGCTTCACGTCTGTATATGTGAAACAAGCTTCCTTAAGAATATTCCATAATTCAACTTTTAAGGAGAGGTGACTGGGGCTACTCCCCAGTTACGTATGATTTATTTCACATATGCGTGCACGAGGGACTGTGCCCGGCACCTGGCGATGTGGGATGTGAGGCACCCGTAGCCTCACCTTCCTTCAGCTTGTAGTAGGTAAGAGTGCAGAGCATAAGGTCTCCGGTGAGGATGCAAAGATGAGCACGGTGTATCTACTTTCCTCAGATTCTTTGGCTGGTATAAATTGTTAACACACTGGACAGCTAACTTAGAGGTTGCAGGTTCAAGCCCACACACAGGTTCTGTGGAAGAAAGATCTGTCAACCCACTCCCGAAATGTGAGCCTTTGAAAACCCTGTTGATTCCGGTTCTTCTACACACAGGGGGTCAGTGTAAGCTGGAGTTGGCTAGATGTAACTGGTTTTGCCTTCTTCAAGAAGGCTGTAGTCTGTAAAGGGAGAAAAATTCAAATTGTGTAAACAACTAGGACACAAGCCTCACTTTTTTTTTTAATACACACATGATAGCAAATCCACAGTGCTCTGCATACTTCCTACCTATCAGCACTTGTAGCTGTCTCACAAACTGGAGGAGGTAGATACTGCCAGTATTCTCATTTGAACATGGGGAACCAGAGACCAGGGAATTTAAGAAAGAGGGTCCAAGGGTGCATGGCCAGTGAGTACCGGAAGGGAGCCAAGGTCCAGGAGATGCTCTCAACCTTAATTTGCATTAGGCTGGTGTTCAGTGCAGTACAGGGTGCTCTCAGGACAGATTTGTTCATTCTTCTGGCACGCCATAGTATATTAAATGTTCTTCAAGAACACCCTAATTCAAAGCATCGATTCTTCAGTCTTCATAATCCATTAACAAGTTTTAACTTGCATAGGAGGCAATTGAAAGCACTGTGGCTTGGGTCACGAGCATCTTAGCCTCCAAGGTGACATCATTGCTTAGTTCCCAGATAGCAAGTCTTAGCTGGTATAGCTTCCAGCATCACAGCAACATGCAAGCCCCCACAGTATGACAAACAGACAGATGTGTGGGGATGACTACTCTTATACTAGTGCTTTTGTGAAAATACAAGCTTATTCCCCTTGGATGAACACTTAGTCAAAGAATGGTTGGATATTTTTAGTCTTATGAGAAACTGCCACAAAGTTTTCTAAAGTTGTACAATTTTTTTTTTTCCCACCCATCAACAGTGCCCAAGGGTTCTGGCTGCTCCATATCCACACCAACATTTGATGCTTTGGCTATCTTTAACTTTCCTTATATTAATAGATATATTTAACAACAATAAAAACAAAAAGAAACCACTGCTACTGAGTCAACTCCAATTCATAGTGACCTGTTAGGACAGGGCAGGACTGTCCCAAGAATTTCCCAAGACCACCTGGTAGATTGAAACCTCCAACTTTTGGTTAGCAGTCATAGCACTTAACCACTGGAGTTCCAGTGGCTAAAGAGTATCTTCATAACAAATGTTTATTTTTCCTGATGAATAGTTATGCTGAAGACTTTTCACATGGCTTTTGGTTGTTTTTCTGGGGAGGGGGAAGGATTTACAATTTGGTTCTGGCTAATGGAAACCTAAGTAGGCTTCATGTAAGAGGCTAGAGGAATTTACGTGAGGAATAGCCAAACTGGAGGACAACCACGGCTGCTGAGTTCAATGGCAGAAATGACAAAGCGACAGGAATGTTCAGGAAAAGGGAGAGAATTCCTTTGACAGGAGAGTCAAGGTCTTCCATATAAAGGATCTGTGGGAAAGTCATGCTAGAGTAGGGTGGTATTTATGCTAGGATATGAGATCTATCAAGCAGGAATGCTAAAAAGTTAAACTTTATATGCCTGCCTTGAGCACTATGCTCTTTTACAAAAGTTATCCGTGTGAGCTCAAATTTGTGGTAGTCACTTTAAAGACAGGTGCAATGCTTAGGAGGCAGTGAGCCTAATCCAACAGTGATGTAACCATTGGAAGAAGGACAAGAATGGCTCCACAGCTTGAAGAATGCAATCAGTGTCACCAGACTGTACACATAAGAATTCTTGAAGTGGTATATAGCTGTGCAGATTTTCATCAAAATTTTTAAGGAAGAAGTTTAAGCTTATTTGGTAATACAAACTTAATGAAAATTTTCAGATGAATAGCTTATATGATTGAATTTTTTGCACAAAACACACACAAGAAAGAATGATATTGTGTGGCCAGTTAGAAGGCTAATGTAACAGTGAAGATAACAAAAGTGAATGATAATTTGAGTTCGATGTTAGCATCAGAATTAGAAGGGAAACAATGAGAACTCATCATAGGATAATTCCTCTGTTCATGACACTCATATGGGATATTTGGGGAAAACAGAGACAGAGGGGAAGAGAGAAAGTACTGAAGAAGACACTGAGACCTTGAATGGTACTTGAATAGTACAACAGCAGTGTCATTTCCATAAATAAGTGAGCATGGTTGTTTCAAGCATGGGGCCTTATTCAATTCCAGCTTTCCTACTTTCTAGCTTAGTGACCATGAACTCTACCTATTCTGCAATGTTTTCACCTTAAAATGAATACGATTAGGCCATCTACCTCATATTGTTGCTATGGGGATTGATTCAGTTAACTCATTTCTTCTTTCAGCAAACATGTATGCACATGAAATGTAGACAATAATTCATACTACAAGGTAATATCAGTAAATGTTAGGTTGTATAACAACAAATAAGAAATTTAGAGTGGTTGAGAAAGTTCATTTAAACACATTCTGGATTTAAATTGCGCTTTGTGGTTAACAAAGCACTTTTCTGCAGATACTAACCCATTCAATCTTCTTTAAAACCATCTGAGTTCGATATTTCTATCCCAGTTACACCTACCCTGCTAGGGGGACAAAGATGAAGATGTGAAAAAAAATTGGGAAGCAGACGCTAAGGGAAGTCCAGATGTGAAGACACGGATGGAGAGAAAGGAACGTTGGAGTGGACAGGACCTTGGACAGTTCTGACACGCATGTGGGAAGCTTGGATCTGGAGAGAGAGTGAGAGGTGCAATGAGGGAGTCCCGAGTTGGAAGACACAGAGGCACCTTACTAGTTAGAGTTTTCCCACTGTTATTGTTAGATACTATTAAGTAGGTTCCAACTCATAGTAACCGTGTGGACAATAGAAGGAAATACTGCCCTGTCTGGTGCCATCTTAACAATCTTTCTTGTGATTGAGCCTATTGTTCTTATTATTGAGCTATTATTGCAGCCACTGTGTCAAGATCACTGAGGGTCTTCCTCTTTTCCACCGACCCTCTATTTCATCTAGTATGATGACTGTCTCCATGCACTCATCCCTCCTGATAACATCCAAAATACATGAGATAAAGTCTTAACCATTCTCACTTCCAAGGAACATTCTGACTGGTTATAATTCTTCCAAAAGAAATTTGTTCATTCTTCTGAAAGTTCACAGTATACTCAGTATCATTCACCAATGCCATATTCACCTGAAGGAGTCCTGAAAGGAGTGGTTAAGGCATTTGACTGCTAACCAAAGGTTGCCAATTTGAACCCACAAGTCACTCCACAGGAGATAGATGTAGCAGGCTACTTCTGTAAGGGTTACAGCCTTGGAAACCTGATGAGGCAGTTCTACTCTGTCCCATAGGGTTGCTTTGAACTGGAATGTATTTGATGATGGATTTGGTTGGGTTTTAATAGAACCAAAAAATGCTGAGACCCCAGAACTTAGCAACAAGGAGAAGTCATTTCCACCTCCACAGCAGAAGAGACAAGAGAGGAATATTGTTACCAGAGCTTAGTAGAAATTGGAACCATAGAGGAGGAACCTTCTAATACTTGTAGGTGGATGCATCTACTTTTGAGACTTGGCACAAAGCTGGATGAAGCAGGGAAGATGTACACTGACTTTTCTGTCTTCTTATTCTCTGATCTTCTGTTAAAGTATTTGATTTGCCATTGCCAACTGGATTCTAAGGACAAGGCTGGCTGTGTGATGCACTTCATGGGAATATGAGCTAAACAGAAAAGGGCAGAAAATGAGCCTTGACAGGGCAAAAGGGGGATAGCCAGCATACAAGAGTTGCCTACCTTATGAGTATTGTTGGAGAGTACAGACACCAAACACGGCAAATGCTTGCTTCCCTTCTCCCTGTATGTGATGTGCAACCTTTGGTTAGCAGTCAAATGCCTTAACCACTCCTTTCAGGACTCCTTTTCACATCAGGTCAGGAGCACCTGCTCTACACTTCAAGTTGAAATGGACAGTCCTTCTGTAAGGTATCTGATGATGATGCAGTGATACTGTATAGCACATGATCATGGAAATCCAGAGATATACAACAGTGAACATTCCTTAACTCATGAAGCTACAGGCCAATGTGTTATAACTTAAACAGGGAAGTTCTTCTGATCCTGGCCGGGGTCTTTCACATGTATGTTGTTGTCAGGTTTTGCTGAGTTGGTTCTGACTCATAGCAACCCTATGCACAGCAGAATGAAACACTGTCTGGTCTTGTGCCATGCCCACAATTGTTTTTACGAATAAGCCCATGATTGTAACCACTGTGCTAATCCATCGCATTGAGCGTCTTCCTCTTGTTCACTGACCCGTCTCCAGGGACTGATCCCTCCTGACACATGTATAGCGAGTGATACAAGTAAGTTGATGAATGACAGCCTTGGCTGGGACCACTTGGTCAATTTGGCCTTGCTACCCTGCCTCATCTTCTGGAAGGATAAGTCAAGCCAGGCATGCTCTCCCGGAAACAGCAGACTGGCAAAAGCCAAGGGGAAATTCAACCATTTTACACATCACGCCTGCTGGCATCTCATTAGCCAAAGCAAGCTGCATGGCCAGAATCAAAGGATGAGCAGATAAATGACCCATAGTGACAGGAAATGCAAACTCACTTGGCAAAGGCCTTGAATACAGAACGGGAGTGACCATGACATCTGTCTCCCTCCCTTTACTCTCTGGTTACTAACTGCCTCCGAACAAAGATACAAACAAACAAACAAAAACCACATTGCTATCAAGTGAGCTCTGAGTCATAACAACCTTACAGGACATAGTACGAGGTCTGACAATTAAGTCCGTAAGCTTAGTTGTTCTAAGTGCTACACACCTGATGACTGAATATTACCACAGTCACCTTTGAAGTCCTCCCGTTGGGAAGCATGCACTGATACCAGTGCCTAGACCACCCTTCAAAGCAATTCTGGAACTCTTTCTGGAATGGCCATTGCACATGGTGGCACGGTGGCAAGTTCACAAACTTAATTGTATAGTTGTCTGTGAAGGAGTTTTTAGCCAGTAAACGAATAACTATAGGGGAAGATCCTCCCTACTCACCTGATCTGGCCCATAGTGACTTTTTTCTTAACCCAAAGGTCAAGGAGATATTAGAAGGAAGACAGTTTGGTGACGTTCAAGGCATCAGCGGTGACATGACAACAGCTCTGATGGCCATTCTAGGGAAAGAGTTCCAAAATTGCTTTGAAAGGATGGACTAGGTGCTGACATCGTAGCATAGCTTCCCAAGGGGATTGCTTCGAAGGTGACCATCGTGATGTTCAGCAATGAGCTCTGTAGCACTTTTCTAGGATGAGTTTGCAAATTTATTCTTAGTCCTTGTAAAACTGCCCTGCAGAGTTTCCTAATCATAATCTTTATGGAAGTTGACTGGCACATCTTTCTCCTATGGAGCAGATGGTGGGTTCAAGCAGCCAAACTTTCCATTAACAGCCAGATACTTTTCCTTTTCTGAGCTGTTCCTCTCCCGTTATTGTAAGCATACTGTCCCTTAAAATCAAACCAAATCCATTGCTGCTGAGTCTATTCCTACTCACAGTGACCCTCTAGCACAGAGCAGAATTGTTTCATAACATTTCCGGGAAGCATCTGATGGATTTGAACTACTGACCTTTTGATCAGCAGCCAAGCACTTAACCATTTTGCTCCAGGGCTCCACTTTGTCACCAGGGCTCAGGTAAGATTTGCCAAAGTAGACTCCAGGACAGAGATTTGTGTTCTGGAGAGTTACTGGCGACTGCTTGTGGGAGAAATTCTGGAATGGCAATGAGGGGACCAACTGACAAAAGTGTGATTTGAAATTCAATATATTTGAAAAAGGGGGCAATGCAGAGATACAATGGCCATTCCTGACTTGAAGAAATGAATGTTGTCTTTTTCTCCTTGAGCGAGTCAGTTCCCTTCAGGAAAATTCCTCAAGTTGAGTACAGCTGTGAGGCAGGACCACACAGACAAGACACCCCAGGCTTTGAGGACCTCAGCCCTGAAAGGAAATCTAGGTAATGTATCACAGTATCCACCCCTTGTGCCTCCCTTGTACCTCTCCAATCCTGTGGTTCTTACAGTTATTTTACCCAGTCTGGAAACAGTGTCTCAGTTTCTGGGGAAAGTTGAAAGAAGGAAGCTAGCATAACAAAATCTAACCCCTCACACTGAACCAGGTCTTATGCCACAAGTAATACATTTCATCCCTTCCTAGATATGTTATCCTGATGCTCAGCCAGTAACTACAGTGGTCAAGGTCACCGTGGCCAAGACTCTGACATCTGAGGATTTGAGTCCCTGGTCACAATATCTGCTGAGTCTATGGGTCCCCTAGTTGTCCATTTACCATTAAACACGGGCAAAGAGAGTTCATCGCTGGTAACAGTAAAGAAGTGAAATGGTCCTGTGAATCCCAAGAGATAAAGTGATCAAAACTAAACAGCCATGTAAAGACAATAAAAAGTGTCTACTGCAGGTTGAATTGTATCCCCTAAAAGGGGGTACGCTGAAGTTCCTGTGACTCTGCTTGGAAACAGAGTTTTTCTTTTGTTACTTTTAATGAAGTCTAGCCAGGGTAGCCATGATGGCATAACAGTTGAGAGCTTAGCTGTTAACCGAAAAAGGTCATCAGTTCAAATCCACCAGCCTCTCTTCGTAACGCCTTCAGGCAGTTTTTTCTCTGTGCTTTAGGGTCCCTATGAGTCAGAATTGACTCAGTGTCAACAGATGTTTTCTACCAAGAGAAGAGAGAGTTGTAACAGCCACTTCTGAGTGGTGTCACAGAAAAAGGAGAAAAGACAGGAAGAGACACATACCGGGAAAACAGATGGCTTGTGATGAGTAAGGCAGCTGAGCTACAAATCAAGGAATGCCAAGGATTGTCAGTCGACATTGAAGCTGAAAGAGACAAAAAAATAACCTTCTCGTAGAGCCAACAACAATAGCCTCCCAAACCGTGAAACAATACATGTCGTCTTTTACAGCTACCTGCTTGTGGTCTTTTTGTCACTGCAACACTAGGAAACTGGTGGCATCCAAAAGCAGAAGGAACTGTTAAGAGTAGCCAGTTGATGGCTTCCAGAGGCAAAGGCTGTGTCTCCCGCTCAGCCACGGCTACAGAACGGCTGAGTGAGAAGGGGAAAGCGCAGCACGCTCAGCTGAGGGTCACAGGAGCCGGGAACATCGCTGAGAATTAAAAGCAGAAGTCCTGGCTACACGAGAAACATCGACTACTACACAAGAGCAAGGGCCACATTCAGAAGTAAACTGCCCGAATCTATGACTGACAGTTAAACTACAAATGTGCCACAGACACCTTCGTTAAACATAGCAGAGAAATAAGGCAAAGTAAAGAGGGCTGACTTCTGAAAGACAGGCTATGTGGCTGGCTGCTGGTCTCACGCTTCCTCACTGAGTTCATTTCCTAGCTGTTCACAGCTCAGCCAGCAGGGAGCCTGAAGCAGCAGACCACAGAGCTCAAATCCAGCTGAGAACTAGGAACCAGGGGTGTCCCAAGAAGTAAGGGACTCCCCAAGGCTGAGCCTGACCTCTGCCCAAGGCCTCGGCTGACCACCGCACATGGTGTACCAGGAGGTCTACTCAGGGTCAGCTATCAGAGAAGAACTGTGAAGACAAGGAGTCCCTGGGTGATGCAAGTGGTTAAGTCATCAGCTGAAACCAAAAGGCCGGCAGTTTAAGTCCACCCAGAGGAGGCTGAGAAGATAGCCCTGGCCTTCTACTTCTGAAAATCAGCCTGAAAACCCTGCAGGACTTAGTTCCGCCCCGACACACTGGTGGCATGAATCACAGTCCAGTCTAAGCAGCTGGGTTTTTCTTATTTGTTTTTTAGTTGGGTTGGTGAGTGAGGTATAAGAACAGTACAGAGATAGAAGCAGCTGAGGACCACCGGTGGCCAAAGTTTCCAGCTTGACGCCAGGCAACTCAGTACGGCGCTAGGCCCCCAGTAGGGAGAGAACCCATGAGTGCAAGATCAGAGGTTGGAATTGGGAGGAGTCATGCTCCATACATCCCCAATGACTTATTTGATTTCTGTCTCCACACCAGAATTGGTCTCTGTGTGTTTAGAAGTTGTTTTTCCCAGAAAACACTTTAAAAACAGTGATGAATTTAAACTCAAAGTAGTAACCAACAGCCCCTCCTAGAAGGTCCTCATGTCATAAAGTCTGGGCTGTAGCTGGTCTCAGGTGTCTCAGTCCAGATGGACATCTGAGGTCTCACCACACCGCTCCTTCCTGTCAGGGCCTGTCCTAACAGCAGTAGACTGGTCAGGTTGAAACATCACTTTCTTTGCACCTCCTACACACATCAGGAAGCCCTAGTCCTGATCCTCAGCTTCTCTACCCTCTGTTTGCTGGAAATGAATCAAAGATGCCCAGCACCTCATTCCCAGATCAACTCCTGAGAACATTTTAAAATTTGGCACTGCTAAGGCATGTCATGAGCTACCAGCCTGACACCCATTGGCCGGGAAGTCTTTGTCAGCTGGCCTGCAGGTGATCCAGTTTCAACTCTTTGTATTTGCTGCCTAGAGCCATTTCTAGTTGCAGGAAGTATACTGTACACATGGATTGTATACAAAAGGCTTATAGGAAACTCAGCTCCAGAACAGGGTTGCCAGACAGAGTATGGGACACCAGGAAACCTGGACTTCAGATACAGAATGGTTAACTTTTGTTTTCACTGTAAGTTGGAAACCCTGGTGGCTTAGTGGTTAAGTGCTACAGCTGCTAACCAGACGTGTGGCAGTTCAAACACACCAGGCACTCCTTGGAAACTCAGAGGGTAAAGTCTCTTGTCTCCTATGGTGTTTGTATGAGTCAGAATTGGCTAGAGGACAATGACACTTTGTTACTTTTCTTTGTTTTAATCTCCTTAAGTCTGTTACATGTTGTCTTATAAGTGACTACTTACAACAAACATGAATGGATCTTTCTTTTACTGATGGAAATAAACTGCACTTCCCCTTCAACTAGTAAAAGAACTCTTTGCCAGCCAAGTGCCATCGCAGTCCTAAATCATGAATCTTATGTTGAGTTCCACTTGAAAACTTTTTTTTTTTGGTGGTATATTTTATTTTATTTTTTTATTTTTATTTATTTATTTATCTTATTTATTATGACTGAGTGAAAATGTACATTCCCGTATAAACTTACATGCCCACCTATATACAGCTGCCACTGTTCCCGTGTCCGGTGACAGCACACTATTTCTCTCTGCTCCTTACATGTCTCATCCTCCCAACAGCCTCCTTTCCCCTCCTCTCCACCCACTCTCCTTCCTCCAGCCAGAGGTCAGCAGGATGATATCCTATTAAAAAAACGGTCAAGTGGTTTTTCTTAAATTTGTTAAAATACCTGTGTCTTAGTGCTGCTGTAACAGAAACACCACCAGTGGATGGTATTCATTCTCTCGCAATCCAGTGGGCTAGAAAGCCCAAATTCAGGGTGCGGGGTCTGGAGGAAGGAGCTTGTGATGTGTGGGTCTTTTGTTGGCTGGGAGGCCCTCAGCACAGGAACCTCAGTTCCAACAGATGCACTGTGCTCCTGACACTGTTTTCTTGGTCGCATGAGGTCCCTTGTCTCTCTGCTCATTTTTCTCTTTTGTGTCTCAGAAGACACTGGCTTAAAATACTATCCAATCTTGCATACCTCATCAGTATAACTGCTTCCAACTCATCTTATTAAATCATAGTGACAGAATTTACAACACATAGGAAAGGCCTGTCAAATGACAAAATGGTAGACACAAAATCCTGGGAATCATGGCCCAGCCAAATTGACACACACTTTGCCGGCTATATAATGAAGTGTTAAAAAGCAGAGACATGGCCTTGAAGACGAAGGTGCATCTGACTCAAGACATGATATTTTCAATCACGTTATATATGTATAACAATTAGACAAAGAATAAGGAAGACAGAATAAGAATAGACACCTTTGAATTGTGGTATTGGTGATGAATAATAAATATACTGTGGCCTGCTCAAAGAAAGAATAGGTCTGTCTTGGAAGTGTAACCAGAGTACTACTTAGAAGCAAAGATGATGAGACAGTGTCTTACGTACTTCAGACATGTTGTCAGGAGGGATGAATCCCTGGAGAAGGACATCATGCTTCGTAGAGTTGAGGGTCAGCAAAAAATAGGAAGACCTTCAACAAGACGAACTGATACACTGGCTGCAGCAAGGTTTCCAAGCATAACAACATAGGAGCGGCATGGGCCCAGGCAGTGTTTCTGTTATGTACAGGGCCACTGCAGGTCAGAGCCAACTTGATGGCACCTAACAATAACAGCAATTCAATCCATGATAACCTGCAGTATACTATACTAGAACAGTCAATCAACACAATCCAAACCACACATGTAATTTTAAAATTGTAGTAGCTATGTTAAATTTTTAAATGAACTTTTCTTCAGCTGAGTCAACAAAGTTAAAAAGAAACAAATGAAATTGCTTTCAATGATAGATTTTATTTAACCCAATCTATCATAAATATTATCAGTTCCACAGGTTACGAATATGGAAATCTTTAATATTTGCCATACTAATTTTCATTCCAAACCTTCAAGATCCAATGTGCATTTTGCACTGATAACACATTGCAATTCTGTTGAAATTGCAGTTCCTTGCTCACACCAGCCATGGGCCAAGTGCTGGAAAGCCCTATGTGGCTAGTGAAGCACACAGGTAATAAAACACGTATAAAAACAAACAAAACGTAACGAAGTAGAGAGATGCTAAGTTTTCATGGAGACCTGGAAGGATTGGTGACAAACTGTCCAGAAGATGAGGTCTCTGAGACGGGTTGGTCATGGCCTGGTTAGAATATTGGAGGCAAGTGTTCCAGGCATAGGAAGCAGTCTGAATGGCATGCACAGGTGAGAGGGAATATGACAAGCTGATGGTCCCTGGCTTCACATAACTCTACTCATGACTGTGTTGGTGAAATCAGGTGCAATGCCACCTCTACCCACGTTATTAGTGATGTCGACCTTGAAGTCTCGTTCGCATGTTTCAGATTTGATTTTTCCAGATTCAGTGCAGGACAGCAGATGTGAGACTGGTTTGAATGATTCAATAATTTAACCACTGTGCTCCAGGGCTCCCTATCTTCAACCAGGCATCTCAGTTACTGGTGATGAAAAATCAGTAGTTCAAACCCACCAGCCCCTCCACGGGAGCAAGTTGTGGCAGTCTGCTTCTGGGAAGATTTGTAGACTTAGAAACCCTACCAGAGAGTTCTATGCTGTCCTACAGGGTCACCTGTAGGAATCAACACATCGGAATCAACACAACGGCAGTGGGTTTGGTGTTTGGGTTTCTAGGTGGGGATGGGATCCTTAGAAAAATGAATGCTTTTAAGAGTATCCAGAATCTCCATACTTCTTCTTTGCTTCTACTGAAAATGCATTTTAAAACTAATATCCTGGTCAGGGGCAAGGGCAGAAGGAAAGTCGCAGTTACAGAAGCTGGAAGAGAGGGAAAGGGTCTCTCTGGTTATGACAAAACATCCAGAAGGCATGGCGAGAAACAGGGGAGCAGGCGCCACTACCAAGGACAGGGAGCTGCCGAGACTTCAGCACACATTTTCTCTCTTACCTCTCCACAATGAAAGATCCCTAGGCATTTAACAGGATTGTTCTGCCTACTCAGAAAACGTTGTTGACTGTGCCAGAAACCACTGAGCACACATTGAATACTAACATGGATTGCATTAAGCGTCATTTTCAAATACATGTTTCATTTGCAGCTTGATAAACAGCCTTTTGAACTGGAGTATATGGCCTCTCCAGCTACAGAAAGGTCTCACAGAGCCAACTATTCTGGTTTCTATCCTTTAACAGATGTTAAAAGTAGGCAGTGATGGAGAAAAGCATTTTCTAATTTACTACAGGATTAATAGGTAGAAGTAGTATAATCCATTTTAGGACTAAGAGGCTCTCAAATTGGAAGATGACTAAAACCATTTCATATATTCAGTTCCTAAGTTGTCTTTTTTTCCTCAAAGATCTGAATGCTGTTTGACTTCAAAATCTTGTTAAAATTCCATTATACGTACTTCCCTTTCCTTTAATTTTCAGACATGTGCTTGATCTGTTTAATAGTGTTGTGGCATTCTTCTCTTATAATAACTGGGTGCATGCTTAATGATTTCATAAAGCTAAAAAAAACTTGAAAACTCTGCTACGTCTTTTTGGATTGTATGGTATTCATTACAGAGATCAGCAATGGGAACTTTGCTTAGAATTTGTATTTTAAAACCCTTATAAAAATGCATGCCCTTTAAGATTACCCAGAACCTCCATACTACTTCCTTGCTTCTACTGAAAATGCTTTTTAAAACTAAAATCTTGGTCAGGGGCAAGGGCAGAAGGAAGGTCCCAGTTACATAAGCCAGAAGAGAGAGAAGGGGTCTCTCTGGTTACAACATGACAACCAGAAGGAATGGAGAGAAACAGGGGAGCAGGTGCCACAAGGTGTCAGCGTGATGAGCTCACACTAGCCTTTCTCTTTGGGCTCCTTATTGATTCCCTCTACGACTTCTCTCTGAAATTCTACCTTGTTGCAAAATATGGGAAGTGTGAAGTCAGAGGTTCCCAAGACAGCATTATTTTACCATGAGTGTACTCGCAAGCCACCTGAAGCTTGTGACACTTAGGTTCAAAAATGATACCCACAGCTAGACTTGAGCATCATAAGGTGGTTGAGCTGCCAAACACTGACGACTCATTAAGGCGTGCTGTTGTAGGACAGAGAAGCCGCACATTTAGAAGAATACCTGCTGTCTCGTTCTACATCTCCTGTGCCAGGAAACAGTTTTATGTTCTCTCTTGCCCCTATCCTTAATGTGCAAGGATTAGTCTGTTTCTCATTTAACTTCTAGCTGTACTACACCAAGTAGTCTTTATTAAGTTATTCTAAGAATCTATCCATTATTCCTCCACCCTATCTGTTAATATCTATCTGTTCATCCTATGTATGTCCGTCTAACTTTCTATCAGCCATCTGTGTACCCACCCACCCATCTGTTAGTTATCTCTGTTATCTATCTAGGAGTTCCTGGGTGATGCCAAAAATTTAAACTTTGAGCTATTAACTGAAAGGCTGAGGCTTGAATCTATGCAGCGGTACTTTGAAAGAAAGACCTGGCTATCTAATTCCAAAAAATCACAGTTGTGTGATAAACACATGTGACCACTGTGAGTCAAAGTCAACTTGGCAGCAGTTGATTTTATTTGGTTATTATCCACCTATCATTTTATTTATATCTGTCTGTCTGCTTGTCCATCCATTCATCCATGCAACCAAGCATCCATCCACTTATTCATCATCGCTAACTTTAAAAATTCCCCTTTTATCTTGAAAGTAATTTGTAAGATTTAATCATGTTCTCAAAACATCACAATTAGATGCTATTTTTTTAAAAAAAACAAAGCACGAAATAGCTTACAGACTTATAAGCCTAGTGTCAATCATGCCCTTTAAACACCATTGCTATAAAAGGCTCAACAATGTATCAATATATACTTTTAGTACATTGCCTCAGTGTTCTCTGTTTATTGTGACTTTACCCCGTAATTCCTGTGTGGTTCGTCGGTGCTTCATACTCAGTGTGGTGCTTGTTCTTACGGAACCATTGTGTTCTAAGCTATACAACTTAAAGAATTCAACTGAAAAAGAAAGTATGCGTTATGCTCCAGCCATTGTGGAGGGTACGCAATGGCCTCTTGGGAGCTGACAATCCAACAAATGACAGCAGAGGAGGAGGAGAGCCAAATATAAAATAAAATGTGAGGCAAAGGGGGCCCAGGGCTACAGAGGCCAGGATGCTGGCCTGGGAGTTTACAAAACTTCAAGTACAAATGGCCTTTGGAAGACAGATGGGTTGGAAGAAGACACTGATAGGTAATTCAAGAGAGGCATTTACAAATTGAGGACACTCAGGGGAGCCAGTGAGAGGTACTGAGAATTAGGGGCACCCTCATTAGGTAAGAAGGCCTGGGGACACAGTGATAAAAGGACCCAGCTGTTAACTGAATGGTCAGGGGTTTCTACTCATCAGCCACTCTGCAGGAGAAAGGGGTAGCCAGCTGGCTCCCACAAAGATTTACAACTTTGGAAACTCTTTGTGGGAGGGGGCCAGTTCTACACTGTCCTGTAGAATTGATGTGTGTCAGAATCGATTAGAAGCAAGATAGAAGATTAACCATTGGCTGATCTTAATGTGCCTAGCAGAACCTTGCCTTCCCCCTTTACTGAGATTGAAGATACCAGGTTACTTGACTCTGGTTGATAATAATTGGGTCCACCACTCACCTGCATCCAATGGGCTTTTTTGAGATTTAAATTAAGAAGTAATAGTTTGATGACTGTTTTTCTAGCAGGAGAAGACAAATTTGTTTTGCTAAAGAGTACTTCCTAATAGGATTTTGCTATTTGGATCAAACTTTTCAATTGTTAATATTTGGTTTCCTGGATAAGAAAACCCTTAAAATCAAAGTAAAATGTTTGCATTAGTTTTCCTATTCAACAATCTCAACAAGGCAAAAGAACTAAAAGTAGAAAAAGTGAATCCAACAAGATGAAAGTTATAAAATAGACTAAATACAGGGAGAGGTGAAAGTAAAGGCTTCTACTTGAGGAACTGATCGAATAAACAAACAAACAAACAAATCACAGTCTTCTAATTGAGTAGATTCTGACTCCTAGTGACCCCACAGAAGAGTGATATCAACAACATATCAGATAACTCAGGGTGAAGAACTGAGCTGGATAAACTGCTTAATTAGAATCTGCTTCTTCAGCTTCCATTTCAAATAGATGAGAACATGGAGAAGATATGAAGACTTTCTCACCTGCATGATTCATGGAAAACTACACGAGTTCTCCAACTCTGCACGAATGTTCTATCTTTTTTCCCCCCTAAAGTTACTCCTACCTCACATTCTTGCTATTCACAAGGTTTTCACTTGGTGGCAGGTCCTTCTTCCTAGTTTGTCTTAGTCTGGAAGCTCAGTTGAAACCTGTCACCATGGGTGATCCTGCTGGTATCTGAATAGCAGTGACATAGTTTCCAGCATCACAGCAAAACACAAGCTTCGACAATATGGCAAACTGACAGACAGGACCAAACACCAGATCCACTGTGGAACGGCATCAAAGACATAATCCTTGAAGAAAGGAAACCCCGAACCAAACCCAGTGCCGTCAAGTTTATTCCAACTCATGGCAATCCTATAGAACAGAGTAGAACTGCCCCATAAATTTCCGGGGAGCACCTGGCAGATTGGAATTGCTGACCTCCCAGCTGACAGATGTACCAGTCAACAACTATATCACCAGGTCATTAAAAAGACAGGAAAGAAAGAAAAGGCCAAATTGTATGTCAGAAGAGACTCTGATACTTGCTCTTGAATGTTACATAGCTAAAGCAAAAGGAAAGAATGACAAAGTAAAAGACCTGAGCAAAAGATTTCCAAGGGCAGCTTGAGAAGACAAAATAAAGTACTATAATGACACCTACAAAGAGCTGGAAGTGGAAAACCAAAAGGGAAAAACATTCTGCATTTCTTAAACTGACAGAACTAAACAGAAAATTCAAGCCTTAAGCTGCAATAGTGAAGAAGATATTCCGTGACTCAAAAACCCACTGCTGTTGAGTCGAGTCTGACTCATAGTGACCCTAGAGGCCAGAGTAGAGCTGCCCCATAAAGTTTCCAAGGAGCAGCTGGTGGATTTGAACTGCTGTCCTTCTGGTTAGCAGATACAGCACTTAACCCACTACACCACTAGGGTTTCCTCAACAACTCAGAAAGCATCAAAAGAAGACGGAAGGAATACACAGGAGTTATACCAAAAAGAACCGGCTGATGTTTGACCATTTCACAAGGTAGCATGTGATCAGGAGCCAGTGGTACTGGGAGAAAGAGGTCAAAGCTCCACTGAAGTTATTGGCTAAAAACAAGGTTCCAGGAACTGGTGGAAAAGTAACTGAGAAATTTCCACACAGAGATGCAGTGCTGGAAGTGCTCATCCATCTATGCCAAGAAATTTGGAGGACAGCTACCTGGCCAACTAACTGGAAGAGATCCACATTTACACCTGTTCCTAAGAAAGGTGATCCAACTGAATGTGGAAATTATTGAACACTATCATTATTATCACACGTAAGTAAATTTTTGCTTAAGATCCTAAGCACTCAAAACTGACTGCAGTAGTACACTGACAGGAAACTGCCAGAAATTTAAGCTGGATTCAGAAGAGGCTGTGGAACCAGGGATATCATTGCCGATGTCAGATGGGTCTTGGCTGAAAACATAGAGTACCAGAAGGATGTTTACTTGTGTTTCCTTGACTATGTAAAGGCATTAAACTGTGTGGATCATAATAAATTATGGCTAACATTGTGGAGAATGGGAATTCCAGAACACTTAATTGTGTTCATGAGGAATCTGTACATGGATCAAGAGACACTCATGCAATCAGAACAAGGGGACACTCATGGTTTTAAAGTCAGGAAAGGTGTCTGTCGGGGGTTGTATCCTTTCACTGTACCTTTTCAATCTATATGCCCAGCAATTAATTCTAGAAGCTGGGCTATATGAAGAAGAAAAAAGAATCAGGATTGGAGGAGACTCATTAACTGCCTGTATTACGCAGATGATGCAACCTTGCTTGCTGGATGTCAACAGGGTTTGAAATGCTTAGTGATGAAGATCAAAGACCCTAGCCTTCAGTATGGATTGTACCTCAACATCAAGAAAACAAACCTCTCAACTGGACCAGGAAGCAACATCATGATAAATGGAGAAAGGACTGAGGTTGTCAAGGATACCATTTTACTTGGGTCTACAATCAATTTCCATGGAAGTGAAGCAGGCAGGAGACTTCAGGCTCCAGATTTCAAAGGGGAAAATAAAATAGACAGTCAAGACTAATTCTTTGCCCAGAACTGAACTTTTTAATTATTTTTTTTCCTAAAATCCTTGGCTTCCTCCACCTGGCTCTGGCAGGAAGTGGCACATTAGGTGGCAGGAGCCAGTGGGATAAGATCTCTGCAGCTTCCCCTTGACAGCTGTTTAGAAATACGAAGCAAATGAAGGCCCAGGTGAGGACCCCTTGTCGTAGCTGATAACTGAGAGTTTCCTGGACTTCAGATCCAACGTGGCCTGCTCCAGGATGGGTACCCCTTCCAAACTGCTCTCATTGTTCTCCTGACCCTACACCCGGCTCTCCCTTTAAATATCCTGACCTTGCTTCACGATGATGGTCAGACAGGCTGGGAGAACAAAAATGTTGTCTGTCCCCCATGTGCATGGATAATAATAGTAAAAGCCTTTGGTCACTCACCCACACCTGTCTCCACAGTAGGCTTATTTGGCAGCAAGTAGCCATGGACCTTGGGCCTTTGCCTGGTGACAGAAGCAGCAGTCAATAAATCAAAAGGTGCATTGTACTGGGAAAATCTGCTGCAAAGGACTTCTTTAAAGTGCTAAAAAGTAAAGATGTCATCTTAAAGACTAAGGGGCATCTGACCCAAGCCATAGTACTTTCACTTGCATCATAAGCATGCAAAAGCTGGACAATAAGGAAGACTCTGAATCGTGGTGATGGAGAATGTTGAATGTACCACGCACTGCCAAAGGAACAGATCTCTGCTGGAAGAAATACAACCAGAATGGTCCTTGGAAGCAAAGATGGTGAGATTGCATCTTACGTACTCTGGACACGTTGGCAGGAGGGATCAGTGTCCCTGGAGGGGGACGTCGTGCTCGGCAGAGGGTCAGTGAAAAAGAGGAAGACCCTCAATGAGATGGATTGACACAGGGGCTGCAGCAATGAGCTTATACATAAAACAGTTGTGAGAATGTCATAAGACCAGGCAGTGTTTTGTTCTGCTATGTACAGGGTAGCTATGAGTTGGAACCAACTCACTAGCACCTAACAACAACAACCTTCCATTTCAAGAACATTGCCAACCTGTCAGTTCATCTCCTCCCGCACCCCCCACCCTGAGCTACATCATGGTACCTGACTTCAGAGTGCCAAACAATGGTGCGGGCTAGTGCACATCTTCTGTTCTTGACCACTGGTTGGCACAGATGATACGCCAAACCTAATCAGAGTTCCTGCCACCTGCCACAAACATCCAGTCTTTGAGACAGGGGTGAGATGAGAAGCAAGAGATTTTATTATGTATTGATACATAAAGAGAAAGAGGGGATAGACACTTCCAAATTGTGTCTCCCCACAATGACAACTATCTGGAATTTTATAGAAAAAGATATAAGGTTTTATGAGTCCTAAGAATTCATAGAATGTTAGTTCATTTTTAGGTAATCACAGGGATCACATTCAAGATGTGCTGATCTCTATAATCTGTCTTTTGGACCCAGAGGTGGTCTGGCTGTCACATAAGTTTCTCAGTCATAGTCAACTTGCTTTGTTTTTCTTTTATGGTTTTTTAGATTATTATCAAGTGTTTTTCCACAGTCTTAAAGACAGCATAGACTAGTCTTTACTTTAAGAGAAACTAAAGTGAAACAGTGAGCTCATTCTTGGGAACACGTGCTCGAAGACTGAACTAAGAAAAACATGGTACCAGATGTGCTCAGTACGGGGTCACTTATTTCACTCTGCTCTGCTCCACAGTTGCCACTGAGCTTGCTCTGTCTCACTCCCATGAGTGACTCCTTGAGTCCAGCAGACGACTGCATGTCTCTGGTCTATGCTCCGTAAGTGTTCAATCTGCCCTTGGCTTCTCATCTAGATAATGTTATCTTTTCACACAACACTGCTCACAGAGGGTGGGTCTGGCCGCTGCACACTCGGCAGACCCCCCTCCTCTGCCTCTGCTCTCCCCTCGCACCAAGCGTTCACTTCCCAGTCTAGGGACCCTCTTTGTCTCCCCACTACCTCTCTGCTTCTCCAGGTGCTTGTAAGCATCTTCATATTACTTCCTCCACGGGCTTTAAACATTCCGGAAGGTTCAGGCTTTGGAAAACAAAAGCCCAAAAGACTTCCAGGTTTCCCTCTCACAAGCCTCCCCAGAGATAATAAAATGCGCAGGTATCCCTGGTTTTGTAAGCGAATGCCCATGAAAAGAGAAGAAGAAAAACAGTTTATAATACTATCCAATCAAAGATAAATGATGAAATGCATTTATATGATACTCAGACAAGAAATTTTTTCATATTTAGTTATCTACCACCAAATGCAAAGATCATCAGATGACCTAAATCTTGTCTTGTAAAGGTTACATTATTTATACACACACGCCCAACATCTGATGCCTGCATGGTCCTGCTGAGCAGTTTGAAATCCCCATTACGCCGTGCAGCTGCACCGGAGTTCTTGTCTATGCTTCTTCTCTGCTTCTGTGAAGCTGCCCACCTTTCTCCTATCTGGGACCCATGTCTCCAGAGCTGCTTTCAGGAATCACCTACTTACCACCTTGTCTGTTAGGACTTTCCAACACCCTCCATCGCACGCCACGGTGGACCTGACTGCTCTTTACCTTAATTCTGCCTTATTATTTTTGCTTTTTAGTTACTTTTGAGTTGACTCTGACCATTGGCAATCCCATGTGTGCAGAGTAGAACTGTTCCACTGGGTTTGCAGAGCTGTGAGCTTTCAGAAGCCAATTGCTATGTTACAGATTGACTTGCATTCTCCTCCCCCCACTACTCAAAGTGTGTTAACCTGGATAAGCCAGGAGTGACAGTTCTTTGTGGCTGTCTACCCATTTTGTCATCTGCTGTGACTTTTCCCTGAGTTGTAAATCCTGACCCCTAGATCTACCTGTTCTGGAAGGAGTATAACGAGAGTGCTCCTTGGAAGCAAAGACAGTGAGATTGTATCTTACATACTTCGTAAGTGTTGTCAGAGAGGTGTCAGAGTGATCAATCTCTGGAGAAGAACACTATGCCGGGTAAAGCAGTGGATCAGTGAAAAAGAGGAAGACCCTTATCGAGTGACAGCATGGGTGCAACAACGGGCTTGAGAATAAAAATGGCTGTAGGCATGGTAGAGAACAAGACAGTGTTTTGTTCTATTGTTCTATTGTGCACAGTTTAGCTATGAGTGGGAATCAACTTGCTGGCACCTGACAACAACAACCTGTTAGTGGGAACCCCCGGTGCAGCAGTGGTCAAGCGCTAAGGCTGCTAACCGAAAGGTTGGCAATTCAGATCTCCCAGGTGCTACCTTGGAAACTCAATGGGGCAGTACTAGTCTGTCTTGTGCTACGATTTGGAGTCAAGTTGATGTCACTGAGTTTGGTTCTTTATGACATTAATGAGGCAGGATTAGAGGCAGTTATGTTCATAGGCAAGGCTCGATCTGCAGGATTAGTTTGTGTGTCAAATCCATTTCTTTTGAGATATATGAGAAAGAGGAGATCAGAGAGATGGGGACCCTGTACCACCAAGCAAACACTGCAGCATGAGGAGAGTGCATTCTTTGGACCTGCCATTCCTGTGCTAAGCTCCTAGACCGGGGAAGGTTGATGACAAGGCTCTTCCCTCAGGGCTGACTGAGAGAGAAAGCCTAAATTTGGACTTCTAGCCTTCTAGACCACCAGAGAACAAATTTCTCTGTTAAAGCCATCCACTTGTGGTATTTCTGTTTTAAGTGCACTAGCTCACTAAGACAATCTATGTAACAGTATGAAATATTTTAATACTTTTTTTTTTGTAGTTTTACCCTATTTCACTTAGGAAAAGTGCTAAGGCAAGCCAACATATGTGAGACTCTGAAGCACTAAGGCTGTTTCTTAAACCCCAGACACCTTCTCCAGGTTCCCGCACCACAGGGCCTTTGCATTTGCTTTGCCTCGGCTGTAAGGCTCTTCCTCAGAGATCCTCAGGCTAGCTCCTCACATCTTCCCAGGGAGGCCTTCCCTGGCCACTTTTCTTAAAACTACACCCCCAACTGCAACAAGTCCATCACCCTTGACTGTCTGATTTTTCAGACTATAGATTTCCAGGTGGCACAACTGTATTTTTTGTCTGTCTCGCCTCCTAGGGAGCCCTTGCACACTAACTGAAAGGTCTGGAGGGGCTTAGTCCCCTCAGAGGCACTTCAAAATAAAGGCCCAGTAACCTACCTCTGAGCTACCACCCATCAAAAACCCCGTGGAGCCCAGTTCTCCACTGACACACTTGCAGCGTCATGAGCCCGGGCGGGTTCAATAGCACGTGGTTTTACGCTACTAGCAAGTAAGCTCCGTGACCCTAACACTCCCCAGTATGTTTTCTCCTTTGAAAAATGGGTGACTGAAAGCTTGATATAACTAATACCACGATGAATCTGTAAGTTTTCCCCCTTCCCCTGCTTGCTGTCCCCTTTTCTCGCACCTATGTTAAGGACTTTGGTTTGACCAGATACAAATAATTGCGCTCTTCCTTTTGATCCGATGCTAACAACTTTGTTTTGTTCTGTTCTACTGCCTGTGACCACTCCCATGGGTATCCATAGGTATAGCTTTAGCCCGACAAGGAGCTGACTAGCCTCAATCTCTTCGTGCATAAAGAGCTTTTGTCACCAGCTTGTGACGAACAGCTCCTCAGGACATTTGTATGGGCTACAAAGACTCAGCTAACCTCTGGAAACTCCTAAACAAGCTCTGATAAAAAAAAAAAAACCAAATCAAAAAACAAACAAACAAAAAAAACCCACCTGTCTTTTCAGACTCTGTAGAGACAGCGTGTGTTGCTGTGGCAACTCCTTTGGTATCATACCTCCTAATAAACCTCTAACTCTTTCTAACTTGGAGTAGATTTCATTGGCTCAACTGCTCCAGGCCACAGACCCCAGAGGGGTAACAGCTCTTGAGGACAGAAACCCCTGTTTCATTCTTTGCAGAACCTTGAACAGCACATGACTTGTATGTAGTAAGTGATTTATCAGTATTTATTTACTGAGTAAGTTGTGCAAGAGTAAGGTCTTTAGACTAGGACAGACCTGGATTAGGCTATAAATTCCTCTTCCTGTCCATGTAAACTTGGACACATCACTGAATCAAGCTTTCTGAGGTTCCACATCATCACCTCTAAGGTTGGACTAAAATCACCTACCTCTCTGGGTCATACAGGAGAAAAACAACACAGAAATGCGTGTCAAGCCTGCGTAGCTGGCATTCAGTCCCCACCTGCTGTGCTCCTCCTTCCCAGATTGCCCTCCTGGTTCACCAGGAAACCTCAGATACGCCCATAAAGGTCCTGACACAATGATGCTACATAATGGATTTAAAAATGCAGCTCTGCGAATGAACAAGGATGGACACGTGTGCCTAGGACCAACTTTGTGTAGAAACCATGTCTTGTCTCTTGGAGGTGTCAGCTCAAGCCACCCAAGGACAAAGGTTCACTCTGCTTTTGGAAATCACTGCAGTACACTGCGAGTGGTGAACAGCAGCAGCAGAAGGGTGGGCTGGGGCTTGAACCCACTGCTGTTTCTCCTTCCCCGTCTCTGCTCTAGTGCAGCCAGTTGCTCCCAGATCCTGCTTCCTTGACTGTCTAATTCGCCAGTAGGTGATGCCAACCAGCTCATGGGAAGGAGGCTTTGCAGTTCAGGTGAAAAGATCCACAGCCAGGTCCCGCCTGTCTGAGACTTCCCTCCTCCCTCCGGGTCAGCCTTGGTTTCTAGGTGGGGGGAGCCTTGCTTGTTTCCCCAGCATCTTCTCTCATTGCTGGAACCCGCAGAACAGCTTCTCATTTAAGAACATCCGCATTCGTTGGATTGTATGTCTGAGCCTGTCGACCCGAGCACGTGACGCTGCCACTCAGGGTTCTCGCGCGATGAGAACATGTTGATGGCAGGTTTCATCGTAAACTCTGCCGGCCAAAACCAGCTGCAGGAACGTCTCCATGGCTAGCAACTCACTAGTCTCCAGGTAGAGGCACCCTTGGGTGACCAACGGCTAAGTGTCAGCAATCAGAGAACTGTCTTGAGAAGAAGTTCATACCTGGGGCTCACATCTGGTTGACTCAAAAATAAACAGTTCAATTTGCAGATTGCTACAAAAATTGAGGCCTCCATCCCGTTAGGTCAACATCCCCTTTTATTCATTGCCCTCAGTTCTGACTCGTAGCCACCCTATAGGACTGAGTAGAATTGTTTGATAGTTTCCAAGGGTACCTGGTAGGTTCAAACTGCCAGCCTTTGGGTTAGCAGCCGTAGTCTTTACTCATTATACTCCCAGGGTTTCCGATTTTATTTATTAGAGGATCTGAAACCATCCAGCCATATACACATTGTTGTTGTTAGCTGTCCTAAAGCTCGTCCTTAACTTTCGACATCCCAGGATCAGTGTGGGTCAGACCACTATGATACACAGGGTTTTCTCTGTCTGAGGTTTGGAAGTAGATCGCCAGGCATTTCTTCACAGTCTTAGTCTGGAAGCGGCACTGAAACCTTTTCGTATTAACACACAAGTCTCCACTGACAAGTAGGTGCTGGCTGCCCAAGATGTGCCTGGGCTCAGAACCTAACTGGGTGGGCACCATCCCCCTGAGTCCCCACCGCCCTCCCCTTGACACGGCACTGACACAAGCCTGCTGCATAGGGAATCTGGATAGATGGGTGTGGGCTTCTAGAGACCGTGGGGTGCAACGGCATGGTTCTAGTCCTTCTGCTGATGATCCACCATCCACCGAACTATTTTAAAAGCTGTTTCATCTTTCCATGCTTTTTAACCACTTCTTAGGCATCCTGAAAGTGGTTCTCACTTACGGCGACAACCCTAGGTACAGCAGAAGGAAACGTTGCCTGGCCCCACGTGGTCTTCGTGATCTTTGGCATGTTGGAGTCGCTGTTGTCAACCTGGTATCAGTCCGTCTGGTTGAGCACTTCCCTCACCCCAGCTGAACCTCCTGTCCACCACACAGGATGTCCCTCCCCAGCTGTTGGTTCTTCCTGGTGATGTATCCAAAATACACAAGTCAAAGCCGTAGACAATATTCCATGATCCATAGGGCTTGCACTGGATGATTTTCAGAGACAGATTGTGAGGCTGTTCTTCCCAGTCTGTCCTAGTTTGGAAGCTCCTCTGAAACTCACCCACCATGGGTGACCCAACTGACATGTCTGTGACATAGCTTCAGCATCACACACAGCCGCACACAAGCCCCCACAGTATGACACCAACAGGCAGGAGGTGGTTTTAGCAACTCACAGCCCACTGCCATGGAGCTGATTCCAACCCATTGTGAAGCTACAGGACAGAGGAGAACTGCCTCATAAAGGACGTAATAATTATGGAAGGGACTGTCACATGTTTCTCACATGGAGCAACTGGTGGGTTCAAACCACTGATGTTTGGGTTGGCAACCAAGCTCTTAATCACCCTAGAGCCCCAGGGCGCTGCACCAGCCCACCCACGGCCTGCTCGGTTCTCTCGCTTCCTTCTGTTCTGCAGTCAGCCTTCACAGAGAGAAGCAGGGCGATGCTGTTATCTCCACCCCCTCCACCCGCATTTCCCTGAGAACAAAAATCACCCAAGGAAACTGAATTGTATTTTGTTTGGATCATATCTTATACTCTTGAGCTAAAGGAAAAGGCTGGTGAATCACAAAACTGAGGTTTGGAATCACTGATTCATATCCTGCCATTTGCACTGAATATTTTAGGGAAAGAAAGACATTTTTAGTAGATGTTGTAATGCCAGTGACTTAAAAAGAAAAAGAAAAAAAAACTATTGCTGTTGAGTGAATTCTGCCTCATAGTGACCAGCAACTAGTCATGAAGAAATTTCGGTAGTCCCTTAGCCCAACTCAGCAGATAATTTTGGATATGAGCATGTATGTCATTAGAGCAGAAATGAGAAAATAATCCCTTATACATACCAAGTTGTTAACTACAATTTTAAAAATACTGTATATGTCTCATTTTGATTGTTTTCTTAGTTTTTGAGTTTTGAGAGTTTTTTGTACTTTCTAAGGAGGCTTGGTGTTACAGTGGTTAAAGCAGTTGGCTGCTAATCAAAAGGTCAGTGGTTTGAACCCCAAAGCCACTGTGTAGTAGAAAGATGCAGCAGTCTCTTCTCTAAAGATGACAGCCTTGACAGTCCTGTAGAGTGACTACGAGTGAGAATAGACCCAATGGCAGGAAGCTCACTGGGTTATGTATTCCAGACTGAAGTCCGTTATCCCACGTGTACTCATCAGATGTTTTCATCCAGTCTGTAGCCTGTCTTTTCATTCTCTTAAAAGTGTCTTTCAAAGAGTGGGGATAAAGTTCAACGTAACAATCTCTGATTTTGAGGGATTAAGCTTTTTGGTGACTTATGTAAGAAACTATGCCTAACACCTTGATCCTAAAGGTTTTATCCAACACTGTCTTCTAGAAGGTTTAGATTGTTGTTAGGTGCTGTCCAGTCATCTCCTACTCATAGCAACCCTATTCACAACAGAACAAAACCCTTCCCGGTCTTGCGCCCTGCCCACAATTGCTGCTATGCTAAAGCCCATTGTTGCAGCCACTACGTCATTCCATCTCGTTGAGGGTCTTCCTCTTTTTCGCTCACCCTCTACTTTACCAAGCATGAGGTCCTTCGGGGCAAACCTATTTGTTCTTTTGGCAACTCATGGTGTATTTAACATTCTTATCCAATACACATTTCAAAGCTGCTAGGTTTTTTTCTTTCCCACTTTCTTCCTGTCTCCTTCCTCTTTCCTCCCTCCTCCCTCCCTTCCTTTCTCCCTTCCTTCTTTCTTTCTACATTTAGGTTATGATCCACTCTGAGTCACTTTCTGTAGGTGGTATGACATGAGGAAAGAAGTTACTTGCACATGGCTATTGCCATCTGTACCCTTTCTCCACTGAATCACCTTTGTCCATTTGTTGGAATTTAATTGTCCATGTGTGTCTTAGTCACCTGGTACTGCTCCAAGAGAAAATAGCACAAGTAGAAGGCTTCACGAAGAGAAACTTCGATTGTCACAGTCCAATAAGCCGTAAATCCATTTACACGTTACAAGTCCATTCAACAAAAAAAGTTACCACAGCCCGGTGGGCTGATTCCAAATTCAAGGAGAATATCTCAACATAGGAACCTTGGGTCCAAAGGACGTGTTCCACTCTCGGTGCTGCTTTCCTGGTGGTGTGAGGGTCCTAACTTCCTCTGCTCACTTCTCTCCCTTATATCTCATAAACTTGTAGCTTGAGTCCTGCCTCGCTAACACAGCTGCTGCCCATTCTCCATCATCAGTATCACGGAGGCAGGATTCACACCACGGGGGAGGAAGGGCACCATATTGGGACTCCTAGCTGAGTCAATCAACACTCAGCTTGTGGGGGGACACAATTCAATCCATGACACCATGTATCATCTGTCTTCGCATCCATAACATATTGTCTTAAGTATTATGAATTTTTAATAAGCTGACATTCAACCATTTTAAGAGGGAGCATATGAACAGTAACCAATGGTGCTAAAGGGAGACATCAAAGCTGCTTTGAAGGTACTGGCAAAAACAAGACTAGGAATTGACGGACTATCAATTGAGATGTTTCAGCAAACGGATGCAGTGCTGGAAGTACTCACCCCCATCTATGCCAAAAAATTTGGAGGACAGCTGTGTGGTCAACAGACTGGACAAAATCCTTATTTATGCCCATTCCAAAGAAAGGTGATCCAACTGAATGCAGAAATTATCAAACAATATCATTAATATCACACTCAAAAGTTTTCTAAAGATCATTCAAAAGCATCTGTATCAGTACATTGACAGGAAACTGCTGGAAAATCAATCTGGATTCAAAAGAAGACATAGTACCAGGGATATGATTGCTGATGCAGATGGATCTTGGCTGAAAGCAAAGAATACCAGAAAGATGTTTACCTGAGTTTCATTGACTATGAAAAGGCATTCAACTGTTTGGATCATAACAAATTATGGATAACTTTACAGAGAATGGACTTTCCAGACTACTCAACTGTGCTCTTGAAGAATCTGTATATACATTGAGAGGCAGTTGTGCAAACAGAACAAGGGGACACTGCATGGTTTAAAGTCAGGAAAGGTGTTTGTCACAGCTGTATCCTGTCACTACACCTTTTCAATCTACATGCCAAGCAGATAATCTGAAAGGCTGAACTACATGAACAATGAGACATTAGGATTGAAGGAAGATACATTAACAACCTATATTATGTAGATGACACAACTCTACTTCCATGGAGTGAAGAGGATTTGAAACACTTACTGATGAAGATCAAAGACCACAGCTTTCAGCATCAATTATACTTCAACATTAAGAAAATGAGAATCCTCACAACTGGACCAGTAAGCAACATCATAGTAAATGGAAAAAAGATTGAGGTTGTCAAGGATTTCATTTTACTTGGTTCCACAACCAATACCCACAGAAACAACTCTCAAGAAATCAGAAGATATGTTACACTGGGAAAATCTGATGCAAAGGAACCTCTTTAAAGTATTGAAAAGTAGAGATGTCACCTTGAAGACAAAGTGTGCCTGACCCAAGCCATGATATTTTCAATCACATCGTATGCATGTGAAAGCTGGACAATGAATAAGGAAGACAGAAGAAGAGCTAATGTGAAGAATTACTGTCTTTTAATTGTCGTGATAGAGAAGAATATTGAATATACGATGAACTGCCAAAAGAACAAACAGATCTTTCTTGGAAAAAGTACAACCAGAATGCTCCTTAGAAGCAATGATGGCAAGACTGTGTTTTATGTAATTTGGACATGTTGTCAGGAGGGATCAATCCCTGGAGAAGGACACTATGTTTGCTAAAGTAGAGTGTCAGCAAAAAAGAGGAAGATCCTCAAGGAGATGGATTGACACAGTAGGTGCAACAATAGGTTTACAAATAACAGCAGTTGTGGGCACAGTGCAGGACCAGGCAGGGTTTCATTCTGTTGTGCACAGTATCATCACGAGTTAGAACCAACTCAGCAACACCTAATAACAACACACCAGAACTAAAAAGCCAAACTCACTATTGCTGAGTCAATTCCAACTCATAGCAACCCTCCAGAACAGAGTAGAACTGCCCCCTAGAGTTTCCAAGGAGTGCCTGGTAGATTCAAACTGCAGACCTTTTGGTTAGCAGTCATAGCACTTAACCACTAAGCCCTGGCAGCATACAACAACATAATGAGCCTTTAAATAATACCAATAATCCAAATTTGTTCTTCCTGTACAAAGTTGTATCTGCTATTCTGTAAGACAGTGGTAGCTCAGGGACAGAAGTCTCCCCTTCCATTCAGGAGACTCACGTTTAATTCCCTGTCAATATACCTCACGTACAGCCACTACCTGTCTGTCACTGAGCCTGCAGACTAAGATGAACTCGAAAGAAAGGCGTGGGGAACAAACTCCAAAACCAGCCGATGAAATCCGTGTCCGTCATAATGGTGAACCAGTGGTGGAAACGGTGCTGTATCAGGCAGCTTTTCATTCCACTCTGCACATAGTCACCTTGAGCCAGGGTTACTTGACAGCAAATAACAATAAAAACCTACTGCTCTAGGTCTTTTGAGGCTCTGCATGAAGTTTAGATCCAGACTGTCAATTTCTACAAATAATTAAAAATACTTAGCTCTTTATTGCAACTGAGTTAGAACTGCTGAGCAGTTTGGGGAGCATTGACATCTTAACAATCTCTGACCCAGGACCGGGATCCCTCCCTCCACCTGTATAGTCTTCTTAAATTTTTATCAGCAGGGATTTATAGTTATACTATATATGCATATATGCCTTTCAAATCTTTTTCTGATTTTTCCCTGTGTTTCATATTTTTGAACCCATTGTAAATGGTCTGCTTTTGTGTTTGTTTTTCAAAATATGATTGTTTGTGGTTATTATATAGAAACACAATGGATTTTTATATACAGATACTCTATCCTGAAACCTCGTGACACTCATTTAGAAGCTTTTTGGTAGATCCCACTGGATTCCCTCAGAGGCAGTCAGGTTATTTAGAAATTGAGTTGAATGTCTTCCTTTCCAATCTGAATGCATTTTGTTTCATTTTCTTTCCTTATTGTACAACTGGAACTTCCACACAATGTTAAGTAGAAGTGGCAAAAGAGAAACATTCTGGTCTTATTCCCTAGTTTAGAGAGAAACGTGCAGTCTTTCCCTATTGAACATGCTGTCAGCTGTCATTTTCTTATAGCGGCCTTTCATAAGCTTGAGGAACTTAATGAATTTCTTTCTGTTTTTAGTTTGCTGAATGTTTTTCAAAAATGGATATTGTATCTTGCCTGTGGTCTTTTCTATTAGTTGATTAATTTGATTAGTATTTCAAATATTAAGTAAATCTTACATTCCTGGTATGAAACCTACTTGGTCGTGGTGTATTAACCTTTTTATATAACATTAGATTGGATTTGCTGTTGTTTTTTCAGTCTGTGCTCATGAGTGATAGGTATCTGTATTTGTCTTATCTTTTTTTCTGATTTTGGTTATCACAGTGATACGGGACAAACAGTTGTAAAACATTCCTTCCTTAAATATTTAACAGACATATCCCTCCAAAAGATATACAGAGAGTAAATGGGCACAAGAAAAGATGTCCAACAACATCAGTCACTGGGAAAATCCAAATTAAAATAATATGACACTACTACAATTATATTAGAATGCCTAAGTTTTAAAAAGGCAAACCATATCAAGTGTTGACAAGGATGTGGAGCAACTGGAACTCTTATTCACTGCTGTTGAGTCAGGTCTGCCTCATAGTGACCCCAGAGGTTGGAGTAGAACTGCTCCATAGAGTTTCCAAGGAGCACCTGGTGGTTTTGAACTGCAGACTTTTTGGTTAGCAGACATAGCACTTAACCCACTATGCCACCAGGGTTTCCTCACTGATGGAAGGAAGGTAAGGTAAAATGGTACAGCTACTTTGAAAACAGCATGGCAATTTCTTAAAAGGTATATAACTACTATTCACTCCAGTTATTCAACCTCTAGATGTTTTTCCAAAAGAGCTGTAATCATACACTCATACTTGTGCACAAATATTGGCAACTGCTGCATTTATAATTAACGAAAATTGTAAATTCAAATGCCTATCGAGAAATGAATGGTTAAGCAAACTGGTATATCCATGCAGTGAAATAATACCGAGTAATAAAAAGGATTGAACTATCGATCCATATTATGACATAGAATAATTTCAAAATAATTACACTGAGGAAGGAAGGCAAGTAGAAAAAAAAATTCATACTCTATGGCTTCACTTATATAAAACTCTAGAAAATGCAAGCTGATCCATAGTGACAGAATGCAGACCAGTGATTGCTTGGATACGAGGGGTGAATGTCAATAACATCTTAATAAAATTGTTAAATGTGAATAAATACCGTACACAAAGAAAGAGGTTTAACTTTTTGCATAGGTGTTATCCTTTGGTGGGCAAATATTATACATATTTGTTATGGACTCAGATTAACTTACAAATGTGTAAGAAAGAAAAAGTAATCAGAGGAGTAAACCACTCCAAAATAATCACTTAAAATTTTTGTATACCTCCCCCATTGGTTAGGTGTACACTTGTTAGTACAATTTTCCTATTCTCGGAAACCCTGGTGGCATAGTGGTTAAGTGCTACACCCTATAACCAAAAAGTTGTCAGTTCAAGTCACCCAGGCACTCACCTGAAACTCTATGGGGCAGTTTTACTCTGACCTATGGAGTTGCTGTGAGACCAAATCAACTCAACAGCACTGGGGTTTTTTGTGTATTTTTTTTTACCAACTCTAAGGTGCATACTGTTATGTAATTTGCTCTTTTAACTTACTAAGCTATGGTGAGCCTTTTACTACATAGTCAAGTCTTCTCCAACAGTGTGATTTTTAATGAGTTCATTATGTACCACTGCTGACTAAACCAGGTTTTCGTTAGATATATAAGTTGTGTCTAATTCCTGTTGATATTTTTAATAAAACGGTAATCAGTGTCTTTGTGTACACAATTTGAAACACCCTGTAATTATTTTCACAGCATAAATTCTTAAAAGAATAACTGGTTGGTCAAAATATGCATAAGTTTCCTGGCATTTTTATCCATGTTGCCAAATTTAAGCAGTTTATTTTTCACAAAATGTCATTTTTTTCCTGATTATTAAACAGGCACTTGGCTTTGGCAGTTGTGTATACATATGTGCATATTTGTGAATACATGTGTATGTTTGTGCATGCATGTGTGTGTGTACACACATATATACACAAGTGTAGACATACACGTAAATATACAAAAGCAGAGACACACACACACATTCACGAGGTAAAGATGGACCATGAAGCTCTTCCAGAGAGGGAGGAAGTGCGGTGACTCAGCCCCCCTTCCACGGAGCAGCTACCCTACCTGAGGGCATCTGAAGAGAGTTCCCAGTCAGGGGTGGTCAGGGCTAAGGGAGAGGGTTGAGAAAAAATAGCCGTTGGGTCAATTAGCAGCTCAGCCTGTGGCCTTGATGGCGTTGTGTGTGTGCTGTACAGCTGTCTGCAGACTCCCTGTAAAGATCAATTATCGCCGCCTCCAGTCTTCATGAAGAGGAAATGAAGTCACTCTGCACACGTAGTTTGGTGCCTTAGTTTGGTCTATACGGACACGGGGATAAGGGGAGACAGGAAAGGCCACAAGCCCCTGTCTTAGTGCTCTCCAGAAAATAGAATCAGCAGGACAGATGTCTGTGCTTCAGCAGATGTGGACAGAGAGAGACAGAGAGAGATGAGGTAAACGATTAATAACAATGTGCTGAACTGCCAACCAAAATGTTGAAGGTTTAAGTCTGCCCAGAGACATTTCAAAAGAAAAGTAGAGCAATCAACTTCTGAAAAATCAACCACTGAAAACCACAGTTATACTCTAACTTGGAATGGACTCAGCGACAACTGGTACTCATAATATGTATGTTAAACTTGCCAGTCCTCACAATCATGTGAACCCATTCCCCCAAATAAATCTCCCCTCTATCCATCTATAACTAGCTATCTATATATCTACCTATACATCTATACATCTATCTATCACTTGTCTGTCTGTCTGTTGTTGTTAGGAGCTGTCAAGTCCCTTCTGCTTTGTATGACCCCACAGAAAACAGAACAAAAGCCGCTCAGTCCTATGACGTCTTCACAATCATTGCTATGCTTCAGTCCATTGTTGCAGCCATTGTGTCAACTCATCTAGTTACTGGTCTTCTTCTTTTTTGCTGACCCTTTACAAAATATGAAGGCTTTTTTCAGGGACTAGTCACTCCTGATAATATGCCCCGAGTGCATCTGTCTCTCCATCCCTTCTTCTAAGGAAAGCTCTGGCTGTGCTTCTTCCGAGGCAGACTTGTTCAGCCTTTTGGAAGTCCAAAATTCAAAGACATAAATTCTTTGCTCTGCCTTATTCATCATCCAGCTGTCGGATGCGTTTAGTCCAACAACTTATAGGAAAGGAGAATGTGGAGACACAGAGACACAGAGACAGGAAAGACAGCCATGTGAAGGAGGAAGCAGAGACTGGGGTGATACATCTACAAGCAAGGATCACCAGCCATCACCAGAAACTGGAAAAGAGGTGGCAGATTGTCCTCAGAACCTCAGATGATGCTAAGAATGCCAGCACCTTGATTCAGACTTCTAACTTTCAGAACTGTGAGACAGAAGGATTCTCTCATTTGAAGCTACCCAGATTGTTGTAGGAGCTACAGGAAAGTAATATAATGACAAAGAGCAGGCAACAAAGGTCCTTCATGGGGCAAAACAAAGGCATGCGATGGCTCCAGAGTAACAAGAGAAGCTTGCTCTTCTACCGCCTTTGGTGTCCACGTGGGGAGGACCTGGTGGGGACCCTGGTGGAGCTCAAGTTGGGCACCGCCAGGGAGAGGTGCAGTGGAATACACCCTTAGAAGACTGCGTGCACCAGACAGGAAAATGGTGTCCTCTTGTCTTCTTTGAGGAAAGCAAGCACACTGTCTAAAAAGCCAGAGTACAACCCCTTGTTCTTTGGTAGGTGGTGGTTGTCAAGGCAGAGGGAGAAATCCGCATGTTCTCTTGGCTCCAGTGGAAGAAACAGAAAAGATGTTCTTGTCAAGTGGACACCAACTCATCATGACCCACGTGTGTCAGGGTAGAACTGTGCTCTGTAGAAGTTTCAGCGGCTGGTTTTTTGGAAGTAGATAATCAGGCCTTTCTTCTGAGGCTTCTGTGGGTGGACTAAAGCTCTAGTTGAAGGCAGTCAAGCACATTAACCACTTTTGTACAACTGAGGATTCATTCTCTTGGCCAGGCTTTGGGGACGCTGAAGAGGACACCCTCTAGATCCAGACCTCAGATTTTGGCACACGTAGGTTTTCATCTCTCAGGAGTGATACTTTATCAGTGTTGGCACAGGCTGGGCAGTCCCTGCTCTCTCTCCTCATGGTACTGGTGGATACAGACACAGATCGCTGTGTGCAGATGACAGAAAAAAACAAGGACACCCAAACCCTTCTTCAAGCTGCATATTTTGTCTTTCTATGGAGCACTCAGGGAGCACTGCAGTTTTTCTTTTTCTTTGCTTTTCGGATCATTCTTCTCTGGTTGGACTCATTTAACAACTGGCTCTGACTCCTCCCTTGAAGGTGAATTAGACAAGGTATTATGCAACTCTAATATCCTTGAGTCAGCTTTTGTTGTTGTTGCTTTTAACATGTGTCCTTGAAAAGCATGCACAGAAATTCCTTGCAGCTCCGTCAAAACCTCCCCAGTGCAGGAACTTTGTAATTAAGACAAAAGATGATTGAAACAAAGCTCACAGACTGTGGAGAAAAAGGTGTTCTGTCTGAAAAGCCAATAGGAAGAAGAGTATTGAATAATTTCTACTCAGGAAACTCTCAGACTCCTTATGCGTAAGGCATAATAAAAAACTCAGACACAAAAGAAGATAAAGTAGGCTGAGCTCTGCCCTTAGGTAAGCAAGTTCTTCTCCCATTAATTCTCAGAAGCTCTGTTTGTGTGTTGCAGACAAGTGGGACTTGGACTCCGTGGGTCTGAACTTGAGGAGGCTGGCAGAGCCGGTGCACAAGCTTGAAGCCTGGTCCAGACTCTCAGCGGCCGTCATCAGGCTCAGGCGGCCAAGACACCCTGCGTGGCTGTGATGAGGGCCCCAAATTAGCTACTGTCATTATCTCAGGCTTGGAAATTCCCGATTAGCCTTTGCCTTGTCCCCATGCCTTCTGCAGTTCCTCACTCTGGGTCCCCACCAATGGTTTAGTCTCCCCTGGATCTAGGAGGAAATTGTGCAGCAGCTTCGGCCTCAGTATCAGTTTAGACCCTGCAGTGCAGGCCTGTGATTATCTGTGATGAATTGTATCCTGTGGCAATAGGAGGAAATAAGGAGACTTCAGCTGGATCACTCTGGATCTTCCGTTTCCCTGCACCCTGGCCTTGCCCTGCTGCCTGCCCTGGAGCCGAAGACTGCACCCCAGGCTGACCCCGTGTTTCCATGAGCCTTAGCAGACTCCCAGATGAGTACTGGCCATGTGCAGTCATTTGAATTAGTGCCCTGGATCCTAGAACCAGATCTCCAGGAACTAGTAGCAGCTGCCTTATCGCAGTACAATGCTGTGCCTTCTACATCCCAGCTGTCCACGGGGTCATGAGCCCCAGCTCTGTGGCTACTGCCCTCCCCGACCCACCAGGTCTTGCTCTGATACCACCAGGAGCCCAGCCATCCTTGTAGCTGGGTGAAGGAAGTCAGGCTGGGGAAATGCCAGCCATGTTTGGCATTGTTCAGTGTCAGATTAAAGTGACACACTAAAAGCCAAAAATCTTGTCTCAAGAATGCTTCATGGTCCACTGGCTGAGAGATGTAGAACCCTGGTAATGCCCTATTCATACATTCTGTTGCTAACCAAAGGGTCAGTAGTTTGAGCCCACTGGCCATTCCTTGGATACCTGTTAGGGCGGTTCTACTCTGTCCCGTAGGGTTGCTCTGGGTCAGTATTGACTCAGAAGAGGTTAGTTTTTTTTTTAATAAGACTTTGTAGATCCATTTTACAGTTTCGACCTTAACAGAATATCAGTTAAAATATCATTGGACGTGTCTGCTAAGTCAGAAGCAGCTCAGGAACCCCAGAATCAGTCAACAATCACAGTGGAGATTTACAGGACCACCCCTCTGGGCTTCACCCCTCCACTGGCTGCCTCAGCTCTGCCCTCCCACCTCTCAACCTCCCTCTAAAACTGCTCTGGTCCCTTTCTTGCTCTGGGTCCCTTTCCTTGGCCTGTCCTTCAGATGTCCTTCCATTCTGTCTTAAATGGAAGAAGGATTGTGGGGACAGTGCAGAACCACCTAGTGCTTTGTTCTGCTCTGCACAGGGTCTCTGTGAGTCAGAACTGACTCAACAGAACCTAACAACACCCCTCAGACGTTTGAATTTTACTGCCACGGCCTAAGGACAGATGTTCACAGTATGTCGATTTTAGTCCCCTAGAGTTGCTGTTAGGTCTGACAGTTAAGTTCATAAACTGTGTACATACCTCATTGTGGAATATCACTACAGTCACCTTCAAAGCATTGCCCCTTGGTACATTAGGCACCGATGCCGGTGCCCAACAGTGCCTAGTCTACCCTTCAAAAACATTTTGGAGCTCTTTTTCTGAAATGGCCATCAGAGTTGTCATCGTGTTACTTTTAATGTCCTGAATGTCCTCAAAAATGTCTTCCTTTCAATATTTCCTTTATCTTCAAGTAAAGAGAAAAGTCATTGGTGGTCAGATCAGGTGTGTAGACAGGGTGTTCCAATACAGTTATTTCTTTACTGGCTAAAAATTCTCTCACAGATTGAGTTTGCAAAATTGCCTGCCATGCACAATGGCCATTCCAGAAAGACTTCCAAAATTTCTTTGAAGGGTGGACTAGGCTGTGGCACGGGTGCGCAGTTTCCAAGGAGAATACTTTGAAGGCAACTGTAAGTGACATTCAGCAATGAGGTATGCGACACTTAGAACACTAAGTTTGCTGACTTCATTGTCAGATCTTGTAACATCTGTCTCGACTCAATAATACTTGACCTTGGAGTTTTCTTAGGGAATAAGAAGGTACTGAGTTAGGGAAGTGTGCCTGGGGCTGCTCCCTCACAGCGGCCTTCCTGAGCGCTTCATTCTCAGCCTCTCCATTGCTCTAGCACCTCCTGAAGTCTGCAGAATGTTCTGGATGAGCATCTGTCATTCCTGTCCTGAAACATTAGCTGCACGTGCACGGGGCCTTCCCCTCGTGCTCGCTGCCCTTCTCTCAGTCCGCGCCGGGCTTTCTTTCTCTATCTTCTTACAAAACTTTCTCTGCCCTTTTTATCACGTGGGTCCTCCAACTGAGTTACACAAAATGTCATCTGTTGTTTTCCTTCTACTGTCATTAATAAATTCATGTTGATGCTCTTGACCTACCCAAGAAGGCACATCTTTTTTTTTTTAATTTAATTGTGGTAAAATATACCAAAAAATTGCCATTCTAACTATGTTTATGTGTAAGATTTAATGCCATTAATGGTATTCACTATGTTGTACAACCATAGTGCCACTGATTACATGAAAAGTGTGGCTTTGTACCCTATTCTTTATGTCACCCACACTGTCACCATCCTGGATCCAGAGGTTTATGCCCTGACACATCTCTAGCCCAGCACTCTCTCCCCTCGCTGTGGCTCACTGTCCCTTTGACTTTTCCCAGAAAATACAGCGGTAAGTGCAAAGTTTCCAGGGTCTGTCTACGTCTCACAGAAAATTTCTTCACCCAACTTCATCCACCAGGTCCCTGTGTCCTCTCTGCTTCCTGCTCTGTATGTTGCCCCACACAGTCACAGACCTCTCTGCAACTGTGACTGGCCTTGCCAACAGTCCTGCTCCCTGCCTTCAATAGCTCCACATTACCTAAACTCAGATAGAGTTCAAACTTCGCAGCGTGGCTTGTCTCCCCCTTCTCTCCACAGGGAAAGGAAGTCCAACAAGTATTTCAGTAAGATGCTGTCTTGAAGAGAGACTAATTATTGGAGAAAGGATATTAATAATTATTTTATGTTAAGGGATGATTTTATTTTCTTCTGACTTTTCCGTCACATGCTACCCATTTTCTGCAATAAGCTATAGGAGTAATAGCTTTATAATAAAGAAAAATATTTTTGTATGGAAGGAGTTAATACGACCTTTGTTTGAAGAAAGTAAGGTACTATTTTTTAGCATTATCGCATTTTAACGGAAAGAAATGACCTCCTTGTCTTCTTGTCCAATCTTGACAGGCTTGTCATTGGAACTTAAATTCCACGTGGTGCTGACTGAACGCCTCCAGGTCACACGTACGTCACCGTACTCTCAGAGACAGCAGCCCAGGTTTTGACTTCTCAGAGGGAGCCCTGCTCCGTGCACCCCCAGACACCTCTGATTCACCCCACACTGTGGCAAGAGAGGTGCACGCGCCGCTGCCCACCCCTCTCTCCCGGCCTTTCTGGATTTTAGTTTGGTCTGTTTGGTCGTGCTTCTTGTTTACTGCGGCCTGTCGCAGTGACCGCCCAGCCTGAGGGCCTTTTAGCCACATTTGGTCCCTTATGGTCACCTCTTGGATCTTGCCCACATGAGGTCATTCTGCTACTGCCTGGATATAGTCTGTGTCAACTGGTGACCCTAGAGAGACTTACAGCGGCGGATGCGAGTGAACAGTGATGAACAGTGGGCTTCCACGCTCGGCTCCCCACAGCTGACTGGTGCACTCTGCTTTCTCACATGTATTAGCAAGGCAAAGACACCAGAAGAGAGAGATGCCTTGTATCTTGGGCTTTAAGGGCACCCTAACAAACATTATAACATGGGCGACTTCAAACAATAGAAGTTTACTGTCTGATAGTTCTGGAAACCAGAAGCTTCAGTCAGGGTGTTGGCAATGCTGATTCCTTCTGAGGGCTCTCAGGGACAATCTGTCCTATGCCTCTCCTAGTTTCAGGGGCTCACAACAGTCCTCAGTGTGCCTTAGCTTGTTATTGCTGCCACCTCCGTTTGCATGTGGTCTTTCTTCCTCTATCTGTTTTTGTGTCTTTTATCCTCTTTTATGAGGATACCACTCAGGAGGGATTAATATCTACCCTTCCCCAGCGTGACTTCCTGTTAACCTCACCAGTAAGATCTTCAAAGATCTTATTTCCAAACAAGGTCACCTTCACAGGTAGAGGGGCTGGGACTTCAACATGCCTTTTAGGGGAACACAAGTCAACCTATAATAGCATAGACAAAGCTGGCAAGAAATGCCATGGGGTAGATTTGTGCATCTAGTAGAAGATGCTTTCAGACAAAAATACACTCCTGGGTTATCCTCATCAGTATGAGACTATGTCGTGCCATTCCAGCTCTTCCCGTGCTCAACACAGGTGCTGGTCACTGGGGCTCTTCAAACCCAAATTAATGAAGACTAAATGACACTGAAAAATTCAGTTCTTCTGTTGACTACTTGCATTTCAAGTACTCAGTAAACACATGTGGCCACCAGCTACACTGTTGGACAGCAAGAATATAGATCATTCTCATTATCACCAAAAGTTCTGCCACACAGCACTGCATGAACAAAACTCCAAGAAGAACTCCAGAAAATAGAGGTGTCAAAAAGAACACAAAAGAAGCAGTGTTCTCCTTCCTGTGGTGTTGGTGCTGGTGTGCAGCTTACTGGGTGTCAGGCAAAGGGCTGCCAAAGGAGACCAACACAGCCCCACTGACTCCCCTGGAATGGCTAAAACCAAACCACACCACATGCTGATGAAAGAAGACAGACAGCTACCTTCAAGTTCATTTTTAATTTGAGAAATTTCATTGTTGCATTCATTTTGAAGAAGAGTAGAGGGGAACTCATGGATCTCTGAATGCAAAGATCTCCCCCGAAGATTTCTATAAACAGAAATGAATTCCAAATGATAGAGGGCAGGAAAAAGACATACACTTATTTCTGAAGGTGTCATGGATTGAACTGTGTCCCCCACAAACATCTGTGAACTCAGGGAGGCCATGGTTCCCAGTATTGTATGATTGTCTACCATTCTGCCATATGATAGGATTTCCCTGTGTGCTGAGAACCTTATCATTATTGGTAAGGAGATAGTTTAGGGACAGTCATATTGATGAGAACTGCAAGATTAAACAGTGTCTTTAAACAGTCTCTTGAGATGTAAAAGAGAGAAGATAAGCAGAAAAACATAGGAAATTCACATCACCAAGAAGGCAATGTTGGTAGCAGAGTATGTCTTTTGCAGGGAAGCTCCCAACCACAGACAGACTGATGACAAGGACCTTCCTCCAGACCCTGCAGAGAAAGCTTCCCTTTGAGATGAATTTGGACTTGCAGCCTACTGAATTGTGAGAAAATAAATTTCTCTTTGTTAAAGCCATTTGTTAAAGCATTTTGTTAAAGCATTTCTGCTAGAGCAGTTCTAGATAACTAATACAGAAGGGTCTGTCCATCCGAACCCGACGAGAAGCCAGAAGCACTCATATGACATGAACGATCACAGTGTTTTCACAAGCTTTAATTATTTATGTGAAGATTGACATGGAGAGAAAAGGGTAAAATTCCATCTGAGATTTGGACAATCCTTGCAGGATGACACAGGGCTCCGTGGCCACCAGTCAGCCCCAGAGAGAGACATGTTGAGCCTGTTACTGCAAACGACCCGAGTTACATGGGCCACGGCCTTGAGGTTCTCAGGAGAAACTCCAATGAGCCATGAATGAAAAATGAAAACCAGTTTGTTCGGGACTGTAGGTCTCAGCAAATAACTGACATTTACCCACTAGCGTTTTCATAGACTTTAATTACTTACATGGAAATTGGCATGGAAAGAAAAGGGTAAAATTCCATCTCAGACTAATTTCTCTGAAAAAGTCTTTTGTCTCCATTGACTCCCAAGGGGCAAAGGGCTTTGGAGTTTATATATATATATATATATATATATATACATACATATATATATATCAGAATATATATATATCAGAATGGAAGAATTTATCTACTGGAAAAGAGAAAGGAGAGGAAGAAGGAAATGTCCTTTGATGTAATCTGGGTTCAGGAAGTGTGACCGTCTTGAAAGATCGTATCTTTCCTTCTGGGTTCTTAAGATTATATCCCACCAGCACATGATTATACAGTTAATCATATTCCAACATGCTTGGTAAAAGAGGAAGAACCTCAGTAAGGTGGACTGACACCATGGCTGCCTTTGTTCAAACAGAGCAACGGCTGTGAGGATGACATAGGACTGACCAGTATTTCAGTCTATTGTCCATAGAGTCACTGTGAGTTGGAACCAACTTGGCAATACTTAACAATACCTCAGTGCCTTACCACTGAGACACTAGGGGACCATACCACTAAGACTCTGGGGAAGAAGGAATAAATCCTCTAGGGTACATTTTTTTCAGTATAGTTTTAGTGTAAAAGTCACAGACGCAGTGGGATAGAGTTGACAACAAAAACTGCTTTTGCTGTCCCTCAAAGCCATCAGTCCACTTCTCAGAAATACACACAGGCACCCCTTTGTGCTTCCCCCGATTCCATGTGAGTTTCAGTCTTTCCCCACTGAAGACCTTGTACTGTAATGAATAGAACAGCTGCCACGACCAGTGGAAGTCTGCGGGAACCCGCTGTGTGCAGAGCAGAGGCCTGAGGCAGAGCCTTCAGAGCTGGGCTTACACATCTATGAGTCCTATAGGTAAGGCCACCCCTGAACCTTGTCCCATTCACCACCCCTGCCTTTTTTGGAGACTATGCTCCATATGCTCACCCAGCCCAGCAGCCTCATAACTGTCAACCCTTAGCTCTCCATCCCTTGGCCATCTGTCTGTGTCCTGACTACTCTGTGTAGCTAAATCTTAGATTATAGTATTCAGTCCAGCGTCTCTTATTCAATTAAATTTTATTTTCCCTGTTCTTAATTAAACTGGATGAATCATACTTCCGCTGTTCTACTTCTCAGGGAAAAAGACTAAAATAACTAAACTAAGTTAACTTTTAAATTAAATTTGGCCTTCAATTGATTTGCTTGAACATGAATCAGCGTCCTTGGGCTGAAAAAGTATAACTCCAAATAGAACCCCAAAATAGGTGGAAAATAAAATTGTGTCGGAAGTAGCCACCACTGAAAGCAGCTGTGATGGGGCACACAATGTAGAGTCCCTGACGAAACACAAGAAAAAGAAGTGTGCAGTTCAAGAACTTTTCTAAAATACCAGAATTGATGGTCCAACAGCCTAGAGTGTCTCCTGGGAACGTAGGCCCTAGACTTGTTGCTGGTATGGACTGGACTCAGGGACACAGGGTGAGCATGTGGTATATAAACTTTATGGTATTATACATTAATAAGATGCTGTTCTACTGGTTTATTTCTAGTTATGAGAGAAGAGAGTGGAGAGGAGGGGACAGGTGCTCAGTAAGAAGATACTAGTAGTATAGAGTGAAAAGGAGGAGTGTGCTGTCACTGGGTGAGGAGAGCAGATGGAGCTGCAGATAGGCAGGCATGTGGAATTGATTTCAACTGTGCACTTTCACTTAATCATAATAAAAAATCATGCTGGAAGTGACATGAAGACAATAACCTGATTCTCGACCCTTGCAAGTGTCCCATGTAAGCCAGCCTTAATGGACTGAATCATGTACTCCTCAGATGTATGGGAACACTAGCCCCTATAATCATGAATGTAATTCTTTCTGGGGAATAGAGTTGTCTTTGCCATGCTGATAACACCATAACAGTGTGGGATTTGCCCTAAATCTAGCAAGTTATGAGTTAGAAAAGCATACAGATGGGGAGGAGACAGAAGCTAAACGAAAATCCACAGGACCCAAGAAATGTTAGAGCCATAGAAGCTGAGATGAGGGTCTTGCCTCAGAGTTCAAAGAGAAAGAGTGTTCCACCATAGATGGTACCCTGCATTCAGATTTCTAGCCCTCTGAACTGTGAGAAAATATACTTCTGTTCTTTAAAATCACCAATGTGTGGTTTTTATTATAGTAATGCTAGAAAACTAAGACACCGACCAAACCAAGACATTCACCATTATATTATACGTAATGCTACATATATTTTCCATGTGGCAAAAACGTATATAACAAGACATTTGACAATTCAACAACTTCTACATGAAATATCATGGACTGCCAAAAAAACAAATAGATCTGTCCTGGAAGAAGTACAACCAGAGTGCTCCTTGGAAGCAAGGATGGCAAGACTGTGTTTTACATACTTTGGACATGTTGTCAGGAGAGATCAGCCCTTGGAGGACGACATCACATTTGGTAGAGTACAGAGTCATTCAAAAAGAGGAAGAGCCTCAACAAGATGGATTGACACAGCTGCTGTCACAATGGGCCTAAGCATAAAGACAACTGTGGGCATGGTACAAGACCGTCGGGCATTGTTTCATTGTGTTGTACATAGCGTAACTATGAGTTGGAACCAACTTGATGGCACCTAACAACAACAATATGTGGCATTCAGTGATAGGGGTTATTCACATTATGTATGCTTTAAAGACGTCTGCCACGCTCCCACAGGAAGCACAGTACGTACACAGTGAGAACAAATGCTGCCCCATCAGCAAACAAACATCATCTCACTGCAGAGGCAGGATGACTGTGGAGATCAGGCACCATTAAAAAATATTTAAAAGGTGCAAATGAGAAAAGGAGGTGAAAAACTGAATGTACCATGAATGTTACATGGCAAAGGAGGTTGGCCCATCTCAGGATGATACATATCAACAGGAATGATTAGCATGCTTCTTTACAGGTAGGAGTTGAAAACATGCCATATAGCAGGGAAAGAATTAAGGATGCAGAAATAACATGAGGAGAAAAGAAAGAAAAATAATAAAATTTCAGTTATTTATGTATTACTTGGGGATTTTCATCTGGAAAAAAAGAAGTTCAAGAGCTCTTACACATTGAATTGCTTTATCCATATAAAAATACATAATGTGAATAACCGCTATCACTGAATGCTACATGTTGTTGTTGTTAGGTGCCATCAAGTTGGTTCCAACTCGTAGTTAAAACTGAGCTCCTTGGGACTTGGGAAGTAGTTACTCATGAGAGAGAGGTAGACTAGAATATGATTTTGGTAGCTTGTTAGTTTTTCCTGAGTTGAATGCTATATGAACAAATTGTTAAGCACATGGTGGTAGTGTTGCTGGTAGGATGTATACAGTTGAATCATAGTGATCTTACATACAACAAAAGAAAACACTGCCTGGTCTTGAGTCATTCTTACAACTGTTGCTGTATCTGAGCTCCTTGTGCAACCACTGGGTCAATCTATGTCATTGAAGGTCCTCCTCTTTTTCGCTGACTGTTTACTTTACGAATCATGATGTCCTTCTTCTGTGACTGGTCCCTCCAGATAAAACATCCAAAGTATGTGAGACAAAGTCTTCACACCTTTGCTTCTGTAGAGGATTCTGGCTGCACTTCTTTCAGGACAGATGTTTTCATCTTTGTGGCAGTCTGTAACATAGTCAACATTCTTTACTTACACCATAATTGAAAGGCATCAATTCTTTGGTCTTCCTTATTCATTGTCTAGTTTTTATATGCATGTTAAGTGACTGAAAACACCATGGCTTGAGCCAGGCACAACTTAGTCCTCAAAGTGACATGGTGTTAAGAGCAATTTATGAAATGCCCACCAGGAGTCCATACATGTATGTAAAAGTGTGTATAATACAACAGATACAACAGCATTCTCTGTATTTTAATACTGTGTTGGTCAAGTATGAAGCTAAACTTATGATCACACAGAACTCACTGCTGTTTGTGCTGGGGAAGCAGCACCAACCTGCACATGATCTTCCAACTGGAGTCACTGAGTGTCTGTGATTCATTCACAGGAGTGTTTGCTCAGTACCACGAAATAGCATATGTATTTCTAGAGACACTGAAGAACTTGAAAACCTCTACTCTTCCAGACTTATCATCTAATATTTAGTCAATGCATCTCATGTTACAATATCCTTTACATTTTGTTACAATATCCTGTAAATAAAATTCTAGCTTAGTGAGTATCCCAGTCCATAAATAAATCATAACCCACATGACTCTGTTACATTTATCTCAGGACTACAAGGATGACTTAACATTAGGAGATCTATGAATGTTATTCACAGCATTAACAATATAAATAACACAGTAATTTTCTGGTAATATATTGAGAAAATCATCCTCCTACCACCTGTTTGTAAGAGCAATACATAGTGATTCATCTTTTTAAACTAGATATTTTTAGTTGTTCTGATATTTTAAGACACAAAAATGCACTGTGAGAATTGGATAAAGAACTAACAAAATTATTTTCAGGTTATTAATTTATTAATTATTAATTAATTCTATGAAACCAACATAGTCTTGATACCAAAATCTTGCAAAGATACCACAAAAGAGAAAATTACACACCAATAACTCTCATGAACATAGATGCAAAAATTCTCAACAAAATTCTAGCCAATAGAATTCAGTGTCATATCAAAAAAGTAATACATCATGACCAAGTAAGAGTCACATCAGTTATGCAAGGATAATTCAACACTAGAAAATCATCATCATCTACCACATCAATAAAAGAATCACATTGTCTTCTCAATTGATGCAGAAAAGACATTCAGTGAAGTCCAACACCCATTCCTGATAAAATTTTTCAATGAAATAGTTATGGAAATTCATCAACATATTAAAGATCATCTATACAAAAGCAACAACCAATACCATTCTTAATGGAGAGAAGCTAAAAAAAAAATTCCCTTAAGAACCCAACGAGGCAAGAATCCCCTTTATCAGTGCTCCTGTTTAACACTGCACTAAAAATGTCAATAAAGCAATAAGGCAAGAAAAAGAAATAAAGGGTATCCAAATTGGTAGGGAAGAAGTAAAACTGTCCCAATTTGCAGATGATGTCATACTGTACACAGAAAACTAAAAAGACCTCACACACACAAAACAACCTACTGGAACTAACAGAAAGATTCAGCCAAGTACGGGATACAAAATAAACATATGAAAATCAGGTGGATTCCTATACACCAAAAAAAGAATGATGAAAAGGAAATCAGGAAATCAATATAATTTATAACAGCCCTTAAAAAATAAAACATTTAGTAATAACACTAACCAGAGCTGTAACAGATTTATAGAAAGACAAATACGTAACACTACTTTCAGAAACAAAAGCGATCTACATAAATGGAAAAACATATCATGCTCATGGAAAGACAGATTTAACATTGTGAAAATGTCAATTTTGCACAAAGCAGTTTACAAATTCAATGCAATCCCAATCCAAATGTCAGCAACATTCTTTAAAGAAATAGAAAAACTAATCATTAGCTTTGTATGGAAAGGATTGAGGCAGCAAGTAAGTAAAGCACTATTGAAGAAGACTGAAGAAGAAGGACTTGTACTGCCTGACCTCAGAAACTACTATACAGGTACTGTAATCGAAACAGGCTGGTACTGGTATAATGACAGACATCCTGACCAATGAAACAGAATTGAGAACTTCAATGTAAATCCATCCACTTACTGTCACTTGATCTTTCACAAAGGTCCAAAGTTGATCAAATGGGAAACAGACAGACAGTCTCTTCAAAAATTCAGGCTGACAAAAAGGATGTCCACCTGCAGGGGGGAAAAAAAAAAAAGTGGAACAGGACCTGTGAGGAGTGGCAATTAAGTTCCTGAACTCGTTCTAGGAAGTGCTACATATCTCATTGCCAAGTATCGCTGTGGTCACCTTCAAAGTACTTCCTTTGGGAAGCTATGCACTGATGCCAGCACCTAGTCCCACCCTTCAAAGGAATTTTGAAACTCTTTTTCTAGAATGACCATCAAAGCTGTCATCATATTACCCTTGATGACTTAAATGTCATCAAAATGCCTTCCTTTCAATATTTCTTTTATCTTTAGGTAAAGAAAAAAGACACTGGGGGCTCAATCAGGTGAGTAGAGAGGGTGTCCCAATACAGTTATTTGTTTACTGGCTAAAAGCTCCCTCACAGACAGCTATGCAATCGAGTTTGTGAGCTTGCTGCTATGCCAAGGTCCTCAAAGGCCATTCCAGAAAGAGTTTCAAAATTGTTTTGAAGGGTTGATTAGGTGCTGGCATTGGTGCATAGCTTCCCACGGGGAGGACTTCAAAGCTGACTGTAGTGGTACTCAGCAATGAGGTATGTAGTACTTAGGACAATTAAGTTCACAGACGTAATTTTCAGACTTCTTATCTCTCACACTATAGACAAAAACTAATTCAAAATTGTTTAAAGATCCAAATATAAAACCCAAAACTATAAAGATCCTAGAAGAAAAGATCAACACTAGAGGCTCTAATACATAGCAATAGCAGTATACAAACCATAACTAACAACACACGAATATCAGAAGATAAGCTATGTAAGAGAATCTTTTATTCTACTTCTCCAAGAAAATAAAAAAAGAACTACAGACTAGGGAAAAAAAAAATGGCTAATACAAAAATGGCAAAGTTCTAATCTCTAAAATACCCAGGAAAAATCAAATACCTCTAAAGAAAGAAAACAGACAAATAACCAATTGAAAATTAGGCAAAGGATATGAGCAGACATTTCACCAATGAAGAAGACATTCTAGTAGCTAACAAATACATGATGAAATGCTCAGAATCACTAGTCATTAGACAGACACCTATCAGAACTACAGTGACACCATCTCACCCAGACATTACTAGCATGAATCAGAAAAAAATACAGAAAGAGAGAAAATAACAAATGCTGAAGCTGTGGGGAGACTGGAACTCTTATGCACTGCTAGAGGGAAGGTAAAATGGTACAACTACTTTGGAAAATGATATGATACTCCCTTAAAAACCTAGAAGTAACAACACTATATGACCCAGCAATTACAACTCTTGGGAATATATCCTAGAGAAATATGAGCCATTGCATGAACAGACATAGCACATCCATGTTCACTGAAGCATTATTTATGATAGCAAAAACACAGAAACAACCTATGCACCCCACAATAAATGGATGAACAAACAAACAATGGTACATACGCACAATGGAATACTTACTACACAATGACAGACAACAATGATGAATCTTGGAAGCATCTCACAACACAGATGAGTCTGGAGGCACTAGGCTAAATAAAATAAGTCAACCAAGAAAGGACAAATACTATATGACACTATTACTGTAAAAACTTGCAAAAGGTTTACACACACAAAAAGAAGCAATGTTTGATGGTTTTGAGGGTGGGGAGGGGTGGAGGGAACACTAAACAGACTAGGGATAAGCAGTCACTCTGGTGAAGGGTAAGACAGTGCACAATAGGCAGCACAGCATCACAAGGCTGGCTTTACAGAAGTTCCACAGACACCATCCAAACTCCCCGAGGGACCAAACCACTGTGCTGAGGGCTGTGGGAACCATGGTCCTGGGGAACATCTAGCTGAAATACAAAAACATTCCACGTTCTACTTTAGTGAGTAGGAACTGGGGTCTTAAAAGCTTGTGAGCAGCCATCTAAGATACCCCACTGATCTCATCTCATCTGGAGCAAGGGAGAATGAAGAAAATCAAAGAAACAAATGAAAGATTAGTCCAAAGGACTGATGGACCACAGATGTCACAGCCTACACGAGACCGGAGCCAGCACAGCTAGATGGTGCTTGGCTACCGTCATCAGCTGCTCTGACAGGGGCCACAATGAAGGGTCCCTGGCTGGAGGTTGGGCCAAGATGGAGGGGCAGTCAGAGGGTTCCTGTGAGCCCTGCAACAACAAAGACTCAAAAGAACAAATGAATCAATTACATATGACAGCCTAGAAGCACTGAACATCAAAGGGAAGGTTGAGAATTCAGACTGAACAACAGGGCAGGAAGAGTAGGTATAAAAGTTTCTGGACTGTTCATGGTCCAGCTTTCACTTGCTTGTGATGTGATTGAAAACGCCATGGCTTGGGGTTGCACCCTGAGAACCCCACTGAAAGACCACCGTTGATGGTCTGAAGGTCTGGGGGTTCCCATGGAAGCATGGCCCTTAGACCTGATGATGCACCTGTTCGTAAATCATTACTGAGGTCAACACCTAGGACAGGAATAGACTGGACTCGGTGACACAGACTGACCATGTAGTGCATGCTCTTTATGGTTCTATGCATCTACAGGAAGTCTTCCTACTGGCCTCTTATGAGAGGGTAGTGAAGAGGGTGGAGAACAGGGGACAGGAGATTGTTAAGAGGATATGACATATATAGAACAGAAAGGTGGAGTGTGCTGTCACCAGGCAAGGAGAGCAGCAGGAACTGCACGTAGGCGGGCATGCAAATTTAATCCAGATTATACTCTTACACTCAATTATAGTAAATAAATAAAATGTGTTTTCAAAAAAGAAAATACCATGGCTTTGGTCAGGCACATTTTAGTCTTCAAGGTGACATCCATACTTCTGAATACTTTGAAGAGGTCCTTTGTAGTAGAATTTCCCAATTCAATGTGTCTTTTGATTTCTTGACTGTTGCTTCCAAGGGCAATGATTGTGGACTCAACTAAAATGAAATCCTTGGCAACCTCAATTCTTTCTCCATTTATGGCAATGTTGCTTACTGGTCCAGTTGTGAGAATTTTTGTTTTCCTGATGTTGAGGTGCAATCCATAATGAAGGCTGTGGTCCTTGATCTTCATCAGTAAGGGTATCAAATCTTCTTCACTTTCAGCAAATAAGGTGGTGTCGTCTGAGTAATGCGGGTTGTTAATGAGTCATCCTCCATCTCTGGTGCCTTGTTCTTTATATAATCCAGCTTCTCACTTCTTTGCTTGGCACACAGATTAAAACGGTATAGTGAAAGGATGCACCCCTTTCCTGACTTTAAATCATGCAGTGTCCCTTGTTCTGTTTTCACGACTGTCTCTTGATCCATATACAGACTCCATAAGAGCACAGTTAAGTGTTCTAAAATTCCCATTCTCTGCAATGCTAGCCATAATTTAGTATGATTCACAAAGTCTAATGCTTTTGCTCAGTCAAGGAAACATAAGTAAACATCTTTCTGGTATTCTTTGCTTTCAGCCCAAATCCATCTGACATTAGCTATGACGTCCCTGGTTCCACGTCTTCTTCTGAACCCAGCTTGAATTTCTGGCAGTTCCTTGTCAATATATTGTTGTAGGCATTTTTGAATGATCTTGAGCAGAACTTTACTTGTGTGTGATATCAATGATATCAATGATACTGGAATTACTGTTCAGTAATTCCCACATTCAGTTGGATCAGCCTTCTATGGAATGGGCATAAACATGGATCCCTTCCAGTCAGTTGACCAGGTAACAGTTCTCCAAATTTCTTGCCATAGATGAGTGAGCATATCCAGTGGTGCGTCTGTTGAAGTATTTCAACTGATATTCCACCAGTTCCTGGAGCCTTGTTTTTTGTCAATTCCTTCAATGCAGCTTTGACTTCTTCCTTCAGTACCATCAGTTCCTGATCGCATGCTACCTCTTCAAATGGCTGAACATCAGCTAGTTCTTTCTGGTGTAATGACTCTATGTATTCCTTCCATCTTCTTTTGATGTTCCCTTAGTGATTTAATAGTTTCCCTGTAGAATCCTTCACTATTGCAACTTGAGGTTTGAATTTGTTCTTCAGTTCTCTGAGCTTGAGAAATGCAGAATGTGTTCTTCCCTTCTGGTTTTCCATTTCCATCTCTTTGTACACGTCATTATAATACTTTTTTCTTTTTTTTTTTTTGTCTTCTAGAGCTGCTCTCTGAAATCTTCTATTTAAGTCATTTACTTTATCATTCCTTCCTTTTGCGTTAGCTGCTCAACATTCAAGAGCCAGTTTCAGAGTCTCCTCTGACATCCAGTTTGGTCTTTTCTTTCTTTCCTGTCTTTTTAATGACTTCTTGCTCTCTTCATGGATGATGTCTTCGATGTCATTCTGTAATCCGTCTGGCCTTCAGTCATTAGTGATCAACACATGAAATCCATTCTTGAGATGGTCTTTAAACCCAGGAGGGACATACTCAAGGTCATACTGTGGCTCTTGTGGACTTTTTCTAATTTTCTTCAGTTTCAATTTGAATTTGCATATGAGCAATTGATCTACCTGTTGCCTGCAGATCTAAATTTTTCATTTGGGATAAGCCTCTCTCTCTTTTCCCAGCACTTCACACTCCCCTCTTGGCAATGTGCTGGGCTCCAGAGTTTCAGGCCATTAACTGAGTGGAAGTAGGACTCCTTAAGCCCAATTCTGAGCCTTTCTCCTAGACTTAGAGAGGGAATAATGTGACAAACTGGTTAAAGAAGGGAGAAAACAAATCTGCCAACTCATTCAAGCTGGAAATTCAGGGTGCAAACAGTGCCTTCACTTAGAATCAGATCCCGGGGACCATAACCTCCACACAGATACTCAGGTGTGGAGGTCCGCCATCAACCTGTAGACAAAGTCACGAGCCCCTGTAAATGACTGGCTGAAGCATCTCACCTGTGACACGTTTTCTAGCCTACTGCCCTTGATATTAATTGGCTTCCTAATTAAATTTTCTTCAAAAAGATACCCCCTCCTCTCCTGGCGCGGGGATCAGGGGAGATGCCTTCTGAGAGGGGCCCTTTACTACCCCCTTGGTTTATGAAATAATATTGGGAAAACCTGTACAGGAATTTCTGGGGAAAAGAGCTCAGAGGAATGATTTTTAACACAGCCAGCCTGAGAGCAGCGAGGCCGGCCCAGCCCCTGCTGACTTCTCCCAGCTGCTCACCCCTCCCCTCACATGAGATAAGCAAGCTTGCAAGAAGGCCCCGAAGGGCTTTCCAGAGACAACTCCCCTCCCTCTCTCTCTCAGCTCTTAGATAGCAAACATCTTACTTCAGGAAAATAACTAGATTCCCAAGTTTATTACATTTGGTACCGGCAAACAGACAAATACTAAAGAAATGCCTTTCTTAGAGTAGTTTAAGAGAAACTTAGAATAAGGAACGGTGGACACCCATTGTCCTTACAGGAAGAGATACAGGAAGGGCAGAAAAGGAACAAATAGAGACTGTATAACTTTTAAGATGGGTTTGTCCTCTTTTCCTGGTTAGGTAAAGTTAATAGAAGTCTACGATTAGTTTTGCTCCAGCTGTTAATTATAAATCACAAATATGCCTGTCTCAGACCATTCTTTAGAGGATCCTAATGGTTAACATAAAAAGGAATAACAAAGTGTTGCTTTTTACTAACTAACAGAGAAGACCCTAATAGTCAACAAGAGAAGAAGACCACTGTCTCTAACCATTGTTTAAAAGATCTTAATAGCTAACATGAAAAGAGACACTAGTCTCGGGCCATTATTTAGAAAACTCCAGTGACTGACATGAAGAGACCACGAGGTACCTGCTTCTTGCCTAGCCAATCACCGACGTGGTCAAAGTACTACTGCCTTACCAACTATAAAAAGACAACAATAAACTAAGACGACCCTTCTCTCTTGCTCTCTGGGTCGGGCTGCCATAAACCAGAAAAGTCTTTCCTGTCTCCTTTATTCATTTCCCGCTGCGCCTCTCCCTCCCTCTGTGCGGGACCTTGAAAAGTGTCGGGGCTGGCTCCCAGCACTCAGGGACAGCTGTTAGCTCCCAGCCTTTCTGAGTGCCTGCAGCCATATACCTGTGCCTACACTAATCATCCCTGCCCACCTAGGATAGTAGGGGAGATCCTGTATGACACACCTGGTGACTGACTATCCGGACACCTGAACTGAATTTCTACAGCAACAGAGGGTCCCACACAGAGCTGGAGTACAATGTAGAAAAAAATGCTAACTCACACACACAAAAATAAATAAAAATAAAATAGAGACTTACTGGTCTGACAGAGACTGGAGAAACTCTGAGAGTTGACATCCTTTAAGCTCAGTAATAAAGTCATTCTTGAGGCTCACCCACCAGTAAAGGGCTGGACAGTCCCATAAAACATAGTGAAACTAAAAGGGCACACCAGCCCTGGGCAAGGACTAGAGGGCAGGAGTGGATAGGAACTCAGGTGATGAGAAACCCAAAACTGAGAAGGGTGAGTGTTGACTTTCTGCAGGTTGTTAACCAGTGGCATAAGACAATGTGTATACTAACTGTCTAATGAGAAACTAGTCTGTTTTACAAACAATCTAAAGTACAATTTCTTAAAATTTAGGAAAAAAGGAAAGGAAGCAAGAAAGAGAGGTGGGGAGGGGATGAAATGGAGGGAGAGATTGCCAGGGGTACTAGAGATGAATGGCTGACTGCATAGCAGCCAGAAGTATTTATTCTGAATGGTCTTGCAAATCAAAATATCTAACTATATAAAGCAATAGACTGTTAAGAAATACAATCCACAAAATCAAAAATTAGAAGACAAACTCACTCCAAACAGTCAATACGTGAATGGCCTGTGACTTCAAACATACAGGCTAAGCATACTAAAGCCAAACCAAGTCATACTAAAAGGGTAATTAAAAAAAAAAAAATCTTCTACTTTAAAAGGAACAAGAAAGACATTGTGAAAAAAAGTAATTATCAGAGCAGATCAGTATATTTTAAATTAATATTGTAGAAACAACACAAAACAGGACTTGGCTGATTAATTCATAATGAGACATAATAAAAGAGACAATCAGAAGTTTAGAAAATAAGCCCAAGCCCTCAGTGCTGTGGAGCTGAGTCTGACTCACAGGAACCTGGGAGGATGGAACAGAACTACCCCACGGGGTTTCCAAGGCCATGAATTTTTAAGGAAGCCGACAACCGCATCATTCTCTGGGCCATAATTAGCACAACGTCCTCAGAAGTTCACATGGAATGAAGCATGGAGAAACAAGAGTTAAAAATAATTGTGTGTGTGTGTGTGTTTGCAGCTGAGAGACTCTGGGAACAGAGAACCATCCAGGTACACGTGAAAAGCGTTCAAAAGAAGAATATGAAGGAAATGGAGGGGAAATGTCCTGGTGTGAGCTTTCCTGAACTGAAGAAAGGTGTGAGTCCTCAGGCGGGGACTGTGCCACTGAGCCCACAAAACAAGCAAAAGGATGTATTTTGTGTTTGTGTGTGTATGAGGTCTAACAGTTAAGACTGCTAACTTAATTGTTCTAAGTGTTACATATCTCACTGCTGAAGATCACTATGGTCACCTTTGAATTACTCCCCTTGGGAAGCTGGGCACCAATGCCAGCACCTAGTTCACCCTTCAAAGCAATTTTAGAACTCTTTCTGGAATGGCTGTTGTGCACGGTGGTGTGGTGGCAAGTTCACAAACTTAACTGTATAGTTGTCTGTGAGGGTGTTATTTGCCAGCAAACAGAGAAGCATACTGGAACATCTTCCGTACCCGATCTAGCCCCTAGTAACTTTTTTCTTTACCCAAAGATAAAGGAAATATTGAAAGGAAGCCATACCAAGGGTACTACAGCAGCTCTGCTGGTCATTCCAGAAAAAGAGTTCCAAAATTGCTTTGAAGGGTGGACTAGGTGCTGGCATCAGTGCATAGCTTCCCATGAAGAATACTTCGAAAGTTACCATAGCGACATTCAGCAATGAGGGATGTAGCACTTTTTCTCAGATGAGTTCATGAACTTAACTGGCAGTGCTTGTCAGATCTGACTCGACGGCACTTGGCTGGCTGTATTGCATGCATCAGGTAATATTCGAAAAAGACAAAATCCTCAGTGATAGCAGAGAAAACACAGACCGCCTGCCTCAGAATGAGAAATTGCAGAATTCTTTCTCATCGGCCAGAGCAGATACCAAAATGCAACAGTCTACGACCTAAAAGAGCTGACAGAAGTACTTGTCTACCTAGTACTGCAATCTGGATATCAAAGTATGGGTGTCACCACAAGAAAAAATAGTTCAAATGGAAAGCATAGGATATAAGGTAAATGTTAGCAAAACATATGGGTGAATAGAATTTGCTAGCAGCTGTGAAGTATTAATGATGAATCAAAGATATTACTTTAAGGACTAAGGTGTGTCTTACCCACGGTGTTTTCAATCACCTCATATGCATATAAAAGCTGGAAAATAAATAAGGAAGATCAAAGAATTGATGCCTTTGAATAATGGTGTTAGTGAAGAATATTGAACATATCATGAACTGTCAGAAGAACAAACAAATCTGTCTTGGAAGAAGTATAGCCAGTATACTCCTGAAGGAGGATGTCATACTGGACAAAGCAGAGTTTCAGTGAGAAAAGAGAAAGACCCTCAACAAGATGGACTGACACAGTGGCTGCAACAATCATAAGGATGCCTGGGGACCAGGCAGTGCATCATCCTGTTGTACACCCGGTCTCTTTGAGTCAGAACTGATTTGATGGCATCTGACAACAATATTGAAAAACAATTTCTTTCTGTAACCCCATGGCACCCATGCAGACTTTTATTGGGTGCTAGGGACATGCTGGGCTTAACTGTTCTCGCTCAAGTCCTAAATGATAAGGTCCTTATTGGTATCACCTCTGTAGTATTTGCATTTCCAGGATCAGCCCAGTGCCTGATGCACACCATCTGCCAGGTAATACACACTACATGACGGATTGAACATGCAAGTGAGTGAGTCACATTCTAGGTGAATAAGACACTGTGTGAGGTAACCCGTGCCTCAACATATTTTAATTAATTTACAATACAAAGTAGTACTTTCTAAACTTCTACCAAGCTTATGTAAATCTGTGTGCTGCAAACTAATATTTCTAAAATTCATTCTAAATAAAATTGGAACCCACAAGTGTTAGCCTTATAATGCAGCAGCAAAGCTTGACTGTTACTGCAAGAGACAAGCTTAAAAGGAAAACTGAATGAGTCTGGAATTAACACAACACTCCATTGTTCAAAGGGGCCATTTTAACTCTGATTCAGTAAGCGAATAATACAGTATATAAATAAACTTCTGAAAATTAGATGTATTTATCTCTTAGTGCCGTGTATTTGGAGCCCCGGTTGCACAGTGGTTAAGAGCTCAGCTGCTAACCAAAACGTCAGCAGTTCAAATCCACAAGCCACTCCTTGGAAACCCTATGGGACAGTTCACTCCATTCTATAGGGTCACTGTGAGTTATGCGTTTATCCAATACAGGCAGATGTTTAATAGATTTGTGTGTTGATCTGTTACCATTTGTACTTATTATAATTATGTATGTATATGTATTTATTCCTCAGAGACCTGTGATTTCTAGAACTATGTATGTATTTATTAAACCAGTTGCCATGGAGTCGACGCCGACTCCTGGCTGACTTCTGTGTGTCAAGGTGGCGCTGTGCTCCTCAGGGATGTCCGACTCTTTTGGGGTAGAACTCTAGCCCTTTCTTCTGACACAGCACAGGGTTCCCTCATACTACCAGCCTTAGGGTAAGTACCTGAGTGTGTGAACTATCCGGACCACCCAGGGCCTCTAGCATTTACTCAAGTTTGTCTGTTATCGGTATGTGCTTACTAAAGTCTTTTACTTATTCGAATTGTGCATTTATCACTCCCACAACCTGGTCAAGAGCCTGATCATGACCCCGATGCTTCAGCTTCAGGAAATTCTGCCGTTTGTGTTCCTCAGCTCAGAAAGTGCTGTGCTGGGTCCCTTCCATATGGCCATCCCAAATCTGCCCTGTGTCCGTAGCCAACAATGGGGAGCCATACTGCAGGACAAGTGAAGGAAGCTGGAAGGCATGGATTCCAGCTCCCATAGTCCACCATCTGCCAAAACCGGACTCCACCTCTGCACCCAACAATGCAGTGCTAAGTAAAGTGACATCAAGGAGATGAGGCCAAACTTAGTGGGAGTGACAGGGAGCACTCAGATATGCAGCAAGTCTTCCTAGGACTTGGGCACTCTACGTCAGCACCAAATTAATCATGTCATATCCTTAGTGGTTATTCCCATTTTACACGTGAGGAGGCTGAGCCTTGATAAGAGTCTGTAACTTGCTCAAAGACACTTTTCTAATAAGCAATAGAGCCATACCCTTGACCTGGAAACTGATCCTAATGGGTTCTCTTTCCACAGAAGCAACTTGAGCCTGATAGCATGAAAGGTAACTTTCCAGGGACTTCAGTTGGATGGAAAGCCTAGTGGCATCGTGGTTAAATGCTATGGCTGCTAACCAGAAGGTCATCAGTTCAAATCCACTAGGCATTCTTTGGAAACTCTGATACATTTCTACTCTGTCTATAGGGTTGCTATGAGTCAGAAGAGACTCAGAAGTAGTGGGTGTGGTTTTAGTTGGCTAGTTCATCCTGGCTCTTTCTAAAACTGTCTGCTCTGCCATTGTTGCTGTTGTTGAAATAAAATGCTAGCTCCCATTTACCAACCATTCCCATTTATTGATCTCTCCTTCTGCGCTTGGCTTACTGTGAGAGTGAGAAGTATTGATCAGTGGGGGAAACTTATTGATCACAGATGTATAATGAAGGAAGATGGATACGATAGCAAGGTTTCTTAGCTCAAATGAAAGAAGTTAATGAATTGGGAGCAAACTGCTTAAGCCAGCCAGATCTTGAGGAGGGTGACAATGATGAGAAATACGCTTTCATTTAGCCACAAGATCGAGAATATCCAGGAAGACCTAAGGAACATACATCAGTTGACATAAAGGTCTGAGGCAAGGCTGAGTATGTGTTTCCCACTCCCAAAAGTTCCATGCTAAACCTGTACTACAGGTGGGGTTGTTACAGTGAAAAATACTACTACCTACCAGAGTGGTCAAAGGGGCGTTGGGGAGCTGTTAGTGCCAGGATAGTGAGTGACTACAAGTCTAGAAAATGCCTCTGGGAACCACTGGCCTTCTGCGTTTCCTGCTGACTCTGCTCAGCATTTTGGCCAATAAGCCATACAGTTCTGCATGTGCTTTATTTCTCCCCCACTATGTGAATGCTTCACGTCAGGCACCCTAGACACTGACAGAATGGACGCTGTCAATCTGGAGGTTGTGTGAGAGCTGACAGCCCTCCCAGGGCTCCCCGGCTTGTTAGCTGTGTCAGACCACGGGCTCAGAGCAGGGACACAGGTCAGGAGGCAAAGACTCCACAGATACATTACCTCGGCCTAAGGTAGCAAATGACACAGGACTGGGCAGGGTCTTGTCTGTTGCACACAGGGTCACTATGAGTCAGAAGTGACGTGGATGCACCTAAAAACAACAGCCAGGTAGCACTGTGCTATTCTATCAAGAGGGAGCAGAGAGAGGTTAACTTAACCAGGGTCACGTAGGAAGAAAACGGGAAAACCAGGGATAGGACGCCAGACAGGATCACTGGGCTTGTGACCTTAATGAGGGCGCTATAACCAGCATCATCACCACCATCACATAGCAATAACAGTAACTCAGCTAACATCTCCACAGTGCTTATTCTACGCTAGGGACTGCTCTTGGCGCCTGGACCAAGATGTGGTGTTTTCAGTCACCTCATATGCATGCGAAAGCTGAACAGCGAATAATTTAGACTGAGGAAGAATTGATACTTTTAAGCTGCATTGGCAAAGAACATTGAATATACCTTGGAATGGTGAAAGAATGAACGGATCTGACTTAGAAGAAGTACGCTAGAGTGCTCCTTAAGAGTAAGGGTGATGAGCCTGTCTCACGTACTTCTGAACATGTTGTCAGGAAGGATCAATCCCTGGAGAAGGACGTCAGCTTGGTAAAGTGGAGGGTCAGTGAAAAAGAGGAAGACCCTCCACAGGACAGACTGGCGCAGTGGTTGCGACAACGGGCTCGGGCATCACCGTGGTGGTGAGGAAGGTGCAGGACGGGGCGGTGTTGCATTCCGTCATACACAGGGTCCCTAGGAGCCAGAACCAATGCGATGGTGCCTGACCACAACAACAAGAGCTCTTGGAAATTTCGTTCTGACTGCTGTCTACAAAAGCTTATGAAGTAGACATTCCTCTGTGAGCCACTGCATGGATATGCTGCCTGAGGCCCACAAATCTAAGTAACCTGCCAGGGTTGTACAGCCAGGAAGAGCTTGAGGCAGAATTTGAATCTTGCAAGGGTAATCAAAGAATCTACTCTGTTAACCACTTTACTAGTGATGTCTCATTGGTGTTAGAAGCACATGGATATCATTAAGCATTTTCATAGCACTCTATATTTAGAAAGGGTTTGTTTTAGTCAGCTAGGGCTGCTCTTACAGAAATACCACCGAATGGATGGCTTTAACAAAGGAAGGTTTATTCTTACACAGTCTGGTAGGCTATAAGTCCATGTTCAGGGTGTCCGCTCCAGGGGAAGGCTTTCCCCTTGTCAGCTCTGGAGGAAAGTCCGGTATTGCATCAATCTCTGTCCAGGGAGCATCTCGGCGCAGGAACCTCAGGTCTGAAGGACACGCTCTTCTCCCGGTGCTGCCTGCCTGATGGTACGAGGTTCTCAATTCTCTGCCTGCTTCTCTGTCTTTTTATCTCTCATAGGATAAAAAGATTAAGGATGGGGCAAGCCACACTCCAGGGAAACTCCCTTTACAGTGGAGCAGGGAGGTGATCCTGTGAAGGGATTTACAGCCCCACCCTAACCTTTAACATACAGCGTAGCAAACCACATAATGGAGGACAGTCACAGGATACTAGGAATGATGGCCTAGCCACATGGCTACACATATTTTTGGGGGTACACAATTCAATCCATTGACCGGGTTTTAACCTCATTCAAGAGTGCTGTAGCAAAGTGGTTAACACTTTTGACTACTAACCAGCCACCAGCCACCAGCAGCTCTGGAGGAGAGGGATGTGGCAGTCTGCTTCCATGGAGGTTCACAGCCTTGGAAACCCTTTGGGGTCACTACGACTCAGACTTGACTGGACAGCAATGGAGTTTTAACATCAATGAATGCCAGTTCATACATCAGCCTCCTCAGGTAAACATGCTTATTTCCAGGTAGCCTGAGGTCAAACTGAGGTTGGAACTTGAGGGTTCTGAGCAAGGTTACATAACTGGTTAATGCCAGGGCTAGATCTTGAGCTGCACCCTCTGGCTTTCGATCCCAAGTACTTTCTGCTGCTCTGGACACCACTATTTCATTTTGAAATTCATCAGCCATCTGTATCTCAGTCTTCCGGGGCTGCTGTAACACCACCAAGTGGGCGGCTTTAACAACAGGCATTTAATACGCATACCTATGTTCACTGAGCATTCTTTACAATTGAAAAAAGATGGAAACAACCTAAGTGACTACAGATATATAAACAAAATGTGGTACATATATACAGTAGAGTAATATGTGGCCATAAAGAATAATGATGACTCCTCAAAACATCTTACAACATGGATGACTCTGGAAGACATCATGCTGAATGAAATAAGCCAATCAGAAAAAAAGACAAATTTAGAGGATCACAGTTTCATAAGTAGACAAGGATAGATACATATACAAAAACTAACACTCATTGGTGGTTACCAGGGATAGATGAGAAGGGGAGGGGAGAAGCACTCAAGCTGGTAGACACATGTCTTTGGAGATGGGAAAGGTAGCATTAAATGTGGGTGTACTGCTCAGAGCTCAACTGAGGTAAATGGTGTCACCAAAAAGTGTAAAGAGAAAAGGACATTTTTGGTAAATGATTTGACAGATCTATCTTTGAGAGAAGACCAACGACAACCAAAAACTATGTGTGTGGTTACACTAGTATGCAAATAGGCACTCATGTGTATGAGTATGACAATGTGGGTACATATATGTACACAGACAGATGATCTATAGGCATATGTGCATACATGTATGCGTGTGAGTGCATGTAAAATCATCCCTTATTATCCATGGAGAATTGGTTCTAGGATTCCCTCAGATAATAATGTCTGCCAATGCTTAAGTCCTTTATATAAAATGGTGTTGTATTTGTGTATAACCCAGGCACCTTCTCCAGTATACTTTAAAATCAGTTCTAGATTACTTAGAAAACCTAATACAATGTAGATGCTGTGTAAATAGTTGTTTTGTCACAATTGAAGACTTGATCTGTAAGGTAGCCTTTCTCTTCTGTGAGGTTTTTGAGCTCTTCTGGGACTGCTGATGCTACCCAAGCAACACCTGATGCTGACTCTCCCACGAGCTTGGAGTTCTGGGAGTTGAAGGGTTTATAAACCCATCCATGCCTCACTGGCCTGAAACTCCTTCTCTCTCTCCTCCAGCTCCTCATACTTAGCCTTTGAGGGATTGCTTTGACCTCTTCATTGTTTCTAGAGGTGCACACGTGACACAGGTGGTGAACACATGAGTCACAAAGTGAACCATGCTCAAAGAAAGAGTGCTGGAGACTGAAGTCATGTGAAATGGAAGGAGGCTACAGCCAGGGCTGCTGCACACCACTTCATCAGCGTGGATTCAGCATCGTACTTGGAACACAGCAAATTCAAGTTTTGCTCTTTTGGAGTTCGTTTTCCCCCTCGATATTTTCCATCAGCAGTTGATTAAATCACTGGGTACAGAACCCGAGAATACAGACATCCCACTGTATATTTATATATATAATGAACCAAATAGGGGACACAGTTATGAATGCTTCTTAGACATAATCGAATACCTCACAGCATTAGTTTTTGGAGCTGAAAGGCTCAAGACTATGGGTTTGTGGAACAACTCAATTAACTGGCGTAATATAGTTTACGAAGTGTATGTTTTATATCTTAATGTGGTGAGTAGTGTCTGGGGCCTTAAAAGCTTGCAAGTGGTCATCTAAGATACAACTATTTGTCTCTACTTGTCTAGAGCAAAAAAAGAAATCAAAGACTCAGAGAGGAAAGTCTACAGGACCAATAGTTAACACAAACCATGACCTCACCTCGTCTATCCTGAGACCAGAAGAATTAGATGGTGCCTGGCTGCCGCTACCCACTGTTATGATCAGACCATGATGGATGGATCCTGACAGAATGGGAGAGAAATACAAAATAGAAATTAAGTTCTTTAAAAGTCCACATCGACTGGAGCAGCTGACACTAGAGAACCCCCTGAAACTATTGCCTTGAGATACTCTTTAGAACTTCAGCCAAAATTAACCTTTAAGGACACCATTTAGCTAAATAATATATTGATACCTAGAACAAGGAATATCACCTGTGAGTAATGGGCTTCTGCAAAAAAATAAAATAAAAATCATCTATACAAGACCAAATGGCCAAAAATTACTTTAAAGCAAAGACAGGAAGTTAAAAGGGTGGAGAGACTAGAAATAGAAATGGTATAGCTTGAACAGAATAGGTAAGAATGATGACACATATGAAAAATGTAACTAATAAAAAGAATGATTTTGTACAGAAGTTGTTAAGAGGAAATCTAATTTTCTGTGTAAACTTTCACCCAGAACACCGTAATACGTTATCAAAAAGAAGACACACTTATTTTCTTACAGTTCTGAGTCCAGTTCAGGACCCCAGGCATGTCTGCTGTGAGCCTCTGTCCTACTTTCTGGGGGCTCCCAGAGCTCCACGACATTCCTTACTGCTTACTGACGCCTTTGCCTGCAGTGTCATATAATACTCATCTTCCCTCTGGGTGCCTCCTTCATGTAAGACATCACCCAGAAGGAATTAGAATTAATACCCACCCTATGCCCGCTCCAATATCACCTCATTTAACTTAACTGAAATAATACCAGCAGCAACAACAAAAATCTATTTCCGTAAATATCAGTTTCACAGGTGTAGGAGTTAGGACTTCAACATATCTTTTAGGGTGACAATTCATCCATGACAATGTGTTTCACGCATGCATTCAGTGATTACTGAAAACCAGCTTCTCTCAGGGGCTGTGACAAAGACCAGCATCAGGAGTCCTGGTGACAAATGCCCGCATGATCCCCTTCCTAACATCTTAGAGCCCAATGTGAAAAAATTAACCTGGCCAAGGGCTAAGTATGAGACTAGGGACAGGAATGAGCATGGAGGGGTGCCACACAATATAACCTGGTTGCACAGTGGTTAACTACCCAGCTGCTAACAAGTAGGTTGGCCGTTCAAACCCATCCAGTAGTCTGCAAGACAAAAGACTTGGTAATCTGATGACTCCATGACACCCAACAGCACAACCCACTCTCATAGATGTTGGTTGTCTTGTTGTTAGGTGCTGTCAAGCTGTTTATGACTCATAGTGACTCAACAGAAAGAAACATCATCCTGTCCTGTGCCATCCTCTCAATTTTTGTTAGGCGAAAACCTTTGTGACAGCCACAGTGTCAATCCATCTCTCGAGGGTCTTCCTCTTTTTCATCAACCCTCTACTTTACTGAGCATAATGACCTTTACCAGGGACTGGACCCTAATGGTAATACTTTCAATGTCTGTCAGACAAAGTGTTGCCATCCTTGCTTTAAGGAACATTCTGGCTGTACTTCTAAGATAGATGTGTTTGTTCTTCTGGCAGTTATGGTATACTTAGAGCAAAATAGGGGTCAGGAAAAGCTTCAAAGAAAGAGGAATTCTCAGCTCATTCCTAAGAATGAATAGGAGCTAATCAGGGGAATGAGAATGGAAAGACTATGTCAGGGTAGTCTTTATCTAAAAGCATGGATAAGAAAGAAAAGAACACTTGAGAGTATAGAGAGGGAGTTCCCTCTGATTTGTGCACACTGATGAAGTTGGGAGAGTTGGAGCAAGAAGCATAGCTAGGTAATCCTTACAGAATTCCCCACATTAAAGCATTTGATAGATTATAGTGAACACTGGGAGAATTTTAAAGATTGTGATGGAGGTGTGATGAAAATTATATTGATCTGTGTAAGAACAAAGATTTTGAATAAGTTAAGAGACTATTGTGGCAATGTAGTTAAGCAATAATTTAACCAAAACCAAGCCCATTGTTGTTGAATCAATTCCAACTCACAGTGGCTATACAGGACAGTCGAACTGCCTCATAGGGCTTCCGAGGAACAGCTGGTGGATTCAAACAGTTCAACTTTTGGTTAGCAGCCAAGCTCTTAACCACTGTGCCACCAGCACAGCTGGTACAATAATTTAGGCAGAATGTAAAATGAGACTGTACACATGAGTCTCACCAGATGGAACACACAGGAATGAAATCCACTACATCTGTGGAAAGAGACGATGGATAAACTCTATCCTCAGTCAGAAAAAGGCTGGGGATGACTGTGGAACAGACCATCAATTGCTCCTATGTGAGTTCCAGCTGAAGCTAAAGAAAATTACTGCAAGTCTGTGAGAGCCAAAGTATGCCCTGGAGTATATCCCACCCGAATTTAGAGACCATTTCCAGAATAGATTTTACACATTGAACACTAACTACTGAGGATGAGATTAGCTATGGAGGGACATCAAGGCCACTGTACATTAAGTCAGAGGCCATAAAAAAGACAGGAGAGAAAGAAAAGACCAAACTGGATGTTGGGAAAGACTAGAAAGTGCTCTTGAACATTCAGCAGCTAAAACAAAAGGAAGAAATGATAAAGTACAAGAGCTGAACGGAAGATTTCAAAGGGTCAGTTGGGAAGACAAAGTGAAATATTATAAAACCATGTCAAAAGACCTGGAGTTAGAAAACCAAAAGGAAGAACACGCCTGGCATTACCCAAGCTGAAAGGACTGAAGGAAAAATTCACTTCTCAGGTTGTATTTTAGTCACCTGATACTGCTCTGACAGAAAACACCATGAATGGATGGTTTCATGAAGAGAAACTTTACTGACACAGTCTGGTAAGCCACAAATCCATTTATTAGTTATTGGTCCATTCAGTAGGAGAAACTGTCACACTTCAGCGGGCTAAGACCAAGTTCCAGGAAGGCATCTCAGCACAGGAACCTCAGGTCCAAAGGACGTGCTCTGCTCTCCGACTTGGTGGTACAAGGTTCCCAACTCTCTACACTCACTTTTCTCTCTTACATCCTACAGCTGGTAACTGGTGTCCTGCCTCACCAGCCAACTGCTGCCCGTTCTCCATCATCAGTACTACAGAGGCAGGATTTACAATACATGGCAGGAATTACACTATATTAGGACTCATAGCCAAGTCAAATCAATACATACATTTTTGGAAGGACACAATACAATCCATGACACTCAACACTTTGCCCCCCCCATCCCCCCACCCCCCACAAAATCACGTAATTAGGTTTCCCTTCAACTGTGAATCCAGAACGTGTGTTATCTTCCCAAAATATAATAGTATAATGGGCAGGCACAAATGGAGAAATTGCAGAGAAATAAAACATTAACAGGCAACAAGCAAGTCACCACAACACAATACAATAGACCTCAAAGCTTTGAAAATAATCTTCCATTTTCCGAGATATTCTGCACATCAACCTTGCCCTCCGGGTTCTATGTATTGGCCACACTCTGGATTCTGAGTGAAGATCTTTGGCCTTGTGCTACAACATTGCCTTCAAGGCCCACTAGGACAGCAATTCTGCCCCCTTGGCTTTAGGGGTACCCTAAGCCAAATGAGTAGCAACTCCACCCTGACAAACACAGGAATCCATGGCTCCACCCTTTCAAACCCCTGAGGTCATGGACATACCTTCTGAGACTGAGGCAGCTCAGCTTTTCCTCAGCTTTGCCTCTTCAGATTTCATGGCCTCGTGGTCTCAGCCTCAAGCCTGCCTCTGCCCTGCAGGGGCAAGTGTTCCAAAACCCTGTAGCCCTACTGATTCAAATGCCCAGAGGCACTTCACTCCACCAGGGAAACTCTATGCACAGGCACTCAGCTCTCTCTCTCTCTGTGGGTCGGCTCCTGGTTCTGCTGTTGCCAGTTTGCTGCTGCTGCTGCTTTTCACCATCTGTTGCCTTTTTGGGTGTTAGCAGTTCTTTGGGGTTCCTTCTTCCATCCATTTCACAGTTTCAAAAAAAGCTGCCACATTTTAGAACAGTACACCGCTTTTGGTACCAGATTCTGTTTAGTTACCTGGTACTGCTCTAACAGAAAATATGATGAGGGGATGGTTTCATGAAGAAAAAAAACTTCACTGACACAGTCCGATAAGCCACAAATCCATTTATGAGTTATAGGTCCATTCAGTAGTTGAAATTGTCACAGTCCATAGGCTGAGTCCAAATCCAGTGAGAGCATCTTGGCACAGGAACCTCAGGTTCAAAGGACATGCTCTGCTCTCGGTGCTGCTTCTTGGTGGTGTGAGGATCCCAGCTCTCGATGCTCACCCCTCTCCCTCCTGTCCCACAGCTGGTAGCTTGAGGCCTGCCTCACCAGCACATCTGCTGCCCATTCTCCATCATCAGTATCACAGAGGCAGGATTCACAACACATCGGAGGAATTGCACTGTATTGGGACTCATAGCCAAGTCAAATCAATACATACATTTTGCGGGGGGGGACACAATACCATTCACAACAGGTTGCAAGGTTGAAGAATTTTGCGGAACAAATATTAAACATTGCATGAAACATGAAAGGAAGATGGAAGGAATATACTAACCAAAAATAATTGCTCAGTGTTCAGCCATTTTAGGAGGTAGTTTACTATCAGGAAGAAGTCCAAGCTGCAAAGAAGTCATTGGTGAAAAACAAGTCTCCAGGAATTGATGGAATGCCAATAGAGATGTAGCGACAAACGGGTATAGTCCCGGAGCTGCTCATTTACCTATACCAAGAAATATGGGAGACTGTTACCTTGTCTACTGATTGTAAGAGAGACATGTTGATGTCTATCCCCAAGACAAGTGACTCTTTGAGTGTGGAAATTATCAAACAATATCGTTAATATTACATGGAAGTAAAATTTCCTGAAGATTCATTCAAAAGTGGTTGTAGCAATACAATGACAGAAAACTGCCAGAAATTCGAGCTGGACTCAGAAACAGACGTGGAACCAAGGATATCATAGCTGATATCAGATGGGTCCTGGCTGAAAACAGAATACTAGAAGGATGTTTACCTATGTTTATGTGACTCTGCAAAGGAGTTCAACCATATGGAACTTAACAAATTACAGATAACACTGTGAAGAATGAGAATTACAGAACACTTAGTTATACTCCTGAAGAAAGTGTATATAGATCAAGGGGTGGTCGTTTGAACAGACCAAGACAATTCATAGTTTAAAGTCAAGAAAGGTGTGTATGTGGGTTGCATCCTTTTACCATATCTTCTCAATCTATACGCCAGCAAATAATTCAAGAAGCTGGACTATGTGAAGAGCAGTGCACCAGGGTTGGAGGAAGACTCTTTAACTACCTATGCTCTGTAGCTGACATAACTTTGCTTGCTGAAATGGAAGAGGGTTTGAAACACTGATAAAGATCAAAGACCACAGCCTTCAGTATAGATTGCAATTCAACATAAAGACCTCACTTGGTGGTCCAGCGGTTTGGGGGTTCCCCTGGGAGCATGGCCCCTGGCCCTGATGCTGCCCTTGACCATAAATCATAACAAAGATCCATTTTTCAGACACAAATGGATTGGACTTATTGATGTAGAGTGACCATACATTGGATGCACTTTATGGTTCTATACATCTATAGGATATCATCCTGCTGACCTCTGGCTGGAGGAAGGAGAGTGGGTGGAAAGGGGGGAAAGGAGACTGTTGGGAGGATGAGACATGTATGGGGCAGAGAGGAATAGCATGCTGTCACCGGACAGGGAGAGCAGTGGAAGCTGCATATAGATGGGCATGTAAATTTATACGGGAATGTACATTTTCACTCAGTTATATTAAATAAAATAAATAAAGAAAAAGAAAACAAAAATCCTCACAACTGGACCATAAACAACATCATGATCAATGCAGAAAAGATTGAAGTTCTCAAGAGTTTCATCTGACTCAGACCCACAATCAACACCCATGGAAATAGCAGCCAACAAATGAAGTGGCACAGTGCGTTGGGCAAATTTGTTGCAAAACATGTCTTCAAAGTGTTGAAAAGTGAGATATTACCTTGAATACTCAGGTGTTGCTCCCTCAAGCCAGGGTATTTTCAATTACCTTGCATGCATGGGAAAGCTGGACAGTGAATAAGGAAGACCAAAGAAGAAATGATGCCTGTAAGTTAAGGTGCTGGGGAAGCGTATTGACCATACCACAGACTGCCCAAAGAACAGGTAAATTCACCTTGGAAGAAGTATAGCCAAAAGGCCCCTTAGAAGACAGGCTGCAGACTTCTCACACACTTCAGTTATGTCGTTAGGAGGGATCAGACCCTGGAGCAGAATAACATGCTTGGTAAAGTAGAAGGTCGGTAAAGAAGAGGAAGGCCTTGAGTGAGATGAACCGACAGCTGGCTACAACAACGGGCTTAAGTATGACGGCCACTGTGAGAGTGACTCAGGAGCAGGCAGGGTCTTGTTCTGTTGTACATGGGGTTGCTATGAGTTGGCACTGACCTGATGGCACCCAACAACAACAAATTAGAGTAGTGGACGGATGAGAGACACAGAAAGCATGTGCATTTGACAGGACCCCACCTTTGAGCTGCTGGAGTGAAAGGAGGGTGGAGGTGGGTCTGATGCCTGGACGCAGGTCTGGTCCAGAGAGTGGATGGCCCCGGGTATGGTCACTCATCAAGGTGGATGACTCAGGAAGAAGAGAGACGGAAGATGAGAAGATGACTCAGGAAGAAGAGAGACGGTGAAAAATGGTTTCCACTCTGGGCTCATAAGCCCCAGGTATGTGATATTCCTTTGAGCCCTCTCCCTTGGACTCGCTTTCTAGGCCCCAGAAACTTGCCAGCTCCATCTAATGAGATCGCCTCAAATTTAGCTGTGCTTTGTACAGACTGCTGTTGGAAACTCTGGTAGTGTAGTAGTCAAGTGCTCCAGCTGCTAACCGAAAGGTTGGTAGTTCAGATCCACCAGGCACTCCTTGGAAACTCTTTAGAACAGTTCTACTCTGTCCTACAGGGTCACTATGAGTCAGAATTGACTTGAGGGCAGTGGACTGGTTTGGGGTTTATATTCAAACGTGGCCATCTTTGCCTTGCATGGATTTCTGTGCCTCTTGGGTTCTTTTATTAAGACCCACCTTACCCCAGTCTGTTTCCACGTTCCGTATTTACAGGTTCAGTGTCCACATCTCCAAACAAGGTCATGTTCACAGGTATTGGGGATTAGGACAGTGGCCTATATTTTGAGGGATGGCATTCAATCCATACAACCGTGTTCTTGGGGCTACCGCCCACCCCTCATGCAAGGAACCCCCAGTACAGACAGAGCATCTGTGGCCCTCTCCCTGTCTTCTTGGCGCGACGCCGCTGGCTAGCACTGTCATGCAACCTGAGCTGCGTCAGGATGCGGGTCTTGCACAACTGCTTCTCTTCGCCCTCCTCTCTCTCTCTCTTTCTCTCTCTGTGCCCTCACCATCGACCCTGACCCTATTAGCAGGACCTGAGAGGCAGTTTTTCTTCTTCTGCAGAGCAACCTTTCCCTCTCCTCCTTTTTAGGTACCACCTCTCAGGGGGTCTCAGTAAGGGGCACCTTCCTATTCCTTCTCTTGGCTCCTTTACAGTCACTTGTCTCAAGTCTTGAACTGGGGCCATCTCACCAGTCTCTCCTGATAACTGCTCTCTTACACGGGCCTCAGAATAGCAATTGCTTGGGCAGACAGAGGATTTTCCCATGTGCCTCAGTGAGCACCTTCTTCTCTTATCATCTCTGTGTTTAAGACATGAAAGATACTCTTGTTTTGGAGGCACTGTGTCACCTCTGTTTTGGGGAAGCTCACTGCCCTGGGCTTACTGGCTGTAATTAATCTCAGTTTGTTATGTATGCACAGGCCACAACTGGGGGACTTTTGAGTATAGATAGCTGTGAATAAGAAGTTGACTGCTCATTTCTTATACTGGAGTCAATGAATTGCCATCTCCACCTGTACATCTAGGTTTCCGTTGAGCATGGAATAATTATACAACAAACTAGACCCTATCAACTATAATCTATCTATAAAATAAGTTAATTTTATCTTAAAGAATATATCTGAAGAAAAAAAAGAGTTCATTTGATGTTTAGTTCCTGACTTTTAAGAAAGGTTTCCTCATCCAATAAGGATATTAGTATTAACGTAACCTCATTACATTTATTGGTCCCGAGGATAAACTAACAAAGGATGAAAACCTCTGCAGCAGATGCTCAGCAATAAATGTAGCTGCCAGAAGAAGAAGCACAAATGTCTCCCTGTTAGTCCAGGGACATGTGCTGTTCTGAGAAGCTGGTGGCAGTTCTTCCCAAAATCAAGTATTGGAAGAGATTTCAGTGGCTATGTGTGTCTTAGATTGAACTATGCTCCAAAAAATGTGCTTAGTAATTTGGATGGGCTGCTGATTGCTACTATTGTGTGGTTGTCCTCTATTTTGTGATTTTCTGATGCTGTAAATCCTAATCTCTGCTTGTGGTGAATAGATTGTATTATGTTAAAGAGACTTAGAGTGGGGCTACAAAACCATTCCTGAGGTCACCTCCTGCTTCAGTGTAAAGAGAGTTTCCTTGTGGCTTGTACCACCTTTTGTCCTTTCATCCTGCAAGAGATAAAAAGAAAGGGAAGCAAGCAGAGGTAGGAACCTCATGCCATCAAGAAAACAGCACCAGGAGCAGAGCACACCCTTCAGAACTGAGGTTCCGGCACCAACGTGCTCCCTGACCAAAGACTGACACAACAGCAGGACCTCCCTCCAGAGCGGAGGAAGATGGAAAACCTTCCCCTGGAACAGACACCCTGGGTTCGGATTTATAGCCTACTGGACCATGTAAACATAAACATTTCTCTTTTCAAAGCTGTGTACTCGTGGTATTTTCTGTTAGAGCAGCATCAGATGCCAAAACCACGTGTTAGCAATCACTGCCTATAGATAGCCTCCCTGGCTTCACGGGAGAGGCAATCCCAGCATGACAGAATAACGGCTGTGCTGCCAGGGCGGAAGTGTCGTATGCTTTGCACCTGGTTTGGGAAAGAAAGACGGGGAACACCTTGTCGATGATCTGAAGGGACAAGTAGCAGGGCAGGTGGTGGGACACATCAGCAGCACAGAAATACCGTGAACAATCATGGCAGGGGTCCCAGGCACAGTCCTCAGCCTCAGTCCCAAAGAGAATCATGGCCTTGAGACACAAAAGATGCCGAGTGACTGACATTGTGCCACCCATCTGTAATATCGGGGATAACAATATCTGGCACCCACACATCTCAGGGGATATCAGGAAAGATTAGGAAACGTGTTTACGCAGTCGCAGTTCCCTCCCAGTTTAGACCTACAGTGCTTAAAATAGAAGAGCTGAACATCGCAGCCAAATATGTCCTAGGCACTCATTCAGTCTGCCTGCTCAGCGTGCTAGTCCTGACAGATGGAGCCGCTGTGTTCATTTCCCAGGACCTATACAGGGGACTGCTGAGGCCGATTTTGTCCTTCTGAAGGAGAACAGCCATTTCCTTTCTGCCGGGACAGAAAGTGTGTTAAGGCATACCAGATAACCCCCCAGGACAGTCTGCTAACAGCACACTTTGATGTTCTTCAAAGTGCTGAGCTGGTTTTGTTGGCCCTGCAATGTCCCACTTATGTTAAAGCTGGGGACAGCACTGTAGAGACAGAAGAGGCATCAGCCTGGTGCCACCTGGTCAACCTTTCAGAGAGTCCTAGTGAGTATACCAGAATCAAACCCAACCAGATGCTGTCAAGTCACTGGTCATCCCTGGTGATACCATGTGTGTCAGAGGAGAACTGACTTCTGTGGGGTGTTCAGTCACTGCTTATTCAGAAGTAAATTGCCAGACATTTCTTTGGAGGCACTTCTGAGTGGACTTGAACCTGCAGTCTTTCAGTTAGCAGCTGAGACATTAACTATTAATCACCCAGGGACTGCCTCCACCCAGAAAGCTTTCAGATGTACAAACAACCTGGAACCTCCACTGGGAAAAGCTTACTCAGTATGTGAGCTATCTGGATGTTTGGGGTGTGAAAGAGTCTGACACAACAACCAGAACATGCCTATGAAAGGAAAAGGTGCCTTTCCTCAGTGAGCTGGGAGCATGAGGCGATAGAGATGCGTTAGGGAAGGTCTGAGGCAAGGTGCACTCTGCCTGGGGTGTGGGCACACTGAGAAGAGCAGCCGTCATTCTGGACTGCCACCGCCCAGTTCTGATCTCTGCACTCTTGGTGCCCCAAGCTTTGGCACCTTGGGTGAAGAGTGTGAAAAAGTCTGAGGAGATGTCTGCCATACGATACCCAGTTTCTCCTAGAGGAGATAATAGCCATCTTCTGCCCACAGGGGGTGGTAGTCAACAGGTGGCCATAGAGTGAGATATAACACCAGGCGTGGTGAGCCTGTGCACACTCTGCTCTGAAACCATAGCTTATCACCCAAACCCAAACCGAACCAGTTGCTGATGAACTGATCCCCACTCATAGCAACCCTATAGGACAGGGTAGAACTACCCCATTGGGTTTCTAAGGATTAGCTGGTGGATTCGAACTGCTTACCATTTGGTTAGCAGCCAAGATCTTCACCGCTGCACCGCCAGGGTTCCCCAGATGACAACAGTCCTGCCTAACTACTGAGGGCATGTCACTGTGAGCTGAAGTCAACTGGACAGCAGTGGGTTGGGTTCTGTTGCTCAGGGCCTGGCTGAGTGCTGACACACCCCGTCTCTCACACATCCATCCTGCAGAGACCCCGACAGCAAGAGGTGGGCCGGAGGACGCTGGCTCCCAGGGTCACAGAGAGGATGTCAACCAGACTAGTGTTGTTCTAGAACCCAAATGAACATCCTCCTATAACTTTCAGAGTGATGGAGAGGGTGTGTAATCTCCACAAGGGGAAGAACTAGGATCCTCTCCACCATGTAAACACTCGTTCTCCTTCAGGTTCCCACAGTGATTTTGATTGTTGGTACTTTCCATTTCTGACTCTTAAATAGGTCCCTTGTTCTTGTAATTAGGTCTCTAGACTACATCACCACTTCCCAAGGTAGTATTTCTACTAAGTGACCACAATTTGGCCTGCTGAGGTGTGTTGGAGTGTTCTGTGTTTGTGTACATTATTTTCTTCCTCAGGAAAAGATTCTTATTATTTCTAATTAGAAAGGTAAAAACATTTATGGTAAAAAAAAAAAAAAAAAGAAAGAGAAATTAGGAAATACAGGTGATGTATTAAGAAAAAATAAAAGTCGCACATACAAACATACATTCAAACATACACATACACATGTACATGCATACTAGCAAACACACATAAACATACACACACAAACATGCTCACCAGCATCCATACTTACTCTCATGCTCATATACCTATACACACGTTCACCTGCATAGACACTCACACACATTAATTCATACACATACACACTTCGATACACGGACAAACACACACTCACAAATGCATTTCTAAATGGGGGAATGCCATAATCCTGTTTGGGCACTGACTTATTCGTTTGTGCTGGTGTTGTTACAGTTCCAACTCATAGATTGAATAAACAGCATAAAAAGATACAAACCTCACAGTACAACAGAATGAAATGCTGCCCAAAGCTGCACCATCCTCACAGTGGTTGCTATGTTCGAGTCTTTGTTGCAGGCACTGAATTAGTCCATCTCCTCGGGGTGTTATTTTTTGCTGACCCTCTAATTTAGCAAGCATGATGTCTTTCTCCAGGGACTGATCCCTCCTCATAACGTGTCTAACGTAAATGAGATAAAGTCTCACCATCTGATCCCTTCTAAGGAGTACTTTGTCTGCACTTCTCCCATGACAGAGTTGTTCCTTCTTCCTGCAGTCCGTGGTGGATTCAATGTTCTTCTTGTCTCCATAATTCAAAGGCATCAGCTCTTCGTTTGTCCTCCTTATTCATTGTCCAGCTTTCACATGCAAGTAAGGCGATTGCAAACACCATGGCTGGGGTCGGGTGGCACTTACTCCTTAATCATTCTACTTCTGAACATTTTAAAGACTCTTCTGAAGCAGATTTGCCCAATATATCATTCGATTTCTTGGCTGGTGCTTCCGTGAATGCAGAGTTAGGTCTGTCTTAGGCTGGGTTTTCTAGGGAAGCAAAACCAGTAACACGTGTAGGTACAAGGAAAGATTTATAATATATATATATAGACAGATAGATAGATACAAATATAGGAAACAGCTCACGTAATCACAGAAGCTGAATGTCCCAAGCTCTGGCACAAGCCTCACGTGTCCACGGAAGCTGAGGAACCCAAGGTCAGCAAGTCAGAGACCAGAGTTGCAGATCACTGGTTGTGTAGGTCAGTGGATCCCAAGCTGGTGGCGAGACAAAGCGACAGAGGCTGGAGGTCGGTGGATCCAAAGCTGGTGGCGAGACAAAGTGACAGAGGCTGGCGAACCCAGGATCGGCAGGTCAGGGAGCAGGACTGGGCAGAGGCTGGTGAGTGCAGGAATGGCAGGTCAGGGAGCAGGACTCTCAAGTGCTGACTGTAAGGACTGATGAGCCCAACAGCTGCTAGCTCAAGTCCCGGAACCAGATGCTGGAACAACAGAGCAGGAGCTCCTGGCCACGTGAGCGATCATCAGCCATAGTCCAGGGTCACGAGATGAGAGCCGAGAGGCAGGGAGCCACCACAAACCCCACTCTGCTCCTTAATACAGCAGCCAAATAGGTAGTAGCCAAGTTGACATAATCCTGACCACCACAGTCCACCCCTTGTCAACTTGGCATCTGCACACATCTCACCTTACCATGCACAGTCTCTGAAGGGGTACAGTTACAAAGTCATACTTATGTCAACATGATATAACACATGTACAACTGAAAATGCATTAACCCATTTACATCTTATGTTTCATAAGTAAACAAAATATCCAATACACACATACAAAGCAGGAATACTCATAGCAATTACAGTCCTCGTTTCTGCAACTGGTCGCGTGGCCATAACTGACATTTAGAACTACCTTCTTCTACAACCCATTCTGCATTCCCTTTGCCCTCAGCAAGCACCTCAGCTGGTTGTGGTTCCTTGCCTGGTGAGGTGACCCAAACCTTCATTCCTGAAGGGTCTGGGCTATTATCACTCATTCTGGAGTGGGGTTGCTGTAGTTTTCCATTGACCTTAATCACAGGACATGGTAGAACTAGGAGGTGTCCTAAGGGATCTCCGGCATTCCAAACATACTCTTCTTTACTTCCGTTATGTAATGTCAATCCAATTTCATCTTCATAGTCAGGATCAATCACACCGGCCAGTATTGTAACTCCCTTCTTTGTCTGTTGATCCAGAGGTACAAGGAGCCCAAAATGGCCTGGTGGCAATTTTAGCTTCCAGTTCAGTGGAATCATTGATGTGTCTCCAGGCGGCAGCATTCCTCCCTTCAGAACTAAGACATTTAGTCCTGCAGAACATAAAGTCATGGGGACGGGAAGCAAAAATCTTGCAAGTGGGTCACTAGGGGTAACAGTGAGTGGTGCCACTCCCATTTGATGTCATGGCTGGAATTGTGTCCCCCCAAAAATGTGTGCAGCCGCATGGCTGGGATATGGTTCCTAGTATCTTGGGACTGTCCTCCATTGTGTGGTTTTGCTAACCTGTATGTTAAAGGATTAGGGTGGAGCTGTAAATTCCTGCTGTAGGGGGAGTTTCCCTGGAGCATGGCTTGCCCCACCCTTAATGCTTTTAGCTTGCAAGAAATTAAAGGAAAAAGAAACAAAGGACAATTTGAGAACCTCGCTACCATCAAGCAAGCAGCACCGGGAGCAGAGCGCGTCCTTCAGACCAGAGGTTCTTGCGTGAGGATGCTCCCTGGACAAAGACTGATGCAATACTGGACTTTCCTCCAGAGCCGACAAGGGGAAAGTCTTTCCCTGGAGCGGACACCCTGAATATGGACTTGGAACCTACCGGGCTGTGTAAGAATAAATCTTTCTTGGTTAAAGCCATCCACTCTGTGATATTTCTGTTACAGCAGCCCTAGCTGACTAAAACAAGGTCCAAGTAAGTAAAATCATTCACAAAGTCAGTCTTCGTTTCATTTAGATGTTGCTGATTGGCTCAGATATAAAGATTTTTTTCTTTGTTGGAGTGGAGGACAATGAAGGACACCAAAGACAGGAAAAAATATGAAAAGGAGCCGTGTGCCACCACAGGGTTTCCAGAACACTTAGAGTTGCCCAGAGGTGTGCGTACATGGCTCTATGTGGCTAATTGACTTGGATTATAAACTTTCACTTAATCACAATAAAATTGTTTTTCAACTTTTTGAAAAAGCAACCTGCAAGAGATGTATGATATGGTATCATTAACATAAAGTTTTAAAACATGTGTACAGAAATACATTTTCACAGGTTACATAAAAGATTGTTTTCTTTAAGTTGAGGTGTAATCTGCACTAAAGGCGGCACTCGTTGGTCTTCATCAGAAGAGCTTCAGGTCCTCTGCACTCTGAACAAGCCAGACTGGATCATTTGCATATTTTAGCTTGTTAATGCGTCTTTCTCCTGTCCTGATGGCCCGTTCTTCTTCATAGTCTCTAGCTTCTCTGCTTATTTGCTCAGAATACAGAATGAATAGATATGGTGAAATGATACCCTGATGCATACCTTTCCTGAATTTAAGTTGTGCAGTGTCCCTATATTCTATTCAGATCACTGCCTCTTGATCTACCTACAGGTGCTGCATGAGCACAATTAAGTGTTCTAGAATTGCCATCCTTTGGAATATTATCCATAATTGTTTATGACCCACATAGTTGAATGCCTTGGCACAGTGAATAAAACACAGGTAAACGTTTTTATGTTTTCAACCAGTATCCTTCTGACATCAGCAATGATATCCCTGGTTCCACATCGTCTTCTGAATCCAGTTGAATTTCTGGCAGTGTCCTGTTGATACAGTGCGGCAGCACTATTGAGTGATCTTCAGGAACACTTTACTCACATGTGATGTTAATGATGTCGTCGATTTCCGCATCCAGTTGGTTGCCTTTCTTTGAAATGGGCGCAGTTATAAAGCTCTTCCAGTCAGTTTTCCATCCCTAGATTCACACTTGGTGTCCTCTTTGATTATTGATGGACGTTTACATCTCTTTTTTTTCATTTTGAGTCGTGCCACATCAGCAAATACAGGACCTGAGAGCTTGACTCCACCTAGGTCATGAAGGCGGATGTTACAAAGTCCAACAATTAAGTTAGTGAACTTGCCCCCATGCACTGACATCGGTAGCACTGTACAAATAACTTGGTAAGTTTTCATAAGCTTGATACGTCAGCGTTTCTGAGCCATGTTCATGTCAATGTCTGGCAGTGTCTTGCTGAGTGTCATTCATTATTGTTGTTGCGTGTTTTTGTGCGCCATCGTGAGAATGTCAGAGCTTGACTTGAGCAATGAACAAATGATAAATTTTGCGTTAAACTTGGCAAAAGTGGAAGTGAAATCAGGGACACGTTAGTCCAAGTTTATGGGGATAAGACCATGAAGAAAACAGCAGTGTACAAAAGGATTAAACATTTTCCTGAGGAGAGAGAAAGAGGCACTAATGAAGAGAGATCAGGGCAACCAGCAAGGAGCAAACCTGATGAAAAATTTAAAAAATTTGTCAAACTGTACATCAAAATCATCAGCTGACTGGGAGAAGCGTAGCAGACCAAGTAAACATTGATAGAGAAACAGTTCGGAAAATCTTAATTGACAATGAGACAGACCTGTGCAAAAATGGTCCCAAGGGAGTTCACTGATGAACAAAAGCAAGGGAGAGTTAAAGTCTGCCGAGACCTCTGGGAGATGGAAGACAATGTTTCAGGCTGTGTTATCACTGGTGATGAAATGTGGGTGAACCCATACAACCCTGAAACAAAGCATCACAGTGCACAATGGAAGTCAGCTCATTCTCCAAGACGAAAAAATTCTGGCAGTCCAAAGCAAGAGTCCAAGCAATGTTGCTAACCTTTCTTTGATATCAGAGAGCTTGTTCATTATGAATTTGTACCAACCAGACAGTTAACCAAGTTTACTTTTGGAAGTGCTGAAAAGTCTGTGTGAAAAAGTTAGATGAAAACAACCTGACCTTTCCACCAACAACTCACGGCTCTTGCATCATGACAACGCATCAGCTCACAGACAACTGTGAGGGAGTTTTTAGCCAGTAAACAAACAACTGTATTGCAACACCCACCAAACTCACCTGCTCTGGACCCCAGTAACTTTTTTCTTTACCCAAAGATAAAGGAAATACTGACAGGAAGGCATTTTGATGACATTCAGAACTTCAAGTGTTATACAATGACAGCTCTGATGGCCATTCCAGAAAAAGAGTTCCAAAATGGCTTTGAAGGGTGATCTGGGCACGGGCATAGGTTCACAGCTTCCCGCGGAGAGAACTTCAGAGGTGACCGGAGCAATATTCAGCAACCAAGTACGTAGCGCTGTTTCTAGGATGAACTCGTGAATGCAACTGTCAGAACTTGTACTCTGAGGAGGCAACCAGTTGTATTTTGAGTGCCTTCCAACCTGAGGTGCTCATCTTCTGATACTATATCAGTGTTCTGCTGCTATTCATAAGATTTTCACTGGTCAATTTTTTCAGAAGCAGACTCCCAGGTACTTCTTCCTAGTCTCTCTTGGTCTGGAAGCTCTGTTGGAAACCTGTCCACCACAGGTGACCTGGCTGGTGTTTGAAATAAGGTGCCATAGATTCCAGTATCACAGCAACACACAAACCACCCAGTGTGACAAACCGATAGACCAGTGTTGGTCATCCATTATTATGTAATCTAAATATTACTGTCTAAAAAATATTGAAAAAGCATCTTTATTTTTATTGATGGGATAATGTCTCATTTAACAGGTCTCCCACATTTTATTTATCCATTGTCCTGTTTGGGAGCAGGAGATCTTTTTCTAATATTGATTTTTACAAACAACATTATAATGTGCTATCTTGTAAACACTTTGTGAATTTGATCTGGTCATTAGTATAAGTGAAATAAAGCACATTTTGAAGCATATATATACATGCATATGCTGTTTTATATACATATATATATCTACATATATTGGAGACACTGGTGGTGTAGTTGGTTAAGTATTACGTCTGCTAACAAAAAGATCTGCAGTTCAAATCTGACAGGTAGTCCTTGGAAACTCTATGGGGCAGTTGTAGTCTGAGCTCTAGCGTTGTTATGAGTTGGACAGGACTCAAGGGCAGTAGGTGTATGTGTATCTACTTGTATACACACAGACACATATATAACTATAATGGTACTCACTTACAGTCTCGTGTATGTAGCATAAGATCGCCTTTTTCCTTGTGTTTTCAGTCCCACCTGGCATCACGGTACTTTCAGCCTTTACCAATCCAAGATGAAGGAAATGAAATTTCAGGAGTCTGTAAATTCTATTAGCTTAGTGATTACTAAGAATGAACATTTTTCTAATTGCCCCTGGCCACCTAGATTTAAATCTTTCTCAAAAAAAGACTGTTTATGAACTTTAGCTATGATTATGTTTCATTTTGTCATTCACTTTTTCAAGGACTTGTAAAGAACTTTTTAAATGAAAACAGTATTCGCCCTGTCTCTCTACCGTATTCACTGGAGCTGATGTCATCAGTGATTGCACGCTACTCGGGCCAACAAACCACATCCGTGAAATCCTCTGTTAGCAAACTGAACAACAGTTTGCACCTGGAAAACTTGTGAAGACCTCCCTGGAGTTTTAAAAGGCAAAGTTGCTACTTTAACGACTAAGGTGTTCCTGATCCAGGGGCTTTTCAATCACCTCACAGTCGTGTAAAAGCTGGGAAGCGAAACAGGAAGACAGGAGAAGAGCTGAAGTGTTCAGCTTGTGCTGTTGGGGAGGAACACTGAATATGCTAGGGAGCGCCGGGAGGAGGAACAAACCAGCCCCAGGGGACGTGCAGCCAGAATCCACCTTAGAATCAAGTGTTCCATAGCTTCCACCTGCTTACTTTGGACAGGCCATCAGAAAAGCTGGAAAAGCACTCTATACTCGGTAAAGAAAGGCTTAATGAAGATAAGGGAATTCCTCAGTGAGATGAACTGACACAACAGCCACACAGACTCTAACCTAGCAACAGTGGTGCAGAAACAGACAAGTCACTCTGTTACACACAAGGGCTCCAGGTGCTGGGGCTGACTTCATGGCCACCAGCAACAACTCAACCACGACGGCATCTTGTAAATGTTTCTCCTTTTTTTTTTTTTGCATTTAAAATCTAATCTGTTTATGATGCAGCTTCTGTTTCCAGTCCAAATACACCAAATACAGTGACAGGATTGGATCAAAATCCCCACAGACTTCAAAGTAAACCAGTTGTCATATTGTTCTTGGCTCCACTCTTTATCCTCTGTGACAACAAAGGAAACATCTTCTGATCTGGGCTCAGGGACACCCATGGCATGGGGACCGATGGTTCTGGAAGTGAAGAAACTCATGAAAGATAATATTCTTTCTAACAGAGGAAATAATTTCCTGTCATCCTTTCTCACTCCATTGAAATAGGCTCTATGATGATCACTCATCAATGCTGGCTTTTCAAGTTACCTGCTATTTCTGCCTCCTGAATGTGAGACAGTGATTGGCAGGACAGTGTATCTGAGAGTTTCTCTCTCATCCCGTATTCACACTCGCCAACATCAGGGTTTAAAGTATCCACGGATGCTGCAAAGCACTGTGGGAGACCTGGGTCTCATCTTCTAGGTATAGGGTGGAACGGCCTAGCAGTTTGGGGCCAGCTAATGAAACCAATTGCCTTCCTGAGGCAATGGTGCTATCTGGGAGAGAAAACAATTTATACAGGGTATCTTTATTAGGAATCGATGGCAATCTCTCATGCTTTTTGTTGGTGTTGTTATTGTTAATATTTAAGCTGAAGTGCTCTTGTCAAATCAGTTGGGGTCTTTCAGAAAAGAGAACAAGGAAACATGCCCACAGTAATCAAACAAGCTTCGGCAGCAGCACCCAGATGGCCTGTGTTCGTTCATTTTACCAGGAAATTAAATTTTCCTTACCTTTCCAACTATGGGAACATTTTTCACTCTAGAAAAGAGGTTTCCTCAGTTCCAGGGCAGTTTCAATTTGACCCAAATGAGCTTTTATTTAATTACAATATCACCTTTGGTCTCTCATTTCTCCCTCCTTGCCGAGAAGTCATTATTTCTCTCTGGGGTTTTATTCACTTCCTTTACAAAGGAACATTTCACCAAAAAACAGGAACAAAGCCGAGATCCTGGGGAAGCCTGTGAATTTGGCCCGGCAGTGCCGCTGCTGTTGTGACAGTGTGGTGATCAGGTCACCAAGAGCAGGGGGGGTGATTTACGGTACGAAATATGCTATTCCTATTCCAAGGAGTTAGTCCTCCCAGGGGCATTAGAAAGCTGTGTTTGCTGAATCCTCCAAATGCAGGTCAGGGCATTGTGTCCCAGAGCATACTAGAAACTTGATCTCCAATCAGGAGGGCTGAATTCATGATCATCGATCTCCTGGACTGTGAATTAACCTATTGGCATTATTGACTCTTGGAAGACACAGCAGATCTGAACATTTTCACTGCCTCGTGGCCCAATTGAGGCCCAAGTTCAGCTATAAAAAGCTGACAGCAGCTCTATTTGTACGTGGTTACCTAGTAATTTTAGCCAGACGACTTTCTGCTACTATTCCTGGTGCTCTAATTAATGCCATTTCTGTATTTATCAGTTTTAACACGTATTCCACTTCAAGCAAAAACTGGGCAGCCATGCTAGGGGTTTAAAATAAGCAGAAAATAAAAACTGATTATGTTTAGGATGCTGAGAAGTTTGAATTAAATTCTAGTATAGGCATTTACATATGTGGTATCAGCTAAGGCTGTCAAGCTGTAACCTGTTCAGGGAGACTCTTCCTGGGCACTTGAACTCACTGGGAGACAGAAGCTAGCAAAAAAAAAAAAAAATGCCCAAGGTAGCAGGCTATAGACTGGAACCTATCTGCCAAAGTCCTGAACGCTACAGAGCTATTGGACGAGTGTGGAGTTGCCCCCTGCTGGGGGTAGGGGTGTATAGTGGGAAGAAGCCTGTAAACAAAGTCAAGCAATTTATCAGCCCATTTGTTTTCAGATGAGGGAAACTGGGATATAGAACAGTTAAATGAATTATTAAGGGTCACACAGGTAGGGAATGAGGATGGGACACAGCATAGGACACAGGAACCTACAGCGATGTCTGTATCTACATTGTGTCCACCACGCCGTGTGACTTACCTACAGACCGTCTACACTTCAGTTTCTGTGGGCCAGATGGATTTTGTGTAGCATCTGTTGGTTGTACTGTTGGTAGACAGCCACCTGCCATCTGGACAGAGCTTCGTCATGACCAGCTCTCGTTATACAATGATATAAAACAGAGAGGAGGGGGTGAGGAAAGAGGATCATTCATGTTAAATATTTTTGACTCTCTTTTTTTTTTTCAATGAGGATATGTTTGCCAAGTGCCGTTGATTCGGATCCGACAAGCCAATAACTACATTAAAAGCAGGTGGACTAAGTGAAAAAGATATTTGAAACTATCCTTTCTTTGAAAGAACAAGACATTAGCTCTGAAAGTAGTGACGCATTTGATTGAAATTTTAGTATCTCACTGGCGTGTCATAACATTTTTACTGAAAGAAGACTAGAAGACGTTAGCTTGTTTTAAGTAAGCATGAACTTTATAAAACCCTTTGCCGTCGAGTTCGTTCTGACTCACAGCTACCCCAGGACAGTGTAGGACTGCCCCACAGGGTGACCAAGGAGTACCTGGTGTATTTGAATTGCCTGAGTTTGGGTTAGCAGCCAGAGCACTTAACCACTGCACCACTGGGGCTCTGTGAGCATTTTAGCTTCTGGATTGCTTCCCCTGAGTCAGAAATATGAGTTCTAAAGCTCTCAATGCATGACAATCCTGAAAACATATTTTCACACACCATGTACACTCACACAAATACATTCACTCACCCTCACAAATAGGAACACACTCATACACACTTATATCCACATTCACATACATACTCTCATGCACATGTACGGTCACACACAACCACACTCATGCACACATTTACACTTAGGCACACATAGCATACACACTCACACACATTCCATGCACTTCACATCATCTAAACCAGCAGCGCTGAGTGAGGATGGGGAGACTTCACCAAGTGCAACCTGGACATGTTATCAGGAGACACTGTCCTTGGAGAAGGGCATCTTGGGTCTCCTGGGGCACATACCCAAAGAGCTCCAGCAACCATGCCTTTGCTTACTGCCTTCCAGCAAAACCAAAACTTCTGCTGTTGAGCCAATTCCAACTCATAGTAAACCACTAGTTGCTGTTGAGTTCACAGCACCTTGTGACAATCCCATGTGTGTCAGCGTAGAGCTGTGCTCCGTAGGGTTTCCAGTCACTGATTTTTCAAAAGAAGATCACCAGGCCTTTCTTCTGAGGTGCTTCTGGAGGAACTCAAACTTCCAACCTTCTGATTAGCAGTCGAGCATGCTCACTGTTTGCACCACCCAGGGAGTACCAAGGTTGGAAAGGCCTTGCTAATTTTGTGTGGCTCTGGGGAGGGGAGGTGGCTCCCTTTCACTATAGGAGCCTTCAAGACGGGCTTGAAGCCTTCCTCTCTTGCTCTGGCTGTCTCTCTCTCTCTCTCTCACACACACACACAATCTGGATGCTCTATTACAGCCTGTGCGCTCTAATCCTTGCCTTACCACTTGCATCTCAGCAGCAAGGAAAATGGCAAAACAGCAAAAGTTGCAAAAGAGAGGAAGATCTTATGTACCAAGAGGACACTGGTGGGTTCGTGGGAGAATCCTTGCCTTGTACGCAGGAGAGCTGGGTTGGGTTTCCAGGCAGCGAGAATCACCTGTGCAGCCACCATCCATCTGTCGGGGAGGCTTGTTGGCTGCTGTCAGGCTGGGCAGCGTTTAGCAGAGTTTCCAGACTTAGGGTCCGAAGAAAGGCCTGATAATCTACTTCCAAAAGTCAGCCAGTGAAAACCCGATGGGGCACAACAGTGCACTTTACAGCTGACCTTGGGAATGGCATAGGACTGGGCAGTGTTGGGTTCTGTTGTGCGGGAGATGGCCATGAGTTGGTACTGACTCGCTGGCAGCTAAGAACTACGATCATATTATGTGCCAAGAGACGCTGCATTAATAAAAGAAAAGCAAGAATCAATGTTAGTGGCGTCTCCAGATCTTCAGAAACTCTTAAGGGACCTAGGCCCGGAGTTTTTGCAATCGCGGCCATGGGAAGAGAGATGGCTGATAACGCTCTGCACATAAAAGACCCTCCTTGGACACCCCTGCCCAGTGGCCCCAGATGATGGCATGGGGAAGGTCTGGTCCCCAAGAACCACGCAAACAAAGTAGAAGGAGCTGCTCACTGGGAATTTAATTGATGCATATCATATATCTATTATAGCATTTAGTTCTCTTAGTCAAGATCTAAAACTTGACCTCATGGAAGACGGAGAGAACAGCCAACTCTGAGCTCAGAGGCTGACCCATACACGTGCGAACAAATGACATCGCGATGATCAGTGTGCACCTGGGCCAGGCTTCAGTTCTCGGTGACTCTGCAGACACTGTGTAACTGCCCTCCGTGCTGCGAGCAGCCAGTCGTCAGCTGAAAGGGGCGTCACCTGGGGGTGTGGCCTGCCTCCGAGCTCCCACTCTCAGCCCTGCCCTCTGTGCGTCCTCTTGGCACCAGTTCCTAGGAGGTACCTCTGCAGAAGCCTGGCTGGCTGCCTAAACTACAGACTGGGGGTTCCTCAGCCCTTGAAGCCATAGGAGCCAGCAGAGACCTTCAGCCTGTCACCTGACCATAGATTTGGGACATGGCAGCCCCTACAACTGCATGAATCATTTTCTTAAATTTCTCTACACATACGTGTGTCTATGCATCACTCTACATATATGTATATATGCATTCCCCTCTTTTCTAGGATGACGTCATTCTGTAAAGCCTGATCCAGCAAATCCAGAGAGCTCAGACTCAAACAGTCGTATTTCACAAAACCTGGAGACAATCTACTCAGTTTCAAATGAGAAATCTGGGTGATTTCTCCATGTTTCTTCTGAAAAAGCCACTGAACTATCCACGTGAAATTCCTTTACATGGTTAAGAGTGTGTGTCCGTATGAGAAAGGCTGGGTTGGCAAGGTGGGCAGGCAGGAAACAGAGTGGGAATCTGAAAATACGGTGGGACAAAATTATAATCTGTGATGGAAACATATCTGAGTTTAATTTAGGAGGACATTCCATTTATACACAATTCCAAAGTGCATCTATTTTTAGGCTTCCTTTACTGTGAAGAGGAACATCTTGTGTCCCTTGAGTATCATTAACCACAAACGCTCCTGCAGAGCTGAGGAAGTCACTGTGACCCACACTCAATGAGGAAGTTAATTACCCGAGAAGCGCCTCTTAAAGCTGACTCACCACTCAACGGGACCTGCAGAGATGACGAGAATAGAGAATCTCCAGATGATAACTTACACAGCTTGCAGACCAGAGTAGTGAGAGCTTTGATGTGAGACAAGACTGCAAAGAAGATGCCTAGCAAGTCCTGCCTCCGTCTGGATGGACCAGGGCTTCAGGTCATCAGGGCTGTCCACACATGGTACAGAAGACATCCTACTACAACCTCCAATGATTTTCTTTCACTTGCATTGGTTCTGTCCCCAGTCCTCAACATCTGAAGCCCTCTGGCTTTCCGCAACCAATCCTCACCATCCAAAGTCCTGCTCAGCAACCTTCCCCGGACCAAATACTGAATTTTAGAAACGTTTTCCCCATTGTTGTTGTTAGTTGCCATCAGGTCAACGGTGATGCAGGGTGACCTTAAGTGTAACAGAGTACTGCTGTGTTCTGCTCCATCATCACGACCTTTGTGTCTGTGCAACTTCCAGCACTGTGTCAGACCATGTTCTGTTGTGATCCTTAAAGATTGTATGGGCTTATTTTTCATGTTTAGATCTCCAGGCCTTTCTTCCTATTCTGTTTTAGTCTAAAGGCTCTGCTGAGACCTGTCCATCACAGACGACTCTGCTGTATTTGAAATACTGATGGTGTAGCTTCCGGAGTTACAGCCACATGTAAACCACTGCAATATGACAAGCTAACAGGTGGGTGCTATATTTTCACCATTAATTATTATGTATGTTGCCCTCTCTATAAACACTCTCACTCCACACCTAATACCATTGCTATCAAACAGTATTTTCTACTTCTCCTAGTAAAAGAGTAGGAAATCCCTCACTTGTCTTCACTTCTAGACATACTGTTGTTCTCACCTTCCCTTCTCACCTTCCTTTCTATGTCAAAAGAAGAAAAATCCCTCTGTCTTGTAGGATGACTTCATTCTGCAAAGCTTGATCCAACAAATCATCCTCCTTGTGCCTCTCCTTCTGTAGATTCATTCTCCTCAGTTTATAAGGAAAACCTGATGGCATACTGGTTAAGTGCTATGGCTGCTAACCAAATGATCACAGTATAAATCCACCGGGTGCTCCTTGGAAATTCTGTGGTGGCAGTTCTACTCTATCCTATAGGGTCTTTGTGAGTTAGAATCAACTTGACAGGAGATAGATGATAGATGACAGATGATAGATGATAAATGATAGACGACAGATGACAGATGACAGATGATAGATGATAGATAGATTGATAGATTGATTGATAGAAGATAGATAGATAGATAGATAGACAGACAGACAGACAGACAGACAGACAGATAGACAGATAGATAGATAGATACTCAAGTCTTCATGCCCTTTAAATCAAAGAATCTTGTCTCGTCTTTGCCGTATAGTCCATTGAGTTTCATCTAGAGCAAAATTATTACCTATTGGAAAACCTTTCTCAACCATGTCTTCTGGTTAAACTTCATCATATTTACAAGAATATGGAATCTGTCAAAATTCAGACAAAAAAACAGAAATAGTACCAGTTATTTAACACAGATAATGTCATGTAAAGGATTGATCAAATAGGTACTTGAGGACCAAGAGGACAGGTACACTGATTGTGGATGGCCAAGATGGTAACTGCATTATCAGCCGGCCCAGGACTGAAGCAACCAAGGGAGGAGGACACCCTATCACAACACGGAGATTTGGAGGACAGCTGGTGCCTCAGAACCTTGGAAGGACCCCATGGGGTACAGATTATGGGGCAAATGGGAAACTATAATCAATCTCATGCCAGAGTAAAGGTAAATCGGCAAGAAGCTGTTGAAACACAAGCAAAAGAAAGGAGAAGGTGCCCTCTCCCTTCTGTGGCCCCCCAATCTGCTTCTAACCTTTTGGCAGAACTTTTCCAAAATCATCTGGAAAAAGAGCAAAGTGGTTTGCAGCATTCCAGCCCCAGCATTACAGAGCAGGAAGTAGAAGAGAGCCTTTGAAGAGGAGCACAACGATGATTACTCAGCACTCATGTATATTCTTCTAGGCACACGGGACAGGGAGATCTTTGATGTGAGATGAGATTACAAAGAAGGTATATGGAAAGTGAACTTGGATACACCACGAGAATGACCTTATGTTTTACTCAATAACACACAATTTACCATTCACATAAACAAAGACTTCATGTCCCCAAGGAGAAAGATATAAAGCCCCAAGTATATCCATCATTGCAAAGTATAATAACTCCTCAAATTCATCCAAAACCCCATATAATGTCATGTTACCTAAAGAGTAAATTGAAAAGTTAGAAAGGAATAATATCTGATAAATAAAATATTAAGAGAAGGCAAGAGAAAAGAAGAAATTCATTAACAAAGACATATATGAGGTCTGACAATTAAGTCCACAAACTTATTTGTTCTAAGTGCTACATAGCTCATTGCTGAATAGCACTACAGTCACCTTTGAAGTAGTCCCTTCAGGAAACTATGCACTGACACCAGTGTCTTGTCTACCTTTCAAAGAAATTTTGGAACTCTTTCTAGAATGACCACTGCAGTGACATGGTGTCAGGTTTGCGGGCTTAATTGTATAGCTGTCTGTGAGTGAGTTTTCAGCCAGTAAACAAATAACTGTACTGGAACACTGTCTCTTCTCACCTAATCTGGCCCCCAGTGACTTTTTTCTTTATCTGAAGACAAAGAAGAGGCCAATGCCTCAAAGGTGACCATAGTGACATTCAGCAGTGAGGTCCTGTAGCACTTTCTCTAGGATGAACACCTGAACTTTTCATAGCCAGTGAAAAGTATAAAAGCATAGGCAATGCCATGCTTGTTTTTGCAACCTGCCTTGGGGCCATAGCTGATATGGGCAATTTCCTTCTTCTGATTTCTATACCATCTTCCCACAGACCTCTGCTAAAGGGTCTTTGCTGGCAATATGATGCAAACCTCCGTCCCTGACAGTTCTGAACTCTAGCTGGTTCTGCCTTTTCTTTTGTAGTTTTCTGTTCACATTCACCATTGGACATGGAAATGCTACAAGGTGTTCTAGAGATCCCCTTCACTGTAGATCTTCTTCTCCTTGTTTCTGTCACGTAGCAGCAGCACAGCTTCTGCTGGCTGTCAAGACAAGCCGCCCCAGCCAGAGGAGTAACCCTGCTAGGTCTAGTGGGCTGAGGAGACCAAATGGCCCAGGGTGGTCTGAAGTTCCAACTCGATGAATGCATGGTTGAAAACTTTGTGTTTTGAAGTATTCCTTCTTTGGGACAGATTAAGACTCCAGACAAGCAGAATTCAAATGTTGACAGTGGATTGTTACAGGCGACAGTGAGATGAATAGCTCCCACTTCCACCTCTTATTTCCCAGAGTCAGTGTTGTGATTATGAGCAAGACAGCACAAAATAATCACCTCAAATTCAAAGCAGATGTTGTAAGCAAAAGTCCAACCTTTCAAACGACAGTTTCCTGTATGTCCTGTAACTGTGTCTTCATTAGGCCATTCCTACCTTCTGCTAGGCCAGTGACCCTTGGATGGTAGGGTATGTGGTGACATCAGTGAATACCATCAGCACAAGCCTATTGCCCTTGGTTTGCTGCTGTGAAATTAGGTGTTAACCTGAAGCTGCCCAGAATACCATGATGGGGAATAAAGACAGTTTTTTAACCCTCACACTATCTCCACTCTTTTGTTGGCCTGCAGTCACCTGACTTTGTTACCGTAGCTTGATAGCAGCCTTTCTCTGTAGGTCTCAAATTAACCTCAATTGTCAAATCTAACGGCCTGTGTTCAGGGCTATTCTCACTGTAATTCCCTCTTCTCTGGGCTTCTCAGTATGGTGCTCTATCAGTTTCCTTTCAAGAATCCTTGGATGGTGCAAGCAGTTAACATGCTGGCTGCTAACTGAAAGGTTGGAGGTTTGAGTCCAACTAGAGGCATTTGGGATGCATACTTGCAATCTACTAAGAATCTATGTCCCCAGAAAACAGCCATTAAAAACTCTACACAGCAGTATTCTACTACAACACACATGACGTCACCGTGAGTCAGAGCCAACCTGACAGCAAATGTTAAGTCCCCTTGTACATCCTCAAACCGTTCTCAAGGTCCTCTCCTGGCCTTTCTCTGCCACATCACATATGTTGGTTACAAGAAAGGTGGTTGGAAACTGGATGTCAGACAAAGCTTCAGGAATGGAGATGGCCAAGAAAGACCATAAAAAAGAATAGAGACTCAGCAAAGAAGTCAGTGTTCCTATACTTTATATGAGCTAAAAGGAGAGATGGAGAGTGAGACAGAAATCAAGAATTCTTTGATCCTAGGATCCTAATGGAGAAAGGAAATGATAATCTTCAAGGTACAGAAAAACACAATGATAAAATTTCACGGAAAAGAAATATAACAAACAAATAAAACACCCAGAACCATGACAGCCTTAGTATCTGTCTTGTTATATCTGCCTTTTATAGCTAAAATCTCAAGGATGTCTTCACATTCTACAAAGACAGAATATTCAGGATGACATTCTAGGGCACTGACAAAAATGTAACCATCAATCTGAAAGACAGATCATACAGTCCCAACAGTCAGAGTGCTGAGAGGTGTCTGCTGAGAAAAGAGAAGGACTGACACATGAAAAGATGATTTCACGCACTGAGGGCACACGTTCTTTTGGAGAGAGGGCATCGTGACGGTGGAGGAGACTCATCTGTGCCTGCTGTACCCAGCACAACGAGTAGGATGTCACGCTCCAAGGCAGGGTTGCAACCTCCTCCTTACCACCTCTTACTAGAGAAGTCAATTTAGCAATTCAGGAAGGGATGTTTCAGGGCTGGAGCAGTGATGAGGGTGAACATCTGGAGGAACCATGACAAGCATTGCTGTGATATTAAAGCTCCTGCCCGGGGAGGAGGTGAGGCATCTTTCTCCAGAGACACCGAACCGTATCAGAACAAATGCCACCAGTGTCAATTCAGGGGAATTCTGGCTTTGGGGACGGCATCTCAGTGAGCCCCCCTGGCCCATTTCAAGCCTGTGCCCCATGCAGAGGTTCTGCTTCCAAATTCACTGATTGTGTTGTCACAACAAGCAGAGTGTCCTCAGTCTTAAAATAGATTTGTACCACCAGCCTTGTAACAGCATGTCATTAACCGGTGGGACTCTGGGCAGCCAGGAAGGGCAGCGACAGCAAGTCTGAGAGACGACCTACCTCTAGTTCTTTAAGCAAGTGGTTTCTTATTTTTATAGGTACAAAGAAAGATGCCACTCAGTATCAGATTTGCTCAGGAAATAAGCATAAAATCGAGTACTATTTGTTATTAAAGGGAACTGCGTCAAGCAAAGTCTATGCCACAATTAAGTCAGAGCAGTTCTAGGAACTAGCTGAGTGTAGGCAAATCTGTCCCTGCCTACACACATACACACAGGCATGCATGCACATGCACGCACACACAGGCACATACAGACCCTCACACTTAGCCTTCAAATATTGCAGTTACACATATACCACCTGTGAACACATGCAATTATTTTCACATAGCACACACATGAACACGCATATCCACACATGCACGCATGTAAGCATACAACACACACACTCATCACTTGCACAAGTTTGCAATGCATGTACATGACGCACTTGCACACATGTGCACACATATAACCCCTCACACATGTACACATGCATGTGTACATCTTCTCACAAGTGCACACAGTTCTTTCTGAGGGATGTCACCTGATTGAAATGCCAGGAGCCATTGCCGGGAACTCTGCACACACCTCAGCCCCTGACTCTTGACCAGCTTTTGTCTCTTCTCCTCACAAGCCTGCAGAGGTTGTGGAGAACAAAGGCTGGAGTGGACAGAGGCCATAGGGGATGGAGGCCGTGGGGGTGGAGGCCGTGGGGGTGGAGGCCATGGGGGTGGAGGCTGTGGGGATGGAGGTCGTGGAGGTGGAGGCTGTGAGGATGGAGGCCATGGGGGATGGAGGCCGTGGGGGTGGAGGCCGTGGGGGTGGAGGCCATGGGGGTGGAGGCTGTGGGGATGGAGGCAATGAGGGATGGAGGTCGTGGAGGTGGAGGCTGTGGGGATGGAGGCCATGAGGGATGGAGGCCGTGGGGGTGGAGGCCCTGGGGGTGGAGGCCGTGGGGATGGAGACTGTGGGGATGGAGGCCGTGGGGGATGGAGCTGGCTGTATCTCAGTGCCTCCTGTATGGTGGTCCTTGTGGTTCCTGTGTGATGAGGAGCTCTCTTAGAGGAGCAGCTCCAGCCCCACCTGGATGCTCCTTTCACAGCCAAACAACAAGGGTGGTAAAAAGCAATCCAGCTGACACTTGCTGCAGGAGGCTACTGAGACAGTCCAGGGCTCACTCCGCAATGACCAGGAAACCCAGATGCCGGTCTTTGTTTTTTTTTAGTTTAATTGCGTGGTTACAGAGCTCAGAGAGCTGGTGTAAGTCCTTGATGTCTTCGTTAAGAGCCTGGAGATCAGAGTGTTACCACTGTTAACTATGCAGGGAGGCTGGGCCTACTGCTTTTGTGGTTGTTGTTGCTTCTTTGCATCTTGCCTGTCAGTAAGGACAGAGCCCCATTAATCAGTCCCTCACTGGAGACGCGAGGCAGACTCTGCTCTGGGCTGCTTTGTCGCCTTGAAGAGCTGGCTGTTTGCCTCTCCTTCAGCTCCTTATCATTGTGGAGAGATTTATGCAGCTTGGCTTGTCCCCTTGGGCGCTGAGGATGCCAAAGTCACCACTGTAATAAATTACCTCCTCGCCATCCCTGAGACAAAGAAACGCCAGTGCCGGGTTCTGCCAGTGTCTGGCTCTCAGGTCAACCAAAGATGCTGAGTGACTTCACCCTTGCCCTCTCTGCTCTGTGATCCTCACACTGTTTGGGTCTTCTGGTCGGGACAGTCTGACAAGACATTCCATCATTTTAATCCGAGTGCTCAGTGGCGGTCCCTCTGACACAATCTGCAGTCTGGCACTGCAGCAGCTGATCGAAGGTGTCCGCCTGGAATGCATGGCTCAGCCCCGCTCGTTTCCTATGCAGAAAATGTTTGCCTTCCATGTCTCCCCGCCAGCCCTCTGCTCTCAGTGGACAGTTAGGAGGAAAGACAACAGCAGGAGGAGAGGACACTTGCAGTCTCCCTGCCACACCAGAGAACTGGCACCACATTTGATACATTAAAAAATAATAATGATAAAGCAAAAACAAATTTAAAAAAAACCCACAAATACTCAGTTTCTGCTGTCATTCCAGTGACTTTCATCCACAAGACTCAGGATTAAATTCCCCTCCTCAGAAAACACGAGATTAGTGGTGTGAAGGGAATACTCAGGAAGAGACCACAGGGTCCCTGGTGAAATGCACGTGCACATTGCATCTCTTTGTGACAGGATGAGGCAGTATATTATGGTGAAGGACCAGCCTGCTGCATTGCTGGAGAAAAATGTCCCAGAGTTCCCTGCTGGGAAGGTCAGTGGGTCTGGGTCTCAAACAGCCTCATGTCTCAGTGCCCATCAGTCCAGCTCTGAAACTGCAGGTTCTGAAGGGCACGAGAAGATGAAGTCATGCATCTCTTGGTCTGTGTCAAAGAGCACGCCTGGCCTGGGAGCCACTGTGCTAGGATGATCACAATGGAGCAATCACTCACTTGCTACCCAGAGCTGGGTGCAGGCTGGCACCCTTGGGAGAGATGAGTGCCAACTCAAGGACCAAGGATGGGGAAACTGCAAACTGTGGGGGCTGGGTGCTGGCTTCCCTCCATCCTTCAGCCTCTGCCCTTCAGGAGTCTGTCTACCCCCAGCCTAGCTCTGAGCCCCGGTTGCCCTCCACAGTACATGGCCCATCACCCAGCTCTAAGCCCTGATTGCCCTCCATGGCACACAGCTTGCAGCCCAGCTCTGAAGCAGACGACTCAGAAGAGCAGCTTTTTGATGCCTGCCCATCCCACAGCCTTCTGGGAGATATTCAGGACAGGGAGGCCCTTCTGTCCCACCACTGGTGGTCACTTCATTCACCTTGCACAGAACTTTCCTTTCCAGTAGGTTAAAAGCAGAGGAACAGGAAGGAACAGTGAGGAGCAGGAAGGCAAGAGAGAGGAAGAAAAGATTTAGAAAAGAAAGGAGAAAGAAGCAGAAAGGTCCCCTGGGCTGGGACACAGCAGTTCCAGACACAGGGGTCTCAGACCCTCTGAAAACAGCCCTTCTGCCCTTTGGCCACTGGTCAGACTGAGGGCAGGTTGGCTGGTCTTGGATCTTTATGCATTTGCACTGAATGGTTTGATTCGAAAATAGCCCTGAAGGACGATGGGTGAGGGGCTGCTGGGCACACAAATACATTAGGCGACAGGGCAAGGGTGTGCATCAGCGTACGAAGCCCCCTCTCCATCCGCACTCCTGCGTCACTGCCTGTGCCTGGCCATCCTCCTCTCCTCCAGGTTCCGTCCTTCAGCGCGAGTGCTCCCTGACTGCCCTTCCTAATGAGCTGAGCTACTCTGTCCTTCTCCCTGGCCAGCCTGGAACTTTCCAGACTAGAACGTTCCTTCCTTTGTCTTGTCCCTCCCCTCTCGTGACTTCCTATCTTCCTAACCTCAGTCTTACACAACAAGGACAGTTTTGTGGCAGGAACCATGTGTGTGAGCAAACCGTGGTGGCAGAAGTTGTGGGTTGTCGTGAAATGGATACAGACTCTGACACTGCGTGGCCAAAAACATGCCCCACTGTGACTGGGTTCTGCACCACCACCTCCCCTGGGATGTCACAAGCCCCTCCCAGAACTTCCCGTTTTCACCCCTGCTGCCCCCACTAAGCATCCACAATGACTATAGCAGCTGCTGTTGAGTTGACCCTGACTCATGGCGACCCTGCATGTACCCAGATAGAACTGTGCCCCACAGGGTTTTCAAAGGACAGCTTGTCCGAAGTCAACTGCCAAGGCTTTCTTCTGAGGTGCCTCTGGAGAGACTGGAATCTTGACCCTTTCGGTGACCAGCTGAGTACATTAAACCTTTGCACCACTCAGGGATTCCTGTAGGCACATTTACAGCAAGCCAAACACCAGCCCCTCCCCGACAGTCCTCACCCCTTGGCAGCTAGCCTGGGCTGGCACCCATCTCTGGCCAATGGCTGGTGAGCGGAAATGGTTGTGAGAGTTTCTGGCTGCATCCTCCCAGGCCGTTGCTCAGTTCTCCAGTTCTCCCTGCCCCTGGGGAACACATCTGTTAGAGGTATGAGACTATGATTCTTCCCCAGTTGACCATACAAGCGTTTCACTGGTTGGCCTACTGGATGTAGCATGGGCAAGAAATAAAAGTTTCATTGGGCTTAGCCAGGGAAGTTTGAGTAATAGTGTTACTACTGCAAGGTATAAAGTTACTGTAATAACAGAAAAGCCAGTACAAAGGCTGATTGCCACTGAAATAAAAGCCTAAATACACGACGCCAGATCACTGGAAGCTTACTGGGTTGCAAAGAAATTGATCTGTGAAGCTGAACCAGTGGAGACCCATGTCATCAAGTGGCCAAACGGTTCTGAATGCTGGTTGTGATGTCTGGCATTTCAAAAGGTATTACAAGAAAGACAAATGAGCAGAGAGCAATGGGTAGCCGGTAAGCACATGTGAAAAAAGAACAGAGTCTAGAATACAGGGATCAGCCTTATGGTGTGAATGACTTTTTATGGCTAGACCCCAAAGGGTCAAGTATGGGACTTGAAAAGACTTTGAGAGATGAAAATCTAATAGAAACACCAAGTATTCTCCATGAAAGAAAGGGACTTTAAGGGACTGATAAAGCAAAGAAAGGGAGCCCACAGGAGAGCCACGTCAGGAAAGCATGGGGGGCCCTTTGGTAGCAAACAGACCAGAAGTTTGTTCCATCTTCGTAACAATCACTGGGCCGTAGGAGCCATGAGTCTGGCCTTTGGTGCAAGAGTTGGGCAGAGCTGCATGAAGCGTAGTTGGATGGACAGCCAGCACAAAGAGGACTCAGGACAAAGGAGTCAGAACATAGTGAAGGCAGTTAGCGCTTAGAGGCTCAGTGGACCTCCAGGTTCTCTCTTCTAAGCCAAGTGGTGTCATGATCTAGCCTGATCCATGAGCTGGGAGCCAAGTCCACTATGGCAAAGCCAGACAAAGCAGGTGTGGGCAGACACCTGAGCCTCAAGCTCTCCTTCTTTGATGTAGTAGTTGAGAAGGACGCATTTTCAAGTGAGGTAGCTGTACCATGTTGGGGACTCTACAAGCCGTGTTTCTTGAGTCACTTTGTGGAGCAGAGTACCCTGCTCGCCTGCACTGGATGTGAACCATGGGGAAAAATAAGACTTGGTGGTGTTAAGCCTCTGAGATTTCAGGGTTGGTTTGTGACTGCCTCATGTATCAACCTTGCTAACTGGATGTGTGTATTTACACTTATGTACACAATTTAAAAAGTATTTAGGGTGTGTGCGTTTAGTGAACAGAATATTGCTAGAATGCTGTCCTGCTACCAAAAAAAAAAAAAAAAAAAAAAACGACCTGGGTTACTGTCATGGACTGAATTACATCCCCCAAAAATGTGTGTATCAATTTGGCTGGGCCGTGATTCCAAGAATTGTGTTATTGTTCTCCATTTTGCAGTTTTCCTTTGTTGTAACTTCTAGACTCCGCCTCTGTTTAATAGGGCAAAAACACTGGTGGTTTAGTGGTTAAATACAATGTCTGCCAACCAAAAGGTAGGCAGTTCAACTCCTCCAGACACTCTGAAAACTCTATCAGGTAGTTCTAAGCTGACCTGGAGGGTCACTATGAGTCAGAATCAACTCTACAGCAGCGGCTCTGGCTTTGAATTACGTTAAAGAGGGCAGGGTGGGACTGTAACACCCTTACTAAGGTCAGCTCTCTGTTCCGAAGCAAAAGGAGTTTCCTCAGGTTATGGCCTGCACTGTAGTTTATCTTCCAAGAGATAAAAGGAAAGGGAAGCAAGCAGGGAGTTAGGGACCTCATGCCATCAAGAAAGCAGAGCGGGGAACAGAGGGCCTCCTTTGAGCCCGGGGTTCCCCTGCTGACAGGCTCAGTACAAGGGAAGACTAAGGCATCAGAGGGGCCTTCCTCCAGAGCTGACACGGAGAGAAAGACTTCCCCCGGAGCTGCTGCCCTGAACTTGGGCTTGTAGCTGACGGGACTGTGAGAAAAGAAACTTCTCTTTGTTGCAGTCGTCCACTTGTGTCATTTCTGTTACAGCAGCGCTACAGGGCTAAGACAGTTACTACGTGTGTATGTGTCTGCACACGTCTGTGCTGGGCACAGATTTCAGTTACACCTGGAGAAGTCTTCTACTAGACCTGGACGCTTTACAGTGAGTCCTGTTTAAGTACTATCATGAAAAAAATAATAAGTAGAAGGAAAGTAATGTAAAAGGATACCTAAAAGGAACCCAGCATGCACCAAATATATCAGCAATATATCAGGAATATATCAGCCAGTTTGTCGTGCACCAGCCTCGAAGTGCGGAACCCAGCCTGCCGAGGGGGTGCTGTCTCCCCTGAGAGCTCCGATGGTTGTGTTTTCCTCCTGGTTCCTCTCCTTCCCCTAGACGTTCTGGTCCGCTCACTCACATTCCCTGTGTCAGACACTGCCCAGCCATGGGGACCTGACAGTGACACAGATCTATGACAATCACCCTGGGGACAAGGACTGATCTGGATGAGAAGTGCATACAAAGGGCATAAAAACGGTGCTGACAAGCACTTCCATAAAGCAGCCAGAGAGACAAGCAGGGGCTAGAAACTGCGGCAACCCTGTATGTGGGCTGACCGCTCACGCCAGTGGGAAAGGGAAAGTCCTGATTGTCCCCATGGTGCTGGCTTTCCATCTGAGTCAGTACCTGTCTCAGGTGTTTCCTTTTTTTTTTTTTTTTAGCATAGTATCTGGATTAATTCCAGTCCCGCTGTGGTCCAGGCGACTCTGACTCACAACAAACCCATGTGAGGGTAACAACTGGTTTGGTGAAGTTTTCAATGGCTGCTATTTTGAAAGCAGATCACAAGGCCTTTCTGCTGAGTCAAGTCTGGGTGGACTGCAGCCTCCAGGCTTTGGGTTAGCGGCTGACCACATGAACCATTTTTACACCCCAGGCATCCCCATAAGCTTTCCAAGGCTGCAGTCTCTGTGGATGCAGACCACTGTCTCTTTCTCCCATTGGGTAGCTGGTAGGTTCTGACCACCCGCCTTCTAGCTGGCAGCTAAACTCATTAACCCTTTCCCACTTGGGCTTTTCTTCATTAATGGCTGCACCAGAGTAAAGCTGACCAGCTTCAGTAGAAGGCTTCTAAGTTGCTGCTACCAGTGCAATCAGCTCTCACCTTGTGTGAGATCTGCATGACCTCCCTCTCAAGGACAGGACATTTGCTGATATCAGCAAGTGGAAAGTTTTTAAAAGCTGCTGTACCTGCCATTGCTTTGATTTATAAGCCAATTTTGTCACAATGTTTGCTGAAGGCTGGGTCACCACACCACCGTCGGAGACCTTAATGGGAGACGTGGGGGATCAGAGGCTAGGGACACAGGATTCAGAGGCAGTGCCATCGTGACTCAGAATGTAAGGGTGCTTTTATTACCACTATCTCCTAATTGATCAGACGGCACACACACACACAACTGCATTTAGACTCAATGAGGTAAAATAACGGAGGGAGGGAAGGAGAAAGAAGGGGAGGGAGGGAAAAAGGAAGGAGGGGAGAAACAACTACGCATGAGTTGGCAACAGAACTTTGCACACAGTTTGGTGACACTTGTTTTCAGTCAATGCTGTCAGCTGCTTCAAGGAGAAAGCCAGATAATTACAACCTCCACCCCCAAAACCAAACCTGGTGCCATCAAGTCAATTCCAACTCATAGCAACCATGCAGGACAGAGTAGAACTGCCCCCAGAGTTTCCAAGGAGCATCTGGCTGATTTGAATTGTTGACCTTTTGGTTAGCAGCTGTACCACTTAACCACTATGGCACCAGAATTAAATATTTTATCCAGTTCATGCAGTCGAAGAAACTCCTTTGTACATTTGTCCTGATGAAGGTGAAACATAGAACATTAAAGTGAATCTACTGTATAAGCAGCTAAAAATTCAATTTGGATCATGAAGTTATTTATTTTGTGTAAGGACAGGAATATAAACTTCAGCGGACCCAAAGCATCGTGGCAAAAGAAATGTTCTCAGCCAATTAAAGATCTATGAGTACGAACTTCACTTGGAGTTGATTATGTGTGAACCTAATTCCAGTTACCTTCCAACAAGGTGATATGCTACTAGTCAGAGTAGGAGCTTAATCATTAGATGTACAAATTTTTAATATATGCACTGAGTAAAGCACATTTTTTTACGCTGTTGAATGCAAAAAGAAAAAGGAAAAGGGAAGTGTCTGATACAACAAACAGTACTCAGATAACCAAATACAGATATGGAAATTATAAACCTTGACATCTCCCTTTAAAGTAGACAAGTTAATGCCAGGTGGCTTATAGATCTAGACATAAAATTTAGAACTAGATATAAAGCTCCTATTGAGTCAGATCCGACTCAACGGTACTTGGCTTGGCATTATAAAACTTAAGTTTGTCATCATGATACATCAAAGTACTACCCAGAAAAGGGGGGAAACTGGTCTTAGTATTATAAATGATTGTTCTTCGAAAGCCACAATTAAGTAACTGAAAAAGCAAGCCAACAACAACAACAAAAAACCAAACCCGTTGACATCAAGTCAATTCCGACTCACAGCAACCTGCCCCATAGCGTTTCCAAGGAGTGCCTGGTGGATTTGAACTGGTGACCTTTTGGTTAGCAGCTGTAGGCAAACCAGAGGCAGGAAATAACATTCATGCTACATATATCTGGCAAAGGACATGTATCCAGAATACACACACACACACATACACACACACACACACACACACACTTAACTCCTACAAGTCAGTAATAAAAACAACTTTAAAAGAGGGCAAAAGTCTTGAAGCAACATCGCCCCAGAGAAAACAAGCAGATGGCCAAGAAACCTGTGATAATGAATTTAATGTTGTTAGTCATTCAAGATTTGCATGTTAAATTACAGTGAGATGCTATTACACACCCACTAGAATGGTTACAATCAACAGCGGAAAATACTAAGTGTTAACACGGACACAGAGCCACTGTATCACTTCTGCACAGCTGGCAGGAAGACAAAAGAGTACATTCACTCTAAAAACAGATTGACAATTTTTTGTAAGGTTAAATACAGTTTCGGCATGGAACTCAGCAATCTCCCTCCTAGGCATTTTACGTGAGAGAAGAAAGGACAGGATCACATAATGACTTTATGATAAACAGTAATATTCCTAGCAGTGTCATCTGTAATAGCTCTCAGCTGGAAACTTCTCTGCATCCACAAGTGGCAGACATTGTTGTTCTCTGTTGCCATCAAGTCAGCTCTGGCTTGTGACGACGTTATGTACAACAGAACAGAACACTGCCTAGTCCTGCGCCATGCTCAGAGTCACTGCTCGGGTGGAGCCCGTCACTGCAGCCACTGGGTCAGTCCAGCTGGCCGAGGATTTCCCTCACTGTCCTCTTCTGAAAAATGCGCCACAGAAGCCCTTGTGGAGCACCGCTCTCCTCTGATGCACATGGGGCCTCCAGGATGGGTGCAACAGCATCCAGAGTTCACCCATGTCCTCCTGGGATGGAAAGGGCACCGGAGGACACAATCAAGACTCTTGGCTCACCACTGGGAGGAGGGGTAAGGAAGCCTTCTTCAAATTTTCCCCAGCTGTGCCTCGTGGGTACCTCTCTGAACTTCACCTTTCTCGGCTCTGGGGTCTCAATGGAGATGAAAAACCAAAACACCAAACCCTCTGCTGTCGAGATGGTAGTGACTCACAGAGACCCTATAGAACATAACAGAACTACCCCGTAGAATTTCTAAGGAGCGCCCAGTAGACTTGAACTGCCAACCTAGTACCTGTATTGCTTAACCACTAAGCCACTGGGGTTTCAAATGGAGAAGAAAGGGGTGCGGCAATGTGGGGTACATCCAGCAGCACAAGCTGTCCTTGCAGCTGCCCACCTGAGTGGGGGTCAGCCCAGAGCAGACTCGAGACCACATCTCACTGTGAGCCTTAGTTGCTGGTCGTTAGCAACGCTGGTTCCCGAGCGAATACCTTATCTTGCACAGTAAGGGCATTTAGCTGGTTCCAATTCAGAGCAATCATTTTCTAATCACATTTGAAGGCAGCAATTTACCAAAATGCCATTTAACAAAGTGCTGTGCACAAAAAAAAAAGCAATGATGAATTATCCCCAGAAGGAAAACAACCGAATTCCCAAAATAATCTTTGCTGTAAAAGCTCCTGTCTGCTCTGTGTGCGTCATCTGCTGATTCGTTCTCCTCCCAGGGTCTGCTCGTACCATACATTTTTTGTGCAAAAGTAAAAGCAAGCTCCATTTTCTCAGCCAATGATGACAGCTTGGTAAATACGCTATTGTTTTCCAAAAATCGGCCCAGCCAAGCCTCTTCAGGGATCATACGCACTCAAGTCCCGCAAATTCTGAGAGTCTGTTCCTCACCTGCAGCCCTGAACCATGTTGACATAAATGTAATTCTATTTTTCAGACTCAAATCACCAGTCACTGCAAAGGCTGATTCTGATGGGTCGGCATGCTGTACAAAAGAGCAGTCGGATACCTAACATTCCTGTTTATGGAGATGGAAAATTTGACAATAGATACTGGTGATGTTGACACGATATGACAGACGTCACTGAATTTTACATGTGAAAAATGCTGAATTGGCAAATGTGTTACCTATGTTTTTACAACACTAAAGGAAAAAAAATAAAGGGGATAAAAAGAAGAGCAGAGGGGGAGCATTTTAAAACTTCCAGGCCCTATAGAACCTGAGTGATCAGCGCCACTGTTTTCATGAGCAATGACAGTTGGGGTGACAAACCAGATTAAGAGTGGTGAACAAGGGGGAGGGACAGCCAACAGGAGGATGTATTGCATTGCACATGCAAAGCATCCCATGAGCGCCCACTACTGTCAATTTCAATTCACAGCAAAGGGCAGAACAGGAAAGCTAAGCGGTCAGCGTCCCTTCACGGAAAGCTCTGGCCCAGCTGGTACAGAAGAAGAGACCATGGAAGATGTCCTTTACAAAATCAGGAGCTGCAGATCTCTGGAAAATGGGCTGTCAGGTCTGAGGTTCCTGACCAAAATGAGAGGCAAAACACCTACTCCTTTCATGCACAAAATGAAGGTGACTCTTGCTGGCTGGTACCAGCCCCAGAAACAGACAGCACTGAGCCCCCAGGAATCTGTGGTGCCCACAGTTCTAGGAACAAACTTCTAAAGAATGAAGAATGGAAGACACTGGGACCTAGGGTTGACATCCTTTCTTGCCCCTAAATTCCTACACGACCTTGGGTACCAACTCAGATGTCCCTGAACCTCAGATATTGTGCCTCCCCCACCTGCTCCATAGTGTTGTGTGACCAATGAAGGACATACATTATAAAGGTACCCAGCTGGCTCATCACACTGAGAAGCTCTCAGAAATTTTGATGCCTGCCCCTTCTCCCCCTCAGCTATGACACCTGTCTACTCAGCATCTTTTCCTCCGCCATGACCCCATGCCTCTCTCGTAGTTATTTCTTATTTGTAAACATGCTGTCAAGATGTTCAGAGCAGGGTCACCCTCTCACAGTCTGGATGCATCCTGTATGACCTGAATCTGGGCTGAAGGAAGCAACTCAGTCCAGAAACTCACACCTTCCACATCTGCTCAACTCCCCAGTGTGATGAAACGACACTTACAAGGATGTGTAACAGAATTTGCACTCTCGTCACAGTCCCATGTACTTAAAACAAGGTTTGTTGATAGACTGAGAGACAGACAGATAGACAACCTCAATGCCATCGAGTCAATTCCGACTCATAATGACTCTATGGGGTCCAGTAGAACTGCCCTGCAGAGTTTTTAAGGAAACCCTGCTGAATTCTAACTACAGATCTTTTGGTTAGCAGCTACAGTACTTAACTGCTACACCACCAAGGTTTCAGATGGACAGACAGATGGGCAGATAAATAGATAGGGTAGATACAGATAGGTAGGTACCAAATATGGAAACCAACCCAGTGCTGTCAAGTTGATTCCAACTCATAATAACCCTCTAGGACAGCATAGAACTGCCCCATAAAGTTTCCAAGGAGCACCTGGGGGATTTTGCCAAGATTTTGGTTAGCAGCCATAGCACTAAAACACTACACCACCAGGATTTCCTATAGGTAGGTAGAGAGAGAGAAACAGATGGTGGGTAGACAGGTGCCCTTGAGTTGGCCCTGACTCATGGCGATATATGGACAACAGAACCCCGCATGTCCTGGTCCTGTCTCTCCCTCAGGGTCCCCACCAGAACACCCGAGTCCATCGTGGCAGCTGTCTTGCCAACCCACCTCACTGAGGGTCCTGAACACCCTCGCTGCCCACCTACTTCTCCAAACAACATGCTGTACCTCCGGTGACTGGTCCCTCTTGAATGTACATCGGATACAAGTGAGTCAGGCAGTGTTCTTTTGTGATCCATAAGTTTTGGGGTGGTGAGTTTTCAGAAGCAGATGTGTCAGGCGGTCTTAGTCTAGAAGCTCTGCTGGAAACTGTCCACGCTGATGGTCCTGCTCGTGTATGAAATTCTGGTAGTAGAGCTCCCAGCGTCACAGCAACACGCAAGCCACCAAGGAACGCTAAACTGAATGATGGGTGGGTGGTGGACACAAAGTGCAATGTAATTAAATTTCAAGATCCCTAAGCAATGAAGATGTCCTTTGAAATATGCCATAATGGATTTTGATAACTCCATATATACACATACAATAAGAACTATCATATATATCTCAATATACATATATATTGCTACTGTTAGATCCTGCTCAGTGGATTCTGACTCACAGCAGCCCTGTGTACAACAGCACAAAACACTGCCTGGTCCTGTGTCATCCTCACAATCATTGTGACACTTCAGCTCATTGTTGCAGCCACTGGGTCCATCTATCTCATTGAGGGTCCTCCTTTTTTTTCCCTGACTCTCTACCAAGCACGATGTTCTTCTGCAGGGACTAATTCCTCGTGATAACATGTTCAAACTATGTGAGACACAGTCTCACCATTCATGCTTCTACGGAGCATTCTGGCTGTACTCTTCCAAAATAGGTTTGTTCATCACTTTGGCATTCCATGTTAATAAGTGCTGTTGAGTTGGTTCTGATTTATGGTGACCCCACAGACCAAATGAAGAAACCCTATCCAGTCATGAGTCTTGCTCACAATCACTGCTATGCTTGGCCCCAGTGTTACAGACACTGTGTCATTCCATCCTGTGGAGGGTCTTTCTCTTTTCTAATGACTCTATACTTTACCAAGAGTAACGTCCTTCTTCAGGGACTCATCTCTCCTGACAATATGTATAAAAGTGTAAGACACAGTCTTGACATCCTTGCTTCTAAGGAACATTCTGGTTGTACTTCTTTCAAGACCAGTTTGTTTGTTTTTTGAGCGGTCTGTAGTATGTTCCATATTTTTCGCTGACACCACAACACAAAGGCATCAGTTCTTATCTTTTCTTCAGTCAGTATCCAGCTTTCACACGCATGTGATGCTGAAAATGTCACAGCTTGGGTCAGGTACACTGTAGTCTTCCCAGTGACATCTTTGCTTTTCAACTTTTTTTTTTTTTTGCAGCAGATTTGCCCACTGCAATGTATCTTTTGATTTACGAAAAACTGCTTCCTTAGGCATTGATTGTGGATCCAAGTAAAATGAAATCCTTCACAACCTCAATGTTTTCTCCACTTGTTACGATGTGGCTTATTGATCCAGTTGTAAGGACTTTTGTTTTCTTTATGTTGAATTGCAATCCATCCTAAAGGCTGTGGTCTTTGATCTACATCAGTAAGTACCTCAAGTCCTCTTCACTCTCAGCAAGCAAGACTGGGTCACCTGCATAGCACAGTTGGTTAATGAGACTTCCTCCAACCCAGATGTCTTATTCATCTTCCTGCAGACTAGCTTCTCAGATTATTGGCTCACAGACATATTGAATAAATCTGGTGGAAGGATGTAACACGGACACACACCTCTCCTGATTTTAAATCATGCTGTATCCCCTTGTGTTCAAATGACTGCTTCTTTACTTATGTACAGGTTCCTCACAGCCCAATTAAGTTGTCTGGAAATCCTGTTCTTTGCAAGGTTATCCATGATTTGTTGTGATTCACACAGTAAAATGTCATGGTTGTTAATGAGTACATATATGTACACACACATACACATCACATATGCATACACATACAAACACACACACACACATATATATAAAACCCTGGTGATGTAGTGGTTAAGTGCTAGGGCTGCTATCCAAAAGGTTAGCAGCAGTTCAAATTGAGCAGGCCTCCTTGGTAACTCTACGGGAAAGTTCTACTCTGCCCTATGGCGTTTCCACGAGTCAGAATTGACTTGACAGCAAACGGTTTGGTTTTATACATACATATATAAATATAGATATAAAATAATTTCCTAAATCTAATGCAGCTCCTTCAGTGAATCAGAGATAACAGCACTCATAGAAGCCCTGAGACATCCTGAAATGTATGGCCTTTACCTGGAGAGAAAGCTCATCTATGTTCTGAAAATCAAATATTTACCTGATTGGTATTCATGACTTTGCAGTCCCAAACCCCTCACAACTTGATTCAATGATATACAGACTCAGCTGGACCATGGGTCAAATCATTTCCCCTGAAATACCTTAAAAGCATACAGTGGACAGAAATAACATCCCATTTCACACGAGAGGTGAAACCCTCTCCTGTCTTCTGGTGCTGACACGAGCTGGAAAGGATAACTCAGTCTCCTGTGCCTTTACCGGCAAGAAAAGTCCCTCACCCTCTAGGACAGAAATCTGGTACAAAGAAAGCTTTGGCTGCAGGCCTGGGGCTGATGGGGCACCCCACAGAGGCTGGGTGATCGGATTCAGTGTGGCCAGGTGGAGCCAGCTGCATCTAGTTGATTCTGACTCACAGGGCCCGTATGTGTCAGAATAAAACTGCACTCCACAGCCTGTTCAATGACTCAGTTTTTGGAAGCTGATCTCCAGCCCTTTCTTCCAAGTTCCCACTGGGTGGACTCAAACCTCAAACCTTTCACTCAGCAGTAGAAAGCATTAACTTCCGGATACACCGAAAAATCCAAAGCCATTGCCGTTGAATTGATTCTGACTTACAGCGATCCTATAGGACAGAGTAGAACTGCCCCATAGAGTTTCCAAGGATCACCTGGCAGATTTGAACTGCCAGCCTTGTGGTTAGCAGACGTAGTGTTTAACTACTATGCCACCAGGATTTCCCTTCTGGGTACAAACCCACTGCCATTGAGTTGGTTTATGATTCTGGGTATAGCACTCACTAAATGCCTGTCCTTGCCCTTTCTGCTAAGTCCACAATATTAGAAAGATACTATTACCATCATCTTCAAGCCAATCCTTTGTTATGCCGCCTGGGATGCAAAATCCAATACGTCTTGCTGCTGCAGCCCTGTTAGAGGGAGGGATGGGAGGACGAGAAAGGATTGTCCCCTACAGAATAGAAGCTTCTGGAAGATGGTGCGTGATCCCTGGTGCAAGGTAATTTTCCGTTGCAAACAGCATGTTAACCTCAGATTTATGGACACAATGTGTTCAGTACCACACATAAATACAACATATCCTTAAGGTTACCCCCTACTAACAAAGAGAAGCCTGCAAGCTTCTTTTGAAATGGGAGCCTATTGAGTTCACAGAAATGGCAAAGCTAGTCTGTGTATTTGAGAACCCAATGGAGCATTGCAGTGAGGTTAGAAAGTCACAGTGATATGTGAAGGGCTTGACTTCTGCTTCCGGCATAGTTCAAGGTTAGCCAGGGAACAGAGATTTTCTTATACATCACAAAGTCTCCCAAGGCATTCCTGTCCATCTTCTCCTTTCAGAACAGTTGCACGCAAGTTCACAATGTCTCTTTCTGAAGGGGAAAAGAAACTGTGCCTTAGGAAAGCACGCGTATTTTGAGGCCATAGCAGCTGGTGCCTGAGTCACCGCTTTAAAGGCTCATTACCCTTCCCAGGTCACAGAGACAGAGCAGAGCCCTGACAGCAAAGGACAGCAGGAAGGAGTGTTACGATTGTCTTAATGGCCCTAAGAATGATCCAGGGGAATCTTTGGCAATGTTGTGGATAGGGCTGTCAGGGGAATCTATGTGGCTCCTGAAAGAGGTGAGCATAACATGCTGACGGCTGCATGCACTAAATCACCAATGTTCCTATTTCAAATAAATAGCACTGATATCTGCAAGGGTCACCTACTTGAAGCAAAGGTGCAGAAAGACATTGTAGGTTCGTTTCTTAGAACTTCCCACCTCTCCTTTCTTGTTTAAGATGCCTGCTGCCCATACTTTGAAGGTAATTCAGAGTGGGTTCTCAGGAAACAGAAAAAAAAAGTTCTTTAAGTTAGTGAATGATCAGATGAGTTTGTAGAAAAACACACTAGCAGATAAACGGCTGCCAGAGGAACCCTCTCTTTAAAAACAGATCTGGCCACATGCATGTTTTCTCTTTGTTTCAGATTTTTAAAAATAACTAGTTTTTATTATAAAGTAACAGATGCACATCATGCCGAGTTTTGGGCAAAGAGACAAGAAAATAAGACGTGCCATAGACACTACAGTTCCGGGTGGGGGAGTGTTATAACTGCATGGTTTATCTTTCTAGCCTTTGTTCCATTCCCTCAGTTTTCTTTTTTTAGCAAATATTAAACCCCTTTTTATCTATTGCTTCATAAACTTTAAATACTTAATATAAAACATTTTTCCATATCATTCAGTAAACCTCCAGTTGTTTTTTAAGGCTCTTTAACTGAAACCGTCTGATAGCAATAAATTTAGAATCAGTCTACAAAAGAGTTTTACAAAAAATAATTTCTGAAAACAATGAGTGTTGTGAGCCAATCAGTCTGGGACCATGAAAACGTCTGGTTGCTTACATAAATCCTGGTGGCACAGCAGTTAAGTGCTATGGCTGCTCATCCAAAGGTCTGCAGTTCAGATACACCAGGTGCTACTTAGAAGCTCCATGCGGCAGTTCCACTCTGTCCTATAGGATTGCTATGAGTCAGAATCAACCCACTGGCAACAAGGTTTTTTTAGTTGCCTTGGTTCTAACATAGATGAGAAGACTTCTGAAACTGAAGAGGACACTTTCTCTGTTGCAGGAACACACGTACACCCATGCACTTACTCTGTTTTCAAGCAGTGACACCCACTAGAAACACAAGCTTCATGAGGGCAGGAAGCTCATCTGCCTGGTTCACAGCTGGTCAAGAACCGATCTTGGGCCCAGGAAGCGTGCAGGCCACATCTGCTGAAGAGAAGACTTCCTCAGAGCCAGAGAACCAAGGGTGATCTTCATTTGTGGACCTGAACAGTGATTAATCAATGGACCAGCGTTTCAGCAGCAGGAAAGGCAATTAAGATAAACAAACACAACTAATCCCAAACAAATTGGGTTCTGTGGATTCTGTGAAGCAGAACCTAGATATTCCGGGCTTCTGAAATTGTCATCGATTCAGTGGCTGTCCTCTGGGAGCCCAGCAAATTCATTGTTCTCATTCTCATTTCAGAACTATTGATAAAAAGCAGCTGAACCCTTTGTTGCCCAGTCATTCCCAACTCACGGCTGCACTGTTTCCAGAGTAGGACTCTTGCACAGGGTTTGCATAGCTGTGTACACAGCTGTGGTCTTATAGAGAGTAGATCGCCAGGTCTTTCTTCAGGGTGCCAGTGGCTGGAACTGGCAACCTTTTAGTTAGTTGCAGAGTCCAGACTATTGGCACTCCCCACCCAGGGACCATCGCATCAGGCATCCTCTCAGTGTCCTGCCTCTTCTGGAGGCCCAGCTTTTCTTCACACTCATCCTCAAGTTGAAGGGACTGAAACTAAACAAAACAGTGAGAAGAAGAGCCTAGACCACTGTCCTCCAACAGCATAGCCCCCGGGAGGCAGAGCACAGGGCACCACCACCTTTGCTGGGCAATGGGCATCATGTCCTAAGCCGGGGTGCGCTTACAGCTCCCTCTCTCCAGTCCGACCACTAACACAAAGACCAGCACATACCTGTTCAGGACCAAGGGGGGCTTATGGTGAAGGGACAATGACAGTCAGCCCTAGCTGGGTTCTGAAGACGGGGGAACGCAAACACGCAAGCAGACCTTTGTCTCATACCTTCATGAATGAGCTTCTGAGCAAAAGCAAGCATAAAAGAGAAACTGTGCTGCAAAAGTGAAATTGGCCAATTCGACCACATTTCAAGTGAATACCTAACAGTTTGCCAAAGATCCCTGGTGCTGCAGTGGTTAAGTGCTTGGCTGCTAACTGAAAAGTCAGCAGTTCTGATCCTCTGCCCTCCACTCTGCAGAAGAAAGCTGTGACAGCCCACTTCAGTCAAGATTCAGAGCCTTGGGAACCCCATGGGGCAGTTCTGCTCTGTCCTACAGGGCTGCTATAAGTTGGAATCAACTCAACAGAAATGGGGGGGCTATGGAACAATTTTTCAACAGATGTCTATTTCTAAACTGTCCTCATTCATAGCCATCTTTTGGTACACTGAGAAGAGGATGGCAATGATCGATAGCTGTGCCTCAGGTGGTGCCATGTTTTCTAAGAGATCAGCTTAACATAGCACCTGTTTTTCCTCTGAACTATGAAACAAAAACAATTGTGAGCATGGCACAGGACCAGGCAGTGTTTCATTTTATTGTACATATGCCAAAGCCAATATAGTCACTATAAAATGGAACTGACTTATCCCACCCAACAACAACAACAGGAAGGTGCTGCTCAAGTCATTGGTAAAATGTGAGTGAAACCATCCTGAGATGCCACCTGACACCTTCTCTAATGGTTACAATGAAAGCTGGAAACATTAAAAGGTTAGAAGGGATGTGTTCTAACCAGAACTCACGTATGTTGTTGATAAAAACAAACAAACAAAACAAGCCTGCTGTTACCAAGTCAATTTCAAATCACAGTGACCCTAAAGGACAAAGTAGAACTCCCCTACAGAGTTTACAAGGAGTGCCTGGTGGATTCTAGCCACTGACCTTCTGGTTATTGGCTATAGCACTTAAATCACTACACCACCAGGGTTTCCACTTTGTTGGTAGGAATGTAAAATGCTACAGCCACTTTGGATGAAGATGTCAGTATTTTTCATAAAACAAAATATACCCTACCTTATGACCCAGGAATTCTACTCCTAGGTACTTACTCAAAAGGAATGAAAACATATTTATATTGTATTTCCAAAACTAAGTCACAAGGTTTTCCCCAAGCATAGGGCTTGTTAGAATTCATGTTTCACAAACAGAGTCAAGTTCATTATCGATACAGCTATTCATTCCTCACTTGCATTCCCATTGTACCACCCACCGTGGTGTAAACAAAAATGTATAACAGCATGACATATCTTAATGAATAAGCAAACCAATAGAGGCTATTTAAATTACAGAGGGTTGTGATGACTTGGGTTTTACTTATTGATTCATTTTACAACCAACAGGAGGAATGAGCTGGGAGACACTTCCCCACCTCATAGAGCAGGAGGGGCACCAATAAAACCAGTGCTACCCCTTCAGTACCTGCTGATAATTTTTAAATAGGCAATGATAGTGGTTCAGGAACTTGTGGGTAGGCATGGCTGTGCTCTAATTGTGAGTCCCCACGGTGGGAAGGATTTGATCAATAAATTCTGCAGTCCACCAACCCCAGCAGCTATGTCCACCTTACATGTGATTTGGTGACATTTAGAAAAGGTCTTCTTGGGAGATGATACAAGAACTCATTTACCCAAGGTTCCTGAATTCTCAAACATATCTGTGACTTTCTAGAAAGTCTAAAAGTTGAAAACTGACAAGTAGCCCAGTCACAGAGATCACTGTTGCTAAGAATTAAGGATCACCTCTTCTGTTCCACATTATTGGGCATATCACCTCATTGACCCACTGGTTAAGCATTGATTGTGCCCTATCAAAGGCAGACCCTGGATTGGAGGTTGGAGTACAAAGTCTAGTACAACACGGGCTTCAGCAAGAGTCTCCTTGACAGGCTGTGGAGCTAGAAGAGGAAAGCACTCAGTCACAGTACAGAGCACAAAGAAGTACCCCGTCACAATTTAGAGCACAAGGCTGCCTTGACAAGGGCACATGCTGGCATAAATTCCCTCAACAGCCTAGTTGGTACTGGGACAAACGTTCCCTACGGGAGACTTACTGCAGGAGCTGGTGCTCAAGCTGAGTTCTGAAGAACACTTTTTAGTGAACTAGTTGAAGAGCAATGATGTTACCTTGAAGATTAAAATGTCCCTGACTCAAACCATGGGGTTTTCAGTCACCTCATATGCATGGCAAATCTGGGTGATAAATCAGGAAGGCTGAAGAAATGATGCCTTTGACTTATGGCATTGGCAAAGAATATTGAATACACCATGGACTGCCAAAAGAACCAACAAATCTGTCTTGGAAGACATACAGTCAGAATTCTCCTTAGAAGCAAGGATGGAGATACTATGTCTAACATGTTACCAAGAGGGATTAATCCCTGGAAAATGACACCATCTTTGGTAAAGTAGAGTGTTAGTAAAGAAGAGGAAGACCCTGAACAGGATGGACTGACACAGTGGCTACAACAGTGGGCTGAAGAATAACAGAGATTGGGAGGCAGAGTCAAGATGGTGGGCCAAAAACACGTCTCCCTAAATCCCTCTGGAGACCAAGACCTGAAATGATAACTAAATGGAGTCTTCTGGATACCTAGTGAGTTCTAGGACACAACACAGGGCTGTTAATTTGGACTTCATACCACTGAACCAAAAAGCTCCTCTCTTTCACTGACCCCTGCTCCTGAGAAGTGCTGGCTTTCACAGACTGAAGGTAACTCACCATTTTCACTTTTTTTCTCTGTCTTAGCCGGCAGGCTGAGCTAGGACTTGACTAGCAGCTAACCTCAGACACACTGCCGGTGGGATTGGCAAGTGGAATTTGCATATTTTGAGAGCCCAGCTTTGTACTCTGTGCATTTCGGCACCTTTTCCCTCTTTGTCCGCCTCCGCCATATAGTAACCTGGACCCAGTCAGGCAGCAAGCTTGTGTGGGACACCATCTTGTTCCCCTGGGAGGCAGAGTACCCATATGGAGGTCTCAGCTGAACCTAATGCTTAGATTACGAGGCAGTGCCTGCTGGGAAGAGAGCACTTTTCCAGCAGAAAAGCAGTATTCTGCACAGAGTCACCTAAGGCTGGGGCCTGACAGCAGAGGCCAGCAGGTCACTAGCCTTTCTGTATTTTGAACTAGTTTATAACATCTGGGGTTCGATATAGAGGTGCTTACTTTGCCAGTGTATAAGAAGGACCTGTATACCCGAAAACCTGACTGATACTGGAAGTTGTCAGATACCTTTTACGTCTCATTTTAAGATGGCCTATAGAAACAATTATGTTCCATCCTCACAGCATCTCTCCCAGCATCTATTGACTCATATGATGCAACAAAAGAAACAAACTCTGGGTAAAAGTGTAACCAAGAAATCACCCATGGCTTCAGAAGACCCCCAAAAGAAAGCACCACAGAGCTTCCCAGATGAAGAAACCTTTCTGAAACTATTGGAAAGTGAATACAAAAGGATTATATAGAGAGTCCTCCTCAACCTTATACAAAATGCAGCAGAGCAAAATGAAAAATTAAACAAGCAGTTCAATCTGACAAAAGACCAATACCCCAAAATCCAACAGACCAAGAACAAAATCAAAGACACGGAAACTTCAATTCAAAGCCAAGAAAACACAATGGAACAAATGGAAAAGAGACTTTCTGACTTGGAAGACAGAGTCACTGACTCCAGTATCTATGAGGAGAAATCAAAGAAAAGAAGCAAGAAAAATGAAAAAGCATTAAGATGTGGGACTCTATTAAGACAAACAATCTATGATTAACTGGAGTTCCTGAGCATGGCAAGATGCCTAAGAACACAGAGAGTATTGCTGCTGAGCTGATGACAGAAAATTCCCCAGAAATTATGAAAGAAGAGAATATAAATATCCAAGATGTATATCGAACACCCCTCAATATAGATCTCAAGACTGTAAGACATATTATAATCAAGCTTAACAAAAGGAAACACAAGCAGAAACTCTTAAAGGCAGCAAGACTCAAAGCAAAGGTAACATTCAGAGAGAAACCCTGTAGGCTTTTGTCAGATTTCTCAGCAGAAACAATGCTGGAACAGAGACAGTGGTATGACACACTCAAAGCATTGAAGGAGAAGAAATTCCACCAAAGAATTATATATCCTGAAAAACTCTCGTTCAAATATGAAAGTGAAATGAAGACATCTCAACTAAGAGACTTTGAAAAAACCAAACCACAGCTACAAGAAATACTGAAAGAATCTCTTGGCTTAGAAGAACAAAACCATTAACTTTATATTTTAGAAACAAGTACAGGACACATCACCCAGAATCCTACTCAGTTAGGGAAGTCTCCAAACTCAATCAAAGCTATAATAGTGAAAGAAATGATCCAGTGATCATGTCATGAAAACTATGATGTCATTATATTTAAAAGGGGGAAGTACTACAGTCGTTACAGTCCTTCCAGATGCAGAGGAAGTTGATAAGACTAGTAATAATTAAAAGTGGGTTTATACATAGTTTATTAGGGGGGATCATAGGGGCAGCTGTAAAGCACAATAAAGATGCAACATATCAAATCAAGAAACATAATACAGGAGTCTCAACAACCACAAAACCAACCCTGAAAAAGGTGAAAAATCAACTCACAAAGAATGTCCCAGAAAAGATTAATAAGAACAACAGAAAAAATCAACACAAAAATAAATATATCACAATGGCAGCACTAAACACAAACCTATCAATAATTACATTGACTGTGAATGGACTGAATGCTCCAGTAAAGAGACATTGACCGACATCTTGGATGAAAAGACACAACGCATCCATGTGTTTCCTACAAGAAACTCACCTTAGACTTAAAGACATGAACAAACTGAAAATTAAACGATGGAAGAATATACATCAAGCTAACAATGAATAAAGAAGAGCAGGTGTGGCAATTCTAATCTTGGATAAAATTGATTTTAATGTAAAATCCACCGTCATAGACAAGGATGGACACTATTTATTGCTAAAAGGTTCAGTACACAAGCAGGACTTAACAATATGAAATATTTATGCAAATGCACCAGGCGCTCCTTGAATACTCTGGGGGTCAGTTCTACCCTGGTCCCTAGGGTCGACATGAGTCAGATCCGACTCGACAGCACTTGGCTTTGGCAATATTAGAACACCTAAATACATTGAAGAAATACTGACTACACTCAAAAAGGAGATAGATCACTCCACAATAACAGTTGGAGACTTTGACACTCCACTCTCAATACTGAACAGATCATCTAGAAAAAAGCTCAGTAAAGACACAGAAGACCCTATTGCCACAATTAACCAACTAGACCTCATCAAAATACACTGAACTTTGTGTCCATCAGTGGACAACTACACCTTCTTCTCCAGTGCGCATGAAACATTCTCCAGAATAGACCATGTGTTAGGACATAAAGCAATTCTCAACCAAATCCACATCACTGAAATAATGCAAAGCATCTACTTGGATCCTAAAGCCATAAAAACAGAAATGAATAGCAGAAAAAAATAGATTGAAAGTGGAACTCATGGAAACTGAAGAACATCTTGCTCAAAAAACCATGGGTTATAGAAGAAATCAAGGATGAAATAAAGAAATTTATGGATTCCAATGAGAATGAAAACACTTCCTACCAGAACCTATGGGGTACAGCCAAAGCAGTACTCAGAGGTCAGTTTATCTTCATAAATGCACACATCTGGAAGGAAGAAAGAAACCAAATCAAGGAACTAACCCTACAGCTTGAACAAGTAGAGAGAGAACAACAGAGGAACCCCTCAGGCACCAGAAGAAAACAGATCATAAGGATTACAGCACAACTAAATGAATTAGAGAATAGAAGAACAACTGAAAAAATTGAAAAGACCAAAAGCTGGCTTTTTGAAAAGATCAACAAAACTGACAAACCACTGGCTAAACTTACTAAAGAAAAAACAGGACAGGAAACAAATAACCCAAATAAGAAATGAGAGGTGAGTTGTCATAACAGGTCCAACAGAAATAAAAAATATCATAACAGAATATTATGACAGACTGTCCTCTAACATATTCAAAAACCTAGAGGAAATGGAAAAATTCCTTGATTCATATCACCTACCAAAATTATCACAAGCTGAAGCAGAGCAACTTAATAGACCCATCACAAAGGAAGAGACTGAAAAAAAGTCATCAAAAAACTACCAACCAAAAAAGCCCGGGCCCGTATGGCTTCATCACAGTATTCTACCAAGCTTTTAGAGAAGAGTTCTCTGTGGTACTACTGAGACTACTTCACAGTATAGAAAGGGTTGGAATACTCCTAAATTCATTCTGCGAAGCCGGCATAACCTTGATACCAAAGCCAGGGCAACACCCAACAAAAAATGAGAACTACAGACTGATATCACTAATGAATCTAGATGCAAAAATCTTCAACAAAATTCTTGCCAGTAGAATACAACATATCAAAAAAATAATCCACCATGTTGGATTCATACCAGGGATGCAAGGCTGGTTCAACGTTAGAAGAATAATTAATGTTATCAACCACATAAATAACACAAAAGACAAGAATCACTTGATTTTATATATTCATTCAGAAAAAGCATTTGATAAAGTCCAACACTCATTCATGCTAAAAACTCTCAGCAAAATAGGAATAGATGGCAAATTTCTCAATGCAATAAGGGCTGTTTATACAGAGACAACTGCCTATGTCATCCTGAATGGAGAGAGATTGAAACAGTTTTCCTTGAGAATGGGAACTAGAAAAGGATGCCCACTCTCATCTCTCCTATTAAACATTGTACTATAAGTTCTAGTCAGAGCAATTAGACAAGACCAAGGAATAAAAGACATCTGCGTCGACAAAGAAGAAAATCTTCCTATTTGAAGATGTGAGTGTATAGGCAGAGAATCCTAAAGAATCCATAAGTAAACTACTCAAACTTCTAGAAGAGTTCAACAAAGTCTCAGGATACAAAATAAAGATAAGTAAATCAGTAGGATTCCTTTATACCAACAATGAGATTATTAAGAAGAAGTCACCAAATCAATATCATTTACTATAGCCCTTAAGAAGATAAAGTATCTAGGAATAAATCTAAACAGAGAAATAATAGACCTTTACAAAGAGAACTACAAGTCCTTACTACAAGAAACTAAGAGAGACTTACATAAATGGAGAAACCTACTCTACTCATGGATAGGAAGACTTAACATTGTGAAAATGTCTATTTTACCCAAAGAAATCCACTTACATAATGCAATCCCAACACAATTCCAGTGACACTTTTTAATGAGATGGAGAAAAAAATCACCAACTTTGCTTGGAAAGGGAAGAAACCGCAGATATTAAAAGCACTACTGAAGAAGAAGAACACACTGGAAGGCCCCTCACTACCCAACTTTAGAAACTAGTACACTGCCACAGTAGTCAAAACAATCTGGTACTGGTATAAAAAGAGACAGATAGATCAATGGAACAGAATGGAGACCCCAGAGATAACACCACTTTCCTATGAACAGTTGATATACAACAAAGGCCCTAAGACATTAAACTGGGGTAAAAACAATCTCTTCAATGAATGGTGTTGGCCAAATTGGATATCAATCTGCAATAAATTGAAACAAGACCCATATCTTACACCTTATACAAAAACCAACTCCAACTGGATAAAAGACCAAAATACCAAATCTAAAATGATAAAGCTCTCCAAGAAAAAGTAGAAACAACAATGGAGTTTTTAATACACAACATAGACAGACTTCAAAATGTGTCAAACCACAAACAACAGAAAATAGATAAATGTGAACGACCAAGAATCAAATACTTTTACTCATCCAAAGACTTTATCAACAGAATTAAAAGACCACCTACAGAATGTGAAAAAATATTTGGCAAGTCTATGTCACACTGACTCCTGATCTCCATAGTCTCTAAGGTACCACAAAATATCAATAAGAAAAAGATAAATCATCCAATTAAGCAACGGGCAATGGAGATGGACAGACACTTCTCTAAACAGGAAATCCAGGAAGCCAAAAAACACATGTGGATATGCTTATGATCATTAGCTATTGAAGAAATTCAAATCAAAACTACAATGAGATACCATCTCACCCCAACAAGGTTGGCCATGATCCAAAAAATGCAAAACAACAAATGCTGGAAGGGCTATGGAGAAACTAGAACTCTCCTGTACTGTTGGTGGGATTGGAAAATGGTGCAACCTCTTTGGAAAGCAATTTGGACCTTCCTAAAAAGCTGGATCCAGGTATACTATTTGACCCAGTAATTTCACTGCTCATAATATATCCTACAGAATCAAGGCCATTCACACCAACTGATACCTGCACACAAATGTTTATCACAGTGAAGTCCATGATAGCAAAAAGAAGGAGTCAACCTAGATGCCCAACAACAGAGGAATGGATAGGTACACTATGATATATACTCAATGGAACACTATGTAATGATAAAGAACAATGACGATTTTAGGAAACATCTCATAACCTGGTTTAAATTGGAGGACATCATGTTGAGTGAAAGTAGTCAGCAACAAAAGGACAAATACTGCATGACACTCCCACAATAAGAACTTAAAAACAGACTCGTGCATAAAAGAAAAGACTCTCTGATGGCTGCAAGGGCAGGCAAGGAGGGAGGGCTGGGGGGAGGGTTTACATAGTACATATAAATTCAGTTGGGTAAAATTGGTGACAGCACATATTAGAAAGAAGATCAATATTAACTGGACTTCAACATAACATGATTACTCCTCACATCTTAACCCAACACTGCAAGGACAGAGTAGCTGGGGTGGGGGGCCAGGAACCATGCCCTCCGAGGAAATCTAGGTCACTTGGCACAACTGGCGTTTTGCTAAGAGAGCCTTCTGTACTCCACATTGGTGAGTGGTGTCTGGGGTCTTAAAAGCTACTAAGCTGCCATCTGAGGATACAGCAAATAGTCCCAACTCAGCAGGAATGGATGATTACCAAGGACCAAAATGACATGGGGGAAAGAGAACCCAGAAGACAGAGAGATCCATGTGAGTGGGTGACTACATCGACTTGTGACCGGAAGAACCGGATGCCTGGCCATCACCAGTGATAGCTGTGATGGACCTCACAAAACTGAGTCTTACTGGCAACACAAGAATAAAAAGAGGTGCACCCTGAGATCTCCAATAGGAGACCACGATTGATGGTCCAGGGGCTTCGGAGCTCCCTTGGGAGCATGGCCCCTGGCCCTGATGCTGCCCCTGTCCATAAAGCATAAGGGAGATCAACTCTTCTGACAGGAATGGCTTGGACTTGGTGACACAGAGTAACCATATCGTGTGTGCACCTTATGGTTCTATGCATCTATAGGATGTTGTCCTGCTGACCTCTTACTGTAGGCGGTGGAGTGTGTGGAGAGGAGGGGATAGGAAATTGTTGGGAGGATAAGACATGTATGGAGCAGAGAGCAAGAGTGTGCTGTCACTGGGCAGGGAGAGCAGTGGGAGCTGCAGATAGGTGGGCACACGAATTTATACAGGAACGTACATTTTCACTCAATCATAATAAAAAAAAAGAAGAAGAATAACAGAGATTGTGAGGATGGCACAGGTCCAGGTGGGGTTTTGTTCTGTCATGCATGATGTCATTATGAGTCAGATGGACTTGATGGCATGGAACCTGACAGTTGAAAACAGGATGGCAGGATTCTCCAGGAGAGTAGACACAGCCGAGCTCACGTGCTCAGCGACCGGGAACGAGGACTTGGAAATTAGTGCTCATCACAACGAACTCCCAAGAAGCCAGAAAACTCAAGAGGCTGAGGCTCTTAACCCACAGCACTGAGCTTCCATGAGGTAGAGAGAAAGGTGAACTAAGCTTAAGACCACTACAGGAGGCCCTTCTGCGACCTGCAGGACAGAGGGTGAGGGACAATCCCAGCAGGTTAGTCAGGAAAGGGATGCTGCTGTGGGTGCCCCGAATGGTTACGATGCAAAGCTTAGAGGTCAAATTCACTTGCAGGCTTGGTGATCTGGCCCTAAAAGTCGGTCACCAAAACTCTCTGGAATGCAGTTGTGCTCTGCAACACGCTGGGTCACAGCGAGTCAGAGTCAGCTCCACGGCAACTGGTTATTTTAATTCTCGAACTCCGGGGAAGATTAGAGAAATGAGTCTATTTTGTTTTGTGTTTTTTAATCAATAAGATTGTTTTCTCTCATCTAAATCATCTGTGATGGTGCTAGCAATCCAAAGAATGAGAAAAAAATGTAAGCTTTAAGCTTAACATAAAAAATAACTTTACCAGTTCAGAAAGTTTGAAAAAAAAGGAGTCATCGTCCCATCTAACATAGTACTACCGAGTACCTGAGTCCCCTATTTCTGCTTTATTTGTGGGACACAAGTGAAAATGTGACTGTTTAGTGTCTGTCTGCAAGAATCAGATTGTGAAGGCAGTTTAATTGGCTACTATACTCCTGAAAGAAACTGTAAATTACATAAATAGTTATAATCCTCAAAGTGCGTGCAAGCACTCTGTCGATGGAGTCCTCACAATCAGAAGATCCAGTTTCCTGGCAAGAGCATCCTGGGAGGCCGTTTCCGCAGGCAGCCCGACACGTAAAGGGAGGCAGACCAGCGAGGTCTGGAACTTAAATGACTTACAAGGCAGCTCAGGCCACAGAGGGCAAGCAGGCATTTACAGTTAAGATGAAAGGGTTCATTCCCAGACTCCAAATCCAAATTATCTCTTGAGATTTTCAAACCTTTTGTCTACAGTGGACCATGTGAAAACCACACTAAACAGAGAAAATGCTGAGCCTGAGGACCATAGTGTCCACCAGGCTACTGGGGTTTTCCAATGACAATGATGAAAGAGACACAGGGACTCCAGCTTTCTTCAAAGGCCCTGATTGCTGTGGTGCCCCAGGAGGTCTTGCTCGTGAAGTCTGTGGCCTTACCATCCCACCCAACTCTGAGACACTTACCAGGATAATCCATGGGTGAGGGGTGGGGAACAGCCTTGAGGAGGGACAGAGAGCCAGACACAGTAAAACTGCCCCACTGAGTTTCCAAGGAGCAGCTGGTGGATTTGAACTGCCAACCTTCTAGTTAGCAGGTGAATTCTTAACCACTGAACCATGGTTTAAGTGCTATGGTTGCTAAACAAAAGGTCAGAAGTTCAAATCCACCAGCTGCTCCACAGAAACTCTGTGGGGCAGTTCGACTCTGAGCTACAGGGTTGCTAAGAGTTGGAATTGACTCCATGGCGCTGGGTTAGTTTTGGGGGGTTTGTGCACCCCGAGGGCTCCTCATAGGAGAACAGCACCTCTCAACATTTATGTCATCTCACTTCCATTCCTCTTGCCTTTCCCCACTGCCCTACCCAGCTCCCATTTCATCCGTTCCCTATTTGAGCTGTGGTTTTGTTCCAGAAGACTTCGAAAGCTAGGGAAACACAGTCCTACCTTGAACTAGCCTGAGTGTTTAAGGTAGTCATGAGTAGGGTCTATGAAAGGAGACCAAAGGCAGTGATGTGGGGAGACTCCTGAAACAGAGAGTGCCCCGGGGAGGCTAAGTGGAGAAGGGCCATGCTGATTGTCTGCCGGCCCAGGTTCGTTTTCTGCAGCGCAGGAGGAGCAGGGCGAGAGGCTTGAGGCCAAGCTTAAAGAGCACTGGGGACAGGCCCAACTCCAGGGCAGGCACTGAGCTGGCACTCATCTTTCCTTCTCCTCAGATAAAACGACACGGCAGTCCGGGTAGGAGAGTGCCAATGCATTAAACCACAACACAGTGAAATGTTGGAGCGTGAGGTGCCCCACTACACGCCGAGCCACAGGGCCGATCCGGACTGAACTGAGTGACATCAGCTAAGGAGGGAGGAAGAAGGCCAGCTGGGCCCGGCCAGTGGTAGAATGTGGGAAAACAGGGGGAACTGGGGAGACAGTAAGTGGCTGAGAATAGCCAGGATGGGGAAATGAGCATTTCCAGAGGCCTGCTCTGACCCAGCAGTGGGCTTGATACCTTCCTTTCAGTCTTCACAACAGGCCTGAGACAGGGATAAGATCATGAGAGGAGAGAAAAATGAAATAGGTTAGAAAATCACCCTGAGTTATACTGATAAGAAGTAGTGGTCTTAGAGGCCCATCTGCCAGACACCAAAACCAGTCAAGTGACAGAGAGCAAGCAGAGGAGCTGGGAAAGCACGGCAGAGTTTCTCAAGTTAATAGTGTGAAGCAGAGGGCCAGGGGCCGTCTGAATGTCAGACGAAGGGAGTTAGACCTTGACTCGTGCAGAAATGGAGAGGTGGGGGTGCCAGGCAGGGATTTCAGAGAGTTAACGCTAATTAGGAAAACTCAGACGTCCATCACTGGGTAACAAATATTCCACCCCAACCCACTGCTGTTGAATTGATTCTGACGCATAGTGCCATGGATTGAATTGTGTCCCCCCCAAAATAGGTGTAGCCATGAGACCATGATTCCCTGTATTCTATGATTGTCCCGCATTTTGTGATTTTACTGTGCTGTATGTTAAAGCATTAAGGTGGAACTGTAAATCTCTTCAGAAGATCACCTCCCTGCTCCACTGTAAAGGGAGTTTCTCTGGAGTGTGGCTTGCCCTACCCCTTAATCCTTGCATCCTACAAAAGATAAAAGGAAAGGGAAACAGGCAGAGAACTGGGAACCTCACACCATCAAGCAGGCAGGACCAGGAGAAGAGCGTGTCCTTCACACCTGAGGTTCCTGTCCAAGATGCTCCCTGGACAAAGACTGCTGCAACACTGGACTTTCCTCCAGAGCTGACAAGGGAGAAAGCCTTCCACTAGAGTGGGCATCCTGAATTTAGACTTGTAGCCTACGGACTGTGTAAGAATAAACCTTCCTTTGTTTAAGCCATCCACTCTGTGGTATTTTTATTAGAGTAGTCCTAGCTGACTAAAACACATAGTATCCTCATAGACAGAGTAGAACTGCCCCATACAGTTTCCAAGACAGCCTGACAGATTGAATGGCTAAGCTTTTGGTTAACAGCCATAGCTCTTAACCACTATACCACCAGGGTTCTAGCAAATATTAGTGAGATAAAAATATCAGAGATTGTTGCAAATCTTGACTCCAGATGATGTATTTCTGAGCCATAGAATGTTTTGAAATAGTGTGTACTGAATATTAAACTCATGCTGTTACAAATTTGACTAAATTTTCTTATTCATTACAAATTAATCCAAAGCTATTCATTAGGTAAATTCAGATTTGATTGTATTCTTATTTCCATTAAAGGAATTGCTAATAATTATTTTTACAAGAAACCAAGTTTGGAAAGTCTTTGTTACATGTAGAGTCAATTAAATCATATCTAGGAAGGCCTCAAAGTCCTGGTAAAACAGATTTTATCACCACTAGTGCCTGAACCAGAAACCCTGGTGGTGTAGCGGTTAAGTGCTACATCTGCTAACCAAAACATCAGCAGCTGGAATCTGCCAGGTGCTCCTTGGAAATACTGTGGGGTAGTTCTGCTCTGTCCTATAGGGTGACTATGAGTCAGAGTCGACTCAAGGGCACTGGGTGTGGTTTTTTGGTTTGGTTACTGCCTGAACGGTGATTTTGAAATTTCATTTCCATTGGAAAAGGAAACCAAGGCTTCTTGAAAAAAATTATGGATTGCAGATCTAGGACACCAAATGTACAAGACAAGCCTGGAGCATCTTGTCATCCTAGGAAATAAAACCAGCAAAGTTTGTCAAGGCCACACCCAGAGGACTCAGAAGCCAACACGGGAGGTTCCTATGCCCATGGATGGGACCATGTGAGCTTTAACAGCATTCTGACTGTAGTGGCTGAGTCCTTCATAAATCTATTATATAAAGAACACCACTCAGTCATCTTCAGAGACTAAGAAAACAAAAGTAATTCATTAGCTCAAGACCAGGCAAGTGAAGGGGAAAAATGAATTGACCCTGCCTTTTCCATGGGAATGGTGCCATGTAGGAACATCTTGTAGAAGCATTCCAACTAATAACTGAACAGGACACGATGTAAACAGAACAGCACTCCCTTACAACCCCAGGGAGAGAGTGGGCCTAGGGGAGATGCATCTGGAGTAGCTACCATCGCACAAAGAGAGATGACAGCAGACTTGACTGGCCTCCTGCTGACCAAACACACCTATGCTCCTACTAAAGGAACTGCACCAGTTCCCGGTGGCTGCTGTGAGAACCGACCACCAACTTAGTGCCATAAAAACAACACATGTTTGTTGTCTTACGGTTCTGAAGGTCAGAAGTCTAAAATAAGTCTTACTGGGCTCCAATCGACTCGACGGCACTTGGCTTGGCTTTTGGGCTCCAGTCAATGTGCCAAAGAGTGGCACTCCTTTCTGGAGGTGCTAGTGGAGAATCTACTCTTGGCCAGCTTCTAGAAACAGCCCACATTCTTTTGCTTGTGGCTTCGTCATTCCAACCTCGGTTTCTGTCCTCATGTCTCCTTTTGTGACTCCGACCCTCATGTGTCCCTCTTATGAGGACACTTGTGTGTGGAGTCCCTTGCTAATAGAAATATGCAATATGATTTAGAAGTTTAGATCTACCTGTGAGTGTCTCAGAAGAAAGGTAATCTACCTCCAAGAAGGAAAAACAAAAACAGCCACTGAAATCCACCCTCCCGGAGATGAGCTCTCCTTTCACACACACTGCAGCACCATGAGTCAGAGGCATCTTCCCAGCAACTAGTCGATTGGTTGGTGATTATAGTGGGTCTACTCAAATAAACCAAGATGACTTCCCCATTGCAAAATCCTTAACAGGACTGTACTGGGGAAGTCCCTTTTGTCACAGAAAATGATGTATTAACAAACTGCTGAAATTCTAGAGTGGGCTTTTTGGCTGCCATTATTCAGTAGAGCAGCTTGTTGACCTGTATCAAGAGAATGCTATCCATAAAAGCAAACTCAATGTGTCAACAGATAAACTGCAAGGAAGTGAAAGAGACAGTAGAGAAGACCAAAGGAACGTCAGGTCTGCATCGGCCAAGTCTGCAGTGTCCAGGGAAGCACAATGCACACAGGTAATAAATTATGGAGAAACACAAGGCACAAATTAGTATAAAAAATCAAAAAGCTCATTGCTTTTGAAGAGAGTGAGTTTGTAATTGGAATACAGAGGTTTCCAGTTGATCAATTTGGTTAGAGTATATTGGCTGTTTGCCTTTACAATAAAGTGCTAAGCTTAAAAACCCAACAAAATAGTAATAACAACTAGGGGGTATGGGGAGGAACCCCACACACAAGTGCAGTATCCAAAACTGAGCACAATGTTCCAAATGTATTTTCCTTTGCTGCTTGGATTTTAGGATCATGTTTGATTTGTTAGGAGACATTCCATACTGTTCACTTGTGGTAAAATTTGCCTTGAACTGAAAGACGTAGGCTTTTGAGTGTCTAAGAAAACAGCTCTGTGTCCTCGCACTCACTCAACGACGTCCTCACCCAGATAACATTGCTCATGTGAACAAAGTTCTTAATAGGAACAGGCTTCTTGCAAAGAAGTGAGAAACAGGTTTTTTTCTCATCTTGTCAGCAACAGAATGTGTCTCTTCTTGAAACCTTTACTAATAAGAGCTAAGAAATGTATTGATTTTTAAAAAGATGAAAAGAAAATAGCAGCTATCAAAAATTCAGGTCACACTTTTTCAGAGGCTGTATTTCTGTGATATTCCATTGCTGAAAATGTACCAGGAAAGGAAGGGAAATCACCAACCCCTGAGGCCAAAGCTAACAAACTCAGCAGCTCAATTAAAATGACCATGCAGCGCCTAAACAGCACAGCCAGGAAGCATCAGAGCTGAGGATGGCTTCATCTTTTTATCAATAATGTAGCTGAGGCTCGGGGCTGCCTCTTCAAGGTGGCAGAGCGCTCACGGCTTCCTCTGCCTCCCAAGTCTCGCCAGCATTAAAGGGGGGATGTCCAAAGTGGGAATACATGTGTATCAGGAATGGAAAATGAGATGATCCCATCAGCAGACCAGAACACTGAGCAGTTTTTGAGAGCAACCCAGATGAGTTTAAGAGAGAAATCCAACAGAGCTGAAGAGCCCCTTTCATGATGCAGGCACGCGGCAGAACTTCAGAACAAGAGACAAAGAACAACCACATACCCTGGCGCATCAAGAGTTGAGAACACAAGTGGAGTGCGGAGCCACCCGTGGGGTAACGTAGAGCTGTTGGCAGCTGTGCCACTTTCTGGTTCTCAACAGCTGGGCTTTGCTTGCACCCAGGCAGACTAGTTGAGCCAGAAACTGGATGACAACTGTCTGTATTCAAGGGAGATCTACCCTGAAAGTAGGCTTAGGTCTACTAGGGGGTGAGACATGGGATATCACCTCAGTCTATGCTGGGCCTCACCATGGACAAGTACTCCACATAGTCAGCAGGCCACCTTCCCCGGCACCCAAAAGGAAAACCTGCTGCCTAAAATTCACCTGCTCACACAGCCCACTGTGAGGACTAACTACTCTCATGGCATGGGGATCAGTTACTGTCACTTACATTGAGACGGCAGCTTGATACTCAACTCTGTACCGCTGCGTCTCTTCACCTTCAGTTAGTTGCACTTTCTTCAGACTGAGTGATAGTGACTACAAAGCGCAGCCAGCGTGGCCAGAGCTCAGAAGAGCTGTGTGGGACAAGAGTCCTGTTACACCAGACCTGCGGGAAGTCAGGTAACGGCACCCCGGCTCTGCACTGCCAGGGGCAGGACCAGGACACGCACTAACCCCTCGGCCTCTGCATCCCTAACATGAGGCGCTCGGACCTCAGCTGAGTGAGCAGGGTGCTCAGAAGAAAATACGCAGCAAGTGCCTGGCACCTGGTGTACTCTCAAAGCAGAGCTGACAACCACCCCTTTTATTGTGTTTAAATTCTCACTCTAGTTCAATTGACAGCCCTGGGTGGGGTAACTTAGACCTGCCAGATCCAATGGCCCAACTGGATCTGGTTGGGCACAAACATGTCTCATGAAAACCGAGACGTTGTCTGACCAGTAATCAATTAAGGATTTGATCCAACAGACACAAATAGTGAGAGAGTGAGAACCCAACTCGTACGTATAAAGAGCTGTACCAACCATTCCTGAAGGTAAAATCCTGGACATGCCCTCATTCCAGCTCCCTGGGATGATTGTCAAACCTTTCTTTAGATCTGATGAACTCAGCAAAATTAAACAATCTTCCCCTTTATAAGCTGCTTTAAACGAACTTCAACTTCTTATGGTTAACTAATCTCAGGACAAGGCAACACTCATGGATGCCCTTTTCCTCCTTGTTCATGTGGTAGGGAGCCACCGGGGATGGAGGTGGCCACCATCTGCCTAAGGTCCCACAGTGAGCCAGGAGTGGATCTGGGCGCAGGACCAAGCTCTCCTGACCCGCAAACCAGGCCTGTTAATGTGTCTCAGACTTATCACCTATGTTCAGCTAATGAGAAAATTCATTCAACAGACTATTAATTATTTTACTCAGCATGACTATTGACCAACTGTACCGTCTAATAAACAAATGAACACGGAGTATCTGAAAACCGATCTTGTAGTTCTTCACAGTGCTTTTCAATATTCATCTATAGGTTGTGAAAATCTGTTTGCATATCACATGGAGTCAGTTCATACTCGCCATTTTGGAAAACTCTATTAGGTGAATAGTCCATAGCAGCAAAGCCAAAAAACAATAATAATAAAGAAAATATTATGGAGAGTTTATTAGATGCCAATGTTATAGGTAAAATTTGCCAAGATAAAATTTGGACAAAGAAATTAACTAATTTTCCAAACTCAAACTGCCAGTAAGTGGTAGAATAGGAGTTTGATCCCATGAGAGGGAGTATCGTTGGCACAGTGCTGTCTCACCCAGGTCCCCTTTACCAGGTTGCCATTTGCCTACCAGCTGCCATGAGTGGTGGTTGCTACCGGTATGTCACTTAGGAGGTTACATCCCAGTGTTGTGGCTTACAACCACAGGTTTACTGGCTTGTGGTACCAACCACTGTCCTCTGCCTCAGAGCAGAACCAGCTCAGTGGTGTGGCTTAGGTGAGGAACGGAACCCTCTCCCCAGGGACCGTGCCAGACTATCCCTAAGACCACAGTCTGCTCAGTTTTTCCTTCTCTGTCTTGAGTCACTTACTCTTTCACATATTTCTGAGAAGCACTGTCTCTAAAATTATGTACATTTGATTCTTTGTGTCAGACTCAGCTTGTTGGCAGCCTGATCTAAAAGACAGACGGTACCAGAATTGGTCCTAGGAAGCCCACACTAAGAGCTGGATCCAAAGGTTTGGTTCAGGGCTTTAAACTGGTTTATTCAAGCTCAAAAGCCCTACTAAGACTCTGAATTTCCACCACAGATATACCGAATCAGAATTTACAGTTTAAAAAGATTCCTAGCTGATCTTTATACACAAGTAAGAATCACCTGAAGGTCTTGTTAAATTGTAAATTCTGATTCAGTACATCGAGGATGGAAATGTGAGTTCTCAGCAGGAGCACTCCTGTCCAACTGGCAACAACAACCAACCACTGATAGTAGGTGGGCCGCAAGAGGTCCTGGCAGAAAGGGCAGGTGACAGTGTTAAGATTTCAGCTGTGATGAAGTGGCATGAGACACAAGTGGGGACTCTGCTGTCATTTGTGCAACTTCTGGCACTGGTGAGAGAATGGAGAGGTTGTCACCATGCAGACCGTGGGACTGGGTAGCTCTTGGCTAAATGTTTCTGATCCTTTGAAGAGAGAAAAGGGCAGTCTAAAAGCAACCAGTCTCCAGTCAGTCGCTAACCTAAAGCAGCATGCGATGGTGTGAGGGTCTTCCCTCAGCAGCGTTTGAAGAACTCCCTCTCTCCTATAGCCCCAGAGGGCAAACAGAGCGGCAGACGAGTGTCCTGAACTCCTAGTGCTGTGATAACAAAAAACACAACAAGTAGATGGCTTTAAAGAACATAAATATATTTTATCACAGTTTGGGAGGCTTGAAGTCCAAATGCAGGATGTAACTCTAGGGGAAGACTTGGTCTATTTCAGCTTCTAGAACCTCCCAGCTGTCCTTGGCATTTCTTTGCTTGTAGACAGGTCTTCACATGGCGTCTGTCTTTCCCATATATGCACAACTGTATCTATTCTGCTCTTCATATAACTCAGAGTTAACTAGGTTTAGGGCTCACCCTACTGTGACATGACCTCATTAACATAAGGAAAGAAAACCCTATTTCTAGAAATTCAACACATATGGGTGGAGAAAGGGAAGAGGAGAGAGACAATTCAGTCCACGATAGTCAGGCACAGGAGATGATTAAAAGCATGACTCAAGTTAAGGATTTATTTAAATCCATGAGTAATAACAAGTGGCTTAGCTCATCAATCATGGACCCGAATGACTTAATAGGCCATTCAACTATTTTATCAGGCCACCATCTTCTGAGTTTTATACGTTAGGATCAGTGTAGCCCATTGTCCTGTTACTACTTCTGTGACACATTTTTCAGAACGTAAGTTCCTTGGTCTGAAACAATGCTACCAAAGATTCTCTGTTAGTGAATCACAGTGAGCCCTCAGATGGTGTGCTGGCTGAGGCCCTGTGCACAGGAAAATCAAACCCACACCCTATAGATGTCATATCCAGTCAGGATGAACCATCGCTCTGTATGAGATGGCAAAGTATGATATGATCAACTAGTCCTCAGGTAGCAGGGTGGTCTCCTTGATGGAAGGTCGCATATCATGGCTTGGCCAGCAGATGCCACAGCCTTGGTGAAAAGGTGCTAACACTCTTGGGTCCATGTATATCCTCTGTCTCCATCAGCATGGCTATTCAGTTTTTGAGATCATTGCACAAGCAGAGCAGTGTGGAAGGCAGATGCCCCTGCTATCACCTGGCTAAGCCACCCTGCCCTGTTAGCTGTTGAAGTTTTTTCTCCAGTGGTTGCTCTCTGGTGTGGTGTAATGTGTCATGTGAACCCATCAGACCGTCCATGTAGACTAGTCAAGGTGCTAGCCAGGAGCCAGAAGAATTCAGCGTGGTTGTCAGAGGAAGAGCAGCCCTGGTGGAAGAGTGGTTCAGAGCTACAGATGCTAAGCAAAAACATCAGCAGATCGAATCTACTATCTTGGAAAAATCTATGGAGGCAGTTCTTCTCTTTAGGGTTGTTATGAGTCAGACTCAAGGACAGTATATTTTTGTTGTTGTCACTGTTGTTGAAGTAGAGGAAGAGAGAGCCCTGACAGGGCAGTAGGTAAGAGCTTGGCTACTAATCTAAATATCAGAAGTTCAAATCCACCAGCTGCTCCATGGGAGAAAGATGCATCCATCTGCTTCCACCATGAACAAGAATCAACAACAGTGGATTTGGTTTGGTTTCCTAGATGAGGTGGCGCACTGGTTAAATGCCACATATGCTAACCAAAAGGTCGGCAGTTCACATTGGCCAGGCACTCCTTGGAAACTCCACAGAGAAGCTCTACTCTGACCTATAGGGTCGCTGTAAGTTGGAATCAACTCCACAGTAGTGGCTTTTGTGTCCTTAGCACTGGAGGAAAACATGTTGAGTCATGGCCTCAGGGCCATCTCAGCAATGATGGGCATAACTTTTCTAATAAATTCTTCCCATAAGTTTCTCCAGGAGTTGTGACCACAGAATTATGGGTGAAGAGAAATTAATGCACGGGGGAGACTGTAGCAGACCCCTGGATAGTACTCCATCCCCCAGGTGATGTGTATTAGCTGCTAATGGCTCTCAGCTACTGCCCTGCCCCTTATCACTGAAGAATCACTCTCTGCGAATGGCAGCTGCTTTGTCTGAGAACTTACACACCTTTATCCAGATGTGGCCCATAGCTAATGAGTAACTGGTATGAGGGAGCAAAATCCAGCCCTTTTGAAGCAAAAGCATACAAGTTAGCCATCAATTTAGGCTCCGAATTCTTTTTCCTGTTGATCAGGACAAAGTTAGACCTGCCTATGACCACACACTCAGCAGAGTGATTCTCATCCTTATCCTTCTTTACTCCTTTACTTACAGATTTTCTTAAAGAGCACTTCTCAATAAATAAGGAACACTCTAATGCCAATTACGAGCTCTGTTTAGGAACCCAGCCTAAGCCACTAGGTGTTAAGTTAATCTATCTTTCGTTATCATCATTTTCACGAGAAGAAAGATACAACTTTTTATCTTGCAGTTGGCCTCTATAACTCATTGTAAAGTTCTCTTGGAGCTGAGATTATTATAAACTGTAGTCACGCAGAGACAAGAATGAGAGGAATTGTAGCGAGATTCTTCCAGACAACAGTGACTACAAAATTGAAGTTACCAGCATGGCATAATTGCTTGGTTAAAAAAAAAAAATCAATATCTGCCTACACACAACACTGAATCATCAATAAATGGCTTTCTGATTACCTGAGTTCAAAGTGTTGTTTTAATTAATTCCTGTTATCACTTCGTAAAATTTTACCATACTTGGGACATGGGATATAGAACGTACTTTGGTTTACCTTCTCAGAAGAAAAGTGACTTCCGTTTTCTACTGAGATTGTTTTCTTCTTGGTCTCCAGGAACTTGTCAGTGAAGCTTGAAAAATATGGTCTTAATTATATTTTAAAAATAATCTCTCTCTTGTGAACCATATAAATTTGATATCTTGTCAATTACATAGTTTTTTTTTCATGATTTAGAAACACAGAAACCATTGTTGAATGTCTCCCAGAAAGCCAGAACAAGAATGCTTCAGTACAGTGGTATAGGAGGGTTCATCTTATGGAAACCAAAGACCAGAATGACCATGTCAGAGTAACCAGGTCGTCATCAATGAAACAAAAATCAATGACACATGCAAGACACCATGGAAAAACCCCAAACCAAACCCATTTCAGTTCAGTCAGTTCTGACTCATAGGGAAACCATAAGAACCATAAGAGGGACACTTAAAAAGAGAATTCTGATGTGTCAAGCCTTGAGGATTCCATATCACCACTTCACAGTTTTACATCTCCTTCAGGTCTTTAGCAGGGACAGAACTCCAGTGCCAGGTGGTGAAGTTAAGATTCTCTTTTTTAAAGTGAACCAAGGCAGAGGCAAAAACACATTATTAATTGAATTGCATACCACCTAAATATGCACTAGAATCTCATAACCTTGAAACCTGTATATATATAACCTAGCGTAACGTAATGACATAGCATGTCTTTGTTGCTGTTGGGTGCTATCTAGTTGTTCTAATGCACAGTGACCCTGTGTACAGCAGAACGAAACACTGCCCCATCCTGCACCATCCTCACGATTACAGCCACTTCATTAATAATATAGTATAATGTAATCACTTTCCATAATATGCTCTAATATAATGCAATCAACAAAGCAGTTAAGTCACACCACTGTAGCAAGGATCCTAAATTTAATTGCTTCTGATTCTGAGTTATGTAAAGTGATTATAGACACAGAAATGCACAGTAGGGAAGACAAATGTCACATGAGCCCCCCCCACCTCAAGAAAAACAAGGAGTATTTAGGTGTTGTTGTTGTTAGGCATTGTCAAGTCAGTTCCAACTGATAGGGACCCTCTGCACAACAGGAGAAAACACTGCCCGGTCTTGTGCCAGGTCCGCAATCGCTTTTATACATCAGCCCGTTGTTGCAGCCACTGCGTCAGTCTATCTCCTTAAGAGTCTTTCTCTTTTTCACCGACCCTCCACTCAACCAAATGCAATGTCCTTCTCCAGGAACTGATCTTTCCTGACCACATGTGCAAAGTATGTAAGATTCAGTCTTGCCATGTTTGCTTCCAAGGAGCACTCTGGTTGTATTTCTTCCAGGATAGATCTGTTTGTTCTTTTAGTGGTCCATGATACATTTAATATTCTCAATCATCACAATTAAAAGGCATCAATTCTTCTTCTGTCTTCCTTATTCATTGTTCAGCTTTTGTATGCATATGATGCCATGGAAAATACCGTAGCTTGGGTCACATGTACCTTAGTCTTCAAGATGACCTCTTTACTTTACTTTTCAATACTTGAAGAGGTCCTTTGCGGCAGATTTCCCTAATGCAGTGTATCTTTCGATTTCTCAACTGCAGCTTCAATGTAGCAGCAGTAGGGTTCAGTTAGGTGTAGGAGAGAAAAAGACTTCAGACCTGAATTCAATTGAAATAGAATTTATACTAAAGCCAAGGCCAAAAAAAAAAAAAAAAAATTCAAACGAAAGACACATCGATCGGCATGCACAGGGCAGAAGAGACTAACAGATCTGTTGAATCACAGTCCTGGCATCTCTCCATCACTACTACAGAAGGAAGTAAAGTTAAGAAAAATTCTGATTGGTTGTTCATTGATTCATCATTGTCAAAGGCAGGAAAACAAAAGCAGGATCTTTATAGCGACTGGCTGAAAGAGTTTTGTTGACTAGTTACTGCTTAGTCAGAGGTGATTTGTTGATTAAAGACTGCTTAGTGCCTACAGTGGGACTTACAAGAGGGAGATTTACAGGAGATTTGCCAGACATTCATTTTTGAAAATGTAGAGGCTGCGTAAAGTTTCTGCAGGAACAAACTGACAGCATTTGTTCTTGGCCTTGATTGGAAAGAAAACATTTCCTTAGACACCAGACAGCAGGCAGAGCTTCCTCCCCCTCTGTTATTGTTAACCACCTCAGTTTTCTGGTCTGGTGGGTTTACTATTCACAGCGGGGTCCCTCCTTAGCCTCCTTTATGCCACCCAAGCACCTCATACAGTTTTAGGGTCTCCATATCACAACGTTACCAGCAAAGAAGGAATCAACATAGCTGAGACATGATTGGACCTTTATGCTCCAAGACTGTGTGAACATAAATTTATGCTCTTTAAAACTTCACACTCTTGGTGTTTGTGTTATAAAAGCACTAGAAAACTAAGACATTTAGTCTAGACCTTTGCTAAGGTTAGTTACCCTTTGAGAATGGGAGAAGGCAGTGGCAGGGGCACAAGACAAGTGGATGTGCACCCTGCACCTCCAGGTGGGCACTTTCCCTCTCCAAGGCCAGAAAGGGCAGTAAACCATTCACGCCCTGTGTGAATGGGTGCGGAGCACCTCTTTCACTCAAGGCCCAGGAAGAAGGATCCCAGGAGGGCTGGGGATTGCTGGGAGAACTCACTGCTGAGCTAGTTTCTGCTATTTGTAGACTGCAAGGACAACAGCCAATGTGTCCAAGGATTTGAAATATGACTCTAAATATTGTCTCCATTGCTAAAGCAGAAAAAGACTAACCCAAGGATATGTGCCAGCCAAGTGCCATCGAGTCGGATATGTGAGCTTTTACTGTTTCTCTGAACCTTGTTGAAATGCTGAAGTATTTAAAATATAAAAAAAACATAGCAAACGCCCACTTACACAACATCCTCTTAAGAAACATTAAAACATTGATTATTTACTTTAATTCTTTCAGATTTCTAAAAAATACACTTCATATTAAATCTTGTAGCTGTGCTTTGTTCCCGTTTCCAAAAATCCTTTGAAAGTTGTATTTGTCAATTCTGACATTAAAATATTTTTAATTTCGTACATCTATGTACATGCACAGTAGAGTGGCCTTGTGTGATAATAAGTTTATACAAATGTCTCATTGTCTTGAATATTTTCTTCAGTAGTTTTTTTCCCACTTAATGTTATTATTTTTGTAATGCTATGTTGTTATATGTAGATACAATTTTATTCATCTTAACTCCTCCATGAAATTCTGTCAAATGAATGTATCTTTATTTCTTTAATAATTTCATACTGATTGAAATTCATGAGTCGGATCCGACTCGACGGCACTTGGCTTGGCTTGGCTTTCAGAACAAATGTTTATAATACCATAGCCAGAATTTTTAACATACTTGCCATTCTGGCATAAACTTGATGTATATTTGAATATTACTTTGTATCTATTCCTCAAAGAGTTTGTTTACTAACATATTATTGAGGATTTTTAAATCTATGATTTTCTGTAAGATTAGCCTGTTATTTTTCTTACCTAAACTGTTTTATGTAGTTTTGAAATGGCTAAATATTAGCCTCATAAAAGGAGTTGGAATGGTTTCCTCCCTTTTTAGAGCAGTTTGTGCATAATAAGCATCATCAGGTTTCTCGAGGTTTTGTAAAGCTGACATTGAAATCACGTGATGCAGTGCTTTCTTCTGGCTAGTTTTGAGAATTAACTCAGTGTTCACTTAGGGTATTTTTTCCTTCTACAGGCGGTTCTGTTTTGCTGTTTTCAAAAATTCTCACGGGCGTACAAATTTTTCTTGGCGTTTCCTTATAATTTTCCGCTCTGCTATATCTTCAATTTTTACTCTTTTTTTTAAATATGCTTTTTATTATGATTGACTGAGAATATACAATCACATATAAATTTGCATGCCCGCCAGCGAGCGGCACCCACTGCTCTGCCTGCCTGGAGACTGCACACTCCTCCTCTCCATTGTGTACATGACGTATCCTCCTAACAATCTCCTGTCCCCTCCTCTCCACCCTCTCCCCCGCATCCAGTAAGAGGTCAGCTGGGTGACATCCTATAGATGCTTGGAAATATAAAGTGTACACATGATATGGTTGCTCTGTGTCACCAAGTCCAATCCATTTCTGCCTGAAGAGTTGACCTCAATTATGATTTATGGACAGGGGCAGCATCAGGGCCAGGGGCCATGCTCCCTAGGGAACACCAAGGCCCTTGGGCCATCAGTTGTGGTCTTTTAGTGGAGATCTCAGGGTTCACCTCTTTTTATTTTCATCTTGCCTGTGAGAATCAACTTTGGGAGCCCCAACTTTATGAGCCCCATCATGACTATCACTGGTGGTGGCTGGGCACCATTCAGCTCTTCCAGTCACAAGTTGATGTAGTCGCCCACTCACATGGATCTCTCTGTCTTCTGTTTTCTCTTTGCCCCATGTTGTTTTGGTCTTTGGTGATCATCCGTTACTGTTCAGTTGGGACCATTTGGTGTACCCTCAGACGGCAGCTTAGTAGCTTTTAAGACCCTAGATGTCACTCACCAATGTGGGGTGCAGAGAGCCCTCTTAGCAAAACCCTGGTTGTGCCAGTTGGCCTTAATTTCTCCTGAGAGCATGGTCTCTGGTCCCCCACCCCGGCTACTCTGTCCTTGTAATATTGGATTAAGATGGGAGGAGTAACCATGTTATGTTGAAGTCTAATTAAAATTGATCTTTCTAAAACTACATTTATTTAAGTTCTTGAGTGGAATGTTTAGCTCAGTAGCTTTTCTTTCTTCATTTGTGATATATAGATTTGAGACAATAATGTTTCCTTAGTAATTTCTTAAAACTTTATCTTGAAAGTTTTAGTATATATTTCATTATTGTTCAATTTCAATTTAATAAATCTCAATATGATTCCTTTGTATCTATAAAGTATGTGTTTTTTAATATTTCTAATTCATGAGAATTTTTATATGAATATAAATGGTTTTATATGAATTTAATATGGTTTTATATGAATATAATATGGTTTTGAACTTTTATGCCAAGTGAACTTTTATAGTAGTCAGAAAACCAGAGAATGTTTCCTATAATATCAAAAAGGCTTCTACATACAGAAAGTGACAGGATGAGAAGAAATCATACAGTGAGTCTTCAAAGACTTGGAAAATATAGAACAAAATCTCAACTTTCTAAATGGTCAGTGGAACAAAGCCCTATCCATGGTGCTCAGAGCTAGTAATAGAACAAAACCAAGACCAAGTAACAAATTCAGGAGCAAAAAAGTTAATTGCAATGCAGTTCCAATCAAGATTGCATTTACCTTAAAGCTAAAAAGATTTTATATTATGTTTATTATGAAAGCTTCATCAATTAATAGGGAAACTTCCTCTTTAGTCATGTGATCAGGCAGTGGGAGTGAACTGAGCAGCAGTCTACAAGATTCATTGAGTCCTTAGGATCTTTGTCATGATCAACTGTGCGAATCTGATGCAAAGACCTCTCACTTTTTTTTAATTATGATTAAGTGAAAGTATACAGTCCAAATAAATTCTGCACGCTCACCTATCTACAGCTCTTTCTGCTCTCCTTGTCCCATGACCACACACTCCTCCTTTTCATTTTATACTTGTCATGTCTTCTTCACAAGATCCTGCCCCCTCCTCTCCACTGTCTTCTCTCCCAACTAGAAAGAGACCAGCAGGATAGCATCCTATAAATGCAAGAACACACCATATTGTCACATTATGGCCCCCAGTCTAGTCCATTTTTGTCCGCAGAGTTGACCTCAGTAGTGTTTTCTAGACAAAGGCAGCAGCAGGTCTAGGGGCTGTGCTTCCCAGGGATCCCTTGGGCCATCAGACCATCAGCTGTGGTCTTTTAGTAGAGTTCTTGAGCTGCACCCCTCTTTATCTCTTGCTGCCACAGGAAAAGGTCTCTTTTTTTAAGTGTTAAAATGCAAAGATATCATTGTCAGGCCTATGGTATACCTGACTTAAGCTGTAACATTTCAGTCACCTCATTCATTTGAATGCAACAGCTAGACAATGGATGACTAAAGAAGAATTGATTCATTTGGATTGTGATATTGGTGAGGAATGTTGACTGCCAGAAGAAGAGAAACTCTGGTGGCCTAGTGGTTAAGTGCTATGGCTCCTAACCAAAAGACTGGCAGTCCAAATCTACCAGGTCCTCCTCAGAAACTCTGTGGTACAGTTCTGCTCTGCCCTATAGAGCTGACTATGAGTCATAATTGACTCTACAGCCATGACTTCACTTGTTTACTTGTTTGTTTTGTGCCAGAAGAACAAACAAATCTATTTTGGAAGAAGTACAGCCAGAATGCTTCTTAGCAGTGAGGATAGCAACACGTCATCCCACTCGCTTTTGACATGTTATTTGAAGGGACTGAAGACATCATACTTGGTAAAGTAGAGGGTAAGCATAGAAGAAGACCCTCAAGAAGATGGATTGACACAGTGACTGCAACAATGGTCTCAAACATAGTAACAACTGTGGGGATGGCACAAGACTAGAAAGAGTTTCATTCTGTCATACATAGGGTTACTACAAATTTTCAATGGACATGCAAGGGTTGCATAGCAGGCAGACAGCATCCATGTTCACAGAGTATAGATTCTGTGGGAGAGGCAAACGGTGAGCCTGTAGGGTCTACAACAGTGTCTGTGCTTACTGGATAGAGAATTAATAGCCTCAAAATTTATTGTCAACGTGAGTTGGTGAGTAGGTGACACCTAACAACAACACCTGGATACCAGAGTCCTTGTGGGGTCACAAGTAGTTAAAAACTCAACTGCTAACCAGAGGTCCGTGGCTCAAACCTACCCAGAGACCCTTCAGAAGATAGGCTAACAGTCTCTGTCCAAAGGTCAGAGCCTTGACAACTCTTTGGAGCTCTGCTCCGCTCTGACATACCTGGGGAGTTGCCACGAGTCTGAGTTGACTCAGTGACAACTGGCTTGATTTGGTTTGCATTTTTTTGGCTGGAATACCTCTGGTGGTGCTCTTGTGTGGATAGTCCATACTGACGACACCTGAGATGAGGGAGCCAACAGGGTAGGCATGATTCCAGGGGGTCACAGTCTATGAATAAAGAAGAAGAATCTATATTTTTGGCTATTTTAGGCTGAATCAGTACATAGCTTGTCCATGAATACATGGACCAGAACTCTGGAGTCATCTTCTCCTGCAGTTGGCCCCAAAAAGATGTCTTATGGAACATGAGGAACAAAATTCAAGAAACATGATAAATACCATTATAAGGGAAGAAAACAGGGCCTAGAAGTATACGAGAAACAGAACCACCCATTCTATAGAAGGTAAGGAAAAGATTGATGATAAATTTTGAGGCTATTAGTTCTTTATGCAGTAAGCACAGACACCACTGTTGCTGACCCTATAGGCACACCCCTTGCGTCTCTCACAGAGCCTACACCCTGTCAACGTGGAGACTCTCTGTCTGCTGTGCTAACCTTTATGTGTCCACTGAACATGAAATGGTAGTTCAGATATTCGTTCGTGTGATGGGGTTAAAAACAAAAAATTTGGGCCATACAGAGTAAGTTATATCCTGCAAGAAATATTCTCTTGCAAATATCTACATTTTAATGAGAATTACCTGTGAGAGAGGTATGGGACTAGACTGGAGGAAGGGCGTATGTGTCAATATGCTAATCCTATTTTTACAGAAGAGATTTATTTCCTTAGGGAAGTCCAAGGACTTGCCCCAGGCATAGCTCTACAAAGCCGAAGAGTCTGTGTCGCCTGTGTCGCCCTCCAAAAGCTGCCATTCTAGACTGAATCTCCCTGTAAGGAAGAGGGCCCCATAGAGTTTCTGAGGAACAGCTGGTAGATTTGAACTGCCAGCCTTTCATTAGCATCTAAGTTTCCTAACCACTACATCGCCAAGGCCCGCCAAGTCTAATTCCAGGTTGCAGAAAAGTAAGACCTTTTGAAGTTTCTTCTCAGTGTTAAGATTCTGTAAATGGGTATATTATAGACAGAAGCTGTTTTAACAGGGACGGCACTTCAATTCCATGCCTGTTCTCACCTTACGGCCTCTGCTGGCTGCTTGTCTTATACAGAACACTCTCTCATTCCTTCCAGTCTCCATCAACTGCCTGGGCGTTCCCAGATCAGCTCCAAGCTCTCACCTCTGGATGCTTCCAGTGCACTCACACGTCCCCGAGGTGCCTCTTTCCACCTGGCTGCAGAAGCTCCCTTTTTACTCTCATCTCTCCTCAGAGCACACGTGACCTATCCTGGACACCCAGCACATGTATACAATGACTGCTTCTGGATACTTGGCTTCCATTCCATTCAGCCACCTTTCCTCTGGCCTTCTGATCACAAAGGCCTCTCGCATTTATCGGGAACCAACCCTGTGTCTACATGCATGCTGACAGTTGGAAAACAGCAGCTGCTCCCCTAAGTTCCTCTCCCAACTCATGACAACTGCTGGTCTCCCCACTTTAGAAATGGGAAGGAGGAGAAGCAGTGAGGTTAGAGATGCCAGGCAGAGTCTCCTGGGCAGAGACTGTGATGGGTTTGAGTCAGATGAGCCAGGCCTCCTAACGAGGCGGCTTACCCTGGCTGGCTCACAGACTAAATCAGTGAGATGTTTGCCACCCCATGTTCTACGTGCATTAAGCTGCCACTTTGTCTTCCATGCAGCTGAACTGGCATCCAGCCTGAGAAGTGGGCAATTCCAGTCCTGCACAGTGCACTACCGGGCCCAAGAAGAAATGACTGGAGCAGGGAGCACCACCTCATACTTACACCACACAGCGATGTCATCACTGCTGTATCAGTCATGGAAAAGCCAGCCGGATCACAGGCCTGGGTTACTGCAGGGTAGCAGACACAACCCAAAGTCAAGTACACACTCTGCATCAACTCTTCACACCTGTGAGTGGCTGTCCAGCTTCCAGTCCAGTTTTTCTGGTGGAACCTTTGACTTCTTGCAAGTCTGTTTCCCTCTTGCGAGTATTGCAGATTCTGTCTTGTGTGTACAAACCTCAAGACAACTAATGAAATCCACTGTAATTCAATCAATACCTTACTTATTGTTTGCATGTTATTTATCAGAAGACAGACACCAAAACAAAGCATAAGCCAGTATTTCTCACTGGATGACAGCCAGAGTAGTGGCAAAGTGTGTTTTAATTTCCGTTCATTACGAGTTTCCAAGGAGACCAGTCAGATAACGCAGCACGCTCCCACCCCCCTCTCCCTGTGGGTTCACTATTGAATCACCTCTCATCCACCGCATCCCATCAATGTCCATAATAAGTGTTCCTCTGGTGGTGCAGCTACAGTTACTGTGCTGCCTAGACATTCTGTGTTCCCAGCAGTAGCTCTGATAGCCAAAGTGTTCTCCAAAGCCAAGAGAAAAAGCCAAAAAGAAAAAGAAAAGGGTCAGATGAAAGCCATCATGCAGAGTTAGAATCTCAAGTGTTCCTTCTTTTTCTCTATTCACTACCAACATGAGAGCAAGTACCACTAGTGTTTATTAATTCTTCCACCCGAAGTCCTTCGCCTACCCTGCCAATGGAAGGCACAGTCTTTTCTCATCTCAAGTGTATCATAGAGACTCAACATTGACCTTGATCTGCAGAAGCTGGCAAGCCACTCTTGTACCAGATGGCCCCACCACATAAATCTCCTCCCCAAGGATGTTGACACTTTGGGAAGCTTCACAAGCCAACAGATCAAGTTCTTCTTGATCTTCTTCCACATCTGAGCATCTATACTGAGTTATAAAACCCAGGGCCCCTTTGGAATGGATCTGAGGTACTTTCAAGCCCATCACCCCAAGTGCACATAGCTCTGTGTGGCCTCTAGCCTTTCTCAAACATTCTAGAGGTTGCTCAGGCACAAATACTACAGGATAGCTATATTCCAGTTGGGGTAATTTGAATACATTAGCTTCCCCTCTTACCTACCCAAGGAGCATTTTCAACTAGACTACCCAAGCACAGAGTTTCTTCTCTGATTTTTAGGTCAGCTTATCCTGCCCATTGTTTAGTTCTTCATTTGCTTAAAGCAGTCTTTAGTTACCAACAGTTCTTTCAGAACAAGAAATAACCAATTAAATATGTTATTGTGATTTTAACGGACGCTGGAAGCCTTCACTCTGGAAGCCACTGGCACAGCCTCTAACCCAAGTCTAGAGTGACAGTAGTCACCTGGATTGGGATGAGAAGACAGGGAAGTGGATACTTTCATTGACCTCTTATCTCCCCAGCCTATACCTTTTAATGTCTTTTCTTTCAACCACATTTTTAAAATATTTCCTCTTCCTAGTTCCTGCTTCCCATTTCCTTTAAATGCCTCTTAATAAGAGAATTCAGATTCTCCTTTAAAAAGAATAATAACTTGAACTTTTGAATGTTTAAGATGTCCTGAGGATGGCCAAACCAAGTACAACTTACCATGTGTGGCCTCCTCCTGACTGACTCACCTCTGATTTCCTGGGGTCTGATAACACCTCAGCTCCTCACACATGTTGGCACTTGGACACTGACCAACAGCTTTCCCACTGTCCTTGTGAAAACAACTGTCTCTAGCTCTGTTGCTCTCCTTGGGCCTGTCATGCTGATTTGTGTGATGAAGCCAATGCCTGGCCCTGAACCTCTTTGTGTTTGGAACCACTGGCTTTCTCGGAGTTCTAACCTCGGGCCAAAGCCACAGGTAGCTTTGGTTGAGGAATTTCAAACACCAGCCAACCATGGTAAGTTCCAATTAAAAAAAAAAAAAATCCAAACCGAACCCATTATCCTCAAGAAGATTCCAATTCATAGCAACCCTATAGGACAGAGCAGAACTGCCCTGCCCCATAGAGTTCCCAAGGAATACCTGGTGGATTTGAACTGTTGACACTCTGGTTAGCTGCTGTACACTTAACCTCTGCACCACCAGGGTGTCGATTTTCCTTAACGTGTATTTACTCAGGAGGATCATGCCACTATAAGGGATGTCACAGTAAGATTCTAATAATAGTGTGTTTGACTCTTTCAAACCAGAGATAACACACTGGTGTGGGATAGTAACACTGTCTCATCTCTTTGCACACACATCTCTTTTATCTTCCTCTTGGGTCCATTTCTCACTTCCTTGGTCTCCATCAGCTGGTTGGTAACCAAACTCCTCCAGCATTTTTTCTGTTGGCTCTTCATCACTCTAGATTCCCTCAAAATGATGCTCAATCCTGCTGAGCCAAAACTGCAAACACCCAAGTCTGTAAATGCAGTCCATTTGTCCTGCCCTGAGTTCTAAATCTTTAAATCAGTTTTCCATACTTAAAACTGGGGACATGAATATCTTGAATTTCTTCAAAATTTAGAAAATCTGGCAATCCTCAATCTACCTTTCCAGTGTCAAGAGACTGGAACCAAAGGTAGCCACTCTTCAGGATGTGCTGGCCAGTGACATTTCCTGACCAACCCCCGTGTCCCTAGCTGATTGGAATCCTGAAAACATGGTCTGGATGGGATCTTAGCCAAGTAATCAAGCAAATGAGAGCTTTTGGGCCCCTGGCCAATGGGATCCCTCATCAGGGACAGTGTGACCACAGCAGAAGCCTCCAGAGCACCAGTCTCAAGGGATACCTGCTGGAATCACCTGCATCTTCCAAAATGTCCATGTTCTGACTTACTCAACCTGAGGTACACCCTGGGCAGCAGCAATTTTGAAAGATCCTTGAGTAACCTGTAACATTAAGCATTTCTTCTTCTTCTTTCTTCCCCCCTCCCCGCCCTTTTCTTTGAATGTGAGCTATGAGGACTTTCCAACCCATTTCTTGTCTAAAATGCTGTTACTCTCTGATGTCTTTGTCCTGTCTGCTGCACATCTTAAGAGGAATAGTAATGCTGCCCTACATGGTTTAACACATTCCCAGAGTTTTCATTTTAGTCCAAAGAGTCTTGGAGTAAGTGAATAAAAAATGTACTTCTTTCTGAGTTTCTCAGTTTTGTTTTTTTGTTTTTTGAAGTCACCAGTGAACATAAATCTCCAAGCTAGAAGAAGCATCATTTGCATTTCAACACTAGACCGAAATAACTGGGGCATGACAAGACTTTCAGGAGTTAATTATTTGGGGGATAACAGTTTCTCCCCTTTCGAGGTAGTTACTGCCAAGAATGCCTGAAAATGAGTACAACTAAACAACCAGGAAACAGAACTATCTCTGCCATAGAGAATAAACCCACTCAATGGACACAACAATGGGACAGTGAGTGACAGCCATGCGAGTATTAAGGACATTACATTTGTTTAGTGGAGAATTATAGAAGTTGGTCTATGGGTTATCTCATTTATCCCCATTTCCCCTCACATCACCGCCAAGGCATATGCACTAGAATTATTCCAAAACGGCAGGCTGAGAAACAGAAGCCTTAAGAGAATAATTTGCCCACAGTGACACAGCCGGAAAGCGACAGTGCTGTGACAGAGCTCTCTAAAATCTGGGCTGTGAAGGGCTGATCTGTCACCTACCCAGGGAAAGTGAGGAAAGAGTTGGACAGAAGTCGGTATGCCCAAAGAGCTACCCAGCTGGCATGGTTCAGTCACACCTGCTAGCCAGGAGCTGGGACCAGAATGACACACACAGAGAAGGAGTGGCTGGGATGAAGGAAGGGCATCAAAATATCCAGGGAAAAAAGTCAGCTACAGTCACAGGACCTATACCTATTCCAGCCACAGAAATACTAGCTTATTTACAGTTTTATCACTCAAGGTATGCATCTTCTGTTCTTTGTAGGTGAATCATTCCAGGAAAAAAAAAAACTTACCCCATTCACACTTAGCTGGTTTTGTCCTTGCAGACCTCCAGAAGCAGGTTCCACACAGATGGCTTCGACTGCCTGCTTTCAGTATCCCTCTGTGCCTTGCACTAATAGATGAGAGACAGGCAATGGTCATGACATGCCACCTGGCCATCCCCTGGCTGGTCCTCCGATTTCAGCCATCTGCATGCCCTCTCAGTGAGAGTGGTGATGGGGCATGGTGGCCTGCCTCCCATCCTGCCTAAACTGAAGGAACTACTCAACCATGTGTCTTCAGAGACCAGGGAAAATATGTGACACTGGCTAATGTCACTTCTGATAGGAGGTGTTGTTCCTTAGCATATGGCTGGCAAGTACAAGACAAGGAGTTTTAGAGGACATTGTTAAGCTACTCGCAGACACTGTCTGGGTCTTCACACAGTAATCACATTAGAGGGACGCAGGGAGTATGCAGTGAAAGTAAAATAAATGTAGGCACAGCCTGCTGACCTAGCTATCCCTCGTGGTAGTGATTAAATAAAACAGATTCTTGGGAAATTTCCATTTAACTAGTGGTAGATCAAATTCCGCCCTCAAGTTTGAGGATGTTTATAACCTAGGATGTCTCTAGGTGACCAGTAGATGAGGCAAAATTGTCAATGGAGCCAATATTATGAAGAACTGGGTCTGTATGGTATTCCATTTGTACTTCTCTTAGCATCTTCTCCTCTTGTCTATCTTGGACAAGAAAAAGATTGTCATTGACTACCTAGTGTGTAAGCAAGATCATGTTAAGCCCACAGAAGATATTTGTTTTGAGTTTTATTTTTCACATTCACTTCCACTATATCAACAAGCCATACTTCACCATTTCCCATTTAAAAGCTCAAGAGAATTTCCACAGACAGCTATTATCTCAGATGAAATTTCAATCTTCCTCACGCCCATTATTTCTCGGATATCTGGTCCAGCCAGTCTAAACACATTGAAATCTGCCAAGATTCTTATAGTATAAATGTCCACTGTAGTGTCTCAACTACTAAGTGGTGTCTTCTTACCACTTCTTACTACTTCTACTGTCTGAAACTGATTGAACATACAATCAGGATGTGCTGATAATTACTGGTGATTGGGATACAAAAGCTAGAAACAAAGAAGAATCAGTAGTTGGAAAAGAGGGTTTTGGTGATAGAACTCATGCCAGGGATCACATGGTTGAATTTTGCAAGACCAACAACTTCTTCATTGCAAATACCTTTTTTCACCAATATAAACAGTAACTATACACATGGACCTTGCCAGATGAAATACACACAAGTCAAACAGACTATATCTGTAGAAAGAGATGACGGAAAAGCTCAATATCATCAGTCAGAACAAGGACAGGTTTAACTGTCCATCAGGCCATACTCACCTGTAAGTTCAAGGTGACATTGAATATATTTGGACAAGTCCAGAAGAAACCAAAGTATGACCTTCCATATATCCCACCTGGCTTTAGAGAGCATCTCAAAAATAGATTCGATACATTGAACACTAATGACCAAACACCAAACAAGTTGTGGAATGACAGCAAGGACATCATACATGAGCCAAGCCAAGTGCCGTCAAGTCGGATCCGACGCATGGCAAAGAAAGCAATAAAAACAGGAGAGAAAGAAAAGACCTAAGTGGATGTCAGAAGAGATTCTGAAACTTCCTCTTGAACAGTGAGTATCTAAATCAAGAGGAAAAAAAACAATGAGGTAAAAGAGCTGAACAGAAGTTTTCAGAAGGTGGCATGAGAAGCCAAGTAAAGGATTACGATGTTATTTGCAAAAATCTAGGATAGAAAACCAAAAGGGAAGAATATGCTTAGGACTGCTCTAGCTGAAAGAACTGAAGAAAACATTCAAGCCTTGAATTAAAATACTGAAGGGTTCTGTGGGGAAAATATTAAACAAAGCAGTAAGCATCAAAAGAAGATGGAGAGAATAAAGTTACCATACAAAACAGAGTTGTTTGACTTTCAACCATTATAGGAGGTGATGTATGGTCAGGAATCAATTATGTTGAAGAAGTCCTGGCTGCACTGAAGACAATGGCAAAAAGCAAGGCTCTGGGAAGTGACAAAATACTAACTGAGATGTTTCAATAAACAGACACAGCCCTGGAAGTTCTCACTCATTTATGCCAAGAAATTTGTAAGATAGCTACCTGGCCAGCTGATGAGAATAGATCCATATTTATGCTTATTTCCAAGAAAGGTGATCCAATCCAATGTGGAAATTATTGAACAATATCATTAATATCACACACAGGTAAAATTCTCCTGAAGATCATTCAAAAGTAAATGAAGCAGTGCATCAACAGGAAACTGTTAGTAATTAAAGCCGGATTCAGAAGAGGATGTGGAACCAGGGATATCATTGTTAATATCAGATGAATCCTGGCTGAAAGCAGAAAACAACAAAAAGATGTTTACCTGTATTTTATTGACTATGCTAAGGTATTCAACTGTGTAGATCATAACAAATTATAGATTACATTGTAGAGAAAGGAAGTTCTGGAACACTTAATTGTTCTCATGTGGAATCTGTGCATGGATCAAGAGGCAGTAGTTTCTGCAGAACCAGGGTCACTACATGGTTTAAAGTCAGGAAAGATGTGCATCAGGGTTGTATCCTGTCACCATACCTATTTAGTCTATGTACTGAGTAAACACCACAAGAAGGAAGACTCATCAGCAACCTGCATTGCACAGATGACACAATCTTGCCTGTTGAAAGTGAAGAAGATTTGAAATACATATGATGATGACCACAGCCTTTGCTATGGCTTATGTCTCACCATAAAGAAAATAAAAATCTTTACAACTGGACCAAGGGCAACAGCATGATAAATGGAGAAAAGATTGAAGTTATTATGATTTCATTTTCCCACAATCAACTTCCATGGAAGTAGCAGTCAAGAAATCAAAACAGGAGTTGCACTGGGCAAGTCTGCTGTATAAGACATCTTTGGATTATTAAAAAGCAAAGATGTCACTCTAATGACTAAGGTGCACCTAACCCAAGCCATGGTGTTTTCAGTTATCTCATACTCATGAGAAAGCCTGGCACTGAATAAGGAAGACCAAAGAAGGATCAAGAACTTTGAGTTGCAGTATTGGCAAAGAATGTTGACTATACCACAGTCTGTCAAAAGAATGAACATATCTATCTTGGAAGACGTACAGCCAGAGTGCTCCTTAGAAACAAGGATAACAAGACTTTGTCTCACATACTTTGGATGTGTTGTCAGGGGAGGTCAGTCCCTGAAGAAGGACATCATGCTTGGTAAAGCGGAAGGTCAGGAAAAGAGAGGAAGACCTTCAACAAGACAGACTGACACAGAGGCTGCAACATTTAAAAGATAGTGGAGTAAACAGACCTCTCCTCATTTCCCTCTAAGAGCTAAGGCCTGGATGATAGTTGTACAGAGCATTGAACATCTGGGGAGCCTTAGGACCTAACATATTTGACTAGGCAACAGTAACAGACTAATCTTCCCCTCTCTAAAACAATCCAGAGACCATCTGATCTCTGCTTCTGCTGTTTCATTGTATCAGAGAACTGCCGCTTCCGCAAACAGCCAGTAACATCCTTTCATTATAAGCTGGCAGACGGAGTCTGCTGTTCCTGACTGCCTGTTCAGACCAGCCTGTTGGACAGCTCCCAGCTCCCAGTTCAGCACCTGGACAGCACCCTGCACAGAAGTGCAGTTTACATTTAAGGCTGAGAGGCCTGTTTATCTGCCTGGGGATCTGTCTGTTGAGAGGCCTCAGCATTTCCTCTCTTTTTCTCTCACATTGTTCTGTTGGCTAACAGCCTCCAGTTTCTCCACAAGCAGAGCAGCCTCTTTGCTACCCAATAAGCAGAGTCTTCCACCCTTGAGAGTCCACCTGGGACAAATCACTGGAGTATAGAGTCACCTGGTGACCAACAATTCTCTTAGATCAACTACAAGAGAAATAAAACAGTGTCTAGATGGCACACAGTCAGCAAGCTGTAGTTAATCACTTAAAGAAGCAGTCTTCAAATGTTCCTGAAAATTCCCTAAATAAAGATTTTAAAACTTTCCCAGATGAAGAAGCCTTTCTGAACCTATCAGAGGTTGAATACAAAAGAGTTGTATGTAGAAACCTCCTAGACATTAAACAAAGTGCAGTAGAACAAAATGAGAAATTTGGCAAGCTATTTGAACTGATAGAACATCAACGATCTGAAATACATCAGATCAATAACAAAATTACAGAATTAGATAATTCTATCCAAAGCCAATAGAGTAGGATTGAACAGATGGAAGTTAGACTCAGTGACCTTGAAGACAGAGTAACTGACACCAACATTTATGAGTTGAAATCAGATAAAAGAAATAAGAAAAATGAAGAAACATGTGGGACTCCATAAATAGGAATAATTTACGTTTAATTGGAGTTCCTAAACAAGGCAGGATTAATGACAATACAGAGAGTACTGCTGTAGAGATGCCAGCCCAAAATTTTTCTGAGATTATGAGCAAAGAGAACATAAATATACAAGATGTTTATCGAACACCACAAAAGTTAAGACTCCAAAATAAAGATGTCAAGGCATATTATAATCAAGCTTAATAAGCTAAAACATAAACAGATGCTTCTGAAGGCAACAAGGCTCAAAGCAAAACTAACATTCTGAGGGAAATCCTATAGGCTTTCATCCAACTTTTCTGCCAAAACAGTGCTGGCTAGAAAACAGTGGGCAGACATATTCAAAGTCCTGAATGAGAAAAACTTCCATCCTAGAATTAGTTATCCTGCAAAATTATTTATCAAATATAATGGTGAAATTAAGACTTTTGAAGATAAAGAGAAATTTAGAGACTTCATAAAAACTAAATCAAAATTACATGAAATATTGAAAGACACTCTTCCCTAAATGTATATTTTAGGTGACAATTCAGGACACTTCATCCAAATTTCTAATCAGTAAAAGGTAAGTGTTGTCAAGTCAGATCCGACTCATTCTAATCAGTTAAGGAAGTCACAAAACTTCACCAAAGCTACAGTATTATATTAAGGGAATTTGTGATCATATCATGACAACTACAATATCATCACATTAAAAGAGGGATACACTACAATAGTTACAGTTGTTTTAGATACAGAGGAAGTTTCAGAGTTCTGAAGTAGTTAAAATTGGGTTTGATCTTAGTATGTTAAGGGGGATAATACATGTAGCCACAAAGCAGATTACCAGTGCATTGTATCAAAATCAGAAATGCAATACAGGAGTCTCAGTGAACACAAAACCAACACTGAAACAACAAACCGTAAAGAAAAATGCCCCAGAACAGAACATTAAGAGCAATATAGAAAACATCAACACAAAAGTAATTACATCAAAATGATGGCACTAAGCACATACCTATCAATAATTACATTGAATGTAAATGGACTAAATGCTCCAGTAAAGAGAGAGCAAGTGACATCCTGGATCAAAAGACACGACTCGTCTATGTGTTGCTTACAGGAAACACACTAAAGATATGAACAAAAGGTTGGAATAATATATATCAAGTTAACAATACACAAAGAAGAACAGGTGTGGCAATACTAATCTTAGGTAAAATAGATTTTAATGTGAAATTCACTATTGTGGACAAGGATGATCACTATTTGTTGCTGAAAGATTCAATACTCAAGCAGGACTTAACAATATTAAATATTTATGCACCCAATACCAGAGCACCTAAATTCATTGAACAAATACTGACAACACTCAAAAATGAGATAGATCATTTCACAATAATAGTTGGAGACTTCAACACTCACTTTTCAGTTATGGATAGATCATCCAGAAAAAAGCTCAGTAAAGATACAGAAGATCTTATTGCAGTAATCAACCAACTTGAGCTTATCGACATATACAGATCTTTTCATCCATCAGCAGATAAATACACCTTCTTCTCCAATGCACATGGAACATTCTCCAGAATAGACCATGTGTTAGGTCATAAAGCAATTCTCTATAAAATCCAAACCACTGATTTACTGCAAAGTGTCTTTTCGGACCATAGACCTATAAAAGTTGAAATCAATAATAGAAAATTCATAGGTAGAAATTCAAACTTGTGGAAACTGAACAACACTTTGCTCATAAAGCCTTGGGTTATAGAAGAAATTAAGAACAAAATAAAGAAATTTATGGATTCAAATGAGACTAAAAACACATTCTACCAGAATTTATGGGATACAACAAAAGCAGTGTTCAGAGGTCAGTTTATCTCTGTAACTGAACACATCTGGAAACAAGAAAGGGCCCAAATTAAAGAATTAACCTTACAGCTTGAACAAGTAGAAAGAGAGCAATAGAAGAACCCCTCAGGCACCAGAAGAAAACAGATTATGAGGATTAGAGCAGAACTAAATGAATCAGAGAGTAGAAAAACAATTTTAAAAAATTAACAAAACCAAAAGCTGGTTCTTTGAGAAGATCAACAAAATTGAAAAACCATTGGCTAAACTTACAAAAGAAAAACAGCAGAAGATACAAATAACCCAATTAAGAAATGAGATGGGAGATGTTACAATAGACCCAGGTGAAATAAAAAATATCATAACAGGATACTACGAAAGGCTGTACTCTAACAGGTTTGAAAACCTAGGGGAAATGGACAAATTTGTAGATTCATATCACTCACCAAGATTATCACAAGGAGAAGTGGATGAACTTAATAAATATATCACAAAGGAAGAGATTGAAAAAGTCATCAAAAATCTACCAACCAAAAAAAGTCCTGGCCCAGATGGCTTCACCAGAGAATTCTAACAAACTTTTAGAGAAGAGTTAACTCCAATACTGTTGAGGCTATTTCACACCCTAGAAAGGGATGGAATACACCCAAATTCATTCTATGAAGCCAGCATGACTCTGATGCCAAAACCAAGAAAAGATCCCACAAAAAAAGAAAATTACAGACCAATATCACTCATAAACCTAGATGCAAAAATCTTCGACAAAATTCTATCCAATAAAATTCAACAGCATATAAAAAAAATCATTCATCGTGATAAACTTGGTTTCATTCCAGAGACGCAAGGCTGGTTCAACATCAGAAAAACAATTAATGTAATCAACCGCATTAATAATACAAAAGATAAGAATCATCTGATTTTGTCAATTGATGCAGAAAAGGCATGTGACAAAGTTCAACACCCATTCATGTTTAAATCTCTCAGAATAATAGGAATAGAGGGGAAATTCCTCAATGTGAACAGTAGCATCTATGCAAAGCCAGTTGCTTTCATCATCCTGAATGGTGAAAGACTGAAAGAATTCCCTTTGAAAATGGGAACTAGACAAGGATGCCCACTCTCACCACTTCTATTCAACATTGTGCTAGAAGTTCCAGCCATAGCAATTAGACAAGACAAAGAAATAAAGGGCATCCATATTGGCAGTGAAGAAGTAAAGATTTCTCTCTTTGCAGATGATATGATTGTTCATACACAGAATCCAAAGGAATCCATAAGTAAGTTATTGGAACTAATAGAGGAGTTCAGTAAAGTATCAGGATACAAGATAAACATAAGTAAATCAGTAGGATTCCTTTAAACCAAAGGTGAGATTGCTAAAGAAGAAATCACCGAATCAATTCCATTTACTATATCCCCCAAGAAGACAAAATACCTAAGAATAAATCTAACTAGAGAATTAAGAGATATTTACAAAGACAACTACAAGACCTTACTACAAGAAACTGGGAGAGACTTACATAAATGGAGTAATCTGCCCTGCTCATGGAGAGGAACACTCAACATTATGAAAATGTCTGTTTTGCCCAAAGCAATCTACTTATATAATGCAATCCCAATACAAATTCCAGTGACATTTTTTAATGAGATGGAGAAACAAATCATCAACCTTGTTTGGAAAAGGAAGAAGCCGTAAATAAGTAAAACACTACTGAAGAAGAACACACTGGGAAGCCTCTCGCTACCTGACTTTAGAACCTATTACACTGCCACAGTTGTCAAAACAGGCTGGTACTGATACAAAAAGAGACATATAGACCAATGGAACAGAGTAGAGACCCCAGAGATGACACCATCCTCCTGCAAACGGCTGATATTTGACAAAGGCCCTAAGATTTTAAACTGGGGTAAGAACAGTCTCTTTAACAAATGCTGCTGGCAAAATTGGATATCCATCTGCAAAACAATTGAAACAAGAAGCATGTCTCACACCTTACACAAAAATCAACTCAAATTGGATAAAAGATCTAAATATAAAATCTAAAACAGTAAAACTCATCCAAGATAAAATAGGGTCAACAATGGAAGTTTTAATACACAGTATAGACAGTCTTCAAAATCTGACAAACAAAGCACCTTCATCAGAAGAGAAAATAGATAAATAGGAATTACTAAGAATCAAACACTTCTGCTCATCCAGAGACTTCATCACAAGAATTAAAAGACCACCTACAGAATGGGAAAAAATATTTGGCAACTCTATGTCAGACCGATGTCTAATCTCCATAATCTATATATAAGGTATTACAAAATATCAACAAGAAAAGGATAAATAATCCAATTAAGCGATGCACAAAGGAAATGGACAGACATATCTCTAAAGATATACCCTGAAAGAAGATATACCCTAACAGCCAAACAACACATGCAAAATTGTTCACGATCATTAGCTATTAAAGAAATTCAAATCAAAACTACAATGAGATATCATCTCATCTGAACAAGGTTGGCCATGATCCAAAAAACACAAAACAACAAATGCTGGAGAGGCTGTGGAGAAATTGGAACTCTCCTACACTGCTGGTGGGATTGCAAAATAGTACAACCTCTTTGGAAAACAGTCTGGTGCTTCCTTAAAAAGCTGGAGATAGACACACCATTTGATCCTGTAATTCCACTACTCAGAATTTATCCTTCAGAAACAAAATTGTCACACAAATAGACACATAGACACAAATGTTTGTTGCAGCACAGTCCACGATAGCAAAAACTCAAAATCAACCCTGATGTCCACCAACAGATGAATGGATGAGCAAACTATGGTACATATACTCAGTGGAACACTATGCTATGATAAAAAACAATGACAGTTTTAGAAAACATCTCATAATATGGTCTCATTTGGAAGACATCATGCTGAGTGAAATCAATCAGTGTCAAAAGGACAAATTTTGTATGAGACCCCTGTTATAAAGACTTCAGAGAATTATCCATAGAAGAAAATGACTGTGTTGGCTACATGGGTGGGTGGGGGCTGAGGGTTTATCATAGATGAGTTAATTGATAGATGTCAGAAATTTTATTCTTTTATTGTAATTAATAAAAAATAAATAAAAATTAAAACAAAACAAAAACCAGTTGTTTCAAGTATAGTAACAACTGTAAGGATGGCAAAGGACAGGCAGTGTTTCCTTCTGTTGTACATACAGTCACCAGGAGTCAGGACCTACTTGAGAGCACCTAACAACAATACTGTTATACTGTTATGAGTGGTACAAATGCTTACATTCTGGACCACAAACTGAAAGGTAGGTGGTTCACACTAGTTTAGAGAAAGCTCGGAAAGCTGACTGTGATCTGGTTCCAAACATTCACAGCCATGAGAACCCTATGGATCACAGTCTTGCTCCGTCCTGTGGGGTCATTGTTACTCACAACCAACTCAGGCCACTGACAATAACACACTGTTCTTTGTACACTTCTCCCTTCCGTTCCCTGTCATTTGTGTGGCTTCAGCTACGGAGTGTGCAGGTTAACTCTAAGTACGTGTCCCCTGCCCTGAGGTCTCGCCCTGTTATTGGCCCGAGGCACCACTTTTTACTGTTCATGGGCATTGATAGTTCAGGATTACACCTAATTTAGCGCTCCTCCAGTTAACTCTGCTTCCAAATATTCCTGGCTTCTCACTTTCTCTTCCTTTCTTTCAATCTCCCAGTTGAAAGAGTTTCCGTACAAATTTATGTCTTCCTTTTTTCCAGTTGATTTTTGGATCTCATTGGTATATTTTCTATTAAAATCTCTTCTAAGTTTTGTTTCTATTTGCATTGCCATATTTATTCTTACAACTGGACTCTTACGCTTATGTCCTATCTGGCTGTATCCCATTTTCCCTTCCAGTTCACTTTTCTTTTTTTATTAGTGCAAGATGAGTAATCATAAATCCCTACTTTAACACATCACTTCCAGCTGAACACCCATCAGTGACTGCTGATTGATAATAGGAAAGTCCCTGGCCCCGTCCTCCTGTTATCTTCTATTAGACTCTTAGTCAATTTGTTATTTTCTGTCCATTATTTCCTTGTTTATTCTTTCAATGTCTGCCATACACCAGACCCTGGGCTGAATTCTTGCCATTTTTTATTTCTCTGCATTACTGTGGCTGCCAAACATGACCTAATGTCTGTATATTGCACATCAGGGAACTAGGACTTAGTCAAATCAGGAGCTTGTGCAGTGTCATGCAACCGACTCTGCAGCTGTGGTCTTAGCCACATGTGCCACCATCCATGTCACCAATAGTTCTGTCCTCATATGTAGACATGGAGCTCTAGCCATGTGGCTAAGCAAGGTCTCAGTGGATGCAACATTTTCAGATTAGCTGCAAAACCTGTACTCCAGTTCACATCAGTTTTGTAACAATGCTCAGAGCAATGGTTCCACTCAGCTCATTAAATTGCCGTGTCAAGATTTTCTCCTTTTAAATGCTAATTAGTCCCCTCCAGTCCCCCCATTTTCCAGGATTAAAAGAAATCTCTGGTAATAGACAATCGTTGGAACCGAATTTTCATAATGCCTTTATTAAATCAGGTACCAGCCAAGGAGGAGCCCCAGCTCTTGGTTCCAATCAGTATTGACCTTTGTCCTATGATATCAGGGGCAGAGATCAAGGACATGTCAGATTGCTAAACCTGGAAGTACGGGTGACTGTAGGAATGCTGGCTGTCACAAGGAAAATGCTAACACTATTTCCCCCATTACTTCAAACACTAAACACCAAGCAGTGCTGGAAAGTTATCAGTGGGTCTGGTTTATAGATCAAATACAAACACCACATTCTTACAGAAAGGACTTTTCCAAAATATCAGGCAAAATCACAGCTAATTGTAATCTTTCTGTATATTTTTGTGTTCTGGTCTCTAGAAGCTAAGTGTATTTAAGCAACACACATTATAACCTGAAGTCTATACTAACCTAATCATTTCTCCCAGCACTACTCACTGGGAGAGAGAAAGCCTCTCTGAAGCTGGTGTCCTCTTCTTTGCTTTTGCAGGTCTCCAGTTCTAGCAGGCATCTGAGAAATCAGGACTGCATTATTTTTGGTAAGGTTGTCTCACCTGTGATTTCTACACCCTGAACTCCTTGAATTTCTCCCCTCATCTCCACTGGTCTTTCCCCTACTTGTTTCCCTTCTGCTCTCCTTGGTGAGGTCTTCCCAAGGCCTCTTGAATTTTTGAAATCTTATTTCACTGAATCCTTTCAGCCCTCACTTGTGTGGGTGTGTCCATCCACTCCAGGCCTGAATTTCTCTCTTCTAGTGAACACTTCCACCATGATCTCTCTGATACCTTCAACCAAAGACAAAAACAAAAACACCTGTCACCATACTTCTCGGTCCTTCAGGCTGGGTTCTCTACAGAATCAAAATCAGTAAACACATATGTTTATGTAGAGAGATTTATCCCAAGAGATTTATCCCAAGGAGATGGCTCATGTGGTTGTAGAGAATGGCGATTCCCAAGTCCATAGGACAGACATCAAACTGGAGACTTCTAATTCATGCAGCTACAGTTATAAGCCCAGATCAAGAAGTCAAACAGCAGACTGCTGGTTCACGGACCACAGAATCTGATGAATGCAAAGTGGGCAGGTAAGATGGAAAGCTGATGGCTCATAGGTTTTGGGGGCCAAAGAATCCCAAGACACAGTAGGTTGCTGGCTCTGGTCCCAAGAACTGGAGGTCAGATGATGACAAGCCAGATGCAGAATCCAGAACAAGGAAGTAAGACTTGCCAGGGTATCAATACAGATATTGGACAGAGACCACATCCTACAACTTGTTGGCTGATTATGTGAGGCCATGTAATGCAGGATGATAAATAACATCATTAATACTTGCCAAATTGCATAATTACATAACTGAGAATTGCAGCCCAGCCAAGCTGCGACACAGCCTGAATCATCATACACTTTAATAATAATTATGCCTTCACTGAATGCTTCATGGGATGAAGCATCTGAATTATCTGCCTCCAAAGCCTATGCTTGTAATCACTGCATTATACAGCCACTTACTGATGTCTGAATGGTAGAAAATTCTTTATATCATGCCACATTTTATTAAAAAGTATAACACTTTTCTCTCTTGACCATTAAGTAAGTTTTAGATGCCTGGGCCTCATGTCTCGATGCTTTTCCAATTCCTTTCCACTGTTTCCTTCTGCTTACTCCATGCTCTAATCAACAACTTGCTCTCCTGTCGCTGGCCACATGCTTTTCCACATCTGAGATTCAGCTCATTTTTCTTTGCCTGCCCACAGTGTTCTTTGTTTTAGTCAGTCTTCTATAGTGAAATGTAGATATTTGGATGATTAGATTTACTTCATGGGACTTTCTTATATGACTGTGGAGGTCTGGAAAGTCATAAAGGAATGGGTCAGGAAAGTCATAAAGGAATGGGTCAGGTGACAAAAAGAGTATAAAATTGAAAGAACAAATATCTATTTATAGTCTGGATGCAGACTATACCCCAAGGAACTCCTCTTTCAACTGATTGATTATACTACATTAGATTACGTCATGGAAAGTGATTATATCACATTATCCTAGATTACATTACCCACAGGTATCTGTCAGTTTGCAATATGGGGATTTGCATATTCTTAATCAAAGACCAGTCTTCACTATAGATTACTCTTCAACATAAAGATTGCAAAAAAAAAATCCTCACAAATGGACATAAAGAAAACAAAAATCCTCACAAATTGACCAATCAGCAACATCACAATAAATGAAGAAATACTTAAGTAAGGATCCACATTCAACGTCCATGGAAGCAAACGTGAAGAAATCAAATGATACAGTGCACTGGGAAAATCTGTTGCAAAAGACGTCTTTGGAGGACTAAATAGCAAAGATGGCACTTGATCTCTGAATTTATTGAACCAATGAAAGGATTGATTTTGAGAAATTCCTTACTATGTCACTAAAAATACAAAGACAGAAAATTAAAACTTAGGTAATGTGTTTACCTCTCACATATTAGCTGTGTGATTCTGGGCAAGCTGTGTTTGCAAGCTATCTCACAATAAATGGCTTCAACTCTAACCTCTGAATTTTGGACTCTAATGTTGAGATAAATATATACTATTTTTAAAGAGCTTTTTTCTAATTAAGAAATTAATGCATATGTGCAGAGTAGGATGTTTGAGATGTCAAGACTTTAATAAAGACTAAATTTAATTAAAATCACTTTTATTCTCATACCCCCCCAAATCTGATTGCATTATTTTGTTACATGGCATTCTCTCTCTCTCTCTCTCTCTCTCTGTGTGTGTGTCTATATGTCTATGTACATCCGTATACATATCTCTTGCCCAGTTGCCTTCAAGCCAACACCAGAAGACTACCAGGTCTTTGCTCCAAAGCATGCCTCTGGGTAGTCTTGAACCAGAAACCTTTTGATTTGCACCCTAACTGGCTGACTGTTTGTACCCCTCAGGAAAATATTTTTACAGTATGTAAAATAGACCAAGAGGCATTAATTGGAAAAGAACAAGGGGATACAAGGAGTTTAAAGTCAAGAGAGGTACACGTCAATGTTGTATCCCTTCACCACATTCACTCAATCTGTATGTTAAGCAAATCATGCAAGACAGGGGACTGTGTGAAGAAGAACACAATGTCAGGACTGGAGAAAGACACACTACAAACCTGTGATAAACAGATGACACAACACACTTGCTGAAAGCAAAGAGGGCTTGAATCACTTACTGGTGAGAAGGAAAGACAACAGCCTTCAGTACGGAGGATTCATTCTGTTATATACTATGAGTCCAAACCAACTTAAGGGCAGCTACTCACAGGCACTTAACAATTATTTTTGTGGCTTCTGGTGGGAAAGGTACTGTTCTAAGCACCTGAAGGATGTTATCTCATGCAAACCTCAAGGTAACCGTGTTAAGTTACAGGTGAGGAACCCGAGGCTTGCAAACACGGCTTGCCCAGAATTACACAGCTAATACGTGTTAGGCTGTCGCCAATTCATTAACAAGAATAGTATGATGAATATCTCTGTGGCCACATATTTCTGCATATCCTCAGTTATTTTTCGTTAAGTGCAGCTTCTGGGTCAAAGTCTATGCTTAATTAAAGATTTTTGGCGTGTAAGTTCTCAAACTGTGGTTCTCAGTGTTTTTAATTTTGTGAGCTGGTGGCAGTGGGAGCTGTTAATTTTTCTGTTATGAACTCTATCACGCACGGTGGTGACTAATTTTCAGTCCAGTGGGAACTCTCCCAGTGATGCTTGCGTCTTCCTCTTCTTCAGTGTCCTTGCTGATAAACAGTGCTAGGCATTCTGAACAGTCGGGATGCTGAGCCCTCCAGCATCAGAGCTGACCCTTCACCAATACCGTTAGGATAGGTCAGATGAGGCCAGTTAGCACCTCACCGGGCCTGACCAGCTGATAATGACAGAAGCCGGACACAGGCTGGGTTAGAGAAAATCTCTTCCCTGGGATGCAGTCCAGGTCAGTTCACGAGTGAACGCTAAGTTCATTTTCATTCCTGCTCTCCAGCAGAACTGTACCTCCTCCACATCTGGCCTTGATCAGCACCCCTTCTTTTTCCTTTCACACTGACTAGAAGCTTCCAACATACTGTGCTCAGCATTGAAGCCAATCGATTTCCACATTTAAATTCTGTAAAAGGTATCAGCCAGCCTGTCAAAGTTGTCACTTTCTTTGACCTTGCTCCTGGCCTGGGCCTGGTCTGCAGTCAGAGACGTCCTTGCAGCATGCCTGCCGGCACAGGGTGCTGTCACCCCCCGGATAAGCACCAGGTTAATTAACCTTTAGGTGAAAGTGCAGAAGCCCTGAGACTGCTCTTCCTTCTTGCTCATTAAGCGCAGCCTGAGAAGCATTAAGGAGAGCAGTAAAGGCATTCATTAGGAAAATGATAAACCCAGCTGCCTTTATTACCTTGGCAGTTAATCTCTGCAAGATGCCTGGGAAAGTCACCCTCCTGTGGAGTAGGAGTGGGGAGGGGAGCTGTGAAGACAGAAGAAGCTGTTTGTGGCCCTGGGCCCCTCACTGTCTTCTGGAAAATGAGAGTACACTGCCTCCAAGCAATTGCCAAAAAAGCAAAAGGACACTCCTCCCTCCAACTGTGGCTGAGTTGTCACCCTGCTCTTGTCCCAAGCAACCCTGCCTTGGAATTCAGGAGGAGGACGAGGCATTTGTTGTTTGTGCCTCAGAGAAACCCTAACCTCTCTCACCCGGAGATGGGACAGTTGGTGGATGGCAAGTGATGCTTAAAGGTTCCATGTGTAACTTGAATGGAAAAGTAATATGTCATCAAGTAGATTCCAACTCACAGTGACCCCATAGGACAGAGAAAAAATGCCCTGCAGAGTTCCCAAGCAGTGCCTGTCTGACTTGAATGGTTGACCTTCTAGCCAGCAGCTGCAGCACTTGACCACGACTCCTCCAGGGTTTCCAATAATGTTCAGGGCTTGTGCAATGGTGAGAGATTTCCAAAGAGAAATAAAGAAGTGATGTGTCTACCTAGCTTTTCCCCAGGGAGATGTGATGCAAGCTAAAGAGGGCTGTGCCCTAACAGGGACTTCTGCACCACATCTTGTCCTCACCCCTGTGACAACAACTCGATCCAGTCTACCTTGTCCCCATCCATCCTCACCCTAGTGTGGATGACTGGACCCAACCTGCCTTATGCCATCTGTCCTCCCTTCGGTGTGGATGACTGGATAGAGCCCACGTTTCCCCCATCTGAACACATCCCAGTGTGGCTGGATGCATCGGTCCACTTTGCTCAGCAGGGAGAGTCTCTAAAGTTGAGCTGATTTGTATCTGATGGATACACCATGCGCAGCCTTCACTTTACTCTTCCTTGCTTCGAACAACCCTAAGATACCTATAAGACATACATGTAAGAAGTTCCCCTTGTTTTCCTTCTGTTAAGGATCAAATCCTTCCCCCTCAAAGAAGCATTGGAGTCCTCACTTCTGAATGTTGAATGTGGCTTTGTTGGGGGAAGTAGGTTTTTCTTTACAGATATGAAGAGTTGAAAGAAGTCATCCTGGGTGGATGGGTCCTAACCCTAATCTGCAGTGAGTGGTGTCTTAGAAGGAGAAGGACAGACGTGCAAACAGCCACTGGGAAGGAGACAGACACCACCTGACAATGGAGGCAGACGTGTCCACGAACCCCAGAGGAACATCAGGAGTCCCGGCACCACCCGAAATGGAGACAATCACAGTAAAGCTCCTCTCAGCATCAAAGAAGGAATCGATGTGACCGCAGACCTGATTCACTCCTGCCTCCAGAGCTGAGAGACCATTAACTCCTGTTCTTTAGAGTAAGTGACCTTGCTATATTTAGTCGTGGCAGTCCTGGGTCACCAGGAGTTTCCAGCCTGGAGAGCCCTTCCTGACACCCCCATCCAACCTCCCACTCCGAGGCCAATAGTCACTCCACAGGAGTCTCTCACCAGCCCACATGACATATTCTTACCTCTTCCCGACAGACTAGAACACATTCACTCACCTTGGTCTCAGGTCCAGTGCCTCAGTACTCAATAAAGCCTCTTGGCCTTCAGTAGGTGCCCAATAAATGCTCCTAGAACACAATTAAAATGTGTGTTATACAGTAAAGATTCTGTAAAGGTTTAAGGAAACAAACTAGTTACAGTACAGTTACGGTGTTATCACGCTAGCTACAGGTCATGTAAATCTGTTTTAATGTCAGACAGACAAAGAAAGGAAGGACAGAATGTGAAGATTAGTTCAACAAGAACAAATTTCCCTATAAAACAACTGCCCAAGCCAAGTCCTGGTGAGGCCTCATGCCTGCCTGTACTCCCTGACCCTTGTGTCTTTCATTGAAAAATATAAAGAAACTCCACTAAAGACAAGTTCTACCAGTCACGGATTGTGACTCTTTCCACATTCTTTGTGGAAAAAAGTCACCAGGGATCACGTGGGAGAAGCCAGTTTCAGTGCCAGCAACTGCCTCTCATGTACAGCAGACTTGTGTGCTGCTAGGACGCGCCACAGGCTTCAGCGAAACTGTCCACATGGAGAGCGGCTAGCAAGGAAGACCTGACGATCTTCTGGAAATCTTCCACTGAGAACCCTACGGATCTTAATGGTCCAGTCCACACCTGGTCATACTGGTGGCCGAGAACCAAGCAGCTTCTCATTCTGTTGTGCCCGGCATCGCCACAAGTCAGGGGCCCACGCATGCCAGCTAACCACAGCGTCTGCTTTCAATGGCACAGCTGCAGCCCTTGCTCCTTCCTGCCCACACCAAGCCCCCAGGCCTCGGTCAGGTGCGGCTACGCTAGGCCCAGGCTGAAAGTGTAAAGCCCATTATTCTCAGAGGCCTACAAAGAGAACTTCAACCACTTGTAGCAGGGCTTCCCTTTAATCTGAGCCAACAAGGTACCCATGTACTTGGATTTTCAACACTCGATTTGGGAATCAGCTGCAGAATCCCAAATTCTGCTTAAAACGTGAAGCCATGTTCCCCTCAGAGAGCTCCCGTTTGCTGTACCTAATGTTGTCTCTTGAAAGAGAGAGAGAAATGGCTGCCTTCCAGTTGGTGGTAACTCATGGCAACATTGTGTGAAACAGAACAGAACATACAGTCCTGTTTCATTCTCATGCTCGCCAGCGTGTTCAAGTCCATTGTTGTAGCTACTGTGCCAGTTTGTCTCATCAGAGGTTTCTTTTGATCTCTCTGGTCCCCTAGGTCACCAAATACATGTCCTCCAGGGACTGGTTCTTCCTAATGATGCATCCAAAGTGAGTAAGCAGGACATTGTTCTGTTATGATGTGCAGGGTTTTCATTGTTTACTCTCAAGGACACTGAAATGTATACTGTTTAGGCCAGGCCAGCCACCAGTGTCTGATCCTGTTGCCTTCTGAGCAGGAGACTACCATCGTGAGAAGCCAGCCAGCCCTTCCTAAGGTTCCTGACACCTTTGGCTCACCCTCTGTGCCCTGGGCCAGACATGGAGTTGCAGGAGCCAAAACTGCCCAAGAGCTGTACAGCATCCCTGACAAGCTGGCCTGACTTGTGAACACATCACGGAGAGTTCCTATGGACAGAACTCCCACACCGTGGACAGACGGCATGATGAGGGCTCTGGGAGGGTGAGGTCAGGGAGCGTACTGCCTGTCCCTTCTATAGTGATGGAAGGTTGAAACCCAGGACCGTCAGAATGGGACCCATCTCCCAGCCTGGGGCTTACACCTCACATGGCTCTGTTCCACGGAGACTAGGAAGTGCCTACCCCATGGGAGAGGGATGTCCTGCCAGCTTATCTGGCCATCCACAGGCACCCAGAACAGCTGAGTGGGTGTGCTCCTGCTGCCAGGCCTCCACACCCAACAAGCATTCCACACCATCCTGGGAACAGGCTCGGGGCTTTGTGTGTTAGGGAGCGGGGCAAGGTAGACTGCAGCCAAAGTTGTCTCAATGTGTCAGGACACCAGGCAGGAGCTCAAGCGATACCCAAAGGCGTTCTTTCTCAGCAACAGATGCATCTGCCTTCACAGGCTTGTCCTTGCTGCTGAGATGCTTCGTGGACATGTGAGACCCTCATGGCCCCACTGGCTGTCAGTTCCATCTGGAAGTAGGATTGAAAGAGTATCTTAGATTCCTAGTGCTCCTGTAACAGAAATACCAAACACACACACACACACACACACACACACACACACACCCATACACGCAAAAGCTGTTGCTATTGACTCACAGTGACTCCATGAGGACACAGAGCAGAACTCTTTAATAGAATTTCCAAGGAGTGGCTGGTGGATTTGAAATGTCAACTTTGGCTTTAGCAGCTGTGTAAAGCTTTTAACTACTGTGTCCTCAGGGCCAAATACCACCAAGTGGGTGACTTTAACAGACAAATTTATTTTCTCACAGTTTAGGGAGTTGGAAGTCCAGATTCAGGGTGCTAGCTTCTGGGGACAGCTTTCTCTCTCTGGGCTCTGAGGGAAGGTCTTTGTCTCTTCTCAGCGTCTGCTCTTCCATTCCCTGGCGGTCTTCCCAGGACATCTACCTTGCTGCACCTGATTCCTTCTCTCTGCCTTCTCAGCTAGGGTTATAGCTCAGAGATGATTGGCTTAAGACACAGTCTAAACTGGTACAACCTAAGTAACATAAGAAAAGTCCTGTTCCCAAATGGAGGTACATCTCCAGGTATTTAAAAAAGAAGAAAACCATTGCGGTTGAGTCAATGCTGATTGACTGCAACCCTATATTACACAGTGGAACTGCCCCACGAAGTCCACAAGAAGCGGTTGGTGAGGAACAGCCACCGTTTTTTAGCAGCTAACTTCTTCACCACTGTGCCACCAGGGCCCCTCCCTAAGTATAGCGCTGGGACTGACAACGCGTGTTTCAGGGGATAACACTTCAATCCGTAAGAAAGAACGTAAAAGGGGAAGAGCAAAGAAAGCAAGCAAGGTGAAAGTTGACATCTGTCGCTCCACGGAGAAGACACCCCCAGACTGTCCCTGTGCCAGCTGCCAGCCAGGGTGAGGGTCAGCACTCAGTAACTCAGTACTGGACACCTGTGCGCTGGCCCGGCCCTGGCTCAAACCCTTCCCTTCCCTGATAACCCAGCACCATTTCAGAAACCCTCTGTATCCAGGGACTGCCCTGATGAGCTGTCCAAGCACCACCTCACCTGCAGTTGTGCTGTTGTTAGCAGCCACAGGTGGCATTATGATTTGTGACTGCGCCCTGCGTATCAGGGGAGAGCTGCACTCCATGCCAGGCTTTCAGTGGCTGAGTTTTCAGAAGTAGATCACCAGGCCTGTCTTCGGAGGTGCCTGAGGGTAGACTTGAACCTCCGGCAGCTAAGTCAGCAGCTGAGGTTAATTGTGGTTAACCATTTATACCACCTGAAGTCAGGCCACTCAAAATAGTTCAAAAGAATGTGACTTCAAATGCATACGCTACGTTGTTCAAAGAAGCAGGCTTTTCCTTTAAGTGGCCGTGTTGGCACCACCAACAGTCAGCGTTGCCCACCCCTGCCCTGGGTCAAGGAGCTGCTACTGATGACATGGATGAGAGGGTGGAGCCATGCCATTCTCCTCTCAGGCTGTGTGGGGCTGGAGCACCCCGAGATCCCTACCTCAGCTGGCAGAGCAGAGTGGGTGTGGGCGTGAGATGCCTCCACCAGGTGCACCTGAGCTGATGTCTGCCATGCCACTCTGCCGATCCCCAAAGAGCTGGCCTTGGGTAGGTCACCCTTGTCTCCAGTCTCTTGCCCTCCATAGGAGGGATGGCCTCCCAGCAGGCCGCCAAATGCATCTATAGGACGAGGCTCACTTCAGCTCTTTGGTCCCGGGGTTAACACCTATGAAGGAAACATCCTGATGACTTTCAAATGTGCATAATCACCTCTGAGAAATGTGCCAGGCGCTTCACAGTCACTCACCAGACAAGACTGGGAGCTTGCCTTTGGACAGGGGCATGAGCGAGCTATCAATTTCATTTGCTGTCACGTGTGCTGCCATTACATGGGGGCCTCCTGGGCTTGGCAACTGTCTAGGACTCGTGTGTTCCAATGCCTCATCTCTGCTGCAGCTCTTTTTAATTAGAAACACTTCTACCAAAATGAATCACCATTCAAAATTCCAGCTGGGGAAGCAATTTCTTTCCTACATAGTGAAATTGTACTCAAGCCCACTGTCTTAGGCTTGATTCTCTAGAGAAACATAATCAGCCAAATATATAAATATGTATATAGAGAGAGATTTATATGAGGGAAACAGCTCATGTAATTGTAGAAGCTGGAGTGTCCCTAGCCCACGGATCTGGATAGAGATTTCTCCTGGTTCACGTAGCCACAGGGGCTGGTGAAACCAAGGCTGTTAGGTTGCAGAGCAAAGTTCACGCTCATAGGCTATGAAGATTGACAAACTGCGAGATCGGTAGGTCACCTGCTGGCTCAGGTCCCGAGAACCATGGGTCAGATGAACAGGAGACAGCTGCAGGATCCAAAGAGGGCAAAAACAAGTATCTCAACTTACATTCGGAGTCAGGCCACACACCGAAGGAAGCTTCCTTTCAATTGACGGCCTACTCAGAGCAGAGCTCATCACTGAAGCGATCACATGGTAACACGGGAATCATGGTGTATCCAGACTGACATGTAATCTTAGCCCCCACAGCCACTTGGTCAAGAAGTGCAGAAGTTCAAACAAACTCATCCAGCACGTTAGTTACTTTCAGTGTATGTTTCCTGTTCAGGAACCCTGAGTCTGCCCAGCCTTGTGCTTTGGAGGTTCAGACACAGGTGGGTAGGGCCCTCAAGAGGATAACAGTTTAGGAATTCGGTACCTCCTAGCCTTATGAGGTGGCTTCTTTCCTTAGAGGCTGCAGGTCCCCCATACTTTCCCTGGGTTATTTTGCATTTCTATCACTTCTCGACCAGTTCGTCACACTGTGGCGACTGGTGTGGTGCTGTGATGCCAGAAGCTATGCCACCCTTATTTCAAATATCAGCAGGCTCATCCATGGGGGACAGGTTGCAGCAATGCTCCCAAGCTAAGACAGACTAGCAAAACACAGAAAACTACATCTAAAAAAAATCAGCCTGTGAAAATCTTATGAACAGTGACAGAACACTGTCTGGTATGGTGCCTGAAGATGAGCCCCTGAAGTTCAAAGGCACTCAAAAGACAACTGGAGAAGAGCTGCCTCCTCAAATTAGAGTCGACCTTACTGATGTGGATGGAGTCACGTTTCCAGGACCTCCATTTGCTAATGTGGCATGACTCAAAATGAAAAGCAACAGCTATAAGCATCCATTAATGATCAGAAACTGGAAGGCACAAAATATGAATCAAGGAAAATTGAAAGTCAAAAATGAAATGGAACACGTAAAGATCAATATGCTAGGCATCAGTGAGCCAAAATGGACTGGTATTGATGGTTTTGAATCAGAGAATTTTATAATCTACTAGGCTGAAAATAACAAATTGAAGAGGAATGGCATCATGTTCGTCATCAAAAAGAACATTTCAAGATCTATCCTGGACCAGAATTCTAGAGTGATGGGATAATAGCCATATGCGTACAAAGAAAACTATAAAATACAACTATTATTCAAATTTACTTACCAATCACAAATGCAAAAGATGAGTGATCTGAAGATGTTCTAACAACTTTTACAGTCTATATTTATCAAACATACAGTCAAGATGCATTAATAATTACTGGTAACTGGAAAGTGAAAGTTGGAAACGGGAAGAGGGATGAGTAGTTGGAAAGTATGGCCCTAGCAACAGAAGTGAAGTTGGAGATTCCATGACAGAAGTTTTCAAAACTATCAGTCAATTCATCAGAAACATGTTTCGTCAGTGACACAAATGGGAACTATACACACAGACTTTGCCGTATGGAATACGCAGGAATTAAAACAACTACACTGGCAGAAAGAGAAAATGGAGAGGCTCAGTATCATCTGTCAAAACAAGCCTGGGGCCAACCATAGAACAGATCATTAGTTTCTCATATACAAGTTCATGGCAAACCTGAAGGAAATTAAAACAAGTCCATGAGAGTCAAAACACCTTGAGTACATTCCACCCGGATTTAGAGACCATATCAAGAATATCTTTCCACGTTGAACTCTAATGACCAAAAACCAGATGAGTCGTGGGGTGACGTAAAGGACATCACACATAAAGGAAAACAAGAGGTTGCTAAAACGACAAGAAAAGACCAAAACAGACGTCAAAAGAGATTCTGAAACTTTCCCTTTGGACATAAAAATAACTAAAGCCAGTGGAAGAAGTGGTGAAACAGAAGACCTAGATGGAAGACTTCAAAGGGCAGCTTGAGAAGACAAAGTATTATAATGACATGTGCAAAGGTCTGGAGTTAGAAAACTAAAAGGGAAGAACATGTTTGGCATTTCTTAAGCTGAAAGAACTGAAGAAAAACGTTAAGCCTTGAGTCGTGTATTGAAGGGTTCTGTAGGTAAAATGTTGAATTTCACAAGAAGCATCAAAAGAAGATGGAAAAGAATAGAATACACACTGTCTCGATACCAGAAAGAATTGGTCCATATTCAACCATTTCAGGAAGCAGCACATTATCAAGAATTAGTAACATTGACAGAAGTCCAAGTTGCACTAAAGGTATTAGTGAAAAACAAGTTTCCAGGAATTGATGGAACATCATCTGAGATGTTTCAACAAGTGGGTGCAATCCTGAAAGTGCTCACTTGTCTTTGCCAAGAAATCTGGAAGACAGCAACCTGGCCGACCACTTGGAAATGATTCATATCAGTACCAATTTCAAAGAAAGGTGATCCAACAGAATGTGGAAATTACTGAACAATATCATTAATATCACACACAAGCAAAATTTTACTGAAGATCATTCAAAAGTGGTTGCAGGAGTACATTGACAGAAATTTAACCCAGATTCAGAAGGGGATGTGGAAGAAGGGGATGTGGAAGAAGCAGATGTCAGATGGATCATGGCTGAAAGGAGAGAATGAAAGAAAGATGATTACCTGTGTTTTATTGACTGTGCAAAGGGATTAAACTACACGGATCATAGCAAATTACGGACACTGTTGTGAAGAATGGGAGTCCCAGGGTACTTTACGTGCTCATGCAGAACCTACTCATGTACCAAGAAGCAGTCATTGGAACAAAGCAAGGGAATACTAAGTGGTTTTAAGTTAGGGAAAATGCACATCTAGATTGTACCCTTTCACCATACTTACCCAGTTTGTATGCTTAGGAAATAATAGGAGAAGCTGAACTGTGGAAAAAAAAAATGGAGCATCAGAATTGGAGGAAATCTCACTAACAACCTCTGATACGCAGATGACACAACCTTGCTTGTTGAAAGCAAAAAGAACTTGAAGCACTTACTGAATAAGATCAAAGACCACAGTCTTCAGTATGGATTACACTGTATCATAAAGGAAACAAAAATCCTCACAACTATACCAATAAACAACATCATGATAAATGATTAAGAAAATTCTGAAGCTATCCAAAGTTTCATTTTACTAGGATCTTCAGTCAACATCCATGGAAGCAGCAGTTAAGAAATCAAATAACCTATTGTATTGGTCAAATATGCTGCAAAAGACTTCTTTCAAATGTTGGGAAGCAAAAACGCCACTAAGAGAAATAAGTTATATCTGACCTGTTGTTGTTAGGTACCATCAAGTGTCAGTTCCAACTCAAAGCAACCATGTGCACAACAAAACACTTCCCAATCTTGCTCCATGTCCACAATTGTTTTTATGCTTGAGCCCATTGTTGAGGCCACTGTGTCAATCCATCTCGTTAAGGGTCGTCCTCTTTCTTGCTGTCCACCCACTCTACCAACCATAGTGTCTTTCTCCAGGGAATGATCCTTCCACATGTCCACATGTCCACATGACCACATGTCCAAAGTATGTAAGATGCAGTTTTGCCATCTTTGCTTCCAAGGAGCACTCTGGTTGTACTTCTTCCAGAACAGATCTGTTTGTTCTTTTGGCAGTCCATGGTACATTCAAGATTCTTCTCCAATACTCCAATTCAAAGGCATTAGTTCTTTCTCTGTCTTCTTTGTTCATTGTCCAGCTTTCGCATTCATGTGATGCGGTAAAAATTGTGGGTTAGGTCACGCACACTTTAGTCTTCAAGGTAACGTCTTTACTTTTCAATACTTTAAAGAGATCCTGTAAAGAGATACCTGACCTAGGCCATGTGTCATGGATTGAATGAATTCCATAAAAATTGTGTAACAATTTGGCTGTGTCATAATTCCTGGTATTGTGTGATGTTCCTCCACGTTGTATTTCCTTCCCCTGTGATATTAATTAGGGTGGATGGGCAGCAGTTGAGCTGGTAGAACAAGATTCAGTGTGTAAGTATGTTTTGTGCTTGAGACAATCTCTTGAGATATAAAGGAAAAGATCTGGCAGAGAGATTTGGGAACCTCACACCATCAAGAAAGTAGCACTGGGAATAGAGTGTGTCCTTCAGACCTGAGGTTCCTGAGCCAGGCTGCTCCCCAGCCAAAGACTGAGACATTACAAGGACTTTCCTCCAGAGCTGACAGAGGGAAAGCCTTCTTCCTCTAGAGTGGACACCCTGAATTCAGACCTGTAACCCACTGGACTGTATAAGAATGAACTTTCCTTTGCTAAAGCCATCCACTCATGGTATTTCTATTACAGCAGCACTAGCTGACTAAAACACCATGCTGTTTCTAATTGCCTCATATGTATATGAAAAGTGGACAACTAATAAGGAAGATGGAAGAAGAATTAATGTTTATGGATTATAGTATTGGCAAAAGGATCTGATTTGGAAAAAAAGGCAATCAGAATGCTTATGAGAAGCAAAAATGATGAGGTTTCATCTCATCTTTAGGATACTAAGAGGGACTAGTCTCCAGAGAAGGACATCATGCTTGGTAAAGTAGAAGGTCAGAGAAAAATAAGAAGACCCTCAATGAAATGGATTGACATAGTAGCTGCGACAATGGGTTTAAACACAACAATGGTTGAGAGGATAGCGCAGGACGGGAGGGTGTTTCATCCTACTGTGCACAGCTTCCCTATAAGTCACAACCAACTCAGTGGCATCTAACAATAGCAATCAATTTTTCAATTTCTGGGCTGCTAACCAAAATTCTGGAAGTTTCTGCCCACCCAGAGTCCTTTTGGAAGAAAGTCGTGTAGATCTAATTGTAAATGATTGCAGCCATCTAAAGCTGTACGGAGTACAGGGCCTGTCTGAGACACAGAAGTCTGCCATGAATCAAACTAGACTTGGCAGGCCCTGGAGATGGTGATGGATTTTACAATTCATGTGGATCACAAGGTGCTGTTAGGACAACACGGCTGTGTGTGGACCTGACCATTGTGGCTGTTGACTAACGGGGTCACCCCCTACTGACCTTTCTTACAAGCCACTGTCTGTGTGTATTTTCAACAGTGATTGGCTCATAAGGAGACAGAAATGATCTTTGAGTTGGGGAGCAATACAATGGTTTGGGATCTCTAGGTAGGTGATGCAGAGGAAATCAATGAGAAGGTGAAGGAGGACTGGATTAGTCAGGAAGAGAATGAAGATGGAACCAGAGAGCAGACATGGAGACATTGTTCCCAGGGACCAGCAACAGCAATGATTAGAAAAGTAACCCCGATGTTAGAACTTTATGATAAACATGTTTTTAATAAGTGAAGTTTCATTTCCATCATTCACTTGTCAATTTGTGGTATTGTGGTAGCTTACATGTTGCTGTGATTTGGGAAACTATGTCACTAGTATTTCAAATTCCAGCAGGGTCTCCCATGGTAGATGGGTTTCAACAGAGCTTCCAGACTACAACAAACTAGGAAGAAGGTCGGATGATCCACAAGCCAGTGAAAGCAACGGGTCATAACCCAGCATTGTCAGATAGAGTGCTAGAAGAGGAACTGTCTACACAGGAAGACATTCCAAGTTTCCAGTGGCTGCAACCATGATCTCCAGCAATACCAGTCCTCATGGAGATGGCACACAAGCAGGCAACCTTCCACTCTATTAGACATAGCTGGAGCCAGGTTGTAGGTGGCCAACAGCAAGAATTCATTTCCCCAACAGAAGCTGTAGGACAGAGACACAGTGGGGCTCTGCAGAGACACAGAACAATCTGGTGCAGAATGACACGGTGGAAGGCTTTGCCTCTCTTCAGATGTGCTACGTCTGATACTGACCAGGTGCCAAGGTTTTATTTCCCACTGTTAGGATTTTGCCTCTCTCTCTTTCCTGCAGACTATGTGGGATAGTTCTTTCTCCTTAGAAGCTGGTCAAAAACAAGTGGAATGATCCAGTGCCTTCTACACACAGGTGGTTGCCATCAAGTCAATTCAAGCTCATGCTACCCCACGAAGGTCAGGGAAGCACCCTGTTCCAGAGGGTTTTCAATGGCTTGTGTTTTGGAGTTAGATCACCGGGCCTTTCTTCTGAGGTATCTCTGGGTGGGTTTGAGCCTCCAACCTTTTCGTTAGCAATGAAGTGTCTTAATGTTTTGCACCTGCCATGGAGTCCTTTATGAGTATGAACTCCTGGATTTCTTGTAATGGTCTACAGAGATAGAAGCTATGATTATCCCTCTCCGTGGTGGGGGAGGCTGAGGCTTAGAGACTACATCTCCCCTTTGGACAATGCCACCAATGACAAGAGCTCAAACACACATTGAGTCCTTCCTAAGTCCCAGGACTGGACTATAGGCTTCCTGTGTTTGTAGAGTCATAGGGTCTTTACAACCACCCGCAAACAAGGGGCCGTTCTTATCATCTCTCTTTACAGATGAAACCAAGGCACCACAGGGCTCCCCAAATCCCACAGTTCCTACAGGTATCAGGCTTCAGGGATTTGTCCTCTGTTCTCTGTCTGCCAGCTCCGAGCTGTTGCTACCCCATAAGGTAAGTATCAGTTTCCCACGCAGAAATGAAAGGACACAGATTGGCTCAGGGGTCACAATGCAAACATCCTACAGAGAGACGACAGGGAGGTCCCTCCACCATCATGTGAACAGCCACTGCAGCCACTATCCTCTGCATACCATCAATATGACTGAGGTGGTACCCTGTGTGGAAGTCGACACTCAGTCCCTGGTCACTGATGGTGTCTGGACACCTGTCCCACACTGACTCCTTTTCTTGCAGCCTCAGATGCCATCCCAAGTGGACAGAGTGTCTGAAGCATCAGAGCTGCTTACTGTCTGCTACGGGGGTGACAGGACCCTGGTCACTGAGTCTCTGGAGGAAGATCCAGGTCTGTTTCTCAGCTACAAGGGGCTCTCTCATCTCCATGAAATGGGGGTCCTGGGACCTTTTATGCATCTGGAACCTTCCCTCCCTCGGTGCTTATTACCACCCCAAGCACCCCTGCCCTTAGTCCTAAGCTCAGAAGGCTAGGCTCTGGTGCCCTGTCTCTGTCTCCTTGGTTTCAGTAACACTAACACCACAAGCAGTGACTTTAAAGAACAGGAATTTATTGTCTCCCTGTTTGGAGACTCAGTATCCAAATCAGCGTCTCAGCCATGTTGATTCCTGCTACGGGCCTCTCTCTGAGTTTTGATGTTTACTGCAGACCCTTGCCTTGTAGGCAGTCCTCACATGGTGTCTGTCTTGCTCTTCACGTGTGCATGTGTGCACACGTGTGTGTGCGTGTTTTCCCCTTTTTATAAGACACCACTCAGGGAGAACAGATTTAGGACCCTCCCTGCTCTGGTATGACCTCACTGGAATAACAAAGGAAGACTCCATTTCCAAACAGGACCCTATTTACAATACACGTGTTAAGACTTCAACATATCTTTTGAAGGAAACATTTCAATCTGTAACACTCTCCTTTAACTGCATCTGTCTCTACAGAACAAGAAGGCTGTGGGGCCAAGGGTGCTCTTACTGGGAGTTTGTGCATGGTGCATGCCTGTCGTCTAGATCACATTGCAGATATCCAGGGGCTGGAATTACTCACCAATAGCCCTTAGGACCCTCCAGCTTTTGTCACAGGGTCAGTCCTCTCAGGGGGTATGTCCCCTAGGAGTGGGACCCATTTTGAGGGGCAGCCAAAGCCACTCCTGAGCCCAGGCCCCATGTGCTACCCGTGGGCGAGGGTAAGCTAAGGGGCCTGGCTGTAACTCAGGCCCATGTCCCCTCTGAAATCCTGGGAATTCCATATTCAAGCCTATATTCACATTCTTAGAAGTACACCAGGGCCAAGGTCACATTGAGATGGGCTTTCTCCAGCCACTGCTTGCTGGAGTTACAGTGTGTATTAGCTCAGACCTCTGGGTCATGACCACCTGACCATGCCTAGTACCCTGTCCCAGGGTGCTAATCTACACAATCCAGTACCACTCCTACCTTGTCACTGAGCTCTGAGACGTCTGTGAAGAAGCAAGACCCCAGGCTTCATTTTCTGGTAACATCAGAGAAGAGTGGGTAAACTCTTGTTCCCAGGCCTGCCAATGGCCTTCACCCTCAGACATCCCCGCTGACCTCATTTTCTGCATCCTGGTTTCTTTTGAAACTAGAGAACCCATGTGGCAATTTATATAGCACAAGAGGGTAGTTTCCCTTACCACAGCCAGCACTGAGGGACAGTAAAGAGAAAGTTGGATGTTGTGGTTTTAAAGAATAGTTTTTGTCTTCCTACAGGGTCTGCACAAAGTCATGACTGGGCCCTCCTTTTATGACCTCTTTCTGGTCCCTTGGAACTTGGCAAGGACTGAAGCACCTCTGAGTGGACTTGAACCTTAGCCTTTCAGTTAGGCACAAAATACATTCACCAGTGCATCACCAGGGATTCCAATGATGGAGGCAGATGCAGCTATAAGCACCAAGGGACCACCGAGGGTTGGGAGCAGCCACTGGAAGTAAGGAGAGGGTCCGGAGTGGTTCCTCACCCAGAGCTTTCAGAGCTCAACATGGTCAAGATCCTGATTTGGTCTTTTAACCTCCAACACCATGAGACAATAAATTCCATTAAAGCCATCCGCCTTGTGGTAGTTTGTGATGGCTGCCCTAGGTCGCCAAGACAGCTGGCCTCAACTTCAGCCTCTGGATCACTCTCTGGGGCTGGTGTCTCTGGGGATGGACTGATGAGCAGAGAAATACAGCCAGAGGTCAGCTTCACTGAACTAAGACCAACCAAATAAACTGCTTCCGGTAAAAGCACAGATGAGCAATCCTCAGCCGCTAAAGCCACACTGACCCCAGAGAGGGAGTGCAACCAAACAAGGCACTTGGCAGCGTCCCGGCAGGCAAAGAAATTCCATCTCCTGAAGGATCAGCAAAGAAGCCTGCCTGGTCACGGTCCATCGCAAGGATGTGAGAAAACAACAAGAAATGGCCCATCACCTCCACTTGCTGCAGCCTTTCTGGTTGTTTGCTGGTCTGTGTTCAATGCTACAAACCCCAGAGACCTTTCTAAAAATGACCTAAAATACCTCATCTACAAATGAACCAAATCTTTCCTTTCTGGTTACTGTATATCGTCTGATCACCCTAAATGTGAGTTACTAATCTGTTTTTCCAGGCCTTTCTGTCTCGCTTTGCACCAAGAATGGAGATTTGCAGATGTTGTATTATCGTGGGGCCGTGCAGCCTGCTCCAACTCACAGCAACCATCTGTACAACAAACAAAACACTGTCCGGTTCTGCGTCAACCTCCAAGTCACTGTTACGCTTAATCCCATTGCTGCCCTCTGTGACAATCCGTCTTATGGAGGGGCATCTTCTTTTCCACTGACCCTCTGCTCTGCTGAGCATGATGTCCTTCTCCAGGGAGAGGTCTCCCCTGATGACACGTCTGAAGCGCCTGAGACAGAGTCTGGCCATCCTCGTTTCTAAGGGGTATTCTGGCTGTACTTCTTCTAAGACTTCCAGATAGATTTCATTTAAATATAATAAACTGAAGTCAGTTGGCTTGCCAGGGCAGAAGTCTTCATCTGCTAGGACTACCATAACAAAACAGAAGAACAGAAGTCAGAAGAACAGAAATGTACTCTCTGAGAGTTCTGGAAGCCAGGAGTCCTAAATTAGGCCATTAACAGCATCATGCTATCTCTGTCTGCTCTAGGTGAAGGTCCTTCCTTGTCTTTTTCACCTTCTGATAAAACCAAACACCAAACTCACCACTACTGAGCTGATTCCAACTCCTAGCGACTTTATGTCTCACAATATAACTGACCCATAGAGTGTCCAAGGAGCGCCTGATGGATATGAACTACTGATTTTATGGTTAGCAAATGTAGCACTTAGCTACTATGACACCAGGATTTCTCATAGCACTAGAAATTTTCTAGTTTTACTTGACTTGTAGATGGACCCTTGCATTGTGTCTTTCCTCATTTGTGTTCTGTTTCCGTGTCTGTTCTGTTTTATAAGACAGAACTCAGAGGGGGCCAGCATTAGGACCCATGCCACTCCAGTGGAACTTAACTGATAATATCTTCAAAGGAGAACCCTGCTATGTAGAGTTTTAGAAATCTTAGAAAAGTAATAGATGTTCAGGTTTGTCAGACACAAACTCCTTCACTTTACTGCAAGGTAGTCAAAGCAAGTGAGACCTCGCAACAGTTGGAATTAGCAATTCCAATTACAATGATACTTTAATGGCTAGAGTCCAACTCTTTAGTCTTCAGACCTTTAATGAGAGGTCTTGAGAGGAAGGCTTAACCTTCGTGTCTTGAACTCAACAGAAATATCTCATAGAAAGTGTCCAAGGTCTTTGGCAGCAGACAGAATCTCAGTTCCATCTCTGCCTTCTCTGAGTAAGAAGAAATTTAAGGATTATATGTAAGTTTGTCACTTTGGCTCCTCATAACAAAGGCCAATGACTGATACCAACATCCAAGACTAATATGTCTTCTCTCCAAGGTTAGAAATGAACAGAATGACACACCTTTCCTCCAAAGTTAGAGATCACAGGGGATGTTTGGTTTTATAGCATGTTTTTCTGCGTCACAGCATGCCAAATCAAAGTGAAGGTAAGTGTTGTTTACATTCTTTATGCACTTCACATGCTGGTAGGCTTCAAAATTCAGAAATTTTCTAAATAGCTTTCTCATGGCTTATTGTTAATGTTAGCCTACTAATTAAAAAAAAAAAATTTTATTGAGCCCCCTCCTCTGTTCCCTGGTGGTATAGTAGTCAAGTGCTGCTTAACTACAGATTGGCAGTTTGAACCCACCAGGTGCTCCTTGGCAAGTCTGTGGGGCAGTTCTAACTCTGTTTGATAGAGTGGCTATAAGTTGTCATCACCTCAGTGGCAAAGAGTTTCCTGCGCTAGGAACTGAGGAAAAATGCTGTCTCAGTCTCCTAGTGCTTTTGTAACAGACATGCCAAAACCATGTGGCTTTAAAAAACAGAACTTTATCTTCTTGAAGTTCAGGAGTTTAGAAGTTCAAATTCAGACTGTGGCTACAGGGGGAGGTCCTTCTTTGTCTCTTTTGGCCTCTAGTAACCAACCAGTCCTTGGAGTTCTTGGGCTGTGTGCTCATCTGCCTCTCTCATCGTCCTCAGATGCTGTCCACTCCTTTCTCTTGGTAGCTGTCCTGCTTTTCACATAACTCGGGAGTGGTCAGGTTTAGGATTCAACTTTTATTTGTATGGCTTTGTCTTAGTCATCTAGTGCTGTCACAGTAGAAATACTACAAGTGGGTGGCTTTAAAAAAAGAAATCTATTCACAGAAATGTAGGCTAAAAGTCCAAATTCAGGGGCATCAGCTTCAGGGAAGTCTTTCTCTGTTGGCTCTGAAGGAAGATCCTTGTCATCAGTCTTCCCCTGGACTATGAAATTCTGAAGCACAGGGACCACAGATCCAAAGGACAAGCTCTGCTGATGGCAGTGCTTCGGTCCCACTGATATAAGATCCCCAACTCTCTGCTTTCTTCCCTGTCTTTTATACCCCAAGACATTGCCTCATGGATCACACCATCTTACATACTGAGTCCTGCCCCACCAGCACAACTACTGCCCATCCCCCGTTTTTAATATTACAAAGGCAGGCTTTACAGCACATAAGAACATTATACAATACCAGGAATCATGGCCTAGCCAAATGGCAACATACATTTTGGGGGGATAAAATTCAATCCACGATAGAGTTCAATTGATTGATTAATTATGTTTCATTAGATTGCATTATGGAAAGTAATTACGTTGCATTAGATTACATCCATAGGTAAACTATTGTTGCCATCAAGTCAATTCTGATTCAAGGTAACCTACAGGACAGAGTAGAACTGCCCCTATAGGATTTTCTCCTGCATTATGGGAGCAGATTTCTTCTTTGGAACAGTTGATAAGTTCAAACCACTGATCTTTTGATTAGCAGCTTAACACTTAACCACTGTGCAACCAGGCTCCCTATAGGAGTTAGGTTACCAATACGTATTGTGGGGAGGCACATTCAAGCCATAAAGCATGCTGAACAAAATATACATGGCACCCAGCCTTATGAAGCTTCTATTTCAATGATGGGGACGATCACTGAATATGCTTGTGCCATCATCCTCAATACGCAATTAAGAACTCTCATAAAAGCTAGGAATCAAAAGGGAGGCTGTTCAGGGATTGAATCTAGAGAGCCCTAATCAAGGAGGTCATGATGTGAGCTGAAGGGTTGGCAGGAAGAGACGGAGGATAGGGAAGGGAGCTACACTGGACTGCCTTTATGCAAAAATTAATCTAATTCAAAATTTAACAGTGCATATTAGTACGAAATGTCTGTCCTTAGAGAGTGATAAAATCCATCCTTGATAACCTTCTTCCTTACATCATACTCATTCAAAGCCTCTCTTCCTCACTAAAGACATCACGATGCCCTGGATCTGTGGAGCTGAGAGTCCCCAAAGAGATGTCTGAATCCAATCCTCTCTCCCCATACTTCTTCCAGAAATTATAGTGAAGACTTTTCTTTTTTAAAATTACTGAAAAGTAATTCATATTCATTGCAGGAGATTTAGAAAATACAAATAAACCTAACCCACTGCCGTCATGTTGATTCCAATTCATAGCAACCCTATAGACAGAGTAGAACTACTACATAGAGTTTCCAAGGAGATCCCGGTGGATTTGAACTGCCAACCTTTTGGTTAGTAGCCATAACACTTAATTACTACTCCAGTAGGATTTCCAAAAACAGACCTATAGAAATGTAAATTATTTTTAGAAAATATAAGTTGTTGGGTGCAATCATGTCAATTCAGATTCACAGTGACTTCACATATGAGTTGAGCTGTCCCATACAGTTTTCTTGGCTGTAATCTTTACAGAAGCAGAGTGTCAGCTCTTTCTGCCATGGAGCCTCTGGGTGGCTTTGAACCACCAACCTTTTGGTTAGTAGCCGGGAGGTTAAATGTTGCCTGTGTCTGCATCACCTTCATGATCTTTGATATGTTCCAAGCCATTGTTGAGGCTATTGTGTTAATCCATCTCGTGGGGAAGTTGGGACCTTTCCACTTTACCAAACATGGTGTCCTTTTCTAGAGATTGGTCTATCTTGGTAATATGCCTAAAATAAGCAAGCTAAAGTTTTACCATCCTCCTACAGGTGAGAGTAAGTTCCAGGAAGGTATTGATGTAATTGAGTCAGGAACAACCCCTAAGATGAAGCGGCCTTAGGCTGGATTCTCTGTTGTTGTTGTTGTTAAGTACCTTTGAGTCCCAGGAACTGGAGTTCAGCCGAACAGGAGCCAGTTGGAGAATCTGAACAAGCAAAAGCCTTGGCAAGGTGAGTAGGAAGGAACTAGGCAGTGGAGAGTAGACAATGAAGGCTGAGGGCGTGGGGAGTTGTCACAGGCCCCACCCTAACTAGTACCGCTCAGCAGATCCCACTCTGGGGGTGATCATGACGTTATACAACTGCCAAAACACTGAGAATCGTGGCCCAGTCAAGGTAAGCTGCAATCTTAACCACCACAATAACCAAAGGAGAGCCAAGCAAGGACTCACTGAGCCAGTCCTGCTCCATGCCCGGGGAGCCGCTGGCCACCATTCTTAGGATACACATGACAGACTGAATCTCCTCTTTTCTTTCACCTCTTACCCCTCTCCCAAAAAGGGATACAACAGAATTCGAGAGGAGGAATGGAAGAAGAGCTGGGAGACTTGTGTGTTTCACTGAAATGATTTGTCTCACTAGGACTGTAGACGGGAGCGAGCATCACAGGCCTACCTAAGGGATGGTCACCTGACCATATTTTCATGTGAGACAGATACTCTCACTTGAGAGATATGGGTTCTAGCTAAGCCGTCAGCACCAGGTGTACTTAGAAGGCAAGGACTCCAGTGTTAGCATTTATTCCCATATTTTTTGAAGTATATTACACAGACCAAAGGAGAAATAGGGAAGATTGTTAGAGTTGTTGGGATCAAATAGGTTAAATAAAGAATATTAAAGAGAGGAATATAACTGGACTTCACCATAAACTGAAAGCTCTTCTAATCTCAACCCAATATTGCAAGGATAGAACAGCAAGGGTGGGCATCTGGGGACCATGCCCTCAAGGGACATCAAAGTCAATTGGCATAGGTAGCTTATTGCTAAGAGAGTCTTCTGCACCCCGTATTGGTGAGTGGCATCTGGGTTCTTAAAAGCTAGCAAGCTGCCATCGGAGGTACACCACATGGTCTCAACTCATCTGAAACAGATCATCACTGAGAACACCAAAGACATGAGGGGAAAGAGCCCAGGAGACAGAAGGACCCGTGTGAATGGGTGACTGTATCAACATGTGACCAGGAGAACCAGATGGTGCCTGGCCACCACCAAAGGCAGTCGTGACGGGACACAAAATGTTGAGTCCCTGTTGCAACATGAGAATAAGAGAGGGTGCAGCTCAAGAACTCTGCTAAAAGACTACAGCTGGTGGTCTGATGGCCCAGGGATCCCCTGGGAGCATGGTCCCTAGACCTGCTGTTGTCCCTGTCTAGAAAACACTACTGAGGTCACCTCTTCAGGTAAAAGTGGACTAGACTTGGGGACATAGTGTGACCATATGGTGTGTGTACTTTATGGCTCTATGCACTTATAAGAGGCTGTCTTACTGTTTTCTTTCTAGATGGGAGAGAAGAAGGTGGAGAGGAGGGGGCAGGAGTTTGCTAAGAGTACCTGACAAGTATAAAATGAAAAGAGGAGTGAGATTTACAGGGTGAAGAGAGCCAAAGGAGCTGCAGATAGGCAGGCAGGCAAAGTTGGTTTGGATTGGTGGCTTTCACTTAATCAAATGAAAAAGAAAAACTAAAAGAACGTAAGATATTAAAGAAATATAGGCACAGTTTTCCATGTACGAGGTCTGACAATTCAGTCCTTGAACTTGTCCTAAGTACTACATACATCACTGCTGAATATTACTAGGATCACCTGCCGAGCACTCACCTTGGGAAGCTGTGCACCAACACTCGTGCCTAGTCTACCCTTCAAAGCTATTTTAGAACTCTTTGTCTGGAATGGCCATTATGCACGGTGGCAAGGTAGCTAGTTCACAAACTTAATTGTACAGCTGTTTGTGATGCGGTTTTCAGCCATTAAAGAAATAATGGTACTTGAACACCCTCCCCACTTACCTGCTCTGGCCTCAAGGGCCTTTTTTTTGTATCCAAAAAAAATTTATCGAAAGGAAGACACTTTGATGACATTCAGGACATTAAGGGTAATATAATGACAGCTCTGATGGCCACTCCAGAAAAACAGTTCCAAAACTGCCTTCGAGGGCAAATTAGACACTGGTGTCAGTGCGTAACTTCCCAAGGAGAGTACTTTGAAGGTGACCATAGCTCATTAATGGGGTATGTAGCACATTTTCTAGGGTGAGTTCACAAAAGTAATTGGCAGTCCTTGTATGCTTCCATTTCACAAAGCACTTAAGAGTGACCGTCTCATGATCACCTGCGTATACCTTGGGGCAGAAAGCATCAGTGCTCCTTTCACAATAAAACAGTACTAAGTAGAGACCAATGCTGTCATGTAAGCAAAGCTCCCAAGAAGATGGATTTGACCTCTGGTCTTCTGACTCCTACTGATCCATCAGGGAATGTCAGCAACCAAGAAGAACACCTGTTTAATAACCCAAACTTGGAGCAGAGCAGAGGGAATGGGTGGTGACTTGGATCAGAGGCCACGTGGAAACATCAGAGAAGGATACACACTGGGAAGGAGCTGTCAGAACCGAGGAAGGAGAGGCAAACTTGGTGTCAGGTTGATTCTGTAAGTTAAAGACCCAGCTATTCCCACGCTCTCTGGATGTCATGAGAAATGGATTACTTGACAGCTGGTGAAGGGAAACATAGTTTAGAATAGTTGGTTGAAAGAACAAAAGCCAAAGATCAAAAAAAAAAAAAAACAAGAAACACAGCAGGGAATGGACAAAACTTCTGATCCAAACACTTGAAGGATCCCAGCTTTACAGGAGAGAGTGGTACAGAAGACCCCAGGACAGAATTGATGGGAAGAGCCACCAGCAATGAAGAAAAGTCATCGCAGTCGTGTCCCCTTAAAGCCTTTGATCAAAACTTGACACTGTTTAGGGGTGAAAGACTTCACTGACATCTCGTCTATTTGACACTCACCCCCTGGCATGTTGTGGAAAAATAGGCACAAAATATTGATTAAAACATTGCCATGTAAACATTCTGGATTAGTGTTTACCCGCTACTCCTAATACTTTTGGTGGGGGCAGTAGTGTTCAGTAAGCCCAGTGATGACTTTTCCTTCAGGAGTAGTTGAAGAGTTCAAGGGCAGAGAGGCTTTCAGCCACAACTACCCCCTGTGACCTCATTGACTATTCTCTTTCAAGAGGGCAGAAGCCAGAAATCTGAATGCCCTTCTAACCAGTGACAAGAATGAGCAATTTGAGGGTAATGAGCCCTGAGCTAGTTGTTCCCCTCCCTGTTAAAGACAGCCCTTGGAGCCTGAACAGACACACATCTCACCTGGCACTGTTTTGGCTCTCAAGGCAACCCTTCTTCACCTGTCCTTCACTCGTCAGGCTTGGAGGGCTTAGGAAAACCAAGTCCATCTCTGTTTATCCAGCCTAGTGATTCTCACGTGGGGTGATTTTTGTCCTGGGAGATATTTAGCAATGGCCAGAGACCTTTTTTGATTATCATGACTGTGGAAAAGAGGAGGTGCTACTAGCATCTTGCCGGTGGAGACCAGAGATGCTTCTAAATACCCCATAATGCACTGGTCAGCCCCCAGGTCAGTCATTAAGGTCAAACTGTCACTCAAGTGGCGGAGGTTGAGAAACCATTCCTGCTCAAAGGACAAAGTGGAACCAAGCTGTTCTATGGCACTTCCAAAGCAGGAATTGTTACAACCCAATTTCTTAACCTGGGTGTGTGCTTTTCCTCACAACACATAATTCCAATGCTCATGTGTCCGAACGACAGAGAAGTGATGCCTTGTGGTCAGCCTGATCTCCCACTAAGGCCTGGTCTTTGTGCTAAAGATGCTGCTGGCAGATAAATTAGGCCACAGTGACTCAGCAAGGGGTGTGTGTGTGTGTGTGTGTGTGTGTGTGTGTGTGCGTGCATGTACGTAATTCCAGAATGCCACGGATGCATAGAGGAGGCATGTGCTGCAAAGGTTAGCTTCAGAGACAAAGTCAATTTTTAGACAAGCATTCAAAAAAGGCCTTCACTCTTCTCTGTCTTGTTTGCTGAGTGACTTTATAGAAGTCAGTTACTGACTCCCTTGATTGGTCAAAAAGAAATATTGTGCAAATAAAGATCATTCTTTAATCCTGGACAAGGATCTTTATAGAAAGTAGATTCTAGGATGTGTCTACAGGAATGTGTTGCATATTTCTAAAAATTGATGGGGAAAAAAATAACACTTTTAAAGGATCTTTCAGAAAGCTAAATAACTCAGATGTGTATCGCTTGGTGAACAGATGAACAGACTATTGTGTGTTGATATAATGGGACACTAGTCAGCTATATAAAGCAACACAATATTGATGTATAACATGGGCGAACCTTGAAAACACTGTGCTGAATGAAAGAAGTCACTCACAAATACCATGTATTTTATGAATCTATTTATATGAAATGTCGAAAGCAGGCAAATCACAGAGACAGAAAATAGATTAGTAGTTGCCAGGCAGTGAGGCGGTGGTGATGTGTGGGGCCAGGAGGCGTGGGGTTTTCTCTCGGGGTAATGAAAACGTTCTAAACCTTGCGGACAGTGATGTACGTAACATGCAAAGGCACCCAAAGCCACTGAATTCTAGAGCCTAGCAGGATTAAAATGATGACTTTTCTGTTATGAGAACTACATAAAAAAGAAACCAAGGTTAGGGAATATTCCCTTGGGAAGAGCTGATAAAATGAGTTACTTGGAAAAAAGAGGAGAGCAATCGTTTCTGTTCAACACTGTTCAACAACTACTGACGTATGGAAAAGAAAGCCAAGCAAGCATAGCAGAAAATGTCAACACGGCCTATGTTTGTAGATGGTACACTCAGCAGCTCATTCCCCTCAGAACCGGGCCTCTTGGTTCTGGGGCAGGATAATGAACAAATGTCATTGAACAGAAGCCATTCCCGTCTGCTAACCAGCACCCTATTCTCTCATTTTTATTCCTCCAGGCAGCTCCACTTCATGGGACTCATACAGAGTCTCACACAGTCCCGGTCAGTGCTGAACCTTGCCCAGGTAGTTGCCTACCCACCCCCAGACCTTTCTTCCCCAAAACATCTCCACCTCCAGCATCAATGGGTCCCAAACTCTGGGGCTAAAATGTTGTCTCTAAATAGCCCTAAGTCACCTGTGGCTTGAGCACTTAAGCATTTGACTGCTAACTGAAAGGTTGGTGGTTCAAATCTACCCAGAGGTGCCTCAGAAGAGAGGTCAGGTGGTCTGCTTGTGATAGGTCACAGCCATGAAAATCCTATGAAGTCACTCTACTGTCGACACACGGAGTCTCCAGGGGTCAGAATGGACTCAATGGCAACTGGTTTGGTTTGGGTTTGGAGCTGGATACTCTAGAGGAAGGGCAGAGCACCATTAGAAGTTCTCATTTTTGTTCTGACTCATAGCAACACAGCGTACAACACGATGAAACACTGGTCCTCAGCTGTTTCCATGATCACTGTTACACTTAAGCCTAGTGTTGCAGCCACTGGGTCAATCCATCTCATGGAGGGTCTTCCTCTTTTTGGCTAACCCTCTACTTTGCCAAGAGTGATGTCCTTCTCTAGGGACTGGTCACTCCTGACAACATGTCCAAAGTATGTGAGACACAGTCTCACCATCCTTGATTCTAAGGAGCATTTTGGCTATACTTCTTCAAAGACAAATTGGGTTGCTCTATGAATCAGCACAACAGAGCAAAGCAAACAATATTTGGGAAAAGCGACTGGCAGGTGAGTCATCCACAGCAGAGTATGACTCCTACCAAGACCCATGTTTGGCTGGGGAGCCAAAGGCCTTAAAAAAGCACAAGTATCTTGAAACCAAGTGTTTTGTTTTTTTGTTTATTTGTGTTTAAAAAGTAGAGGCAGGGTAGGAGAGGTTTGCCAACTGAAGAGAGCTCTCAAGATGACCTTCACTGCTTCCACCTGACGGCAGGCCCACTAGGAGCCGTTTCGCCAGGACTTCCCTTCCTCCTGGCCTCAGAGCAGAAGTTTGCTTTGCCTGCCCACTATGACCCCTTCCCTTGTTCCAGATGCCTCCAAGAAGGGCAGACTTCAAGCTGCCAGAATACTGCAACTACTCAGCCACCCTACTGAGTAATCTTGGGGCGGCCATAGTGACACCCCACCAAGACTTTCTCTGTGAAGGAGAACAGGCTGATCCAGGCAGGCCACATTTGAATGACAGTCCCCTGCTCATTGTTTTCCGCAATTACACTCTGCTGTGCTCTTGGCTTTTGGCAGATTGGGTTCTGTTCTGTATTCGCTTTGAAGCAGTACGTGAATCATCATAGCCAGCTTGAATCTTCACAACCGTGAATTAAAACAGTAACTCTAATTTAAGGTTGATTTAGATGCTCAAATAATTTTGGTTTTTAAAGTTGAAACACAGCAAAAGATCTTACTGAGGCTAAAATGAAAACAGATCAAAGAACATATGCAGGTCCAAACAGTGCAAATCTCTCGGTCTGCTTCTGAGTGTGGGTGGCCAGGAACTGCACACGGGGACCGCTGAGCTGCCTGGCACCTGGGCTGGCTGGCCGTGCATTGTTCACTGCCTCCTCATCCCCATCCCTGAGAAGACGCAGCAAGAAGTGATTGCTGCTGCTTCCCCCAGAGCGAGACCTCTCCCAAGGCCCTGCTGCTTTGTCCACGGGGGCCTGATGTATTTGTAACACCAGGAACGCACATGTAACTCACAGACGAAGCTGGTGACTAGGCACATTCCCCCAGGTGCTGTCCTTACCTGCAAGGATATCAGCAGCCCTGGGAGAAGAGGTGCCCACAAATGGAACACCCTGAGGGGCCTTACCTCCCATAGTCCCCTTCAGGTCTGGTGGGGACACTGGAAGCAGGGGATGTCTGTGGGGAATGCAGGTCTCCAACATCAAATGGGGGAGGAAAGAGCGGGTAGCCTGGGTAGTGAGGGTCCATGTGCCGGCCAGGTGGCCTGGTTGTCCAAGGCAAGTCCCGGGCCTCTGGGGACACAAGCTGGCCAGAACATCTGGGGTTGGGGTGGGAAGAGATGGGCACTGCAAGACTAGTTTACACATCTGGAAGAAGGACTCAATGTGTAAATGCCAAAGGCACAGACATGCATATATTAACACACAGGTACACACCACACACATATAAACACGTATGTGTACACCTAGAGACACACATCCCACCCATAAATATAGACATACAGGGAAGCACATATACTATACAGACACATAGGCGTATACACCACACATACACACAGATACACGCAGCATACACACACAGGTACAAATAACACATACAGACACACAGATATACATACCACCCATTTACACATACCAGAGACATACACACCACACAGACACACATACCACACAGATATACATACCAGACACAGACATGCAGACATTAACATACATACACAGATACACATAAAATACTGACACTCACTTCACACTCACCAACTTATACATGTATCCACATCCAAAGGCAGACACATACGTCAAAGGCTCATAGACACACATATTATACATATGTACATATAGACACATACATCACACACAAATGCATGTATCACACACAGACACATACAATCACACATACGCAGACATACATATCATACATATACCACACACAGACATGCAGGCCACACAAGCAGACATACAAACACAGACATGTAGAAAACACACATGCAAAAATAGATCTGTGAAATCCAGACTGCCCCCGACCACAAACACTCACAGCAGTGCAGTACAGAGCCAGGCATCAGCTCCACGCCCCGTGTGCTCTCACTCAAGTGACAAGTGAGCTGCGTGCTGTGGGGTGCACACTGATTCCTGGTGACCCACGTGTGTCCCAGGATACTGTGCCCCATGAGGTTGTCAGTGGCTGCTTCTTCAGAAGGACATCTGGGCCTTTCCTCAGCGCTGCCTCTGGGTGGACTTGAACCTCCAGCCTTCCCATTAGAAGCCAAGCGCTGACCTGCTACACCACCACTAATTCACGTTGTGAGCACATGTCTCTTCTTGACCTTGTACAGTTCCTGTGCTACATCACTGTGGGGTACAGATGTCACAGAGAATGACAAACCTAGAGGAGTCTAAGCATGCAACTACCCCAGATTTCCTCCTTTATCACACGTCTGTGCGTGACGTGCCCCACTTGTTCAGGCATTGACTCCTGGGGTCTCCTCAACTCAGTATTTCTGTGGCTCTGTGGAGGCAGAGGAAGCTCTGGGTAGTGGGATGGAAGAGCACACCTTAGCTCAAGCCTGAATGATGCACTGTGAGTTGTTACTACCTTGGGAGTTTGAGTTCTTTATCAAGAAATTCGTTTATGTATTGAATGGACTCCATTCACTCCTTTACGGATTCCAAAAGCAAATCCAGTAACTGTGAGCCAGTTACTGTCCAAACGGTCAGGGGCAGAGATGAGTGAGAGGTGTCACTGAGAGTCCTCCGTCATCCTCTCTCACCCACCTGTCTCTCAAACTCACTAATGAACGCTAAATCAGCAAAATAGGCACCCATTGTTCTAGCATGACACCCATGGGAGATGTGCTGAGAATCCACCCAAGCAATGTTAGGCTGTAAAGACTATCAGTTACCCTTAGGCCAACTTCAACCTGTGATGACCGTGCGAATGTCAGAGTAAAACTGTGCTCCCCAGGGTTTTCAAGAGCTAGAAGCAGATCACCAACCTTTTCCTCCAAAGTGCCTCTGGGTAGATTCAAACCACCATCCAGTCTTTTGGTTAGCGGCAGAGCATATTAACCATTTCCACCACCCAGGGACTTGTAAAAGGCTACAGATCTCTTTCTAGCCAAACAGTGACCAGTACAGTCACCCTACTCTCATACATCATGGACCAGATGAGTTGGGTTGCAGAGCAGAAGAACAAAAAAGCCAAGTGTGCCAAGTCTCCAGCTCCTTCAAAACTCTGTGTATACTAAAATATAACTACTGGTCTCAACTCATCTGGAGCAAACCAGAAAGAAGGAAACCAAAGACTCAAGGAAGGAGCTATTACAAGACTAAAAGCCCACACAAACCAGATCTTTGTCTATCCTGAGACCAGAAGAACTAGATGGTGCCCAGCTATCTCTACCAACCATTCTGACACAACAGATAGTCTTCAGTAGAACGGGAGCAAAATGTAGAACAACACTCAAATTCTTAAAAACAACAGCCACAAAATAAATAAATAAACAGACTTACTGGATTGATAGAGACTAGAATTCCCGAGACTCTTCCTCAGAGATATCCCTTTAAATTTGGAACTGAAACCACTTTTGGAAGTTAACCTTTCAGCTAAATAACAGATTGGCTCATCATTAAACAGTAGTACCAGTGTGCATTGAGAGCTTTTAAAAGATCATTTATATGAGACCAAAGGGTCCATATTTACCCTAAAGCAGAGATGAAAGGTTAGGGAAATAGGGAGAGGTCAGGACAGGGAAACTAGACTAATGGACATGGAACAACTAGAATGTAAAAACAGAGAATGTTGACACTTTGTGAAAAATATAACCAATGTCACTGAACAACATGTATAGAAATTGTTAAATGGGAACCTGATTTGCTGTGTAAGCTCTCACCAGAAACACAGTAGATTTTTCTTTAATGTATGACATAAGTCTGTGTGCTTCTGTACTGCTAGGTCCTTTAGAGAGTCCTTTCTGCTCTGCTCTGTGCCCGCAGCACTGGCCGTGGCGGACTGCTTCCCGGGGCTCCCATCCATGCTGGCTTCCCTTTGAGCTCAGCCAGTGTGAGGCCCCGGCAGGAGTTAGAGGGCCAGGGATGAGATATCAGGCTGTGTCTGCTCCAACTCCTGGGACCGATCACACTTTTGGAAATGACTAACGTCCCTCTCCACAGCGCCAGGTCCAGCTTACCGTAAGCTGTGGGGTCACCTCTGACTCTTGGAGCCCCTATGTGTGTCAGAGTAGAACTCTGCTTCACAGAGTTTGTATGGTTGACTTTTTCAAAAGGAAACCTCCAGGGCTTTCTTCTGAGGTGCCTCTGGATGAACCCAAACCTTTGATGTCTGGAGTAGCAGCCTAGCAACACGTCCGAAAACGTTAGCACAGTGTGTTTACCGAAGATCCCACTGGTAGAGGGTGTGATTGGTTAAAAAAAAAGAAAGAAGCCATAAAACATGAGTCGTTCACGTAAAAATAAGGTAACATTCTGTCTTAGTTTCCTAGCGCTGCTCTAACAGGAATACCAAGAGTGGGAAGCTTTAAAGAACAAGAATTTATTTGTACACAGTTTAGGCAGCTGGAAGTCCAAATTCAGGGCTCTAGTGGCAGGCTGTCTGTGTCTACTGGGGACAAATCACTATCTCAGCTTCTCTGATATTCTTCTGGGGTCTCTGGAGACCTCCATATACCACCTGTCTTGTTCCATCTGTGCTTCCCAGCTTCTCTCTGTGTCTAGTCAGCTCTTTTATATCTCCAAAGTGATTGGCTTAAAGCACACCCTACACTGATAAGGCCTCCTTAACATAACAAAGAAAACCCTAATCCCAAATAGGATTACATCCACAGGTATAAACCCCAAAAATCTAAACTCGTTTCCTTGGAGTGAAGTCCAACCCATTCAGCCGCCCTGCTGTAGGGCAGAGCAGAACTGCACCACGGGGCTCCCAAGGATATGAGCTTTAAGGAGGACACATCCTCCTCTTTTGGAGTGGCTGGTGGATTTGAACCACTGTCTCTTCTGGTACCAGCTGAGCACTTAACAACTTCACTACTGGGTTTCCTCCATCTATAAGTAGGTCATTAGGTGCCACTGAGACAGTTCCAACTCCTAGAGACCTTACAGATGAAAGAAAACACTGTCTGGTCCTGTGTCACCCTCACCATAATTGCGATGCTTGAGCTCCTTGCTTGCAGCCACTGTGTCATTCTGTCTCATCGAGGGTCTTCCACTCCACAGGCATACCCACTGACGTCAAGTCAATTCTGATTCATGGTAACCCGACAGGACAGAGCAGGTGGCCCCATAGAGTTTCCAAACAGAGGGCCAGCAGATTCAAACTGCTGACCCTTTGGTTAGCAGCTGAGTGCTTAACCACTGCACTACCAGGGTTCCTCCACAGGTATGGGGGTTATCATTTATACCATATATTTTGGGGGGACACGGGTTTCTCCGTAATGCTCACTTCTGTTGTTTCCTTGACAAATTCTCGCTTGACTGACTAGCCCTCCCATCCCAGTCACGATAAGAGTAGTTGTTACCTGGAGCCCATTGTTGCAGCCGCTGTCAGTCCTTTTCACTGAGGATCTTCCTTTTTCTTTTTTTAACTGTCCCTCTGTTTTACCAAGCATGATGTCTTTTTCCAGGGACTAATGCCTCCTGATAGCCGTCTGGGCTAGATTTCATCTCCGGCCGTCGCCCTGGCTTATGGGCCTTGGGCATCACTGAGGTCATTGTTGACAGCCAACGTCATTCAGTGTTGTCTTCTGAGATTGCCCCGAAGTAGAGTCTCCTAAGGACTAGATGCCAGGCAGACCCTTCCTTCAAAGCCCAGGCGTGGCGAAGCTCCGTATTTTTTCATGATTTACAATGAGCCTTTGAAGACTTTCACATGAGTACCTAGTGAATAGGAAAGATTATCGTTGTCACTCCTGCTGTTGAAAACAAGAACCTGCCTCCCCTCAGGGCACTCCAGCTGCAAAGAGCAAAGTCACAACAGAATTGCAGGGAGACAGCTGGGAAGGTGGCCCCCAGATCTGGGACCCTTTGTCCTCCCCTAGTAAGTGCTGGCTGACTTTAAAGGGCCTCTCTCTCTAGCACGTGGGGTCACATCTCCATTCTAAGCCTCTTTTGTCGCTGAGAACAGTGCGTGCCTAATGTGTGCTGACTCCACGTGACAGGAGCCTTCTTGTCTCACTGAAAAGGAGGATCTGGAAGCTAAGAGCCACTACAGTAGAGTCAGAGAAAATGTGGAGGGAGATGCCCCCTGGTTGTAGAATCTTCTACAGGTCTGGGGAGGCATCCATTAATAGTAAATTGTATCTGAGCTACCAGAATTTTCACCTTGTGTTTCCCGCCACCCCGACACCTACTGTCCTTTCTGTGCCTATCCCTTCTGTCCCTCTCTGGTGGACCTTTCCATGTGACCTTAAAAGCATGGTGGTTCCCCACTGCTACCAGGCTTCCTCTTTTACTGCTGTTCTTGCCCCTTCACTACTGTGTTAGTTATCTGGGGCTGTTACAACAGGACTACCACAGGTGGGTGGATGTATCAAAGAGAAATGCCTTCTGTCACAACCTAGGAGGCTAGATTTCTGAGTTCTGGGCACCAGCTCCCAGAGAAAGCTTTCCTTCTCTATGGACTCCGGAAGAAGGTCCAGATCATAAAACTCCTGGGTGAGGAGCTTCTCCACACAGGGACTCTGGGTCCTGGTGCTTCATTCTGGGTGGTATGATGTCCCCTGTCTCTCTGCTCACTTCTCTCTTTTATATCTCAAAAAAAGATTAACTTAAGATTCAACTTCGTCTTGAAGATTGAGTCCTGTCTCATTAGCATAGCTGCATCTAATCCTGACTTATTGACATCACAGAGACAGGATTTATAACACATGAGAAAATCGCCTCAGATAACAAAAGAGCTGGACGGCCACACAATTCTTACCAGGAATCAAAGTCTATCCAGGTTGACACATTTTGTTGTTTTTGTTGGGTGCCATCACAGTGGTTCTGACTCTCACTTGCCCTGTGTAGCACTGAACAGGAGACCCTGTCCGGCCCTGTGCCAACCTCACCGTCATTGCTGTTCTTAAGCCTCTTGTTGCGACCACGGTGTCACCCCATCTCCCTGACAGTCTTCCTCTCTTTGCTGACCCTGTACGTTACCAGCACGATGCCCTTCTCCGGGGACTGGTCCCTCCTGACCATATGTCCAAAGTATGTGAGATGCAGTATCACCATCCTTGCTTTCTAAGGACAGATTTTGTAGGGATGTAATTCATACTATGATAACGGCCAAACCCCCTGAAGTCGTGAGCCGACCAGTTCTCTTGTCACATTGCCCCTGCTCGCTCACTGCCCTCTGGGGTCTGTATCCCCTAGCAACTGCTGTTGCTTTTGTTAAAAGTCAGTTCTAATCTCCATCACACCTATTTCGGGACTGTGTCCTCCTCTCACACTTTCAGGAACTGGGTCCTGCTCAGGCTGAGACTTCTTCCTCTTTCTTGCCCATCATCTGCTCTCTGTATCACAGCCAGAGTGACCTCTGCAACAGAATTCTACTCACCCCACCTGTCACATCCGACTCGACGGCACTTGGCTTGGCTGGCCACCTGCTCAAGATGCTTTGCCTGCTTTTATAGGCACAGGACAGAGTTTGAGCCATTTAGTCTGATGCCTATGGCTCTCCTAAGCCCAGGCTCTTCCATTATTTTGTAGAGCACAACACCCAACACCCTGGTTTGTAACGTAGGGGAATCCCACAGAGCAGACTGGAAATTCCAGAGAGACAGAAGGAAAGCCAGTTATGTGTTCTGGAAGAGTGAAGAAAGTGTTGGAAAGGAAAGTGGCAGTCAGCTGTGAAATCCTGCTGTGGGAGAGGCCAGGAAAAAAGGCCAGTACAAATGTAGACCTGCAGACAGCAGGGAGGTCATCACTTTGACCAGAGGCCATCAGGCAGCAGGCACAAAAAAAGTCTTAAATGGTGTCATTTCAACAGAAAAATCTGGAAAGTTGCTGGAGAGAAAAGTGGAATAAAAGGATGTTTTATTTTATTTTTTTTAACAATGGATGACACAAAACTGAGCATTCATTCACTGATGAAATTGTCCCAGGAGGGAGAGAGAAAATGATAGTACAGCATTAATAGGGGAGAATTATTCAAGTAATGTCATTAAGGATTTGTGAGGAGGAGGGGTTTTGTGCACTTGTTCATCCTGCATAATAGAAGTAGGACAGAGAATTAAGAGGATGGATGTGTCAGACGGGGGAGGCTAGACTCAGGGCGGTCCTTTCCTGAACACTCCCTTTTTCTCCACGAAAGTGAAAAAGCAAGGAGACCAGCTGAAATTAAGGATGCAGGAAGAGGTGATACAGGTTTCAGAAGAAAGAAGAAGGTGGGAAACAGTGATTTGGAGAGTGCAGTAGAAGTGGGGGCAGCTTTCGGGCCCCATTCGCATCAGTGGTCTATGGGCTTAGTGAGAAAGGGCGGATGCAACCTCATTCAACTGTACGGGTGCCGGGGCCGGTGTGTGGGGACCTGGGGCCGTGCCGAGCACGTAAGATGCAGAAAGAGGGGAGCAAGGGCTTCCTTTTGTTGCTTTAATTAGTCTGTGTACATTATTCCTTCTCTATTAAAACACAGGTTCTCGACAGGAGTGATGAGAGTTCTGTTACACGGGCAGACGTGAACTCATTAACGGGAATAGAGTGCCTCCGCCAAGGTCAGTAAGCTAGTGAGACCTGATTTGCGGTCCAAATCCAGATCCAGACAACTTGACAGCTACTGACTGAGCTTTCCTCTGCACCCTTCTCCCATGTGACGAAGAATTACACATTACACATCCCATGTAGTATCACAAATCTGTCCTTCTGCCTGAAATTAGGTCAGATTTCACAGATTAAGGGCCTCGACCTCCTCAAGACTGCCCTCACTTTCCCAGACACAAGTCTGGGGTTCTTAGAATATCCAAACTTGTGACAAAATTGCTGCAAGTGTAATGCTTCCCATCACCTCCTCGGGATGCCAGCTGTGAGCCTGAGGTTTCCTGGAGCACCTGCACTGCTGAGCTTCCGGAGTTCAGAGGTTCCCTTTATCTTCTCAGGTTTCATAATTTGCTAAAACAACTCACAGAACTCAAGAAAGTGCTATTGTTACAAGCCAGCCAAGCCAAATGCAGCTTTATTATAGCAAAAAAAGAACGCAAATTAGAAACAGCCAAAAGAAGGGACGCATGGGGAGAGATCAGGGAGGCCCCCAATCTGAAATTTCATGTAGAGTTAGGACACGTCACCTTCCCAGCACATGGATACATTGACAGACAGGGAAAGCCACTTGAGCTTTGGTGTCCTGAGTCTTGGATAAGGTTGTGTTTCATAGGTGCGACTGAGGTCACAGGCACGTGATTGGATGCCAAGTCTAGCTCTCTCCATTCCCAGCATCCACCCTGATCATCTCATTAGCATGAACTACTAGGTATAAGGCAAAGCCCACTGTAGATATAAAAACACTGTAAACATTCAGGAAATTCCGAGGATATACAGGATGCAAAGACAAAGGCCAAATTATTTGAGTAAAGTTACTTCTTCATCCTATAGATATTAATTATATCGTATCTCTGCTCTAGATTCTCTGTGTCACTCTATCACTCACACGTCTTTGACCTGTATTATTTTTATTACTAGTTCTTGTTTCCAAAAAGTATTTTATCGTTTTCTTTGTTAATATTTTAATTAAAGAATGACCTACATATAGGAATAACAGCTTTCATAGTTGAGTGCATCAATGAATATTACAGTGTTAAGTATCAATGAGCTTGTGTCTAAACTGGTGTATTTCATGAGTGTTGTAAAATTTGTAGACATCATCTATTTCTAGGTTGCTTCTAATTCAATCTCTGTTTCCTCATCATAGGGCACCAATTCTACAAATTCTAGAACTTTTGATCATGTCCAAGTCAAATCCAAACCAGATCCATTGTTGTCAACTGAATACCAACTCAAAGCAGCCCCCGAGGACACAACAGAACTGCCCTGTTGCATTTCCTAGGAGTGGCTGGTGGATTTGAACAGCTGACCTTTTGGTGAGAAGTAGGGCTGTTAACCACTGCACCACCCAGGATCCTCTGTTATGTCAGTAGGTCTTAATTCTTTGCCGCATTTTTCATCATTTTTTTTCCTATGATTCTGTTTGATGTTTTCTTCTCATCTTTCCCATGCTTTACTAATTACATGTATCTGACAAATTGTCAACTTGACATTAAATTCTTCAATGTCTTAATCATAGTCATTTTAAACTCAGTCTGATAATTTCAACATCTGAATCTCCTGTGGGTCTGTTGCTAGTATACAACTTTATTTTTGATCAATTCTTATCTGCTTCGTGACTGTTGTTTTTAACTGTATATAGAAAATCAGGCATGAAGACTGAAGATCATTTGAAGTACTGGCTTACACTATTATTTTTTAGGGTATACTTAACTTTTCACTTCTAACAGGTAGCTAGTCTAAGGTTAGGTAACGTCAGTCCTAGAGTGCGTGGAGAACTGGTGGCACAGTGGTTAAAAACTTGGCGGCTAAGTGAAAGATTGGCAGTTCAAATCCACCAGTCACTCTGTAGAATATCTATGGGGGAGTTCTACTCTGTCCTGTAGGGTCCCTATGAGTTGGAACAGACTCTATGGCACAAACCAGCAACAACAGAATGTATGTCGCTGATTCACAGCTTGGCTTTGATCTTTGTGTAATCTAGTTTATTTCTAATGGGTATCACCCTGCACGATTCTCAACAGGAAACCTGAGTTTTTGTTTTTTCAGGACCTCTTTTCTTTGATAATATCTGATATCCAAATTTTGTCCTCCCACACCTGGGAGAGTGCTGAAAACTCCATTCAGATTCTCAGCTGCTATAAATGCCTTCAGGGGACAAGTTGCACCAAATGTTGGGGTTTCCTGGGTTGTGTTCCCCACCTTGGGCCTCAAGGCCTTTCTATCTTTTGGTCCCTTGGCTTCAATCAGTAAAACTTGTGTGTGTGTGTGTGCATGTGTGTGTGTGAGTGTTCCGTTTTTTAAATTGTTTGGGGTAGAATTATGTCCTCCAAAAAGGCATGCTGAAGTCCTAACCCTCAGCATCTGTGAATACGACCTTATTTGGAAATAGGGTCTTTGCAGACACAATCTGGTTAAGTTTAGGTCACACAAGATTACAATGGTTCTAAGACCAATGCCCTCAGAAGGAGAGCTATCTGGAGACACACACAATCTGGAGACACACAATCAGATTGTGAGAAAAAGGCAGAGACCAGAGTGATGCACGCACAAGCCAAGGAATGCCAAGAATTACAAGGAAAGATTATACCCTAGAGCGTTTCTGGGGAGCACAGCTCCTCCAACACCTTGATTTAGTACTTTCAGGCTCCAGAACCATACAAAAATGAACTGCAGCTGTTTAAAGCCACCTAGTCTGTGGTAATTTTTTATATTCATCTCAAGAAACTAATTTTGTTCAGTTTTTCATATTGTTCTTGGTAGAAGAGTGGGCCTGTATTACCTAGTACGTTGTTCCCAGAAACAGAAATCTCTTCTTAATTTCCTAGAGTTGTTGCAAGAAAAAGACCAGTTTGGCCCGCAGAGCAGTAAACTCCTCAAACGCCATTTTGTGTTTAAGAGGAAGATGATTTATTGCTGGTGGTGTTGCTGTCAGACTCAAGTCTGAAAAATAGCCACGCACCCCATTCCATTATCAAATGTACCTATTTATACATTTTCTCAAAGAAGCAAACAAAGGAATTTTCATACATTCTTCCCATTAGCAACTACAGGTTTACAGATTTTCATATTGTAATTTCACTGGCATAGCAGTTTCACAAATTATCATTTTACCTTCCAACTGGTGTTAACATGGTTACAAAGATAAAGACAAGCAAAGTCTTAAGCTGAGAAGAGGGGGTCTCCTCTCTCTGGGGTCCAACGGTTCACAGGAAGCACTTGTGTGGAGGTTTCTCTTGGGCAGGGCTTCTAGGCTCCTGGTGCTTTTAACAAAGCTGTAGCTCTTCAGGTTTGAAGCCCTCAGGCTTCTGGTATCTGAGGAAAGGCTGCAGTTCTTCAGGCTTTCCTCTCTCCAGGTGATTTCACATGGCTTCTTATAGACACTTTCACGGCCCATCAGCACATGGCAGATGTCTAGAAAGACACATTTCCCTGGCTTGTACTCACGTGTTTAAAGACAAATAACTCAGTGCCGTATAATAAGTACCTCTTTCAAATAATCTTTGTGATGAACTTTTTTCTGCTTCTTTTTGCATCATAAAGGGCCTAAAGAGTTAATTTTTGTTGTCGTTATTTTTATTAAACTAGGACATTTCTCTCAGGATTTATTTCATTATATTCTTAAAAAATTTTCACCTCTCACTAAAGTACTCCAAAACCAAACCAAATTCACTGTCACTAAGTTGATTCTTACTCATACTGAACTTATAGGACAGAGAAGAACTGCTCCTGTGTTTCCAAGGAGTGCCTAGGTGGATTAGAACTGTTGACCTTTTGGTTAGCAGATGCAGCACTTAGCCACTACACCACCAGGGTTTCCTGAAACATTCCAGGTTACTTGATTCTGTGTTTCCAAATAGTAGTTAGGGCAAGATAAGGAATTTTGAAATGTACAACCTCAGTCTTAATAATGTAGTTTCAGAGAAAAAAAAAAGAAACTTTAATTAAGAAAGCAAATGACAGATCAGAGAAATGTAATCAAGCAAGCCAGTTGTACAGCCTTTATTTATTACCCATTTTCTCTGGAGACCCAGCTTGGAGAACGAGTCAGTGAAGAGCTTTAGCTGAAGCTGGGCTCGGAATCAGGCTGTGTACCCTTTCCCTGAGTCCAGGCCTTACTGATGCTCCAGACTGCAACAGTGAGCCTTGGGGTGACAGTTGTACACTAGGAAGGGTGAAGTGAAGAAAGGAAAGCTCACTCAGGATGAACAGAATAGGACTGATGAGCCATTCTCCAGGAATGAATGGAAAGACACTCATGCTTATAGGTGGTGCGAGCAAGTAAAGAGCTTGTGAGCTGTCTGCCTAACGAGCGTTTGAGATCTTTGTTTCACTGTATTTAAGTGGGGAGGGAACCCTGGTGGTGTAGTGGGTTAACCGCTGCATTTGTCAACCCAAAGCTCTGCAGTTCAAATTGACCAGGCGCTCATTGGCAACGCTATGGGGCAGTTCTACTCTGACCTCTAGGGTTGCTATGAGTTGGACCTGACTTGATGGAAGTAGGTTTGGTTTGGTAAGGTGAGTGTTTAAACAGGAAACTGGGCTCCTATTTAATGATTTCTACAAAATTATTTAGTGATATTGGTTAAATTTTTCACAATGTGTTATTATTCTCACATTGCGTTCTGGTTGTACTATTTCCAGTATTTTCATTTTCCTACCCACTATTGACTAATGAACTTAGCTCAACCCCAGGGGAAAACTCTGTGTCATACTCCCTGTCTTAGAGGTCTCTAAAGAGAGAGACTAGTGAGATACATGGATGTGTGTGTGTGCGCACACATGTGCATGTGCATGTGTGTGTATAGTGTCATGGATTGAATTGTGTCCCCTAAAAAATGTGTGTAGCAATTTGGCTGGACCAGTGATTCCCATTACTGTGTGACTGCTCCCCATTTTGTGATTTTCTTATGCCATAAATCTTGATCTCTGCCTTCAGTTAACAGACTGAATTATGTTAAAGAGGATTAGGATCAGACTATAACATCCTCCCTAAGGTCACCTCCCAGCTCCACTGTAAAGGGAGTTTCCCTGGACTGTGGCTTGCAACACCTTTTATCCTTTCATCCTACAAGAGAAAAAGGAAAGGTTCCCAGAGAGCTGGGAACCTCACAGCATCAAGAGAGCAGCACTGGGCACAGAGCACGTCCTTCAGACCTGAGGTTCCCGTGCCAAGATTCTCCCTCACCACAAGGACCTGCCTGCACAGTAGACAAAGAAGAAAAGCCTTCCCCTGGAGTGGACACCCTGAATTGGATTTGTAGCCTACAGATTACACAAGGATAATCTTTTGTTTGTTAAACTCATCCACTTGAGCTATTTCTGTTAGAACAGTACTAGCTGACCAAAACATAAGGTGAGAGAGATTTACTTCAAGAAACTGGCTCATGTGAAATTTATTGTTAATGATTAAGTACTACATCTGCTAACCAAAAAGTCAACAGTTCAAATCCACCAGGCACACCTTGGAAACTCTGTGGGGCAGTTCTACTCTGTCCTGTAGGGTCCCTATGAGTCAGAATCGACTCCATGGCTGTGGGTTTGGTTTTGGCTGGATAAGGCCAAGATCTGTAGGACAGACAAGAGGCAGGAGACTTCTACTGACTTGTACCCCAACATCAGGTCAGGTGACTAGAAGAGTAAGAGAGTTCTGGCAAAATATCCATTTATATTATGGAGATGAACATATCCTGGGGAGACCCCCTTTTAGTTGTTAAGGTCTTGAGCTGACTAATTGAGGACCACCCACTCTTAAAGGTAATCTGCTTTAAATAGAGCAACTAGATAAGCATTTGACCAAAAAATAGGGCACCATAGGCCAGCCAGGCTAATGCATAAAATCAACCATTGAGCTCCCTATAAAGGCATATCTTATGTCTCAAATTTAAACAACTGAATCTGGAGCTGTGTTAAGGTAACTGAGAAAGCATTCTATCACCCATAGACTTGGACATGGACAAATAGCAGCACAGGTGTTGGGCACTTGCCTCTCTTCTCATTACAATATGGATATGACAAGTAGACCATAAATTTCTACGCAGTGTCAAAGTGTGTCAGTACATACTGTTGTACTCAGGAGGCTTATCAGACAGGCATTATAAAAACTATTTTAAAGGTACAAAAACCACAATACAGAATGTTACAGGAACTGACCATATTATCCAGCAGTTCTTAGTACCCAGTCCTCTCACTCCAATTCAACCTTCCTATAGTTGTAAGAGATGCCACTAGGTGCCTAACAGCTAAAGAATAAGGTGAAAAAGCAGACTAGGCAGAGATACTCATAGCATTGTTTTTGAAAAGCACTAAGAGTCTTCTTTGAGAAAGGGTAAACAATCCTGTTTGCATAAAAAATTACACACGTAATTCAGGGTCTTCTGCAAAAGATAACTAAGCCAAACCAAGTGCCGTCGAAAAAGGATAAAAATTTTGAATGTTCATAAATACAGGCTTATATTAGAAATTTAATAGTAATTAGTGATTCAAACATAGAAATATGAAAGATATTTCCATGATTAAAAACTTGGCTGCTAATCATTGAGCATATCCAAAATCAAGCCAGGGAAGTTCAATTAAATTCAAGACAGATTTTCTTAGGCTATGTGGTAAATATTTTGACTTAAAGGTCAGTGCAATACAGCTTTTGCCTTTAGGAGAACATATTCTAGTATAAATTCAGTACACATAGAAATAACTATAATCCACAACGAGATATGATAACATGTCATTGGAAAGACAAAGAAAAGATCTACAGAAAATCACAGAATTAGGAAGTTTGGATATAACCATTCAAAATAATGATGGAATGAGTATGAATTGCATTTTTATAAATATTAAAAATTAACTCTAAAATTTAAGATACCAAAAAAGGAGAAGAATATTATTTTCAATTTCATGGACTAATTCTGACCCTGAATATTACTTTTTTCCCTAAAATCTTCAGAAGATCTACATTGCTTTTATATCCATTTCCCAGAATCTTTCTAGGATTATATATAACATGCATTCAAAAATAAATCACATTTATCTCCAGATTCATGCCATTGGCTTCAGTTTCTGCTCATCAGCCTTCAAAAACTAGGGAAAGAGAAAATGGTTTCCACAACAAAAAGCAGGGCAGGCTAAGACGGCAGAGTAGTCAGATACTTCCTGTGATCTATCTAACAACAAAGACCCAAAAGAATGAATGAATTGACTATCTATGACATTCCCAGAGCCCTGAACATCAGAGGGAAAGTTGAGAAATCAGACTGAGCAAAGGGGAAGGTAGAGGTAGGCCCAAACGTACCTGGAACTAGCCAGACCTCATCCGTCAGGTATCTCTGCAGCCAGCATGGTAAGTAGTGAGTGGTGATTGGTGCTCTGCAGAGAGAATCTGCGTCAGACAGAGAAAGAGAGAATGAAAAGCAGAGAGTACATTCCAGCCTCCAGAACCAGTGAGAAGCCATGCTGGACCATCAAAAGCTAAGTGCTTTCCTTATATCCAAACTAACAGTGCTGGGATCTAAAACTTTCCTTCTGGATAAACCTCTCTCCATTCTCCCAGCACATCCTCCTCCTTTCTTTACACTACACCCAGCTCTGGAGGCTGATGCCATTAATTGAGACAGAAGTAGGACTCCTTAAACCTGCCCCAAGCCATTCTCCAAGAGTTGGAGAGGGAACAACTTAACAAACTAGGAGAAGGTGGAAAAAGTCTGTAGACTCCACTGGGCTGGAAATGCAGGGTGGAAGCCATTCCTTCACCTAGAATCAGACATAAGGTGACATGAAAACATCACAGACACTCAGGGATGGCTGATAGCCTATCACTGCACCTGGAGCCAGATAACTGAACCTACAGTAATCACCTCTCCTATCTAGAGCAGTAGGGAAGAGCCTGTACCACACACTTGTTTACTCCTGTACACCTGAGCTGAATTCATATAAGAAAAGTAAACAGCTTTCTGGGCTAACGTGTCTACTAACAGCTCTAGCCACCTGGTGAAAGGATGTCAGAGCTTCACAGGTACACACAGCACATCCAACTAGCTTATTTGGATATTTCAAAACAAAACAGGAAGCTAGAGCACAGTAAGGAAACATAAAATAAATAAATCAAACAACTACTGATGGTTCAGAGACAATAGTATATACCAAATCACCTATAGAGGCAGACCAAAATGGCTTCAGAAAGCTCTTCCACCAAAAAAATGAAGGAAAAAAAAAAAAAGAGTTAGTAAGACTGAAGACAAAGCAAGTGACACCAATACATTTGAGGAAAAATCAGATAAAAGAATTTTTTAAAACTCAAGAAACACTAAAAATCATGTGGGTCTCTATCAAGAAAAATAATATGTGAGTGATTGGAGTAACAGAATGGGGAGGATAACAGAAAATACAGAGAGATACAACCATATTAAATATTTACACATCCAACAGGGCTCCAAAATACATAAAACACACTAACTGCACTGAAAACAGAAATAGAAACCTCCAAAATCATAGCAGATGTCAATACACCACTTTCAGTGAAGGACAGAACATTCAGAAAAAAGCTCAATAAAGACACAAAAGATCTAAATGCCACCATCCACCAATTCAACCTCACAGACATATACAGAACATGCCATCCAGCAGCAGCCAAGTATACTTTCTTTTCTAATGCACATGGAACATTCTCCAGAGTCTATTAATCCATAAAGCAATTCTTAAAAATTCAAAGCACTGAAATATTATAAAGCACCTTTTTAGACTATAAATCCATGAAATTAGAAATCAGTAACAGAAAAAGAAAAGGGAAAAAAAATCAGACACTCAGAAACTGAGTAATACCTTGCTCAAAAACTACTGGGCTGTAGATGAAATCAATGACAGAATAAAGAAATTCACAGAATCAAATGAGAATGGAAACACACCCCAGCAGAACCTTTGAGACACAGCTAAAGTGATGCTCAGAGGTCAATTTAACTTAATAAATGAGCACATCCCAAAAGAAGAAAAGGCCAAAGTCAAAGTGTTAACCTTATAACTCAAACACGCACAAAGAGGATAGCAAAAGAAGCCCTCAAGCAACAGAAAAAAGCAAATAATAACACTTAAAGCAGAGCTAAGTGAATTACAGGATAGAAAAATGGTTGAAAGTGTTAACATGACCAAAATGTGTTTCTTTCAAAAGATCAACAAAATCAATAAACCATTGGCCAAACCGACAAAACAAAAACAGGAGAGGGAACAAATAACTCAAATAAGAAATGCCATAGGCATTATCACAACAGACCCAACTGAAATTAAAAAAAAATTATAACAGAATACTCTGAAAAATTGCACTCTAAGAAATTTCAAAACCTAGAGGGAACAGACAAATTTCTGGAAACACACTACAGACCTAAACTTAGACAAACAGAGGTAGAAAAACTAAATAAACTCATCACAAAAGAAATAATTGGAAAAGTAACTAAAAAGCTCCCAACCAAAAAAAGCCCTGGCCCTGAGGGCTTCAATGGTGAATTCTACCAAACTTTTAGAAGAAGAGATAACACCATTATTAGTGTTAAAACTATTTAAAAGCATAAAAAAGGATGGAATGCTGTCAAATTTATACTGTGAAGCCAGGATAACCTTGATTTAAAAAAAACAAACAAACAGGTAAAAACAGCACAAAAAAGGAAAATTAGACACCAATATCTCTTATGAATTCAGATCCAAAAATCCTCAACAAAATTCAAGCCCAAAGAATTCAGCAACATATCAAAAAAAAAAAAAATTCACCAGTGGGGTTCATACTATTGATGCAGTGATGGTTCAACATCAGGAAAAGAATCAAAGTAATCAGCCACAAAAGCAAAACAAAAGATAGGAACCATTTTATTTTATTAATCGATACTGAAAAAGCATTTTACAAAGTCCAACACCCATGTTAAAAGCTTTTGGCAAAATAGTCATAGAAGGGAAATTCCTCAGTGTAAAAAAAAAAAAAAAAAACTCTCATTTTTACAAAGCCAACAGCCAACATTGTCCTAAATGGAGAGTCTGACAGCATTCCTCTTGAGGACAGGATCCAGACAAGGATGCCCTTTGCTACCACTTTTATTCAGCATTGTGCTGGAGACTCTAGCTAGAGCAGACAAGATAAAAAATACGACATCCAAATCAGTAAGGAAGAAGCAGAGGTATCTCTATTTGCAGATGATTCCGACTTATACACAGAAAACCCTAGAGAATCTACCAAAAAAAAAAAAAAAATACTGGAACTAGAAGAAGAGCTCAGCAAATAACCAGGACACTTGATAAACATATAAAACTCAACTGGATTCCTTTACACCAACAAAGAGGATATTACTGAATCAGATGCTGTTTACAATAGCCCCTAAGAAGATAAACTACTTAGGAATAAATCTAACCAGAGCCAAAAAAGATTTATACAAAGAAACTTACAAGACTCTACTGCAAGAAACCAAAAGACATCTATACAAACGGAGAAACCTACCTTGCCCATGGATAGGAAGACTCAACATTGTAGAAATGTCTATTCCACCAAAAGTGATCTATAGACACAATGGAATTGCAATACAAATTCCCATGGCATTTTTTTAATGAGATGGAGAAACCAATCATAAACTTCATATGGAAGGGGAAGAAGCCCCATATAAGTAATGCATTACGGAAGAATAAGAACAATGTGGCAGGCCTCACACTGTCAGACTTTAGAACCTATGACATTGCCATGGTAGTCAAAACAGTCTGGTACTGGTGCAAAAAGAAATGCATAGACCAATGGAACAGAACTGAGAATCTAGGTATAAAACCATCACCTTATGAGCAGCTGTATTTGACAAAGGCCCAGAGTCCTTTGGAAAAGACAGTCTCTTTAACAAATGGTATTGGCAAAACTGGATTTCCCTCTGCAAAAAAATATATATATATACATATACATATATATATATGTATAAAACTAGGCCCGTATTTCATACTATGCATAAAAACTAACTCAAAATGTATTGAAGAACTAAATCTCAAATCTAAAATGATAAAGATCATGAAAGAAAAGATAGGGATAATACACAGCATAAACAGAACACAAAACATTACTAACAATGCACAAATGTCAGAAGAGAAAATAGGTAACTAGGAATTCCTAAAAATCAAACACCGATGCTCATCCAAAGTCTTCACCAAAAGAGTAAAAAGACAACCTACGGACTGTGAAAAAATAACTTTGGCTGTGACAAATCCATTCAGCATCTAATCTCTATAATCTACAAGGTACTGCAAAACCTCAACCACAAAATGACAAATAACCCTATTAAAAATGGTCAAAGTACATGCACAGTAACTTCATCTAAGAAAACATTCAGGCAGGTAACAGATATATAAGGAAACGTCCATGATCATTAGCCATTAGAGAAATTCAAATCAAAACAACAGCAAGATACCATCTCACCCCAACAAGGCTAGCATTAATCCCAAACACACAAAACTATCTATGTTGTAAAGGTGTGGAGAGACTGGAACGCTTATGCGGTGCTGATGGGAAAGCAAAATGGTACAATCGCTTTGGAAACCAAGTTGGTGTTTTCTTAAAAAGCTAAAAATAGAAACACTGTAAGATTCAGCAATCCCACTTTCTGGAATATACTCTAGAGAAATGAGGGTTGTCACATGAATAGACATATGCACACTAATGTTTACTGCAGCACTGTCTACAATAGCAAACAGATGGAATTTACCTAGGTGGCCCTCAACAGATGAATGGATAAACAACGGTATATTCACACAATACTACACAGTGACAAAGAACAACGAAGATCTTGGGAAACACCTCACAACGTGGAGTAACGTAGAAGACATTACGCTGAGTGAAATTAGTCAGTTGCAAAAGGACAAATTTTGTCTGAGACCACAATTATAAGGATTCAAGGAGAGGTCTAAACACAGAAGACAGCAGTCTTTGATGGTTACAAGGGTGGGGAGGGAGAGAAAGGGGTATTAACTGAATAAATAGCAGACAGGAATTGGGTTAGGTGAGGGGAGAGCTCACAGCAGACAGGAGGTCAGTACAACTCATGAAAGAAAAAGCTAAGAAGTTTTCTAAACATAACCTCTTACCTTAAAGGACAGCACAGAAGGAGCAAGGGTCTGAGGACCATAGTTTCAGGGGACATCTAGGTCAATAGGCCTAACGAAGTTTTTTCTTTTTTTTTTTAAAGAAAGTATTCTGGATCCTGCTTCGATAAGCAGGATCTGGCTCGGAAGCGGCCATCTGAGCACCATCGATTGTTCGCAGCCCAACTGGAGCAGAAGGAAATGAAAGACATCAATGACATAAGGAAAACATGAGCCCAAGTGTCAGAAAGGGCCACAAAACCCAGAGACTAAATCAGCATGAAACCAGAAAAAGTAGATCGTGCCCAGTCACCAGCAATAACAGGGAATACAGCAGAGTCCCTAATGTAGCAGGAGAAAAATGAGTGTGCAGAACTTGAAAGCTATTAAAAAGACCACATTTGATGGTCCAACAGACTGTAGATTCTCCCAGAAAATAGGACCACCAATCTCTGTTAGCTCAGAGCTGAAATCACTCCCAAGGCAAACTCTTCAGGCAAAGATTAGACTGGTCTATAAGACAAATAAGACAAAAAAAAAAGGATAGTGGTAAAGAGTGTGCTTCTTAGCGTAAGTATACACGTGAGGCTAACGTGTCCAGAGGCGAGATGAGAGGGTGGAGCTGGTGGGCAGGAGCTGGTTGAAAGAAAAGACAGGGTGGAAAAGAAAGTGTGTCTTTACAGGAGGGGGAGAGCAGCTGGTTACACAGCAGCATGAGTGCCGTGTTTTGTAGGATAAATTTACTTGCCTTGTAAACTTTCACTTAGGGCACAATAAAATGTTTGTTAAAAAGCATAGGATCCAAGATTTCAATGCCGTCCTTTAAAATGTTGGAAAGCAGTGTTTTTAGACTACCCAGTGCAGACCATTGCCTAGTTTAGTGAGCAGCTCACCAGGAAACAAGCTCCGACAGTCTTTGCGGACCAAGCAGTTTGGTGTTACGAAGCCTCTGTGCTGTGAGTTCTTCTCCATCAGATGATCCTGTGTGCATACGACAGGGAAAGAGGCCTTAGCTGCCTTTTTTATTATAAAGTGTTTTGATCCTTGGTCACTTAAAAGTGACACTTCCTTCATCCATTTATATCTTGGTTCTTAGGTCCCCATAACCTAACCTAATCCAGTGCCATCAAGGCAACTCCAACTCATAGCAACTGTAGAGGACAGAGTAGAACTATCCCATAGAGTTTCCAAGGAGGGCCTGGTGGATTTGAACTGCCAACTTTTTGGTGAGCAGACATAGTATTTAACAACTACGCCACTAGGGTTTCCCAGGTCCTCGTGGGGGTAGGGTGGGACAAAGAAACCTCAACAATAGTCCTTTCCCAAGATGATGCTTTTAAAAAGTAGTCACAGATTCTTTGACACTTCTTCCTTCAGCACTTTGGGTGTTGTCCCCTCTTTTTAAATCAAAGCAATCCATGTGGTGGAGCGAGGGTGCTCTGTCACTGAAGTGAGGTCTGCAATCCTATGGAGCTTCCACATCATCACCGGGACTATTTGCTTTGGGAATGCTCCTTCTCAGAACCTGGCTGCCACACTGCAAGAAGCCGAAGCCTCATGGAGAAAGCTTGTGCTGGCACTTTGCTTAACCATTCTAGCTGAGACCAGCCGTCAAGCCATCTAGCCCAGGCACCAGACTGCTGGGTGAAAAAAGCCTCTAGCAGACTCCAGTACCCAGCCTCAGGTCACCCCAGCCATCCAACACTTTCTTAACAAGACCCCAGACCTCATTCTTCTCTCTGTACAGTATCCTGAACACTAGAATTCCTGAACATAATAAAGTGGCTATTATTTGAATGCAGCAAGTCTAGGGTCATTAGTTGTGCAGCAATTCCTAATCAGAACATCGAGCAGTACTTCCGGGCACGTCATCCAAACATGCCCACAGTCTCACCTCTCAGTCTATTTCTGTCCCAGCCACTCATTCTCGGCTAGCCCTTAGGTAGCTTTTTCACCTTATCACTCATGCAATTTCACTCTGAGTCCCCAAGCACAATTAAGCATTTGACTACTTGAAAGGTTGGCAGTTCAGACTTACCCAGAGGGACCTCAGAGGACATATCTGCCATTCTGCTTTTGAAACGTCACAGCTTTGAGAGCCCAGTGGAACAGTTCTACTCCACACACGTGGGGTCACCATGAGTGGGAACTGACTCCACAGCAACTGACAAGAATTTTACGTGGATATATTTCTAAAGATGTTATCTGCTAATATTTTGGAGTATTTAATAATACTCCTAACCAGGTTGCCTTAATATTAGGGTATATTTTGTTCCATTTTTGAAACCTCTTTATTGTTGTGGGGCATTTTACTATAAAAGATATTTAGTTTCTTTTCCATCTGGGCAGTTATAAATAATGTCACTGTGAATATCATGGTGTGTGATTTTATGCTTGAATTTGGGGTAAGTTTTATAAGCTAGATCTTCAGAAGTTCAATTACTAAGTTAAAGAGGATTAATGACCGAAGGCTCTTGAGGCATATGGCCAAATTTATTTTCAAAGAGTTATGACAATTGAGAGTGACACCAGTAAGATATGAGCATGCCTGGGTCACCGTCCCCTCTCCAGCTAATTTAAGTTTTTAAATTAAGAAAAACATTAACTTCAGGCATAAAATTCATAATTGTATTTATCTCACCAATGCATGTGGATGTGGAATGACAATAAAGGCAACTAGGAAAACATGTGTGTAAGTGTGGGACAGGAAAGCAGAGCGTGATTTAGAAGAACTGAGACGGAATTCAAAAGGAAAGACCATTACTGGGAAGTCAGTATAACTCGACCAAGGCAAGGTCATGGAAGCTTCACAGACGCACCTAAACACCTAGAAGGACCAAATTGTTGGGCTGAAGGCTGTGGGGACCATGATCTCATGGACATCTAGCTCAAACAGCGTAACATAGTTTACAAAGAAAATGTTCTACATCCCACTTTGATGAGTAGTGTCTGGGGTCTTAAAATCTTGTGAGCAGCCATCTAAGATATTCTGCTTATCCTACCCCTTCTAGAGCAAGGGAGAATGAAGAAAACCAAAGACATGAGGAAAAAATTAGTCCAAAGGACTAATGAACCACAACTCCCACAGCCTCTACCAGACTGAGTCCAGTACAACTAGATGGTGCCTGGCTACCTCCAGATGCTGTAAAAGGGATCACAATAGAAGGTCCTGGAGAAACCATAGAACACACTTCTTACTCAAAAACACAAAAAAGACAAGACTCACCTGTGTGTCAGAGACTAGAGAGATGATGAGAGTACAGCCTCAAGATACATTTTCAACTCAGTACAGAAGTCATTCTTGAGGTTCACCTTCAGCCAAAGACTAGAGAGGCACGAAAAACAAACCTGGACTAAATGAGCAGACCAATCAGCACAGGGGCAGGGAAGAGAAGGCAAGAGGGGACAAGAAAGTTGGTCATGTCCAACCTGATGTACAGGAGATAGTGTTGACTTACCACAAGGCTGACGACCAACCTTATAACACACATATAAAAATATGTGTGTTAACGTTTAGTGAGAAACTAACTTTCTCTGTAAACCTTCATCTAAAGCACGATAATACTAATAAAAGAAAGAAAGACTGCCAAGCCTGGAATAGATACAGCAAATATCAGATGAGCCAAAGAGAGAGGAAACAATGCAAAGAAGGGAACTCATAGACCATGGCAGAGGAGAGATGCATGAGAATCAATGACATTAATAGGCTCTGTAGTGTTTATCCTAACCTGCGCCAAGCTTCCCATCACCACATACAGAAATGTACTGTGTCCCATGCAATGATTCCCCTTCTCCCTACTCCCACCTCTGTTAACTACCAGTAAACTCTGGTCTATATATTTCACTGTTCTTGTCATTTCATGTTGTGAGATCACACAGTATTTCCCTTCTTGTGAATGATTTACTTCACTCAGCACAATCTCTTCAAGGTTTGGTTTAATTGGTGAACAATGCCTGCTTTGAGCGTTGTGCTCTTTCCAAGATTTATGTCTGTGGAATCAAATTGGCAAAGGCATCTCAAAAGGTTAGATGAGAATTTTAGTGAGCAGTGACTGTATGTTAACGATAGTGGAGGAATTTGGCAAAGGACAATGAGAATAATTACAACTTGAAGAATATAAAAAATTGTTACCAAATTGTACACTTAGAATTTGCTAAAATGATACGTCTTCTGCTGTGTGTATTCTACAAAAAAATAAAACAATAAAAAAGAAAGAGAAAGAGAACTCAAGGCACAGGATACACTCCAAAGGGCAATACAGGACTCTGTGTTGGGCAGGACTCTGAGGTTCAGCGAAAACTTACTGAGAGTTGCGCTTGGAAATGCTAAATACAGCTCAGCCTAGATACACCAACACTAAGTTCAACCAGGGTCCGTAGGATAGCTGGGTCCGAGTATTAGACCAAGGTCTCATAGAAAGTCAGAAAAGAGTCACTTAGAGAATGGTGTTGTTGTCACTGTTAGATGCCATGGTGTCACAGTTGTGACTCATAGCAACCCCATGCACAACAGAATGAAACACTTTCCCCCTCATCACTGCTATGCTCAAGCCCATTGTTGCAGCCAAAGCATCAGTCCATCATGTTAAGGTATTTCCTTTTTTTAAATGATCCTCTGCTTTACCAAGCATGATGTCCTTCTCCAGGGAATGAGAAAACAATAATAACAATCTGGATAACTGGTGCCACTAGAATTTGTCACTTGTTTATCACACCATAGCTCTCTCAGAGGTCTGCTAGGGTTAGGGCACACACTTTACATAAATAACATCTAAAAAAAAAACCCATAGGAACCCTGCAGGACAGAGTAGAACTGCACCGGAGAGTTTCCAAAGAGACTTTTGTGGATTTGAACTGCTGACCTTTTGGTTAACAGCCGAAGCACTTAACCACTATGCCACCTTTTGGTTAGCAGCCAAGAGGTAACATTTAACAACAACAACAAAAATAAATGTTCATTGCCATCGAGTGGATTCAGACTTATAGTGACTCCATAGGACAGACTAGAACTGCCCTGTAGAGTTTCCAAGGATCACCAGGTGAAGTCGAATGGCTGACCTTCTGGTCAGCAGCCATAACTCAACCACTACAACATCAGGGTTTCTCAAACTAACATTAGGAGGAAACAGTTCACAGGAAACTATTTGGAGTGGGAACAAATTTGGCAAAACAAATTTAAATACCCTTCCCATTATTTTACAAAACAAGTAACATTTCATGTTTTTTACTGTAAAAACAGGTCTTATAATTAAGGCATCTGTAATAAGAAGATTTAAAACAGCATTTTAGAGTATGTTTGTTGAAATTCTCACTGCTTAAGGGTCACCCTGCTGCACTGGCACATTTTTGTCCCAGGTCCCCAAGGATCTGGTTTCTGTGCAGTTGGCTCCTGGCAATAGTATATTATGTCAGTAATCCCTGCTCAAAGGCATCACCCAACTGAAACTGATACCACCAGCTCTGCAGTTTTCCAAGAACAATATGAGTAAACCTCCAATTAAGTCTGCTATACAAGGAAAACACACAACAGAGATAATGATCAGTTCTCGCGTGGGCTCTCTTGCATGCTGGTACTGGGAACCCGCCAAATTCTGGGCACCTGAGGTGACTGGATATACAGGAAGAAACATATTCAAGTACTTGGCACATACATCTCATGAATAAAAACAAATAAAAATTTTATTTTTTGTTTTTCAGGTGTCTTGGTCATGTAGTGCCGCTGTAACGGAAATACCACAAGTGGGTGGCCTCTACAAAGACAAATTTATTTTCTCACAGTCCAGTAGGCTGTTGTTGTCAGGCCCCATTGAGTTGGTTCTGACTCATAGCAACCCTGCATACAACACAATGAAACACTGCCAGTCTTGTGCCATGTCCACAATTGTTTTTATGCTTAAGCCCATTGTTGCGGCCACTGTGTCAGTCTATCTTGTCAAAGATGTTCCTCTTTTTCCCTGACCCTCAGCTTTATCAAGCATGATATCTTTCTCTGGGGATTGATTCCTCCTGACAACATGTCTGAAGTATGTAAGATGTAGGCTCATCATCCTTGCTTCTAAGGAGAACTTTAGTTTTACTTCTTCCAGGATGTATCTGTTTGTTCTTTGAGTGGTCCATGGTACATTCAATATTTTTCTCCAACACTACAATTTAACGGGGTTAATTCTTCTTCTGTCTTCCCAATTCATTGTTCAGCTTTTGCATGCCTAGAAATACCATTGCTTAGGTCAGGAGCACCTTAGTCTTCAAGGTAATATCTTTACTTATCAAGACTTTAAAGAAATCTTTTGCAGGAGATTTTCCCAGTGCAATGTGTTTTTTGATTTTTTTTGCTGGTGCTTCCATGGGAATGATTGCCAAACCAAGTAAAATGAAATCCTTGACAACCTCTGTCTTTTCTCCATTTATCAGGATGTTGCTTACTGCTCCAGTTATAAGGATTTTTGTTTTGCTGATGTTGAGGTGCCATCTATACTGAAGGATGTGGTCTTTGATCTTTATCAGTAAGTGTTTCAAAACCTCTTCACTTTCCACAAACCAGGTTTTGACATTTCCATAACACAGTTTGTTAATGAGTCTTCCTCTAATCCCGATGTCTCATTCTTTTTCATATAGTCCAGCTTCTTGAATTACTTGTTTAGCATACAGAGAGAAAAGGTATAGTGAAAGGATACAATCATGACACTCACCTTTCCGGACTTTTAACCAAGTTGTGTCCCCTTGTTCTACTAGAACGACTACCTCTTGATCTATAAACAGATTCCTAATGAGCGCAATTAACTGTTCTGGAGTTCCCATTCTCTGTAATATTATTCATAATTTGTTAAGATTCACACAATCAAATGCCTTTGTATAGTGAATAAAACACAGGGAAACATCTTTTCTGGTATTCTCTGCTTTCAGCCAAGACTCATCAGATATTGATGATGATATATATTTCTAGTTCCATGTCCTCTTCTGAATTTGGCTTGAATTTCTGGCAGTTTGACGTGAATATACTGTTGTGGTTGCTTTTGAATGATCTTGATAAAAATTTTACTTGTGTGTGACATTAATGACATTGTTCAATAATTTCTTCATCCTGTTGGGTCACCTTTCTTGGGAATAGGGATTCATATGGATTTCTTCCCGTGGGCTGGCCAGGTAGCTGACTTTCAAATTTCTTGCCAAAAATGAGTAAACACTTCCAGGACTGCATCTGTTTGCTGGAACACCTCAACTGATAGTCCATAAATTCCTGGATCTTTGGTTTTCATCAGTGCCTTGAATGCAGCTTTGACTTCTTCCTTCAGTACCATTCGTTCCCGATCGTGTGCTAATTATTATGCCATTTGTTTTTGGTATAATAACTTGATGTATTCCTTCTATCTTCTTTTGATGCTTTGTGAGTCATTTAATATTTTTTTCTATAGAGGTCTTCACTATGGCAACTCAAGATGTGAATTTTTTCTTCAGTTCTTTCAGCTTGAGAAGTGCAGAGGGTGTTATTCCCTTTTGGTTTTCTATTTCCAGCTCTTTACACGTTCCATTATAATACTTTTCACTGTCTTCTCAAACCACCCTTGGAAATCTTCTGTTCATTTCTTTTACTTCATCATTTCTTCGTTTTGCTTTAGCTACTTAATGTTCAAGAGCAAGTTTCAGAGTCTTTTCTGGCATCCAATTTGGGTCTTTTCTTTCCTGTTTTTTAATGACCTCTTGATTTAGTCATGGATGATGTCTTTGATGTCCTTCTACAATTCATCTAGTCATTAGTGTTTTATGCATCAAATCTATGTTTGAGATGGTCTCTAAACTCAGGTGGGATATACTCAAGGTGATACTTTGGCTCTCCTTGACGTCTAATTTCCTTCCATTTCAATTTGAACTTGCTATGAGCAATTGATGGTCCGTGTCAAAGTTAGCACCTGGTCTTGTTTTGACTGATGATGTTGAGCTTTGCCATTGACTCTTTCCATAGATGTAATCAGTTTGATTTCTGTGTATTCCATCTGGCAGGTCCACGTGTGTAGGTGCCATTTATGCAGATGAAAAAATGGTATTTGATGACGTCATTGGTCTTGCCAAATTCTGTCATGTGATCTCTGGAATCATTTCTACTACAAAGGCCATATTTTCCAACTACTGATCTTTGCATTCAAATCACTGGTAATCATCAACGCATCCTGATTGCATGCCTGTTTTATCAATTTCAGATGGCAGAAGCTGGTAAAAGTCTTTGATTTCTTCAGCTTTGGCCTTAGTAGTTGGTGCATAAATTTGAGTAAGAGTCGTGTTAACTGGCCTCCCTTGTAAGGATATGGATATTACCCCATCACTGACAGTGTTGTAGTTCAGGACAGAGCTCGAAATGTTCTTTTTGATGATGAATGCAACAATGTTCTTCAAGCTGTCATTCCTAACATAGTAAACTATATGATTGTCTGAATCCAAATGGCCCATACCAGTCCATTTCAGCTCACTAACGCCTAGGATATCAATGTTTATGCATTCCATTTCATTTTTGACAATTTCCAATTTTTCTGGATTAATACTTTGTACATGTCATGTTCTGATTACTAATGGATGTTTGCAGCTGTTTCTTTGCACCTTGAGTCATGCCAGATGATGGACTCAGAAGCTTGACTCCATCTACATTACTAGGGTCAACTCTACTCCGAGGAGGCAGCTCCTCCCCAGTCATCCTTTGAGTGTTTTCCAACCTGGGGGCTCATTTTCCAGCACTGTGTCTGACAATGTTCTGCTGCTATTTTTAAGGTTTTCACTGGTGAATTCTTTTGAGAAGTAAATTGCTGGATCCTTCTTCCTAGTCTGTCTAAGCCTTGAAGTTCATCTGAAATCTATTCACCATAATATTTGAATACCAGCAGCATAGCTTCTGGCCCCACTAAAACATGCAAGCCCCCAACAGCACGACAAACTGACAAATAAGTCGAGGAAGTACAGCATATAGCAGCTGTCATGGTTTGAATTGTGTCCCCCCAAAAATGTGTGCAGCCATGTGGCTGGGATATGGTTCCCAGTATCTTGGAAATGTCCTCCATTGTGTGGTTTTGCTAACCTGTAGGCTAAAGGATTAGGGTGGGGCTGTGAATTCCTGCTATGGGGAAGTTTCCCTGGAGTATGGCTTGCCCCACCCTTAATGCTTTTAGCTTGCAAGGAATAAAAGGAAAAACAACCAAGGACAATTTGAGAACCTCGCTACCATCAAGCAAGCAGCACCGGGAGCAGAGCACGTCCTTCAGACCAGAGGTTCTTGTGTGAGGACGCTCCCTGGGCAATGACTGATGCAATACCGGACTTTCCTCCTGAGCCGTCAAGGGGAAAGTCTTTCCCTGGAACGGACACCCTGAATATGGACTTGCAACCTACCGGCCTGTGTAAGAATAAATCTTTCTTTGTTAAAGCCATCCACTCTGTGGTATTTCTGTTAGAGCAGCCCTAGCTGACTAAAACAGAATTGGTACCAGGAGTGGGGTGCTGCTCTAGCAAATACCTAAAATGTGGAAGCCACTTTGAAACTGCGAATGGATAGAAGATTCAGAAGGAACGAAGAAGGCGCAGATGGTGAGAAACAACGGAGGACTGGCAGCAGCGGCAGCAGCAGCAGCAGAACCAGAGGCAGCGCTGGAGCCGACCCGTGGAGCGAGAGAGGTCAGTGCCTGCGCAGAGCTTTCCTCGCGGAACGGGGTGCCTCTGGGCACTTGAATCGGTGAGCTGGCCTTGCTGACCCACAGAGTGAGAGAGTTGAGTGCCTTTGGGCAGGACGCTTTCCAGCAAGAGTGGGGTGCCTCCGGGCACTTAAACCAGTGGAGCTACAGAGCTTTGGAACACTTGCCCGGCAGGGCAGATGTGGGCCTGAGGCCCAGGCCATGCGGCCATAGGAAGCTGAAGCTGAAGAGGCAGATAGCGTGAGAAGCTGAGCTGCCTCAGTCTCAAGAGGTATGGCCATGACCTCAGGGGTTTGAAAGGGTGGAACCATGGCGTGCTGTGTTCGTAAGGGTGGAATTGCCACTCAGTTGGGCTTAGGGTGCTCCTAAAGCCGATGGGACAGAGTTTCTGTCCAAGTGGGCCTTGAAGGCAGAGTTGTAGCACGGGGCTGGAGGTCTCCACTCAGAAACCTGAGAGTGTGGCCGATACCTAGAGTCTGGAGAGCATTGCTGTTGTGTAGAATGTCTCAGAAAACGTAAGAGTATTTCCAAAGCTTTGAGGGCTAATGTAATGTGTTCTGTTGACTTTCCTGTTGCCTGTTAATGCCTTCTAAGTTTCACAGATGTAGAAGAGTTTTTGTATTTTGGACTTGGAACTGATTTAAGACTTCTGTTATATGGATGGACATAATTTTGCTATGGTGAGATGAATGTGTTAAATGTTTTGTGATGTGATTTTTGGGTTGTCAAAGGGTGGGATGTCATGGTTTGAATTGTGTCCCCCCAAAAATGTGTGCAGCCATGTGGCTGGGATATGGTTCCCAGTATCTTGGAAATGTCCTCCATTGTGTGGTTTTGCTAACCTGTAGGTTAAAGGATTAGGGTGGGGCTGTGAATTCCTGCTATGGGGAAGTTTCCCTGGAGTATGGCTTGCCCCACCCTTAATGCTTTTAGCTTGCAAGGAATAAAAGGAAAAACAACCAAGGACAATTTGAGAACCTCGCTACCATCAAGCAAGCAGCACCGGGAGCAGAGCACGTCCTTCAGACCAGAGGTTCTTGTGTGAGGACGCTCCCTGGGCAATGACTGATGCAATACCGGACTTTCCTCCTGAGCCGTCAAGGGGAAAGTCTTTCCCTGGAACGGACACCCTGAATATGGACTTGCAACCTACCGGCCTGTGTAAGAATAAATCTTTCTTTGTTAAAGCCATCCACTCTGTGGTATTTCTGTTAGAGCAGCCCTAGCTGACTAAAACAGCAGCTAACACTTCTGCAGCATTGGCTGTATGCTTTGTGCTGTGCTTGGCATCTCTTTGTTCATTGTTTCTAATTTCCAAATAACTGATAAGGATATTTCTGTTGCCATTCTTGTTTCACAGATGACAAAAGTGAGGTTTGGAGACTGGATATGAAATGCCCAAGATCACAGAAATGGTTACCCTTGATGGTCCCACAGATATTCATGCTCAGAGGACAAGTCCAGGGTGGCCCTTTCTTACCTCTCACTTTACACACTCTGTAAAGCAGTAAGAACAGGGTTAGCATATAGAAATTGTTAATAAATGAGCATACAGTTTTGACAATTAAGCCCATGGACTTAATTGTTCTAAGCGCTACATAGTTTGTTGCTGAATATCAGTAGGTCACCTTCAAAGTACTCCCCTTCCAAAGCTGTGCATCAGTGCCAGTGTCTAGTCCATCCTTCAAAGCAATTTTGGAACACTTTCTGAAATGGCCATTGTGCACAGTGGGAAGGTGGTGAGTTTGCAGACTTAATTGTCTAGTTGTCTGTGAGGGAGTTTTTAGCCAGTAAATGATTAACTGTATTGGAGCACCCTCCCTCCTCACCTGATTTGGACCCAAATGACTTTTTTCTTTACTGAAGATAAAGGAAATACTGAAAGAAGACATTTTGATGACATTCAGGACGTCAAGGGTAATACAATGATATCTCTGATGGTCATTCCAAAAAAATAGTTCCAAAGTTGCTTTAAGGATAGACTGGGCACTGGCATCAGTGCATAGCTTCCTAAGGGGAGTACTTGGAAAGTGACCATAGCGGAAACCCTGGTTATAGAGTGGTTAAGTGCTGCTACAGCTAACCAAAATCAGCAGTTCATATCTGCCAGGCACTCCCTGGAAACTCTACTCCACCTTGTAGGGCCACTAGGAGTTGGAATCGATTTGATGACAGTGGGTTTGGTTTGGTTTTTGGTAGTGATATTCAGCAATGAGTTTGAGCATTTACTTGGCAGTCCTCATACAAATCTGTCTTAGGACAAGTATAGCCAGAATGCTCCTTAAAAACAAGAATAAAAAGACTCTGTCCTGCTTTACTTTGAACACGTTATCGGGAGGAACCCACAGCTGGAGAAGGACAACATGCTTGGTATAGCAGAGTGCCAGCGAAAAAGAGAAAGACCCTCAATGGTGTGGACTGACTCAGTGTCTACAACAATGGGTTCAAACATGGCAGTGACTGTCAGAGTGAAGAAGGACAGGCAATGTTTTGTTCTGTTGTTCATAGGGTCACTATCATGGATTGAATTGTGTCCCCCAAACTATGTGTCAATTTGGGTGGTTGTGATTCCCAGTATTGTGTGATTGGCCACAATTTTGTCATCATATGTGATTTTCCTATGTATTGTAAATTCTATCTCTGCAATGTTAATGAGGCAGGATTAGAGGCTATTATCTTAATGAGGCAGGACTCAATCTATAAGATTACAATGGGTTTTAGGACAATCTCTTTTGAGATACAGAGAGATGGGGATCTCCTACCATCAAGAAACAAGAATGTAGAGAATAGTGAATCCTTTGAACCCAGGGTTTCCTCACTGAGAAGCTTCTTAACAGGGTAGATTGATGACGAGGAGCTTCTTCATGAGTAGACAGAGGGAGAAAGCCTTCCCCTGGAGCTGGCACCTGAATTTGGACTTCCAGCCTCCTAGACTGTGAGAGAATAAATTTTTGCTTGTTAAAGCCATCCACTTGTGGTATTTCTGTTAGAGCAGCAGGAGATGACTCAGGCAGTCACTATGATTTGGAACTCATTCTACAGCACCTAGTCACAACAACAACAATAAATACTGGCTTCTCTTGCCGTCCTTCTGTATTTAAAATTACTTTATTTCCATGTGTTTTTGTAACATGTGGCGTCTTGCAAATATATTTTTCTTGGTTACAAAGAGATTCATTCTCATAGCATCTCCTATAAGGACTCTGCCATATTTGGGTTCAAGGCTCAAGAACCACAAAATATGAACGGACTACAGAAACCATGCAGTTAAATTACTCCACAGGATCCTTAAAGATGCATTAATGGCTCATCCTGACAAATATTTATTCTTGGAAGATAGTGTTGACTCTGAAACTACCTGCAGTATATTGATTTTTACTGTAGTACTGAAAAGTTATTCAACTTTATAAGGTTTAGTAATTTTGACTGATCAACTTCTCATGTGAATTTCTGATCTCAGGAAAACAAATCAGTTGAATTAACTGTTCCCAAAGAAGGGAACAGCCTTTTCAGTTCTGGAACCACTCATGTTTTCTCTGTATTATTCACCAGCAGCACAGGAACCAGGCCTCTGTGGCCTCTTGTGTTCCACCATGGAGGAAATTTTCAACTGTGCTGGTGGGAAACTAAGCCATGATCTGCTATCTTATCTTAGGCAATTTGATACCGGAGATAGGCAATTAGACAATTTGATATTGGAGACACTGATGCTGACCACTTCGTGCCATTCTGGAAGTGTTCCTCTCTAATGTCCAGTCCTGAGTGTTCCAGTCCCCAGGCCAAAGGAAGAGGGCAGAAGGTAAATCTAGCAGACCTGTGTAGGGTCATGGCTAACAGAAGGCATGGGAGCATGGGCATGGGAGCAACGGAGGAAGGCAGGGGCAACGCTCCCCACACAAACGCAGAAACAGAGAGACGGCCCTGAGGCTGTGTTGCGGAATGCTCAGTCCGTGCCGTCCAAGCGAACGAGGGTGCGGGCAGAACCCCACGCTGACCACGAGGACAGCCCAGCCGTCGCCCAGCCCCGGAGCACAGAGAGGAGAGACCCGTGGTGATGTCATCACGCACTGCACTCCGGGAGAAGGAGGCCGCACACTGGGATGAAAAGCCCCAGTCTCTGAGGACAGACCTCGGCCGAGAAATGTCGCAGCCCACCCATTTTTCATATGGAAACGAACAGGTGCATCATGAAGAGTTATGTGATGAGCTATGGAGACCTGTTTGAGGGCATCTTGGGATTGGAATATAAATGCCCCTGTCCGCGTATGTGTCAGCCCAAAGACACCCTCATCAGTCTTGCCAGGAATGTTTGCTTCCAGAAAAATGACCCTTCACGCTGGGCCACCTGCTGCCTCAGGAGCGGGAATCTCTGCGGTACAGAGCGGAATGGAGCTGGCACTTACCTCCCTCCTCCTAGAAAGTCCTCAGGACACAATGGACATTGTCCCCAGAGAGCCACCAGACTGCTGGGCCCATGGGGGACCAAGAGAGATCTGCCCTGCAAAGAAACTGGAGAGGAGGAGGGCGCAGGAGAGGGGGGTCAGGCGGTGTTGCTCTGGTGGGTTCCCAGATCACCTCTTTCCCTTCCCTATTAATGTCATCATGAGTTTGCTGGTGGTGCAAAGCGTCAAGATGCTCAACCACCCACTGATAAGTCGGTGCTGTGGTCCACCCTGTGTCCTCCCAAAGAAAGGCCTGGTGACCTGCTTCTGGAAAATCAGCCAAGAAAACTCCATGACACACAGATGGACTCTGTGACTCATGGAGTCACCAGGAGGTAGGGTCCAGTCTACAACTGCGTTTGTTTTAGGTCATTGTGAAGTCCACTTTGAGGACCACGAGGCTTTTGAAGTCTGCTGTCTTGACCTTATGAGTGACAAAACTTGACAAGTTCTTACCTAAATTCACACAAGGAAAACAGTTTTGATTTGCTTTTCTAAATCAGGTGATTTCCACACACTGTAACGTCAGATCTTAGAGCAGCTTCTGTGGGTGCATGTCAATACCCTGGCCGTCCCCATCCCAGCAGAAAGCTGCCCCCTTCCCCTGCCTAGTCAACTCTTCACACTCTGAAGAAAGTGCTGCTCTACTGTCTGTTATCAGATATCTGTCTGGCTTTCCCACAGTCTGTCACTTTGCCCTACAGCGGTGGCTTATGTGTTGCTCTGATGCTGAAAGCTCTGCCACCAGCATTTCTAACACCAGCAAGGTCACCAGCCATGGACAGGTTTCAGTAGAGCTTCCAGACTAAGACAGACTAGGAAGAAAAGTCTGCTGATCTACTTCTAAATATCAGGTAATGAAAACCCTAAGGATCAGAACCAACGGTTTTCTGATACAGTGCTGGAAAATGAGCCCCTAGTTTGGAAGGTTCTCAAAGTTTCCTTGCAAGAATATTTTTAAAAGGCACTTGAACTGCACAGTGGCCACAACAAGGGACATAAGCCTACCAGGGACCACAAAGATGGACACACATGGCAGCAATTCCTTCTGTTGTATACTTAGTTACTGTCAGTTGGACCTGCCTCGACTGCAAATAACAACAGTTTTATGTATTGAGTTGCTCTATACAGTGTGTGATTTTTTCACTAAGTACTGTCAAGTCAGCTGTGACTCATCACAAACCTGTGTACAACAGAATAAAACATTGCCCAGACCCACACCATCTTTATGATCCTCACGATCATTGGCATGCTTGAGCCCAATGTTGCAGCCACTGTGTCAATCTACCTCGTCGAAGGTCTTACTTATTTTTGATGACCTTCTGCTTTATCAAGTGTGATATCCTTCTCCAGGGATTGCTACCTCCTGATAACATGTCTGAAATATATATCATGTAATCTTGTCATCCTTGCTTCTAAGGAGCATTGTACTTCTCCTAATACAGATCTATTCGATCTTCTGGCAGTCCATAGCATATTCAATATTCTTCACTAATATCATAATTCAAAAGCATCAATTCTTCAGTCTTCCATATTCGTTTTGATATTTATGCATACCTATTTGTAAGACTGACATATGTTGTGTGTGTCAGTAGTTCATTCTTTTTTATTGATGACATTATTCTCTTTTATTGTATGAACAATGAACCACTTACCCATTGTATGGATCACCACTCCATACTTGACTAGTATAAATGTCTTATAAAATAATTTCTATCGGCATACATTCTTATTTCTTTTGGACACATACTTAGGAGTGCAATCACTCATCATAGAAGTAACATTTTAAGATAATGAAAAGTGATTTGTCAAAGCGGCAAAACAATTTCACACTTGCACCAGCAACATGAAAATTCTAGTGATGGCAACTTCTCTGCATCAGGGTGAGCTGAATGGGGATGTGTGCGAACCTTACACATACACACACACGTCTTTTAAGTCCTTAATAGTAGTAGTAACCTCTGCAATCCCTCTGGGACATGGTATCGCTTTTGATTTTGTGATTTTCCTTGATAGGGGCAGTTCTAATGGCTTCTGTTTGGCTTTTCTTACCGTAACTGTCTATACTCAAATTGTCAAGGATCCAGTGTGGGGGTTTGACTAGCTAGCTGAGTATATCTACACAGCTGCACATGCTGGAACTAGAAAAATCCCTACAGGGTTGGTTTGGTGACCCATTAGACCTACTGTGAGACAGAGACATGAACTAAGACTCCATTAATAACCTGACCTTTGTATGCCGCCTATGACCTTCATATGACTGGTGGACCAGAGTGGCATTTTGAGTCTCCTGGAATTAGTGTCACTTCAGAGCCAGTATCCAGTAATGTCCTAAATGCCTGATGATTTGCTTTTCCCCAGTGAACTGTCACTCTTGCAAAAGGCTGCAGATTCCTTTGGAGAAGGTGGGGGAAAAGAATAACAGTGTAATTTTTTGGCGGTTTATTGAAGTCCTTCCTCAAAGGGACCTAGCAGCCCCTTCATTCAAGGGGTTGTGGGTCATTAAACTCACTCAGGTCTGGGAATGAATTGCAGGATCGTGATTCTCTATTCTGGTGTTTCAAGTTAGACTGCTATTCCCTTAACCTTCATTCACTTGTACAGATCAAGTCAAGATTTAGTAGATTTCCTACCTGTTTTACTCCTAGGGATACCATGACTGAACAGCCAACACAGTGAACCATACACATCAGCCTCCTCTGTCTGTTACCAGAATCACACCTTGACTTTGTCAGCAGAGCATCACCACTTAGTCCCCACTACCCTGACCCCTATCAGCTCCGTTGTAGTTAGGTATCTTAATTCAGCTATAGCAGTTCTTACTGTCAAATCTGACATACATAAAATAGTAATCACAGCAGTCTTTGGGGTTGCTGGGCCTTCATAGATTTGTTCCTTACTATTACGGTAAAAGGTATATCCTGGACACTCCACGTGTGGATCTGCAGGTCTACCCTGATAAATTCCCTCTAACATGCCAATTTCCTTGAGCCTTTGGGTACCTTGTTCTAGAATACACCAAAGCAGGTCTGGTACTTCAACTTGATTCAGTGTCGGCCACCATGTAATTCATGCTTCAGTGAACCAACAAAACCAACTATTAGATTCTGTCCTAACCACTGAAGCTGAAACACTGAATGAAGAATCTGTGCTAGTGGAAACTTATCAATAAACTCAGACTGATTCACCTTTATGTTCTTTTCACCACTATCCCACACACTTAACAGCCATTCCCACACATATTCCCCAGGTTTCTACTTGTACATATTAGAAATTCAAGCAATTCTTTTGCAATGTGGCATACATCCTTCTGGATCACACTTTATACTGCACCTTCTGAGACTCACTGGGACTTAAGACTAATTATAGAAGCCAAACTTGGTGGTAGGCCTGTGTTTTGAGAATATGCGGCATTCTCTTGTCAGGCATCTGCCTCAGGTGTTGCCCCAGGCAAGGACTCAGACAAGGGCTCTTTAAGCACAGCTGGTTTCATCTTATTATATGAGGAGGCAGGGGCTAATGGTTTTACTGGTGACGGTGGTTTAATAGACAAAAAGGGAGTACTCTCTTCAAATGGAAGTGACAGGGCAGATTTTGTTGGTAGGAGTGCTTCAGTGGAATTAAGTGGCTCAGTATCCCCAGCTTCCTGATTGCCTGCCTATCTTAAGTCCCCATCCCAAGTTTTAGGATTCAGTTTATTCCTAATCAGTGCTTTCACTGTAACTTCAGACATCACGGAGAGTTGGGAACTGAGTTGGTGTCGTAATTCAGCCACTCTTACAGTAAAACTCTGGGTTTCGTTACCAGCAATATCAGCTCTGTTACTGCATGAAATAAGGTTTTCTTTCAAGGCAGAGCCATAAACTTGGAGGCTGTTTTGTGGCACTTGAGCTTTGACTCTGAAGCCCCTGAGCTCATCTCTTTCTTTCACCACTTTGTCTAATGAAAAGTTGATCAACCAACCAGCTTCCTTATACTTCTTACTAAGTCAAAACTGTAAAAAAGTACCAAACATGCAATCACTGAGAGCCTCAATTTTCATCAATATCTGATCTACTCATGGTGATATTTAGCATATTTGTATTTTCACCTCATGTCATGGATTAGCAGTGTTCTCTTTACCACTAGAAGCAGAGTCATCAACATCTTTAAGACTTGAGAAAACCAATTTAGGAAACTCATCCCTACAATTTTGTTTCTGTAAAACCATTCCTGGTACCAAACGTCTTAGGCTGGGTTCTCTAGAGAAGCAAAACCAGTAAAATGTATAAACATATGTATCAAGAGAGACATATATCAAGAAAATGGCTTACGCAGTTGTAGGAGCCACAATGTTCCAAGTCCATGGGTCAGGACAGAGGCACCTCCTGATTCATGTAGTCACAGGGAGGCAAACCCCAAAATGGCAAGTCAGAGAGCAGTGGTCTTGCTCACAGGCTACAAAAATTGACAGATTCTGGGATCAGCCAGCAAGACTGCAGGTAAGCTACTAAATCTAGAAGTCAGACAAATAGGAAGCAGCTGCAGGATCCAGGAAAAGCAAAGGCCCATAAGTCTTTCCATTTATATTCAACACAGGCTACATCCCCAAGGAAACTCCCTTTAAATTGATTAGCTACTCACAGCAGATTCCATCATGGAAGCAATTACATCATGCTATGACTGCCAGACCACATCATAACCCTCAGACCCTGAAAATCATGACCCAGCACAACCTTAACCACCACAGGAGTGGTCATGGGTTCTCATTTTAGACATTCTAGTAGAGCCTGCTAGTTGGTGCCCTGGTGACACAATGGTTAAGAGTTTAGCTGGGAACAAAAAAACCACCAACCAAGCAACCCAGTGCCCTCAAGTTGATTCCAACTCATAGCAACCCTATAGGTCAGAGGATAACTGCCCCATAGAGCTTCCAAGGAGCCACCTGGCAGATCTGAACTGCTGCACTTTTGGTTAGCAGACACAGCACTTAACCATTACTCCACCAGGGCTTCCAAAAAGTTCACTAGAAAGGTCAACAGTTTGAATCCATCAGCTCCTCCTTGGAAACACCGTGGCAGACTTCTACTCTGTTATATAGGGTTATTCAGAGTGGAAATCAACTTGATGGCAATGGATTTTTTTTTTTTTTAATTGAAGCCAGCAGGTGTCTCATTGGGAATTGAGGTTGCATTTTCTTGATGACTAATTAAGTTGAGCAATATTTTATAAGTCCTGTTGGCCCACTGGTTAGGCTTAAGCGTTAGGCTATTAACCAAAAGGTTGGCAGTTCAAAGCCACCAGCCACTCCTTAGGAACCCTGTGATACAGCTCTTCTCCATCATATGGGTCACTATGAGTTGTTATCCACTCAACAGCAACAGATTTGATATTGGTCATTCACATGTCTTCTTTTGAAAGTAACTACTTGCCTTCTGCTCATTTTTAAACTTGTCTTCTTGAAATTCAGGGACTCTGTATATTCTGGCTACAAGTCTTTTGTCATATCCACGAGTTGTGAATATAGTCTCACTGTCTGGGACTTGTGTATTTTATTGATAACATTTCATGATGAATTTTTTTTTGCTGAAGTCGAATTTATCATTTTTAATTTTATGATAATGTCTTTTATTTTCTCGTAAGAAATATTGGCTTACCCGAAGGGTGACAGACACATTCTTCTTTGTTTTCTTATAGCACTGTTACTGTTTTAGCCTTTACATTTAGGTCTATGATTTATGACAGTGATTTTTGTTTGGAGTCAGAGCCTCTCTTTTGTTGTTGTTGTTCTTTTTAAGGACCCTCACAGAATGTGCACTTTACAACCTAAACTGCCAGTCATTAACATGTGCCAGCAGGACGCTTCCCCTCAACGGGGCCAAGCACATAGTGCAAACACTGGCTTTAATATACGTGAGGTGGCTAGATGAACCCATCAAGCCCCACTCCTCTCTCAGTTCCAGCTCCCCTATGATGGGGGCACTCCGACTTACCAACCATGTTACCTCGTCACTGCCAGTTCCCTTACTGTCAAAAAGGCTGCATCTCTTGGCTTTACTGATTTGCACAAGTAAAAGTTAATTGATTTGGCAAATGTTGTGTTACTTATACTTTTACAATTTTAAAGAAAGCAGTATCTATTTCCCTCCTGGTATGGCACAGCATAGAGGGCATCCTCCAAATGGTATCACCGCTCTTATTTCTCTATTGTATTTTAATTATGGAATTTACCACTCATGCACACACATGCACGCACACACACACACACACACAGTTTACAGAGTACATGCACACACACACTCACACACACACACAAGGTCCTTGAGATCCATACAACTCTGCACCCTTTCTGCTGGTGTTCAGTCCTTCCTGCAGACCTAAGATCACATCTGACATGGGTTTTTGTCAGTCTGAAGAAGTGACTCACGTGTTTCCCGTAGACCATGTCTGAAGGAGAGAAATCCTCCTTGCTTCTATAGATCTGAAAATGTTTGTAATGCATGCATTTTGCCTTCATTTGTTTTCAATGACACTTTTCTTATTTTGAGATCATAGTAGATCCATGTGTAATTGTAACAAAGAATACAGAGAGGACCTTTATGGGTTTTTTTGTTTCCTCCCTCCTCCCTACTCCATCCCAGTCCCTGGCAAACACCCACTGATCTTTTATTTCATCTCTCTAATTTTGTCATTTCAGTAATATATAAATGGAAGTATAACCTTTGGGGAATAGCTTGCTTCCGTTTTTGAAGGCTATTGTTGCAGGATATGGAATTCTAGGACAGCAGCTGTCTGTGTGTATTTTCCTTCCGTACTCTAAAGACCTGCTTCCACTGCTTAGTAGGCCCAATGACATCTGGGGAGAAGTCAGTGACTGTACCTGTCTTGGTCACTTAGTGCTGCCATAACAGAAATTCCACAAGTGGATAGCTTTAACAAAGACAGTGTCTTCTCTCACAGCCCAGTAGGCTAGAAGTCCAAATTCAGGATACCAGTTCCAGGGGAAGGCTTTCTCCCTGTTGGCCATGGAGGCAGGTCCTTGTGATGCATCAGTCTTCCCTTGGTCTGGGAGCATCTCAGCGCAGGAATCTCAGGTCCAAAGGACATGTTCTTCTGCCAGCACTGCTTTCTTGGTGGCAGAGGTCTCCGCTCTCTGCTTGCTTCCCTTTCTTTTTATCTCTTAGAAGATAAAAAGTGGCAGAGGTAACAACTCAGGGAAATTCCCTTTACATTGGATCAGGGCTAAAACTTTAGTGAGGGGGGTTACAGTCCTACCTAAATCCTCTGTAACATAACCCAGTCTTGCCCCATTAACCGCAGGCAGAAATTAGAAATTACAACATCCTTGAAAATTAAAATCACAACCAATCCCACAGTACTAGGAATCCTGGCTCAGCCACGTTGCTGTGTACATTTTTCAGGGGACAGAATTCAATTCTGCTCTACATGTGGTGTGTGCCTGTTCTCTGCTTTTAAGACATGAGCCCTGGTGGTACTGTGGTTAAGAGACAGTGACTACTAACCAACACACCAGCAGATACAATTCACCAGCTTTTCCTTGGAAACCCTGTGGGGGCTCAGCGTTACAGGGTTGCTGTGAGTTGGAATTGACTTTACTACGGCTTTTTTTTTTTTTTTTTAAGGTAAGAGCTATACACCTGAGTCTGTGTTTTATTGTTTTGGAATTTACATGTAGGTTACAATGGGGTTCACTGCCCACTACTCTTCCCTCCCAGGAGAAAGGGACTCTGGTGCTTCTTTCTCCATGGATTTAAGGTTCCTTAGTGGTGTAGTGGCTAAATGCTTTGGCTGCTAATCCAGAGGTCAGCAGTTTAAATCTGCCAGCTGCTCCTTGGAAACTTTATGGGGCAGTTCTCCTATGCTCTATAGCGTTGCTATGGAGAAGTTAGAATAGACTGGATGGCAGTGGGTTTGGGTTTTTTGTTCGGTTAGTTCTTTCTCACCTTGAAAGATCCCTTTACTTTCTGCCAGCACCACTGCATTAAAATATATTCCACATCTTTTACCCAGCATTTATTTGTGCTACTAGTCTGTGATTTTGTGGGAACACTTTCTCTTCCTTCTGCTGGACTGGACTGTCTGGGAGAGGACATGTTTATGTCCTGTGGTCTCCAGGGACCTTGACGGGCCATGATTGCAAAGTACAGGCTGCTTTGGATAACTGAGCAGGAAGTGCTTGTCCTCCCCTAGTGCGGTCACCTGGCTCTTCACCCTGCAGGGCTTCAGAAGGGAAGCAGGATGCCGGCACCTTCCTTGGACCACTGGCCCTTTGCCACTTTAAAGATATCACAATATGTTGTTTCTAGTGGCCTTCACGTTGGTCACTGCGAATGTTGACGTGAACGTTGCTGTGACTCCGTGTAGTTCTTGCCGTCAGCCACGTCGTCGTTCACTGCTGACCAGTGGGTTCGTAGCGACCACATGCAGGAAGAACGAACGAGGGAGGGTGGGTGATGCTGCGTGGGTGATGCTCGCAGTCCAGGCACATGGCCCGGGGGCAGCGCGCCCCCTGCTGGAGGGTCAGGCGGCTGCAGGACTTGAGCTCGGAGGCTAGGGCCGAGCCTAGCAGCTAGCCGGTGGCTTCCGACTCAATGGCGACCCCGTGTGTGCAGAGTTCGAAGTGCACTCGGCGGTGCTTTCCGGGCTGTGGGCTCCTGGAAACAGGTTGCCAGGCCTTGTTCCTGACTTGTCTCTGCCTGGGTTTGAACAGCTGACTCTGCAGTTAGTAGGCTCGTGCTTAACAATCTGAGCTAACTGCTGCCTCTGGAGTGGGTAGGAAATCCAAATGGTCAACGTGGTATGATTCACTGAAAACATTTGCAGGGGGCTAATAAAATTCAGCTTGGTAAACCAGGTACTTTCTCTAGGCTGGGTCACGTCTCAGTCACCTAGGGCCACTCTAACAGAAATGCCACAAGTGGCTCACTTTAACGAACAGAAGTTTATTCTCTCACAGTTTAGGAGGGTGTGAAGCCGCATCCATGGTGGTGGGTCCGGGGGGAGGCCTGTTGGTTCCGTGGACTCTGGGGGAAAGTCCTCGTCTCTTTGATCTTCTGTCTCCAGGTGATGTTCCTGCAGTTGGTCGCACCTCTTCCCCGCCATCTCTGCTTCTTTGCTTAATTGGCTCCCTTTATGTCTCAGAAGAGACTGGCTGCAGACACATCCTGAACTACAAAGAAAGGACATTCTCAGAGGGGTTCTAACCACAGGCAGAGGGGTTAGGATTTACAGCACGTATTTTGACGGGTACATGATTCAACTCCTAACAGGTCATATCGTGGAATCTGAATGAATGAAAATGAAGGCAAGAGAAAGGACAGGACAGGGAACTAGGCCCACAGACACACAGGAGCACGCACATTCACACTGTTCTTAAGTGCATCAATGAATGGGAAGGAGACGGTTACAGAAGATTAAAAATAAAAAGGCAAACTCACACTTTCTGAAACTGAGTTCATCCTACTTAGTTTTACCAATGACAGTGTTTCTATTGAGAAATTACAGTTGTGCTTTCCAAGACTCCATCAATCCACAGTGTACTTCTTGGCCACTAAAGAATTACACTGTAAGATCAGAAAGGTGAATTACAAATGCCACTGTGGATGAAACCCATGATGACAGGAGTGGGATTTCCGTCTCTCTACTAAGACAAAGGAAACCCCGGGGGCATAGCAGTTATGTGCTACCTCTGTGAACTGCCAGCCTGCAGACCCTCCTTGGAAACTCTATGGGGCAGTTCTACTCTGACCTACAGGGTCTGTAGGAGTCAGAATTCACTTAACAGCACTGAGTTTTTGGTTTAGTAAGACAAAACAACCAGGTCAGGAGTGCTATTTTCTGCTGTACTGCAGACACAGAGACGGATTCTCAACATGCAGTCAACTGGGCCTCAGCTTCAGCTTACTGGTTAAAAGTCCTCTGAGCATGTGTGTGGCCCCTGGGGTGTGACCTGCCCCTTTGGGTGTCCCACTGCAGTGCAGGAAGCTCTCTGGCAGAGCACCACAGGTTTAGGGTCTCCCGAGCAGGAGAACAGCTAGAAATACGAATCCTGGAATATGGCCAGAGCAGCCTGTATCCATGCCGAAGTGCATGTTCTGAAGACCTCTTCTGACCCCTGGGCTCAGGGAGAAGGTTGATCACCCTGTCCTGGATGGCTGTCCCCTCACAAAGGGGAAGGCTGAGTGTCAAACGATGGGTGCAGGTCCAGGACAGCCTTTTCTCCTGCAGCCATCTGCAGGCATTTGGCAGGAGCCAAGTGCACACAACTCTGGGGCTCCCTCGGACGGTGGGGAGGGCAGGCCATGGGCACAGAGAGCTGAACTGTACCCGTTCCCTCTGGCTCTCTATGTCAGTGATACCTTGGCCTGCACTACGAGAATTTCTCTGTCAGGAAGACCAAAGAGGAACTGAGGCATTTCACTGACTGTGTTGGTGAAGAACGAAACGTGGACTGCAAGAAAACCAACCTGTCTTGGAGGGAGTACAGCCAACGTGTTCCTTAGACATAAGGATAGTGACACTTCTACTGGATTGCTTTCAACACATTACCAGGAGGGACCAACCCCCAGAGGATGCCCTCAACGAGGCAGACTGAATGATGCCACCAACAGCCCTGAGGACAGTGCAGCACCGGGCGGCACTTCCTTCTGCTGTATACAGGGTAAGGCAGGTCCAGCGTGACGGCACCAAGCCACCACCACCATCTAAGTGCGCTCAGCACACCAATGACAATCCAGTGACAGTTCTTCAGCTCACAGACCTCCCAGTACATTGACAAAAAAGTCATACTAGCAAGGAAGGATTTCGGCAACTTCTCCCCAGAGTCTGCAAAACGAACAACCTGTTCTCAATAGCCGTGTACACCATGGGGTCTTTGAGAAAGGCCAGGGGAGGGAAGATGGTAAATGCTTTACATAAACAACTGATTTTAGTCCTGAAAACCCGGAACATGTTTGGACTTCAGAAGGCAGGCTGACCAGATTCCCAGTGAGCCCCAGTAGTACAAGATTCACCACAACACCGTCCTGTGTGAGGACATGCCAGGGATTATCACACAAGCGCCTGTGTAAACATGGGCACAAGGACAGACTAATCAATGTATGCCTGCTGTATGCCTGCTGGGGCCATCAAGCGACAGTGTCAACAGAAGCTGCCCTTTCACCTCCAGTGCCTGTCACCTACCCTGTCACCCATTTGTCAAAGCATTTAACCCTAGGGCCATTCAAAAATCACCAGGAAAAAAAAAGAAAATGTCCAAAACAGGAAAATGATATGTGCTTCCACTTTTTAAGAAAACATGCCCTCAAAGAATGTTAATCTTCATGTCATCCTGTCCACACTCCCCTTGCCCCCTTATTTCTAGGTACTAGATCTAGGCAGTATCTCACTCCTTCAATACCAGCATAGGAATGGACACACGTTCCCTGAGGGACAGCGCTGGCATCTGAGTCACAGAAGGCAGTCTGGGGACGCTATGAGGCAGAACTGACTTAAGGGCTGTGGGTTTGGTTTCTCTGGGTTTAGGTGCCTGCCTCTCCTTGTGCACAGCGCTGTAGGTGGGCCTACAGCACCCTCTCCTGGACACAGGACAGCCCTTTACCAAGTTCCAACTTCTGTTTTTCAAGTCTTCAAATCAAATTTGCTGTTACACTGTGACATCTGGTCATAAACAACTACTGAAGCCAAGTGAAAAATTACTCTTTGTAGAAAAATGCAAGAGTGCTAGGCTGCTTTTGTGCTCTGCTTGGAATGAAGATCAGGAATGCCACAGCACCATGTTCTGTCCCAAAGCTCTGACACACAGAAGGCCACTTCTGACCAGTTGTCCCCCTCATCCCTTCAGCCTCCATGCAAACTGCAAGGGCTCCCCATCCATCTACCACTTAGAAGGGCAGGGCAGGGCAGGGTCACCACAGAGTCCTGGCCTTGCTGCCAATATTCTGGAAAGCAAGGTGCTGAGAACCTGGACGAGATGGATGGGGCCACCTCCAGAAGCCTGCCAGTTAGAGCCACCCGGACTAAGTGCACATGCCTCTGCACTCGGTTTTTGGAATGGTTCTGCCTGAGTACCAGAAGTTAAAGTCAATAATGGTCAGGCACTGTCCTGCTCTCGGGAGCTGAGCTATCTCCCTGGTCAACTTTGGTGCCCTCAATCCATGACAGCAGGGGTCCTGTGGAGTTACAAGGTAGGTCAACCGGGAGTTGCAACAGCGACTGAAACAAAAAAATAACTCATTGCCATAGAGTTTATTGTAACTCATAGTGACCTAGCAGTACAGTAGAACTGCCCTATTGAGTTCCCAAGGTATGCCTGCTGGAACTGAACTGCTGCCCTTTTGGTTTATAGCCACAGCTCTTAATCACTACACCATCAGTTCCCCATAGGGGCCGAGACTGCTGAAAATACCTACCAGGTGTACCTATTCTCCACTAATAATTAAAAATGATACACTGTGGAGGACAGAAACATCTGAAGTGTAAGACAAACGCATCCCCTAGGCACTGTCTGCAGGCTTGCTCTCCTGCTCCCCTCCCCCCGTCACTGCCAGCCCGCCCTTACTTGGAAACCTCGTGTCATGGATTGAACTGTGTTTCCAAAATATCTGTGTAGCAATTTGGTTAGATCATGATTCTTGGTACTGTCCTGTCTCTGCTGCTGCAAACCCTGCCAGAGAAGACGCAGCAGTTGTATCTGTGGGGCATGGCTGACTGTGTCAGAGTGTATTGTAACCTGAGGCAGTCTCTTGGGATGTAAGAGAAGCAAGCAAGCAAAGAGCTGGGGATCTTATACCACCAAAAAACAGTGCCAGGAGCTGAGCATGTCCTTTGGAAAGGGCCCGAGGTCCCTGTGCATCAGAAGCACCCAGTACAGGGGAAGATTGATAAGGACCCTCCTCCAGAGCCAGCAGAGGAAAACCTCCCCTGGAACCCATTTGCTAAATCTGGACTTTCTGCCCAATGGACTGTGACAAAATTTTCTCATTAAAGCTATCCACTTAAAACTTTTTCTATTAAAAGTAGCACCAGATGACTAAGACACCCTGTGATGTCACAGGACGTGGAATCTGCTCACCATCTCACCCACCTTCGGGTATGTTGCCAGTGTTGACAGCACACTGCAGGTCACCAAAGCACACCACCTCAGTGCCGGAGTTACTGAGCGAGGCATCCCTCCATGGGTGCACGTGCACACACACACACCCTCCATGCACCACAGAAGTGCACACTTCCATTACACCTTGTCGACTCTCCTTGGATGCCCACACATACACACACACGCGCACACTCACTTTTTACACTATGGATGTGCATTTCCTCCAGACCTCATCGGGACCCCAGATTTGGACCTGAAACCTCCCTTCGGCAGTCTCCTGGTTGCTACCCCACAAGTGGAACATCTGGAATTCACACCTATTCCCGCGCTGAACCGGGCAGGAACTTGGGGTTCTGCATGGAGTCCTCATGAGAGGAGCACTGCCAGAACTCCTGGGGTAGATCACTGGCCCTGACCTCTCACCTGTGCCCACTGAGCCACCTCGCAGCCTCACCTCTTGTCCTGCTCCCATCTCTGCCACACAGCAGCATGTGTGACTTCCACTGCACACATCAGCCCTGCTTAAATGCCAGGAGCCTCTGGTACACAGAGCACATGTTCCACACTGTCCAGGTCAAGTGGCCAGACCACAACCCTGCAGCCCAGCTTCCCCGTGCAGCCCCTTTCCCACTTTCACTGGGGTCTTTCCCTCAGAGCACTTACCTTCTGTGAAGGAACACTCCTGACTTTCCATGGCTGGCTCCCACCCACACCAATGTCAGGTCCTAGCTCAGGCGTGACCACCATATGCAAATTCATGACTGGCTGTATCATGGGGTGTATTAGGGTTTCAATCAACAGAGCACAACTGCTGGAGAACTAGGCTCTGCCAGCTTCCTTCATCCCAGCAACAGCCAGACTCAGGGAGGTATATGCTCCATAAAACATCTGTGACTGAACATACATAGCAAGCTGCTTCCAAAAGAGAAAACCAGAATTTGTAAGTTTCAGTTACTTTTGCTATAGTTAAAAAGCAGGATGAGGAAGTAACCAAAGACTTGCCAAATGTTACTCTTCTAGAGTAGCAAGTGTAAAGAGACAAAAACCCAACTAGAGGATCAATCCTAGTGGTATTTGATGGTATTAGTGGTATTTGATGGCACTTGAAAAGCATCTTGGAGAACCCCGGGAATGGCTTAAATGCAGCCAGTGGGGCGCTTGTATCATATGTTTGCACGTGTCAGAGCAGATGCGACGCCGGTACTGCTCTGATGATCACAAGAGTCACGTGCAGGTTTTGCTTTATTTTATTACAAAAACACGACAGTTTTAAGAAATAATGACTATGAGACAAACCAGGACCACGGTGAGTTATTAAACCCATTTTGTATATACAAAATTCCGAAAGAGGAACATCTTCCAATGTGAAGCACATTATAGCGCTGTTCCGTATGTACACGGCACACAGAGACTGCCTGGGCTGTCCCTGACTCTCTATGTACATGCCACTGACACAGACCTGCAGGGAGCGCCTCCCTGGGGCCCTCCCGATGCATGTGAAATACTCCTAAGAGACACGAGAGATGCACTACGCAGGCTTCTGCTGAGGAAGGGCTCAGGTTTCACTCGGATCAGGATACAGGGAAGAAGTCCGATAGCCCAATTCTAGCAAAGACAGGATACGACTCTTCTACAAGATTGACCTTTTCTAGTCAATTGTGTGAGCAGAGTCCAAAAATTGTTTGGTGACCAAATCACATTTTTATATTATTAAATTGATTACAAAATGTCACTTAACTTTAAAAAGCCACTAAAAGGACACTTTCTGCAGCACAAAAGGGCTAAGTTCAAGTTTCTGCCATATGACCACAACATAGTAAGTAGAGCCATGTCGTGGATGGTAGCAGCCTCTGTGAAATGTGTGAGTCCAGGGGACCGCACACAGGAGATTGCTCGTCCCTCCCTGTCTCCTTGCCCAGTGAGGAGTTTCTGTGGTTTTCTCTCTTTCATGCCTCTCTTTTCAAACCTTGGTTAAGATCTGAGCGCTCAGTGACCTGTGGGCATTCAGATGCTGTGAAGGCACTTCTTGGGACACAGGGCACCCCCAGGCCTAGCTGTTCTCTTCCACGCACAAGGCACCAGCTTCCTCCAAATAGCTGACAATCGCAGCCGGGACGCTCTGGGAGGCCTCCTTCCTCCAGGCTTCCAGGATCTTGGATATTTCTGTTGGATTGCTGGGACTCAAGTCACAAAGCGCATAGACAGCCGCTAACTGGACACCCCAAGGTATATCTGAAAAGAATTTCCAAACAAATCATTACAGAGTAATAATGCAATAGTTAGTCAAAATCTTAGCTTTACAATCAACTTTGTAATCTACTGTAAACACTACTAAACTATGGGATGCCTTCCGCCAGTATAAAAAGTTAATTTAACACCTATCTACAAGTGGAAAAACGAAAAAGGAATACATGTTCCACCCAGTCTGGTGGTGCTGGCTCAAAGCTCCGCAGCCTCTCAGAGCCACTACCACCCCTGCAGCATTTCTAGGAGGGCCACACCACCTACCAAGGTTATAATAAAATGTGCTGATACCAAAACACCCATCGAATAACAATGCTATGAAATATTCTCCTGGACACAAACTCAAACCACCGCCGCTGAGGCGATTCCTACCCACAGTGACCCTGTAAGGACAGAGCAGAAGCGCCCTGTAGTTTCCAAGGAGCACCTGTCCTACCTGAACCGCTGACCTCCCGGTCAGCAGCCACAGCGTTTAACCACTAGGCCACCAGGGTTCCCATTCTCCCAAAAAGGCCTTTAAACAGACTGTGGAAGTGAATCCCGTCCTCACCCCAGACTGCGCACGGGGAGCAGAACGCTTTACTTTTCGCGTGAGTTCACTAAGAGCTCGTCCACTTGTAAGCCACCGAAACCCCGGCCCACACGGGCTGCCCCGATGGCCCCGTGGTTACACAGAGGGCTGCCCGTCACAAGCTTCCCGCGGGACAGCTCAGCGACCCGTCACCACCAGCTCTGGCCTAAGGCGCCTGGCCGTGACTCACCGTCCCCTCCAGCCCCGGCTCGCCGAGGAGGCGGGCGGTCACAGCGGCGGCGGCGGTCCCTCTGGTCTAACGCTCGTGTCCCGCTCTCTCTAGCACGTCCACCCGGCACTCTGCATAGAGCAGGGCTGTGGCCACCACCTGGGAAGGAAACCTGCCGGGGTGCCTACTAACTCCCTTCTTCATCTCAGCGGCCACCGGGGCGACTCCAACTCGGGGCAGCTCACGTGTGCCCGCGCAGACCCGGGCTCCCCGGAGCTGTCGCCGGCGTACCGCGCCCGGGGGGCAGGCCTGTCCTCCGGGGCAACTCCGGGTGGACCTGCGCCGCCCGCCTGCGCCGCGGACACCAGCAGGTGCTCTCCGCAGGGGCCCTCACCTCGCCCAACGCTCCCCCTGCGCTGTCCCTCATCTACCAGGAAAGGCCCGCGACCGCGCCCAGAGCGCCGCCGGAGGCCCCGTCCGAGCGCACCGCCGGCCGCAGGCGCTCCTGCTCCTTCGCGCCCAGGGGCTGCTGCCCTGCGGCGCCACCCCGGGTCACAGCAGGCGGTCCGCTTTGACGGGCACGCCCGAGGGCCAGGCACGACCTCTCACGGTCAGTCCGAACTCCCGACCGCCCACGACTCCCCTTCCCCGGCACCGCGGAGCCCCGCCGGGGCCGGCGCCGCCCAGCCTCTCCCAGTCGGCCCACGCGCGCCGCCCACCCAGCGAGCCACAAGGGCCCTCGGGCGCGGATCGCCGCTCAGGGCGCCCCAGGGCAGGCTGGTTGCCGTTCTACTCCTCGACTGAGAGATTTACAACAGAAGATGCCAGGGTCATCACGTCCAAAGGTACGTTTCAACCCACTTCTTCACATAAAACAGAACAGAAAGCTACATGCTGCACAACCCGTAAGTGACAGAGGGAATCACACTCAGAGGCCCTGCTCACTCAGGCCTCCCTCACTCCTCGCGATGACGAGAACTCAGTGAGGCTCGGTGCCCACCCGGCGCTTCTGCACCCGCAGTTCCAGGTCTGTTCTCGCGATAAGGAGAACTCAAGTCAGCCACTCGGCGCTTCCACACCCGTGGTTCTAGGTCTGTTCTCGCGACAACGAGAACTCAGTGAGGCCCGGTGCCCACCCGGCGCCCCTGCACCCGCGGTTCTGTTCTCGCGGTGACGAGGACTCAGTGAGCCAGCGGGCGCTTCTACACCGGCGGTTCTAGGCCTGTTCTCGCGACAACGAGAACTCAGTGAGGCCGGGTGACCGCTCTGCGCCTCTGGCTCCAGGTCTCACATTTCTGACCACGACCAGAGCTCAGTGCGGCCCAGCCCCCACTCGCGCTCTCCACCTGCATGCAGTCCCAGGTCTCGCGATGACGAGAGCTCCGCAGCGCCCCGTGCCCAGCCCGCGCTCTGCCCGCGTGGCTCCAGGCCGGCCGGCTCTGGAGAGGACGAGAACTCGGGCCTGGTGCCTGGCTGTGCCTGCCCCCATCCCGCCCGTGCGCGGCCTCAGCAGATCATCGTAACTGGACTGCAGGGCTCCGCGCAGTGGGGGAGGCGAGGTCACGGTCGGTCGGGGACAGCAGTCGGGGGAGCGAGGTCACCACCCAGGACAGCACGAGAGGAGTGCAGAGCGAGTCCCCAGATGGTAGCATTAGTGCCGAGGAGGCGGCAGCCAGAGCACGGACACCCGCACGCTCCGCCACGCACCGTTCAGGCAGCAGCTTCCCAGAACCCGCAGGCCCCCGGCTGTGGCCGCTGAACGCCAGCAGCCGCCGGAAGGAGCCGCCAGCCCGGCCGAGCGGGGAGGCCGCGCTTCCGCCCGAGCCTTACCTTCGTCCTGGGCGTGCTGGATGAAGAGCCCAATGACCGAGCTGATGTTCCTCACGGCCGACGGGAAGCCCTCCTTCAGGCCCAGCTGGCCCAGACGACCTGGGCGGGAGAGGAAGCGAGGCGTGAGCGGGCCCGCCCAGGCGGCTGCGGGCCGAGGGCGCACGGCGGGCGCGCCCGGGGGGCTCGGCACTGCCGGGAGACGGGCTCCGCGCGGCCGCGGGCCGCCGAGGGCACGGGCTGTCTCCTTGGTGGACACCCTGCTTATGGGCAGACCGCTGACACACGACGGCTGCTTAGATCGAGGCAGACTTTCTTTTAAAAATGAACCACCTGTCACCTCAAGCAGGTCTACCACTGCGCAACGATAAAAGCGGAGCTTTTACGCAAAATCTGAATTGTGGAAAATGTCCACCAGCCACCCTGAGCTGGGCAGCGTTCCGAGCCTTGACTGGCAGGGGCACTGCTGGGAACGCGCGCGTGCTGTCGTGGGCCCTGTCCCCCGCGCAGCTCGGCGGGCCGCCCGGGGACGCCGCCCGTGTGCCGCGGCCGGCCGGGCCCTCCCGTGGGTGCGGGAGCACGTCCCCGGGTGTCGGACCAGGCGGCCGCACAGCCCGCAGGGTCCCCGTCCCCTGCCTGTGCACACGGCCGCCTGCGCAGAGACAGCAGCCCGGGCCCGCGGAGCCCGCGGTCCCCTCCTGGAGGGCCGGCCACGGAGGACGCCCGCAGCCGCGCGGTGCGGAGCTCGCAGGCTGGCTTCAGAAAGGGCCCCCATTAAACTGTCATTAAGTTCACTGCTGTTATTTTAAAACTTGCCAACTACCTATTTTTGCAATTTCTCAGTTACACTCCTAACACCACAGTGAAGGTGCACAGACCCAATTTAGAGTGACCACAGTTCTCAGAAGGTGGGTCCTCTCAAACTTCTTGGAGCACACAGGGGCCCTAACACCTACAAGTCTGAAAAGCACCCCCAGGGAGCCTTCGGGGACCAGGATCAAGCACAGGCCCACACAGCACAAGGGCAGCTTTCCTCTCCGCTCTGCTGCTCCACGTGCTTCTGCCAGGGACTCCCCGCCGCCGTCACCCGGCCCTCCCGGGGACGGTGAGCAGGCCTGCAGGCAGCAGCTCAGGACTCAGCCAGGGCTGGAGGTTCAGCTATGGCCAGGAAGGCGCCAGCCGGCGCGCTTCTGGAGACCGGGAAGCATCAGTCTGCCCACAGGAACCGGACGTGGGAGGTGTTTCCCGGTCTCTGTCCCACTGAAGGGGTCTGGGGGCGCAGCAGGGAAGCACTCAGCTGGCTAACCTAAAGGTCAGGGGTTCAGACCCACCAGCCCCTCTGCAGGACAGCGGTGTGGCAGCTGGCTGCCGTCAAGACGACAGCTGTGCAACGACTAGGGGCAGCTGTGCTCCGCCCACAGGAAGGCTGGGGCTGTGCGCTGGAATCCCCTGGACAGCAGGGCTCCAACTGCAGTCCCAGGGAGGACCAGGTGGCCTTCGGCCAGGACGAACGCACCTGGGTCACAGACTCGGGGTCACACAGCTCTGCACTGATAGAGCCAGTGGTGGCCAGACAGATGGGCAGCCCAGAGCAAAAGCTGACCATGTCCAGAGTGCTTCATGAAATGACAGATTACGCTCTGTCACCCCCACATTTCTGTGACTTTAGGGCAGGTCATGCATTTCACAAGATGGTCTTTGATACACTAGCATTCAGGTAGGTGAGAATGAGCGCCGCTCGCTAATTATGGTAACAGCCACAGCCACGCTGATTTCCTTTACTTTTCTCACCATCCAGCTGTAAGAAATCGTTTCCGTGGAAAGCCTGCTTTATCTCCCAGTAAACTTCTGATAGAGTAAAAAAATCTCAGCTCAGTTTTACAAAAATGGAATTCAGAATAAAGACAGTTCTTTTATGAATGAAGGCAGTGTGTGACTTCAGTATTATGAGATTATACTCTACCAGTTTTATTCCTGACAACATTCTTCAGTCGGCAGCTGCCTCAGAATCTGCAAGGAGGCTCACCCGCCCACTGAGGCTGTTCCTGGGGGCAGCGTGCCCTCCCGACGGGCATAACGTGTGCGGCTGCACGCCCGACCCTGCATCTCACAATCCCAGAAAGTCCCCACGGACAGCAGGCTGCTTCATCCTCCGGGGGCCCCTCCGCTGCCAACCACCCTCACCGTCGTCGCCCCGCCAATGGGCCGCCGCAGAGTGACTGACACACAGCACCAGAGGCGGCCAGGCAGAGCACAGCCAGCCTCTCCCGCTCTGGCGGCCAGCCTCCGGCTCTGGGTGCAACTCACACACCTGTGAGCTCCATTCATACAGTTTCATGTTACCACTTGAATGTATAATACTCTTCTCTTTGCATTATTCTCAACTATCTTTACAACAATGGTACCCACTTGTCTGGTACAATTCTCACAAGTCTAAGGAGACAGACACACTGTGATGTTGCTGCTGACAGGCACTGCTCAAGTGGCTGCCACTCAGTGACCCTATGCACAGCAGAAAGAAACATCGCCTTGGTCCACACTAAATACTATACGTTATTAAATGTTACAGATTACTGGGCCATTTCTCAACAGCTAGAAATGTAAACAGTTAAAGAATAAATGAGCCCAGAAAAGGCTACATAATCGAAAGACTACATCGGCATGAGACCAGAAGAACTAGACAGTGCCCTACCACCACCAGTGACTACCCTGACAGGAAATTAAACACAGAGTCCACAAAGGGAGAGAGAAATGGGTGTGCTCAACTAGAACTCTATTAAAAAGACCAAACTTGATGGTCTGACAGGCTGGAGGGTCCCTGTAGGACACGGCCCACAGACTCCACTAGCCCAGAGCTGACACCCTTCCTGAAGCTAGCTCCTCAGACACGGACTGGGCTGCGCTCTGAGACAACAGGGTACTGGCAGACAGTGTGCTTCCTGGCTCAAACAGATACAAGAGGGTGAGCAGGCAGCTCCTGTCTCAATGGAGGAGGAGAGGGCAGAGGGGGACAGGAGCTCGCTGAATGGAAATGGGAGACACAGGGTGGAGAGGAGTGTGCCGTCACAGGGCGGGGAGAGCAGCGAGAGTCACACACCAATGTGTGTGCAAGTTTCTGTGTAACTTGGACTGTCAACTTGCATTTAAAGCACACTAAAATATTCTTTTAAAAAAAGAATACACAAGGCTGAATATGACTAAAATTGCCATTGAGGGTTCCTCCCCACAATTTTATAGTCTCATTTTTAGGTGCTCCATGAGCACCTTCTCGGTCCTCACGAGGGGCACGTCTAAGGTGTCTACCTGAAAGCACTTAGACATCCTGTGTGGTAATCCCTGTGCCAGTGACCCTAAACCGAACACTCATTTTCTGCCTTCTTCATGGCCTCGTTTCCATCACCCAACACCCACCTGCAGGGCTTTCGAGACAAGGCCCACAGCACAATCTCGGGGGCTGGAGCTTGACAATCTGTATTAAAAAAAAATGCTTCTCGGCCAATTTTAATATAAAACACAGATATATAAAACCTAGATGAAAAAGATACTTGTTAAATCACTAAGGGACAACCCCATGTCAGCCAAGCCTCTCATTAAAAACTGAGGCGGCTTCCACCTTGGCATAGGCAGCCAGCCCCACAAATCTGCCCCGTCACTTTTGTTCTCTCTCTCTTTATGGTAAATACCTAACAGGCAGCCACCAGAGAAGCAAGTCACAGCAGAGTTTGAAGCGAGATTCCAAAATATATCACATCCTTTTGGAAATGTCACAGATTACTTCATCAACAGCATATGTATTTATTGACATAAAACCTATTCCCTGTTCTTCTTAATTCCCCCAAAGATTTTATTTTTTGGACTTCATTAACCCACAGTGACTCCTGGTGGTGAAGGGCCTAGCTGCTAACTGGAAGGTCAGCAGTCAGAACCCACTGGCCACTCAGAAGGAGAAGGATGTGGCAATCTATTTCCATATGAACATAGCCTCAGAAACCCTATGGGACACTTCTGCTCTGTCCTACAGGGCCATTAGGACTCAAACAGCCTTGATGTCAGTGGGTTTGAGAGTTCTTTTCTTTTCCCTTTCTGGTTTTGCAGCCTAGAGAAAGATCTTTTCTTCTAAAACTGTAAGACAAGCTGCTGTGGAAACAGGACTGCCCAGGTTGTGGGAGGTCCTTGCCCAGTGGAGACTGTCTTGAATAGAGGAATATGGTCCAGCAGTTTTCAGTGAGACCCTGACGGCTGGTTTGCTACAAGGCCTGGCACCTCTCCACCCAGAACACCCACAGGACCCACTTGTCACCGTGACTGTCGCTGCCTTGACGGACAGCCTGATCCCTGCAGCAGAGACAGGAAGGGTGTCCACCATGAAACCAGGTTGGTGTCCTGAGCAGGAAGGCAGACTGCTGAGGAGGAACAAAATTAGGCAGGGATGCTGCATTCCTTACCATCATCTGTTTATAAGACTGAGTTGGGTAGCTTAAATACTGTCCAACGCTAACCCAGTCCTATATGGTGTTATCTCTGAGTTTTAGTTAAATTCTAAAGATGCTTAAAAGTCATAACCACAAGTATCAACGGGGCTGTAAGGCAAAAATCAGGTTAACCCTGTACTACGTGTGCTGGGGTCGGGGTGGGGCTGGGTAGACCAGCGCTACAGAGAGAAACGCTGGTTCCCATGGGGAGGGTTCTACTACTCAGTAATGTCATCACTGATAATTGTACAGGGACAGCAGCCTGTCCCAGATGAAGCAAAGTAACAATAAGCAAAAGCAGAAAATACACATCTGTGGTGACCGAGAAAAGGAGCTGAACCCCAACAGCCCCTGCTGTCTATTTCAGAGCTGAGACGAAGAGGAATCCATGTCTCACGGAAGTACGTGCAATGATCCTTACTGGGCAAGTACTACCATTTTGGGGGAGAGAAGCAGAGATGCCTGTAATTTAGAGATGAGATTAGGCTAGAGCAGAATCTATTGCCACCCATGCGCTGGACATGCTGGTTTCAGAGTGTGCACTGACACATGGTACCATGAGCTTCTGAGAAGAGTTCAATGGTAAATAAAATGTGCTAATACAGAAACTCTGTGTCCCTGACAAAGATGGCTACAACACGAATTTATAAACAAAGATTTTGGGGAAGGAGCGTGAATCACATTGCAAAGATGTCTACTCCAAGTGTTCTACAAAATCACTCTGTTTTATTATTACATGTGATCATATCCTCACTAACAGGAAAAGCCCTATAGGGAGCAGACAACTCACCAATGAGCCTCAGAACGGATGCTATGATCACATCAGGGGTGTACCCGATGTTCACGTGGCCTTTCCTGTATTTGATCCATCTGTCCATCACAGGCCACAGCTCCTTGCTGTCCAGTTAAAACACAAATAAAAAAGTAATGAGTCCTTACATGGTACTTAACACATGACTAGAAAAATTAAATGCAAATGGAAGAAAAATGAAATACTCTTCCAAATCCCCCATCTCAGGCAACTAATACTCTTTCAACTGTGGGCTTTTCTTTCCAGATGCTTCTCTCTTCATGGGCGTATTTCTGATGAAAGACCACAAAGCCATGCTTAGGTAGGAGGGGTCTGAGACTTGCAGGAAGAGCTCCCCACAGTCAGTGCTCTGATGTCACCATGAGCCAGGAGACCAGTGACAAAGCACCTCTGTCTGGCATAAGCCTCTGGTCGTCACCCACAACTGGGAACAAAACATGCCCTGTCTCCAGGGCCCTGGAGGTAGAGGAGGCTGGGACACACTGAAGTAAGCACTCCAACAGCACATAGACTGTTCCCACTTGTCTCCAGGAGGAACAGCTGTGAAACAAAGTCAATGTCAATACACAAACATCCACATAGACCTGCTGCTTTCAATACAGCCACATGTCATCCAATCAGTTCCCTGCTGTTGGACAGAGATGTCTACTCTTTCCCTACTACTGACCGAGATGACAAAGCAATAGGTCACTTTTGTTCCTACATTCTAAGAAAATTGTTTCACTACTTCCACAGAACATAGTCCTCAAATATCTCCAGGATATGGACTACTGACTCTGGTGAAGTCCTTTTCATGGCACACTGTACTTGCTGCTGAGTGCTGAGTCGGTGCTGACTCAGAGATGCTCTGTCACAACAGAACACGACTACGAGGTCCCCTGCCAGCCTCACCTCCACTGCCGAGCTTCAGCACACTGCTGCAGCTACTGCGTCAGGCCACCGCGTTGGGTTGTGCCTCTTCACTGAGCCTCTGCTTCACTAAGCATGACGTCCTCCTCCAGGGACTGGTCCCTCCTAACATGTCCAAAACACCTGCGACAGTTCTGCCACCCTCCCTTCTAAGGAGCAGTCTGGCTGAACCTGTAACAGGTTTGATCATTCTTCTGGCAGTCCAAGGAATATGCAATATTCTTCCCAACATCATAACTCAAAAGCGTCAATTATTCTTTCATCTTCCTTACACATTATCCAGCTTTCTCATGCATATGAGGAGATTAAAAACACCATTGTTTGGGTCAGGTCACGTTAGGTTCTCGAGTGACATCTTTGCTTTTTAACACTAATGAGGTCTTCCGAAGCAGCTCTGCCTAACTCAGTGCACCATTTGATTTCTTTCCTGCTGCTTTCATGGCTGTTGATTATGGATCCCAGTAAAACAAAATCCTTAACAACAGTATTTCCTCCATTTAATGTAATGCTGCTTTTTGGTACAGTGGTGGAGAATCTTTGTTTTGTTAGGTGTAAACCATGCTAAAGGTCACAGTCTTTCCTCTTCATCAGTTAAGTGCACTGTCACCAGGCAGGGCTGTATCTGCATATGACAGGCTGTCAATGGACCTCCCTCCAATCTTGATGCTGTCCCCTTCTCCATACAGTCCAGCTTCTAGTTTACCTACTCAGCACACAGATGAAAGGACACAGCCCTGATACACACCTTTCCTGATTTTAAATTATGCAGTACTCCTATATTGTTTAAAAGACTGTCACTTAGTCTGGCATACAGTTTTCTCATGTGCACAATTGAGTGTGCTCGAATTCTCCTTCTTCACAATGTTGTCAGTTAATTACTGTGATCCACGGTCTGCACTGTCAATGTAACACAGGTGAACATCTCTGCTTTTAGCTAAGTTACAACTGACATCTATGAACAGCCCTTCTTCCAAGTCCTCTTTTGAATCCAGCTTGAATTTCTGCCAGTTCCATGTTGATGCGCTGTAACCATTTTTAAACAATGTTAAAGCAACATTTTACCTGTGGCTGAAATCAGTGACATTATTCAGTTATTTCTACCTTCTGTTGGATCACCTTTTTTTGGCACGGGCATAAACCCAGACCTTTCTGCCGGGATGGCCAGGTAGCTGTCTTCCAAATTTCTTCAGACAACTGGGCTCTTCAGCACGGCGCCCATTTGTTGAAATGCTGACCTGGTCACCTATCAATTCGAGAAGCCCTGTCTTCCACCCGTGTCTCCAGGGCACCTTAGACTTCCTCCTGCACTACCACTGGCTTCTGATCGTATGCGTCCTCCCGACCAATCCTTCTGGTCGCTCTGCATATTCCTTCCACCTTCTTTTGGTGCTTCCTGCATTGTTCAATATTTTGCCCACAGGATCCTTCAATACTGAAAATTAAAGCTTGAGGTTTTTCTTCAGTTCTTTCAGCTTGAGAAATGCCAACCATGTTCTTCTCTTTTAGTTTTCTAACTCTAGGTCTCTGTACATTTCACTGTAATAAATTATACACTGCCTTCTGGGGTCACCCTCAAAAATCTTGTATTCAGCTCTTGGGGTTCTGCTGTAACCATTTTTAAACGATCTTAAAGCAAAATTTTACCTGTTCATCATTTCTTCCATTTGCTTTGGCTACTCAGTGTTCAAGACCAACTGTCAGAGTCTGTTATCCATTTGTTCTTTTTATTCTTTCTTGTCTTTTTAAAGACCTTTTGCTTTCTGTATGGACATCCTAGTGGAGGACTGGTTAACAGATCTGACTGCTAACCAAAAGGTCAGCAGTTTGAATGCACCAGATGCTCCTTGGAAACCCATGGAAGTTCTACTCTATCATATGGGGTTGCTATGAGTTGGAATCACATTGATGGCAATGCATTTGGGTCCTTTTTTTCTTTTTTTTGCTTTCTCTTTCAGTGATATCCTTCATGTCATCCTGCAGTTTGTCTGCTTTTTGGTCATCAGTTTTTAATGCATCAAATCTATTTTTGAGATAGTCTCTAAACTCAGGATACACTCAGGGTCATACGGCAACTCTCGTGCATTTGTTTTAATTATCTTTGGCTTCTCCCTGAACTTGTATGTAAACAAATGGTCTGCCACAGTCTCCCCCGTACTTGTGGACGATGACACTGAGCATCTCCACTGCCGCATCTTACAGACACAGTCCACTGGACTCCCGTGGATTCCATCTGGTGAGATCTATGTGTAGAGCTGCCACTGGTGTTACTGAAAACTGTATTTGCAATGAAGCCACTGGTACTGTGGAACGCTCATCATGTGATCTCCAGCATCACTTCTATCCCCAGGCCCTTCATTCCAGCTACTACTGATCCTTCCTCAGTTTCCAACTTTGCATTCCAATCACCAATAATTATCAATGCTTCCTGATTCCACGTCTGATCAATTTCAGGCTGCAGAAGTTGGAAAAATTTTCAATTTCTTCATCTTCTGCATTAGTGGGTGGTGGGTAAACTAGAATAGCATGCATATTAACTGGTCTTCCTGGTAGACATACAGATAATATTATATCATTGACAGTGTTTTACTTCAGGATACATCTTGAGATGTTGTTTTTGAAGATGAATATCACATCATTCCTGGTTACGGGGTAACTTCCTGAGCCTCTCTCAGGCATGGTTCTAACAGGACACTAAGATCCACAGAAACATGACCTGAAGGACCAAGTTCTCCCTGTATTCCAGGAGGGCCCAACAACCCAGCTGGGATTCTGCAAGTACACTGTCCACTGACGAAACCCTGGTGGCACAGTGGGTTAAATGCTACATCTGGTAATCAAAAGGTCAATAGTTCAAGTCCACCATGTGCTCCTTGGAAACTCTATGGGGCAGTTCTACTCTGACCTCTAGGGTCGCCATGAGTCGGCCCCAACTTGGTGGCATTGGGTTCTGGGTTACTGTCCACCAAGACATTCAACAGGTACCCATACAACAGCATTATGCTTAGCCTTCTCCAAAACCCCAGGTGAGAAGAGGGTTTTCACATTACTGCTCATCAGGGCATAGGTCAGTCAGCTCCTCGCAGCACGGAACACTGCAGCTCCCATGTGCAGGGACCGTCTCACAGCCTAGGGCTACGGCAGTGACAAAGCAGATTCCTCCACCCGCCATGGGCTTCAGCTCCCGTTGGGAGAATGAGAGACTAAACAGAAGATTGCAAGGAAAGGCAGTGATGTTGCTGTGGCTGCTGTTAGGTGCCACTGAGTCAGCTGAGACTCACAGCGACCCTGTGAACAAGAGACCAAAATACTGCCCGGTCTTGTGCCATGTCCACAATCATTTTTATGCTTAAGCCCACTGTTGCGGCCACTGTCTCCATACATCTCGTCCAGGCTCTTCCTCTTTTTTGCTGACCCTCCACGTAGCAAGCATGATGTTCGCCTCCAGGGAATGATCTTTCCTGACAGCATATCCAAAGGATTTAAGAAGCATCCTCGCCATCTTTGCTTCCAAGTAGCACTCTGCTTATACTTCTTCCAGAACAGATCTGTTTGTTCTTCTGGCAGTCGATGGTACATTCAACACTCTTCTCCAACACCCCAATTCAAAGGCATCGATTCTTCTTCTGTCTTCTTGGTTCCCTGTCCAGGTTTCGCATGCATGTGTGATGCTACTGAAAATCCCATGGCTTGGGTCAGGTGCATCTTAGTCTGCAAGGTGACATCTGTACTTTGGAATACTTTGAAGAGGTCCTTTGCAGCAGATTTTCCCAATGCAATGCATCCTTTAACTTTCTGACTGCTGCTTCCATGGGCATTGATTGTGGGACCAAGGAAAATGAAATCCTTGACAACCTTAATCCTGTCTCCATTTATGGTGATGTTGCTTACTGGTCCAGTTGTGAGGATTTTTGTTTTCGTGATGTTGAAGTACAATCCATACCGAAGGATGTGCTCCTTGATCTTCATCACTGAATGTCTCAAATCTTCTTCATTTCCAGCACGTAAGATGGTGGTGTCTGCGTAATGCAAGTTGCTAATGAGTCGTTCTCCAACCCTGATACAGTACACCTTCTCAGATTATTTGATCGGCATACAGACTGAAAAGGTATGTGAAAGGATACAACCATGATGCACACCTTTCCTGACTTTAAACCATGCAGTGTCCCCTTGTTCTGTTTGCACGACCACTTCTTGATCCACATACAGATTCCTTAAGAGCACAATTAGGTGTTCTGGAATTTCCATTTTCCACACTGTTAGCCATAATTTAGTATGATCTACACAGTCGAATGTCTCTGCATAGTCAATGAAACACAGGTAAATATCTTTCTGGTATTCTCTGCTTTTAGCCAAGATCCATCTGGCATCAGCAATGATATCCTTGGTTCCATGTCCTCTGAATCCAGCTTGAATTTCTGGCAGTTCCTTGTCAATATACCGTTGTAGTCACTTTTGAATGATCTTGAGCAAAATTTTACATGGATGTGATATCAACGATATGGTTAGGTGATTTCCACATTTGGGTGGATCATCTTTCTTTGGGATGGGCAAAAATATGGATCTCTCCCAGTCAGTTGGGTAGCTGTCCTCCAAATTTCTTGGCACAGACAAAACAGAGTGTTAAGTACTAAAAAAAAAATAAACCAACAGAATGTGACACCATAGGGAACTGCAGGGTAGCTTTCTTACCCAACTTGCCATGCTGTCATCTGGAAATGCTTCAGCTGGCCCAGAACTTAAACAACAAGAATGACTCACACCACAACCCAGCAGTGGCTCTACAGACCATGGTAGATTCAAACAGCCCACGTTAACTTACAGTTAGCAAGGCGACCCCGTACCTTATGATGTTGTCATGTGTCCAAATCCACTTCTGATGGCAACAGAGCAGATCAATGGCAAATATGTATTCCCACGTATTATCACTCAGGTCTTCCCCAAACTTCTCACTTGACTGAAACTCTGTTTTTGGACACAACTGTATTGTCAAAAGCAGCTTAGAGACCATGAAGCCAACATCCATAGGAGCACTCTAGTCAAGGAAAACAGAAAAAAGTACACTGGAGTCTCAAAGGTAACACATTATGGCAGTTCTCTCACCAAAACCCAACCCAACCCACTCAGACTCCAGAACCGGATGTGTATCTATCTCAGTTTCCAAGTAAACACTTTCACGGGGTCTTCGAATCACTGATTTCTGATTTTACCAAATTATCAGCGTTTTCTGCAAAAACCTTTCACTTTTTAAACAGCAAGGTTTTCATGTGGCCCAATTCATGACTGATTTTGTAAACGCTTCATGGGTATATGAAAATATACACACCATAGAACGTGAAACAGCTGGAATATGTACAAGTCAGAAGCCTTCAGAGATGTACACCTCAATGATTTTACACAAGCAGAGCACAACAGTGGGACTGCACCCTGTCAGAGGCAGAAACCTGTGAGAGCCGGCAGGACGAGGCAGGGCCGCCAAGCGCAGCTCGTGCAGCTTTCCCTGCGCAGTCTCCACCCAGTTTCTTCCCTGTGTCACTGAACTCCTCCATGCCTTGCTTACTGTCAGCCAGAAAAGCTGAGTTCTATCAGAGCATCTGGACCTTGTCTGATAGAATGACATCTTCTTCCCCAAAATCTTCCTCACCATTCCAAGAGCTCTGAGTTTACATTTTTATGTGATATGCCTCGAACTACATTTATTACACTTATCTCCACTGGACACAATGATTCACCGCTGACTCATGAGGGCCCACCTACTCCTGAAGCTACCAAGAGGTGGGTCTGGTGCTCCAGGGGAGGAGCAGAAGCACACAGGACTGCCACCTGCAGGGAGCTGGCTGGGCCAGGCCCGTGCCCGGCGGCAGCTGTGCACTGCTGGCTGCCTCTCCAAGAGGCTGGCTGCTAGCCAAATGGCCGGCAGTACGCGCGCACCTGATGAGCCGTGGATACTCTACGGGGCAGCTCTACTCTGTTCAGTAGGGTCACTGGAGTTGGAATCAACTCAGTAGCAATGGGTTTGCTCTTGGTTTTATAAAGAGGTTATTTAAAAAAGGTAATTTGCACGTCCTGAGTCTTTACAGGAAAAACAAACGCATATACAGATACTGCCCGTTAAGTTCGCAAACTCATCCTAAACAGCACTACGTACCTCACTGATGAACACCACTATGTTCACCCTCGAAGTCCTCCTCCGGGGAAGCTATGCACTGATGCCAGTGCCTAGTCCACCCTTCAAAGCAATTTAGAGCTCTTTTTTATGGCATGGCCATCAGAGCTATCATCCTACTACCCCTGAGGTCCTGACTGTCACCACAGTGTCTTCCTTTCAACATTTCCTTTATCTTCGGGTAGAGAAAAAAGTCATCGGGGGCCAGATCAGGAGAGTGGCGAGGGGGTTCCAATACAGGTATTTGTTTACTGGCTAAAAATTCCCTCACAGACAACTACACAATTAAGTTTAAACGCAAACTTGTCACTGTGCCACCATGTGCAATGGCCGTTCCAGAAAGAGTTCCAAAATTGCCTTTAAGTGTGGACTAGGTGCTGGCAACAGTGCACAGCTTCCCCAGGGAAGTCCTTCAAAGGTGATCATATCGATATTCAGCAACGAGCTTAGAACAATTCAGTTCGCGGATTTGTCAGACCTCATATATGTATATACAGATTCCATCAAAAAGTCCTAAATCGATGTGCAAACTTTGATAAAACATAATACACAAGTCAACAATAACTTTTAGAATGTTTCATGCAAGTTAATGAGCAAAATACATAAGCTTAGGCTAAAAAGATACTTTAAAATGAACCTAATACAAAGAGTGTATCTTTAAAATGTCTCGGAACTAGTAGGTGAGTAACCTTTCTGTGGGCATTCTGAGGAACAGGGCTACAGCTCACCTTCTCCCAGCTGAGAAAGGCTCTCAGACAGTTCAGGACCTCGCCTTTAGCACGTTGCCTGGCAACCAGTTGCATTGCTTTATTAATCACTGACTGCGAGATAAAGATGTCATGCCACATGTTTGCAATAAACAAAGTCAATTTGTCAGACTCTGGAAAATCTGTGAGACAGAAAAAAGATGATGTCCAGTCAGTACTGTACATTACACACTCAGAGCACACTGTAGTAACTGACACCCTGATGACCGAGGAGGCCTGCCGCAGTAGTGAGCACTGTGCATGACACACTCAGAGCACACTGCAGTAACTGACATCCTGACGACCGAGGAGGCCTGCCGCAGTAGTGAGCACTGTGCATGACACACTCAGAGCACACTGCAGTAACTGACACCCTGACGACCGAGGAGGCCTGCCGCAGTGGTGAGCACTGTGCGAGGCAGCCCACAAGGGCCTGACCGCAGCCCTTTCAAAGTTGGCTTTGCTTCCCTCACCCCGTTCTCGTTGTGAACTAATCCTACTTTGAACATAATACAAGAATACACATACATCCAGGCAGACAGAGTGATCTCTGAGGAAGGAACAATAAAAAGAACCAAGTAAAAGGAAAACTCCTCTCTCCAAACATCCCTCACCTAGTCCTCTCTGACAGGTGGGGGTTGTCACAAGCCATTTCCCACACTTTCACAGAACATAACCTGAAGAATGCCAAGTTTCTCATTTGAAGACAGATGTATTTTTAAAATCCTGCATAGCAATCTTTTTGTTGCAAATACTCTCGCCCATACTGCAGACTGCCCCTGGGTTTTTCATCAACATAATTAAGTCACAGTTTAAATGACTCCCGCACCATGAATGCGGACAGCACTGTCATCAGCCCGGAAAGATCCCTTGATAGGATCCCTCCCCAGATTCGAGAACCCAGGGTGCTCCGTCTCCCTGTACAGAGACTGCCTTCTCTGTGACTTCCTCAGTGGGGTCACACGCCAGTCACCCACACTGGTGCAGGGGTCCCCAGTACTTCCCTTGGCATTGCTGAGGAGTGCTCAGTTGCTGGGATATGTTACAATCTGTTTTCCATTCCAGGGACTCTTCTTTTCAGGTGGTGGACATTTCTTTCGAGGAATGGGCTGTTATGAATTAAGAGGCTACAAGTACTGGTAGACCAGCATGCTTCACTTCTGTTGGATAAAAACCTAGGAGAGAAACTGCTGGGTCACTTGATAAATGAAGTCTTAACCTGATCAGAAACTGTCACTGTGCTGTGCAGTGTGGCTGTACCATCTACATATACGTCAGCAACGCACACGGGTTCCAGCTGCTCCAATAGTGGCCTACACTGAGTCTTGACATTTTCATTTCAACTCTTAAGAGTGCTGGTGTCCCAGGGGTTACAGTGGCTCTCGGGCACCACCTCAAACAAGAGAACTATGTGGCAGTCTGCTTCTGTAGATCGACACCCTTGAGAAACCTAGGGGGTTGCTATGAGTCGGAATCAACTCAGTGACACTGGATTTGGTTCTCCTGGAAAGCGACAGAGTGGCATCACGGTAGGTTTACTCTGCATTTGTCCAGTGACTACCACACAGAGGAAATACAGCCAGAACACTCTCAGAAGGGAGGGTGACACCGTTTCATCTCCCTGACTCCAAACATACCATCAGGAAAGACCAATCACTACAAAACGATACATTTAGTAAAGAGAAGGGTCAACAATGATGCAAAAAACACAAAACAACAAATGCTGGAGAGGCTGTGGAGAAAGTGGAACCCTCCTACACTGTTGGTGGGGTTGCAAAATGGTCCAGCCTCTTTGGAAAGCAATCTGGCGCTTCCTTACAAAAATGGATATTGATACACCATTTGACCCAGTAATTCCACTACTTGGAATATATCCTACAGAATCAACGCCTTTCACACCAACAGACACATGCACTAGAATGTTTATCGCAGCACAGTCCAGGACAGCAAAAAGATGGAATCAACTCAGATACCCAACAGAAGAATGGATAGGTAAACTACGGTACATATACTCAATGGAGCACTACGCAATGATAAAGAATAACTATGATTCCAGGGAACATCTCCTAACCTGGTTTCAACTGGAAGACATTATGTTGAGCGAAAGTAGTCAGCGACAAAAGGACAAATATTGTATGAGACCTCTACGATAAGATCTCAAAAACAGACTTGTGTATAGAAGAAAAGACTCTTTGACAGCTGCAAGGGAGGGGAGGGAGGGAGGTGGGAGGGTTTAGATTAGATAGTTGCTAGAAATCTGGTTGAGAGAAATCGGTGACAGCACACATTAGAAACAAGAAAAACATTAAGTGGACTTCAGCATAACTTTAGTACTCCTTCCATCTTAACCCAATATTGCAAGGATAGAGTAGCTGGGGCGGGGGGCAGGGGACCATGCTCTTAGGCAAAATCGAGGCCAATTGGCACAACTAGCGTTTTGCTAAGAGGGCTCTCTGCACCCCACATTGGTGAGTGGCATCTGGGGTCTTAAAAGCTGCCAAGCTGCCATCCGAGGACACAGCAAATGGTCCCAACTCAGCAGGAACGGATGCTCACCGAGGACCAAAATGACATGGGGTAAAGACAACCTAGAAGATACAGAGACCCACATGACTGGGTGCCTACATCGACTTGGGACTGGAAGAACTGGATGGTGCCCGGCCACCACCAGTGATAGCTGCGATGGAGCTCACTAGGTTGAGTCTCACTAGCAACACAAGAATAAAAAAGGGGTGCATCCTGAGATCTCCACTAAAAGATCTCAATTGATGGTCCAGCGGTTTCAGGGTTCCCCTGAGAGCATGGCCCCTGGCCCTGATGCTGTCCTTGCCCATAATTAATAACGAAGGTCCACTCTTTGGACACAAATGGATGGGACTTGGCAATGCAGAGTGACCATATATTGGATGCACTTTATGGTTCTATGCATCTATAGGATATCATCCTGCTGACCTACGGCTGGAGGAAGGAGAGTGGGTGGAGAGGACAGGAAAGGAGACTGTTGGGAGGATGAGACATGTATGGAGCAGAGAGGAATAGTGTGCTGTCACTGGGCAGGGAAAGCAGTGGAAGCTGCATATAGGTGGGCATGTAAATTTATACAGGAATGTATATTTTCACTCAGTTATATTAAAAAAAAAAGAAGGGTCAACAAAACAAGGGACACCATTCAAGAGGTGGCTCCATACAGTGGCTGCAACAATGGACTGAAGCATACCAACAACAGAATGGCGCAGCATTCCGTCCTGCTACCCCAAGATCACTGCAAGTCAGGGTCAACCGGACGGAAACTTCAACTACCAATTTCAGTAAGTCTTCTTGTGCTTACTGGCCATTCATACACTTCCTTTTGTGAGCTGTTAAAATTGTTTGCCCATTTCTTCTTACCTGGGTTTCTTGTCTTCTTTTCATTAAGCAAAGCCAAGTGCCATCGAGTCGGAGTAAAGTTATAAACATAACCTAGATCTAAGTCTTTGTCAGGTATGTATACTGAGGATATTTTCTCTCTCTCCCTTTTTATCTTCTTAATGAAGTCTTCAGAAGAGCAAATATCCTAAATTTTGACATACACGAATGTATCATTTTTTTTCTTTATATGGTCAAAGGTTTCCACACATCCTAACACATATAGGTCTATGTCAAGGTTCTGAAAATTTTTTCTTGTATTCTTCCAAAAAATGCTACGCCGAGCCAAGTGCCGTCGAGTCAGATTTGACTCATGGTGACTACAGACTTGCCTTTTACATTAAGCACAACAATCAACTTCAAATTAATTTGTGTACAATGTGTAATAAGGTACAGGTAACTAGTTATTTCAGCACCATTTGTCAAAAAGATAATTTTTCTGCACTGCATTAGCTTGGCACTTGGGTCAGAAACCTACTGAGAGGGCATTTCTTGTTTCTAGATTCTTCTCCATCCCATTGATGGCTGGAGTTTTACACTCTTGCTTATTTTCTAAATTATTAGTTATACCGGTTCTTTGTGTGTACATATAAAATTCCAGATCAGCTTACATCATCTACAGAAACACCTATTGGGATTCTGACTGTAATGTCAATGAACTAATAGATCAATTGTCCTTCAACCTATGAACAGGTTACAACTCCACTTTTATAGAGATCATCTTTAATCACTCAGCAGTGGCATTTACTGTAAGGTCACACATGTATTTTATTAAATGTATAGCTCCTTTAAGCTGCTGTAAGTGAAATTTTCAAATTTCATTTGCCAAAGGCACATTCAATTCAACAAAACCCTTGAGTAGGTTCTGACTCACTGCAACCACATGTACAACAGAACCAAACACTGCCAGGCCCCGCACCACCCTCACAATCACTGGTACACATCTGAGTCCACGCAGCAGCCACTGCGACAACCCATCTCATTAAGGGTCTTCCTCCTCTTTGCTGACCCTCTCCTTATCAAGCATGATGTCCTTCTCCAAGGACTGGTCCCTGCTGGTAACATGTTCGCTCTTTTGGCAGCCCACAGTACACTCAACATTCGTCATCAACATCATAACTCAAAGGCATCAACTCTTCCGTCTTCCTTATTCACTGGCCAGCTCCTGTATGCATATGAGGCCAATGAAAACATCATGGCTTGGGTCAGGCAACTTTAGTCTGTAAGGTGTACCTTAAAGAGTGATGTCCTTCTCCATGGACTGATCCCTGCTGATAACAAGCCCAAAGTATGTCAGACGCTGCTAAGGAATATTCTGCTTTACTATTTCCAACACAGATATGTTTATCTTTTGGCAGTTTGTGGTATATACAGGATTTTTCATCAACACCGTAAAATCAAAGTTGTCAATTTTTCTCAGTCTTCCTTGTTCACTGTCCAGGTTTCACATACACAGGAGGTGACTGAAAATACCATGACTTAAGACAAGCACACCTTTGTCTTCAAGGTGACATCTTTGCTTCACAACACTTTAAAAGAGGTCTTTTGTGGCAGTCACACCCAATGCAACTTTAAGTACTCTGATTTCCTGACTGCAGCTTCCATGGATAATACATGACTGTGGATCCAAGTCAAATGACACCCTGACAACTTCAACGTCTTCTCCATTATCATGATGTTCCTTACTGGTCCAGTTGTCAGGATTCGGGTTTTCTTGACGTTGAGATGCATTCCATACTGAAAGTATAGTCTGATCTTTATCACTACGTCCTCTTCACTTTCAACAAAGTTGTGTCATCTGCATACTACTTGGTATTAATTAGTCTTAGTCCAATCCTGATGTCATATTCTTTACATAATCCAACTTCTCTGATTCTGTGTTCAGCAAACAGTACTAGAAAGCACAGTGAAAGTACACAACCCAGATGCACACCTTTCTGCCACTTACGTGTGGAAAAAAATGGTATTTCCAAGAACAGGTTGTTGGTCTTAGAAAATTCTATTAGGTGATCTCTGGTGCTGTATCTATCACCAAGGCCGTATTTTCCACCTACTGGTTTTTGGGTTTTGATCATTCTTCTTTGTTGCCAAAGTAAACATTCCAGTCATGTCGCTATCACTGCATCCTGACTGCATGTTCCATCAGTCTCAGACTGCAGAAGTGGATAAAAAATCTTCACTGTCTAGTCTGGTAGCTCCACAGAAACCTGCCCACCATGAGTGACCCTGCTGGTGTTTGCAACACCAGTGGCAGAAAGTCCATCACCACAAAAACACACCAGCCACCACAGTATGAGAAACGGACAAGTGGTGGCATTTCTAATATACAACTGATTTTTGTCTTTTAGGAGATATTCTGTAGATTCCTTAGCATTGTTCTAGAAATGAGGACAGTGTTGCTTCTTGCTTTCAAGTCTTTATATTCTTACTACTATTTTTTTTTTTTTGCTTCACTGCCTGGGCTTGGAACTATTTATCTCAACACTGAAGACAAATCTAAGGAGTGGCCCCCTCTGCCTCCTTCCTGATTTGAAGAAGCAATTCATCAGCTTTGGAATACTGAGTATGAGGTTACATTCTTTGTAATACTGTTTATCAGACTGAGGAGTTATCTAGTTATTTAATCACTGGGGAGTTTCTACCATGAGTGTGCTGACTCATCAAATGACTTGTTCTCTTCAATTTGGTTAACACAGTGAACTTTCTAATATTAAACCAAACAGCCCTCGGATAAACCCTAACTGCTCCAGATGTAGGCCCCTTTCCACATACTGCTGGATTCAATCTGCTAGCAGTTATTTCAAGAATTCTGCTTCTGTATTTATTTATGAAACTACACTTTTCTTTTGTTGGGACTGCTCTGTCTGGGTTTTGGTGTCAGGAAAATACAGGCGCCACACACAAGTTCAGAAGTGTCACCTCCTCACCTATTTGGTGACAGATGTTGAGTGGGATTGTTATCCACAGACGTCAGTCAACCTGGTTGTGAAAGGTTTCTTTATGAGAAGGTTCCAGTACTAAACAGGATCTAGAGTAAACACAGGAGTATTCAGAATCTTTGTTTCTTCTTGTGTCAGTTTTGGTTATCTATATCTCAGAAAGAAATGTTCATAATACTTTTTTATTGACTGGAGGATCTCCAATGATGTCCTCTGTCATGCCTAATATTTGTAATTTCTGCCTTTTTTCCAGGTGGGCATTAATCAGAAACAATGTTTTCCATGAACTATTACCGACTCCACAGGTTTTTCCTCCATTGTTTGTTGCCCATTGCCCACGTGCATTACTTTCTTCTATTATTCTCTCACAGTGCAGCAGGCAACAAGTCCACACTCAGGGCACTGGCTCCAGGGAAGGCTTCCTCCCACTGCCGACTCTGGGAAGGTCCCTGAAATGCATTAGTCCTTCCTTCCTGGGAGCATCCCAGCACAGGAACCTCAGCTCCAAAGGAAATGCTCTATTTCCAGCACTGCTATCCTGGTGGGTGAGGTCCCCAACTCTCTGCTGACTTCCCTTTCCTTTTATCTTTTCCGCAACAAACGGTGGTGCAGGGCACACCCTTTGGAAATGCTCTTCACACTGGATCAGGGATGTAACCTCAGCAAGGATGCTACAGTCCATGTCCCAATCTGCTTTAGCAAAATCCAATCTTGCCCCATGAACCAGAGGCAGGGATTAGGACTCACAATATATACAATAATTACAAAATAGAGGATGACCACACAATACTGGGTATTACGCCCCAGCCCAATTGCTACCCCATTTTTGGGGAGACATAATGCAATCCCTGACCCACCATCTTGATGTCGTCACTTGGATCTATTCCAGCCTGCTCTGCTACAGCCCCAGACCTTTCTGTTGGTTTCTCTGTTGTTTTTTTCTTGATGTTCTCTGGATGTGGTCATTTCTACTGGTCTATGCCTATGTTTACCAAACCTTCTGTCATCTCAAACCTGTTGTGTAGCTCGTTTAGTGAAGTCAACATTTAAGTTACTATACTTGGAGCTCTACTCAACTGGTAAATCTTCAGCTTTCATTTCTCTGTTATAAGGCCTCATCTTTCCACATATCACAATCATTATTTTCCTTTAATTCTCTAATTTTATTTAAAAGGGTTTTAAAACCTGTATCTGCTAAATTTAACATATAAGCCAACACAGAGTTTCTACTGGTAACCTTATTCCTTTGGACAGTCACATTTTTCTCTTTATCTGTGTATTTAATAAATTAAAGTTGAAAACTTGGTACTCTACTTGATGGGTCACCAAAACAACGGCCATGGCAAATGGTTATACAGCCTATGAGCTAAGAACTACTTTTGTAGTTTTAAAGGTTTGCTTAAAAATAGAGACGGTGAAGAAGAAGAATGTGTAACAGACTACACACAGCATACTGGAGCACAGACCACGCTGGTCCCCACTCAGCCCCGTCTCCTGATACTCGCATTCTGTGTTGCCACCTGCCCTGTGTGGCCGTAACAGGGCATTCCTTTCTAGCACACGGGGCTTGGCAAAGGTGACAGACGTCACATCATCTGTTAATGTCAGACTCAAATTCACATCTTTTGAACAGACAGACTGGCTTTGCTGGCTTTGCTTAAATAAGCTGTCTAGAGCAGAGGCCCTGGAGGTAAGGAACTGAGGACGGCCTGGGACCAACAGCCAGAAGGAAACTGAGATTCCCTGATGGACGAACTGCAAGGAGCCGAATCCCACCCACAGCCCTGTGAGCCTGAAGGCAGACCTGTCTCCACTCAGCCTCAGAGGAGACACCGGCCCTTCTACACCCTGACTGCTGCCTTGGGAGAGACCTTGAGTCAACAGACCCAGCTCTACTGTGCCTGACACCAGGTCCACAGACACTGTGAGACCATGAATGTGTGCTGTTTAAAGCTACAAAGTCTGTGGTAGTTTGTTTCCCAGCAATATATAAAGAATAGCCTTTTACATAAAAAGTTTGCCAACTGCCTACCACACATAAAACATGAAAGAAATCCTGAATTCCATTTTACTCTACTGAAGTCATACTAAATACACCATCTCTACAACTCAGCTCAAAATCACTGTGACAAGGACAGCTCTGCCAACCCTTTGGACGATCTCAAATCCCTTCCCCTTTAGCAGGACTTGATCATCCAACAGACAGTTAATCCCTGCCTACGGCTCCGTCTTCTGGAGGAGACAGAGAAAATGAGACAAACAGAAGTCCTGTCCTTGAGCAGTACACAAGGTAGTTTGAGAGCAAGACAATGAACTAAAAGGTTTATGACTTGACTCACGGAGCGGTAAGCGCCTTAAGAAATAAAGCCAAGAGGTGGTGTCAATACGGTGCTGCAGACAGGCACCCATGCCCACCTTCTACAGGCCTGAAACACTGAGTAAAACACACGGACGCGGAACCCGCAAACCTACACATCAAGTGGAGGGGTAAAGAACGAGAGCAAACACCTAATGCAAGAAGCAAGTGATGGAAAACAGAGAATGCGCAGAGCAGTGGGCCGGACGTCCCCCGACAGCTGCCACTACACAGCGCTGCCATCTCAGGGCACAGCCAGCAACAGTCCTGGAAGAGACTATCAGGAAATGTAAGATGCAACAAGCCCCAAACAGTATAAACCAACCAAACCCAGAGTCGAGGCAGGTCCGACTCACAGCAACCCTACAGGGCTGAGCATAAATGTCCTGCAGGGCTTTCTAAGGAGCACCTGGTGGATTTGAACTGCTGACCTTTTGGTTAGCAGACATAACACTTAACCACTACACCGCCAGGGTTGCCAAGACCCCCCACGAAGTCACCAAGACGTATCACAATCACACTTACTAAAACTAGAGGCAAAGAAGGAGCTCTGTATGCAGACTGAGTACAAAGGGAAAGCAATCACACTACACCCAGATCACCTGGCAGGAACAACTCTAACTAGAGATGTCAAAGACCTATAAAAAGGAAACTACAAAACACTATTTCAGAAAACAAAGAGAAGTACATAGATGGAAAACCATGCCACTACCCACTGTTGTGGATTGAATTGTGTCCCCCCAAACACTGATGTGTTGACTTGGCTATGAGTCCAGTATGGTCTCACTCCTCCCACGGGTTGTGAGTCCTGCCTCTGTGGTAACTGATGATGGAGAAAGGCCAGCAGCTGGGTGGGTGAGGCAGGACTCCAGCTGCAAGCCTGTGTAATCTAAGGGATAGAAGTGAGCCGAGGAAGTGGGCAACCTCATGCCACCAAGACAGAAGCGCCGAGTGCAGAGCGCGTCCTTTGGACCCGAGGTTCCTGAGCTGAGATGCTCTCCCTGGATTTGGACTCAGCCTACTGGACTGCGGCAAGCTCTCACAGAACGGACTGACACTTCACAAACGCATCTGCAGCTCACCAGGTGGTGTCCATGAAGCTGCTCTTGATGACGCCTTCCACTCATGGTGTTTTCCGTCAGAGTAGTACCAGGTGACTAGGACAGCATCAATGGGGAAACAGAACACTGAAAACGTCAACCCTACTCAAAGAGATCTAAGGAACAAAGCCATCTCACACAGCGACAGGGCTCTTCAAGAGGACAGAAGAGCTGACCCAGTACTCTACACAGACAGAAGGACATTCTGGGTAAGCACAGGGTCACTGAAGACAGAGACTAAAGGAGCAGGCCTAGCACTGCCCGACCTCTGAACCTGCTATCCAGTCATCACCACAGCCTCCTAATGCTGCAGGGAGACACAAAGGCCAACACACGAACGCCACGAATCTAGACACACCTTCCTTGAGTATGCTGTAGCAGAAGAGACGGGCTCTCTCCAGGTCCCCGAGCTGGCGACAGATGCCCACGTACACGCGGCACAGGGCGTGGCTGTAGCTGCGGGCCTCCGTGGACGTCTTCTGGGCATTCAGCTCTGCAAGGATGGAGTGAAGCAGACACTCGGCCAGGTGCTGTGCAGAGAGAGCAGGGAGTAGGCAGTGTGGACTGGCAGTGACCGTCAGGCTACTCACACACAGCGAACACTGACAAGGGAGCACCCACTGGAAAGATGACCCCTGCACCCGTTGGAGCACAGCCCCCAGCAGCCCTCAAGGAGTCTGGGAACCGACAGGACCCGGGACTACCAGCAGTCCCACAGCTGCAGGTCTCCCTGCCACCGTCACTGATGCTGTGAATGCTACAGGGTACACAGCTGCTGGCCCACTGTCACTGCCACCAGGGGACAGTTCTTGGTTCTGGTTCCAAGCATCAGTTTGGGTTTCAGAGTCTCCTCACCCTTACCCTACTCCCGAAGGCACCTGTGTGAGCCCCGGTCACTATACGTTGGCACTGCTCGGAGTCTGCAGACACGGGGCAGCACTCTTCCTCAGCAATATTATTACATGATGAGCTACTAAATTCACTGCAGAACAAGCAGCCTTTCAAAGTCATCTGCACTGCTTTCACAGTCCTGAGGAAGGACGTTATTTATGCTGTTAGGATTAAAACAGTGCCCAAAGAACCAAGAAAACATGATCCAACAAACTCTGGCTGTCACCAATGCAGGTCACAGAGACGGAACAACAGGGGCTGCAACTATGGGCTCCAAGCCAGCACCGTGTGTGAGAAGTGTGGTGCAGGCCCCAGGTGTGTCTCATTGTGCTGCACACAGTGTGGCTATAGGATGGAACCAACCACACAGCACATGACAATAGCACACCCATCAGAGACCTAACCTAACCATGTCTGTAGATATGCACAATTCCCACCATCCCCTTGAAAATCCGCAGTTATACTTATTGGTTTATGGCAACCAACATTAGAGGGAACAGGCCCTATACCTGTCTTTTAGAAAGACTCTCCAAACACTTGCATGTGTACAGAACAGTAATTTAAGAACACAAAATGATCATTCTAAAGCAAATCATTCTGAGCCTCTAAACACTCCAGAATTAACAGGAAATAGGTCATTTTAATCCTGAGATTTTGTTTTCCTTTAAATTCAAAGGTATTTGGTTATCACAAATTACTAAGTCTCCAAGGTCTTATACACCAAATATAAAAAAGCTGGCCCGACATCAAGTGCTTGCCTTGTTTACAGAACAAACTCTAAATCGGCTAAGACACAACCAGTCAGCTACACACCTGGCTTAGGACAGACACCTTTGCCTGAGCACATGTGTCTCCCAGGGCACAGGAAGAAAAGTAGGGTACGTACCTTTTTCGTTGTGCTGAATTCATAAACCACTTCTTTCTCTTGATCTCTCATGACAGGCTTTTTAGAGATGTTTCCCACGTACACGTGGCTGCGAATGACAGGTAAGAGGTCAAAGGACGACTCGGCAATCCTCTTCAGTGCATCCGCGATGGTTTTATCGTGGGATTCCACAGTTTCTTTGGGGTTTGAAGGCAACTGTGAAGCTGTACTAACAGCCGGGGTAAAACAACTGCTCTCGCCATTTGCCGGTACAACTTCGGGTGGAGCGACGTTCCTTCGGAGGTTCCTGCAGGCTCCTCCCGTCCTGGATTCCCTGGTTTCCAGTTCTGGGGATGCGCTGCCCAGGCATAATCTCTTAGCGCTCCGTGGCACACTCTCCAATAACGTCCTCTTCCCACTGCAGCCCTGCTGTGCCCCCAAATCTCTTGACTTCTCTTGAGCACGCTCACTACTGGCACTGCCCCCAGCCTTCACAAAAGCTGTCGAGGTGGAGGTGATGTCTTTGAAACCCGAGATGGCGCCCGCAGGCCCTGGTACGCTCTTGCAGTCAGCCGGTGGGCCTCGGGGAAGCTGGAGGTTCCCTCTGAGGATGCTGAGGGTCCGGGCCCGGGCGGACAACTCCGGGTACATGGTGTCAAGGATTTTCACGGAATTCTCCTGAGTGCTGGCCACAGGGGCGGGGCCAGGGGCCAGTGGGGGGAGGCGGCCAGGAACAGGAAGTGCGTGCTTGGGCGTCGCAGAACAAAACTGCAGAGGGGAGGACACTGTCCTCTCGCTGGCCGGCGCTGTGGACGGGGAGGGAGAAACGGAGGCAGGAGGGGTGTCCCTGGCATCTTCTGGCAAAGGAGACATCACAGGAGACTCAGGCCCATCACACAGTGGAGAAATCTGGCCCAGGGCAGATGCTGGAGAAGAGGGGCTGCAGCTGGACATCAGAGGAGACACTGGGCGCTGTGTCCGGGGTGGTGTGGCTACCAGGGGGGCGAGCAGAGGGGGCAGGGGAGGACCCACCTCCTGCCGTATCTTGCTCAGCGTGTCGGCGGAACATTCTGGAGGGGTAGACGTGTCCGCATTGGCGAGGATGGTCTGAGAGTTAGTTCTCTGAGTTTTTGCATGACCTCTTTCCCCCGAAAATGACTGAGAAACTTCACCCTGATTACTTTCAACTCTGCTTGATGCTGACGTCCTTCCTGGTTTGGCTGACTGTTCCTTGCTTGAAATTTTCGATCGAGTCTTAGTTTTGCCACATGGCTCAAGTTTTGAGTTGTAATACGTGTGATCAGATGCAATGATCTGAGACTCAAAATCCTGACTATAGATCTGTGAACTGAGCCGCACACTGGGCTTCACGGGTCGATTCCGCAGGCGACTCTTGTCAAAGTTGGTACTCGGACCACTGCTTGAAGCATCCTCCTGGGTACGTGAAGGACGACTGCCACACTGCGGCTCCCGGCACGGAGAGGTCGCTGGAGGGGTTTCCGGGGACTTCTCTGCTGCAGCCACCGCAATGAGACCAGCTTCCAGCTCTCGATCTAGAGAGATCCGGGTGTCCTCGGGAGAGTCACACAGGATGACCTGGCCCACGCTCGGCATGACCGCCACCCCGTTTATGATCGTCCAGTTCTCCCCCTTTTCAATCACCAGGTTTTGGTCCCCATTTATGAGCACGTTGATGACTTCTGAGGTCACAGTTGATATCTGACACTGAAAGGTTGCCTCGGCATCTCCATGAGAACTCTGCTCAGACACCCGCTCAGCTATGGACAGGGAGCCTGGAGATGCCGCTTGCAGGCCTCGCTCAGAATCCTCCCCCGGCCTGGGTGCCTCTGAGCCACCCTCAGGCGTGCTCTGTGGGGCTTCGTCGCTCAGGCCATCGCGGATGGGAGGCCTGCTCGTGGCGTCCGAGTCTGTCAGCGGGGGCAGCGCTGAAGCCCGTGACACGGAGTGCGCCGTTTCCTGAGCTGTAACTCTGTCTGCTACACGCACGGCTGTCAGGCCAGCTTGTGTGTTTATCAGCAATAAATCCACAGTGTCTTTGGCATCAGGGGCCTCATCCTGGGCCTCCAGTTCTGGCCCGATCCTGGTGAGAACCTCAGACAGTGCTTCCAGGGAACAATCAGGAAGTGGACTGGAGTTTGCCAAGGGGTCATCGTCTTCCTCCAACACAACAGACTCCTCCGAGGTTTCGAGGGTTTCCTCCTCACAGAGCTGCTTCCTGCCCTCTCCTCCGGACCCCTCACTTCCTTTCATCTTGTTGCTCATTTCCTTATTCACAGTTCCTCTGCTAGAACATTCTGAAAGAGAGTCCCCTGAACTGTAATCCCTTAACTGACAGCTTTCAAGGAACTGGACAACCTCTGACGTAGACAGTCTGTCTATGTCAGAAAGAGCATTGATGTCCACATCTCGCAGAGCAGAGGTCAGAGGACCCAACTCGATGGAAGGCCTGGATCCGGGCGCACCAGTGTCTGCGTCCGCGGGAGCGGCCAGGGGTGTGTCCGCAACGGCCCACTGTCGGTCCTGCACCAGGGGTCCACTCTCGTTTTCGCCCTCACTGCAGCTGAAGGCCTCACTCTCGACCTCAGTGTCCTCCTCGGGCCCCTCTCGAAGGCCTGTGTAGCAATACAAGGTCTCGCCATCTTGCCTGCAAGACACGGACGGAGACGTGGTACCCCCAGTGGGGAAACCTTCTGGAACTCTGCCAGATGTTCTTGACTGCAGCTTCGAAGGCTCACTGGGATTCTGGGGTACACCAGGGAAGCCACCTGAAGCAGCCAGGGCCTTGCTGTCTGATCTTCCTGTGTCTCCACATGGTGCCTCCTCATGGGAGAAGCCTTCAGATATCGTCCCTTCTGCAGTGGGACATTTTCCAGGGTGCAGATTTGTGGCAGGAAGGGGCCCATGGTTTCCAGTGTACAGCTCCTTCTGGGCAGAAGCTTCTGTCCCAGCGTCTTGGTACTGGACTCGGATGTTTTCAAAACAAAAAGATAATCTATTATTTGTGGGATGAAGAGAATTTTCTACTGACAAAAAACTGCCTGGAGAAGCTGAAGCTGTCTGTCGCTGAGAGGCGGAAACTGTTGGGTACGTCCTTTGCGCAGGGGCCACCTCCTTGGCAGCTGGGGTCCTCTCCTGTCTCTCTCCACTACCTTCCAGCACAGGCGCCCCTGCATCAGCTCCAGCAGGAAGAGTCCCTGCAGTGAGCGCAGGCTCACCGTCGTGCAGACTGAACTGCCCCGCGGCAGCGCTGGGGCTCTTCTCAGGTTTGGCCTGTTTGGTGATAACGGACACTTGGTTGGGCAATAGGGAAGCCGGCCTGAATCGTACAGGGCTGCTACTTTCTGCAGGAAGTCCAACTGTGGGCGGTGACCCTCTGTTCTCTAATGACGACGCCTTTCCTGAGAGACGGCTGTCCTGCTGGTGCGGAGATGCCGCAGCCCGGTTCTCTTGCCTACTTCTCAGTACGTCACTGTGATGCCAGGAACCGCTCTTCCCCAAAGCCACCCCATTCCTGACCCGGCGGCCCTGATGATGCGCCGAAGGTGTGACAGCCAACCTCCCCAGCGCGGGCTCAGGGCAAGGCCCTCGGCTGGTACCCCGTCTCTCTGTCCCCACGTCCGCAAACAATGGCTGAGGGAACGCATGCAGTCCACTGCCGCCTTTTTCAGTTTTCGTACGTTCTCCCTCCCTGCCGCCCTGACTGCTGAGACCGAAGGCTCCCAACCCCAGGGGCAGAACAGGCCACTTCTTCTCCAGCTGGTTCCCGCTGACTGCACACCTGGCCACCACCTCAGGGGACCGCCCCGAGAGGCCCAGGGCTGCCACGGCCGGTCTCTGTCTTGCAGGAGGCACTTCGGTCGAGAGTCCTCGGGGGGGGCTATGCATATCACTGTCACACTCAGACCCCACGGAAGCCGGGGGCTTGCGGTGAACTGGCCCTATTCCGGAGGAAGAAGAGGGGGAAGACAGAGCATCAACGTCGTGCCTGGCTTCGTCAGCTGAGTCTGCTGCACTTTCTTCTCCTGATTCAGGGCCTCTTCCTGAAACGCACCCTCGCCTGCCCCCTCTCTCCTCTGCTATTTCTCTGGACACTCTGCGGAGGAGCTCAGACAGGGTCCGGACACTCTCAGACTCGGAAGTGATTTCACGAGCAAGCATTTGCTTAATCAATTCTGACTCAGGTGACCCTAAGATTTTGGATAAAAGGGTTCCAGGTCCAAGAAGCTCCCTCAGTGGCCTCCTGCTGGGGGAGGAGTAAGCCAAGGCTGACTGCCCCCTGGCCGCTGGAGGGCCCGGTGATGTGCCAGTGCCCACAGCTCGGGCCAGTTCGTCAGCGGGCTCCTCTGTCTGCACAGACTTATCCACCTCCCGAACCCCCACCTGTCCTGCTGTGTCATCTAAGAGACCTCCTTTCTGAACATTCCTGAGTTGCGGTGACACAGGCAGGTGTTCCTCAGCAGCCCACAGGTGCGCAGGTGGGGATCCTCGCAACACTGCCGTCAAGGTGCCGAGCGTGACGGTGGCCGCGTCACCTACTCCTGGCACGCGTGGAGCTGGGAGCGCTCCATGGGACGCGGGCTGCCTGAACAGGGTGCCGCTTCCTTCCTTTCTCATGAAGGAGCCAAAATAGTTGGGGGACTCGGCGCAGCTGTCTTCCACCGCAGACTCAGCGGAGTGCAGCTCCCCCAGGTCATCCTCACCGGACTCTGCACTCTCCCCGAAGTCGGACTCCTGCGGGAAGGGGAAGGCACACTCAGTCATCCTGCAGGCCAGCGGAAGCGGGCATCAGTGACATGTGATCCCCAAAAGGCATGCTTCCCCCCAGATTCTTACACACGCAGGAGAAGCCTGTCTTGTAACAGCAGGGAAGTGTCTGTCTCTGACAGATGCCGCCCTCCCTGACCTCGCAGAAGCCTGGCTTTCCTCAGAGCACCCATCCCTGGCTGCTCCCACCAGGCACCCTGCCACGCTCTACAGGCTCAGGGCGCTGGGCGATCACCTTCTACCACTGCGACTTGCGGACTCCTACTTCTCCATCCTGCCAGTGGACAGAGCTCCCCACACTCACGTGTAAAAGCCCTGTGGCTCCACAACACCCCTGGTCCTCGACCCTGAAGTCCCCTCCCTCACACCACCAGAGACAGTGCCTACCACAGCCTCCCGAAAGGCGACATCATGTAGACAGCCCCCGGCACTCATCTCCTCAGTCACCCCATCTTTTCTGCCTCCTCCTCGGCATTCTCCCAGGGCCCGAAGCCTGGTGCCACCAACGGGACTGGGCACTGCTGCCGGGCTCAGGCCCTGGCCCCTGCCCTGCCCTCAGCCCGCTCTCCAGCTAAGCAGCCCCACTCTGCGCCGACGCCCGCCAGTCCCACCAGCTGGTCCCCTCCCGCTTTCTGTTGCCTAAACCACAACCCACCCCAACTGCCTTGCCATTAACTACCACGTCTCTGAGCCCCGTAGGAGACACTGAGAGGGGAGGACTGAGAAGTGCTGGCAAGCCTCTCTCCTCTGGAATGCCTCGACTCTCTGGAGCTCTAGGGGCCCCGCCACAGTTTCCCGACTCTTGAGCACCAGCTCCCCATCTCCTTGGCTCTGCTTGTCACTGGCGGAGATGCCGCCCCAGGACTCGGACTGGGCCTCACCCTCTCCTCACTCTACACACTCTGACTGAATGCCACCAACAGACCCCATGGCCAAACGCCGGTCGGTCCTGTGTGTCTCCATCCCACCAAAGTCCCCTGCAGCAGCACACTCGCGTGTCTGAGATGCAGACCGCCTGTTTCCATCGGGAGATCCCGCACACCTCACGCCAGCCATATTCCACGTTAGATTCTCATGCAATGGGGTCTCTTCTGGGGTTTACTGTCATCTGTGTGCAGCTGGACTCTGCTGTCTCCCTTAAACACCACACTGAACATGTCACCTGACTTCCTAACTCCATTCAATCAGTTCCCACCTCTTTAACCTGACAACACCCTGGACTGAGGTCTGAAGAATGAAGGTGACGGGAGACTGGGTGTTACGTCATTTCCCCATCTGTGGTCTAGACACTTTCCTGACCAGCCCTCCCCCACTCAAGCTCACTGTGATGGAAATGACATGTTCCCAAGAAAATCTGACCAGAAGTTCACTTCTTCAGATTCTTCCCAAATTTCTCATTGTGTCTGCTCTGCAATGGGAACTTCCAGGACAGACCAGGTCTACATAGGCACCCCCAGCTCCAGCTTCTCTCTGAATCCGACACCTGCACCTCGCTGACTTCATCAGAAACTCAGCACGGAGACCCTGTCTGCCGGAGCACTGCCTTCTCCCTCCCCGCATGACCCAGCCTCTCCTGAGTGCTCCAGGCTGAGGTGCTACCCAGCCCTGCAGCACAGCAGGGTGACCACCTGTCCACGCTCTAGCCCATCCCACATGACATGGATGACAGCTCTGTACTCCTCACACCTGACACAGTTTGCAATACTCAAACATGCGATCTTTCCAGAACCAACCAAAAGCAGCAAGGGAGTAACCCGTTCCTTAAGCCAAAACATAAACTGACTCCTATAGACCAGCTTGCTAAGAGATTCCTATGTGTCATTTTGCAAACACACAGAAAGATAGTGAATTCATCAAAGAAAGGTATGGAACTTGACTACTGTAGGTCAATGGGCACAGGCTGCACACACCCATCTCCCGTTTCTACAAAGCTCAACGCCTACAGACACTCTGAATTCACTGAAGACACATCTTTTATGTGCCAGGCACCACAGACAAAAACAATTTAATCAGATTAGCCTTGACGGCAACCAATCCCTCCTCCCCCTGCCCCGGAAGCTTACGACCGGATTGTGGTACGACAAAAACTGGGAGTAAAAGGCAGCCACAACCCCAGAATAAAAAGCGGTGTATGTATTCTGGCCCAGTGGTGCTCATCCATCTTTGTACACCCCCACATTACCCCTGACAGAGGTGGCCCAGGTTAACAGTCTGGGCACAAAGACCACTAATATTCCCTGAGGGTCTCTAACATTCCAGGACAGACAAACTCATCTGGCATTTCAAGTTGAAAGAAAGGAACTCACAGGTGCCTGAGAGGCTGGTACGGGCCCCAGGTGTGGTAACGACATCAAAGGCGGTGATGGCACCGGAGACAGAAGAGGAGGGGGACGCCTGAAGAAGTCAATTGCAGCTTGAAGATCTTCATCGAAAAAAGGGTCATGGTCAGAAAAGTCGATGCTCTCGTCGTCATTCAGACTTGGCAGTGAAGAACCAGGGTGTCTGTCCTCGTTGTCGTAACCGGCTCCACTGTACAGCTCTCTGTCCCTACTCCTACACGAGGAAAAGTCACCATCGATCTCCATGGACAATTCCGCTAAACATGCCTGCATGTCGGATGCTACCGAGGGGCTGCCCTGGATGAGAGAGAAGGTGCCATCTTCCATGGACTCTATGTACCCACTGTCTTTGGTGAATTTTTCTGTAAGGGAAAAAAGTGAGTATCAAACATTTACAACACTGAGACGAGGAAACATAGTCTAATGGTTCAAAGTGTTAGCAGTATTGATTAAGTCCAAGTAAGCGGATACATTACTTGGTGGGTTCAAGCTACCCATGTTTTGGTGAGCAGTCATGCACTGCCCACTGGGCAACCAAGGCTCCCACTAGCCACTGGTGAGATGCAAACCCAAACCACAGGAGACATCACCTCATCCAGGTGAGAATGGCAGGGAAAAATCAGAGCAGACGAGCTGGAGAGATTCAAAAAACCGGAAGCCTTGCCCCTTGTTGCCTGGAACGTCAAACAGCACAGTCACTGTGGAAAACCGTGGCTGCTGCTCACCAAGTGGCACAGAAATGTGAGATGACCCAGCAACCCCAATCCTAGGCACACACCCTGAATAAGAGAAGGCAGGAACACCAACAGAAACCTGCTTACCAGTGTTCACTGCAGCATGTTTCACAATGGACAAAACATGGAAACAAACCAAATACGGTTCATGCCAACAATCAAGTCCTGATTCGTCAGATTCACCCCACAGCACAGACGAGCCCTGAGAACACCAAGCTGAGGAAACCAACCAAGTCCAGATCCATCAGATCCGAGCCACGGCGCAGACGAGCCCTGAGAACACTAAGCTGAGCGAACCAACCAAGTCTGGATCCATCAGATCCGCGCCACGACACAGACGAGCCAGGAGCCAGGAAACTCCGGTGGCCTAGTGGGCTAAGGGGCCCTGTCCGCTAACCAAAGATCCGCAGTTCAAACCTTCCAGGCGCTCCTTGGAATGGGGCAGTTCTACTCTGCCTACAGGGTCTACAGGGTCTCTATGAGTCAGAACTGACTCGACTGCAGGGGGTCTGCTTGGGTTTGTCAGGAGCGAGCAGGCCCTGGCGAAGGACATGATGCTTGGCAGGTTGTCCACGAAACGGAGAAGTCCCTGAAGGAGATGGAGTGACATCGTGGGGTTCAGCATGATGGCGACTGTGAGGCCAGCACTGGCACCAGCAGTGTTCCCTCCAGGCCACTGGGAGTCAGAGCCGACAAGACGGCACCTGACAGCAACAGCAACAACAAAACGCTTTGGAGAAAAGCAGCAGCTTCTCACTGGGCCACATAGCAAACAGCAAACCAGGAGGAGAGCAGCAGCATTTTACGGCCTTCACAGCCCCACACCATCTCCCATCTGACACCTGGACTGCACACCAACGTCCAAGCACAAGGAGCTGGTATAGTCTGGAAAAGTGGATGAAGCTAAGCAGCTGGGGATCACCCACACAGAGGAAACTGCCTGTCCCCCCGCCGTCTGACAGACCTGCCAACGTGGTCCCCTGCGGGTCCCTCCCGGGGCTCTGTCTGTTCTCGGATGGAAGATGCCACCAAACCTTAAAAGCCAAAAGCATTTAGGGATGTCAGGAGTCACAGGGGAGAGACCCCATTTCCCAGGACCAGACCACCCAGTCTAGGCTTCCACCCTGAACACCAGCTTCAGGAGCCAGCACAACTCAGGCACACGCTGGCCAGGGTAGCGCCCTGGCTCTTGGATGTGATGGGGACACGAGAGGGCGCAGTGCCCACGCACAGGCTCACCTGGGTCATGCCTGGGGCCCTCACCGGGCAGTCTGTGGGTGGTGTTGACGCACAGCCAGAGCTCCTTCAGCAGCAGTTTGACTTTTCCTGTCAAAGAGAGCGAAGCATCACTGTCCTGACGTCTGGCCCCAACTACATAAGGCCATACCCTGGGGCACCAAGATTTACCAGTGACCTAGACAGCTAGGCCAACTGCCACCATCTTCCCCAAGTTCAACCATACATGGGCTGGTTACTGAGCAGCCAAGTCTGATGAAGGCTGAAGGCAGGCCGGGAGGGCTGCGGACACCAAGTCTACTCGTAAGGAAAGGCACCTGTCAGTCGTGTGTCTGCATGGCCACCACTAAACTCCAATGCACCTAGCTTTTCTGAGTGCAGAGGTCAAGGTAAGGAGGCGCACAGCTAATAACCAAGGAGACAAGCTGGTCGTGGCCCCATGGAGTCTAGCAGGGACTGCTGACCCGCACCCAGCCTCGAGAAGGGTCATCAGCTGACCACGCTTTCCTAACCTGCGCATTCACAGATCTTTAGAAGGGGACGGAGAGGAGACAAGATGCACACAGACAGACACGCAGGGGAGGACAGAGACCCAGACACAGGAGCAGGCACACATGTGAATACATGCTATCCCAGGGACAGTGACAGCCAGAACGTTTTCACCACATTCATAGGGACGTGGATTCCTAACCATCCAGATGAGAGGCAGAGGGTGGCTATGAATGGACAGTCCTACTGAAACCCGTGTCACAGTACGAAGCTGATAGGCTCCACAGTTGGTCCACACTGTGAAGCATATTAATTGCAAGGAAAATCTCTGTAGTGAAAAACATTCATCACATAACTGTTCTGAAATGTCAAATAATTTGTCAGACAAAGAGTCATGACAATATGAAAAGTCATCTGTGACAGGCTCATGCTCAGACGTACACAGACAACCTACTCCTATTGAAATGCCACGGGAAGCTTCAGTTCAATCTCAGGCCACCGTCACAGGCCACCACAGCTTCCTTGAGTTCAAGTTCTTAACATTTTTAATCCATTCCAAGAACCACTGCAAAGACCACCAACCTTGTCATCGCCTCCAGAGAATCACAAAATACTTCAGCTAGAACACATCACCAGCCCGTAAAATGACGTCCACACACTGCGGACCAAGACGAAGGTGGAGGGCACAGCTCCGGCTGAGTCCGGCCAGCCGGCCTCGCCCAGCCTCTCCTCTGCCAATCCAGGCCCCTGGGCCCCACCGTGTCCCGGGCACAGGCTCCATTCCTCATTCCCGACGCTGTGACGGTGGGGACCAAGCCCCCATTGCGGTGTAACCTGGCAGAGCCGCCCCCAGACCCAGGCCTCCTTTGGCCCCAGTGGCCTCACCTGTGTTGCTGTGTACCATGTAGAACCCAAGCGCCAGTCAACAAGGAACCTTAGAGAAAGCTACTTGTCTACTCGTGTGGAAACTGCCACAGAGCCACAGCTACTCTGAACGAGCACACGTCACTCAGCACCCGCAAAACCCGATGACACAGAACCGTCTTCAGCGTGGCTTCACCACTCACTCACTCACGGAGACTGAAAACCTCACCGCGGGGGACCACAGGCCTGGCTCCAGCCTTCTCAAAGGCATCCCTGAAGCAAACCCCAGCATCCCTCCCATCCCTGGACTCTTCCCCCTCTGCTGACCCACCAGCGTCTGGTCCACACCACAGCCCTGCTGTCGCTAAGGCTCCATGGCCACGTCCTCACTGTCAGCCAAGACGCCACCCTCGGTCGGCATTTTCCTTTCCACAGACTCTCTGTGCTGAACACAGCATCTCCTCGCTCCACCTCTACTGCTGGCCTGTCCTTTACCACACACATGCTCAGTGGGACTCTGAGTGATACTGCCTTACTTATAAACAAATACGGCAGCAGACCAACACCGTCTTTGCAGTCTGCACTCGCCTCGGAGGAACGGGACCCTCACTGAAGTGCTCCGGTCACCTCCACGGTCCCCTGAGTGCTCGCCCTTTCCCCACCGGGCCACCTGACTGTGGAGCGGTCAGCTGAGGCTGAATTGTGCTGACTCCACCCCTTCCCTGCTCGCTGACACCGGTCCATCCTGTGTGCACCTCAGTCACAACGCACTTCACTCAACAGAGTCTACGTTTTCAGCAGTCTTTGGAATTTTCCAGTTACACTGTCTGAAGTGACAACTCCAACTCTTTTGCATTTGTCTTTCTAGCTCCTACCCATTCTCCCACGTTTCACTGCACTGGCAAGGAACTCCACTAGACAAAGATGCGGGTCTCGCTGTGAGAGACTATTAATTCCAACTCACAGCGATCCCCTCTGTAGGACAGAGGAAAACTGCCATCTACAGTTTGCCAGACTGCCATCTTTACAGCCCCAGATCAGCAGGTCCCTTCTCCAGTGAAGCTGATGGTGGCTTCCAACTGCCACCCGCCGATTTAGCAGTGGGGCATTTAACCACCACACCACAACGGCTCCGCACACCCAGAGTGCAAACTGCAAAATGCACCCTCGTCTTGGCTCTGACGTTCCGCCTTTCTCGGCTTGAAAGTACTCCCGTCTACCAGTACCTCTGCCAAAAGGTGAGTACCAGGAACACGTGCTCAGTCCGCACCATCCTAACTCGTTTTTTCTGCATCAGCTGTTGCAGCACTCCTGAGCTGAATCCTGAAACCCTGATCTGTCGGCACTGTAAGTTATCAGTGGACTTCTACAGGCCATGACTGCCACTACTGTGTGGCTGTCCTCCAATGTCTGGTTTTCCTATGTCGTAAATCCTATTCTCTGCCTGTGAGTAACAGGACAAGATTACTGTGCTTAAAAGGATTAGGATGGGATTGTAACACCCCTACCCTGGTCAGCCCCCTGATCCAGTATTTCCCTGGAGTGTGGCCTCCACCACCTTTCTTCTCTCAAGAGAGAAAAAGGAAGAAGGATTAAAGCAGAGAGGTGGAGACTCTAGGCGGGCAGTTCCACTCTGCCCTACAGGGTCGCCATGAGTGGGAGCTGATGTGGCGGCGGTGGGTTTTCTGGTGTGGGGACCTCCCACCACCAGGAGAGTGGCACCAGCAGCAGGGCGCAACCTTTGGACACAGGGTCTCTGCCCCTGTCTTGGTTAAAGCCATCACCCGAACTTTCTCACGGCACCATCAGGTGACCAGGACAACCCTCAAGGACACGGGCTGAGACAGCGGCCGTGACAGTCGGGTCAGTGACAGAGTGGGGTCTGTCTCTGTCCGGGTCACTCTGGACTTACTTGCCAGGTAGGTTTTCTTCTGTGAAAGGCTGGGCTAGGTACGCATTTTTTTATTAATATTTCATTAAGCTTTAGCTTTTCTTTGCCTTGTTTTTTGGGAGAGTCACCCATGACACATATTGGACGGGTACTTTAGGGAACGCTAGGTCTGTGGCTCATACACGACTCTGTGTGACTTATCAACCTCACTACTGCGAATCTGACTCTGTTTTCCGGTCTGCCTGCACTCTTCGGAGACCGAGATGAAGTCTCCCACAGGAGAACACACCCAGATCTTTCCCCAGAGCTCCTGAGTCTCCCCCGCCACATTTCACAGCACCATCTACTTTGTGAAGGGCACCTCTGCTCAAGGTCGAGGACCAGCCTGGACCTGACCTGGGCCCTGTTACTGCTTCTGGGTCACTGGGTGGTGCCAGCGTGCTCAGCAGAAACGCCTAGTTACCTGCTTCTACAACAATCGGCCACTGGAAAAACTCCGGGAGCCCCACTGTCCTTGGACACAAGTGGGATCACCACAAGTCAGAACCGACTCTCTGGCAGCTGTTTCTACCTCAGCATTTGTTTGAAAGACGTCTGTAAGCCACCTTCCCACCTAATGGGATTTGACCTGCATTTCCTGTGAGCATTCAGAGACCAAGCTCTTAGACAAACATCAAGCTCAACACATGAGTCTGTTTTCTGCTCCGAGAAGCTTCCATCTGCTATTACTAAATCACTTCTTACCACTCAGCTCTCTCTTCTCAGAACTGTTTTCTAGGAAAACCTATACAAATTAACTGTTGTCGCAAATTGTTACAGAAAAATACAAGAAATTAAAAAGAAATAAAGATCTAACCACAAAGCCCCTGTGGTTCTAGCCTCCAAATTATGTTTTCTTAGAAAAGAAAACCAGTTTCTTGCCCCTCTGTATCCCGTTCTCAGGCAGGCCGTCCCGTTCCCTCCCAGCTGACCGAGTCAGCCCTACACCTGTCTGTTCTCAGTCAGGGTTTTGATGTGCAAGATCCCAACTGGTGCAATCACCTAACAGCAGCCAACAGATATGTACTCAGACATTCCCTAAGAATACTTATTTCCTTTTTAACACCTTTTTCTTTTTCAGGATTGACAACGCTACTTCCTCAGGGTGAGATCTGCCCCAAAATGTGGCCTTTCTGTCCTGCCCTGCCTCCCCTCAGCTTCAGTCTAAAAGGAGCATCTCTGACAATCTTCAATCTGAATTTTCACTTCTATTCCCTTGGCAATAAATGTAGGTTCTCATTTACTGAGGGAGCCTTGGTGGTGCACTTGTGAAGCGCTCAGCTGCTAACCTGAAGGCCTGCTGTTTGAACCCACCAGCTGCTCCGGGAAGTAACTGCGGCCATCTGCGTCTGTAGCAATGGCAGCCTGGGAAACCCTCTGGGGAAGTCCCACTCTGTCCTACACGGTCACCATGAATAGGAACTGACTGGCTAACAAGGGGATGGCATGGACAGGATCACTTCCCTGGCCAGCAGCACCCTGCTCTGGGAAAGGGGAAAGCTCCCAAAGCCTGGAGGGAACAGAGCCCCGAGGGGGGTCATGTGAAGTACAGCTGCATCTTATCCCCCTGCAGCCGGAGACACCATCCCTCCAAACAGGCCTGTGACCCACTGTCCGGTCTGCACGCCCACCCAGGTCACCTCCCACAGGACAGCTGCCACTTCGGAAAGGCAAATCTGGGGCCACGATGTGTGTAACAGATGCCAGAGACCATCTCTGTAGCTATAAGGTCGGCACCCTGGTCACCCCAAACCAATGACCCAGAAAGAGCCTAATGGTCTGCTCCTGCTTCAGGGCCTGCCCCTTGACCTGAGGCAAGAGGAAAACCTGCCTTCTGAGGGTGGCGGTGGCTCAGCTACATGCGATTGCATCACCGGCTGAGGACCACCTATACCATGACACCCTCACCAAGCTCCCTGACAGGTGTTAACCTCCAACTTCAGGGCGCTATATGTAATCTCCCGTCATTGTTACTGGAATCCGAAAGGCAAGAAATGTTAACAGGGCACTCAGGCAGTCACTATAAAGCAGAGGCAGCCCACTACTCCTCCAGCCTAAGCCATCGGTGCCCTCCAGAAGTTCTTACTGGGAAGGGTCAAATTTATAGTGAGGGGAGGGCTGAGAGGGCACCTCTGAAGAATACAGTCAAGGAACAGCCACATCCTAAAACACACTCAGCAGAAGACAAGTTCAGCAGCCAACTGGTGGCTAGAAAAGCAAAATACTGTCAGTTCTGTTTCTCTCAGCAGCACCTACCACGCCAAGCCTCCCTTTCAGGGCGCAAAATTAGGAAGAAGACCGATGAAAAGCACATGGCATTAGAAACTAGTGACAACAGTCAATGGCAAATCTGTCCCCTGGGAACGACAATGCAGGCCTGTTGAATTAAAGCCACGGCAGAGATGAACCTGGGCTCTGAGTTTTTAAAAAGAAATTTTAAAGGAAGGAGAAACAAAGAGACTTCTGAAGAGACACCACATTACTTGTACAACTCAGATATCTTTAGTCACTTCTACGTGGAGGAAATCAAACGAGATGAAAATGCCATTATTCCTCTAACATTTCAAATTTAACTTCACAAAAAGAAAAAAAAAACAAGCTGGCAGTACAAAACTCTATAATTGGCTTTATCAGGGGTCAACTAAAACACAAGGGGAGCAAACAGCACGGGGCCACAGAGCTCTGGTGAACAGAAACGCTGAGGCAGAAACTCCGCTGCTGGACTGCAGGCGTCCTGTCTCCCAGCCACGACACACTAAGGTACACTGAAAACCTTCCTCCTTCTCCTCACTGTACAGCTAGTACTGGGCTTTTCCTTGTAACTTCGGGTCTTCTCTGAAGTCCCACCTCCTGAAGATTTACCAGAGAGCTTGGACCCTGCTCATTTCCCATCTGCCTGGAGCACTTTTGGTATCTTTGTATTTAAGGCATTTATAAATTTTTTTGATATATTATAACAAGGAAATACCTATGCTGATGATTGTATCTCTAGCTCTTGTAACTCTTTCCTTCACTTTATTATTTTATAAGTACACATTGTCTTACGAAATACATAAGTGAATCAAGTCTAAGCTTTGACATTTCTGCATTTAATAGTCACGTGCAGCCTCCCAAACCAAAGTAACACACAGGATCAAACCGAAACTTGCATGGTACTCACTTTTATCTATGCTTCCAAATGCATCACTTGAAATCTGTGTTCCAATATGTCTCAACTCTAGAAACACACACGGAAACGAGGGTTAAAAAAACAGAACACACAACAACGCACACACATTGCCTATCAGGTTTTTAAAAAAATTTTTTTAAATCACACTGTAAGCAAAGTTTACAATTAAGTGAGTCTGTCACACAAAAAAGGAAGGCGACCATGGCTGCACGGGCCCGGCTGCTCCTGCACCGCGACAGCACAGCCTTCCCCGCCCCCAGCACCTCCTCCCACGTCCATCACAGCAGCTCCTGTCTCCTTCCCCGCCTTCTTGTCTTACTTCCGGCAGGAGCTGCCCAGTTAGTCTCCTTCTCCAGGATCATTTCATTATGTCTCATGGTCCAGTTTAATCTTTGTCTGAAGAGTAGGCCTCGGGAACAGTTTCAGTTCTAGCCCAACAGAGATCCAGGGGCCTCATACTCAGGGGTCCTTCCAGTTCAAACTGTCAAGTCTGGTCTTGGTCTATAAAGGTGAGTTCTGCACCCCACTTTCCTCCTGCTCGGTCAGGGACTCCGCCATGTTCCCTGTCACGGAGGTCACTGGTGGCAGCTGGATACCACCACGTTCTTCCTGTCTCAGGCTGAAATGGAGACTCTGGTTTATGTGCACCTTTCCGCCCCTGGTGCTCAGATTTGCTTTAAGTCTCTGATGTCCTCCATTCTCCTTTGCTCCAGGTGGACTGGGACCAATTAACACATCATAGACAACAGCGTGCTAGCTTTCAGGACTCCGTCACCAAAGCAGGATGAAGGACCATGGCTTAATGAACTACATTATGCTAACTGACGTAGATGTCCCCAGAAACACGGTCCTGGACCTCACTCCTGCTACTCTGTCCCTCAAAGTGTTTGGTTCCACTCAGGAACCTTCTCAGTTGGGGGGTTAGTCCAGCTGTGCTGATGTCCCCTGCACTGTGTCAGACACAGTGCTAAGGTAAGATTTCAGTGCTCACTCACCCTTTTCATCTCGGTGTTTAGAAAATTCATCCAGTCTCTCCTGTTGAAACAAAGCACCCACAGTTTATAAAGAATGAGGAGGGCAGCCCCTCCAGCCACACATCAACCCGGGCCCCATCACAGGCAAGCACGACCATCCTCAGCAGGTGCCACTCGTACGTCAGCGAGGCCCCATGTCAAAAGGCAGACAGAACACTACAGGAGACCTGGAGCTGGGAACCGGACTATGGTGTTACCTGTGTCTTCTTGAATTCTTTTTCAAGCACTTTCTTCTCATTTCTCAGTTGCTTGAAGTCCTGAATCTGCTTGACAGCGGCCTCTTTATTCAGAAGTACAGCAAAATCAGAGAGAGAAAAAGAAGTCACCAACTTGAGTACTGCAGTAACAAGACGCTCGGTTCCTCATCTACGCCAAGTGTTCCCCTTGCCTGCACCAGTCCTGCCCCGTCACCGCTGTGTCAGAGCTGCAGAGCAGGGACACCTGTCTGCAGAAGCCGCCAGTTACACCACCCCAGAACTGGCAGAGCCACAAAGACTCCATCCCAGTCCAGGTGCAGCCAGCCCGAGCCACTCTGTCCGGCAAGAAGCCCCTGAAACAGACCTCCAAGAGGGATGTACCGTCTCCCGTGCTGATTTCATTCACGTTGACTAAGCAACCTGAACGTCTGACAGATTTTCAAGACCTGTGATTTGTACCTCAGAATACAGTTCATACCACTCTTTATTTAGGAGAAAAAAAATCATCTCTATGCTGACTAGGGAACCCGAGTGATACAGTGGGTGAGAGCCTACCTGCCTGCCCGCCTGCCCGCCCAACCGCCTGCCTGCCCGCCCGCCTGCCTGCCTGCCTGCCTGCCTGCCTGCCAAAATGCGGGCCCTTCAAATGCACCAGCTGCTCTGTGGAAAATATACAGGGCAGTTCTACTCTTCCTACAGGGTCACTCTTGAGATGGAAATGACAAGAACATTTGGGTTTTACTTCTAGGCTGACCAAAGGAGTCCTGTTAGCACAGCAGTTAAGTGCTCAGCTGCTAACCCAAAGCTCAGCGGTTCAAACTCATTGGCTGCCCTTCAAGGGAACGATGGGACAGTCTGCTTTCCATTAAGACCTGCAGCCCGAGAAACTGTAGGCAGCTTGACTCTGTCCTGTCCCTCTGATGGGAACTGACAAACAGCAGCAGAGGCTGCTCTGGGCCTACTGAAGACCCATGCTGCTCCTCCTCCCTGGTATACCGTCCCCCAAGCCCACTAACCCAAACTCCTTCCACCCTGATCACAGATCTCACCCATACACTCTTCTCCGTTCTGGGGGCTCTGAAGCACAAACCATTCAGATAAACTAATTAAGAACTGGACTAGTATTGAAAAGACAGAAATACGTTCAAACATACTTGCTGCAAAAAAGTAACACCATAAAGCTGCTGATTTCTCTGACAAGCTTGATTGTCTCTGCATCTGACTGCTGGGCTAAGCTGATCACCAGGGGAAATGTGGCTGATAAATGGAAACCGAGGGCTGCACTCTGGCTGCACAGGTGTCTGTGGCAAGCCACCCAAAAACCAACTGGCCCGGCAGGGTTCATCAGGGCCACAGCCTTCAAGAATGCCCCCTGACGACGGAAAAGCTACACTGGGCAAGCACACACAACAGAGGGGCCTTCCTGCAGGACAGCCAGCACGTGCACAGGCACCAAATCCAAGACCAGGCAATGTGCCCGTGGGCAGTCTGAACCCCTGGTGCCACAGTGCACAGACATCTCCTCAGTAATGACTTCTCTGTAAGTCCCAAGCCGACCGTCTCAATTCTTATCCCAGACTCTATGTGAAGGTAACCAGTTCTCTAATGCACCACACTGTCAGCCCACGAGCTAGCAAACACTGAAGTCAAGCCGAAGGTCTCCGGGTGGCAACAGTGGTCTGCACAAGAGCACTACATTAAAGGCTGGTGTGGGAACCCACCCAGCAGCACCTTTGGGAGCACTGTCCCGGCAGTGTGCTTCTGGTCAGATGACAGCCACGGAACCCCTATGGGCGCTACCCTGTAACACAGGGCTCCTGCGAGCCGTCACTGACGTGCCAGCAACAGGCTTACTGACTGTTCAGCCCACAGCAGATGCAGACTTGAGTAAGAAGGGGGACAGGGACAGGTCTGGTAACACCCCTATCGTCTCTGCCTGCTATCAGGTCCTGTCCCCATCTCCCAATAAAGGAGCAAAGAGGAGGCGGAGTCAAGCTGGCGGACTAAGCACACGTCTCCTTCTATCCCTCTGGAAACCAGGACCTGAACTAATAGTCAAATGGAGCCTTCTGCTCACCTAGTGAGCCCCCAGGACACGGCACAGGGCTGTTAACTTGGACTTCATACCACTGAGTAAAACACCTCCTTTCTTTCGCTGACCCCCACTCCCGGCTGCCCTGGCTGTCACAGACTGTGACTTTTTTTTTCTCTGTCTTAGCCGGTGGGCAGAGCTGGGTCTTGTCTAGTGGCTAGACTCAGACGTGCTGCTGGGGTGATACGCAGGCAAAATGGCCATATTTTGAGAGCCAGGCTTAGGACTCTGTTCATCTAGCGACTTTGGGCCTGTCTCTTTATCACTGCCACATCATGGTTTCTATGGAACCGCAGTGACTCTGTGCGGGACGCCATGTTGGATATAAACATTTTAGCGAAACCTAGTTCTTAGCCTGGGAGCCAGCACCTGCAAACAGGACAGCGCTTCTCCGACAGAAAAGCAGTAGTTTACACAATGTCGCCTACGCGGGGGGGGGGGGGGGGGACGGGGAGGGGGACCCAGCAAAAGAAGCAGTGGAATCACTACCTCTCGGCACCTTTAGCCACTCTATCTGCTGCCTCTGTGGAGGGTGCCATCCTGGATACGGTGGACGTACTTCTTAGGTGGGGAGCCAGTCAGCCCACAGGAGAGCGCTTTTCTACCAAAAAAGCAGTAGCTTACACGGCGTCACCTAAAGCTGGGCCCTGTCATCAGAAGCTAACAGGGCAGTAGCATTGCTGTATTTTGAACTAGTTCATATCATCTGGGGTTGGATATAGAGGTGCTTACTTTGCTAGTTGGGAAGAGGGACCTCTACACCTCAAAACCTGACTGACTTGGGAACTGGTCAGATATCTTTTGCTTTACATTTTAAGACAGCCTAGAGAAACATCTGCAGTCCATCCTCACAGTATCTCTCCGAGCCTCTACTTACTCACGTGGGACCGAAAAAGCAACAGACACTTGTGGAATATGAGAAATCACACATGCCTTCAGAAGACTCCCAAACAAAACAACCAAGGTGTTTTCCCGATGAAGAAACTTTTCTGAAATCATCATAAGGTGAATATAAAAATGATTATATACACAGCCCTTCTAGACCTTATACAAAATGCAGCAGAACAAAAGGGAAAATTAAGCAAGCTGTTCGATCTGACAGAACACCCTTACTCTGAAATCCAACAGATCAAGAACAAAATCAAAGACATAGAAACTTCCATGCAAAGCCAAGAAAACAGAATGGAACAAATGGAAAAAAGAATTTCTGACTTTGAAGACAGAGCTACTGACGCCAGCATCTGTGTGCAGAAATCAGAAAAAAGAAACAAGAAAAATGAAGAAGCATTAAGAAGCATGTGGGATTCTACTAAGAGGAACAACCTTCGATTAACTGGAATCCCTGAACAGGATGAGACACCTGAGAACAAAGAGAGTATCGCTACTGAGCTGCTGACAGGTAACTTCCCAGAAATCATGAAGGAAGACAATATAGACATCTCAGATGCATATTGTACGCCACCCAATACAGATCTCAAAAGAAAGACTCCAAGACATATTATAATCAAGCTTAACAAAATGAAACATAAGCAGCAACTCTTAAAAGGCAGCAAGACTCAATGTAAAGCTAACATTCAGAAAGAAACCCTGTAGGCTTTCATCAGATTTCTCAGCAGAAACCATGCTGTCATGCAGACAGTTGCATGACACATTCAAAGCCTTGAAGGAGAAGAACTTCCAACCAAGAATTATATATCCTGCAAAATTATCTTTCAAATATGAAAATGAAATTAAGAAATTCCCAGATAAACAGAAACTCAGAGACTTTGTAAAAATCAAACCAAAACTACAAGAAGTACTGAAAGAAGTTCTTGGCACAGGCTTAGAACAAAACCATTGACCTTATATTTTAGAACGACATGTTACTTGGAACTCTACTCGGTTAGGGAAGGCTCCAAACTCAATCACACCTTTAATACTGAAAAAAGCAATCTAGTGATTATTATGAAAACTATGGTGCCATCGGGCTAAAAAGAGGGATGTACTACAGTTGTTATAGTCCTTCCAGATGGAGAAGAAGACAACAAGACTGGTAGTAATTAAAATTGGGTTTATATATATTTATTAAGGAGGATCACAGGGGTAGCTGTGAACCACAACAAAGATATAATATACCATTTCAAGAAATGTAACACAGGAGTCTCAACAACTATAAAACCAGCTCTGAAAAAGGTGAAAAATCAACTCACAAAAAACAATGTCCCAGTACAGACTAATAAGCACAACAGAGAAAACATCAACACAAAAATAAACATATCACAATGGCAGCAGTGAACACATACCTATCAATAATTACATTGAATGTGAATGGACTGAATGCTCCAGTAAAGAGACATCAAGTAATATCTTGGATCAAAAGACATGACCCATCGATACGTTGTCTACAACAAACTGACTTGAGGCCTAAAGATAGGAACAAACTGAAAATTAAAGGATGGAAGACTATATATCAAGCTAACAATGAACAAAGAAGAGCAGGTGTGGCAATTCTAATCTCATACAAATCAATTTTAATGTCAAATCCACCATCGTGGACAAAGATGGACACTTTATTGCTGAAAGGTTCACTATACAAGCAAGACTTAACTATATTAAATATTTATGCACCTAATATCAGAGCACCTAAACACATTGAAGAAACACTGACTACACTCAAAAAAGAGTTAGGTGACTCCACAATAAAGTGGGAGACTTCAGCACTCCACTCTCAATACTGGACAGATCACCTAGAAAAAAGCTCAGTAAAGATACAGAAGACTTCACTGACACAATTAATCAACTAAACCTCATCAATACATACAGAACTCTCCACCAATCAGAGGACAATTACACCTTCTTCTCCAGTGCACATGGAACATTCTCCAGAATTGACCGTGTCTTAGGACATAATGCAATTCTCAACAAAATCCATGCTACTGAATTACTGCAATGCATCTTCTCAGATCACAAAGCCATAAAAGTCGAAATCAATAGCAGAAAAAACATAGAAAGTGGAACTCTTGGAAACTGAACAACATCTTGCTCAAAAAACCATGGTTTATAAAAGAAATCAAGGATGAAATAAAGAAATTCATGGACTCCAATGAGAATGAAAACACTTCCTATCAGAACTTATGGGATAGAGCCAAAGCAGTGTTCAGAGGTCTGTTTATCTCCATAAATGCACATATCTGGAAGGAAGAAAGAAACCAAATCAAGGAACTAATCCTACAGCTTGAACAAGTAGAGAGAAAACAACAGAGGAACCCCTCAAGCACCAGAAGAAACCAGATCATAAAGATTAGAGCAGAGCTAAATGAATTAGAGAACAGAAAAACAACTGCAAAAACTGAAAAGACCAAAAGCTAGTTTTTTGAAAAGATCAACAAAATTGACAAACCACTGGCTAAACTTACTAAAGAAAAGCAGGAAAGGAAACAAATAACCCAAATTAGAAACGAGAGGGCAGTTGTCACAACATATCCAAAAGAAATCAAAAATATCGTAACAGAGTACTATGAAACAAATTTGAAAACCTAGAGTAAATGGACCAATTCCTTGATTCACACCACCTACCCAAATTATTACAACATGAAGCAGAACAACTTAATAAATCCATCACAAAGGAAGAGATTGAAAATGTCATCAAAACACTGCCAACCAAATAAAGCCTGGGCCCAGATGGCTTTACTGCAGAATTCTACCAAGCATTTTGAGAAGAGTTATCTCCAATACTACTGAGACTATTTCACAGTATAGAAAGGGATGGAGTACTCCCAAACTCATTCTGTGAAACCAGCATAACCCTGATATCAAAGCCAGGGAAAGACCCAAGAAAAAAGGAGAATTACAGACCGATATCACTCATGAATCTAGATGCAAAAATCTTCAACAAAATTCTTGCCAACAGGATACAACAACGTATCAAAAAAATAATCCATCATGATCAAGTTGGATTTATACCAGGGATGCAAGGCTGGTTCAAAATCAGAAAAACAACTGAAGTGATTAACCACATAAATATCACAAAAGACAAGAATCACCTGATTTTGTCCACTGATGCAGAAAAGGCATTTGATAAAATCCAACACCCATTCATGCTAAAAACTCTTAGCAAAATAGGCACAGACGGAAAATTCCTCAACGCAATAAGGGCCATTTATACAAAGCCAATTGCCTACATCATCCTGAATGGAGAGAGACTGAAAGACTTTCCCTTCAGAACAGGAACGAGAGAAGGATGCCCGCTCTCACCTCTCCTATTCAACACTGTACCAGAAGTTCTAGCCAGAGCAATTAGACAAGACCAAGAAATAAAGAGCATCTGCATAGGCAAAGAAGAAGTCAAAATACCCCTGTTTGCAGATGATACAATTGTATATGCAGAGAATCCCAAAGAATCTACCAGTAAAGTACTCAAACCGATAGAAGACTTTAGCAAAGTCTCAGGATACAAGATAAACATAAGTAAATCAGTAGGATTCCTTTATATCAACAACGAGACTGTTGAAGAAATCACCAAATCAATACCATTTTTTGTAACCCCTAAGAAGGTAAAGCACCTAGGAATTAATCTAACCAGAGAAATAACAGAACTTTACAAAGAGAACTACAAGTCCTTACTACAAGAAACTAAGAGAGACTTAGATAAATGGAAAAACCTACTCTGCTCATGGATAGGAAGACTTAACATTGTGAAAGTGTCTGTTTTACCCAAAGCAATCTACTTCTATAATGCACTCCCAATACAAGTTCCAGCGTCATTTTCTAATAAGACGGAGAAACAAATCACCAATTTTGTCTGGAAAGGGAAGAAGCCCCGGATAAGTAAGGTACTACTAAAGAAGAACACACTGGGAGATCTCTCATTACTCGACCTTAGAACATACTACACTGCCATAGTGGTCAAAACAGCCTGGTACTGGTACAAGAACAGACATATCAATCAGTTCAACAGAACTGAGACCCCAGAGATGACACCATCTTCCTATGAACAGCTGATATTCAACAAAGGCCCTAAGACATTAAACTGGGGTAAAAATAGTATCTTCAACACACGGTAATGGCAAAATTGGATATTCATCTGCAATAAACTGAAACAAGATCCATATTTTACATCTTATACAAAAACCAATTCCAGCTGGATAAAAGACCTAAATATCAAACCTAAAATGATAAAGCTCATCCAAGAAAAGGTAGGAACAACAATGGAAGTTTTAATACACAACGTAGACAGACTTCAAAATCTGTCAAACAAGGCACAATCAACAGAAGAGAAAACAGATAAATGGCAACTATTAAAAATCAAACACTTTTGCTCATCCAAAGACTTTATTAATAGAAGTAAAAGGCTACCTACAGAATGGGAAAAAAATATTTGGCAACTCTATGTCAGACTGACACCTGATCTCTATAATCTGTAAGATACTACAAAATATCATTAAGAATATAAATCATCCAATTAAGCAATAGGCAAAGCAGACAGACAGACATTTCCCTAAAGAGGAGATCCAGTCATCCAGAAAGCACATGCGGTCATGTTCACAATCCTTAGTTACTAAAGAAATTCAAATCAAGACTACAATGAGATACCATCTCACCCCAATAAGGTCGGCCATAATGCAAAAAACCCAAAACAACAAATGCTGGGGAGGCTGTGGAAAAACTGGAACTCTCCTACACTGTTGGTGGGGTTGCAAAATTGTCCAGCCTCTTTGGAAAGCAATCTGGCGCTTCCTTAAAATAATGGATATAGATATACCATTTGACCCAGTAATTCCACTACTTGGAATATATCCTACAGAATCAACGCCTTTCACACCAACGGACACATACACCAGAATGTTTATCGCAGCACAGTCCACAATAGCAAAAAGATGGAATCAACCCAGATGCCCAACAACAGAGGAATGGATAGGTAAACTATGGTATATATATTCAATGGAGCACTACGCAATGATAAAGAATAATGATGATTTCAGGAAACATCTCCTAACCTGGTTTCAACTGGAAGACATTATGTTGAGGGAAAGTAGTCAGTGACAAAAGGACAAGTATTGCACGAGACCCCTACGATAAGATCTCAAAAACAGACTTATGTGTAGAAGAAAAGACTCTTTGATGTCTGTAAGGGAGGGGAGGGCAGGAGGGCAAGGTGGTGAGGGCTTAAAATAGATAGTTGCTAGAAACTGGGTTGGGTTAAATCGGTGATAGCACACATTAGAAACACAAGAACAATATTAACTGGACTTCAGCATAACATGAATACTCCTTCCATCTTAATCCAACATTGCAAGGACAGAGTAGCTGGGGCAGGGGGCAGGAGAACATGCTCTCATGCGAAATCAAGGCCAATCAGCACAACTAGCGTTTTGCTAAGAGGGCTCTCTGCACCCTACACTGGTGAGTGGTGTCTGGGCTCTTAAAGGCTGCCAAGCCGCCATCCGAGAGCACAGCAAATGGTCTCAACTCAGCAGGAATGGATGCTCACTGAGGACCAAAATGACATGGGGTAAAGACAATGCAGAAGATAGAGACAGCCACATGAGTGGGTGCCTACACAGACTTGGGACCAGAAGAACTGGATGGTGCCCGGCCACCACCAGTGACAGCCACGATGGAACTCACTAAGTTGACTCTCACTGGCAACCCAAGAATAAAAAGGGGAGCACCCTGAGATCTCCACTAAAAGACCGCAACTGACAGTCCAGCGGCTTCGGGGTTCCCCCGGGAGCATGGCCCCTGGCCCTGATACTCCCCTTACCCATAAATCATAACAAAGGTCCAGTCTTCGGACAAGAACGGATTAGACTTGGCGATGTAGAGTGACCATATATTGGATGCAATATTGTATGCCCTTTATGGTTCTATGCATCTATAGGATATCATCCTGCTGACCTCTGGCTGGAGGAAGGAGAGTGGGTGGAGAGGAGGGGAAAGGAGACTGTTGGAAGGATGAGACATGTATGGAGCAGAGAGGAATGGTGTGCAGTCATCGGACAGGGAGAGCAGTGGAAGCTGCATATAGGTGGGGACATAAATTTATATGGGAATGTACATTTTCACTCAGTCACAATAAAAAAGAAAAAAAAAAGAAGGAGCAAAGAAAAAGACAAGACCAGAAGCTCAGTTCCTGCCAAGGCCTGGAAGGGCTACTGGCTGAAAGAGAGGACTTCGCAGGTTCTTCTACAGCCCCTTTGTCTCTTGCCTCGTCACTGAAGGCAAAAAGCCCCAAAATAAAGGATAGGGTATGGGATGAGAGAAGGCGGCAAACTCCCACAGAGGGAAACTCACTGCGCGGACCTGTCTAAGTGCATCGGTCTCAGCAACGCAAAGCAGGAAGCTCTCCTACTAATCCCTTGTTTCACTAGGAGAAAATGAGACTGAACTTTCACGATGGAACTTTTTTGTTAATTGCTACTTTGTACAGCAAAAAGTATGTCGTGACTTGGAGTGCGACACCCCTGCCAGATCTGCCACCACCTGCGCGTCACCATCAGGAGCATCAGGCAGGTGTCACCACCAGGTAGACCTGAGAATCCACCTCTGGAATGCTAGTCACAGACAACCCATGGGCCAGCACCTGGGGGAGGGGATCACAAGTCCATCACCTCAACTGCTGCCAGGTTACGTAGTCACTGAGCCGACTGTGGCATTAATGTGTCCCCAGCAGACCTCTGTCACTGGCAGCCAGGAACATGCCCAGAAAACCACACTAACTCAGCTGCATTGCAGTACCCTAAATGTGGGCAGTTACGAGCAGTCTGTGTCTTTACAAGCGATGCCCACGAGCCCAAGAGCCAGAGCAGCAATTACCTTCCAGCTTCTTCACCTTGGCTTCCAGTTTCTTCTTCCTGGTAATTTATAAGTTTAATGGTAAGAAACAGTATAACAAAAAATACATACATGACAATTCATTACATGCTACATCTTTCTTTTAATTTACTGAAGATTCGTATAACAAAAAACCTGTTGTCCCCACTAGCATTACCCAGCAACAGATGCTGCCAGCAACACAAGAAAGAAAGCAACACAAGCAACATCATTTAGGGCAGAGTCTCTCACATGGATTACAGAGATTGCTGTCATCTCAATGATGCCATGGAGTCCTCAAGCTCTGCCACTCCATTTCTGGAATCTTAGTCCAGTCACTTCATTTCCTGAACTGTGGTTACCCCTCCAAATAGTGCAGAAGTGCTCAGAGCATCTCCAAGAGTCAAGCCAGGGTGTACATCAAAAGGTCAAAGTCACTGTTGTCGAGCTGATTCAGACTCAGCAACCCTAAAGGCCAGAGTAGAACTGCTCCAGTTTCAAGAAGCGCCTTGTGGAACTGTGAACTGTCAACCCTTCAGCGAGCAGATAGAGCACTTAACCACCACGCCACTCAGGCTTCCAGTGTCAACTTACCAAACCCAGTGCTGTCAAGTTGGTTCTGACTCCTAGTGACCCTACAGGCCAGAGCAGAACTGCCCCATGGCTTCCAAGGAGCTCCTTGTGGATCTGAACTGCCAACCTATCGATTAGCAGTTGCAGCACACTAACCACTACGCCACCAAGCTTTCGGGGTCTGCCGAGCTTCCCTTTAGGAGCACATGCATATAAACTGGGCACAGACTCCCCGGTATGCCATTCACATTCACAGTGCTACTTGACAGACAGGGCGGCCTGAGAACTGCACGCCAATTTACCAGGGAATGCTGGGAGTCTGAGAAAGGGGGCAACTCTGGCAAAGAGCTTCCAAGTTACTGCTGAGTCATGTCTGCATGACACTAAATCACTGGTTGTATAGCTCAAAAGTTTGTTCCGTGATTAATATCAACACAGTATTTAACTTCAAAGTAATAACACTCACAAGCTTTGGAACAGGAAACATGCTGTCTGTTGAGGTACTGGTAGACAGAGAGGAGTCAATACCTGATCTGCAGATACACAGACACCCTGCACGCACACAGAGAGCCACGCACAAATGTCCACTGGGTCCTCCTCTGTCCCCGACCTTGAACACCATCACATAGCATGTGGCTCCGTTACGCCTCCTTACATCGTCAAGGGAGCCCTGCAGCGGAGTGCTACACCCTCCCCCAGCTGCTCTCCCAAAGGTGCGCAGCTCAAACTCGCCCAGCAGATGTGCTCCCATCAAGACTGAGCTTAGCAAACTCCATGGGGACAAATCTACTGTGAAGCGGGACCTAACAACACAGAGGTCTTCAAAGCAGGCAGTATGTCCCTTTGACGTGTGGGAACCGAGGATGCGTGACCGACCAATCTCAGATTACTCAGCTAACGATGTCTGACAAGCCCCACAGCAGGGAACAGCGGAACACTGAGGACTCACAGGCTCCCCGCTGTGAAAGACGAAAAACCCCACATCCACAGGCACTTCAACTACTTACTGGGCGTCACTCTTCAGGTGCTCCTCTTTCACACGCACGTACTCCTGGTGGGTCTCCTGGTAGAGCTTCAGGGAACTCTACAAGAGAAAGGGCAACATGAGAGCCAGGCGAAACGCAGTGTGGGGCTGCCTCGTTCCACGAGCTGCTCTGCGTTGCTCAAGATCCTCATCAGGGGTTTCCCTAGAGACAGAAAGAAGTCACCGCTGCAATGCGAGCCTTCCCACAGGAGCGTGTCGGTACTGAGGTGCAGACTCTGAGGGAGGTACAGACACTGCTACGCACAGAGCCCAGGGAGCAGGTGCCAGGGCCCAGGTTCCCATCCAGCCTGGTGATGCCCTGTCTCATACCCACCGTGCAGCTCTGCTGGCTTCATTATTTTTATCTGTAAAAGCCACAAGTGTAACATTCCCACAAAGAGTACAGCACAATTTATTCAGAAAAGCAAGTTTATGGCACTGAAACAGTCTGCATAGGATGGATGAGGAGTCTGCAGTGACAAACTGACCAGCTGTCTCAGGTCAGGAGCAGCGCCCTCCCAGGAACGCTGCCGCCTAGCAGAGCATCGCCAAGGACCCAACACGCGACCAGCTGGGTTCAGGACAGCCACTGCCTGTCTCAGCACTCACTCACAAGAACACTTCTGAAGGACTCTCTTTTCTGCTGTCTCTTACTGACAACAAGACACCACAGGAACAGTCATCATTCCTAACCAGTGTTTAAACACACCAGAAGGGAACCCTGCTGGCAGGTTACGAAGGTAAGAGTGCACAGACAGCACTGGGATGCACCCTGACCACTGCACGGGGTCTAAGCGGGCCACTGAAAGGGCAGCAGCACCCCAGCTCCTCCGAAGGCAAGTTCCATGGAGGGACAGGCCCCGAGGGCTCCACTTGCTGCTGTTCTGCCCACAGCTGGGACTGGGCTGTTAGACAGGAAAAACCTTCTCCTCCCCTCTCCTTGCTCTCACCTGCCCCTCCACACACACACACACACACACACACACACAGAGAGAGAGACAGACACTCAACCACTCACCCACAAGCATCCACATACAAGGATTTCTCTACCTGTCAAGTGTGAATCTTTCCATGTAGATGTACACTTATGCCAAAAAAAAAAAAAGTGAGAAAACGAAGACGAACAATGCAGGACTGACAGAACCACTGAGAACCCAGCTACGAGGTGCCTGTACCCGTCCTCTCAGAAAGCTGTGCTCCGGACCCCGACAGCGTCACGGGGCTCTGGACAGTGGCGCAGGCCCAGCCTCAGTCCCCGGCTCTCTGGGTGGGGTCCACGCTCCGAGACCACGATGAGATTCACTTCTCCTGGGCCCAGCCACAATGCACAAGCTGGTCCTAGCTCCCTCCATACAAACTTCTGTAGGAAAACAGCATTAAGTACCTTTTTCTCTTCAAGCTCTGCTTTTAAGGATCCCAGCTCTTCTTGGCATTTCTGCAGAGGAGAAATTTTTTGAAGCATCTGTTCCACTTGATGATGCAGAGTACTGTTCTCTCTAAAAATGGACAACGTGTTACCGTGTGATACAGAAACACACAGAGGGAATTATCAAACACATCATTCTGACAATTTTGGAGTTTGTTTCTAACTTACAAACAACAAAAGGAACAAAAAAAAATCTCTTTATAAATCCACTTCCTCCATTAACACAACATGATCGAAGTGTTCATTTCTGTGGATTTACGAGTCTACATTTCAGTAAAAGTATACACAGAGGAACCTGACAAACAGTGCCAGTAGACTGCCAGTCACCTATGAAGCACATTGAAGAAGGGTCTGCACACAGGCTGGCTCTGCCAGTCCTCACTGCTTCCCTTTCACTCAAATTCAGCAGGGCTCAGCCTCACACTCTCAGGTCAGAAATGTACTCTACCTTCTTCTAAATGGTAACTGTCACTGGAGAATGAAACATTACTAAAATGTTACACAGGTCTGTTTATGAAATTGTTTCAAATAACATGTGATAAATGTCCACCCTGAACTGCCTGATTCACACACACAGTAATGATCTGCTATCATTATGCTGCATCTGATGGCTGTAATCAATCCGTTAATGAAAAGACCCCAGCCTGTGATGGAAGGCCTGAGTAATAAACTCATTTGGACAAACTCTCTTTTATCACGAGTATCAAAGCAGCATTCTGTATTATAATCTCACGAGGCATTTTGTTTGAATCTGTTAACTGTCTACCTAAGTTAGCTACTCAAGCAGGCAATGTTAGTCACTAAAACAAGTGGCTTACCTTCTCGCAAACTGCAGCTGTAAAACTTGTTAAGGAAAAATCTGAAAACGTTACCTACTGGGCTTGTCTGGAGCCAGAGCTCATTCTCCAGCATCCATAATCACCTGTGTTTCCAACGCACCTACAGACGTGATCAGAAACCTGGAACACACCACCCACAGCTCCATCTACAACACAGCAGTGAGACTCTGCACCGAGTCACGCCCCTTCACCCAACAGGTACCAAAAGCCAGCATCCCTCTCTCTCTAAATAAAAAAGAAAGCCATCTACTCAAACATATTATTAATTAGGATTAAACAAAGACAAAGCAATATACAACACATGGAAAATGCATTACCTCATGTTATATAACTCTGTATCAGAATTACCATACAACTGATCATTCATTTCTCAAATAGTCTCAGGAAAATTTTCAGCAAACAAGAGTTCCGTGCTCACTAACACTATGTACAACACGCTTAAGGAGTAATGAGAACGGCAACACAGAGAGACCATAAAACCGAGATAAGCCTTCAGTTTTACAACTCACACAACTGACACCGTCACACACTCCGATAATGTCATCTCCTGTCTCCTGCTCCCCGCACCATGTTCTCAGATAGCCCCAATGGTACCTTCCAATTTCCTCTCCTGAAAATTTCACAATTCCCGTCCCAGCACAGTAACTGTGTGTACAGAGATGCCCAGGCCCTCCTCTATAAGAGCTTCTCAGGGCCAACAGCTAGGTACAGTCATCCTAAACTACAGCAGGCCTTACAAGGCAGCAAAGTTCAGTCAACGCCTGATGAAATAACACACACTCCCGGCCCCTGAGAAAGAAGTGTCAACAATCAACACAGCGGTCACGAAAGGAAAGAACTAAAATAACAGCACTAATTGTCACAAGGCAGGTACTGACGAACTAGCTTCTCCATCCTGATAAAAAGGAGAAGACGCAGTGCTCTTCAGTAGCTAACCAAACGCACAGAACCCCCTGCTCCTGAGTGGATTCCAATCCAGGGACTCTGTACCGACTGCCCCCGAGTTTCCATGGGGCACCTGGTGGACTCCAACCACCAGCCTTCGGGTTAGCAGCCGTAACTCGTAACCCCAACGTCACCAGGGCGCAGCCAAAGGAACCAGATGACACAAGGAAGCCACACCTGGAATCCGTGACACTCACAGCTGGGGCTGTGGAACAGCTCCTCCACACTGAGAGTGAGACACACACACACACACACACACACACGGCAGGACGGGGAAGCCAAACGTGCTCCCATTCAGTGGCAATAGCCGGAGCCCAGGGCCCATCACAGAAAGGACCTCTGAACTTCAAGGACACCAAAAACTGCTATCAATTATTCAAAGTCATTTTGGCAATTTTTTTTTTCTTTGGTCTGTTTGTGGCCAGATTTTAAAAGAGTAACCCAGTATTTCCTTGTCAGATCGCATCCATACTTACCGAAGAAAACTGGTCCCACTTCTGAGAGGAGACAGTGACACACCTGAACATCAGGATTAACTGCCCATGAACTTCCTGTCTGTTCACAAGCGGAAACCCTGGTGGCGCAGTGGCAAAGAGTTACAGCTGCTCACCAAGAGGCTGGCAGTTCAAATCCACCTGGTGCTCCTCGGAAACTCCACAGGGCAGCTCTATGCTGTCCAGCGGGGGTCGCTCCGAGTCAGAATGCCCTCGATGGCAGTGAGCTGGGTTTTATTGGGTTGGATTACATAAAAGTAGCTGTAATCACTGTTTTTATAACCAAATTAATAGCCTTCAGAATCATCAATTAAATCCATTTTTCTTAAAACACAATTTAATTATAAAGTTACATGGACCGATAGCTCAAAAAATAAAGCACATGAGGTTTTTAACGACCTGTGTTTTCAAATGTAAAGACTGAGACACAAAATCTGAACAACATGCCTTGATTTTATTATTACTCTCTTCACACAAGCCAGACATGATGATACCAACACAAACACTAAGTCATCAGGTCTCAGTTCAAGGACGTTTGAAACAACACCAATGACCTCCTGTTGCTGCTGAGTCAATTCTGACGCACGCCAACCCTACAGCACAGAGCAGTACTGCCCCACAGTTTCCAAGGAGTGCCTGGTAGATTCAAACTGCCAACCTTTTGGTGAGCAGCAAAGGTCAGCAGCATGACACTTAAGCACTAGGCCTCCAGGGTTTCCAATGACATCACAGGTTACTGCCATGTTAAATGAGAATCTGATCCAGTCATAAAATTGAAGCTGGACTTCACTAAATCCCTAAAAATGTATGGATGCTTTATTTTAGTAGAATAATTTTTATGTTTCATGCAATAAATTTAATTCAGGATAAAGATTATCACAAGAAAACATTATTGATTATAAAATTTTTTTTTAACTGCCAAGAAAATTTACCCATAGGCCACGTGCTCGCTAAATAGTTACTATAAGCCAGAGAACCATCAGGTGACCGCCCAAGAACATCTTGTGAACAAAAAGTCACAATGCTTCTATGTGACTCTGGATATTAGTTTCTTCACAATTCACACACACACACAAAATGATTAAAAGTCAATCCCCTAATATTCTGAAGACAGCACAGTGCTCTTCCGGCAGAAACTGCAGCCTGATGTGCCGACAGCGTCACACTCAACACCACACCACTCCCTCACCGAAACCTGTGTCTTCACCAGTGAGAAAAGCCTGGCAGGAAAAAAAGCCCACGATGTCAAGCAAAACAGAAGCAACTACAAAAGTGAAATTAGTGGTCTCCTTGTTTTAGAACTCATCACATTCAGTGAAAAAGGCAAAGAACAGCTGCTCCTCCGTACGGGTGACACTCAACGGGATGCATTCCCACACTGGGCTCAGGCAAGGCAGCAGTTGTGAGGATGGTGTCCGCTTCCTACTTAAGGACCACCCTCACTTCTAAGAAAGGACAGATAACTGATCAGTTCAAAAGAAGAAGCCAGTAAAAAGGATATCATCACATTTCTTCTGATATTCCGTTAACAAATTACTGTAACAAAGAAAAGAGTCAGGTTACTTTGTTAATCTAAAAAAGGACTCAGTTAAAATGTTTCAATCCGAGGGTGGCAGCTCTCTTTCCAGATCTCCCACAACAGTTGTAACAAGGTCTCCCTCTGGGGCTGGGCTGCAAGTCTATTTTCTCTGAAGAGTACCACAGACCAGGCCCAAGGGCTCCCCTCAGCCCCAGGCCCAGAAACTACCACCCGCCTACAGCCCTCGGCTAGCTTCACAAGGCTCTGTGAAACACCCGGGAATGTACTTACTCTGTGTTAATGATCTTTTGCTTCAAGGTGATTAATGCATCAACGTATTCGTTTAAATTCTGGAAGAAAAAGGCTGCAGTCAGCTATTTACGTTTTGAGAACACACAACTACATTATGTAATCATGTTCTTTATAATAAAAGATCGCCACACTGCTTCATGCATTACATAGACACGCTGTCAGGAGTCGTCTGGTAGGTCACAGAGAACCCACACGCAAACGAAGGCAACACAGCCAGGTCCCACCATCCTCACGACTGCTGTCTCGCCTGAGCCCACGGTGGCGGTCCCCGTGTGAACGCAACCTGCTGGGGGCCCACTCCTTTCTCACTGACCCACTACTCGAGCAAGCAGGATGTCCTTCTCCAGAGACTGGGTCCCTCATACGAGGGAAGTACTGACAGCAAAGCTTCTGGCATTAGAGCAACATGCAAGCCACCCCATCACAAAAAGGACAGTCAAGAGGTGGTAACTATGCAACAAAAACAAAAGGAAAACCCAGATGGGTCACCCGTGAGCCGATGACGCTGCAGGACATAACAGAAGTGCCCCATGGGGTTTCCAAAGAGTGGCAGGTGGATGTGAACTGGTAACCTGTTGATTGGCAACACAGTGCCTAACCAGTATGCAGGGAGACTCCAAAGAATGACGGACACAGGGGCAGGTCGCCCCTGAGGCTTCACCCTGTTTACTTCCTAACGCGCAGTGAACACCTTCACCTGTTTTCCCACCGACAATGCGGTGAACCCCTGGCAGACATACACGACGAGGTGGGTGAGTGACCAGGACTCGGCCGGCATGCACTATGCTCGCCGTCAACCCTCCCCGCAGAGTGCCTCTTGTTTCTGTGGGGCGTGCGCGGGGTTCCCGGGTGCGTGCACCGCTTTCTATTGGGCGTGCACAGGTCTCTGCGGGCCCAGCGCCGGTTTCCACGGGGCGCGCACAGCACCCACGTGAGCCCGGTCTAAGCCTCTTAGGAGGCAGCAGTCTGCCAGCTGCAGAGTTGTAAATCACGGACTATTCGTCACCCGTGTTCACTCTGCACTGCTTCTCACAGGATTTAACACTGCACAGACAGGCACACAACGCATGATAAAACAGAAAGATAACAGAAGCAACACGGGGGTAAGAACAGAGTAAATCTGTTGACACTGAGTCGATTCTGACTCACAGTCGCTCTACGGGACAGAGTAAACCCGGCACACAGAAGCCAAACAGTACCTGCTGGGCTCCAACTCCAACCTCTCGGTTACCGGCCGCAGCACTTGACCACTACACCACCAGGGCTCATCCGGGTGAGAACAGGAACACTAAAAAGAGGCCTCAGTTCCAGGGCCAAGCGCTACGCCTGACCCAAAGGTAGGCAGTTTGAAGCCCCTCAGAGGTGCCTCCAAAGACAGGTGTGGTGATCTGCTCCTGCGAGGGCGCAGCCTGGCAAACCCTATAGAGCAGGCGTACTCTGCACACAGGGGTCAGGACCCGCTGGAATCAACTGGACCGCAGACAGTTCACAGCAGCGTGTTTCCCTTCAAGGACCAAGTGACTTGGACTCCAAACCTCTGCAGTAACTTGAAAGAGGGCAATGGTTAGTTACACTATTCAAATGCTTCTGATTTCAAACAAAGCTGACTTTTTCCCCCTTAATTGGCTTTTCCTTTAACATCCCCCTGTCATCAGCGAACACCTCTGGTGGCATCTCTAACTGATACAGCAAAACACAACCACAATAGCTGCCTCACCGCCAACTACACTGTGCTGATCACTGGTGATCGGGCAAAGGTGTTTCGCTGTGGCACCCCAGTGACTCTGAACAGTCATTTGTTTCCTTTATGGCAATGTCTGCACCTGCTTTCCAGTGACATGTGTAATTTTCCTGTTAGAACAACAAGTCCACACATTTGAGAACAAGAAGTAAGAGCACAGGCCTTCTTGTGACAGCATCACCCATCAACAACCACGGCCCCCAAAAAACCCCACCTGCTGCCAGGGAGTCCACTCTGACCTACAGTGACCCTACAGGACAGAGGAGAACTGCCCCAGACAGTGTCGCAGAAGCAGCGGGGGGATTCCAGCGACTGACCTTCTGGTTAGCAGCCACACTCGTAACTGCTGTGTGTGTCTTTTCGGAACCGTTACTACATGCAAGTGTAGACATACATCTGGATGTACACCAACCCACTTTCTCAAGTCTTTTCTAACAGCTTGCAAGGAGTTTTCCCACCCACCCACTCGGAATTTTCCTTAGGGTGGAGTCCAGGCAGCTGCACTGACCAGCAGACAACACACCTGTCCAGTTGACGCTGCCGCACACTGAAGTCACAGCCTCACCCACAGTTGTGTGCCGGCTCCAAGCAGCCTCCCTGAGGCTCAGATGCACAAGCTGTGGGTGCTGCCTCACCCGCAGCCTCCATGCCGGCCCCCAGCAGCCTCCTCGAGGCTCAGACGCACAAGCTGTGGGTGCCGCCTACACCTGATAGGAGCCCTGGCGGCACGCTGGCTCAGAGCTCAGCTGGTCAGCAGTGTGAATGCACAGCTGCTCCCTGCACACTTCGTGGGGCAGTTCTCCTCTGTCCTGTAGGGTTACTTTGAGGCAAAACCAACTCCAGGGCAACAGGGTTGGTGTTTCGTTTTGTTTTGGTCACCCTTAATAATACAGCAACGTTTTTCGTTCACAAATCTTAGGAGCATTTGAGTAGTTGCCCTCTTTCACATTACTGCAGTGGTTTGGAGTCCAAGTCACTTGGTCCTTGAAGGGAAACACGCTGCTGTGAACTGTCTGCGGTCCAGTTGATTCCAGCGGGTCCTGACCCCTGTGTGCAGAGTACGCCTGCTCTATAGGGTTTGCCAGGCTGCGCCCTCGCAGGAGCAGATCGCCACACCTGTCTTTGGAGGCACCTCTGAGGGGCTTCAAACTGCCTACCTTTGGGTCAGGCGTAGCGCTTGGCCCTGTAATGTTATTACCGAGACTGAAGAATCTCCCTTACCTCCTCTGGCCATTCCTATTTTCCTTTTATTAAAACGCTGGCTGGTGCTGTCTGCACGACTATGCTGACTTAGGTCACTATGTCAAAATTTAAGCTTCTATGTGACACTGGGCACCATAAAGTTAAACAGTAGCCAAACAACAACAGTCTTAAAGACATACTTATCAATTGTGTAAGACACAGCAACCACAGTTTAAAAGAACTCATAACCAATTATAAGAAGCACATAGTGAGCTGAGGGAGTTCCACGGTGACAAGTGGTCAGGTCACAACTGAAGACTCTACAATGGTCAAGAGACACAAAAAACCTTCACCGCGGCGGAACCTAAAAAGTGCGAGTTATGGTAACAAGGATGTGCTAAACTACAGGCCATGTAAAAGCAGGTGCAGTAGGATAAAGAAAACTCCTAACTGTAGATAGCAGTGTCTAAAGAACATTTTGGCACATGACCTAACACAACGAAAACTCCACGTGGAGATCATTTTATTTTTTATATTCCAATCCTTGAGCTCCTATTTTCTGATGTCGTAGTTTTCTCTCTCTCTTGTTAGATATTCTTCCAGGGAAACTTTAGTTTCTATCACTAGTGTGAATGCTTGTTGGCTTTTAACTATTGTGCACATGCAGGAATATCCCTGATTTTTGTTTGTTGATCTTAGTTCGAGCAAACTGGCAGCAGTCACTTATGAACACAGATGCAAAAAAAGCTAAATATTTGCAAAGCAAATCCACTGATGTGTTAAATAATGTATCCGCAGATTTTCTATGTAAATCATTACGTCACCCACTGATCATGGCAGCCTCACCCTTTGTTTGCTCAGCTTCCACTTCTCTTACTTGCCTCTGAATTGGCTGACTACACCACTGACTAATGGGAAAAAGGACACCCTTGTCTTAAGCTAGAAATAATCTCAAACCTCTCATCTTTGCTCCTAGCTGATACCCTGTAGTCATGTCATAAAATTTCGATCTAGTTTGCTGTTTTACCACATGTAAGTATTAAATTTTACCAAAAAAATGGTCTGCATCTAAGTAGTTTAGATGTTAACTTACTTCTCCTCTGATGTACTAACACAATGAGTTATAACAAAATTGTCTAATGCTGAAGCAGTCTTGTCCTCCTGGGATACAACCAACTGGACACTAGGCAATCTCTTACTCACTTAGTAAATCAACACTGTGCTGGATTGAATCCCCTAACACTGTTCAGTTGTTTCCTCTTTCTCAGAAGTGGCAGGAACCTGCACTTCTGTACTACGCTGGCCTGGCTGTGTTAACCAAGTCATGCACGGCACAAAGAAGTCTGACAGCGCTCCCTCTGTTTCTAGAACAGTCGCAAGGAATCTGCTCACACATCAGGAGATACACCCTGAATACTTCCCATGTGTTAACAAACAAAATCAGACTCCATGCTGCAAGCTGCAACGTGCGACTCAGGCACCCAACCTCGGTCCTGGGGAGGGCACCGCCAGCAGTGAGCACAAGCTGCGCCCACAGCCACCGTCAGGGCTCCAGGGGCCAAGTGGCATGTCATTAGCACAGCTCTGAGGACGCACCATCACCTTCTCCACTTCACAGGTGAGGAAACTGAGATGTGAAGAGGGTCAACAACTGGCACATGGCCTGCTCACAGCACAGGCAGGCATGCCCCTGTGCCCTTTGTCACCACCCCTGACTGCCCCCTTTCCACCCGACAAGAGATGGTGATGTCCGGTGGACAGCAACAGAGAAGAGCGAGGACAACGACAACTGGGTAGGGAGGGCTGCTCCTGGGGAGAACTGTTCCACAGGGGTTCAAGGCTGTGACCTTCTGGGAGCAGCCAGCCCGTGCTGTCTCCTACAGCCGCCAGGGGGGTTCCAACTGCCAGCCTTTACGCAGGCAAGCTCTGCGCCACCGCATCACCAGCGCTCCGGAGCTGGGAAATCCGCTCAGACACTGGACTACCCTAACAAAATGGGTTTTTACCCAATCAGATTCAAATGTTTTTCATGTGAGCAGCAAGCCAGGTCTCTAAACCAGGACCCTATGACCTGCCCGGCGGCTTCCTTTGCCCTCCGCTGCCCCCCACCCCCACTCCAAAGGCTAAGGCGCGGTTTCTTTGCCTTCCGCTTGGCTTCAGGCAGTTCTCCTCTGCCCTACCATGTATTATAAGGTCTAGTGAAAGCTTCATTTCCAGTTCTTTCTTCTTTTCTCTCACCACTTCCACCTTTTTTCTTTGCCTTCTGAGTAACTTCTGGAGGCTACCCATCCATCACCCATTCCCAGAGTTGCCCGTTCTAAACAACAGTTTCCCACGGCAGATTGTTTTAATTTCCTAGGTACAGCTTACAAGAAAAAAGAAAGAAAACCACCCAAAGCCCCCTCCCCGGGGCCGTGAGCCCAGGCAGCCGTGGGGAGGAAGCAGCCCAGCAGCCCTGGAGCGAGAAGCAGGCAGAGAGAAGGGTCCCACGGTGTAGGGAGGGTGAGCGGTCACACCACGCAAAACCAGTCAGCTGCTTCCTCTCACATGCAGACACGGGGAGCAGGCTTTCCCAGCCCCCGTCCTACTGACAGTCTGGGCTGAACCCCTCCCGTCTGGAGGCAGGGCTGGGGGCTGTCCCATGTACCTCAGGATCAGCAGCAGCTCTGGCCTCTACCTACTAGATGCCGGCAGTACAGCCCCCAAGGTGCATGTCAAGAAAACACGGCAGGCCTGAGGCTCTCATCCTTGCAAGAGTCTGCTGGCACACAGAGCCCTGGTCAGCGTCCGGGCGCAGGGATCCCCAGACAGACAGAGCAGCCCACAGAGCTTGAACTGTTTGCACAAACTGTGCTTTATGCTGAAGGCTGCTTTCCTCCTGGGGGTCTGGAATTCTGATATGTGTGACCAGCCCACCCCCACCTAACCAACCCCCCACCCCTAAAGAAACCCTGGGACTCAGACTTTCAAGAGCCTCCCTGGTAGACAACATGTGATAGTTTTGATCTTGATTCCATGCTGGAGGAATCATGAAGTCTGACAATTAAGTTCGGGAACTCGTTCTACAACCAGTGCTGCCCATCTCACTGCTGAGAATCACCAGTCACCGCTAAAGTACACCCCTTGGGAAGCTGTGCAGTGATGCCAGTGTCTAGTCCACCCTTTCGTTTTGGAACTGCTTTTCTGGAATGGCCATCAGAGCTGTCATCATATTACCCTTGATGTCCTGAATGTCACCATGTCTTTTTCAATACCTCCTGTATCTTCAGCTAAAGGAAAAGGTCACTGGAGGCCAGATCAGGTGAGTAGAGTGTTCCAATACAGTTATTTGTTTACTGGCTAAAAACTCACTCACAGACAACTATACAATTAAGTCCACGAGCCTGCCACCGTGTCACCATGTGTAATCACCACTCCAGAAAGAGTTCGACATTGCTTTGCAGGATAGACCTGGTGCTGGTGTCAGTGCATAGCTTCCCAAGGGGAGGACTTTCAAGATGACCACAGTGTAGCACTTAGAACAATCACATTCGTGTACTTAACTGCCAGACCTCCTAAGTGTGTCCTACGTGACCCCAGAAACCCTGGTGGAGTAGCAGTTAAGTGTTACACCTGCCAACCAAAAGGTCAGCAGTTCAAATCTACCAGGCACTCCTTAGAAACTATGAAGCCATTCTCCCCTGCCCTACTGGGTCACTATCAGTCAGAATCGACTTTGGGGGCGGTTTATGTGGCTCCACTGGGAGAGAATTCTGGAAGCTCGCACCTGGTTCCATCTGGAGTCATCCCACAGGCCTCTTCCCCTTGCTGACCTGACAGGGCATCCTTTCGCTGTCATCAGGCCGAGCCAGGGGAATCCCTGAGTGCTCCTAGTAGAGGAAGAAGCCCGGGGCTGGTCTCGGGGATCCCAACACAGCCTGGTAACCAATACTGTCAGCATGCCTGAGGAAAGGATCCCTAGGAGACAGGCCACCTGGGGTGAGGAGGGCCGGTAACAACAGAGCATAACGGGTTTTCTTGTTGAAGAAAACACTCACAAATATACACAACAGGGACACTGCACACAACCTTGAGGTGCTAGATTTGAAACGAGATGAATACTCATTCCACTGCCACTAAGTTGATTCTGACTCCCAGCAGCCCTACAAACAGTAGAACTGCCCCATAGTTTCCATGGGGTGCCTGGCAGATCTGAACTGCTGATGTTCTGGTTAAGAGGCATAAACTTAACCACTACGTCACCAGGCATGACTAAAACAAACAACAAAAAAGCCCACTACCATCAGGTCGATGCTAACTGAAAGTGACCCCACAGAGGTATATGTGATATACACATTATTCTATTACATAAACATATATGTACATCCAAAAAACTCCATTGCCATCAAGTAGATTCTGACTCAGAGCAATCCTACACACCAAAAAAAACCAAACCCACAGCCATCAAGTCAATTCCAACTCACAGCAACCCTAGAGGACAGAGCAGAACTGCCCCACAGAGTTTCCAGGGAGCACCTGGTAGATGTGAACGGTGAGCAGCCGTTGGTTAGCAGCCATAGCACTTAACCACAATGCCACCAGGGTTTCCAGCAACACCTACAGGGCAGAGAAAAACAGCTCCCTAGGGCTTTCAGGCAGTGGCTGGTAGACTCAAACTGCAGACTGTTTTTGGACTGCTTCATGGCCCTCAACCACTGTACCAGCAAGTTTTCAGTTAAGAACAGATCCTGCACTATCCCAAATGCAGATATCATCACAAAAGAGGTTAACACGGGGGGGGGGCGGGGAGGGTCAGTGATGTGAAGGCTCCTGGGTGGATATTCTTAACGTCCTCCTGGAAATGAGATTCAGTCAATGAAACCAAACCAGTTACCAAGGAATTAGTTAACAAGGTGATGTAAGGAGGCTGCCATCACCAGAGGAAGGAGCCACAATATCACTGGCTCCTGGGGTGAGAAGAGCAGGGAGAGCGGGCCAGGTGCCCTCATTCTGGGAAGTGTGCGACCAAGAGGGGTGAGGGGAGAGACCACAGGAGGGCTTTGAAATGCAGAGTCCTGACAGGACCAGGAATCAGGAAGGAGACATACGGAGAAGCAGCAGGAGAATGGGCCCTGGACTGGATGGTTCTCTGGCCCCAATGTCAGTAACTGGACTTGGAGACTGGTTACAGTGAGCTGGTTACAGTGGAAAGTTTCGATATTTAGGGGGATACAGTGCGTGTGTGCACACCAGTGATGAAGCAAAGGCCACGAAACATCAACAATGGGGGAGTCTGGGCAAAGGAATACTACTGCTCCTTGTACTATCCTAGTGACTTCTTTGACATTATTTAAAGGTTTTTTAAAAGGTTACGTTTCTGTACTTATTAGCATTATTGAGTAGTTTGAAATGCTTTCTATAGAAGTTACTTTTTACAATCCCGTAATCACAGTAATTGCCTTGCGGATGGGGGTGGCTGACTGTTCACTCGGAATTCTCTCTGCTAAGCCATGTTTTCTCATTTCCTACCTGGTCTTCCTTGAAAACTGCTGTCTCTGCTAGCCTCTTCTAGACGAGTGTGCCTCCTCGGCTGGCACACATCCCTTCAAATCCACTGCCGTTGCATGGATGCTAACTCAGGGAGAACCTACAGGACACAGAAGACTTGCCCCACAGTTTCCAAGGATTACCTGGTGAATTTCAACTGCTGACTTCTGGTTAGTGGCCACAGCACTTAACCACCAGGCCACCAGGGTTTCCAGCCGTCACGTGGGCCTCACTCTATCCCTAGTATGGTATGCACCATGGACAGGATGGCAAGATGGGAATGCAATCCTCCACGCCACACCCAGGCACACTCAGTCACAGAAAACAAGGCAGGTGCCTTCCAGATCCCAGGAAGGCAAAGCCCAGTGGTCCCAGCCTACCTATCAGTGGGCACAGCTACAGCGAACCACTTCCTCCTGCTGGCCTCTGCACACCACATGCCCTCTGCCTGCCACAGGCTCCGCAGTTCCCTCCTCTGTAACTGCAAGTCATTGCCAGACCCCCACTCAGATTAACTTCCTCCGTGAAGTCTTATCAGAGGCCACGCAAGTCCAGCAGTTCTTCCTTCCTAGGTGTCCCCAGAGTCTGCGGTACCTCCCCACCCCAGTCCTTCTCATTTAGAGGGTCTGTCACCTCAACCAGAACACACCCTCTGTCTCTCACAACTGATGACCACATTCCAACACTCAGCACACAACAACATCCACAAGGATCCACAATGCTCAAGAAACATGAGTAAATAAAGGAGCTACAACTTTAGAAAGACTCCTTGTAACAGAACCACTCAGAAATCAATCAAGGAAAGAAATGTTTCAAGTTCCAAATGGCCAAGTGCAGACCACTAGGAAGTTAGGTTTCTTGACACAATTCCACACTCCCAGGTCACCAACAGGAGAAAGCTCATCACCTTTTAATGTCTGCCTAGCTGCATGCTAAGCCAGCAAACAGCAGTTGAGCACTGCTCCAGGGTCCCACACGTGGCCATGCTCTTTCTTCTCCTGGCTAAACGTGGAAACAGCCCACAGGCAAGGACAGCAGCCTTCCGCTTCCTCAGTGAGCGTCCCTGGGTGTCCAGTACCTGCCATGTACCACCAGGCCGAAACCGGCCACAGGACAGCCAGACACCACGCAGACAGGACCTATTCCAGTGACACAAGCAGCATAACCACATGTCAGAGGCTCCTGCTGGGCTGCCAGGCCCAGCTGTCCTGCTCCGCAGTGAACGTGTTTTAAAGGAGGTCCCATCCTCTACCTCAGCAGTCACCACTGAGGCTTCTCTTAGCTCTTGACTCACAACCACCAACCTCAGTGTCCTTGAACAGTATGTTCATGATCGCCACAGCAAGGACCACAGTGGTCACACGACTACCCACAGTCTGCAACCCACAGGCCCTCAGACAAGACCGCTGAGTGACAGACACTGTACCCAGTGAGGGTAACAACAGAGATGAGTGATGTGAGACCGCACGACACAAACACGCAGGGAATGAACACAGCTCCGCGGCCAGCAGTGATCTCTGCTACCACTACAGACGGAGCAGGCTGGGATGGAGCCAACAGCCGTCCTGCTGAGGACGGAGACTAGTCAGTCTAGTGTCATAGCTCCAAGACCAAAGCCACTGGACCCCAAATTTAGCTGTAAATATATCCTGTGGAGTCATGAAGTTCTGGGGCATCAAAATCACAGAGGAGGGTAGCTTGTTCACAAAAGCCAAGCTGTTCAGTTTGTCATGCGGCATCTGAACCAAGGCACAGCACTTTCTGCTCTATGACACAGGACATGCTGAGATTTCTTCCCTAAAGGTGATTCATCCTCTAAATGACAAACGAGACTGTCTCTGCTTAATTCTCATTCTTTCCACCCTTGTTTCCTTGGTGACGCACTTTAACTCCCTCTAGCTGACTCTTCCCTCCTGTCACTCTTTTTCAGAAACCCCTTTTCTCAAGCCCACTAGGTTTTCTTCCCTGTTAGTGACTGGCAGGCAGTCCCATCCCATGAGTTGAAACAATGGATTACAAAGTTCCTTTTGTGTACAACAACACACATCCCCATTCTCCCATCTCCACTCTACCCCCAAATAACACTCTTTTAAAATAAACTTAAGAGCCCATCTAACCTGGACTCCTCTTTATTTACGTGACAGTATATTATGTTGGCATGGTGGTTAAGTGTTATATCTGCCAACCAAAAGGTGGGCAGTTCAAATCCGCCAGGCGCTCCTTTAAAACTGTAGCAGTTTAACTCTAACTCCTAAGGTTGCTATGAGTTGAAATCAACTCAATGGGAGTGGGTTTTTATGTTTTATATCAAGGTTTTAGGTTTTCTATTAAGGATTGCTTGCTGAAAGTGAAGAGAACTTGAAACACTCTTACTAACAAAGATCAGAGACCAGAGCCTTCAGTATGGATTACACCTCAACATAGAAGAAAACAAAAATACTCACAAATGGACCAATTAGCAACACCATGGTAAATGGAGAAAAGATTCAGGTTGTCAAGGATTTCATTTTACTTGGAGCCACGATCCACACATATGGAAGCAGCAGTCAGGAAAGCATTACACACACTGCATTGGGAAAATCGGCCCCAAAAGACCTCTTTAAAATACCGAAAACTAAAGATGTCACGTTAAAGACTAAAGCGCACCTGACCCAAACCCTGGTATTCTCAATAATACCATATGCATGTTAAACCTGGAAAATGAATAAGGAAGACAGAAGAACTGATGCCTTCGAACTGTGGTGCTGGAAAACAATGCTGACCGTACCACGGACCACTGTCATAGACTGAACTGTGTCCCCCCAAAAAGATGTGTAGCCATGTGGCTGGGCCACGACTCCCAATACTCTATGACTGTCCTCCATAATGTGATTTTCCTGTGCTATATGTTAAAGGATTAGGGTGGGACTGTAAATCCCTTCATAGGATCACCTCCCTGCTCCACTGTAAAGGGAGTATGGCTGGCACCACTCTTAATCCTTTCATCCTACAAGAGATAAAAGGAGAAGGGCACCAGCAGAGAACTGGGAACTTCATGCCATCAAGAAAGCAGCACTTGGTGAAGAGCGTGTCCTTCAGACCTGCGGTTCCTGCGCCAAGATGCTTCCTGGTCAAAGACTGATGCAAAGCAAGGAACTTTCTCCAGAGCTAACAAGGAAAGCCCTTCCTCTGGAGTGGACACCCTGAATTTGGACTTGTAACCTACTAGACTGTCTAAGAATAAACCTGCCTTTGCTAAGCCATCCACTCGTGAAACTTCCGTTAGAGTAGCATCAGCTGACTAAAACAACCACCAAAAAAACAAGCAGGTACGTTCTGGAAGAAGTACAACCACAGCGCTCCTTGGAAGCAAAGGCAGCGAGACTGCATCTTACATACTTGGGACATGTCGTCAGGAGAGATCAGTCCCTGGAGAAGGACCTCATGGCAAAGTAGAGGGTCAGCGAAAAAGGAAGACCTTCAAGGCTTGGCCAGGCAGCTGCCAACAACGGGCTATAGCATAAAACCAACTGTGGGCACAGTGGAGGACAGGGCGGTGTTGGGCTCTGTTGGTCACAGGGCCTCTTGAGTGGGACCAGCCCACCAGCACCTGTTAACAACATAGTAGGGTACTCTGGAGGCACTGTGCTCCAGACAACCCAAACCTCACACACCACTTTTACACACCACTGACGTTTTCCAGTCCTGAGGTCATTTCCCAAATCTGCGCCAGCTGTCCAACATCTCCTCCTTTGTAGTCTTCTCTCCTAATAGTACCCTGGGGCCGCGAGTCATTCGGGGCTGACATCTCCGGACACTCCATGTTCCTGACACACGGTCTGGCCATTCTGCAGCCTCTCTTAGCTGGAGCACCTTCTTCTCTATTCTCATCCCCAAGACCTTGACACTAACCTAACCTTACGATACCACTGGTCTGTAAGTTCCCATGCCCCACCCCGCCGAGTTCAATCATCCTGCACACCAGCCTGACAGCTTTACCTCAAACACTGCTCCTGGGGGACACCTAGGAAGATCCTGCTCAAATGCGACAGAAACATGCCCAAACCACAGTGGCGACTGCTCAGGTCCTCTGTATCTCTGACAAATACAACTTTGCAGCCATAATCTTAAAATTAAAGAACTGTTCCAGGCCCAGTCCCAACTAGCAGCCTTTCTCCTCTAAAAGGCATTCCAGGCAACACAGAACAGGAGTGCAACGAACAGCAGGACCGAGGGAGGGGTCTGCAACCTTAGTAAGGCCCCCACAGTTGTGCCCACTCCCTCAGATCTGGACTGTGACTGCTGTCACACTACAACAGCAGAGCTGAGGAGCTGTGACTGAGACCACAAAGATGAAAACATGATCCTACCCACCACAAAGTCTGCAGACCCATGATCTGGAGTTCTCACAGCATGACTCCTGTTGCTGTCTGCAGAACAGATCCTTGTCTGCAAAGCATGATTCACACCACTTGTTCTCCAGCAGGAAATCCTCCTTTCAGAGTAGCAGGCAAAATCCCTGCAAAGGTCTGCAAGAGCCCGCACCATCAGTCTCACTCTGATCTTGGGGACTACTCTCTTTTGCCTCCAATCAACTCATTACAGCCCAAGAGGGCTCACTCCCTGCACAGGTCATGGGTAAGCTCTGGCCGCAAGCCTCTATCTACTAGCGATGCTTCACAGTCTAGGGTGCCTGTCTCTCAAGGTATTTACCAATCACTTGCCCGGACCCTCGACTCTTTAAAGCTCAAGTACAACCCCTCTCCGTGGGCACTTTCCAGGCTCAATATCTAACTCCCACTAGCCTCTGGCCCTTCCACATTCACTGGTTTTCTTTCCAGCTCTGCTTAATTCATCTCCAGAGCATGTTTTAACTTTGAAAACTTACTCTATTTCTACTCCCCACCCCCACACTCTAAAACAGAAGCTCCAAGAAGTCTTCTGCCCCTACAACTGCTGTACCCCAGATACCCAGAGCAATGCCTAACACAGAGACAGCTGCTGAATAAACATTCTGTGAGTGAATTAGGGAACCCAAATAATATAATTTTTTAAAGATCAAGGAGAATTTAGTTCACATTTCCGAAGACTTCTGGCAAAAAAACTAGAATGCCTGTACATGGCAACAGTGGGCTTGCGTGTGGCAAGGACTGTGAGGGAGGCCGAGGACCAGGCAGTGTTGCACATCGGGCTGCTGGGTGTTGGAAGACTGGACCCAACATCAACGCGGCTGGAGCTCAACCTCAGTCTATCAGTACCCCCGTTTACGTGTCTGCCTCCCCTGCCTGCCACCTCTTGCATTTAAAAGGTCTGGAATCAGCTCACAGACACCAAACTTTTGACCAAAGCCAAACTACCGCAGACACCTAGCCCACAACTGCTCAGATTCACCTTACCACTCTCCTGTTAGGCTTCCCCAGCCAGACCTTGATCTGTTCCTCTAAGACGCTCTTGAAACCTTTCCACTTGCCTTTTCCCCCTACAGATCCACTCTCCCCAACACCTCTTCAGTCAGCTCAGCAACACCCCGCCTGAGCACTCCAGCCAACAGAAAAGGCCACCATTTCAGCATACCGTTCATTTTCTACCTGACAGTTGATGCACTGCAAAGGCAGACTTGTACACACGTGTCTTCCTGATAGAAACTCGAGAACAGCAGAGACCTCAGGCGCCTTAAACACCATTATCCCCCTGATGTTTAGGTGTGTGACCCAGAAGAGTGACATTTTCACTAGATCTCACGAAAATTACACGAAGTAATAACAGTGTGGATAGCTCCACTTTACCATCAAGAAACTGGTATGAAGAAGTTACCTGAGGCTCTAGGACATCACACAGGTAGGAATCTACGCCATAAACCTGGAACAAGACACTAAGGGCATCCCTTCTGTCACTGCAGACACGACAAACTGTCCACACCACTGTTTAAAGCGTCCCTTTACACTCTTCACTTGAATCAAAAAACTGAGAGTTGGCTGACCTAATCAATTACTTGATTCAATTAAACACTTACCTCGCATAGAACACCTGGTATGAACTGAAACACTCCCCCCATTAATAACCCTAGCAACAACCCTCCAGTCACATAAAATATCTCCCTGCCACAATCACTTAGGAAAGGGCCAGAAGATCGAAGATCCTGTCTTCAAACAGCTAACTTCCCAAAGCATTTCATCCCTCACCAAGCCAAAAGTCAGCTTTGGGAAGTCGGGCGTAGAGGTGGGCAAAGAAGGGGGAGCTCCAGAAGGCGATCACTGCGCCCCTACCCAACACCACGACTGCACCCCGATGAATGAACTCGGGGTCTCCAGTCTGAATAAGGCCAAGGGAGCCATTCCCAACGCCACTGCTAAGAAACGCAGCAGGCAGGGGAGCGCGGGGAAGCAGGGGCCGCGCGCAGCGCCGCAGTCCGCGCCGTCCTCGCGGCCGGACGCCCCAGACCCGCGCCCCCAGCTCCGGGAGGCCCCGCACCTGCTGCAGCGAGGCGCAGCCCTGACACCGCGAGAGGTCCGCCGCCATGCCGGGCGCCGCAGAGCGGGTCTCGCCCGGCATCATGGTGTCGCCGCCGGAGCCACTGGGCCCGCACTCCTCAGGAGCCCGTGGCGTCGGCCCCGTCCTGCCTTTGCTGCTGCCGCCGCCGGGCCCGCCGCCTGCCAGGCCGCTTCCCGCCGAGTCCGGGCGGGTCCATCCGTGCACAGAGGTCCCCGTGGAGCCGACGGAAGGCTCTCCGAACCGGAGCCGCCGCAGCTACAGCCGAGACTCTCCGCCCGGCGCGGCCCCGAGCGCGACGCACGCCATCGAGGTCCCCGCCCCGCCCTGCAGTGCTCCGCCCCCCGCCTCCCAGCCAGGCTGCCGAGGTGCTGCCCGAAAAAAGTAGGAACAGGAGACTCCCTTTTTTTGTGGCAGAGGAGACACTCAAAAGGAAATATCCAATGATAGGAGGCTCATTTAAGGCGCGCGTCGCTCATGGAGGGAGTTTTCTCGCTGTTTGCCGGGTTGCCCTAAGACAGGCTCACTATAGACACCTACGACCCCCCGAGGGGGCGGTAACTAGTCTATGACGTCATCAGGCGCCGTCGAGAGTGGAAGCGCTGCTCCTCCAACGGGGTAGTGCGCTATGTGTAATTACGGGGGCCCGCGCTTCACTCGCTCCTCTCCGTCTGACCGCTCTTCGGCCGCCGCTCACGGCCAGCTTGTCCGTGGCCTCTCTCTCCTTGGTCTGGTTGCCAGGCCCTGCCGCCGTGCCGCCCCCAGAACTCCAGGGACGGTTTCCCGGGCCCTGGCTGATGGCGCCTCTGTCCCCCTGGCGACCCCGCCCGCCTCAGGGTCAGTATCCAGCTGGTACTGGTTACCACGTGAATTGTGGACTCTGACTCCTGGTGACTCAACGCGTCACTGTTCGTGTGCTTCACGGAGCTGAGTTTACGGTGTTTGGCTTCTCGAGGGCAGATTGCCAGCCTGTCTTAGGCGTCGCTGTGCGGACTTGACCGGCCACGTTTCGCCAGCTTTTGCGTTGGCAGCTGAGCAGGCAACCTGTTGCAGCACCGGGTACTCTCTAGCCAGTGCCCGTTTCTGTTTTTAATACCTCCGGGGAGGAAAACAATTTAAAAAAGCAGTCCCTGCCCCAGCTAATTATCGGGGAAACCCATGCTCTGGTCCTCTTCTTTGAACAAAAGCTTTCACTCCGTTACCCACCACTAGCACAGTCATCTTTTTAATTATCACAGCTCTTGCCGCCTGTAGCTGGTGCAGGAGTCTCCTGTGGCTTCCTGCCCTGTGAGGTTTAATTTTAAATATAAATAAACGCCGACTTTGTTCTCCCTAAGCTCAGTTCATTGCAAGTTAGTTATCTCACAGCACACTAAAAAGTAAAAGACTTTTGATTCAGGAGTGGAGCATCAGAATTAACAGTTGTAATACAATATTGGAAACCTTGGTGGCGTGGTTGTTAACTACTATGGCTGCTAACAAAAAGGTCAGCAGTTCAAATCCGCCAGGCACTCCTTGAAAACTAGGGGGCAATTCCACTCTGTGGTACAGTGTTACGACGAGTCGGAATTGACTCAAAGACGGTAGGTTTAGTTAACATGTCGAAAGATTACAGTCCCAATCTTTCGAATCCAGGTTTGTACCTCTTACCAGGGATCTTGGGAGGAAGACTTGAGAACTTTGAACTTGGTGAAGTTTCTTAGAGCTGGGGTGAGAGGACAGTAGTAGTGGATATAGTCCAAGTCAGTCTCTAGGAGGGCACCTCTTGCAGTCAGACTCCAGAGAGGGATCCCCGGCCTTTTGTCTTCTCTTAAGCAATACATAGCGGTTGAGTGCTGTATACCACTCCCTAACCTTGGTGTTTCCCAAGAGGGACAAGGTGATAGCATCTTTATGTGCTTCAGGTTTTCTTTAAGGTCATAGATTCACCTAATGTTGCATTTTTAGAGATTTAAGGGATTATTTACTGCATTCTTAATCTCAAGGTCACCTTATGGAGCTGAAACTTTACGTCACATCGCCTTTATCGACTTAGGTTTCTTAGGGCATGGCAAGCTCACATAGGACTGCTGTGAGTCACAGTCACCTCAGCAGCTGCAAATTTGGTTTGGATTTTTGCGGTTTATGGCATTACATGTGCTTCCTATCCTTCCATTTTTCTGCTTTTAAATCCAGAAACTCTGTTTCTAAAATGCATCAGTGACTTGTGCCTCTGCGGCTGTATAAGTCAACTTGACAATACTTGTACATAGAGAAACCACACTGCCCTGTACTTATTTATGTGGTTTGAGAGTGCTAAGAAATTGTGTAATTCACCCAGCAGTCCCCATCATCAGGTTATAAAGCCCACATTTCTTAGCTTCTGTACAAGCATAATGCGTGCCGGGTGAACTTAGGGACCTTACCACCCTCTCCCTAAATTTCTGTGTACAACTTGTAACCCCACACAACCCTTACAAGAAAGCAAGTCCGGATTTTTTCCTCTGTGTATATCCCACCCTTGCCCTTGCTTATCGGGCCCTGAGGTGGTGCAAGCAGTTTACTGTCAGCCCCTAACCAAAGTGTTGGCAGCTCAGATCCACCCAAGGGAGTCTTGGAAGAAAGGCCTGGTGGTGTGCTTCTGTAAGATTACAGCCAAGGAAACCCTCTCAGAGTTCTTTGAAGCACATGCAGCCACCACGTGTCAGAATGAACTTGACAGCAATGGCTTCGTTCTGGCTTTTCTTCCTAACTTGAGGGCTAGTGTTTCATGCCACATAGAGAGGCAAGAAAACCTTATGGAACGGTTCTGCACTGTAACAGATGGAGTTGCTGTGAGTCAATCAGCTGCAGCGGCTGTGCTGTTTCTGGAGTTTTACACCCGCTTACACACTCCCTGGCTGCCAGTTGGTATGAGGAGGAGGGGCCAAATATCCAGTTGATGGTACCTTTCCTGTAGGGGACATGTAAGATGGATCTGGGCTCAGGTGTGGGAAGTCTGGCTGTCCTTCGAGAAAGGGTAGAAGGGGAAGAAATGAGCAGACAACACACAGTGGAACTCAGGTGCATCTTGGAAGACAGACCACATGACCTTGAAGAACTGGGAAGAAAGTGTACAGGTCCCCAAGACTTTTCCAGTTTGGGCTTTGGATCCCAGACAGATGTGCCTCCAGTAACCATCCTTTTAGTTCAGGCACGTCTCCATCTCTGCTTTCCACTCCCACCCACAACACAACATAGGGGAACTCCACTGCTGCCTTGACACCTTTGACACTTTGCCCGCAGTCCCCTTACCTGCATACCCTTCCGCCAGCTCTGTATGTGAAAATTTGCCTCAACTCCAAGGTCCCCTTGTACCACACACCCCAAGTATGCCCACTTCCTTGTTGCCTAGAAGCACTCTGAAACCTTTCCTAGCACCACACTTTGAGTTGAATGATAGTCATTTTCATGCCTTAGAACTGAACTGTCTTCACTTTTCAAGCTTGGCAGGGTGTGTACATAGAGTGAATCCAGCTTAATACCTAATGGAAGGTAAGAAGAATCAAACTCTCAAACATTAACTGCGCCTCGAAGCCAGTTCTCCAGGCCACTGAAATCCTCCAGAGACAACAGTTTGTGTGCTGAATGCAAGAGTGAGCCAATTTTCTCTGGGTGCAACAGTATTTTAGGGTCTGTGAGTCACATACTTTTGTGTTTTGTTTTGTTAAACAACTCTTTAAAAATGTAAACATTGGTCATGCGCCAGGCTTAACACAACCAGATAAAACATACAAGTTATAATGGGAGTTGGTAAGCCACCGGCTAATGAACACTCAGAGTTGTATTTTTCCTTCTTCCAACCTGGTGGACCACACCTGCTTGTTTATCGTGAATAGAAGCTAACACACTTCTCCGTTGCCAGAAGTGGTCCATAGTGAATTCTGAACTGTGAACATGGGTTCTAATGCTTAGGCTAGTTTACCTATTTGAGCCAGGGTGTTTTTTTGTTTTGTTTTGTTTTGTTTTTAAGAGAGAATTTGGTATAATTTAAGTTTAGAAAAAAATGGCAAGAACAGGGCTGAGTCCCTAGAATATAGGACACAACAGGTGTCACTGTTAACAGTATTTGATGAAATTCTATGGGGCAATACTGCTCTGTAGCATCACTATGAGTCAAAACTGACTCAATGGCAGTGGGTTTGGGTTTAGTTAACAATGTTTGATACTATCCCTGTAGGAGTCCAGGTAGATGGATGATGGCTGGGTAGACAGGTAGATAGATACTGCCTTAGTCGTCTAGTGCAGCTGTAACAGAAATACCACAAGTGGATGGCTGTAAAAAGAGAAATTGTATTTAGCCACAGGCCAGTAAGCTACAAATCCAAATTCAGGGTCTGAAGTCCGGTAGGAGGCTTTCTCTCTTGGCTCTGGAGGAAGGTCCTGTCGTCAGTCTTCCCCTGGACTAGGAGCTTCTGAGGCACAGGGATCTCAGACCTTTCCAGTGGGTGCTGTGCAGCCAGCACGGCTTCTTGGTGGCATGAGACCCTCAATTCTCAACTTGCTTTCCTTTCCTTTGTACCCCAGAAGATTGCCTCAAGGCACAATACAGTCATGCAGATTGGCTTCTGTCCCTGCCCCCCTCCCCCAACACAGCCACTACCCATCCTCTCGGTAACATCCTAAAGGCAGGATTTACAGCACATGGGAACATCATACAATACTGGAATCTTGGCCTACCCATGTGGCTAGACGCATTTCGGGGGAACACAGTTCGGTCCATGACAGATACGTGAATAGAGCCTCACCATACTCGGAGGAAAACAGTCTTGGCATGTTTCTTGATAAGCTTCAAAGAAAACAACACTGAGACTGAATGTCGGAACCCTTGACTCTCCCAGCAGGACCCCAGTGTCTGCGGAGTCCTTGGAGCAGTTTACAGGATCCAACTAGGACTTGCAAATGACTGCAAGGTGTAGGACTGAGTTGATCAGCCTGCTGATTCAGAACAGTGAAGTGTAAAACAGAGGAACCTGTGCCCAGCCCAAGAGGCTGTTGTCTGAATGGAACAGGGGAAAGCTTTGTGGATTGAAATCAGGGAAGTTGTGCATTAGGGTTATATCCTTTTACCATACCTATTCAGCCTGTGCTGAGCAAATAATCTGAGAAGTGGACTACACGAAGACAAACGGGATTAGAACTGGAGGAAGACTCATCAACAACCTGTGACATTCAGGTGACTTAGCCTTGCTTGCTGAAAGTGAAGAGGGCTTGAAGACTCAACATAAACAAAATTTCTCACAACTGGACCAGTAAGCGTCACAATAAATGGAAAGAAGGTTGAAGTTGTTAAGGATTTCATTTTACTTGCACCCACAGTCAGTGCCTGGGGAAGCCGCAGTTAGGGCCTCAAGTGACGCCTTGCAGTGGGCAAGGCTGCTGCAAAAGACGTCACTGAACTGTGGGAAAACAAAGATGTCACCTGGGAGACTGAGATGTGCCTGACCCAAGCCGTGGTGTTTTCAGTCACGGATCCGACTCAACGGCACTTGGCTTGGCTTGGCCTATGCATTTGAAAGCTGGAATAAATAAGGAACACCAAAGACAAGTTGACAACTTCGATTTTATGGTGTTGGTGAAAAATACTGAATATACCATGGACTGCCAAAGTACAAACAAGTCTGTGTTGAAAGCACAACCAGAATGCTGCTTAGCAGTGGTTTATGTACTTCGGGCACGTCGTCAGGAGGGAGCAGTCTGTGCAGAAGGACATCATGCTTCTTGGAGAGTCACCGAAACAGATGGATGACCTTCAACAAGGTGGGTTTTCCCAGTGGCTACAACAGTGAGCTCGTACACAACGACTGTGAGCACAGTGCGGGACTGGACAGTGTTCTGTTCTGTCGGGTTGCTCTGAGTCAGAACCAGCTGGACAGAACTTAACACCGGCTGTGAAACACAGGCTTAGTTCTCCATCCCACTTCCTCATCAGTTGGTAACTTCTTGCCACTGGGCCTTCAGAATATAGCAGATTTCAGAGGTAACTAATGGTTTTCTTTACTAATGTACAGTTTCTCTGAAATGCCTGATAGATTTGACCTAAAAACCAATGAGATTTTTTATAAGAATGTAAAATGGAGAGAACTTACTTGGAAGTTTTATGCTTTGTGGAAAGAACTCTTCTTTCATTTGGTGCATTTCCCTATAAGGAAAATAAACTATTAAAAAAATACTGAATCATCGATGTGGTGTTTTGCCACTCCCGCAGTGTACAATCAACTGTTACTGTCTGATGGACTTACGTGGATTTCCAGATTTGTGGTGTAATGCTAGCAGATGCCCACAAGATGTCTGTCTGTCCCTGTGTGTTCTCCCAGCCGTGTTTATGACACCACATTGCTTTTGGAGGGGAGGGTAAAGGCCCTGCTGGGGTGTCCTCCAGTAGAAAGTGTTCTGAGGCAGTATCCTTGCAATCAGCCCATTCGTAGCCCACCAAGCTGACCCTCAGTGCCTTTGCCCCTGCTTTTGTGAAGACCCAGTTACACTGTTCTGGCTTTGCTTTGTGCGTGGACCAGCAGCAGGCCTCTGTGCCTTTGCTTCCCACCAGCTGTCACCCTCAGGAAGATGTGTCAAGGTTGATAAACATGCCACTTCCCCAATCATTGATGTGACTCAGAAACTGGAGAAGAACCCATTTTTTATTAAAATAGGAGGTCTGGCAATTAAGTCCACGAACTTAATTGTTCTAAGTGCTGTGTGCCTCATTGTTAAATATCATCATGGTCACCTTGACAGGACTCCTCTTGGGAAGCTGTGCACCAGCACCCACGTCTAGTCCACTTCTCAGAGCAGTTTTGGAACTCTTTCTGGGATGACCATTGTGCAAAGCGGCACAGTAGCAAGTTTACAGACTTAATTGTGTAGTTGTTTGTGGGGGAGTTTTGAGCCAACGGATAACTATGGGAACACCTTCCCTACTCACCTGATCTGGCCCCCAGTGACTTTTTGCTTTCCCCAAAGATAAGGGAAATATTGAAAGGGAGACATTTTCATGACATTCAGGCCAACAGGAATAATATCAAGACAACTCTGATGGCCATTCCAGAAAAAGAGTTCTAAAATTGCTTTCAAGGGTGGACTAGGTGCTGGCATCAATACATAGCTTCTCAAAGGGAGTCCTTCAAAGGTGACCTTAGTGATAATCAGCAGTGAGGTCTGCAGCACTTTTTCTAGGATGAAATCGCTAACTTAATGGTCAGACCTCGTAAGCCTGTTTTGGGGAAGAATGCAACACAGACTGATTTATCAAGAAGCAGATTTGTAAAAGACCCTCACGGTGGGATAGACCTTCCCAAGTGTACAGGTTCATTCTTGCCTGCCTTCTAGGGAATTTTGTGACGTCTGGCAGGTGTAACAATTTGTCACCTGAGACCCTCCCGGTGGTCTCCGAGATTTGGGGGAGAAAGGGCAGGAGCTCAGAGACCAGGTGCGGTGGAGAGGTGGAGGAAGGTTGAGCAGAGGGCTCTTGGGGGCAGTGGAGTACTGGGGCACATGCCACCTATCCAGAGAAGAGTGGAGGCCATGTTTCCCTTCTCCTGGGGCCAGAAGGGACTCTGGTGTGAGCCACTCTGAGCTGCATGCGTGCCCTGGAGTGCCTCCACCGAAAGGGGCTGTGGCCAGGGCAGGCTTTTCTGTGCATGAGAGCCCCTGGAAGGAGCCCTGCTGGTCCAGTGGTCAGGTACACAGCTGCTGTGGGAAGGTCAGTGGTTGGAACCCAGCAGTGGCTCAGAGGGAGACAAGACTGGTCGATGTACTGGCACACAGACCACAGCCTAAGAAGCACTGAGGAGCACTTGTGCTCTGAAATCCACTTAGTGGGACTAATGACAGTGTGGTGCTGTCAATGGGAGCTGTCCGTGGCCCCCGAGGGACAGCCAGCATACAGGAAAGGACCCTGATAGAGATCCTGCGAGATGCCCCCAAACCAGGCAGCCAGAAGACAGCACTCCCGTTCTGCTAGTGTTTGCACCAGGCTGCTACAAAAGACCTGAAGTGTCAGAAAGCAAAGAGGTCACTTTGAGGGCTTAGATGTGCCTGATCCAAGCCGTGATGTGTGTGTGAAAGCTACACAATGAATAAGGAAGATCAGAGGAGAATTGATGTCTGTGCATTTTGGTGTGGACAAGGAATATTGAATATACCATGGACTGCCAGAGAATCAACAAATCTGCCTGGCAGAAGTAGAGAGTGCTCCTTAGAAGCAAGGATAGTGAGGCTTTGTCTCGCGTACCTTGGACATGTTATCAGAAGGGAGCAGTCCCTGGAGATGGGCCTGATGCTTGGTAAAGCAGAGGGTCAGCCAAAAAAGGAAGACCCTCAGTGACATGGACTGCCACTGCCCGCAACACTGGGCCAAAGTGTTCCTTGTGAGGATGGTACGGTAGTGGCCAGTGCTTGGTTCTGTTGTACATGGGCAGGGGCAGCATGAGTTGGAGCCAACTTGGTGGTGTCTGACAGTGACAACCTTTACTGTCAGAAAAAAATGACAATATGTGTCCACATCTGGAAGGGCCAGCTTTAAACATCTGGACAAGGTCACACCAACAGGAGACATGCCAGCAGCCCCCAGAGCCAGCCTGCAGAGGTCTGTCTTTACTCAGGCCTCTGTTTCTCCCCGGCCCTCTCCAGAATGGGAGCAGTGACCCTGCCCACCTTTTTCACCGTGGGCAGTGGGAGCCTAAAGCGGTGCCTGGGGGTCCTCGCTGCTCCGGGAGCCCTGGTGGAATGAACGTGTTACTTCCCTTCTCTCAACAACCCCACAAAGCAGAGGAGCATTGGCTTGTAGGTAGCTGAGAGGCAGCGTCCAAGGGAGAGGTGGTGGAGCTGGACTTAACAGAGCCTGGCAGTAGCCTCCGCACCGCCTGACCTCCCACCCCGAGCCTGTGGCCCAGAAGCCAGCACAGTGCTCTGCATGCAGCAGGCTCACAGAATTCCGTGCAGCAGACGGGACCGTGCGTGAAGTGCAGCCTTGCGGAAATGCGTGCCCTCGCGCCTCCCGTTTCTCCCGTGTTGTCTTCCTCCTGTGACTGGCGAACCCAAGGTGTGGCTCAGGTGCCGCCTTCTCTCAGAAGGCCCGCCTGACTTGACCTCCCCTCCCGCGCTTCCTTCCTGCCCGCCCCCACCGGGGCCCTTTAGCTTGTGTTCCCGGTGTTGTGATTGCAGGCTAGTGACGGCTCCCCGCGGCTCACTGCAGTGCTCCCGGAGCCAGAGGCCGCCCTGCGTGCACCTCCTTTATTAAATTGATCCTCGCCGTCACCCGTCCGTCATTCAACCAATGTTCGTTGAATAAAAATGTGTACCGCGCACTGCTGTCGGGGAGATGAACACCCCACTCTCCTGCAGCTCTGCCTCCAGCCGCACGTCAGCTCCTCCCCCAGCTCCCCCACCCCTGGCACAGCCTGTGTTGCCGCCTCGTACCCCTGCCTTACTGTGCCAGGACCACAGGCCCAGCCGCGGTCTTCCTCCTTCCAGCCGTAGGGCCAGCTACAGGGCTTATGGGGCCCAGTGTACAAGGAAAGTAGCCACAGGGCTAAGGGTGGGTCCTTCTGAGCCCAGGTTGCTCTCTGGCTGCCCTGGTGCCCACAGGAAGGTGGTGGGGGTGGTGCTGGCAGCCATCCTCTTCTTAACCTTGCTGCAGGCCTGTCCCCTGCCAACCCCATGTTGTCCTGTTACCTCCCTAGCTAGGAGATTGTGGCTAATTCAGCATCACGCTCATACTCAGCCAAAAATGAGTGCCTTTTCCCCATAGACCATATTCCCCTCTCTGTTTCCTGGGTAGCCACCGTCACTTGTCCAATTCAAAGACATCGACAGATGCCATCCTCACCCTCCCTGGGATCGTACTGCACATTGCCAAGCTGGCACCACACTGGCTGTCCTGCCCAGTCTGCTTCCCTGTCTGTCCTCAGCCAGCTGGCCAGGGGGTGGCTGGGTGCCTCCAGCAATCTGGCGAGGACAAGAGGGAGTTAATCTCCAGGGCCTCTATTCCTCAACTCCTGCATCAGACAGAGCCAATAGGCTGCTGGGGTTAGTCTAAGGTGCCATCTAGAGTGACCATTCCACTCCCCAAGGAAGTCTGAAAATCCCATTGCGGGGGCAACAGCTTCATTACAGTCTCTGAGAAAAAGCCCATCTAGGGCCTGCCCTGGGGACCTCAGCAGGGACCCTCCTCGTAGAAGTCCTTAGACAGAATCTCATTGTTGTCACCTCAAGGCCAAGAGATGGGGCTCTAGCACCACGGGGACAGGGACAGGGTTGAGACCTCGGAGAGGAGTTCCTGGGTACTCTCGGACCCCTGCAGAATAAGGTAGGCTCCTTGGCACTGCACAGAGCTGTTAGATTTCATTTGCTGGTTTCTTTAAGGGGGTCAAACTGAACAGAGTCAGCAGAGGCGGCGCCTTTCAGATGGGCTGCTCTCTTTCACCAACAGGAATCAAGAGCGCAGACAGGAGCTGGCATCCATGGCCTGGGTGAACCTGCTTCGCTTCTCCTGTCCCTGCTGGTTCCTTGCCTCCCCGGCCCTCTCAAAGCCCTTAAAAATCCTACCAATGTGCTCAGTCCCCATCCTGTGTTCCCACCACCCTATTAGATCTGATAGGTATTCAAAACTTCCTGCAAACATCTACCCAGATGTTCACACAGTTTCAAACCATGCCTCCTTCTACTGCTGTTCTGAGGCTGTAAGTTGCATCGTCTTATTGCCTCTCCTTGGGGGTCATTCCATCCCCATGCCTTCAGCTTCTGGGCTCTCCAAGTGGAATAAGCTGGGCTCTCTCAGCCTCTGCTGGTGTGTTTTACAACCTCCTCTCTGCAACGAGGACCCACTCTGCAGCAGATTACCGTTTGTGTGATACCTATCAATTTCTGGATTCTTCTTACTCAGAATCACTGCTCAGCTGCATGGGAAAGGTGCCATCTTTGCTAGTTGAACCAGAGCATCTCCCACAGCAGTGTTCCATTCAATGCAATTTCACCTCATCCTTTAAAGATTTATTAAAATGGAGTCTGGTGAATCCTGTTCAGAGTTTTGCACACAGTGCCCCCCTGCTGTCTTCACTTCCATCCAAGAAAAGAATGTCCTGCATTTGTGAGTGAGTTTGGCCACAGGGATAAGGTAGGAGGACCTGGAATGGTGGCTGCTTCCCAGAAGAGGGTTTCTGAGAGACCCAAATCAGTGGTCACACTGAAGATGGTACTGCACCATGGTTCTCTCACTGGGCCACTGTGGACAGCAGGCTAGATGATTCCAGGGGTGGGGGGAAGAGGAGCCACCCTGTGCACTGTCAGATCCTGACCTCTGTCCATTACCTGCCCCCACCTTGTGACAATCAGACTCTTCCCAAGCAGTGACAAATGTCCCTGGGAGGTGGGACAAAATTGCATACAGTTACGGTAGTTTTGTCTTTAATTTTCTTGGCAACTGGAAGGGGAAGGATGGAGTCAAAGGAGAGATTTCTTAAAGATGCAGCATGGATGTCACTGCACTGAGTTCCCCCGACACAACCTATAGCTGCATGGGACTTCACTCACTGACACCCTTTCTTTCTTGGCCTTGTGTCTTCCCTGGGCCTCGGGGCACCCATGGACTAGATGCTTCTCCCACCTATGTAGGCTCCTTCTCCATATTTCTTGTTGGACCTCTAACTGTGAGTGGACCCTGGAGCCTACTTGGGTCTTCTCTTCTGTGTCAAGCTCCTTGCCTAAGCAATGGACTTGACGTACCACTGGATGTGACTCAGGCTGACCCAGTGGCCTAAATGCTACTGCCTACCTGCCCTCTCCACCCAGAAGTATAAAAAACAGCTTAACTTCAGCTGGTCTCCCCATACCTGCTTCCCTCACAGCTCCTCCAGCTCACTTAAGAAAGGCTCTACTCTCCTGGGACCTCCTCCACTTCTCCGTACCACCTGGCTATCCAAAGAGCTGGTCACCTGGATGGTCAAACAGGTGGCAGTTCTGCCATGTCTCCTTGGACATGCTGGCCCTGCTATCATCCTCTCTCACTGTCGTATGGCATTTTATCCTAGAAAATGAATGCTCAGGTTTATCACACAAATTCGTTTAGCTTATCGCAAGGTCGTCATGGCCAGTGACCATGTTATAAAAAACCACTCCAACAAACCTGTTGCTGTTGAGTCAATTCTGACTCATAGCGACCCTAAATGACAGAGTGGAATGGCACCATAGGTCTTCCAAAGAGTAGTGCCTGGCAAGTTCCAACTGCTGATCTTTTGGTTAGCAAGCCATAGCTGTTAACCACTACACCACGAGGGTTTCCAGCTTGTGAATAGCTGTTGTCTGACACAGTGCCAGAACATGAGCCCCTCAGGTTGGGAGGCACTCAAAATATGACTTAGAAAGAGCTGCATCCTCATGCAGAACCGAGGTTAATGCTGTGGATGCACTAAAGCTTTTAGGATGGACCTTTGTTTGCTAATGTTGCATGACCGAAAATGAGGGAAAACAGCTGCAAATATCCATTAATAATCAGAGTGTGAAAGTACCAAGTATGAATCTAGGTTAATTGGAACTTGTCAAAAATGAAATGGAATGCATAAAGGTTTATATCCTAGGCATTAGTGAGCTGAAATGGACTAGACTAACCATTCTGAGTTGGAAAGTCATATAGTCTACTAGGAATTATTGAAGAGGAACAGTGTCACACGCATTGTAAAACAAAGAAAACACTTCATGCTCTAAAGGAAGCAATGTCTATGATATAGTGATACCCATATGACTATAAAGAAAACAAATAATATGGTTATTATTCAAATTTACACACCAATCACTAATGCCAGGGGAAAGTAATTAAAGATTGGTACCAGCTTCCACTGTTTGAAATCGATCCAACATGTACTCAATCTACGTAGATAACTACTGGTAATCAGAATAGGAAAATGGTAAAGAAGAAGAAGAATCAGTTGGAAAATGTACCCTGCTGATGGAAACAATGACAGAAACCGCAGGATAGAATTTAGACCTATTCACTGGAAATAACCTTTTAACTACAACATAATTGGCAGCTATACATGTGAAGTTCACCAGATGGAATACACAGAAATAAAATCAATGACATCTGTGGAAAAAGACAGTGGAGAAATTCAGTATTATCAGTCAGCAAGGCCAGAGACCTGCTGTGGAGCACGACATCGACTGCTCATCTACAGTTCAAGCTGAAGCTGAAAAAAATTGAAACGAACCCACCAGAGCTGAAGGAGAACCTTGAGGCTTTACCGTCAGAATTTAGAGGCCTCAAAATAGATGTTCCACCTAGAACAATAATGAACAAAGACTAGACAAGCTATGAGATGGCATCGGGGAAGCAAGAGGTCATTGAAAAGACAGGGAAAGAAAAAAAAAAAGACTGAAACTTGCTGTTAAACATCAAGTAGCTAAAGTGAATGGAAGAAATGATGAAGTAAAAAAGTTGAATGGAAGCTCTCAAGAGGCTTTAGAAGACAGTGTAGAAATGAGATGTGCAAAGACTTGGAGTTAGGAAACCAAAGGGAAGAACATGATTAGCATTCTTCAAGCTGAAACAACGAAGGAAAAGCAATCAAGTCTCAAGTTGCAGTAATGAAGGATTCTACAGGGAAAATATTAAGAGGCACAGGAAGCATTAAAAGAAGATAGAAGGAATCCATAGAGCCGCGGTTCCGAAAAGAACTGGTTGATGCTTAACCACTTCAGAAGATAATATGCCGTAGGATCAAGAGCTGATGGTATTGAAGGGAGACGTCCAAACTTCGCTGAAGGCAATAGTGAAAACCAAGGTCCCAGGAATTGTCATAACACTGATGGAGATGTCTCAGCAAACAGATGCAGTACTGGAAGTTCTTACTCATCTGTGTCAAGAAATTTGGAAGACAGTTATCTGGCCAACTGAGTGGAAGATTTGCATATTTGTGACCATCCCATGAAAACTGATCCAACAGGATATGGAAATCATCAAACAGTATCATTATTATGATATGCAAATAAAGTCCTACTGAAGATAATTTGAAAGCAGCTGCAACAGTACATCAACAGGGAATCTCCAGAAACTCAAGTCAGATTCAGAAAAAACAGTGGAATGTGGAATATCATTGCTGATGTCTGGTGGATCTTAGTTGAAAGCAGAGAATACCAGAAAAATGTTTACTTTTGTTTTATTGACAATGCAAAGGCATTAGACTGTGTGGATGATAACAAATTATGTATTAACAATGTAAAGAACAGGAATTCTGGAACACCTGCGCTCATGACGAATTTGCACATATTCCAAGAAGCAGTCACTGGGACAGAACAAAGGTGTACTGCCTGGTCTAAAATCAAGAAAGCTGTGCAGCAGAGTTGTATCTTTTTTACTGTATTTATTCAGTCATTATGGTGAGCAAATATTCTGAGAAGTTGGACTATGTGAAGAAGAACAGAGCATCAGGAAGACTCAATAATAACATTAAATATGCAAATGACACACCCTTGTTTGCTGAAAATGAAGAAAACATGAAGTACTTACTGATGAAGATCAAAAACTGTAGCTTTCAATATGGGTTACATCTCAAAATAAAACAAAAATTCTCAATTCTCACAACGGAGGCAATAAGCAGTATCATGATAAACAGAGAAAAGACTGAAGTTGTTGAAGATTTCATCTTAACTTGGATCCACAAGCAACGCACATGGAAGCAGCAGTCAAGAACTCAAACGAAGTGTTGCACAATCACAATCTGATACAAAAAACCTGTTTAAAGTGTTAATAAACAAGGATTCACTTTAAGAACTGAAGTGCACCTGACCTAAGCCATGGTGTTTTCAGTCACCTCATATGCGTGTGAAAGCTAGACAACGAATAAGGAACACTACAGAAGAATTGGAATTACAGTGTTAGCAAATACTACTGAATATAACATGGACTGCCAGGAGAACAAACGAATCTGTCTTGGAAGAAATATAGCCAGAATGCTGTTTAGAAGCAAGGGCAATGAGACTTCATCTCACATACTTCGAGTATGTTTTCATGTGGGACCAGTCCCTGGAGAAAGCATCGTGCTCAGTAGAGCCACATAGACAAAGGAGAAGGCCCTGAACAAGATGATGGATTGACACAGTGGCTGCAACGATGCTCTCAAACGTGGCAACCATCGGGAGGACAGTGCAGGACCAGGGAATTTTTGTTCTACTGTACATGGGGTCACTATGAGTGGGAAATGACTAGCCTGCACCTTATAAACAACAGCAACAACAGTGACAAGGTAGGCGGGTAAGACCTCACGATGTTCATTTAGACCCGGAGAATCAGAATTAAGAATTGCAATGTCTTTCCAGTGGTTACCGTACAAATGTTTAGATTTAAGGTGCCTACCCTTAATGAGTGGTCTGGGTGAAGGCTTTGCGATGGCTCAGACTTGCGGGAGGTCCTGCATAGCTAGGGTCTGAGACTGGCAGTGGTTGGCAGAATCTCAGCTGGCTCTTATGCCTCAGAGATAGCAAGAGACTAGAGAAAGATCTCTGACACAAATAGCTCTCCACTCTGGTCCCCCAAAGTCTACCCCCGCCAGTCAGTCCAAATGGTGTTTTCAAGCTGCAAGTCAAACGCGATTCCTCCGTGGATCAAGAGAGAATGCAGTCCAAGTCTTGCAAGTCATGCTGTTTCTCTGTTCCCCTCCCCAGCCCTTCCTCTTCCCTCCAGGCCAGCTCTGCCACCTCCTCGCTGTCCCTTCACTGCAAGGCGCTCTTCCATCAAGGTCTCCGTTTGCTCTTCCTCACTCAGAATGCTCTTCTGACACCTGCTGGGTACTCTCTACCTCACCTCCTGCACAGCTCTGCTCCAACACCACCTCATCAGAGGAGGCTGCCTGCAAGCCTGTCCTACCCAGCCGCTTCTGTCAACCTCTGCTCTCCTCACCACCTGACATTACTGGTGTGCTTGTCAGCTGCCTCTCTTCTGAGAAAGGATGCTCCATGAGAGATGTCGTGTTCGCTGCCATCAGCTTGATCCCCAGCCCATGGTGATGTCACGCATAATGGAACTAGATAGCACCAGATCCTGCACAGTTCACACCATCAGTGTAGATCAATCTGTTGAGATCCACAGGGTTTTCATGGGCTGGTTTTCAGAAGCAGATCTTTATGTCTTTCTTCCTAGTCCCTGGCAGGCTGGAAAAGCTGCTAAAACACGTTCAGCATCGCAGCAACACACAGGCCTCCGCTGAGAGATGAGCAATGACTGTGTCTGAGGCGCACTGGCAGGGGCTCAAGTCTGGGTCCTCTGCATGGTAGCAAGAACTCTGTCACTGTCAAATTGCTTTAGGTTTGATTTTAAGAACAATGGGAAGGCACAGAACAGTTTTAATAAAGAGAATGGCATTATCTGAATTACATTTACAATTCTTCACTCTGGCTGTTACGTGGAAATAGTCTGGGAGAAGGCAGAGTGCCTCATTTCCCTCCAAGTCTGCTGTGATACAAACACGCAAGTGGGTGGGTAACTTTGAAGAACCGGAATGTCCTGTGTCACCATTCTGGGGGCTGACAGCTCAAGTCAGGGTCTTGTCTCGGCCAGTTCTCTCCTTTCAGGTAGTCCTGGGATTCCTGTGGCTTTTTGGAGACCCTCAGGTGGCATCTGTCCATATCACCTGTGTGTGTTTTGGTTTCTAATCTGTTCATACCTCAGAAGTGATTAGGTTTAGAACGTCTCCTACTTGGATATGTTTTAATTGACATAGCAAAGAAAATCCTACATACAAACAGGAACATATCCACAGGTATACACATTGATGTCAAGTTAATTCTGACTTACAGCAACTCTATAGGACAGAATAACCAGCCCAAAACCAAACCCAGTGCCATCGAGTCTATTTCTGACTCAAGCCGCCCTATACAGGAGAGTAAAACTGCTCCACATAGTTTCCAGGGAGTGCCTGGCGGATTTGAACGGCTGAGCTTTTGATTAGCAGACAGCACTTAACTACTATGCCACCTAGAATTGCTCTAATAAGGCTTTCTAAGCTGCAATCTTCATGGAAGCAGACTGCGGCATCTTTCTCCCTTGAAGTAGCCGGTAGGTTAGAGCTGCCTACCTTTCAATTAGCAGTCAAGTGCTGTAACCACTGTACCACCAGGGCTCTCCACCAGTCTAGTAGCTAGGATTCCAACATACATTCTACCTGTGACATGGAGGAAGGAGCAGAGAAACCAGGTGGGAGAGGGAACAGAAGACAGGCTATGCTGAGTGGCACCAGTGGGGCAAGAATGGAAGGGGACAGGGGTACACGAATCTCATTAGTGTTGACAAGGGGAAATCCTGCATCCAAGACTGAGGCGTTCTTGGATTCTGGGGTTTCTGGCTTGAGCCATGAAGGGGAGAGGGCACAGGAAGTGTCATTTCCTAGGTTCTGAAAGAAACAGCTTGGGGCAGGAGATCACAGCTGTGTTGCTTCAAAGATGTATGTTTGCAATTTTAAAAGCTTGTTTGTTCTCTGTCTCCGTCTGTAACAGCGAAGGATAACACAGTGAAATGATCCGGACCCCAGACTGAAAAAGAGCCTGAAAAGTAGTACAAGTGCTGAGTTTTCTAGTGACCTTAAGAAGCCATGTTTCTTGAAAGTTCTTTGTTTCAGAAACTGGTGGTTCCCATAGAGGATCAGGGTTGTTTTACGCTAAGCCCATGAGAATATAACGCATTCTGTAGCAGACAGGGGAAGTGGTGGGGCAGTGGTAGAATTCTCTTCCTCCATGCGTGGTGAGTGACAGCAGAAAGAGAATGGAGGTGGAGGAGGCAGACAGGTGTCCTTAGTGATGACAAGCTGTGATCCTAGGCTAGGAACTAAGGGGGTCTTGGATTCTTGGCTGGATGTTGGCCACTGTACAACTACCACCTGTCTGTTACCTGAGGCTTCAGAGTTGCTGTGATGCTGAAAAGGTTTCAGTGGAGCTTCCAGACTAAGACAAACTAGGAAGAAACATCTGGCAATCTACTTCTGAAAATCTGCCTGTGAAAACCCTACAGCTCACAGCAGTCGGATCTGCAGCTCAGTGTGGCGAGGGTGCAGGCCCGGGCAGCACTGCGTCCTGCTGTGGATGTACTCATCACGACTCACACTGACTCGATGGCAACTGACAAAAACAGCTGGAAGCTATTAAGGCAGTCAATTATTGCCAAGGGAAAACCGCCTATCTCTCATCTAGAATGAATGCCTGACACTTGTTTGAATTTTAGAGAAAGGGATACCGAACATATCTGACCAGAAATGCCCTTGTTGTCTCATCCCCAAGTTCTCATAGAAATAAAAATGGTGCCAAAGGTTAACCTTTGAGATCTGGGTTGGAAGCGTCACGTCTTTCACCTGACCATGCCACATGCATCAGAGTGAGAGAGAAGGAGAAAAAAAAGTCTTTGCTTTATATTCTTCATTAAAAAATACAGGAATTATGAACTCAAGATGTGTGTGCTGTCAGGTGCTGCAGAATTGGTTCTAACTCACAGTGACCCTTTAGGTACAACAGAACAAAACACTACCCGGTCCTATATTATGCCCACAAGTTGTTATTCTGAGCCCACTGTTGCAGCCTCTATGTCAATCCATTTCATTGAGGGTTTTCTTCTTTTTCGACGACCCTTGAAGTCTAAGATGTGTTTAACCCAAGCCAGAAGTCTCCACACGTGTGTTATTGAATTGGGTGTTATATTCTCAGTTTCTGTTAACAGGTGAGGGGCTTCACAAAGTTGTGAGGATATTTAAGTATGTGTAAGCACAGGTGAGAAATGTCTTGGAAAATTCATAAAAAAAGATCAGAGAGGAACTTTTGTAAAGGCAGATGATGTCCCAGTCAAGGTCTACAGGTACTCATTGCAGGTTGTCAGGTAGACCCATGCTTTTAAGGATGAGTTGAGGAGTCACAAAGTATGTGGAAGGGAAGAAGAAAGGTAAGGGATTCTGCTTCCTTTTTCTTTTAAAAAATATAAATGATTGTCATGGATTGAATTGCGTCCCCCCAAAAATGTGTGTGACAGTTTGGCTGGGCCATGATTTCTGGTATTGTTCCTCTATGTTGTAAGTGCCAACTCTATAATGTGAAGAACAGGCAGCAGTTGTGTTGGTCAGGCTGGACTCAATGTGCGAGATTGTCTTATGCCTTGAGGCGATCTCTCGGGACCTAAAGGAAAGGGAAGCAAGCAAGAGTTAGGGACCTTGTACCACTAAGAAGCGGTGCTGTAGCAGAGTGCATCCTTGGAAGAGAACCTGGGTCCCTGCACCTCAGAAGTTCTAAGTCCATGGGAAGACTGATGGCAAGGACCTTCCTCTAGAGCCAACAGAGGAAGATTTCGCCTGGAGCTGATGCACTGAATTTGGACTTGTAGCCCAAGGGACTATTACAGAATAAAATTTCTATTTTTAAAGCCATCTATTAGTGGTGTTTCTGTTATATCAGCACTAGATAACTATGACAACAATTCTGGGATTTATTTTTTTATATTACTGAGTATTAGATAACAGTTACAGAGCAAGTTAGTTTTTCACTAAACAATTAGTATACGTATTGTTTTGTGATGTTAGTTGCCGACCTGATGTGTCAGCACTCTCCTCTTCCTGACCATGGGTTCCCGGCTTCATTTGTCTAGCTTCCTGTGCCCTCCTGCTGTCTCATCCCTACTCCTGGGCAGACGTGCCCACTAACTCTCATTTTCTTTTATGGTCGGCTCTAATGTTTCAGAAGGGTGAACCTCAGGAGTGACTTCAGTACTGAGTTAAAACAGAGGGTCTGGGCTCAGGGTTTCTCCAGTCTCCATCAATCCAGTAAGTCTTATCTTTTTTGTGTGAGTTAGAATTTTGTTCTACATTTTTCTCCAGCTCTGTCTGGGACCCTCCGTAGTGATCCCTGTCAGAGCAGTCAGTGGGAACAGCCTGGCACCATCTAGTTGTGCTGGACTCAATTTGGTGTAGGCTGTGGTAGTTGTGGTCTGCTAATTTTGGGGGCTAATTGTTCAATCATGGGAACTTGGGATTGTGCAAAGTTATCTGAGTTTCCACTGAGGTCAAGTAATAATGATTCAACTGTTAGAAACAGCCTAACTTTATTTTAAGGGAATTCATTGGCCCATTCAGTGGGTCCAGGCTTTTAGGTCTGTGTCAATAATCAGATAGACATTCTCCAAGTAGTTAACAGGTATCCGTGATGGAATACATCAGCTCCTCCATCTGCACCCCTGGGTTGTCACCCCGTAGGAAGCCAGTGCTGGTTGCCATCACACCAATACCTGTTTATGGAGACCCCATGTGTCAAAGTAGAACTATTCTCTCTAGGGTTTTCAATGTCTAATTTTTCAGAAGTAGATTCCCAAGCTTATCCAGCCCAGGGCAGACTCAGATGCCCACCTTTTGGCTAGCAACTGAGCATATTAAACATTTGCATCACCCAGGTACATTCCTGCTACTAGCTTACACAAATCTGCATTCCAATTCACTTGGCTCATCTAGGTCAAGTGCTCGCACCTGAGTGAATGTCTGTGGCTGGGAGAAGGCTAGGCCCGAGTGAGGCATTCTGCTGGACAGCCAGCTCCCCCTCCACCCCATCCTCTGGGCCATGCTGGTCAGGGCTAGAGGCCTAGGTGGAATAGGGTGCTAAAAAAGTGCAAAAGATGCTGGACATCATATCAGACAGGTGGCTCTTACACAGACTTGACATGACTATTCCACACTACTTTTGGTGTCACTTTGTGGAAGGACAGAAGAATGGCCTATCTCAGTTTCCTTGAGCTGCTGAAACATGAATAGCACAGGTAGGTGGCTTTAAAGAACAGAAACATACTTCCTCACAGTTCTGGAGGCTAGATGTACACATCGAGGCTTGGGGGAGGTTCTTCTCCAGCTCTTTCAGCTTCTGGTAGCTACTGGCATTCCTTGTCGCTGAGTCTGCTGCCGTCCTCTTCCTCCTCCTTCCTGTCTGTGTCCCTGCATCCAGTCTGCTCTTCTTGTAACTCAGTAATTCAAGTCAGAATGCCCCCCCACTAGGGTCTGTTTTGCTAGCTGACAAGAGAAAAGTCTATTTCCAAGCAGGATCATATTCACAGGGACAGGGGACAGGATTTCAGTACCTGTTTTAAAGGGCACCATTCAACTCACAACACCCTCGCATGGCCAGTGGCTACCTTTATTCCCCAGGGGACGATCACAGTAAGATGTCCCATTGGCAATGCCTGCAGTTTGTAAGGCAAAAGCAGAGGCAGCTTTTAGGTTCCCAGGTTATAGCTCAGGCCCATGTCTCTGAAGATTACAGTTAATAAATAAATATTTGTGATGGATTATGGCAGCTCCGCTATCAGCCTCCCCTGGGTTCTTATCCCAATAGGCCTCATGATTCTTCGTTTCCTCATTGTAGGAAAAGCAAGAGCCCTTCAAACAAAAGGCCTACAGGGTTGACTTGGAGGCACAGTACACAGCCCACCCCTATAACCCTTGGGTCCTGTTTAAAGCACCTAATCCCCTGCATTCAATCCCTTTCTGTTGAAAAGAGCTAGCAGCTGCTGTTCTTGCTGTTTGGTCTGGATCTGGCCCTGTGTGCTGTCTCCCACTGCTTTGGAAGGAGAGATGCAAACTGCATGGAAACCCTTGATCTTCCTCCCCAAACTGCTCCTGTCTGTTTTCCTTGGGTTAGCCACTAATATAACATTCTCCCATCAAGCCACTAATATAACATTCTTCCATCAACACACGGTTTGCTTGTTTCTTCATACTCTCTGATTTCCTTTTCTTCCTTGTTATCCGTACTACAATCTGCTCAGTTCAGGTAGGTTCCATCCTTGCATGTGGATACCCAGCAGTAGGCTCTTCACTCACGTCATGACCTGAAACTCATCTCATCCCCTCAATCCGTCATAGCACTGTCAGTGATGAAAGCAGTTTTTTAAAACATCGTCAACAACAAAAAGTTAGTCCCTTGTCCCAAATACTGTGTCATTAAAGGCAAAGTGCCAATGCCCTGAAGTGTGGTTAACACCCTCCCCATCTTCCAGCAGACCTTTTGCATTTTATGCCCAGTTAGTACATTTAACTTACCGTCAGTCTCCCAAACATGCCTTGGATCGTTTTACCTCAAGCTCTTGTTCCAGCTGTCTCTGTCATGGACAGCGTTCGCTGTCTGTGTCTTTATCTGTCCATATCCTGCCACCCTAGATTGTCAAGCCTCACTTCCTCCACGAAACATTCCCTGACATACCTCACTTATAATTAACCTGCTTGTTGTCAGATGCTCTGGAATAGATTTTGGCTAACAACAAACCAGTAGGATGGAGAAAAACTTCCCCCTAGAGTTTTCTAGGCTATAGTTTTTACAGGAACACATTGCTGGGTTTCTCTTCCGAGAAGCTGCTGAATGCGTTCAATCTTTTGGTTATCAGCCAAGATTTTAACTGTTGCACCAAGGGGTCTCCTTATCAACTCCCGTGGGATTTAGGATACAACTGAGTCATGCACTCAGCCTCACACTGCCTCGTGCTATCTCGTGCCTTTTTTTCTTGAGCCACTCTGCAGTGTTTCATCTGCAGGGCTCCAATCTTTAGGACCACTGTGTGTTTCAAACCTTGTTACAAGTCCATTTGCCACGTGGGCTTTAATCCATAATCATTTGACTGAAGTGAGCTCATGGGAATGATAGATGAGGAAGGACTGCTCACCAGTCCTTCAGTCTCCCAAAGGTTCAGCTCCAGAGGGTGGGTCAAATACGTCCAATTTCTCCTATCAGCTATGTTATGCATCTCTTGTGTGCCTGGAAATGTTTTGTTCACTTGTGTTCCATATTTTCTGCCCATAAAGTGTGGGTCATTATTGAGTCACTCCCCAGGAATCTTGCAAAGTGCAATTGCTATTTGTAAAGCACCTTGTTTTGCAGTGATAGAACAGCAACATAAGAGCCAGTGCAGTTTTCTTTATGAAGTATGTTTCAGTCATGGACCTAATATTTGAAAAAAGCTAAGGGAAACCAATAAATTTTAAATTTGAAAAACATGATCTATCATCCTTAAACCTAGTGGTGCTGATTTAGCAAAACAGAAAAGGGAAAAAGCAGAACCCTGTTCCTGGCAGAAATTATATTGTCAACTCCCTTACCTAAAAGTCTTTCCTCTTCTTTTCTGAGGGGAAATTTACCACTCAGCCAAAACCTAAAATTCATTGCCAACAAGTTGGTTCTGACTCATACTCACCTCATAGGCTAGAGTAGAACTGTGCCGTAAGGTTTCCAAGGAGCCAGTGGTAGATTCAAATCGTCACCGGGGTCTCAGGCTGGCACGGCTGCAGGGACACTAAACAGGTGACAGCAAAAGCATCAGTTCCATTTGGCTGGTCAGGCAAAGGAGTACAAGAGGACTGTCCCAGCCAAGATGGCACCCAGATCAACAGCTAGGGGGCTTCACTGGGGACAAAACAAATGAGGCAGGGAGGAGCAGGATCGATGGCTGGCTGACCCAAAGGTGTTCCCAGCACGGGTCTCTGGTCTGCGCCAGCTCAATTCTAGAAAGGGATGCCCACAGAGATGGCACTTTGCCCACTTCTGGGGTGTAGACAGGGCTGTATTTTCAGTTTTGTAATATTAAAATGCAAGGACACACTGATGGCTTACTGCCCACGTCAGGGGGGCCAGGTCTGGTTTCAACCAGTTTCACAACCCGAAGTCTTTTCTTTTTCTTGCTGCCTGTCAGAAGCAGACTCATAGTGGTCTTGTAGGATAGAGTAGAACTGACCCTATAGGTTTCCAAGGCACACCTGAAGGATTTCAACTGCCAACTTTTGGTTAGCAGGCACAGCACTTAACGTGCTTCCCGCCCCCCCCCCCACCCGCCGCCCCGACATCAGAGGCCAGGAGCTTGCCTAAAAAAGAAAACAGCTGAAGTGGGAACATTAGCCTTTTTCTAATAGCTGAAAAAGGAAGTTAGTCTTTGTTTCCTTAATGGCTACTCGGAGACTGCCCTCCTCAAAACTCCTGGCCTTTTGGTTAGAAGCCAGCGCTGGTCACAGGCCACCAGGGCTTGATAAACTCATGTGTGCCGCAAGGATGGAATGCAGGAGGTCCTCCTAGGAACCCGTGCCTCTGGGGTCATACTGGGGTCTCTGCATCCCTGCTCCACCTGAAGTCACTGAGCAGCTGTGGCCTCAGTGCCTGCTCCAGGCTGGGCACTGCTCTGGGGATGCAGAGAGGAAGGAGATGCTGTTACTGTTCACAGGTGCTCACATCCTGGGTGGGTGACACCCTTGGAGAGTTAGGATGCCCTGTGCTGACAGGATGGCAGCCTGATGTCAGGGTAGGGCAAGGCCAGGAACACGGTTGTCACCGATATCCAGGGCGACTTCACACAGATAAATCTTGGAGTATAAACCGAGGGCTTACAAGGGAGTTTTCCAGGAAGAGAGTGATGACAGCACTAGCTGAGTGACAGGTAACAGCCTGTGGCCATAGGTCTGGTGGTGTGGGGAGACATCAGGGGACGTTAAACAAAAGGTGAGTTGTGGGAATCTTCAAATTAGAGGAGAAAGTCTGTGTACCCAGGACACCACATTTTACGGAAAGCCTGAGATAGGAAGGGTTTTATATAACCGCTGGGGCCTCCAAAGTCAAAAGTTTTCTCAGACAGGGTATTTTCTGGGGTCAGAAATAACCCACAAGGAGGAGAACAGTTACCTGACATCAATACACACGTTGGACTATAGGTATTGAGGGAGTTCCAGAAACCACAACAGCAAGAAAGCAAACAACAGCCAATGGTACTGCTTTCTAGAAATGCTTGAGGGTGTTATGGTAGCTGCTTACTGTGAGGCCTTCTCCAATTAACCTCGGAGAGGGTCTCTATTTACCAATCTGTAAAGTGGGGGTACCTCGACAGGGAACTACCAGAAATTCAACGTGGATTCATAAGAGGATGTGAAATGAAGGATGTCAGTGATGGTGGCAGATGGATCCTGGCTCAAAGCAGAGAATACCAGAAAGGTGTTTACCTGTGTTTTGTTAACTGCAAAGGCAGACTGTGAGGATTATAATCAACACCCATAGAAGCAGCAGTCAAGAAACCAAGTGGCATATTGCATTGGGCAGATCCTCTGTAAAACCCACCCAGTTGGTTGTTTTTTGTAACAACCCCATAGGACAGAGCAGAAGTGTCCCATAGGGTTTCCAGGTGTGTAAAGCTCCACAGAAGCAGACCAACCCCTCCTTGGCCCTCTGAACGGCTGCTGTGTTCCTACTGCGGAACTTTCTGTCAGCAGCAGACCACTTAGCCACTGAACTACCAGGACTCCTTTTAAAATTTGCTTCAGAAGGCCTCTTTAAAGCATTAAAAAGCAAAAACATCCTTTGAGTATTAAAGATCTCCTGATTGTGGTATTTCTAGTTGCCTCACATGCGTGCAAACACTGGACAATGAATAAGGGAGACCAAAGAATTGACGCCTTTGAGTCGTGGTGATGTCAAAAAAACACTGACTGTGCCGTGAACTGCGAAAGAACGAACAAACCAGCCTTGGAAGAAGTACAGCCAGAATGTTCCTTGGAAGCCAGGATAGTGAGACTTTGTCTCACGTAGTTCGGACGTGTTCTGAGGAGGGATCAATCCCTGGAAAAGGACCTCATGTTTGGTAAGGAAAAGGGTCAGCAGAAAAGAGGAAGACCCTCGACAGGGCCGATCGACAGTGGCCGCAACAAGTACAGCAATGACCGTGAGGATGGCGCCGGGTCCAGCACTGTCCCCTTCTCATGTACATAGGGTCACTACAAGTGGGGACCGACTTTAGGGTACCCAATCACAAGCCAGAAGAGGGTAAGGTAACAAGATATCCCTTTGTGTCAAGTTATTTTCTTAGGCAGCTGGGTCAGGTGACTGTCTCAGTAAGTGATGTCGTTGCTGTGAGCGGCCATAGCACAAGTCCCCAATTCGCGCTGATCCGCTGTGTTACAGAGCAGAACTGCTCTGTGTTGTTTCCTGGGATGTAAGCTTTACAGAAAGGCATCCCGGAGGCCCAGTGGTTAACTACTCGCCTGATAACCAAAAGGTAAGTGATCGAACCGACCAGCAGTTCTGTGGTGAAAAGATGTGGCAGTCTGCCTCTGTCCAGATTGCAGTCTTGCAAACCCTGTAGAGCAGTTCTATTCTGTTCTGTAGGGTTGCTATGAGTCAGAATTTGCTTGATGGCAATGGGTAATCTTTCTAGAAACAGTTAGCCAGGGCTTTCTTCCAAACCTGCTTGGTGGGTTCGAACAGCCAAGCCTGAGGTTCACACCTGAACTCAAACAGCACGTGCCACCCATGCTCCTTCCAGTAAGTGACAGGTGCTCCAGTGTGAGCACACATCGAGTTTGAACAGTCAGCACTTGTTAATCTCTCCCTGCTCCACAGGCTGGACTGTCACTGGAGGCAGGGTCTGTGCAGTTAACAAAAGTCTCTTTGTTTGGTTTGAGTTTGTTTTTTTTTATTTGATGGTGGTACTATAAACTACGCAGAAAACTCAGCCCTTATAATCATCTTGCGTTGTGTAATTCTGTGACATTTGTGACATATGCCATGTGTACAACTGCCAGTGCAGCGCGGCATGTTTCTAAAAGTGTTTCATCACCCCAAGCAGAAACTTGATGCCATGAGCAATAACTCACGATACCCCGATTCCCTAAGCCCAGTGCTGCTGAGTCGATTCTAACTCATAGCGACCCCATATGGCAGAGGAGAACTGCCCCACAGGGTTTCCAAGGAGTGCCTGGTGGATTCAAACTGCCGACCTTTTGACAAGCAGCTGTAGCACTGAACCACTACGCCACCAGGGCTCTCCCTGGTAGCTCCCGATCTACTTGGGGGTCTCTATGCATTCACCTAGTCCTGAGATTTGACTTCAGTGGGTTTGTGCAGTATTTGTCCTTTCACGTCAGACTTTCACGTCCTTTCATGTCCGGTTAACATCCGGCTCTCCAGATCCGTGCTATACCCTGCCTCAGAACTCCATTTCTCTCTGCGGCTGAGTAGAGTTCCATGGCCTGCTTCTGGAATTCCATGGGCTCAGTCACCCTGCTGAGTCAGGAAGCTCTTCCCACAGGCAGCTGGCTGATGCTAAGACCAGAACCCCAGGGCCACCCCTGCCACCCCTGCTGCTGTCACTCAGAGAAGTCTCCTGCCTTAGTGGCTTCTTTTCCACATTTTGTCACTGGAATGCATCCTTGGAAACTATCCAGGGTGTGGGTTTGGGAATCACAGGGAGATATTGTTCAGCTAGGAGACAGCTGTCTTTCTTGTAAATGACTCAGGGGATACCTTACCCCCCACCTTCATCCTCTCAATTGGTGTGTCTGTCTCAGTTTCTGGGGGTAACTTCTGGGATTTCTATGAAGTGGGGGCTGCACTGAGGCCAGAGGCTTGCTCCCTGCCACCCCCACCATGTGCTCCCGTGCTCTGATTCATCCAGGAAATTGGGCGGTGGGTGAAGGTTGAGAAGCAGAACTGTGTCTGCCCACCTAGCTGAGTCTGCATTTCACACAATTCTCTCTGCCACTGACCCAACCAATCTGGCCTAACTACCCCAGGACATTTGCTTAGGAAGGTTGAAGCTGCAAATAATTCCACTGCTGGTGTCAGAAACTCCCCACCACCACCCTCCCACCCCCCCAACCCTGATCTGTTTCCATAAAGATTACAGCCCACGAAGCCCATCCTGTGAGGTCACTGTGAGTCAGAATCTACTCAGCAGCACCCAACAACAACCATAGCAAGCAGCTTCCTGTGCTCCTTGGCTTGCGGCCCCTTCCTCCTTCTTTAAAGCACCTACTTCCAGTCTCTGCTTCCGTCTCCATGGTGCCTTCTTTTTTCTCAAGTATCCCCACACCTCTCTCTCTTACAAAGACGCTGGAGATGACCCGTAACAGCCCCCTGGAAAATTCAGAATAGCTTCTCCACCTCAAGATTCTTGATGTCACTACCACAGTGCCACCAGGGCTCCAGGCATGTCACGCAGACACAAGACAAGGGCAGGCAGCAAGGAACCAGAGCTGGAAGCGGCTGGAAGGTCACAGCAGGCTGGGAGCGGAGGAAAGGAACAGGAAAGTGAGCAGCTTGAACAGGGTGAGGGACCAGAGTTCTAGCAGCTGAGAGACGGTGTCTCGGATTGAATCTGTTCCCTAAGAAGTGTCTAACAACTGGGCTGTGCCTTAGTTCCCGTCTGTCGAGTCGTCCAGGTTGGAATTCCTGCTTCGATGATGTTAATAAGGGTGGATGGGCAGCGCCGTGTTGGTAGAGCACGATTCAAAGCCTAAGTCTGTTTTGTGCCTTGAGGCAGTGCCTTGAGCTGTACAGGGAAATATCTGGTGTAGAGATACAGGAGGCTCACACCTTCAATAAAGCAGCACCGAGAGTCGCACCTGCCTCTGGGACCCGAGGTTCCTGCACCAAGATGCTCCCTGGACAAAGAGGGATGCAACACAAGGACTTTCCTCCAGAGCCAGCAGAGGGAATGCCTTCCTCTGGAGCAGATACCCTGAATTCTGACTTGTAACTTACTGGACTGCGTAAGAATAAACTTTCTTTTGTTAAAGGAATGCCATCCACGCATGGCGTTTCTATTAGAGCAGAACTAGCTGACTAAACCGGGTGGCAAAATCTTGAAGGGTGGGGCCAAGGTCTACTGCAGCCGAGGAACTGTGGATGCTGGGGACGCCCGGACGCTGGGGTGGGGGCTGCTCTCCAGGGACACAACTGGAATGTACAGACTTCTGGTGAGTGTTGAGCAGAAGCTTGGCAGGCCCTCTCACCCCAAACCAGTGACTGAGAGCCCCTCTGTGGCAGATTGGGTGCAGTTTGTTGTCACCCCATTAGAGAATTCAGATGGGAAGTGACAGGTAGAGTCCCTGTGGAAATCCATCCACTCTTTCTCTTTAGTACAGCAAATTCCTAACAGACCAACAGAGTCGTGACAAAACCCACTTTTTCCTTTTGTACCCCAAAATCTTTCGTTATAGATTGAACTGTTTAACCTTCCCCCTCCCACCCCCGTATGTATTGTAAATGCTAAAGTCAGTGCCTGATGTTGGAGCCCTGGTAGTACAGTGGTTAGGGACTGGGTCTGCTAAGCCAGAGGTTAGCAGCTGAATCCATCAGCCACTCCTTGGAAAGTCTATGGGGCAGTTTTACTCAGTCCTAAAGGGTCACAGTGAGTTAGAATCCATGGGATGGCACTGTTTCCCACCCCTCCCCCCATGCATTTCCTTATACCATTTGGGAATGGGTTGTCTTTGTTGTGTCAATGAGACAGTCTCTTTTGAGTTGGAAGAGTCATTAAATACAAGCTAGAAAGCAGCCACAGGGGAAAAGACAGACCAAGTCACCCGAGATTGCCCAGAAGCAGAAGCTCGGAAGAGACACAGACTGTGTTGTCACCCTGAATTTGAGCTTCTAGCATCCTAGACTGTCACAAAATAAATTTCTGTATGTTAAAGGCACTCACTTGATGGTGGTGACTGTAAGAACCTAACAAAAGTCCCTTAGGTTATCAAGCGGCATTCCTTCCCTGCCTCAATTCTCACCCTCAGAGCAGATGAAGCATCTACATTCCTCTCCCTGTCACTTAAGAAATAAAATTGATTAAGACCTGAGAGAGACACAAAAAAATTTTTCGACAGTTTCCTCTGCTTGATTATCCTGTAACCAATTTTGGGTAGTCTACTCTGTTTAATTATTCTGTGGCAAACTTTTGGGCAATTCACACTGCTTGCATTACGTGACAAATTTTGGATAGTTTCTTCTGTCTGACTATCCTGTGGCAAACTTTTGGGTGATTCACACTGATTGTCCCATGACAAACACACCACCACCTACCCCTTTGAATTCTGGCTATAAAAACCACTAGAAATGTAACCCAAGTGGGGCAGTTTTGGGAGAAGTTATTCTTGTCGCCTCCCAGCTGGCATGCTTGTCTGCTAGTGAAGCACTGAACCTTTCTTCCGGTTTGTGAACTTCGGCTGTTGGTGACAGATGGAACAAACTTGCTTTAGTTTGGCAGCATTTTGGTATTTGTTACAGCAGCACTAGATAACCAAGACATCCTTCAGCCGCTCTGTTGAAGTACCGTCTTGAGTGATTCTTGGATGTCTGAAGATTCTGAAGTCCCTCAGAGTTATTATTCCGAGAGTCAACCATGATGGCAATTGCTAAGGAGGTTAATTAAAAAAAAAATGTGGTCAATGAACTAGGTACTAAGATGCCCTGGATCTTAAGCTGCTTTTCTTTGATGAAATAAATCCCTGGTGTGGGCTATTTTAAAATGAGTTTTTAATCTGCATTTTCCACTGAAATTGAAATGCATCACAGGTATTTTCTCATAAGATTGCCAGCGCCTCTGTCCCCAAAATGTGAGGAGCACACCTGTTGAGGTTGGCTCTTCTGCCTGCTAACAACCAAGGAGACCGAGGAGTACGAGAAGAGTGTTTAGAAAGGTCTTGTAGCGTTGGGGATTGTGCTGGGTCAGCTCGGAGAGAAGTCAAGAAAACAGCACTTTGCTCAGAATTGAATGCCGTCTAGAAATGACGGTGATTCTATTACTGGAGGTCTTAGTAATCCTCTTCTAGAATGTACTAAGAGTGGAGTAAGGCCAATGCCATAATGGGTAAAACAGAAACAAAAGCAGCGGTCTTTTGTGGTAACTAGCATAGGGTGACGTTTTGTCCTAATTAGTCTGACAATGTTCTTGTTTTTCTGTGTTTTTTTTGTCTATGTTCATACATGATTACAGTGTGGCCTGTGCTTTGGCTGGCCTGTCCATGCCACAGTGTGGCCTTGTCTGCTGTGGGTGTTCTCTGAAATTGTTTAGGTTCACTAGTAGCCCACCAAGGTCTCAGTGTGAGTTCCTGGCTGACTTCCCAGTCTTGCAGGCTGTGTTTCCCTTCAGTATATTTCAAAGTTCTGATGTGTTGGGGCTTAGATAATTAAAGACTCACTATTTCCCTAATGGAAACCCTGGTGGTATAGTGGTTAGGTACTATGACTCTTAACCAAAAGGTCAGCAGTTCAAATCTACCAGGTACTCCTTTGGAAACTCCATGAAGCACGTCTGCTCTGTCCTATAGATATGAATTGGAATCAACTCAACAGCAACAGATTTAGCTCTATTTTTTATATGGAATCCTTGAGTGGTGCAAATGGAATTTATTCTACCACTAACCTGAAATGGAGGTTGAGTCCACTCGCAGGCACCTCTGGTAATTCAGACATTGAAAACCCTATGAGCAGTTGCACTTTGAGCACAGAGGTGACTTGATGGCAGCTGGCTTGTTCTCTTCACACAGCCATCAACACAAAGCTTGGGAAGTTGTTTGGCACGTCGGTGCTCAGACGTGGAGTGTGTTGCCTGGAGAATCACCGTCAGCTCAACTACTGAAAACAACCCCCATTAATTAGGTCATGATTTTTGTCAGTTGGAAGTTGAACACAGCCTCACTGACTTCTCTGTTTTGCACCTCATTGGACTGTAGTCCAGATGTCAGCCAGGACTGTGAACTCATCATAGGAGTGCCTAGGTAGGGATCCTCTTCAAAGGTCTCTACGGTTGTAATCAGGGCTCAGTTCCTTGTAGTTGTAGGACTGGGTTTCCACTTTCTTGTTTGACTATTAGCTGCAAGCCACTCTCTGCTCCTGGAGGCCACCTGCAATCCTTGCCATATGGGCACCTACCAGGCCATCTGCCGACATGGCAACTTCCTTCTTTAAAGCCACAAAAGGGGAGTGTCTCTTGCTGTAGCCTTCTAAGACAGAGTCATAAATGTATGATGATATAACCCTGGGAGTTACATGTTGTCACCATCCTTACCACTTTCTAGTGGCTACACACATCACAGGTCTCTCTCACATTCAAGGGGGTGGGTTTTACAGGGCATACATCACTGAGGGTCACCTTAGGGTGTGTACCCCACATCCTGTGAAACCAGTTGCCCTTGAATTGATTCTGATTCATGGGGACCTCACTTGTGTCAGAGCAGAACTCTGCCCATAGGGTTTTTGAAGGCTGATTTTTCAGAAGCAGGAAGTGCCATTGGGTCTACTCACCCCTCCCCCTTCTGTTAGTAGCTGAGTGCATTAGCTTTCTGCATCACGTAGGAACTCCACGTTCCCTAAGTGTATGTGAAACGTCTGTATGAATCCTGCCATGTAAACTTTCAAAAAAATTACAAAGGAAATATTTACATTATATGAGTAAGTACAACAACAGAACTGAAATCACTCCTAATCTATACTATTTCTACCATGGAGAGGACTACCTAGGATACCGAGGTATATGTACTGGACACAGTTTTGGGGACCCTCCTGCTTTAGCCGTGATTCTCTGTTGAGTGTTACTGATGACCCTTCAGGCATATAGTGAAGACCAGCCACATCCTTGGAGGAGGGGAGATGTTCCTTGGCACCTAGGCCGCCTTCACAATGGAGGCCATCAGCTGCATGGGCTGATCCCAGCTTGCTCTTTTTGATTGTCATGGGTCAGTGGGTGGTAATAGTGACGTCTAATGGCTAATGGAGAGTCCTTGGTGGAGCAGCGGTTAAGACCTACAGCTGCTAACCAAGTGGTCAGCAATTAGAATTAGGGGCTTCTTAGAAAGTTTGTGGGGGCAGTTCTACTCTGTCCTACAGGGTCACTATGAGTTGGAGTTGACTCAGAGGCAGTGGGTCAGCTTTTAGTGTCTACTGGCACTTAGAGTCTAGGAACACTGCTAAACACTGTGTGGTACCCCAACAAACACAAAGAATTATCTGCGCTCACACATCAGACTTTAGGCAGTATTCTGAAGTTTGACATTTTAGGCTGGATAATCAAAGTTGGAGGCTGGGTTGAGGTTGACCAGGATTTTGTTTGACTTGGCCCTACAATCAACACCCATGGAAACAGCAGCCAGGAAACCAAAAGCTACATTCCATTGGTCAAATCTGCTGCAAAAGACTTCTTCAATGGGTTGAAAAGCAAAGATGTCATCTTGAAGAATAAGGTGTACCTGACCCAATCCATGGGCATTTTCAATCATCTCATATGCATGTGAAAGTTGGACAAATGGATAAGGAAGACCAAAGAAGAATTGATGTCTTTGAATTGTGCTGTTGGGGAAAATACTGAATATACAATGAACTAGAAGCAAGGATGGTGAGACTATGTCATAGATACTTAGGACATGTTGTCGGAGGGATCAGTCTCTAGAGAAGGACATCGTGTCTGGTAAAGCAGACAGTCAGTGAAAAAGAGGAAGGCCTTCAATGAGAGGGAGTGACGCAGTGGCTGCAGCTGTGGGCTCCAGCACAGCAAGGACCCTGAGGATGGCACCGGATGGGGAGCAGTTTCATCCTGTTGCACACAGGGTCACCAGGAGTTGGAACTGCCTTGATGGCACCTGCCACAACAACCACAGAATGTCAGCAATGCCGAGGTTGGGCTGGGGGGGCCCTGGTTTCAGTCTTTCCACAATAATGTGAAATGAATGAGCTACAAAGCTTAGAGGGCAGTGAGTTTATGTCAATGGGGGACGAATAACTCAGAAAAGGAGAGCGGGAATGGTTGTTGTCCAACTTGAAGAGTGAAATCAGTGTCACTGCATTGTGTGTGTAGAAATTGTTGCATTGGTGTATATTCTGCTGTGTCTATTTTCAATAACAACAAAATGAAATAGATTATTTTTTAGAAAGAGATTATTTTCTTTATTTACAATGCCTGGTGTGCCTTTATCTCTTATTCAAACCTCACAGCTTAACCCAAAGGATATAAAGAGTGGAATTCACCTAGTTTTGAAGCATCTACAAAATTCAGCATGTTTAGTAATACGTAGTAATTTGGAGAAGACATTCATATACATTAATAAACTAGCCAGAAATTATTAATACCAGGCTAAACTGCTGGAGAGAGGGAGAAGATTTATCAGGCTTCGGGGGACAAAGGGAAAATGATGTTATCAAGTGAAGAATCAGAGTGGACCAGAGATTAGAAGATGCTGGCCAGAGCCAGCAGCCCTCGCCTCCCTCTGGAGCAGGGCTGGCTGACCCGCGGAGTCCTGTGCTCATACAGCCCTGCTCTCGGGGATGGTCTGTGTGAGGAAATGTCTTTGGAACTTCTGGGAGCTAGCACTTGGACAGAGGATTACCCAAACTCTCCTCCCTGGAGCCTGTGATCATTCAAAAGTAACAGGAGAAATTGTGAGGCCAAGGGAAAGTTTTCAGCAAGCATGCCAGCGGGGCGGCTGGAAGCCATACATTCATTGCAAAATCATGGGGACAAATACATCCTGAGGAATTCATAGGATCGAGCCTAGGAAAAGCCCTAGAGATTGTGCCACAGATGAGAGCAGTGGGGGTCAAGCCAGAGCCAGGCTTAGAGGTGAGACTTGTGGGTAGCCTGAGCGGTCCTCTCTCCGTCTCTGCATCTTCCTCTGGGTTGATGGGAGAATAGAAGGGCTGGCTGGAGGAAAGCACAGCATCTGGGCAGGTGTCTGCGGTGGTGAACTCCACGTGCCAGCGAGGCTTGGCGGCAGGGCCCACGTGTTCAGTCCGTCTCTGGTCTAGGTGCTGCGGGGGAGGTGTTCCCTTGTGGCTGATGCCTGTAGTCAACAGATCTTGTGTCAAGAAGACTCTGAATCTCCATAATGTGGGTGGGCCTCATCCAGTCAGTCGAAGACTTGAAGGCAAAAACTGAGGTTTCCAGAGGAGAAGGAATTTTGCCCTGAGACTGTAACAGAAGTTCTACCCAATAGGCCAGAGTCCCTGGGTAGTATAAACTGTTAACTGCTCAGCTGCTGACCAAAAGCTCAAAGGTTTCAGTTCACCCAGAGCAGCCTCCAAAGAAAGTCCTGGTGGTCTGCTTTGGCAAACTCAGCCCTTAGAAAGCCCATGGAGTGCTGTTCTACTCCGACACGTAGAGTCACTTACAAGTGGAGGTCAATTCCATGACAACTGGATTTTGTATTTTTCTGTATATTGAGGAAAATCCAGCAGGAGGGTGACATCGTTTCAGTAAGCTTGGGTGGGGCCAGGGGTGCTGAGGCTATATGGAGGCACTGAGTGGACATGGGCCCCAGGTTGCTGAGTTACAGACCCGATGAAATCAAAACTTTTGGGGTTGATCTCTCTATGCCTGTAGGACACATCTCACTTCCTTTGCCATCAAACAACAGTGATTTGTGTGGCTCTCAGTTTTCCATATGGTCTCACTGACCCTTATAGCTCATGATTAATCCTAAACCACAGAAAAGTGCAAGTCACACCCAAAGGGTGGTAAGCCAGGTAGGCCTTGGTGGCCCCAGTAGATTGTGGGAAAGACATAGCACCACTCTCTTGCCAGTTCCAAGTTGTAATTTAACTTTTTTAGTATAAACTTCCAGAGATACTGCAAAATTTACCCTCTTTTCAAGGAAGACAGGATCCCTAGAGATGTAGCAGGTAGGGTTTAGCTGCTAAGTGAAAGATCTATAGTTTGAACCCACCAGGAGCTCAGTGGAAGAAAAGACCGGGCGATCTCCTCCCATGCAGATTGCTGTTTGTTGTGAGGTGCCACCTAGTTGGCTCCAACTCACAGTGACCCAGTGTACAACAGGATGAAATGCTGCCCCTTCCTGGGCCGTCTCCACAGTTTCTGTGTGCTTGAGCCACGGCCGCAGCCACTGTGTCACCAACCTCACTGAGCGTCTTCCTCTTTTTCATGGACCCTCTCTGTTTTACTGAAGTGTCATAACAGTGGGTGTAAAGACCTGCTTAGAAAACTAGAAGGGAAGAACCTGCTTGGAATTTCTCAAACTGGAAGGACAGAAGAAAAAATTCAAGCTATGAGTGGCAATAGTGAAGGATTCTATGGAGAAAATACTAAACCGTGCAGGAAGCATCAAAAGCAAGTGGAAGGAAGACATACAGTTGCTGTAGCTAATAGACTTCGTCGATGTTCAGTCATTTCCGGAGGCAGTCAGTCTATGGTGGGGAATCGACCACACTGAAGGAAGAAATCAAAGCTAGACTGAAGACAACATTGATAAACAAGGCTCCAGGAACTGTCATAACATCAACTGAGATGTTTCCACAAATGGATGCACCGCTGGCAGCGCTCATTCATCTAAACCAAGAAATTTGGAAGACAGCTACTTGGTCAACCAGATGGAAGCGATCCACATTTATGCTAATGCCCAAGAAGGGCGATCCAACCGAATGTCGTTAACTTCACCTGCAAGTAAAGTTTTGCTGGAAATCATTCAAAATTGGTTGTGGCGGTACAGAGGCAGGGAACGGACAAAAATTCAAGCTGGATTCAGAAAAGGACCTGGAACAGGAGATGTCATTGCTACTACCAGATGGATTAGGGCTGACAGCAGACAAGGCAAGAAAGATGTTGACCTGTGTTCTGTCGCCTGTGCAGAAGCACCTGTCTGTGTGGAGCAGAATCAATTACGGACGCCATTGAAAGAATAAGAATTTGGGGAAATTTAATTGTGCTTGTGAGGAACCTGCCCTTAGAATAAGAAGCAGTAGTTTGAACTGAGCAGAGGATGCTTTATGGCTTCAAGTTGGGAAAGGTGTTTGTAAGGATTGTATCACTTCACCGTATGAAACTGGACTACATGCAGAACGCTGCTTCGGAACTGGCGGAAGACACACTAACAGCTTGCGTTATGCAGACAGCGCAACCTTGCTTGCTGAACGTGACAAGGACTTGAAGAAACTGCTGATGGAGTTCAGAGACCACAGCCTTTCAGTACGGGTTACATCTCATCAGAAAGAAAACACAAATCCTCGAAAGTGAACCAGAAAGCAACACCATGGTAAACAGAGAAGAGACTGAGGTAACCAAATATTTCCTTTGATTTGGGTCCACAATCAAAGCCCACGGAAGCAGCAGTCAAGAAATGAAAACCTGCATTGCTGGAAACCTGGTAGTTCTATTCTGTTCTGTATGGTCACTAAGAATTGGAATCTACTCCACGGCAATGGTATTTTTTTTTCTTGGTACACTGGAAATGGGATCTGTCTTTTATCTGTGCCTTGGCCCCCAGCCACACAGTATAAATGACTGTTAAGTTATAATACACTTCTCTAAGGTGCAGCCGTATGTAAAAACCACACCTTTTATTTGCAAATAGGTGGACTGTTTAGAGACTTCAAGCCCTCTGCTGTCAAGTCATTCGGACTCATAGCAACCCTGTAGGTCAGAGTAGAACTGCCCTGCCTAGATAAGCAGAAAAGTGGTTTTTTTTGTAAGTCAGTGATTTTTCATTTTCCTACTAGAAAGACATTTTCAATTCTTAGGGAGCATTTTTAAGGGCGAACAAGTCCCTGTCTGCGTGTTGAAAGGCACTGCTGCCTGTCTCAAATATTCTTACTAGGGCTTGTATTCTCTTGGTTGGAATGTTTAGGGCAGAAGATTTAGGAGAGTATCTACAGGTACAGAGGATGCCAGGGTGCACATGGTGACTGGGCTCCTGCTAACAGAAAAGCCTGCAGTTTGTGTCCACCCAGAGGTACCTCAGAGGAAAGGCCTGGCGATCCTCTTCTGAAAAACTAGCCACTAAACTATGGGTCTCAGAGCCATTCTGACACAGATGTGGTCACCATGAGACAGAATCCACTCGATGTCATCTATGTTGTTCTCCCTAAAAGCTGGCAGAGAGCAGCTGGGGAACAGGGCAGGTGGAGAGACTCCCTCGAACCTCCCTGACCTGACAGGACCTGACTTCTTGCCATGGAGAGTCAGCAGAACTACAACTGATTCATTTGGTTTTTATTTGCTGAGGGAATTTTATTAGCTTTTGAACCCTTCTTCCCAGTCTGGGCTTCCTAGACCTCCTCAGGCTAGGTGTCATCAAGCCCGTTCTAAGTCATGATCGTCTCCTGTACAACCTCCCCAGGTCCCCTGAGGTTCAGCAGAGTGGCCTGAGGAAAGCGCCATTCAGATCTGAAGGGTTGAACCATGTGACATTAAACAGGTAGGGGATGTTTCCCTGTGGCAGGACTCCTCAGTTTCTGTCATCTGTCTGCTTTCCGGTCGGTCTCCAGACATGGGAAGGTTATTTGATTTTGGCACTTGTCTGTGAGAAACAGAACTCACTATCTCAGGGAACACTAGTGATCCAGGCAATGCAGCTTAGGAAAAGCTGCAAATCTGATATCTGTTTTTCATGCAAGGAGTCTTGGTGGTGCAGTAGTTTAGTATTCAGTCGCTAACCAAGAGGTCGATGGTTCCCACCCACCAGCCCCTCCACAGGAGGTAACCCCGGGTTCTCTGCTCCTTAGACTTGCAGCCTGGGAAACCCTGGGGGCGGCTCTACTCTGTCCTCTGTCAGAATCAAATCCATGGCAGCGGGTTTTGATTTCTTTTTGGCTATTTTTCATGTGAAATTGTGAAAACAAGACCAAATGCCTCCTATAGCAAAAATGAAACAGCCGTGTTGTTGTTAGGTGCTGTGGAGTCTGTTCTAATTCCTAACCACTTCGTGTACAGAGAAGGAAACGCTGCTTGGTCCTGCACTACCCTCAGAATCATTGCTGTGTTTCCAGCCCACTATTGCAGCCTCTGTGCTGATCTATCTGCTTGAGGGGCTTCCTCAATGAGACGACCACAGTAAATGACAAATGTCCAGGAAGAGACAATGAGTAACTTACTTTCTATACTGTTGTGATAAATGGAGAAAGCGTGGAGTTTGTCATGGATTTCAGTTTACTTGGTTCCACAACCAACACCCATGGTAGCTGCAGTCAAGAAGTCAAAAACACAGCATTGGGTAAAATCTGCTACAAAGCACCGCTTGAAAGTGTTGAAGAGTGAAGATGTCACCTTGAAGACTGAGGCGCACCCAACCCAAGCCATACCAGTTTCCATTGCATCAAATGCAAGCTAAAGCTGGGCAATGAATAAGAAGGACAGAAGAAGAATCGACGCCTCTGAATTGTGGTGGTGAAAGAGAATGTTGAATGTGCCATGGACCACTAAAAGAACAAACAGACTTGTTGTTGAAGAAATACAACCAGAGTGTTCTCCAGAAGCAAGGCTGGCAAGACTGTGTCAAACTTTGGACATGTCATCAAGAGGGATCAGTCCCTGGGAAGGGCTAGGTAAAGCAGCAGGTCGGTGAAAAACAGGAAGACCCTCAAAGAGATGGACTGACCCAGACGCTGCATCAGTGGGCCTAAGCATAAAAATGACTGTGGGCATGGCGCAGGACCAGGCAGTGTTTTCGTTGTGCTGTTCACAGGGTCTCTGTGAGTTGGAACCAACTTGACAGCACCTAGCAACACCAACCTTCTACACTAGTTTCTATTTGTCCAGGTAAGTCTGTGTCGTTCTCCCCGTCACCCTTGCCACTCCCCTAGGAAGGGTGGAAGGATGGAGGGGTGGAGGGTAGGGAGGGTTTTTCTCTGTCATGAATGAGGAAACTGAGGCTGAGAGAGTGGGTACGGCACAGCTGTGGTGCTGGACCAGCTCCAGCCTGTTCTGTTAGTTTTCTGCTTCTGTGTAACGACTGGTGGACTCACTGGCCGCCCCCTACTGTCTTTTATCTGTTTACAGTTCTCTGAGTCAGCAGCCTGGCCACACCATGGCTGGGCTTTCTGCTCATCAGGGTCTCATACAGTCAGAATGAGGTGTTGGTGAGGCTGCCTTCAGCCTGGAAGCTAGGGAGAAAGTTCCATTTCCAAGCTCATTCAGGTTGCTGGCAGTGTTTCATACCTTTCCACCACCAGAGTCTGCCCGCTGTTTCCCACTGACTGGCACCTCCCTCTTCAAAGCTGACCATCGAGAATCTCCCTTGAGTTGAGTACCTGTCTGGCTTCAAATCTCTCTTCAAGAAAAAACTCCATATTTTTAAAGACTCACTTTTAGGTCAGACCGACAAAGGATGATCACCTTATCAACTCAAGTGAGTTGGGACCTCAATTCCATCTGCAAAATCCTTCACAGTGGTACCTAGACTGGTGTTTGAAAAATAACTGGGAGACCTTGTGTGTGCCCACCATAGGGAACAATCTTGGGGGACCACCACACTCCATTTTTGGTGGAGGGACCAGGATTCCACTTACTTAGAGGTTCCTTGTGGTGCTCTGACGTTCTGCGCTTGAGTGGGGAAAGAGAAGATGGCCAGCGGGGAACTGGCACGGTTCCTGCACACCCAGAAGGCGGCAGAGCCACAGGGAGAACCCTGGAGTGGCCCGCCGCCTGTGGGCACGGCACGGAGCAGGACAGTGTTTCATCCTGCTGTGCAGAGGATCTCTGTGAGTCAGAACCAACTCCACGGCACCTAACAACAATGACAACTTGCTTTCCTCACTGCCTGTCACCGTTTTCTCAACCATCACTATTCCTGGGATCAAAGAAGGTGTAACACGGTTTCACAGCAGCCTCCTTATGCAGGCAGGGAGCCCACTTAGGATGGGCTTCCATTCCGATGGCCCATTGTGCGGGGGTTCCTTTTTTAGTTTTCATTGTCACTGCCTTTTATTATTAGTGTCTTTATAAATCAGATCTTTATTTGTCTTTGGGAGTTGGCATGCAAATGACATCAGCAAACCATACACTGCAACTCTGTGAGCAGGCTATGCCACTAATGATAAAAGGTACGTACAGAAAACTGCTGGCTGCAAGGCGGATCGCTGTGACTCTGACACGTCCTCTGGGGAGGAGGGCTACCTCTCACTGTGACAGGGTCTGACTTAAGCTCTGATGCTGTCTGGGCTTTGGAAAGCGCTCCACGTGTTTGGAGCTGTTAATTAACGATCATGACGCTGTTGTTCTTATTTGTATTGCTCTCTATTTGCTCTCAGTGAAAAGTGGAGAGACTGCAAATCCCAAACCCCAAACTAAAAACCAAACTAAAACAAAAAATTATTGCCCTTGAGTCAATTCCAACTCATAATGACCCTATAAGACAAGAAGAAGTGTCCCATAGGGTTTCCAAGGAGCTCCTGGCGAATTTGAACTGCCGACTTTTTGGTTAGTAGATGTAGCACTCAACCACTCCACCACCCGGGTTTTCCTACCAACCCAGGTCCCCAAATTTAGGCCGTGACGTGAGTGCCCTGTCCTGGTACTGAATCACTGCAGTCACCAGCTACCCTGGCTGACTCTCAGGATTCCCGATTGTGAGTGTAAGTCACTCATCTTGTGCACTCTCAGTGGGACCCTCTTGTCGGCTGCTGTGGTGTTGTCCCCTAACTCACGGCAGTCCTGTGGATGACGGGATCTCACTGCGTTGATCCATAGCGTTTTGGTGGGCTGATTTTTGCAAGTAGATCACCAGGCCTTTCTTCCTTGTCTGAGTCTGTAACACCACTGAAACATGAACTGTTCCGCATCGGAGGAACACAGCAGCCTCAGATGACAAGACAGGTGGTGCCTGGTCAATGGGTGCACGGACGTGCCCGGTAGTCCAACTCCAGAGTCTCCTTCATGCTAGGGGGGAGTTCTACCACCAGACTACTGATGCCCCTACTGTGATCCTAACCTGTGGCAGGTGGCCAGGGGGCAGGTTAAGTCAGATCCACAGGACTTGTTGTGATGGTTCACTACAACTCTCCACCGTCCACCTCCCTAAGCAATCCAAGTTAGACTCATCTCTGCAGAAGCCCTCAGGTGCTGTTTCCTGCTTCAGTGCGAAACAGTCTGAACTCACCTTCAGGATGAACTAACGAGCCTCTCAGTCATCTAGTGCTGCTGTGACAGTGATACCACAAGTGGAAAACTTTAAAAAGAGAAATTTATCCTGCCACAGTCCAGTAGGCTACAAGTCTAACTTCCCAGCGTCAGCTCGGGGGAAGGCTTTCTCTGCTGGCTCTGGAGGAAGGTGTTGGTCATTGATCTTCCCGTGGCCTGGAGCTTCACAGGCACAGGGACCCTGGGTCCTTTCCAAAGGATGTGATCTGCTCCCAACACTGCTTCTGGGTGGCCTGAGGTCCCCAACTCTCTGCCATCCTTTCCTTTACATCCCAAGAGAGTACCTCAAAGCATAATACAATGCCACACACGGAGTCGTGCCCCACCAACCCAACCGCTGCCCATTGTCCCTCACCAATATCATAGAGGCAGGGTTGACAGCACCTAGGAACATCACACAATGCCAGGAATCAGGACCGAGCCAAACTGCCACACACGTTTTTGGTGGTATGCAGCTCAGTCAGAACCCTAGTCCATCCTTGCTTCAGCTCAAGGCCCAGCCACCACAGGCTACCTCTGTGAGCGTCCCTTCTGAGCTCTGACATCACAGATGAAACAGGACCTGAGAGGCACTCACTTCCTCTGACTGGCTGTGTTAATATCGTTAAACTGCCTGGTTTTCATTTTCCACCACTTCCCAGCTGTCTGCTTAGCAGTGTTTAAAGCCAAGTCCATTCATTCTTTCCAGTGCTTATTGGCAGCTAGAATAGTTTAATGATCATCTCGTGAGGAGGAGAGAGGGATGTAGATGAGGACAAACCAGAGAGTGATGAGAACAAAGAATTATAAGTTGGAAGAGAAAGGCCAGATGCTAGAGGTGTAATTGAAAACATCATCCCTGCAGAATTACCCTGGTGGAGCTTGCTTACCAAGAAATCTACACGCGCTTCCTAGCTGTGAGTCCACTGGGAGAAAGAAATTCCAGGAGAATGGGGGTAGGGGGCATTCAGTACTCCTCAGCAGCGTTGTCTGACAGCTGAGAAGGTGGGAAATGGTGCACAGGGGGGCTTTACGGTGACTCAGTGGTCCCCTCGCCCTCAGTCAATGGGCCAGCCTGGTGGCATGGTGTTCAAATCTTGGCTAGTTGTTGGTGAGGTCTTTAGAACATCTTTTTGTATTCTCTGAGGGAGAGAAACAGGGTGCCCTGATGTCTCCTCTGTTCTGTCTTCTTACACTGGCAGGCTTCTGGTTTCACAGATGGTGGTGGCTGTTGGGGTAAGTCACTTAGCCATTTCCCTGCCTGCTTCAGCCTTTGAGTGTCCACACAGCTGTCTCAGGCCCCTCAGACACTGCTATCCTGATCCTACCTCACCACAAAGCCAAGCAGCTGTCACCCAGTCCACTCTGATACATAGTCCCCCATGTGTGTCCCGTAAGAACTGCTCCATGGGGCTCTCAGATGGCTGAGGTTTTGGGAAGTACATTGCCAGGCTTGTCTTCTCATGTGCCTCTGGGTAGACTTGAACCTGTAACATTTGGTCAGCAGTGAGTGCATTAATTGCTGGTGCCACCTGGGGACACTGATCTGCCTTTGCAGGCTCCAAATTTCTGGCCTAACTCAGGAGCTGTGTGTGAGACTCTCAATGGCCTCAAAGCTCACATCCGACATCAGAAAGTCCTGTCGACTCGCTGTCTCCCCTGCCCCTTCCTCTGGCCAGGCCCCTCTTCCTCCACAAGACCTCTGGGAATCCAGAGTCCCTCTCCTCCTTCTTGCCTGACCCCTCCTCCCATGTGCTGACAGGTGCCAGAGGAAGGAGCATGAACCATAAATAACAGCATGTGAGGAGCCGACTAACATCCTTCAATGACTTTCCATCCCGCTGAAAGTAACCTTCAAATCTGACCATGGACTTCAAGGCCTTGCTTTCTTGGGGGTCTGCCTCCTCCTCCCTTCTCTTCACAACACATGGCAGGCCCATGCCCACCTGGAGACCTCTGTCTTCCTGGTCCTACTACTAAAGTGCTGCCCTCCAGATGGTTCCATGGCATGTAAGTCTCTGGTCACATGTCAACTGTCCCAGAGAGATGTCCCTCAAATAATAGAAGGTGAGCCCAAGAGTCCCCAAAGCAGTAAGTCTCCTGGGCTGGCACAGGAAACCCTTCCAGTGGTGGCTGGATGACTGGATGAAGGGGTGAGTGAGTGCTCTGACTTCTCCACAGGCGTCACCAAGTGAGCCTGGAGAGCGCAGGTAGGTGTGAGCTCTCAGGTCCAGAGCATCGCAATGCCTGCGGACCGCAGAGTCCAGGCCAGGAAGGATGGGAGCTTCTGGATCTGGTGTGTCCCCTAGGGTAGCCATCAGCTGTGATGGCCTGGTGCTTCTGAGCTTACCTGCCAATCAAAAGGTCAACAGCTTGACTCCACCAGGCGCTCCTCAGCCACCCTACGCAGCAGTTCTACACCGTCCGATTGGGTCTGTGTGAGTTGCAGTTGACTTAGTGGCAGTGCGTTGGTTGATTACTAACAGATTTAACCTGTTGCTGGCTGGTTGGCTCCATGGCAACCTCCTATCAATATCAACAGACTGAAATGCTGCCTGGCTGTGCACCATCTTTGGGGTCTCTGGCCTGCTCAAGGCCAACTCTGTGATCACCTTCTACTCTGAATACCTGCCAGCCTAGGGGCTTATCTTCCAGCACTGTGTCACATGTGACCTGCTGTGATCTGTGGGGTTTTTATTAGCTGTATTTTGGAAGTAGATTGCCAGGCTTTTCTTCCCAGTTTGTCTTAGTCTGGCAATTTTGAGGAAGCCTGTCCACCCTGGGTTACCTTGTTGGTATTTGAAATTCTGGTAGCATGGCTCCCAGCATCCCAGCCACACGGAAGTCACCATGGTGTGACAGGCTGATGGATGAGCTGTGGAGATCTAAATCCAGTCATTCTCCACGTGTGATGTTAGCAATGACGTGTTGTAAATGAAGGAGAGTCGCGCAGTCCATTCCCTGCGACTGTTTCTGAGTTCAGAGGGCAGTTTTGGTCCAGGGTGTGTGTGACACCAGTTAAAACACAGGACTATGTGGCTCTGAGTGTGGCTGGAGGGGTAGACTTGGGGTGCTGTGAGCATAGGAAGGGTCTGGGGCGTGTCCGGCTGGGACTTGGGCGTCCTCTCTCCTGGGGAGGGCAGAGCGATGTGTGCGTGTTTCCTTCAGCGCCTCTTCATTTGTCCACACTGCACTTCCTCTGTGTATGTGGGAAATAGACCCGCAGTCCCTGAGGGAGACAGACAACCCTGAAAATGTCCCAGACGTCCCTCACTAGGCTCCCAGCGCAGTGCAGGGACAGACTGCAGGCCTGCTGCCAGTCCTCCTCCCACCGACACAGGCTACCTTCCGGCTGGCAGGCAGGCAGGGAGGGTGCAGCTGTGACTCCTGACATCACCTCTGCAGACCATCCACAGGGTAACCTGCACACCCTCCTAGAGCTGGGCGTTTGCATACTTTCTTTCATTCATTTATTCATTTTATTGCACATTAGATGAAGGCTTGCAGAACAAAATAGTTTCTCATTGAACACTCAGTATGGATGTTGATTTATGGTGTTGGTTAACAACCCACAAGACGCCAACACTCTGCCTTCTCAACCATGAGTTCCTATTGCCACCCTTCCTGTCCCCTCCTGCCTTTTAGTCCTGGCTCCTGGGCTGGCGTGCTCCTTTAATCTCATTTTGTTTTAGTGGCCTGTCCAATCTTTGGTTGAAGGGTGAACCCTAGGAGTGACTTCCTTGCTGAGTTGAAAGGGTGTCAGGGGGCCACATAAGCAGGACTTCTCCAGTCACAGAGCTGGGCCTTCAGATCAGGCGGCGTGGGACACTGTGGCATAGGTGGAGAGTCACAGGCCTGCTCTGTGTGGCACACCAGCCCGTTTTCTCAGTGTGGTCGGCTAGCAGTGGCCATCAGACAGGAGCCAACAAGAACACTGATTTCGTGGGCGAGCAGGCTTTTCCAGCCCTTGCAGCTAGACCGCAGCTGACATGTGCTGGGTCCAGGGTGGCTGGCAGCACAGAGGCTCCAGACGTCAGGCCCGGCTGAGGAAGGCAGAGCCTCTGGTCCCAGCTCCCGAGCACCAGTATTCAGGAGTGCACACTGGCCTTGCCTCCCTCCTGTCTACCTCGTGGGACCTCAGTGACTCTCCAGATCTCAGATGTCCACCTGATTTCCTCCCAGGCTTCGCTGGCGCTGTTGACGTGTTCAGTGCCAGGCGAGGGTGGTACCCATCCCTGCACCTTACCTGGATCACTCTCTGTCTCAGAGCCTGGCTGAGTCCTTTCTGTCAGCAGCTGATCAAGTATGAAGAGATGCTTCTTACAACAGCCAGTGCGCTGATGCCAGCGGGCTGCCAGGGCTGAGCACAGAGCACTCGGGGGGCTTGGCTGATGCCCTTGTTCTCTGAACTCCATCTCCAGAGTCAACCTGTTTCTAGCGGCTTTTGAGCTGACCCCAACCAGTGGGGACCCTGAGTGTAAGAGCAGGACTGGCATTTCAGTAGTTATGGTTTGGGGAAGTCGCCTGCCTGACCTCACTTCTCAGGCTCCTTGGCGTGGACTCCAACCTCCAGCCCTTCATTCAGCAGCTGAGTGTGTGGTTGCTCAGGAGCCCTGGGGGCTCAGCAGTTCAAGCAGACGGCTGCTACCACAAAGGCTGGAGGTTCGAACGCAGCAGCTGCTCCAAGGGAGAAGTAGGGTGCTGGCTGCTCCTGTCAAGATTCCGACTCGTACTGACTCCATGGGACAGAGCAGAACTGCCCGCTGGGGTTTCCAAGAGCACCTGGTAGATCTGGATCTGAACTACCGACCTTTTGGTTGGCACCTTAGCTCTTAAGCACTGTGCTATCAGGGTTTCCTCCATAAAGCTTAGAATTCTGCAAACCCTGAGTTGTTGCTGTCCTGACATGCTACCATCAAGTGGCTTCTGGCTCACAGTGACCCCGTGTAAAATAGAACAAAGCCCTGCCTGGTCAGGTGCCGTGCCCACAGCCACTGTCGGGCTCGAGGCCACTGTTGCGGCCACTGCGTCAGTCCGTCTGACTGAGGATCTTTCTCTTTTTCACTGTTTACTAAACACGAAATTGTTCTCCAGGGACTGGTCCTTCCTGACAACACATCTGTAGGAATCCTATCAGGCAGTTCTATTGTGTCCTAGAGGGTCGCTCTGAGTGCGCATGACCCTGTGGCGATGGGTGTGGTTCAGGTGTCACCGTTGGCACCCCTGAGGGACTCCAGGAGGTGGGCAGTAAAAAGTCACATGGTGGCCTCCTCGGCTTCCCTGAAGAGGTCCAGAAGTACCCCTGCAGTAGTTCAACTTGGATTTCCAGGGTGCTCGTGTGGGAGGAGGGGTGGAGGCGAAAAGACGGACACGGCAGTCCGAATGAACCCCTTGATGTCTGCTGCCCAAAGAGGAAGGGGGAGCGCCTGGCAGACCCGAGGCTCCGCTCAGCGGGAGGGCAGCAGTGAGCACGGCCCCACCTCACATCTACCTCCCACATGCCTTCTGTTCCTAAGAAAACTGAGGGCCGTTGCCATGTGTTTGCCCTGTAAAAGGGCTTCCCCTGCCCAGTCTGTGTGGCCATTTTTCATGGCCTTGGGAGGCTGCAGTCGCTGCCACCACCAGTGCCACCACCCTAGAGAGACTCCAACTAGCTGAGCTCCATGCTGACCAATGTTGGCAGCCGGCCACCTGTCAGCTGATACAAACTTCGGGGTGGCTGGCCTGAAGGTCTGGGCAACAGTAGACCAGGGAAGACTTCGGGCCACCTGAATCTGATCCTCATCCCGTTTTCTGATGAGCACTTCATTCACTTTTGGCCCAGAGTCTGTGTTTTCCTTGGGTTTTGCATCATTTATGAGGTTGCGTGGATACACTCTTAACAAAACATCGTCTGTAATCAAACGCGACTCACAGAAGAAGGAAACGCATGCCAACTCCGACTAATCTTCGCCTTTATGGGAATAGCTGTTTGCCCCAAATGATTAGTCAGACATCTGTGTCAACACCCGCGGAGCTGCAGATAGACGTGGTGTTAATTGCTGCGTTCACAGCACTGCCAGCTGTGCGCAGAGAGAACCACCAACCGCAGACAAGGTCTCCACACAGCTCTTCGAGTAGAAGCCCTTCTCCTAATTAATTCTAATAATTGAAGACACAGGTGTTCGCATGTTATGTGAGTGTGTCTGTGTGTCTGTGTGTGCTGGGTTCGAGAGTTTTGCCTTGATCACAGGAAACTTTTAATAAAATGACCACAGTCTCTCCTATACCAATGACACATTAGTCTGGAAAGAGCATTGTTTCCCCTCCCTGCTACACAGAGGTCGTTGTCCTGTGTCACCCCTCTAGTCCAAGCACCACCTGCCCATCCTGGATCTGATTCTGTTATTTTGCTTTCCTTGGTTAAGGATGACAAGATCCTGCAGGCACTGCATCTGCTGTGAAGCGTTCTATACCGGAGTCAACATCTGTGCTGACTGTTCGCCACACCACAACAGTTGTTTCCCACGCCACAACAGTTTCCAGTGTTTGCCGTGTGGAGCTTGTTTCTCCAGCCAACTGTAAACCCAGCCACCAGGCTGCCTGCCGTCCTCAAGAGTGCGGTCACTGCTCGGGGGGACCGAGGGGCTGTGGGGGCCCTACCTCCAGAGAGAAGGTCTCCTTTTGGCACTAAGCCTTCACCTTGGGCTCCAGGTTCCTCTCTGATGGAGGCGTTTCATTCATTCCTGGCAGCATTTTACATTTATCATCTCTCTTCTGAGTCCCTGGGTGGTGTGAGCAGTTGATGCATTCAGCTGCTAACCTGTAAGTTCTCATGAAGGAAGAAAGACCCAGTCATCTACTTCTGAAAAGCCCGCCACTGAAAGCCCGTGGGGCGCCACTCCATGCCGACAGTGGGGGGGTCATCAGGAGTCACAAGAGAGGTGAATGCATGTAGACACGCGGCTAGCATGCACGGGCAGCTGGGCGGTTTGCTCCGATTGACAAAGTCACAGATGCACCCAGTGAAACCAGGACCCCATTCACAGCCCAGGGTGAGGCGGGTGCTTCTCCCCCGCTGCTTTCCGGTACCACTAACTCAGTGCCCTCTGGGCATTTAATCCAGTCCGAATTAATGGGAAGCCCCCGCTGTGGCTGGGGTGAGCGACGTCTCTGTTTTATCAGCTGCGCTGTGGGCATGGGGGTTTTCAGAAGCCCTCAGCAGAGACCACCACAAAGCCCTTGATTCATCAGATCCACTCTCTTGAAGCCCAGAGACAAATTCCCTGAATTTAATGAAATGAAGTCTTAAAAGAAATGAGTTTTTCTCCTTACACGTCTGTTCCTGTTGGACTTGGCACCTTGTCAAGGCCCTGAACTGTGGGATGGGAGAGGAGCTGACTGAGATAGTCCAGGCTCCGGTTCCCATGGATTCTTTCAATTAATAATGCTGATTGGCTGGGACCCAGCTGCAGACTTGATCACATTCTGGACATGAAGCTTTTGCCATTTCTTTCCTTGCATCTGCCTTTCTGCTTTGTAAAGGTCCATCTACAAGGGCAGTTATCAGGCAGATACTCAGGGAAAACATCTCAACTGTATGAAGATAACAGCCGGCGTTGTTCTTAGTCCTGTTGGCTAGACCCTGACTCCTGGCAACTCTCTGTACAGCAGAGTGAAATGTCACCTGGCCTTGCACTGCGTCCCTGGTGGTGGCCACTGTGTCTTCTGAGTGCCCTGTAACCCAGGCACTCATCTTCTAGCGCTCTATCTGACAGCATTCCGTTGTGATCCACAGGGTTTTCACTGCCTAATTTTCAGAATTAGGTTGCCGGGCCTTTCTCCCTGGTCTGTCTTCATCTGGAAGCACCACTGAAACTTGTCCAGCACAGGTGACCCTGCTGGTGTCTGGTGCACTGGTGGCATAGCTTCTGCCGTCACAGCAGCATGAGAGTGACACAGTGTGACAAGCCGTCTGATGGGGATGGCAAAACCTGTGCGAGGACACTGAATCACAGTCTCTTTTTGTGGAGAAAGCACTACCAGGGCTGATGTTTGTCTGATCTGGTTTCCCACCAGCTCCCACTGCCTCCACATTAGAGAGCTTTGGACCTGGTCCCCTGGATTTTCTCTTTGTGTGTTCTGCCGAAAGCCCCAGACCATTCTGGTCCTTGTAGATTTCGCTAAGCAGAGCGTTTATCTCTTACACCTCCCGGGAGAGGCCATTGCTTTTGCCTTTATTTCAGTGTTGGCGGAGCGTGGAGGCTGACAGTCTTCCAAGGCTCCACAACCTTGCCCTCCTGTGTGGACCACTGTGCCCACTGTTACTAGTAGTGCTGGGCCCTGAATGTCTACCTTAGACTGGAAGTTGTCAGCACAGACTGCAGAGGTTAAGTCTTTAAGGATGCAGATCTATGTATCAACACTCAATTTACAGGGGACTCAGGTGTGCCAGGGGTAGGCTCCTAGGCTCAAACAAGCTTCACAGGAATGGAAGTGCTTATGAGTCTTTTTCTCAGTTGTTTGATGGTGACCAGTACCAAACAGCTGCTGTTAAGTCATCTCCAACTCGCAATCCTGAGTGTGTCAGAGAAGAAACTCTGCTCTGTGGAGTTTTCTGCAGCTGATTTTTCAAATGCAGGTTACCAGGCCTTTCTTCTGAGGTGCTGCTGGGCTGGAACCCCCAGCCTTTGGGACAGTGGCTGAGTGTGCGAACCCTTTTCACCCCCAAGGATGCTCAATTTTGATCTGCTGACCCTTTTATTAGTCAAGTCCTCAGAAAACTGGCAGAAATCAATTTCAGTCTCTTACTGAGGCTCAAGCTGCTGTTGAATTGAATCTGCAGCACAGGACTCTGCCTGTGGAGTCCACACCCTGCTCACCTGCAGAGGGACTCAGGCAAGGACGTGCGACGACAAGCTGGTTACATGTCTCAGCTGCCGTGTTCACGTTATCACTGTAGCTTCGATGTTGGTGCGGAGATGAGAGCGGGGGTGCTGAATTCTGAGGGCAATCACACAGATCTCCCGTTGGTTACTGAATTCACTCATTTGAATAACATATGCCCATTCTCCAGGAGCTAGCTTCCAACTTTTTTGGTGGGGTGGGGGTTGGAATTGAACTTCCTGGCTGGCTGGCAGCTAGTTAAACTGAGCCATTCAGAAATTATCACAGTTTCCTCAATCTCTTTCTTAAAGTGTCCAGGTTGGGTGAGTCCGTGGCACATCCATATTTCTAGAGTGACTGATCTCCCAGTTACTGAACTTACATTATCATTTTACTTTGAATATACAGTTCTCATATGAAAGTAAGCAGATTAGAAGTTTGTTCTCTAACAATTCTGGTTGCATCTTTTCCTCGTGATACCTTTGTTAATTTTTGCCTCCAAAGGACTGGATAAACATGTTTTTACAGCACTTTAGTTATGTAGGCAGTTAACATGCGTGGCTGCTGAATGAAGCATTGGTGGCTGAATCTGTCTGGAAGCACCTAGGAAGAGAGGCCTGGTGATCTCATTCCCAAAATCAGCCCCTGAAAACCCTAGGGTGTGCACCTCTATTCTGACCCACTCAGGGTCACTGTGAGTCAGGGGGGACTTGACAGCAACTACTTTATAGTACCCTAAAAGTATTCCCACATCTTAGAATAAATAGAAAAGACAGGTAAAAATAAACTAAGAAGTCAACGAAACTTGGTCATTTTCATTACTGTTGACTTTAAATCTGCCCATGAAAGAGAGGAAGGACAGCTGCAAAGAAGACAAGACAAGCGGAGAGAAACACCGGACCCTTCAGCATGCAGCCACAAGGGGCACAGCAGAGAACAAGGAGCTGTGTTCTTGCAGTCTGCAGAAGGGGTCTGCACTGATTCGGGGGGCAGAGGCCCCCTCCTTCAAGGGTGTGCTGAAATGACGGCGGGTGGAAGCACAAGCAGGAATCAGCGAGCGAGGGGAGCGAGGGGAGCCTCCCGGGCTGGGGACCAGAGTCCCTGTACGTGCAGTGGCTGCCTGGGGCCTGACTCCATAACAGTCCACTCGAGAGGTGAGCTGGGATTCTGGCCAGCTCCACAAGCTACCTTCCAGTGCACGTACTGGACACCCTAGTGGTGTAGCGGTTAAGATCCACAACTGCTAACCAAAAGGTTGGCGGTTCAAACCCACCAGGCTCTCCTTGGCAATGCTATGTGGAAGTTCTACTCTGTCCTATAGGGTCCCAATGAGTCAGAATTGACTCGATGGCAATGAGTTTGGTTTGTATACATTCTGGCCTGATGCTGCGGTCCTGTTTACTCTGATATCCCCCACCTGCCCATGGGAACTTGGCTCCCCCTCAAGCACTGACAGGTCCCGCTCTTCCACACACACCAGTGCAGAGGAGCCTCTTTACCTGAGTCCTGTTGGTCTGTGTTTCTGTCACTCCTACCAGATGGTCCATGAGTCCTCTCCACCTCTGAGTCCTTTGCCCTAACTGACTACAGAGTTTGTCACATAATCAGGGCCCCTGGTGATGCAACCAGTTTGTGTTCCATGACTCAAGTTTGGTGGTCTGAATTCACCCAACAGCACTGCTGAAGAAAGACCTGGCAAACAGCATCCCCAACAAAATTAAGCCAAGAAAACCCAACAGATCAGTTCTACTCCCTTACAAACGGGGTTACCACCCACTGGCATCGACTGATGGCAAAAGCTACGGTTTTGGTTTGGGCACTTGGTAGGTGCATGGTGGACGTTAATGAAGTGGATAAAAGAAACACTGTAAAATGGCCCACACATGAAGTCTGCAGGCAATACATGGTAGAAAAAGGTGAGAGCTCATCTGCAATCATCAATGGAAAAGTTTTCATCAAGAGGAAGACTCAACATGTCATGAGCCTTTGATGAAAAATAACCACACACTTTAAAATTTCATTGTTTTAGCAATGAGAATTTCCTAACCCACCTGGCCAGAAATGAAAGTGGACTCCTTTCCCGCAGGATGGGGGTCCAGCCCCTCTCTCACCCTGGCCTCCTCTACGGGTCCGGCCTGCTTCTCGGCTGTCGATCGCTCATGGTGTCTTCCCCACTGCCTCTCCCGTTCCTCCATAGGGCAGTAGGCTTCACTGTCTGCTCATCTATCCCCTCTGCAATGGTGGTCTGTTTTCTCTCCCTTCCCCTTACAAGCCATCTTGTCTCCTGTCATGTCTACAAGCACTTACAGGCCTTCCTCTCCTCCCGAGATCCTTACACCTCCTCAGGCTAGCGCTCCCCCAACGCAGCTGGGCAGGCCAGCTCATCGTTGGGAGGGTGAGATCACTGCGGCTTGTCTACACAGCTGTGTAGCTGGCAGGGCCTAGGAACTTCTAATCCTGCTCCTCATGCTGAAGCTGACATGTCAGACTCAAATCCACTTCCCAGGCATACCCACATGCTTGGAAGCATGACCCATTCACAGGGAAGTCAAAATACAAGTCACCTAACTGCCTGTAACCCCACTACTCACTTCCAAAGCTTCCCGTGGACGCCACAGCCTTGATAGAGGCCTGTCTCTCCCCAGGATCCTCCCGATCAGTGTCGCGAGTGGCTGCTCTTATGACCACCATGGAAAGTGGTGGTGATCTCCATGGACAGGACTTGGCTGCGTGTGGTGGGGCTTCTCTTAAGATGATGAAGGTAGCGGTCGCCATTCTGTGGTAGGGGAGACAAGCTGGTGTTGATCACTCTCTTATGGCACTAGACACACATAATTTGGAATCTGGTGCTGAAACCAGACCCGTAGATTGAGTTCAAACCAGAAAAATGTCACGGGCATGCCAGAAGGCGTAAGTCATAAGGAGGGCTAAGGGGCTGGTCTGTTACTGGACTCGGTCCATCCATGGTCAACACAGCCATATGTTGGCTGAGGTCTGGATAAAGGAAGGACCAAAGCTGTCACAATATTCCCACTGCTTGTTACAGCCACCACGGGCTGCTGGGGCAGAAAGTGACGGTCAAGCTAGACTACGATTGAGGAGGTTGGGCCAGCTGCTCAAGGTCATACAGGCTTAGGACCAGACACCAGGTTGGCCCCAGGCCTGGTCTCCTCACCATCTTTCCTTATCACAGGGCAGAGCAATGAGTGCAAGACGAGAAGAGATGCTGGTTCGTGGTCTTGGTGTTGTTGTTTGGTTCTGTCCAGTTGGTTCTGACTCCTGGTGGCCCTGTGTCGTCCTCCTAATCACTTCTGCATCTGAGCCCATCGTTGCTGCCCCTGTGTCACCCCACCTCCTCAAAAGTGTCCTTCTCTCTGGCTCACCCTCTGCCCAGTGTCTGAGTTACCTAGTGCTGCTATAGCAGTAAATACCACAAGTGGGTGGCTGTGGCAAAGAGAAATTCATTTCCTCACAGTGAGTCAGCTGAATGCTCTAATTCAGGGTGCCAGCTTTAGAGGAAGACTTTCTCTCTCTGTTGGCTCTGGAGGAAAGTCCTTGTCCTTAATCTTACCTTGGCCAAGGAGCTGCTCAGGTGTAGGGACCCTGCGTCCAAAGGACGTGCTTTGCTTCCTGTCCTGCTCTCTTGGTGGTGTGAGTTCCCTCTGTGTTTCTGCTCACTTCTTTCTGTTATAGCCTGTGAGGTGGCCTCGAGACACAAAGCCGTGCTATAGATAGACCTGCCTCACCAATACAACTACCAGTCATCCTCCCTCATTAATACCATAAACACAAATCAAACCAAACCCAATCCTGTTGGGTCAGTTCTGACTCATTGCAACCATACAGGACATAGTAGAACTCCCTCATATGGTTTCCAAGATTTTTCACTGACATTGCAGAGACAGGATTTACAACAGAGGAAAACCACGTGATAGTGGGAATTATGGCCCTGCCAAACGGATGCACATTGCTTTGGGAGGACGAAATTCAATCCACGACACCAAGAATGATGTCCTTCTCCAGGGTGTGGTCTCTTCTGACAACATGTCCAAACTACATTAGGCAGAGTCTCACCGTTCTCACTTCTAAGGAACACTCTGGCTGTACTTCCTCCAAGACAGATTTGTTCATTCTTCTGGCAGGCCATGGTGTAGCCAACCTTCTTCACTAGCCCTGTAATTCAAAGGAATTGATTCTTCTTTGGGCTTCCTTTCTCCCTGCCCAGTTTTCACATGTGTATGAGGTGACTGAAAATACTGTGGCTCTAGACACTTCACCGCTGTCCCCTACGACACTGTCAGGGACTTGCTGTGGTTCTGCACTTGTTGGAAATTTCACATTGCAGCATCATCTACAAGAAAAAAGTAACTTGTCTTAGGTACCCAAGAACAGAGAAATGAGAACTCATAAATAATTAAAGCCCAGCCCAGTGGCGTCCAATAAATGATTACGTGGCTGATATGCACGGAGTGGTGTCTTCAGCACTCCCCTTACCCCTCTCTTCTTCCAGTGGGCTATCTCCGAAGCTGTCCTGTTCTTCTACGAGCCAATACCCATGACAATATTGAATAATCCAGGGATGGGTACACATCTCATTGTTGAATATCACTATGGCCATCTTGACCCAGGCCAGAATGATGGAAGGAAAGACTGGGGGCATGTCACAAGGACACAGGAGCCAACGAGAAGGGCTCCCACTGGCCAAACTTGGGACAACTTTCATTCTAAAATCTGTAGGGACAAAATAGTACCTGCAGAATGAGAAACCAAACCCTCTCATGATGGGTGACAAAAGCCCGCTAGTTCTAGTCACATGAGGGTATGACAAGGAAGTTTGCAAACTCACCCTAGAAAAAAGTGCTACACATTCTATTGTTGAATGTCACCACAGTCACCTTCAGGGTACTCCCCTTGGAAAGCTATGCACTGACCTAGTTCACCCTTCAAAGCAATTTTGTCCCATATGGCTTTCAAGGTTTATCATTAAATCTTTTTCTGGAATGGCCCCCAGAATTGTCATCATATTACCCTCAATGTCCTGAATGTCATCCAACTGTCTTCCTTTCAATATTTCCTTTATCTTCAGATAAAAAAAGAGTCATTGGGAGCCAGATTCAGTGAGTAGGGAGGGTGTTCCAATACAGTTATTTGTTTACTGGCTAGAAAGTCCCTCACAGACAGCTATAGAATTAAATTTGCAAACTTGCCACTGTGCCACTGTGCACAATGGCCATTCCAGAAGGAGTTCCAAAATTGCTTTGAAGGGGGAACTAGTTGCTGCCATCAGTGCATGGCTCCTTAGGGGAGCACTTTGAAGGTGACTGTAGTGACATCCAGCAATGAGGTATGTAGCATTTTTTCTAGGAAGAGTTTGCAAGCTTAACTGGTGGACTTTGTTTATTGGTTAGGCTGTGGATATTTCTACACACATATTTGTATGTGCAACATGTATATTTATATATATCTGTATATATATTGTTATACAAATACAATATGTATATGTTATAATACATACATACACACATACACACAGACACACACAAGTATATATAAAACACAATACATATGAACACAGAGCAGGGCAAAGTCACAGAAGCTTCTTAGACACATCCAAACACACAGAGGGACTGAGTTACTGGGCTGAGAGTTGGGAACCATGGTCTCACGGGACATCCAAGTTAATTGATATAACATGGTTCATAAAGAAAATGTTCTACATGGGATTTCAGTGAGCGGTGTCTGGAGTTTTAGAAGCTCGCAAGTGGCCATCTAAGACACACCTCTTGGTCTTGTCGCATTCACAGCAAAGGAGAATGAAGAACACTAAAGACTCTGGGAAAATATTAGTCCAAAGGACTAATGAACCACTTGAACCACAGATGTCACCGGCCTGTGCCCAGGAGAACTACATGATGCCCTGCTACTACCACTGACTACTCTGACAGCAATCGTAGTGCAGGGTCCTGGACAGACCGGAAGAAAATTATAGCACAAGATCAAATTCACACCCACGCAAAAGACCAGATTCACTGGTCTGACAGAGACTGAAGGAACCCCCAAGACTGTGGCTGCCACTTGCTACCTCAGAACTGAAGCTACTTCTAAAGTTTACCTTTCACCCAAAGATTAGGCAGGCCTATGAAGCAAACATCTTTAATCCCAAATCTACTTTTGTCTCTATGCGTTTGCCTATTCTCCATATTTATTATAAGTTATTTAAAAATATTTTATTTTACTTTCTTGTGTTACAGGTAAAAGTTTGCACAGGAAATCAGGTTCCCGTTTAACAATGTTGATTCACCGTGTTCCATGACATTGCTACAGTTTTTACCATGTGTTAGCGTTCTTGTTGTTTCCATTCTGCTTGTTCTGTTTCCAGTGCTGCAGCTTCTCTAAACTGCCTTGACCTCTGTCTTTGGTTCTGGGTAAATTTTGACCATCTGGTTTCCTACAGTTGAAATTTCGTACGAATTTAATCATGCAGTATTGTATCCCACACTATTCTCAGGGTTTCTTCATTTTTCGTTTTTCCTCTTTTCTGATTTTTCTTCTGAGGGGGACCCAACAATTTGTCTCTTCGCTTTCACTGATCCTGTCTTTCACTGCTTAAATCTGCTCCTCAGACTTTTTAATAACACTGTCCATTTCTGAAATCTCATTGTTTAACTTTTGGATTTCTAATTTTTGTTTTTGTATGATTTACAGGCACCAATTTATTTTGACTTTTATTCCTGTGTCATTTTTCTGAATTCTTCCACTGTTTTGCCTGTATTTTCTATGGTTCTTCTCCTTTTTCTGTGAAATTGTCTGCTTTTCCTTATTTATGTCAACTTTTTGCTCCAACTCTCAGCTCTGAATATGAGACATTTGACCCCTATCAGATAGCTCCAGTGCCTTCTCTTCGATGGGAAAGTTACCTGGTTCTTTGTTCTAGATGCCTACAGCAGCCACCCTGTCCTGTTATTTCTAATGTTTTGATATTATCTGCTCTCTTAAGGACATTCAGTACTTTTTTTGAACATTCAGAAATGACTCCAAAGCCACTAAGCAATGCACAGCCCACTTAGATGGGGTAGAGATGGCATTCAGTGCCAGCTATTCAGTAAACAGGAAGAGGAGGAAAGTAGAGTGAGACAAGAAACCAAAAAATTAAGAAAAAGAAAATCATGCCCCCAGGGGTCCCAGGAGAGCAGCTGTGGTAAGTGGCTTGCAAGCCACATAGTGCAAAAGGGTAACAGTCGGTGAGTCTGTGTGAAGGGGTGACAATCGGTGAGTCTGTGTGAAGGGCCCTACAGATGTTCTCTGTAATGTTCATGTGACTTTTTCTCTAACTTTGAAGTATTTCCTTACAAAATGTTAAAAACAACATCACCAGAGCAGTGCACTTTATCCCAAAGAATGAAAACTAGGAACACGGAGGACCAGGGCCTCCTGGGCGGCTCAGGCCACCAGATGTGTTTCTGGGTCCAAGTGTTCTCAGTTTCCGGGTCTTTGCACTCATATGCATTAGTTTGGCAGCAGCCTAGCCTGATGCCACCTTTGTCTCTGACCTTGGTGTCCCTGATGATCTCCCCAGCCAGAACACCTTGATCAATTAGCCGACAGGTAACGGAGTGTGAAGAGAGCCCAGCTGTGTGTCCACAATAGGGCACAGCTCTTGTATACTCTCAGAAAAACTACAAATAAACAAAAGCACAAGGGACTTTCTTTGATCTAGGAGACCGTCAAATAATACGGGATGTTGGAAACAAAGGTATTTTAAATACTACAGGGACCTTGGAAACTCTGGTGGTGTAATGGGTTAAGTGCTACACCTGCTAACCAAAAGGTCAGCAGTTCAAATCTACCAGGCACTCCCTGGAAACTGTAGGGGGCAGTCCTACTACAGCCTCTAGGGTCACTATGAGTCAGACATGACTTGATGGCTGTAGATTTGGTTTGGTTTGTTCTCTCTCTCTCTTTCTCTTTCTTTTATTGTGATTAAGTGAAAGTATACACTCCAAATTAAGTTTGCAAGGTTTTTTTCCTTTTTATTTTTCAATGAGGACCTTGAAAAGTGATTAGAGCACTCAGTATTGACTGATGTTAGCTGAAGTCAAGTGAGTAGAAAGAACTTTTAAAACCACAGTCTGTAACTAAACCCCCAAATGTAGGAATAATAATAATAATAATAGAATCTAGGTTCTTAGACACCAACATTTAAACGATGCTTTCTTTTAAATGAATAATGTAGGATCACTGTACATTCAGAAGCCAAGAGGTCCTCTAGGTTAACCGACAGCTGCGTTGTGCACACTCGTCTGTCCAATCAGTGTGACACTGAGGGCTGGGAAAGGTTCTCAAAGTGGGGTCTCCTGAAGGGTAGCCTCCGCATCACCTGGCAAGTGGTTAAAAATGCAAATTTCTAGGCTCTACTCAGCTTTGGGAACAAGAACCCTGGGTGTAGGGCCCAGTGCATTGTATTTTAACAAATTCTACAGATGATTACGGTGCCTATTCTGGTTTTACAACTACTAGACTACATAGGTCTCATTTCCCAGTTTTGATTTCCACTGCAACGTCAATAGCTCAAGAAGAAATATTTTAAGCCAGATCTATCCCTCACCTGCCATTCATTCATCAGTTTGTCATACAGTGGTGGCTTGTGTGTTGCTATGACCCTAGAAGCCATGCCACCAGTATTTCAAATACCAGCAGGGCCACCCTTGGTGTCCAGGTTTTAGCAGAGCTATGGACTAACACAGACTAAGAAGAAAGACCCGGTGATCCACTTCTAAAAACATCAGCCAGTGATGTCATTATGAATAACAGTGGAACAATGTCTGACACATGGGCAGGAGATGTGGCCCTCAGGCTGGAGGGCCCTCAAAACGTAACTGGTGAAGAGTTACCCCCTTAAAGGAGAACCTCCAGAAAACCCATTGCCACTGAGTTGACTCCAATTCACAGGACCCTATAGGACAGAGCAGAACTGCCCCAGAGAGTTTCCAAGGAGTGCCCTGGTAGATGTGAACTCCAACCTTTTGGTTAGCAGTTGTAGCTCGTAAGCACTACAACTCCCCTCAAAGTGGAGCTGACCTTAAAGATATGGAGTAAAGCTTTAGGGACCTTTAACTGTGGATGTGACACAAGTCAAAACTGGGACAGACCAGCTGCAAAAGTCCATTAACAATCAGAACATGACACGTAAGAAGTATGAATCTAGGAAAATTCAAAGTTATCAAAAATGAAATGGAATGCATAAAAATCAACATCCTGGGCCTTAGTTTCCCCAAGTGTCTGTTGGCTTGTCTTACTGTGGAGGCTGGCATGTTGCTATGATGCTGGAAGCTATGCCACTGGTGTTCAAGTTCCAGCAGGGTCACTTATGGCAGACCGGTGCCAGCTGAACTTCCAGACTAAGATAGACTAGAAAGAAGGACTGGCACTCTATTTCTGAAAATAATTATCCAATGAAAACCTTACGAATAGCAGTGGAACACTTTCTGATATAGTGCGGAAGATGAGTTCCTCAGGTTGGAAGGCACTCAAAATACAGCTGGGGAGGAGATGCCTTCTCAAAGTAGAATTGAGCTTGATAATGTGAGTGGAGTCAAGCTTTCAGGACCTTCGTCTCCTGACATGGTATGACTCAAGAGGAGAAGAAATAGCTGCAAATACCCATTAATAATCAGAATGTGACATGTACCAAGTATGAATCCAGGAAAATTAGAAACACTCAGAAAGGAAACAGGATGCAGTGGAGTGATATTGACTGTTCTGAATGAGACAATCACACGGTCTGCTATGCCAGAAATGACACCTTGAAGATAAATGGTGTTTTATTCATCATCGAAAAGAGCATTTCAAGATCTATTCCTGCAGCGCAGCATCGTCAATGATAGGACAATATCCATACACCTACAAGGAAGACCAGTTAAGATAACCATTATTCAAATTTGTACACCAATCACTAAGGCCAAAGGTGAAGAAATTGAAGAATACTATCAACTTCTGCAGTCTGAAGTTGATCAAACATGCAGTCAAGATGCATTGATGATTCCTGGTGATTATAATGTGAAAGTTGGAAACAAAGCAAGAATGGTACTTGGAAGATATGACCATGGTGATAGGACACCAGAAACCTCGTGACAGAGTTTTGCAGGACCGAGGACATATTCCCAGATTCATTGCAAATATCTTTTTCAACAGCATAAATGGCGAACAACATTGTAAGACAATAGGTGGTGCAGGCCACATTCCTTTACACCGGATCGGGGGTGCGACCTTAGTCAGGGTGTTACAATCCCATCCTAATCCTCTTTAACATAAAATGACAATCACATAGTGGAGGATGATTGCATAGTACTGGAAATCATGGCCTAACCAGGTTGACATATATTTTGGAGGGACACAATTCCATCTATGAAAACAAGATATCAAACCATGTAAGAAGCACCGAGGAAAGAAGCAAAGGATACATAGACTCACTGCACCAAACACAAGTGGTCAGTTTTAACCATTTCCGGAGGTAACATGTGATCAAGAGCCAACAGTGCTGAAAGACGACTTCCAAGCTACGCTGCAGGCACTGGCAGTATACTTACTCAGTCTGCACGCTGATCAAATAATCCAGGAAGCTGGACTGTATCAAGAGGAACTGGACATCAGAATTAGAGAAAGACTCAGTAACCTGTGTCATGCAGATGACACAACCTTGCTTGCTGAAAAGGGAAGAGGATTTAGTGATTAAGATCAAAGACCAGAGCTTCAGTACGGATGACACTTCAACATAAGGGAAACAAAAGTCCTCACAACTGGACCAATAGGCAACATCATGATAAACAGAGAAACTATTAAAATTATCAAGGATTTCATTTTACTTGGATTTATAATCAATGCCCACATTTCCCTGGTTTTGTTCTTCTAGAGAGCCTAGCCTAAGACAAGTATCAAAGCAGGAGATTTATCAGACCCACTAATCAGGGTCTTTTGGAATGTCATTCCTCCCTATATCTCCCTCTGCCCTGGTTGAGGGGCTCCCATTTGCAGGGGTTCAGGGAAGTGCTTTCTTCCTGGGTCTGCCAGGACTGTCATCTCACTGCCTGGTGCCAAGATACTCAACCAATACCCCAAGAAGGAATGAGTCAGGGAACAAATGGACTCTCTTGTCTCCATCTATGTTTGAAATGAGTTGAAATTTACACTGTAAATCAGAAATATCTTGCAGGCATTTTTCAGAGTTTCTGGCCTTTCTGCATGCTCAGCTCCCTCTGCAAAGCAGGCAATGAGATAACGACACTGATGGTGATAAAGTGAGATAGTGAAGAAGGAGACAATTCTTCGAAATCCAGTGCCAGGGGCTCTGACACTGCCACACCCACTGCCCAGAATGCAATCCCTACGGAACTTGGATGGAAAACTCAGAAAAAGGATTTGCATAAGCGGCAAGTTCATATATGTAGGAGAACTGAAATCAGCATTGAACACTAATGACGCAAGACTAGATAAGTTATGGAATGATATCAAGGACATCATACATGAAGAAAACAAGAGGTCATTAGAAGGGCAAGAAAGAAAGACAAAACCAAAACCGACGTCAGAAGAGACGCTGAAACTTGCTCTTGAACATCGAGTAACTAAAGTGAGCAAAAGAAATGACAAAGTAAAGGCTGAACAGATTTCAAAAGGTCTTTCGAGAAGACAAAGTGTTATACTGACATGTGCAAAGAGCTGCAGATAGAAAACCAAAAGGGAAGAACACACACAGTGTTTCTCAAGCTGAAACAAATGAAGAAATATTCAAGAGTTTAGCTGCGGGGGCGGAGTCAAGCTGGCGGACTAAGCCCACGTCTCCTTCTATCCCTCTGGAAACCAAGACCTGAATTGACAAACAGAGCCTTCTGATCACCTAATCAGCCTCAGGACATGGCACAGAGCTGTTAATTGGGACTTCATACCACTCAGCGAAAACCCTCCTCTCTTTCGCTGACTCCCACTCCTGGCTAGCCCCGGCTCTCAACGACGGAAGGTAAACGCACCATTGTGACTTTTTTTCCCTCTGTCTCGGCTGGCGGGTGGAGCTGGGCCTTGCCTGGCAGCTGGACTCAGACGCGCTGCTGGGGGGATAGGCAGGCAAAATTCCCATATTCTGAGAGCCAGGCTCGGGACTCTGTTAATCCAGCCACTTTGAGCCTTTCATTTTGTAGCTGCCTCAGTGGGGTTTGCGTGGAGCTCCGCGGTCAGGGTGCAGGACGCCATGTTGGTACCGAGATTTTAGCAGGACCTCATTCTTAGCCTGGGAGCCAGCGCCTGCAAACGGGATAGCACTTCTCTGTCAGAAAAGTAGTGATTTTGCACAGTGCTGCCTACATTGGAGGCCCTGCAACAGAATCAGAGGAATCACTGCCTCTAGGCACCTTTAGCCCCCCTGTCTGCTGCCTGTGTGGAGGACGCCATCTTGGATACGGTGGCCGCAGCTGGACCTAATACTTAGCTTGGGAGCCAGAGCCTGCCCACAGGAGAGCACTTTTCTATCACAAAACCAGTACTCGACGCAGTGTTGGCTAAGGCTAGGCCCTGTCAGCAGAGGCCAACAGGGCAGTAGCATTGCTGTATTCTGAACTAGTTTGTTATCATCTGTGGTTGGATATAGTGGCGCTTACTTTGTCAGATGAGAAGAGGGACCTCTACACCTGAAAACCTAACTGACTTGTGAACTGGTCAGACACCTTTTGCTTTACATTTGAAGACAGCCTAGAGAAACATTTGCAATCCATCCTCACAGTACCTCTTCCAGCCTCTATATACTCACATGGGACCCAAAAAGCAACAGACAATTGTGGCATACAAGCAATCACTCATGGCTTCAGAAGGTTCCCAAACAAAGAAACCAAGGAGTTTTCCAGATGAAGAAACTTTTATGAAAGCATCAGGAAGTGAATACAAATTGATTATATACAGAGACCTTCTAGACCTTATACAAAATGCAGCAGAACAAAATGAAAAATTAAGCAAGTTGTTCGATCTGATGGAACACCAGTACTCTGAAATCCAACAGATCAAGAACAAAATCAAAGACATAGAAACTTCCATGCAAAGCCAAGAAAACAGAATGGAACAAATGGAAAAAAGAATTACTGACTTGGAAGACACAGCTACTGATGCCAGCGTCTGTGAGCAGAAATAAGAAAAAAGAAACAAGAAAAATGAAGAAACATTAAGAAGCATGTAGGACTCTATTAAGAGGAACAACCTTCGATTAATTGGAGTCCCTCAACAGGGTGAGACATCTGAGAACACAGAGAGTATGGTTGCTGAGCTGCTGAAAGAAAACTTCCCAGAAATCATGAAGGAAGAGAATGTAGACATCTCAGATGCATATTGTACACCACCCAATATAGATCTCAAAAGAAAGACTCCAACATATTATAATCAAGCTTAACAAAATGAAATACAAGCAGCAACTCTTAAAGGCAGCAAGACTCAAGGCAAAGCTAACATTCAGAGGGAAACCCTGTAGGCTCTCGTCAGATTTCTCAGCAGAAACCATGCTGGCATGGAGACAGTGGCACGATACATTCAAAGTCTTGAAGGAGAAGAACTTCCAACCAAGAATTATATATCCTGCAAAACTATCTTTCAAATACAAAAATGAAATTAAGACATTCACAGATAAACATAAACTCAGAGACTTTGTAAAAACCAAACCCAAACTACAAGAAATACTGAAAGAAGTTCTTGGCTTTGGCTTAGAAGAACGAAACCACTAACTTTATATATTAGAACGACACACTACTCAATACTCTACTCATTTAGGGAAGGCCCCAAAGTAAATCACAGCTTTGATATGGAAAGAAGCAATCCAATGATCATCATGAAAACTATGGTGTCATCATAATAAAAAGAGGGATGTACTACAGTTGTTATAGTCCTTCCAGATGGAGAGGAAGATGACAAGACTGATAGTAATTAAAATTGGGTTTATAAATAGTTTATTAAGGGGGTTCATAGGGGCAGCTGTAAAGCACAACAAAGATGTATCATACCATTTCAAGAAACCTAACACACGAGTCTCAACAACTATAAAACCAGCTCTGAAAAAGGTGAAAAATCAACTCACAAAAAAGAGTGTCCCAGAACAGACTAATAAGAACAACAGAGAAAACATCAACATAAAAATAAACATATCACAATTGCAGCAGTGAACACATACCTGTCAATAATTACATTGAATGTGAATGGACTGAATGCTCCAGTAAAGAGACACTGAGTGTCATCTTGGATCAAAAGACACGACCCATCCATATGTTGTCTACAAAAAACTCACTTGAGACCTAAAGACAGGAACAAACTGAAAATTAAAGGATGGAAGAATATATATCAAGCTAACAATGAACAAAGAAGAGCAGGGGTGGCAATTCTAATCTCAGACAAAATCAATTTTAATGTCAAATCCACCATCGTGGACAAAGATGGACACTATTTATTGCTGAAAGGTTCAGTACACAAGCAAGACTTAACTATATTAAACATTTATGTACCTAATGTCAGAGCACCTAAATATGTTGAAGAAACACTGACTATGCTCAAAAGAGAGTTAGATGACTCCACAATAATAGTGGGAGACTTTAACACTCCACTCTCATCACTAGACAGATCATCTAGAAGAAAGCTCAGTAAAGATACAGAAGACCTCATTGACACAGTTAACCAACTAAACCTCATTGATATATACAGAAATTTCCACCCATCAGCAGACAACTACACCTTCTCCAGTGCACATGGAACATTCTCCAGAACTGACCACGTGATAGGCCATAATGCAATGCTCAACAAAATCCATACTATTGAATTTCTGCAAAGCATCTTCTCAGATCACAAAGCCATCAAAGTTGAAATCAATAGCAGAAAAAACATACATAGAAAGTGGAACTCTTGGAAACCGAACAACATCTTGCTCAAAAAAACATGGGTCATAGAGAAAATCAAGGATGAATTAAAGAAATTCATGGATTCCAATGAGAACGAAAACACTTCCTACCAGAACCTATGGGATACAGCCAAAGCAGTGCTCAGAGGTCTGTTTATCTCCATAAATGCACACGTCTGGAAGGAAGAAAGAAACCAAATCAAGGAACTAACTCTACAGCTTGAACAAGTAGAAAGAGAACAACAGAGGAACCCCTCGGGCACCAGAAGAAATGAGATCATAAAGATTAGAGCAAAGCTAAATGAATTAGAGAATAGAAAGACAATTGAAAAAATTGAAAAGACCAAAAGCTAGCTTTTTGCAAAGATCAACAAAATTGATAAACCACTGGCTAAACCTACTAAAGAAAAGCAGGAAAGGAAACAAATAACCCAAATTAGAAATGAGAGGGGAGTTGTCACCACAGATGCAACAGAAATCAAAAATATCATAACAGAATACTATGAAAGACTGTACTCTAACAAATTTGAAAACCTAGGGGAAATGGACAAATTCCTTGACTCATACCACCTACCCAAATTATCACAACGTGAAGCAGAACAACTTAATAAACCCATCACAAAGGAAGAGATTGAAAAGGTCATCAAAACACTGCCAACCAAAAAAAGTCCAGGCCCAGATGGCTTCACGGCAGAATTCTACCAAGCATTTAGAGAAGAGTTATCTCCAATACTACTGAGACTATTTCACAGTATAGAAAGGGATGGAGTACTCATTCTATGAAGCCAGCATAACCCTGATACCTAAGCCAGGGAAAGATCCAACAAAGACAGAGAACTACAGACCGATATCACTCATGAACTTAGATGCAAAAATCTTCAACAAAATTCTTGCCAACAGAATACAACAACATATCAAGAAAATAATCCATCATGACCAAGTGGGATTCATACCAGGGATGCAAGGCTGGTTCAACATCAGGAAAACAATTAATGTGATTAACCACATAAATAACACAAAAGACAAGGATCACTTGATTTTGTCCATTGATGCCGAAAAGGCATTTGATAAAGTCCAACATCCGTTCATGCTAAAAACTCTTAGCAAAATGGGCATAGACGGCAAATTCCTCAACACAATAAGGGCCATTTATACAAAGCCCACGTCATCTTGAATGGAGAGAGACTGAAAGACTTTCCCTTGAGATCAGGAACTAGACAAGGACGCCCACTGTCACCTCTCCTATTCAACATTGTGCTAGAAGTTCTAGCCAGAGCAATTAGACAAGACCAAGAAATAAAGGGCATCTGCATTGGCAAACAGGAAGTTAAAATCTCCCTGTTCGCAGATGATATGATTGTATATGCAGAGAACCCCAAGGAATCTATAAGTAAGCTACTCAAACTGATAGAAGAGTTCAGCAAAGTCTCAGGATACAAGAGAAACATAAGTAAATAAGTAGGATTCCTTTATACCAACAACGAGACTGGTAAGGAGGAAATTATCAAATCAATACCATTTACGATAGCCCCTAAGAAGATACAGTACCTAGGAATTAATCTAACCAGAGAAACAACTGACCTTTACAAAGAGAACTACAAGCCCTTACTACAAGAAACTAAGAGAGACTTAGATAAATGGAAAAACCTACCCTGCTCATGGATAGGAAGACTTAACATTGTGAAAATGTCTATTTTACCCAAAGCAATTTATTTATATAATGCAATCCCAATACAAGTTTCAGCGTCATTTTTCAATGAGATGGAGAAACAAATCACCAATTTTGTTTGGAAAGGGAAGAAGCCCCGGATAAGTAAGGTACTACTAAAGAAGAAGAACACACTGGGAGGCCTCTCATTACCTGACCTTAGAACATACTACACTGCCACAGTGGTCAAAACAGCCTGGTACTGGTACAAGAACAGACAGATCGATCAATGGAACAGAATTGAGACCCCAGAGATGACACTATCTGCCTATGAACAGTTGATATTTGACAAAGGCCCTAAGATATTAAACTGGGGTAAAAACAGTATCTTCAACAAATGGTGCTGGCAAAATTGGTTATCCATCTGCAATAAATTGAAACAAGATCCATATCTTACACCTCATACAAAAACCAACTTCAGCTGGATAAAAGACCCAAATATAAAATCTGAAACGATAAAGCTCATCCAAGGAAAGGTAGGAACAACAATGGAAGTTTTAATACACAATGAGGACAGACTCCAAAATCTGTCAAAGAAACTTCAATCAACAGAAGAAAAAATAGATAAAGGGGAACTACTAAGAATCAAACACTTTTGCTCATCCAAAGACTTTATTAATAGAATTAAAAGAACACCCACAGAATGGGAAAAAATATTTGGCAACTCTATGTCAGACTGACGCCTGATCTCCATAATCTATAAGATACTACAAAATATCAATAAGAAGAAGATAAACCATCCAATTAAGCGATGGGCAAAGGAGATGGACAGACACTTCACTAAAGAGGAGATCCAGGCAGCCAAAAAACACATGTGGACATGTTCACGATCTTTAGTTATTAAAGAAATTCAAATCAAGACAACAATGAAATACCATCTCACCCCAACAAGATTGGCCATGATCCAGAAAACACAAAACAACAAATGCTGGAGAGGCTGTGGAGAAAGTGGAACCCTCCTACACTGTTGGTGGGGTTGCAAAATGGTCCAGCCTCTTTGGAAGGCAATCTGGCACTTCCTTAAAAAAATGGATATCGATATACCATTTGACCCAGTAATTCCACTACTTGGAATATATCCTACAGAATCAAGGCCTTTCACACCAATGGACACATGTACCAGAATGTTTACCGCAGCACAGTCCACGATAGCAAAAAGATGGAATCAACCCAGATGCCCGACAATAGAAGAATGGATAGGTAAACTGTGGTACATATACTCAATGGAGCACTACGCAATGATAAAGAATAATGATGATTCCAGGAAACATCTCCTAACCTGGTTTCAACTGGAAGACATTATGTTGAGTGAAAGTAGTCAGCGACAAAGGGACAAATACTGTATGAGACCTCAAAAACAGACTTGTGTATAGAAGAAAAGACTCTTTGACAGCTGCAAGGGACGGGAGGGAGGCAGGGTGAGGGGGGAGGGTTTAGTTTAGATAATTACTAGAAATTTAGTTGGAAGAAAGCAGTGATAGCACACATTAGAAACAAGAACAACATTAAGTGGACTTCAGCATAACTTGAGTACTCCTTCCATCTTAACTCAATACTTCAAGGATAGAGTAGCTGGGGCGGGGGGCGGGGGACCATGGTCTTAGGTGAATTCCAGGCCAATTGGCACAACTAGCATTTTGCTAAGAGAGCTCTCTGCACCCCACATTAGTGAGTGGCATCTGGGGTCTTAAAAGCTGCCAAGCTGCCATCGGAGGACACAGCAAATCGTCCCAACTCAGCAGGAACAGATGCTCACCGAGAACCAAAATGACATGGGGTAAAGACAACTGAGAAGACAGAGAGACCCACAAGAGTGGGTGCCTACATCGACTTGGGACCAGAAGAACCGGATGGTGCCCGGCCACCGCCAGTGGTAGCCACGATGGAGCTCACTAGGTTGAGTCTTACTGGCAACACAAGAATAAAAAGGAGTGCATCCTGAGATCTCCACTAAAAGACCTCAATTGATGGTCCAGTGGTTTCGAGCTTCCCCTGAGAGTATGGCCCCTGGCTCTGATGCTGCCCTTTCCCATAAATTATAACAAAAGTCCACTCTTTGGACAGGAATGGATTGGACTTGGCAATGCAGAGTGACCCTATATTGGTTGCACTTTATGGTTCTATACATCTATAGGATATCATCCTGCTGACCTCTGGCTGGAGGAAGGAGAGTGGGTGGGGAGAAGGGAAAAGGAGCTGTTGGGAGGATGAGACATGTATGGAGCAGAGAGGAATAGTGTGCTGTCACCGGACAGGGAGAGCAGTGGAAGCTGCATATAGGTGGGCATGTAAATTTATACGGGAATGTACATTTTCACTGAGTCATGTTAAACAAAAAAGAAAAAAAGAAGAGTTCAGCTGCAATATTGAAGAATTCTGCAGAGTACACACTAAATGATGCAAAAAGCATCGAAAAAAGACGGAAAGAATACACAGAGTCTTGTAGCAAAAAGAATTGTTCAACATTCAAACATTTCAGGAGGTAAAGAACCAATAATATTGAAGGAAATTCAAGCTGTAATGAAGACACAGATGAAAAACAAGATTCTGGGAACTGACAGAATACCAGCTGACATATTTCACTGACTAGAAAGAAAGCTGGAAGCACTCACTTGTCTGTGTCAAGTAATTGGGAAGACAACTACCCGGCCAACTGGCTGTGAGAGATTCAGATTTACGTCTATGCCCAAGAAGGGTAATCCCACTGAACGTGGGAATTATCAAACAATATCATTAACGTCACACACAAGGCAATTTTTGCCGAAGATTATTCAAAAGTCCCTGGAAGAGTATATTGTCAGGGAACTACCAGAAGTTCAAGCTGGATTCAGAAGAGGACGCAGAACCAGGGATATCAGTGCTCATGTCAGATGGATCCTGGCTGAAAGCACAGAATACCAGAAAAATGTTTGCCTGGGTTTTCTGACCAGGCAAAGGCATTTGACTATGTGAATCCTAACAAATTATGGACAACGTTAGGAAGAATGAGATATCCAGAACACTTCGCTGTGCTCACTGGAACACTGTTACGTATACCAAAAGGCAGTTGTTCAGACAGAACAAGGGGATGCTATGTCTTTAAAGTCACTAAAGGTATGCATCATGGTTGTATCTTTCCATTATGCTTATTTAATCTATAATACATTTTTTGATGTACATTTAGATGGGAAGGATTGGTAACTTAAAAGACACACTTGCATAAAGAAAGTTCTAGAGATACATACCTGGAATTAACCATTTCTGATTATAATTGAATGCTCTGCTTATACCAAAAAGAAGCCCGGTGGGGCAAGCCACTCACAGTCAGCTGTGAGCCCAGGTGGTGCAGCAGTGACAGTGATCGGCTGCTACCAGAAAGGTCAGTGGTTTGAAACTACCAGTGGCTTCGAGGGAGAAAGACGCAGCAGTCAGCTTCCCTGGTGATGCACAGCCTTGGAAGCTCTGTAGGGTTGCTACGAGTTGGAATCAACCCGACATCAGCATTTTTCTGTTTTTTTGTTACCAATCTAAAGGTTGGTGGTTTGAACCCACCCAGCAGCTCCACGGAAAACATGGTGAACTTCTTTCTTAAAAATTACAGCCAAGAGAACCTTCTGTAGCAGTTACACAGTGTAACACGTGGTGTCACCGTGAGTTGGAGTCGACTCGAGAACAACAGACTTTATTTTGGATGTTTAGCACATCAAATAACCTGTTGCTGTCTAGTCAGTTCTGACTCATAGTGACCCATAGGTCAGAGTAGAACTGTTCCATAGGGTTTCCAAGAAGCTACTGGAGGATTCAAACTGCTGATCTTTTGGTTAGCAGCTTGTATCAGAGTTGACTTAAAAACAAAACCACACATTATTACATGATTTAGAGCAGTAGTCTTCTCTGAAAACCTACCAAGGCCCGAGCCCTTTGCTTGGGTCTTAGAATGTTCTCCCAGGCTTCTAGCTCAATTCACAGAATGGTTGGCTACTCTCCTCCAAAAGAATGTTCCCTTTAAGCCAGCTACGACCATAGAGAATTCTCTGGTTTCTGCTAACTGGTTTCCACATTACTGTCTGTTTTCAAGTGACACCTTTTGCATGGAACAGTTCTTTCGAAACCCCAGCTCCCTGAGACCTGCCCGGCAGGGTCAGTGTGGATACTTCTTATACAGCAGTGCTGTGACTAAGAATAGAGATTGGGGGTCCCCCTGTCAGATGCCCTCACTCCATGGTCTTGGTAGGGAAACCTTGCCCTGAAGTCCCATCACCTATGTCTACTTACAAGCCTGATCCAGTACCTGGGTCTCCTCAAAAACCCTTCTTTGCCTTACGTAAAGAACACTTAGCCACCTGGCTATTTTTACAGAAAGCCAAGCCTTGTAGGTTGGAAGACATTTGACCTACAGAACAGCTATAACAACGGACTTAAGCAAACAACAACCGTGAAGCCAGCATGGCATTGGATGTCATTTGTTCTGTTGTACACGGCATTGCTGTGAATTAAAGCTGGTCTGATGACGATGCACGATGCTAGGAGGCCTGATTTCCCGGTGGGTAAGCACACACAGCTGCCAACCAGCAAGGCTGGGGGTTGAACCCGCTGGCCTTCTCCATGGAGACAGATGTGGCAGTCTGCTTCTATACAAGTCACAGCCGTGGAAATCCTATCAGGAAGTTTCACTCTGTTCTACAGGATTAATATGTGTTGGAATCGACTCAATAGCAATGGGTTTAGTTTTGGTTAGGAGAACATTTTTATAGCGGCTGTACGTGGCCTGACTCTCCCTCCTGTGACAGTGCTCAGGCTCAGGGTAGCCCATGATGGGGTGTGGGGAGCTGGCTGCAGCCGGTATGGGAAGGCTTTCTCTTGGATCCCGGGGAGTCCTTGCCCTGAGTAGATAGTGTCAGGTTACTCGCACCCTTGAAGATTCTTGCTTCACCCTGCTCTAGGCAGGGAACTTTCCGCAGGAGGGGAAGCTTACTTTATAACCTCTGCTCCCCCGTGCCCAGTCAACAATTCCTGGAACAGGAGTGTCCTTAATGTGTCTGCCATGGAATCCTGTTTCACGTTCTGTTCCTTTCCTTCTTCCCACACTGCAGTGATTGTTCTCCCGGGTCGTCTTCCACGCTGAAAGTCTTACTTGGACACCCTCTAGGTCTCGCCGGTTCTCTAGCAACAGTTTGGCCAATGCTGGCTTTTTTCTTCCTCTTTTCTTCCCATACAGAGCACAGCAGGATGCTGCATTGAAAGAGTGGCTTGAAGCCCTATACGTAGTGTTATTAGGTGCCTTGAGTCACTTCGGTGTCATAGCGATCCTACGCACAACAGAAGGAAACAGTCGCTGGTGCAGTGCCATCCTCGTAACGGTTGCTATGCTTGCACCCACGTGTCAGTCCATCTTGCTGACAATCCTTCTCCTTCACCGGCCCTCTAATTTACCAAGCATGATGTCCTTCTTCAGGAACTGGTCCTACCTGATGATGCGACCAGAGCGCGTGTGGTAGAGTCTCACCGTTCTTGTTCCTAAGGAACCTTGCAGCCATGCCTCTTCTAAGATGGATTTGTTTGTTCTTTTGACATTCCATGGTATATTCAATATTCTTTGACAGCTCCACAGTTTAAAAGCATCAATTCTGTCTTCTGTCTTCTTTATTCATGAATATGAGGTGACTGACAATATCATGGTTCAGGTCAGGTGTATCTTAGTGTTAACAGTGATATTTTTGATATTTTTTTTTCTTTTAACACTTGAGGGAGGTCTTTTGTGGCATATTTGCCCCATGGCATACGTCTTCTTGACTGTTGCTTCCACGGGTGTGATTGTGAATCTAGGTAAAATGAAGTCCTTAATAACTTCAGTCTTTTCTTTATTTGTCACGACGTTGCTTATTGGTCTGTATGTGAAGATTTTTGTTTCCTTGATGTTGAGGTGTAATCCATACTGAGTGATGGCTGTGGTCTTTGACCTTCATCAGTAGGTGTTCCAAGGCCTCTTCACTTTCAGCAGGCTAGGCTGTGTCATACGCGTAATGCAGGTTGCTAATGAGTCTTCCTCAAGTCCTGACGCCCCTTTCTTTGTGTAGTCCAGTTTCTTGGATTATTTGCTCCCCATATAAACTGAGTAAGTATGGTGAAAGGTGATAAGCTTGACACACACCTTTCCTGACTTTAAACTGTGCAGGGTCCTCTTGTTCTATTTGAATAACTTTCTCTTGGTCTATGTACAGCTTTCATGAGCACAGTGAAGTGTTCTGGAATTTCCATTTTTCACAATGTTATGCATCATTTGGAACGATCCACAGAGTCAAAGGCCTTTGTGTTGTCCTTAAAACACAGATCTAATAATGCTGCTTTTAGAATGAACCAACCAGCAGCAATTCCAAACTGGAGGTGACTGGTGAACTTGTTCCCTTCGGTAAGTTCTCAGGACCTTGTGGTGTTGGGGCAGCCTCACTGGGTCCTGCAGAGCCTAAAGAAACACCCTCCCCTCGTTTTGGGGGCTCAGAAAGCCTCTTACCTCCCAACACCTGCATCCAAGCTGAGTGAGTCCACTGAGAGGCTGAGATCTGTCGCCTGCAGTTGGAGCCCCTGGACCTGGCCTTGAGCTGCTGGTGCTACAAGAGGGAGCAAGGAGCCAATGAGTGCTCAGCACATGGAGGTAGGCCTCAGGACAATCCTTGCTTCCAGAAGCATGTGAGATCTTTCTTTTAATAAGCCATGAGGGGTGCAGAGCCTGGACTACACCCAGGCAGGCTGGTGGTACCTGTGCCTGTACATCTAGTCCATGCAAGGAAACACTCACCTTCAAACCAGCCTCCACTAGAAGGTGGTTCTAGACCGGAAGACTCTATAACTGATCTCCTGGGACAGTGTCAACCTTCATGCCTGCTCACCTCCATGGACAGAAGCCCAAGAAGACGAGAATCATATGCTTGGGGTGATTCAAGTTGAAAGAGACCCAGAGGGCAATCATTCCAACCACTTTCTCTCTCCTCAGGTTTTCACATTTTCTCTAGCTTTGATTAGAAAGGCATTTTGCTTCTTTTTTTGCTGTTAAATTTTGCTTCCTAGATCTGCTAAATACCTTTTTGTCCAGATAAAACTATAGGGAATATTTCCCTTAAAGACAGTGTTTTCTAAACCCACTTTAGTTCTGTTTTGTGGAGATTTCTGGAATAGCAAGGGGCTGTCTGACTGTCAGGCAGGTTTGTGTACCATTGGCCCTGTTCCATCCAACACGACGGCTTGTCCTAAGCTACTTTCTTAAGTGTGTGGTAGTGATACAAGTGGAGGAAGACCCCTTCTGCGTACCCGCCAGACTTCTTTCCTTCTGCACTCTGCAGGATGAGAGACAGCCCCAATGGACCACACTTTCAGCAAGGACATGCTCAGGGAACAGGATTCAGTATGCCAGAAAGTGTGGACCAGAGGGATTTAAACTCCTAGGGGGATGACATCAGGGAACTAGGAGATGCCAACACCCTGCAAAGCAGGCTTCATTGTTCTGCTGCCTTGAACGTAGGCATTCAAATGTCCCCACAGGGCACTCTCTGCCTCCCTAGAGGCGAAGGCTTCTGGACGGCTGTTCTCACCCCACTGCGGGCCCTTTTCCCGCTGCCACCCTGCTCTCAGAAGCCCCCTCCCTGTCGGTGTTAGGTGTTGTCAAGCTGGATCTGACTCAGGTCAGCCTTCTGTGTAACAGAACAGAATCTGCCTGGTCCTGAGCCGTCTCCACAATTACCGCTACATAGGGCTCATGGCTGTAGCCACCCTGTCAATCTATCTCTTGGAAGGTCTCACTGTTGCTTGCTGACACCCTCTATTCTAACAAACACGGCATCCTTTTCAGGTGGTTGGACCTTCCTGATGACATGTCCAAAGTAAACAACAGGAATGCTCACCGTCATCGTTTCTGAGGAGCATTCTGGCTACGCTTCCTCCAGGACAGATCTGTTCATTCTTCTGTCCCCTTCCAGCCTCCTGATGACTGGTTTAGAGATAGAGCTGCTACCACTAAAACCTCAGCCCCATCCCATGCCCAAGGGAGCTCCCAGGGGAGCATCACGGGGAGGGCAGATCAGACCATCCTGTGGAGGGAGCCCTTCCTTCCTCTCTTTGCTCTTTGGGTCTTCTTACTTTGCTTTCTTTGCCGTCTCTTTCTGGGCCTCTCTCTGAAGCCCACAGGGTATCCTCAGTGCTGTGAACCTCTCTGTCTTTTCCCTCTACCCAGACATGCTAGTCTGCACCCATTGTTTCAGAGCCCTGCTCTGCACAGGGTGACCTGCTAATGGAATCTAATGTGAGGTTATATAATTCATTGGCCATGAGGGGCAGATTTAGATTGTGGGGCTTAAAACTTTATAGGCTGTGAAGTGGTTGATTGCTCAGGCTACTAACCAAAAGGTTGGCAGCATGAATCCACCAGCCACTCCCTGGAAACTTTATGGGGTGGTTCTACTCTGGGTTGCTATGAGTCAGAAGTGATGAAATGGCACAAAACAACAGGACTTTTTAACATGAAGGACCCTCTGAATAAAAACAAAATTAGGTTCAACCGGTGCCTGAGAGCCTGGGTGATTCTAGACACTCTCTGAAGCTCTCCTGGAGCCGTTGATTGGAAAGGCTTTCATGGGATATCTCAGCTGGAGCCAGGTGTCAGATGGCCGAGAAGTACGACAAGGAGAATCTTGGTGTCGGTTCTCTTGCTTTACTGACAGCATCTTCCATTCAAGATCTTGCAGGATCTCAAGGTCTGCACCAAGGTTGCTGCCTGACATTCCTTTCCACTCAGAGCTATGCTGGGGCACACAGGGGGTGTGTGGGGCACACAGGGTAACTTTCCTCAGAGGAAAGTTAAGGCTTTGTCAACATCCCTGAACATCCATCTCTGGGTGATGGACACTGAGGCCTTTGCAGCTAAGGCCACCATTTCTGCTCTAGAACCCTGGGCCTGACCTCCACTTTGTGACCAAAGGGCCTAAGAAAAACTTTTCATGATTTGGGTTTTGTCATGGATTCACTTGTGTGCCCTCCCAAATGGGTGTAACAGTTGGATTAGGCCAGGATTCCCAGTATTGTGTGATGTTCCTCGAGGTTGCAAACCTTGCCTCTATGATGTTAATGAGGAAGGATGGGCGGGCAGCTGTGTTGTCTCACAACACAAACAGTCTTACAATGTGTAAGATTGGATTGGGCCTTGAGACCGTCTCTTGAGACATAAAGAAGTGCAGCTAGCAAAGAGATCCAGGGACCTCACATCACCAAGAAAGCAGTGCCAGGAACACAGCATCCTGTGACAGGGACCCAGCATCCCTGCATCTCAGAGGCTCCCGGTCCAGGGGAAGGTTGATGACAAAGGCCTTCCTCCAGAACCAGCAGAGAAAGCCTTCCCCTGGAGCTGACACCCTGCATTTGGACTTGTAGTCTGCAGGGCTGTGACATAATAAAATTTCTCTTTGTTAAAGCCATCCACTTGTGGTAACCCTGTTATGGCAGCACTAGATGACTAAGACAGGTTTCCATTTTCTCTTCTGTAAACTAGAGGACACTATGACCTGCTTCCTAGGTTTATGGCACTGTAATGCCTTGGTCAGGCACAACCCTAAGCACTCAATAAAAAGCTAGCTACTGTAAGTATGTTAAATTACATAAACACTCAGACAGATACCTCCCAGATGAAACTGTTGGGTTTTCAAAGTTTATCCATAGACTCCTCCCAAATAATTGATCTAATTAAAAAACTAAAAAAAATAGAGCAACAACAGAAAAAACATCTCAGAGCAGTCAAATAATTGCCATTGATAATGATTATAGTGTAAAATAAGCCATATAAGATGGATTACATCGTGTACCTTCAAAAGGTATGCTGAAGTCCTAATCCAAATACCTGCATATGTGACCTTGTTTGGGGGAAATCAAGTCTTCTTTGAAGATATCAGTTTAAAATTAAGAGTAGGGAAACCCATCCTTCCGAGAGTAGGGTCTTGAGAAAAGGGAGAAGAGACATGGAAGGAGGCTCTCACAGGAAGAAGAGAGCCCTGGAGGACTGTCTACAAGTCAGGGAACACCAAGAGACATCCAGGACTACAGAAGCTGAATAGTCTCCCAGAGTGAACAGAGAGAACATGTCACTACCAATGTCCTGAATTTGGACTTTCAGCTTCCAGAATTGTGAGATGATAACTTTCTGTTCTTCAAAGCCATCCATTGCTGGTATTTTGCTAAGATAGCCCTATAGCAACTGAAATTTTTGTTTTTTAAAAAGTGGTGTGAGTTCTTTAGAATTCTTGTTACTTTGCGCCACTCTTGGTCTACCTGAAGGTCCATTCCTGCTCTTTTGTTCTTAAGCACAGCTTCCTACCAGTGCCACCTCTGATCTCAGAATCTGAGCACCCACGGGAGAGTTGGAGTCACTTAGAACAAATACACATAAAGCCCAGTCTTAAAAAATTAGCTATATAGACAACTTGAACTGTAAGTGCTGCTTTCTATAAAGTAGGGAAGTTGCCCATTTACCAACCTGAAACCAGCTCTATACTACCAGTACAGAGTACTGGTGTACGTACAGTTTTATCCCCCTGAGAAAAAGTCCTTAGCCAGTTGCTGTTGTATAGACTCCAACTCATGACATCCCTGTGTGTGTGAGAGAGTACAGCTGTGTTCCACAGGTTTTCTAATGGCTGAGGGTTCAGCAGTAGATCACCAGGTTTTTCTTCTGAGGCACCTCTCAGCGGACTCGAACCTCCAGCCTTTTGTTCAGCACTAACCATTTGCACTGAGAGCATTAACCATTTGCACCACGTAGGGACTCCAAAAAGATTATTCACGTAAGAACATTAGCCTGGGCTCTGTCTCATCCTGTATAGTGGTTTAGCTGCTCTCGTTTATTTGACAATTCAAATCAAAGTCTTCAAAAGATGACTTAAAACATTCAACAATCTGAAATATTTATTCTATAGCATATCGTTCACTTATTTCCTCTTTGGACAGTCAGGTAATGTGGACATTTCTTCTTGATGTGACTTGCAAGCAATGATGTCATGCGTCAGGGTAATCAAAATGTTAGTTTTGTCTAGACAGCTTGCTTCTCTCAGTGACCTTTCCTTTTCTTTAATGTGGTACTGCCCGTGATCCTCTGTTTGCTCAGCCTCACACAGCGGCCCCTGCTGGAAGTAAGGTTGTGCTCACATGTCTGTTTCTTTTCTGACTTGCAGTAAGATAGACATTGCTTCATGCCTCCTTGATGACGCTGTGCTTTACGACTGTGCATTTTGGACTGGTTTATTTTGCCTTTAGGTGTGGGAATAGTCCACATCCAAAACTGAATCTCAGGTTCATAATTGTGCGCTGTTTGTATTTTACAGAATTTCAACATGAATAGTCCACTAAGGTTCTCCAGAGTGCCCTCCAGCTCATCCTCTGCGGACTCCATGGTCTCCAGATTGAGAACAAGCCAAGAGCTTGACAATTGTTGACATTCCTGGTCCATGGCAAACTTAAAGGGGCAGCAGTGTGGCATCTTCCTGAGGTTAAAACCCCAAGGGTGTTGGAAGTACTTGATGAATGATTGTATTTTATATTCTACAAATAATTGATAGAACATTGTGGTCTGAAGTAAGAGGACTCAAAAATCCCCTTACACCACCACCACCTGACCACACACACACACCACACACCACACACCACATACACACACACACACACACACACACGCACACAAATATATGCATAAGAATGTTCAGAAGAATGACCACTACTTCGTTATTGAAGAATTGGCTTTTTAAAAAAAATTGTGCATCTAATCTAGAGACTTTATAAGTAATTTACAATGTCTGTGTAAATAATGACATTTTTCAGAATTTAGTCAATGAATTTTAATTTATTGATACACGAGTGAGTGTGGAATTTAGTGAAATGTTTTTCACAGAAGAGTAAAAATTAATCCTTGTCTTCAAATTTCTGGTAATTCAGTAATTGAAACCTCTGTGACTTTAACTTCCAAGTATTATGACCATGTTAAAACAAAATAAAATAAAACCTGACGCCATCGAATCAATTCTGACTTATAGCAACCTATAGCGCAAGAATAGAACTGTGTCAGGGTTTCCAAGGAGAGGCTGGTGGATTTAAACTGTTGACGTTTTGGATAGCAGCTAAGCTCTTTAACTACTGTTAAGCAAAATAAAATTGATTCATTAGTAGCATCAAATTTGGGGTATCCCATCATCCATTTATCCACCCGTCCATCTGTCCCTCTGTCCGTCCCTCCCCTCATCCATTTATTTATGTTTTCACTCAAAAATTTGTGGTTGTGTTTGTCAAACGCCAGATACCACATAGGGAATTCCATCACATGGCTATCTAACGCATCTCACCTTCACTCCTTCCGCAGGGTCAAAAAGAGCTCCATTTGAGAGATTTTAGGGAAACCTAAAAGTAGAAGAGTGGAAGATGCGGGGGTACAATTGGTGGAGCCCCCACAGTGCCTTGGGATGGGTCTCTAGGACTTGTGTGGAAATGTGTGTCCAAGCAGGTTGTGACTAAGTTGGACCAACTCTGGGACTTGGAGTGTAGTCAGAAGTAAGGTGTGTTTCTGGCCTGAAAGACTGATGACTTCTCTTCTTATCTGGGGTGCTGAGTGTGAAGGGCCATCGGACAACTCCTAGGCCTGCAGCAGGTCAGTGAGAGCAACTTGGACAACTGCTGAGGGCTGGATTTGCCATGGAAGTACTTCTTACCAACTGTGCGGACCTTATGAACAAGTTGTAGGCAGCCAGATCCTGTTATCTTGTCTGAAGTCAGAATATAGATCGATAGTGAAACAGATTGACCCGCTGACAAAATTCATGCCATTTACTTTATAACCAAACTACGGCAGTTGGATGAAGCAATTTATTTTCCCTAATAGGAAGATATGGTGCTGGAAAGCCAGCCCCCCCGCCCGCCCCCCCGATTGGAAGGCACTCAATAAATGACTTGGGAGGAGCTGCCGCTTCAAAGTAGAGTCGACCCTAGTGATATGGATGGAGTAAGGCCTCCGGGATCTTCATTCACCAATGTGGCACGACTCAAAATGAGAAATATCCATTAGTAGTAAATATCCATTAGTAATCGGGATGTGGAAACTACCAAGTCCGAATCTAGGAAAATGGGAAATCATCAACAATGAAATTGGAACACATAAACAGTGATATACTAGGCATTAGTGAGCTGAAATGGACCAGTTCTGGACATTCCGAATCTGACAACCACATGGCCTGCTAAGCTGGGAATGAAAACTGGAAGAGGAATGGTGTTGCATTCATCATCAAAAAGAACAGTTGAAGATCTGTCCTGAGGTACAATGCTTTCTGTGATAGAATGATATCCATACACCTACAAGGAAGGCTAGTCAATATGACTATTATTCAAATTTCTGCCCCAACCACTAAGGCCAGAGATGAAGAGATTGAAGATTTTACCAGCTTCTGCAGTCTGAAACTGATTGAACATGCAATAAAGATGCACTGATAATTACAGGTGACTAGAATGCAAAAGTTGGAAATAAAAAGAAGGATCAGTATATGGAAAATGCAGCCTTGGTGGTAGAAATAATGCCAGAGTTCGCATGATAGAATTTTGCAAGACTAACAACTTCTTCATTGCAAATGCTTTTTTTTAATGAATGCAAATGGTAACTGTACACATGGACCTCACCAGGTGGAATACATGGAACCAAATCAACTACATTTGTGGAAGAACTCTGTATCAGCAGTCAGAAAAGACCAGGTGCTGGCTGTGGCACAGATCATCAATTGTTCACATGTAAATTCAAATTGCAACTGAAGAAAATGAGAACAAGTCCACAAGAGCCAAAGCATGACTTTGAGTACATCCCTCCTGATTTTAAAGGCCATCCCAAGAACAGATTTGATGTGTTGATCACTAATGACCAAAGACCAGATGATTTGTGGAATGACATCAAAGACATCACCCATGAAGAGAGCAAGAGGTCATTAAACGGAGAGAAAAGAAAGAAGAGACCAAATTGGATGTCAGAAGAGACTCTGAAACTTGCTTTCGAATGTTGAGTAGGTAAAGGAAAAGGAAGCCATGGTGAAATGAAAGATCTAAACAGAAGATTTCAAAAAGCAGGTTGAGAAAACAAAAGAATTATAACTGACATGCAAAGAGCTGGAAATGGAAAACCAGAAGGGGAGAACACATTCTTCATTTCTCAAGCTCAAAGAACTGAAGAAAAAATTCAAGCCTTGAGCTGAAACAATGAAGCGTTCTATAGGAGAAACTATTAACCAACTCAGGGAGCATCAAAGGAAGATGGAAGGAACACACAGAATCATTACACTAGAAAGAACTGGTCAATGTTCAGTCATTTGAAGAGGTAGCATATGGTCAGGAACCAACAGTACCTAAGGAAGAAGTTGAAACTGCGTTGAAGGCATTGATGAAAAACAAGGCGCCAGGAATTGATGGAATATCAACTGAGATATTTCAACAAACAGATGCAGCACTGGAAGTGCTCGCTCATCTATGCCAAGAAATTGGGAAGACAGCTACCTGGCCAATTGACTGGAAGAGATCCATATTTATGCATATTCCCAAGAGAAGTAATCCAACTGAATGTGGAAATTACTGAACAATGTCATTAATATCACACGCAAGTAAAATTTTGCTCGAGGTCATTCAAAAGCACATTGTTCTCACACAGAGTAACATTAATTGCTTGTGTTAGGTTTTAATTCCGTCAACAAAACAAAGATTTAAAAGAGAAGGGGGCACACATTACTAGGCTTCACTGCGCAAGCATTTCTTTAGAGTGAGTCAAAAAGAAAATGATTTTTAAGTAGCTGAGTTCAATAATTTTTCCTAAACAAAGAAGTATCAGAACTATTTAGAATTATAAGATCACTTAAAATACTGTAGTTTCCCCATCCTACGATAGATGAGAGGCAGCAAGGGGCACGGTGAGTCTCACCTCAACTGGCGACAGCTGTATCTGGCTGTGTTTATTTTTTGAAAACTTGAAGGAAGTACAGAAATCATTGGAATGGTATGAATTTTATAGAAAATTAGATCAAATGTGAGTGAGGCTTTATCCTGCTGTCCAAAACTAATGTTCTGAATAAGATAAAGGAAGCACAAAAACACAGCAGACTACGAGTCCCTTGGTTTTTTCCTTAAGACATTTATACCAGGTGGGACCACATCAAAGTGTTTGTCCTGGGTGGGATTGTGTTTCTTTTGTTTGGAAAGTGAAATGGTATTAGTGCCTGTGGAGATGGGAAAGGCTATTCTGTGCCAGTTTGGGTGGGGCAGTTATAGGTTAAGTTCCCAGTGGTTAATGTGCTATGCTAGTGTCATGGATTGAATTATGTCTATCCAAAATATTTTATCAATTTGCCTGGGTCCTGATCCCCAGTTTTATATGATTGCCCATCATGCTATTGTCTGATGTGATTTTCCTATGTGTTATAAATCCTATCACTATGATGTTAACAAGATGGGCTAGCAGTTATGTTGAGGAGATCTACAAGGTCAGGTTGTGTCTTATGCCAATTTTTTTCAAGATAGGAAAGAGAGAGGAGAGCAGAAAGGCCAGGGACCTCACACCACCATGAACGCAGCCCTGGGAGCAGAGCATGACCTTTGGACCTGAGGTTCCCGTGCACAGAAGATCCAGATCAGAAGATTGATGACAAGGACCTTCCTCTAGAACTGAGAGAGAGAGCAAAGGCCTTTCTCTGAACTGGCATCCTGAATTTGGATTTATAGCCTGCTAGGCTGTGAGAGACTACATTTCTGTTTGTTAAAGCCATCCACTTGTGATATTTCTATCATAGTAGCACAAGATAACTAAGACAGCCAGTAACTGAAAGGTTGAAAGTTCAAGTCCACCTAGAGGCAACTCAGAAGAAAAGCCTAGCAATCTGCTTTCCCCAAATCAGCCACTGATAGCCCTACAAAGTGCAACTCAACTCTAACAGATGTGGGGTCACCGTATGTAGAAGTTGGGTCAACAGCAACCGACAGATTATGTGTTAATGTTTTGATTTGTTTTCACCCTCTATTGAGTTGGCAGTGGGCATTCACATGCTGGGTCTGCAGCCCCTTAGTTGAGAACATCCCTCCTCTCTTCCCTGAGAGGAAACACACTGAGTAGCAGCCTGGCTTAGGGTGTAGGCAGCATCTCAGTTCTCAGAGCTGCCTTTTTCTCATGGAACTTTCCTGGGCAAGTACTCATACACTCTGTGCTTGGTTTCCCCTGTCTTTACAGATGGAGACGACAAGACCCCTCCGCCACCTCACAGACTGTTCAAGGATTAAACGACACAGTATACATAAAACACCTTGTCTAGATCTGTGTAGTTGTAACATATAATAAAAAAAAAATTAACATTTAATCAACAAACTGTTCTATAAGAAGTGGACTTCTGAATGCCAAAACAAAACCAAAAAATAGGAAGCTTATGTCTTAGAAAAGAATTGCATCCTAGGCCCCAAAAGGTTATTAAACATCTAGAAGAAAACACAGGAGGAAATGGATGTAACCTTGGGTTAATCAAAAGATTCTTAGGTATAACAACACAAGTTTTCTTACAAAACAACAACATACCAAGCACCCCTTACTGCTGAATTCATTCCAACTCATAATGACCCTATAGGACAGAATGGAACTGAACCTAAAGGATTTCCAAGGCTGTGATTTTTTTTTTAAATTTATTTATTTATTGTGATTAAGTGATAGTTCACAATCTAATTTGCCATAAAAAACCCTGAGCACCTGCCTCTATCTCCAAGGCTGTGAATTTTATAAAATCAGACTGCCAGGTCTTTCATCTACAGGACTGCCGGTGGATCCAAACTGCTGGCCTCTCAGTTAGCAGTCAAGTGCTTAACCACCGTGCAGCAAGGGCTCCCTGCTTACAAAACAGAAGCTGATAAATTTGACTTCGTCAGAATAGTTCAGATCTGTGAAAAATACTGTTCAGAGAATGAAAAGAGAAGCCACGAATTAGGAAAAAATATCTTCAACCTCAGAACTCTGGTGGCTCCGTGGTTAAGATCTTGGCTACTAAACAAAAGGTCTGCAGTTCAAATCCACCAGCCACTCCTTAAGAACGCCATGGAGCAGTTCTGCTATGTCCAAATGGATTGCTGTGAGTTAGAAGTGACTTAACGGCAATGGGTTTGGTTTGGTTGTGGTGTCTTATCAAGCAGGAGGAGAAACACTGTCACACACAGGGGTAGGCATCTTGTGAAGACACATCCACAACCAGCAACAGAAATGCCGCGGGTTACCAAGAACCTCCATAGCTAGGAGGGAAGCATGGGACACTTCCACTCTTGGAACCTCCAGAGGGGATCTACATAGCCAGTGCCCTAATTTGGACTTCTGGCTTCAACTGTGAAACAGTAGACAAATTCCTGTTCTGGAAGTTCACCTACATTATGGTGTTTTGTCGTGACAGTCCTAGGTCACGATGGTATTGTTGGTAGGTTCTGTTAGGTTGGTTCTGACCCATAGTACAACAGAACGAGACAGTGCCTGGTCCTGCGCCACCCCCACATTTGTTGTTATGTCTGAGCCCACTGTTAGCCACTGTGCCAAGGCAGAGCGAAAGCTGTCTTAGGGCTCTCCAAGAGCCTTGAACTCTAAGACAATGACTAATGCATGCTCACAAAGATGGCAGCAAAGGAGGGCATCTATGTGTGTGTGTGTATACGTGATACATATTACATGTAATATGTATATTATGTATACAATATATATATACTCCATATGTAATATGTATTATATGTACATTGGACAATGAACAAAGAAGGCAGAAGAAGAATTGATGCCTTTGACTCATGGTGCTGGAGAAAAATGTTGATGTACCGTGGACTGCCAAAAGAACAAACAGATCTGTTCTGGAAAAAATACAACCAGAGTGGTCCTTGGAAGCAAAGATGCAGAGTCTACACATGCGGTCAGGAAGGATCAGTCCCTGGAGAAGGCCATCATGTTTGATAGAGTGGAGGGTCAGTACAAAAGAGGGCCACTGTCAATGAGATGGTTTGACACAGTGGCTGCAACAATGGGCTGAAGCATAAAAATGATTGTGGACGTGGCACAAGACCAGGCAGTGTTTCATTCTGTTGTTCATAGGGTTGCTATGAGTCAGAACTCACTTGATGGCACCTAACAACAACAACAATATGTACATATTATATGGGTTCCTGGCTCTGCTTCCCTAGAGAACCCAACCAAAGTCACTACATATATATATATATATATATATATATATGCATGTATATAGGGAAGAGAACCCAGCCTTAGACAGTATACAGACATGTGTGTATATATATATATTATAGTACATATATATGTATAAAGCCAATGTATATATGTACATATATATGTGTACTGTCTAAGGCTGGTTTCTCTAGGGAAACAAAACTAGTAACATGTATAATATATATAAAGATCTATCAATTGATCAATCGATCGATCGATCTGTCTACACACACACACACACACACACATCTAGGGAAGAGAACTCAGCCTTAGTACCTACAGATATGTGTGTGTATGTATATTGCAGTACATATATATGTATATATTCATACATATGCATGCATGTATATACATATATGTGTATATATATACACACATACATATATATATACACATTTATATGTGTGTATGTATGCATACATATATATACACATATATATGTACTGTCTAAGCTTGGGTTCTCCAGGGAAACAGAACGAGTAATATGTGTAATATATATAGACCAAGATTTATATAAAGAACCGCTCATGCAATTGTAGAGGCTGAAACATCCCAAGTCCTGTATTGGAGCACAAGCCTAACGCAACCACAGAAGCTGGTGAACCCAAGATTAGCAGGTCAGAGATTTGAGTTCCAGCTCACAGACCATGAAGTCTGTCAGATCCCAAGATAATGAGACTGAGAGGCTTCTGCTGATTAATGAAGGTGTAGGTGTTGGCCAACCCATGAAGGGTAGGTCAGGGAACAGGACTCTTACTTGCAGTCTGTGAAGGTAGATGAATACCAAGGGCTTCTGGTTCAAGTCCCAAGAACCAGACATAAGAAAACAAGAGGATGGGGGCTGTGGGAGGTGAGAGATGGGCAGACGAAGACTGAGGGTGGGTGGTGAGATATCAAAGGACGTATATTACCCTTGCCTCTTCATACAGGTGACAAAACCTTGGTCCACCCAAGGAGACACACAGTCTTAACCATCACAGTCCATCCCTCATCAAGTTAGCATCTGTATACATCTTTCTATACCATCTGTAATCCGAATGAACACAGTTATAAGTCCTGCTTCTGTCTAACATGATAAAACCAACACATGTACAACTGAAAATGCATTAGCCCCATTTACATCTTATATTTTATAGGTAAAGAAAACAAAAACATTTGATACATGCATACAAAGCAGAAATATTCATAACAGGTACAGTCCTCATTTCTGCAACTGATTACAGGATTGTAACTGGTATTTAGAACTGCCTTCTTTTATAACCCAGTCTGTATTCCTTTTGCCCTCAGCAAGCACCTCAGCTGGTTGTGGTTCCTCACCTGGTGAGGCAACCCAAACCTTCATTCTTGAAGGATCTAGGCTATTAGTAGTCATGTTAAAATGGGTTGCTGGAGTTTCCCATCGACTTTCATCACAGGATGTGGTAGTACTAAGAGGTATCCTGAGGGATCACCTGCATTCCAGGCATCCTCTTCTTTACCTCCATATGTAATGTCAATCCAATTTTGTCTTGGTAGTCAGGACCAATCACACCAGCCAGTGTGGGTACTTCCTTCTTTGCCTATTGATCCAGAGACACAAGGAACCCCAAATGGCCAGGTGGCATTTTCAGCTTCCAGTTTAAGGGAAAAAATGACGTGTCTCCAGGTTGCAGCATTTCTCCGTTTGGAACTAAGACGTTTAGACCTACAGTGCATAAGCTTATGGGGACAGGAAGCAAAAATCTTGCAAGTGGGTCACTAGGGGTAAGAAAGAGTGGTGCCACCCCCTTTCCACCCCTTGCTTCCTGGATCCATGAATCCTGGCTATGGAGGAAACAGCATCACATATTGGATGCTGGTTTAGACCATATACAGCTGGAGAACATTGCCCCAACCCTGCAAGGTGTTGCCATCTAGCTTGTGGTGCAATTGTGTCTTTGGGAGTTCATTCTATACTTCTATCATGCCAGCTGCTTTAGGATGTCGGGGAACATGGTAAGACCAGTGAATTCCATGAGTGTGGGCCCACTGCCACACTTTGTTTGTTGTGAAGTGAGTCCTTTGTTCAGAGGCAATGTCGTATGGGATACCATGATGGTGAATAATGCTTTCTGTAAGTCCACGGATGGTAGTTTTGGCAGAAGCATGATGTGCCTGGAAGGCAAATCCATGTCCAGAATAAGTGTCTATTCCAGTAAGGACAAAATGCTGCCCTTTCCATGATAGAAGCAGTCCAATGTAATCAACTTGCCACCAGGTTGCCAGCTGATCACCTTGAGGAATAGTGCGATATCGAGGACTCAGTGTTGGTCTCCACTGCTGGCAGATTGGACACTCAGCAGTGGCCATAGCCAAGTCCACCTTGGTGAGTGGAAGTTCATGTTTCTGGGCTCATGCATAACCTCCATCCCTGCGCCTGTCACCACTTTGTTCATGAGCCCACCGAGCAATGACAGGGGTAGCTGGAGAAAGGGGATGACTAGCTCCCACAGAATGCATCATCTTAGCCACTTGATGGTTCACCCTTTGGTGAACATTCACGTAAGACACAAATATCTTCACTTCTTCAGCCAATTCAGAGAGATCTAGCCACATACTTCTTCCCCATTAATCCTTGTCCCCAATTTTCCAATCATGTTTCTTCTGAGTCCCTGACCATCCAGCCAAGCCATTGACCACAGCTCATGCATCAGTATACAGTCACGTGTCTGACCATTTCTCCTTCCAAGCAAAGTGAACCAACAGGTGCACTGCTGGAGGTTCTGCCCATTAGGAGGATTTACCTTCACTGCTGTCCTTCAGACAGGTCCCCAAAAGGGGCTGTAATGCTGCTGCTGTCTTCTTCTGAGTGGTTCCAGCATATCATGCAGGACAAGGGGGCAGAGTTGCTGTCCCAGTGGACCTAGATGGCAGAACTGTATTACAGAGCCAAGGGGGCTTCCACTTGGAGGGTAGCTAATACCTAGAGTCTGCAGGCATAGAGCATTGTGTAAAATGTCTTAGAGAATGGAAAATTATTTTCAAAGCTTTGACAGCTACTGTAATGTATTTTGCTGACTTGCTTATTGCCTGCTTTTCCTTGTTTCTCCCATTTGTAGTGGAAATGCCTAACTTGTGCCTGCCTGTTCTGCCACTGTATTTTAGAAGCGATAACTTGTATTTTAAATTTTACAGCTGAAGAGAAATTTCTGAATTTCGGACTTGGACTTTAAGATGTTTGCTATGATGGGTTGAATATGTCTTATATGTTGCAAAGGTGTGATTGTTTTAGAAAAGAAAGGATGGGATGTTATGGATTGAATTGTGTTCCCCCAAAAATCTGTGTAGCAATTTAGGTAGGCTATGGTTCCTGGTATTGTGTGATGTTCCTTCATGTTGGAATTCCTGCCTCTATCACGTTAATGAGGGTTAATGCACTGCAGCTGGTTGGTGGGGTGGTATTCAATGTGTTAGGTTGTACTGTGGCTTGGGGGGATCTCTTGAGAAGAGACAGGGAAACAAACAGATTTTGGGAGCCTCAGATCATCAAGAAAGCAACACAGAGAGTAGAACATGTCCTTTGGGCTTGAGGTTCCTGCCCTAGGATGCTCTCATATTGAATTTGGACTCTTATAGTGGACTGTGATAATTTCTCATGTTGAATTTGGATTTGTAGCTTACCGGACTGTGAGAAAATAACATTTCTCTCTTTACAGCCTTTCCACTTGTGGTATTTCTGTTAAAGTAGCACTAGATAACTAAAACATATACACTCACTTGTCTGTCACTTTGTCATACTATGGAGGCTTGTGTGTTGTGATCAGTATTCAGATACCAACAGGGTCACCCATGGATGGCAAGTCTGAGCTGAACCTCCAGACTAAGAGTTTATGGGAGGCCTGACCTGAGGGGCTGAGATGAGACCAGTCCTGAGGGATTTAGGGGAGTCCTGCCTGAGGGTCTGAGAGGAGCCAAGAGGAGGCATGCATGGCTGGGAGGAGCTGTCTGTGGCTTTCTGTGGGCCTACTTGCTTGCAGGCTCAGAAGAGCTGAGAGAGATGCCCTAGCTGAAGAAGGGAGGGACGTGATCTCCACTTCTGGGGAACCTTGCAGACCTTGCCTGCCTGCTTCCTGATCCTGACCCTGATTCTGATTTGTACCTGATTAATCCTGATTCTGAGCTGTACCCTATTACTTCTTTAATATATCAGTCTAAGTACAGTCTGTGATTTCTATGGGACCTAGCAGGGAGTTGCTGGACACAAACAGACACAGGAAGAGTACAGAGGAGGGGAGGGTGCCAGTGCCAGAGAGAGAGAGGCACAGCCGCCCGGTGAATGTGGACACTGGAATACATTTGACCTCCGCTTCAGAGCTCCGCTTCAGAGGGATCTGCCTTGGGCTGGTCTTGATTTGCATCATTCCCTCATGGTAGACAAGTTTTGATGCTTCTGTTACTCTTTTACAGCAACTAAAAACAACCTGAGACAGCTTCTGAGCCCTGTTGTCTCCGGGAACACTGTTGTGAATGCATGGATGTCCTCATCCTTTCACTTGGGTTTTCCTTTGTCCCTGGTTTCAGCATCAGTTCTGTGGGGTTATCTTTTGAATATCGTAGGAGTCTTAACAGAGATGATCAAGAGGTTGCCCACATTCATGAAAAAAAATAAAAAGAAAGAAAAAAAAACTTTTAAAGAGTCTGCAAAGAAATATACAAAAAGTTTAAGTGTTATTATTTCCGGCTGGGGACATTGGGAAAGATCTTTTTCTTGCTCTTTGCTGTATTTTCCAAATTCGCCTACAGGGAGCCAGTGCTAACTTTGTAACTCGGCCAGAGATGGAGAGGGCCGTGCTCTTTGGCAAACCACATGTCTGTTGGACAAACACCTGGGGAAGATGTCCCTGCCAGAGCAGCGATGCAGCTGGAACTAGGCAAGGTGTCCTCATAGGAAGGTGGCTTTCCAGGATGGCTCAGTTTCACACCAGACAAACACTAACTCTATACTGCAAGTCCTCCACGGAGCTGTTGGTCTGATTGGTAGCCAACACACATGCTTCTTTGCAAACAGATCTTAGTGCTGGCTTTTCTAACGGGTGAGAGAAATGTGACTCCTGTATCATGTTATTCCCATTCCCAGCAACACGACTGAGAAGTTTTGCTGACTCTCATTCCTTGAGGAGACTTTCTTACATTTATTGTAGGAGTTGTGTGAGTCTCTCTCTCTTGGCATGTGTGTGTGTGTGTGTGTGTATGTGTATGTATTCTGAAAGAAAAACTCACTGTTGTTGAGTCTGACTCACAGTAACCCTGTAGGAAGAGATCTAAAGTCACATACTTATGAAAGCTGGCAGTTTTCTATGGTGTCTTCTCATGAACCTTGTTTTTTTTGTCACTGGGGTATGTGCAGGACAGACCTGGAAACAAGATTTTATGCAGAGGCATGAGGCCAAGCTCTGACTTTCTACCCATGACCACAACAAAACAGTTAAAAAATTAATTCCCTAGGGAATTCAAGGAAAAGGCAGAAATGATGCAGTAAAAGCACTGAACAGAAGATTTCAACTGGTGGCTCGAGAAGACAAAGTGAAGTATTATAACAATATGTGCAAAGGCCTGGTGATAGCAGCTCTAGATAATGAACATGTGTACAGACACACACACACACACACACACACACACACACACATATAGTGTGTTCTCCATTTTTTGCATATACAATCCACAGCCCTCATGAATAGGTCAGCTAACTTAACATGACAACAGCCCCTCCAACACTCTCACGCTGGCTGCTTTGCGGACTGCACCAGTCATGGCCGTGGGCCTGTTGGCCCTTCGGTCCTTCCTTGTCCTTCTCCAGCTCTGCTGTCCCTCTTTGGGGTGGAGTCAGCAAGCTCCCACCTGGGTTCATCTGAGGAAGGCCCTGCTGGGGGCTGGAAGACACTGTCCAGCCTTCCACTGGTTCACTGGGCCCAACTGCTGCTACAGAGACCAGCCCTGTTCCTGGACGTCACATTCTCCTGTTGTCCCAGAGACCTTGGAGCAGGGCAGCTCTTATGGTCTCTCCAGTCCTTGATGTGGCGGCTGTTGCTGTGGAAGTAGCTCTGACATGTAGTGACTGCACGCACAGCAGAATGAAACGCGGCCTGCTCGTGGGCCATCCTCACAGTCGCTGGTCTTCCTGATTCAGTGTCCAGCTTTGAATGCACATGAGGTGACTGAGTGGTCATGACTTGATTGGCTGCTTTTCAGCCTCATCAGTGCCTGATAACCAAATTTGTGCATTAAATTCTCTTTGATTTTAAGCCTTCAGCACAGGGGGTGGGGGCAGAGTCAAGATGGCAGACTAAACACACATCTCCCTGAATCCTTCTTGAAACCAAGACCTGAAATGATAGTTAAATGTAGCCTTTTGGACACCTAGTGAGCCCTGGGATGTGGCATAGGGCTGTTGATTTGGACTTCACACCACTGAACGCAAAACTTCCTTTTTTTCACTGACCCTGCTCTTGGCGAGCACAGGCTTGCATAGACGGAGGGTAACTCACCATTTCAATTTTTTTTCCTTGTCTTGGCCGCCGGGCAAAACTGGGACTTGTCTAGCTACTGGTCTCAGGCGCACTGCTGGTGGGACCAGCAAGTGTAATTGCCAGGTTCTGAGAGCCTGGCTTTGGACTCTATACACCTTGGCTCCTCTAGCCTATTGGGAAAAGGAGAAGCCCAGGCAGAGGCCCTGGCCGGACTTGGTTCCTAGGCTGGGAGGTGGTGCCTGGTGGGGGGAGAGCACTTTTCTAGCAAGGAGGTGGTGTTTTGCACAGTGTCGCCTGGGGCTGGGGCCCAGCGGCAGAGGCTGTGGACTCTGAGCATTTTGGCACTCTTGGCCTCTCTTTCCACTGGGAGTCTGATGCCGGCCAGCTGGCTAGCTTATGTGGGACGCCATCTTGTTTTGCTAGGAGGCTGGGTCATCTATATGGAAGCCTCAGCTGGACCTAATTCCTGGGCTGGGAGGCAGTTCCTCCCCAGAAGAGACTACTTTTCCAGCAGAAAAGCAGAATTCTATACAGTATCACCTACAGCTGGGGCCTGACAGCAGAGGCCAGCAGGCCAGTAGCCTTTCTGCATTTTGAGCTAGTTTATAATATCTGGTGTTTACTATAGAGGTGCTTACTTGGATAGCTGGCAAGAGGGACATTTACACCTGAAAACCTGACTGACTTTGGAAGTTGCCAGATACTCTTTACTTCTCATCTTAAGACGGCCTAGGGAAACACCTGCAGTATGTCTTCACAGCATCTCTCCCAGCCTCTATTCACTCACATGAAGACCCAAAAGCAGCAAACACTGGAGAGGACGATAACCCAGAAACCACCAATGGCATCAGAAGGCCCCTTAAAGAAGCCACCTCAGAACTTCCCAGATGAAGAGGCTTTTCTGAAACTATCAGAAAGTGAATACAAAAGGATTATATAAAGAGCCCTAATAGACCTTATACAAAGTGCAACAGAGCAAAATGAAAAACTAAACAAGCTGTTCGACCTGATGGAACATCAGTACTCTGGAATCCAACAGATCAAGAACAAAATCAAAGACAGAGAAACTTCAGTTAAAAGCCAAGAAAACAGAATGGAACAAATGAAAAAGAGAATTTCTGATTTGGAAGACAGAGCTACTGACTCAAGTATCTATGAGGAGAAAAACAGAAAAAAGAAACAAGAAAAATGAAGAAGCATTAAGAAGTATGTGGGACTCTATTAAGAAAAATAACCTATGATTAATTGGAGTTCCTGAACAGGGTGAGACACTTGAGAACACAGAGAGTACTGTGGCTGAGCTGCTGACAGAAAACTTACCCGAAATTATGAAAGAAGAGAATATAGCTTTCCAAGATATGTATCGAACACCACTCGGTATAGATCTCAATAGAAAGACTCTAAGCCCTCAGCATGGTTTCTATGGTCAGTTTCTATGACCCTAGTTGGATGCTGTGTAACATAAAAAGAGGTTAAGTTACTCGTCCAAGGTTACCAGGTGTGGATGCAGCAGGACCATGGTCCCAGGGTCTGATATAGATCGGATGTGGCTCTCTTTTCCTGGCCATGCTGTGCTGGACTTTGCAATAGGTTGGAGATGGAAGCACACCACACCACCCAGCTGTTTCCCAAATCATGTTCCTTGGCAAATAGGTGCTCTGGGTTCAACATCACTCATTCCACAAATTGTTACTGGGTGTCCAGTTTGTTTCGGCCCTCCTCTAGGCTCCAGAATAATGGCATCGACCAATACACAGTGCTGCCTTGTGGTTTGTCCTGAAGGTGTATGGCTGGAGAAACAGGTGATTTCCTTTGTCATACAATTTTGAAAAATGCTACACAATGTATTCCATTCATGGATATTCCATATACCCACCAACATTTAGGGACATCCATGATCAATTTATTTAACTGTTTTTCTCATATTGTTTCCTATATTCATTCAACCTTGGGAATCTACTCTCCAGTCCGTAGGCCCACCTGTCATCTGTCCATCTATTATCTACTTTACCATCTACCTATGTCTGTCTGTCTGCCTGTGTTTGCCTACCTACCAACTTTTCTCTCTGTCTATCTCTCATCTACCTGTCTTTATTTTTTGGCTTACAGAATGTTTACATATGTCTTTTTTGGATCACAATTCTGAGGAACACAGCTCAGAACACAGTGCTGTGAGCTGTGCCATCACACATTGAGATTCTGACCTTATAAGAAAGTAAGCCAGAGTGGCCCTCTGTTTGGATTCAGTTCTGCAGTGACAAAGTCATCTCACAAACCTCATCCAATGTGGTCTCAACACTGCATAGGAGGAGGTAGGTGGGGTGGAGACGACGATGTCCCTGAGAGAGGAGACACTGGTGTGTTGGGAGACCTGGTTTGACTTTGATGGAGGAGATGTCTGGGAACTCAATCCTAAAGCTCTAGTCAGGGCCTCTCTGAGGGAGAAAAAGAGTCACAGGTGGACTGCAGGTAAGAAGACAGGTGAGATAGTAACACAGCTTTTCTGGGGCGGAAACTAGTTTCCAGGTTTTCCAGGGGTGGGGAATTATCCTAGAAAGGCCTTGAGGACAAATGGTCTTATAAAAACTCCAAATGTCTGCATAAAGTCATACAGACACGCCCTACCTCTTTGTAGCAGCAGCCTCTGTGGTGCCTAGGAGGGTCACGACACACTGCTGACCTGCAGATAGCCTGGTGTTCACAGAGGTGGGAACGGGTGGTGAGAGCACTGTGCAGTTGTGCAGTGGCGCTCAGCAGCCTACCCTGCCTTCTCCTCCATCACCTGGGGGCTGCAGTGCCTGTTACCACATGAGTGTTAGACGGAGATGACTGGTCACTGGTCTGACAGGATGTCCCTGCTCCTATTTAAAATTCTAGCAGCATGCCTCCCAGACTCATAATAATAAGCAAGCCAGCATAGCACATCTAACTGACCAATGAGGGGTGGATGTACAACATAGCTAGTGTGCTCCGGCTGAAAACCTGATTTGTTATTGTTGCTGTTGTCAGGTGCTGTTGAGTTGGTTCCAACTCAGAGTGACCCTATGTGCAAGAGAATGAAACATTGTCCGGTTCTGTACCATGCCCACAGTCATTGCTCCGCTACAGCCCATGTGGCAATGACTGTGTCAATCTGTCTCCTTGATGGTCTTCTGCTTTTCTGCTGACACTCCACTGTACCGAGCATGATGTCCTTCTCCAGGGACTGTTTCTTCCTGATAACATATCCTAACTATGTAAGATGCAGTCTGGCCATCCCTACTTCTAAGGAGTGCTCTGGTTGTCCTTCTAAGACAGATCTGTTTATTCTGTCTGGTTTGCAGTGTTTGTCAATTTTCATAGTTTAAATACTGCCACTAAGGCCCATTTTGGAAATTGGTGGCATAGTGGCTCAGAGCTGTGACTGCTAACCAAAAGGTCAGTAGTTCTAATCTACCAGGCACTCCTTAGAAATGCCATGGGACTATTCTACTATGTCGTATAGGGTTGCTATGAGTTGGAATTGATTTGGTGGCAATGGTTTGCTTTGAGTTTAGTTCTATGGTTTATGTTAAACATAGCATTTCCAAACAGGAATTGGAAAGTCAGGCTCACAAGTGGCTTGTAAACCAGCATGAGCCAGTTATGACATACCACTGACTCTGTCCTTCATTTCAAGTGGGCACTGCAGAAAGGCCCTGGTCCATGACCCATGACCGTGTGGTGTGTGACAGGCAGCAGCAATTAAATGGAGGAAAGCAATCAGAACCACTTTGGGGAGGAAAAACATTTTCATTCTTAGGGAAGAATGGTAAGTCAGTGATTCCTTTTGGAGATAATGGAAAAAATCAGTAGCGCTAAGGACTGGTTTGCATTTGTGTGGTCAAAAAAGTAAAGAGAGTTAAAAACAAATGGGAGTTTGACTCAATGGCTGCTTTTCACATTATAAGGAAGTATTACAAATAAAATAAATAGTAACCTGGGGCGCGACACCCAGAGGCCTGGTTAGCTCTACCTAGGGTGGGGGAAGCTCAAGGAGGGGTTGGAAAGCATTTGAGTCCTGAAAAAAGGAACCTGGATTTTAATTGAAACTGTTAAATTGACACCTGAACCTGTGGTTTATTAGACTTTGACTACGGTCAGAGCAAATATGGATAAGTCCTTGGCTGCGTGTGTCCCAACCCCTTATATGCTCACCAACTTCGGCATCAGTGTTCCTAGTGTCGTGACACTCACTGACAGAAGCTCATTGACAGGTGATCTATGCAAAGTGGTCCCACCTGAAGCTGTGTAGCAGCTACGGTAGGATGCTCTTTGTGCCCCAGATACAGGCAGGAAGACTCAGTCTGCTAGAAGCAAGAGCAGGCCGAATGGGAGTAACAGCACCTGAGAAGGGTGGGCTTGTCATGGGCTGGGCTGAGTCTCGGCCTACATGGGAGTTCCAGGTTCCCAGATTCATTGTGATAGCTTGGATCCTCTCTAGTGCACTGGTTACATATACACGGGAAGCCGCTATGTTATTTTCTATGTGTTTGAAATATTTCACAATTAAAGCAGAATGAGATGAAGGTAAAGAAAAACTACAGCAAAGAAAATAGACTCCATGCCCTGAGCTTTGGAATCAGCTGAAGACTGAGGGACTGGGAGCATGGACGTCTAGATGGAGTTGATAGAGTCAGAACACCAGGAGGTGTCAGGGCCACGCAGATGGGGAGAGGACAAGGAACACCTGCCAGGAGAGTAAGAAAAACAGCAGCAGAGCATCTGGTGCTTCACAGAGCGCTGGACTCCATTTCTGGTTTTTGCTGCTGTTCACTGAGTTGCTGAGTTTGCTGCTGTTCATTGAGTTGGTCCCCAGCTCACAGTGGCCCATGCACGATGAAACACAGTGCTGGTTGCTTCTGTGCCGTGTCCATCATGGGTCACAGACTGAAGCACTGTGACCCATGGCACTTTCACTGGCCGGGTTTTGGAAGTAGAATGCAAAGCATCTCTTCCTAGTCTCTCTTAGGCTGTTGACTAAGTGCTATGGGAACCTGTTCAGCATCATAGCTGCACACAAGCCTCCAATGACAAATTGGTGGTGGCTGTGCATGAGGTACAAAGACTGGAAACTGAGCCCAAGTGGCACTCCTTGGAAATTCCATGGGGCAGTTCTACTCTGTCCTATAGGGCCACTATGAGTCAGTGTTGACTTGATGACCCTGTGTTTTTTTTTTTGGTTTGGGTACTATACAGAAGGTGTGCATCCTACTACAGAGCCATCGATTTTCCACCAAGCTTCTCGGTTTTAGCCATACTTGTAAATTCTTTTGCTTTCAGATGCCACCTGTATTTTCCATCACTTTTCCACTTGTGCCCACAAGCATTTCTCTTATACAATAAATAAGACAGGTAGAGGGTAGCAGGTGACCCGGTTGTTCCAGGATTTTCCTGTTCACAGGATGCCAAGAATGTGATATGAATGAGTGCTATCAGCCTCGCACTCATGACTTCTTCAGTAGCAGATCAGAGATGTGCCCAAAGACAGCAGAATTAAAGAAGAGCATGACTGGTAAAGGAACCAAACCAAACCAAACCAAAATGCAGAAAGACTCTAGGCAATTCTGGAAACCCTGATGGTGTAGTGGTTAAGTGTTATGGCTGCTAATCAAAAAGCTGGAAGTTTGAATCTACCATGTGCTCCTTAGAAACTGGATGGAGGAGTTCTACCCTGTCCTATAGGGTTGCCATGAGTCAGAATCAGTTTGACGACAGTGGATTTGGTTTGGTAGTGCTAAAATTTACACAGAAAGAAAGAGTCAGTGATGAATTTTGAGTAGAGACTTTCTGTCCATTTCATTCTATAAGGAGATTATTTTAGGAGGGATTTGTGTTGAAGTGAAGTGAAAATCCGTGTCGCTGAGCCCCAAGAGTGAGAGATCCACCGAAGCCATGACAGTTGTCCCCACAATGGAGAGTGTGCCGGCTGCATTTCTAGCAGGGATCTTACACTTGCCGTTGGAGAATTCTTCAGAGGGAGCTCTCAAATGTGTGTGTGCAGGAGCTGTGATCTTCAAGGGATCGGGGCTACCTATCAGGGGTGAGCGATCTCCTGTGGGCCCCGGCAGAGACGAGTCATGGGGACAAACATCATGTTTGCTAAGGGCAATGGAGAAGAATGGCAACGAAAGCATTCCATTCCTAAAAGGGGGCCACCTGCATCCCTGAAATGACTCACCAGCCTGGCGTCAGCAGCACAGAGAAGAGGTCAGGCCAGCCCGCAGCCCAGTTTACACATGACCCCGAAGGATGAAAGGCACCTGTAACATTTATAGCCCAGACAGAGATGTTTAGTGCTGATTTATAAATTGCATGTCAGCCTGGCAGGTCCATTTATCACTTATCTTGACAACCACCATAGCTTGTCGCTAGGACCTCAGAACTCATTGTCTGAGAAAATTCAAGGGATCTGGAATCAGAGCAGAGTACAAAGAAGAAGAAAGAAAAACCTCCCACAAAGACAATCGTGAACTGCTTTAGCACAGTGATTTGTACAGTATTCCCGTGGGCACTCTTGAGGTAGCTGTAAAGCAAAATATCAGAGAAATTCATCCCGCCCATGAGGTTCCAGTGGGCCTCTGGGAACCTCGCCATCAGAAACATTGGGGTCTGGAAGTACCATGCATTTCCTTCTCAACATCCTGCTCTTCCGCTCATCCCTTACCCTCACCCCCAAACTCTAAGACTCCCGAAGTCAGGGGCCCCGTAATGCTGACAGAGGCTGCACATCAGAGCTAAGATAGGGACCCCTTCCTTCACTTCCTGTCTGATGGTTTCAAACTCGTTTCAACCTTTGCTTATCTCAGAACTGCCCTATTACTTTTTTTCTTTTAAATGTTTCCCAGTGCAATTTCTCCAGCCGTCCTTCAATGCATTAGAATTGGCAAGTGAATTCATCAAGTCTTGAGTGTGGAATGCACGTGAGTCTCCGTAGACAATGAAGCCCCAACTCAGGGAGGTGACCCCAACGCAGGGAGGTGACCCCTGGGCCAGGGCACTCATGGAAGAAGTCTTGTGGTCCTCACAGTTGGGCTGCAATTTGTCTTGTCACAGCTTTTCTTCCTGAGGTCCTTGGATAGGGCTTTGGATGGCTCAAATGTCCATGGGTTTGGACAACAAGGGGTTTAGGGACCTGCTTTAAAAATTACATTGTCCTTTTCCCCTGAAAACCAATAAACTGAACCTGTTGCTTTCAAGTTGATACTGACTCATAGCAACACTGGAGGACTGAGTAGAACTGCTGCACAGAGTTTCCAAGAAGCTGCAGGTAGGTTTGAACTCCCAACTTTTGGTTAGCTGCTGAGCTGTTTCCCACTATACCACCAGGGTTTTCTTCTTTTAGTCTTCTTCCCCTGAAATCTTAAAACCAAACAACAGTTTAGATTAACTAGTTAAAAAATGTCTGCCTTGATAACTGAAACCATTCAGACAAACGTTGGAGTGGACTGTAAGACATAAAACGATACTGATACAGAGTGTGTTTCTTGGCTTAAGTAGATCATGAGGCTCACTGGGTAGCTCCTGTCCAGAGGTGAGATGAGAGGGTGGAGGGCCCAGGAACTGGGTGACTGGACATAGGAAATACAGGGTGGAAAGGAGTGTGCTATCAGTGTGGGGAGACCAGCTAAAGTCACACACCTACTAGAGTGTGTGTAAAAGTTTTGTATGACAAACTGACTTGGATTGTGAACTCTCACTTAAAGAACAAAAAAATATCTAAAAAAAAAATGTCTTCCTTGAGCATTAACCTCTTTTAAGAACTGTCTATACGGGATGAAAGTGAAAACAGTAACCTAAAGACGAGACGGGAATCTTAGAGGGCAGTGCGTTTATGTTACTCAGTCAAAGCCAAGTGTCGCCGAGTCGGATCCTACTCATGGTGACCCCAGGGGCCAGAGTAGAACTGACCCCCAGAGTATTCAAGGAAGAACGAATCAGTTGCACAACTGAGAGAATGTAATCAGTGTCACTGAACTGTACATTTAGAAACTGTTGAATTGGTATCTGTTTGTACATCATCAATAAAAACAACACCACCGCTGGACTGTCCAGCTGCCATGATGTGCCCTGAGATGCGGCGACTACGCCTGTTCAGCCCTTTGTTACCATAGGAAGCCTAACCCATCCTTCTAGCTGCGTTAGCCCCAGTTTTAGGGTCCCTGAGATCCAGATTCCTTTTAGGATGTGGATAGAGAAGAGATTTGGGTTCTGGTCCTATTTTTCCATTTCCCAACGCTGTGACCTTCGGTGAGTCTTTAGCTCTCAGTTGCCTTGTCTATAAAATGCATAGGTTGGATTGTATTCACTCTCTGTTCTCTTTCTTAGATCCTTTTCCAGAGTATTGGCTCTTCCTAAACGCAAGAATTCTATTTCAGCCTGAAATACTTCACAAAGCTGACCGGGTTACACTGTGTTGTCACAGTTCTCATGGCCTCATTTTCTACATATAGCGTGTATGTGTGCACACGGGGTGTGTCTACTCATCCTCTCAGTTGTACTGACAGTGACTCACACAGCTGGATTTTAGCTTAGAGGTTTGGAATCCAGATTGTTGCTTCCACTGTCCTGAACAAGACTGGCTATGATACAGTGACAGGGTGGCCATGAGTCAGACTGGGCTCTATGGTGATAGGTTTGACCTTTTCTTTTCTTTTTTTGTATGACACAGCTGTGAAAAGAAAAATGTCGGTGTACCCAGATGACTGCCTGTCAGCTGACAGTTAGTTCACCCAAAGGCAGGAGGAACCACACTGACTCCTGGAGCAGATGCCAGAGGAGAGGCTGGTAGAGGCTAGAACATACAGTTGTGAAATCAACCGGCTGACTTTGAAAAGGAGCCGTTTGACTTTCCACAGTATATTTAAGGAGGAAACTAAAAGCCAACCAAGTAAGAAATATACATGAAACTTTTGTTTTCTGCAAAAATACTTCAAAGATTGTATCCTTTAGTGCCACTGTGGTCCTTTTCTGTCTGTGATTCTTGTTCTATCATCGTGGGAAGTCCGCATCCTCCCAACTCTTGACGTCGTGTTTCGCTCCTCTCTTTCTGTCGCACCCACATTCGACGTCAGCGAGGCTCCGCATCCCCAACGCCAGGACGCACCCAGACGGGGCTCATGCCTCGTAGATTCCACAGCTAACGCCCTGCAGCTCCCACCTCCCGCTTGGTTACTGCCAATCCCTCCGAACTCGTCTTTCTGGGACCACTCCTTCTTTCTTCGTATCTCTTCTCCTTCCGGTACCCAGAACTGTTTTTCCGACCCTGTCTTACTAAGCTGGCCCCACTGAGAGCTGCTCTGCAGCCACCTGGACTCACACGGAGTAACCCAGGAGGCCCCTCACCGCACCCTGGATCTGACTGAGCCCTTATCACTCCCCGCCCCAGCAGCCTGCTTGATGCTTCTCAACCTTCAGAACATGGTCTTGCTTCAGGGACTCGGCTCTGCTGTCCCCTCTGGCCAGCTCTGGGATTAAGAACTTGGCTTTGGAGCCGGACAGACTTGATTGTACACTTGTTCTATGATTTAACCAGCTCTATGATCTTGGCTTAATTAAATTGTTTTTGAACTTTACTGTCAATTGTTGTTGTTAGGTGTCGTTCAGGTAGTTCTGACTCGTAGTGGGCCTGTGCACAACAACAGGAAACACTCCCTGGTCCTGGGCAGTCCTCACCATTGTTGCCAGGCTTGAGCCCTCGGCTGCAGCCACTCTCAGTCCATCTCCTTGAGGGCTTTCCTCTTTTTGGCTGACCCTCTAATTTACTGAGCATGATGTCCTCCTCCAGGGACCGATCTCTCCTGATAACATAACCAAAGTATGTGAGATGTATTGTCCCTATATCTTTGGTCAGACTGTCATGGATCTGAGTGGACATTAGCACCAGGAGGGCATTTATCATTTGTGTGATCGCAAGTCTTCAGAGCCAAGATGGAGCATGTTGGCCGGAAGGAAGTCTTATGGGTAGAGAGTGGATCAATCCGCAGGGACCAGTGCAAGAAAGAGGAATGGACTGCTCTGGACTGAACCGTGTTCCCCTAAATGTATAGGGTGGAATTGTAACCCCTATACCCATGCATGTAATCTTGTTTGGGAATTGTTCTCTTTGTTACATTAATGAGCCCGTATTGGTGTAGGATGTATTTAAAACCTAGTGACTTCTGAGTTATAAGATACAGTATAGACACAGAGACAAGTGAACACAAAGGAAGGGGAGATTACAGCCATGTGAAGATCTCTAAGGAAGACAGGAAAACTGTGCTTGGAGAAGCTGAATGACACAAGAGTCTTTCTCCAGAGTTGACAGAGAGAGAGAGAGAGAGTACACCCCTAGAGCAGATGCCTTGAACTAGGACTTATTGCCTCCAACATTCTATTAACATAAATTTCTGTTCTGTAAAGCCACCCACCTGTGGTATTCCTTTTACAGCAGTGCTGGGAAATTGACACTAACTAAGGGAGCTGCAAGGGCAGCAGCTGCAAATGAACAGGAGCTATGACTGCGAGTTCTGAACTGATGGCTGGATGTGTTGAAAATAGTCACCACCACATGTGTGTGTGCGTGTATGTATGTTTGTGTGTGTGTGTGTGTGTGTGTGTGTGAAATTAGCTTCTTCTCTTTACCACCGACAATTAGTAAGAAAGGATGGGGCAGACGGGTTTGTGAACTGCAACGGGTGACTGAACACCAAGCTTTTGGCTTTCTTTGCCACCCCCCCAGGCTTGGCCACAGAAAGCCAAAGCAAACACAAGTCAGCATTAATGCATTAATGAGGAACTCTGGGCTCTGGAGAAAATGTGATAAAATCTGAGCAAATGTATGGTTTGAAGGCTATTGTCTAGGAAAGAACAATGTTTGGATTTTTCCAGGGAAGGATGTGTGGGTTGAATGACTTTTGATTTTAACACTTTTTTAATATTTCCTGAATACGGAAGCAATTGTTGTGAGTCCCAGTGGCCTGGGGTGGGGGAGACTTGCAGCCACCTCCTAGCTCACACAGAGAGTGAGGCACTGGAGTCTGGGGGAGGAGGCTTCATGGACGGGGAGAAGGTTGCATGGACGGGGAGGAGGCTGCTTGGACGGAGAGGCAGGGTGTTCACTCTGGGAACACAGCTAGGCTTGGTGTCCAAGAGAGAGCTAACACCAGCACAATCAGTTGTTGCTGAGCTGGGATTGACTCACAGTGACCCCTTCAGGTTTGAACAAAACTGTGCTCCTTAGGGCTTTTCAGTGAATGGTTTTTGGGAAGCATATCACCAGGCTTTTCTCGAAAACTACTTCTAGGTGGATTCGAACCTCTAACCTTTTGGCTAGAAGCTGAGCACATTCACTATTTGCACTACCCAGAGTCTCCTGGAGAGATGGAAACACAGGTCAATTCTATGCTGAGGGTTTTTGTACATTCTGACTCATCATGTTCATGAATGGAGAATGTTTCTCGTCTGCAGCCAGGGCTGGATCTCAGCTAGAGGGCCTTTGATCTGCAGGAACTATGGGAACTTAGAGTTCTCAGATTTGTGCAACAAGGGCTAGAAAGAGCTAGCCTTGAGGAACTAGAATGTGCTTGTGGAATGATTCAAGAAAGATCTAGGAAAGCTTGACTAGTCCTTTTAAACAGTTTCCCATTCACTTAGCGACACAGAACACAATAATGGCCAGCTGTGGTCTGAATGTAAACCGTGGTGGCATAGTGGATTCAATGCTATGTCTGCCACCCAGAATGTCGGCAGTTCAAATCCACCAGGTACTTCTTGGAAACCCTGTGGGGCAGTTCCACTCTGACCCCTAGGGTTCCTGAGAGTCAGACCTGACTCAACAGCTGTGGGTTTGGTTTTGGTCTTTTGGCAATCTGATTTGACTTGAGAAGTCCGTGCCCTGTAGGTCACCCTTGAAAAGGTCTGGACATTTGCTTCATGTTACAGTTGACCCCAGCAGTAGGCAATTTTGCTTGAAAAGAGAGGAGGAAGTACTCTAACTGAAGAAGAATGACTGGAGGATAGGTAAATGTCAGAAAGTACTAGAAGGCTTGAAAAAGCTTGGCTGCCCATCACACCTGTCCAACAACTGTACTCAACTAAACCACACACACAAAATTCAGATCGTAAGAAATAGACGCTAGAGACAGAATCAGGAGTCTTCCTGGAAGATATTGTTAAACTCTGTGTTTCCTTTTCACCTGAAGTATTGACCAATGGTCTCTATCACACCAAGCATCAACCTCTGACCAGTACTGACTGATTGCCTTCCAGCCAACTCTGACTCCGTAGTGACATTATATATGTTAGAGTAGAATTATATTTGGTAAGGTTCTCAATGGCTAAGTTTTAAGAAGTACATAATCAGGTCTTTCTTCTGAGACATCTGTGAGTGGACTCCAACCTTTCACTTCTTGTTTAGAGCTAAGAATGTTAACCATTCACACCACCCAGGAATTCCTTTTAATACCTTGAAACCAAAACCAAACTCACTGCCGCAGAGGTGATTCTGACTCATAGTGACCTTAGAGAGCATAGTAGAACTGCCCCAGAGGGTTTCCAAAGTGCACTTGTTGGATTTAAACTGCTAACCTTTTGGTTAGCAACCAAACACTTAACTGCTATACTAACAAGACTCCTTTAATTGCTTAGGTTTCTAAGAAAGAATGAAATGCCTCTTTTCTCCTGTAGAACTTTTCCTTCTTTTCTTGTCCTCCTTGAAAAGTTTAGATTATCACTGAAGTCATCCAATGCAAAAGCGAACACAGCTCTTAGAATAAAGCAGGCATAAGTTTTCACGAGTTTGAATCAGACAATAGTTCCTTAGATATGACACCAAAAACAAATAACAAAAGGCCAAAAGTAGGTTGGGCTTCATCAAAATTTTTATCTTTTGTGCTTCAAAAGACACCACTAAGAATCAAAGACAATATTTAAAAATCATGTCTGAAAAGCTTGTATCCACAAAATAGAAGGAAGACTACAAATCCACACGAACTAGATGTAGTGGTTAGGTGCTGTCCAGTCAATGCAGACTCGTAGTGACCCCGGGTACAACAGAAAGGAAAACTGCTTCTTCCTGTGCCATCTTTATGTTTTAGGCCGTTGTTGCAGCCACTGTGTTAACCCATCTCATTGAGGGTCTGCTCTTCCATTGGTCATCTACTTTACCGAGCAAGATGTCCTTCTCCAGGGACTGGTCCCTCTTGATAACATGCCCAAAGTATATGACAATCACCCAATAACCAAATCAGCAAAGGAGTCGTGTAGACATTTATCCAAATTAAACATGCAAATAATCAATAAACACACAAAAATATGCAAAACATCATGAGTCATTAAAGAAATGCAAATCAAAACCACAAGGAAATACCACTTCACAAGTACTGGGGTGACTAAGGGTGAAAAAGACCGGTGGTAACAAGTAGCAGTGAGGATGTGGATGAACTACAAGTCCTCATGTGATGTTGGTGGGAACGCAAAGTTGTGCATCCAACTTGAAAAACAATTTGGCAGTTCCTCAAAATGCTAAATAGAGTTTCCCAACAATTCTACTCCAAAGTATAAACCTGAGAGAGATGAAAACCTTTGTCCACTCAAAAACTTGGACACCAATGTTCATAGCAGCATTATTTGGAAGATCCCCAGTGGAAACAATGTAAACGTCCATCAACGGATGACTAAACCATATGTGAAATATTCTACAATTGAATATTACTCACCATAAAGAGAAATGAAGTCCTGATGTGTGCAACAGCCTGAAGGAAACTTGAAAATCTTACGCTGAGCAGAAGAACTCAGACATAAAAGGCCACATGGTGTATGATTCCATTTATAAGAAATATTCAGAACAGGCAAGTTCACAGGGATGGAGACTCAGTTGGTGGCTGCCAGGGGCTGGAAGGCTGACTGCTACTGTGGAGTTGCTTTGGGGGGTGGTGGAAATATTCTGAAATTAGCTGGTGGTGAAGGCTGCATAACCTTTTTGAGTACACCAGAAACCACTGAATGGTGCACACTAAAAGGGTGGATTTTATGGTATTTGAATTACATCTTAATTTTAAGAAAACAAAAGAAGAAAAAGGCATGGTACACCTGTAAACCATTTGTGAAGTAGATGATAGAGTCATATTTAAAGACCAAAACTGTGTATCACCAAATACTTTGACCAAAAAATATGCACATTTTGAGGGGTATCATGGACGATACAGGTGACTCAGGTAAAGCATCCTAGCACTCTATCCAGGGGGTTATTGTTGTGGTTAGATGCTGCTGAGTCAGTTCTGACTTAGTGTGACCCTGTGCACAGCAGTACATCCAGTGCTTTGTGGACGAATAATTCAGTGAGGCAGGGCACGAAGTGAGAGGATGGCTTGGCTTGGCTCCCAGGGGCCTACAGCTGAGACCAGGGGAACCTTACCCAGCTTTGAAGCTCCAGGGGTAGCCTTGAGGGGTGGGAGGTCCCGTACCTGCTGCTCAGTTTCCGCCTTTGGTCCGTCAGGTAGCAAAACAGGAGCCTCCATGGGGAGGAGAAGTGCCCCTCTCCTTCTGCCCAATAAAAGCAACCTTCCATTAGCAGGTTTGGCTTGTGTGGCTGGCTCCTCCATTTCAGTGAATCCGCAGTGGGCATCTGGATGCTTCTGCCATGCTGCTCACTGGAAAGATACTTAGAATTGCAAGATGACAGCCTAGTCTGCTAATTTATAATACTGCTTGGAGATTTCAAACTCAGCTCTCAGTTTGGCTCTAGGCCTAGCTTCCTCCAGAGAAACTCCCCACTGGTTGCAAGGGATGGATACCTGGGTTGTGTTAATGGGTGAGGTCCCTTGGCAGTGAGAAATCCCACTCCAGCTGCTGGTAGGATGTGGAAGCGAAGAGGTGCTGGCTGAAAAGCTCCATCTGAAAGCAATTGGTTTTTCAGACACTTAAGGAAAAATCTATTAACATCCATTAGGCAGAATGGAAGGGAAGGGTGATCTGCTAGCTATCGGGGGATGAGAAGGAGTCCCAAGCCTCGTGAAAGTTGAGTAATGGTGAGATGAGTAATGGCAAAATGAGTAATACTAAGAGGAAACAAACGCATGGAGGATTCCACAAACACGGGGGCCAGGCCAGGCCTGGGGGTCAGAACGCTGTGGGAGCTGGTGGGAGGTCTGGGAAAAGCACATTAATGCTTAGGATCATCTTTCCGGATAGTCCCTCATCACTAATCACCCTCTCCTTACAATATCTCATTGTGGTCAATTTTGCCTGAGTGACTTGTAGGTTAATTGCTTTCCCCTGTTATCTGCCTTGGACAGTCAGCTTTAGCTTTCTCACCCTACTAGCTGACAGATCAGCTCTCTAGAGTCCCACACAGTTTTCTTCTGGCCTTCAATCCTAATGGAGGAGAGGGAAGTGCCAGGATGATGTGGCCAAGCTTGATCAACTTAACTACACGTTGTCTTAACACAAGTCAAAGAGGTGAAATGAAGATTATTTCATAATCTTGGACTGTTTGGAGCATTCATGTGGACAATTTGGGATGAATCATAAAACAGTAATTAAGACAAAAAGGGACCTGGTCCTAAAATAAAAAAAATAAAAAAAACCAAACAGAACATTGCTGTTGAGTAGGTAGAACTACTCCACAGAGTGTCCAAGGAGCTCCTGGCAGATTTGCACTGTCGATCTTTTGGTTAGCAGCTGTAGCACTTAACCCCTGTGCCACCAGGGTTTAAGATTATTCAGAAGAAAAGAAGCATATCTGGGAATAGATCTGCCTTTGAGTTCTAATTTTTATCCTGGTAAGGGGCTTACAGGAATGTCCCAGGGAAGGTGACGTGGACAACTGGACCAATTTCTCTCTGGGTCCTGAGTTTGCCATGTCAAGGAGGGGCCGAGGGGGCACAGGCACTCCTGGGATGGGTGAAGTCTTGTCCGGCCCCTGAAAGCTATGCTGGAAGAAATCTCATGGGGGTGGGAAGAGGGGCAGCAGTTCAGAGTGTGTTCTGGTAACAGCTTCGTCTGGGCTTGGCTGAGACAAGCTGTGACATTGGTTAGACAGCTCTATGCTGAACTTCTGAGGCCCAAGAATCTCAGGCATCTCTTCTTGCTGAAGCAGTTTCTTCCTTGACATTTTAGAAAAGAGCGGTTGTTGTTACTCTTGCCAGTACTGAGGTCAACTCTTCAGACAAGAACGGACTGGACTTGGGTACAAAGTGTGAACATGTGGTATAGGCACTTTATGGTTTTATACATTGATAGGAGGCTGTCCTACTGGTTTCTTTCTAGATGGGAGAGGAGGGGGACAGGTGTTTGTTAAGAGGACACTAGAAGTAAAGAGTGAAAAGGAGGAGTGTGCTGTCACAGGGGGAGGAGAGCAGATGGAGTTGCAGATATGGGGCATGCAAAATTGATTTGGGTTGTATACTTTCATTTACTCATCATCATAATAAAAAATATGGAATCAACCTAGGTGCCCATCAGCAGATAAGTGGTTATATCCATATAATGGAATACTACACAATGATAAAGAACACTGATGATCTTGGGAAACATCTCATAGCACAGAGTCATCTGGAAAACCTCATGCTGAGTGAAATTAGTAAATTGCAAAAGGACAAATACTGTATGGGACCACTATTATATGGACTTAAGAAAAGTCTGAAGCCCAGAAGAAAATAATCTTTTAAAGTTACAAGAGGGGAGAGAGGGACAGGGACAGTCATAGATTAGATAGTAGATAGGGATTGGGAGGGAGTGACAGCAATACAACCCAACATTTTGAAGGAAAGAGTAGCAGGGTTGGGGTGCTGGAGACCGTGGTTTCAGGGGACATCTAGGCTAATTGGCATACCTGAGTTTTTTTTTTTAAAGAAAATGTTCTGCATACCACTTTGGTGAGTGTCTGGGGTCTTAAAAAGGTAGCAAGTGTTCTTCTAAGTAGCATCAATTTGTCCTGGTCTACCTGGAACAGAGAAAGAAGGACATCAAAGGTATGAGGAAAATATGAGCCTAGGAGACAGAAGGTACCATATGATCTGAGACTACACCAATGTGAGACTGGCCACCACCAACGACTGACTGATAAAAAGAATACAACATGAAGTTCCTGATACAGTGGAAGAAAAATAGGTGTGCAGAACTAGAACTCTGTTAAAAGACCACATTTGATGGTCTATCTGACCAGAGGGTCCCATGAGGACATGGACCCCCAACTCAGCATTAGCCCAGAGCTTAAAACAGTACTGAAGTTGGTCCTTCAGATAAAGATTGGAGACACAGAGTGATATTGTCAAAGAAGATGCTTCTTGGCTTGGATATGTACATGAGTGTGTGGGGGCTGCTCTTGTCCAGAGGTGAGATGAGAAGGTGGAGGGGGACAGATGCTGGCTGAGTGGATACAGGAAGTACAAGGTGGAAAGTATAAGTGTGCTGTCACAGGGTAGGGTGAAGAGCTCGAGTTGCGTAGTGGTGTGCGAGAGGTTTCATTTTTTATTTTTATTTATTTTTTATTGTTGATTGAGTAAAAGTTTATAATACAATTTAAATTTGCATGCCCACCTATCTACAGCTCCCTCTGCTCTCTTTGGCCAGTGACAGCACACTCCTCCTTTCGTATCTGTACGTGTCGTATTCACTTAACAATCTCATGTCCCCTACCCTACACTCTCTCTACTTCCTCCCAGTAAGAGGCCAGTAGGACGACATCCTACAGATGCATAGAACCATCGAGTGTATACATGATATGGTCACTCTGTCCCCGAGTGGGTGATGGGTTTTATACGTCAAATTGATTCGGATTGTAAACTGTCACTTAAAGAACAAAAAAATTATTAAAAAAAAAAAAGTCTCTGCCCCTCTAGCCAAACACATCTTTTCAGAGTCAAAATTTTTAAGGTTAGTTTCTAATAGGATAGAGGGGATCTGCAAATTCTTGTGGTTGTAATTACATTTGGGAATGGGCTTTCTTTGTTACATTAACGAAACAGCGTCAGTGTAGGGTCTGTCTTAAATAAATCTCTTGAGATACAAAAGAGCAAATTAAACAAGGAAGCACAAGCAGAGTCGGGGAAAGATAGACGCCATGGCACACATAGCTGCAAGGAGCCAAGAAACAGAAACTAGAAAGGGACAGGACCTTCCCGCAGAACCAATAGAGATGCCAAGTCTTCTCCTCGAGCTGGCACCCTGAATTCAGACTTAAAGCCTCTACAGAGTGAGATAATTAACTTCTGTTGGTCAAAGACACCCCCTTGTGGCATTTCTGTTATAGCTGGACTAGATACTTAAGAGCACACTTGTCTGTCAGTTTGTCTTACTGTGGGAGCGTGTGTGTTGTGATGCTGGAAGCTGTTCCACTTCCAGCAGGATCACTCATGGTGGACAGGTTTCAGCTGAGATTCCAGACTAAGACAGACCAGAAAGAAAGACTGGCAGTCTATTTCTGAAAAGAATAAGCCGGTAAAAACCTTAGGAATAGCAGCAGAACATTGTCAGATGTAGTTCTGGAAAATGAACCTTCTAAGTTGGAAGGCACTCAAAGGCTGAGTGGAGAAGACCTGCCTCCTGAAAGTAACGTCAACCTTAATGACATGGCTAGGGTCACGCTTTTGGAACCTTCCTTTGCTGTCGAGGCAAAAGGGGAGGAAACATTTGCAAACATACATCAATAATTGGAATGTGGAATGTACAAATAATGAACATAAGAAATTGGGAAATTGTCAACAATGAAATAAATGGAATGCATAAATATTGGTATTGTGGGAATTAGTGAGCTGAAATGGACCGGTGTTGGCCATTTTGAACCAGACCATATGGTCTACTATGCCAGGAATGAAAGCTTGAAAGACACAAGGAAGGATCCTTGATCCTTCAGAGGGACTAAGCCTTGCTGATACCCTGAATTTAGACTTCCAGTCTCCAGAATTGTGAGAGGATAATGTCTGTTATTGAAAGCCACTGGCTTTTAGCACCCCATTGTGGCAGCTCTAGGGAGCAAGAGCAGCCCCGTCCTATCCAGCTCCTCCCATGACCTTCACCCCAGCCATCACACAAGTCTACACAGGCTTTTGGTCTTCTGTTCTCTCACTCGTGTTGTGATATCAACCTGAAGACCTTTACCCTTTTCCTCTAATGCCAGCCATGTCCCATTTAAGGGGAGGAATAGTTTCACCTCCCACCCTCTCCCCAAACTCAATGTGTGTGGTGGTTTTGACGTCTGTAGATTCATGCCAGTGGTTGCTTATACATGCATGTTCCTATGTTAGACTGTATTGCTTCACATGTATAAAACTTATTTCCACAATAATAACAGAAAACTGGCCAAGGGTAGGTGTCAGATCACATACATCTCCTAGTCCCTCCAGTATGTAACTGAAGACTGGGTTAAGGAGTCTGATACTGAGAAGTTGTGGGTTGAATTCTGTCCCCCAAGAAATATGTGTAGCCGTGTGGCTGAGCCATGATGCCCAGTATTTTGCGATTGCTCTCCCTTTTGTGGTTTTCCTATGCTGTATGTTAGAGAATTAGGGTGGGGCTGTAAATTCCTTCAAAGGACCACTCCCCTGCTCTGCTCCGTTGTCCTGGGAGTTACCCTGGAGTATGGCTTGCCCCAGCCTTAATCCTTTCCTCCTGCAAGAGATAAAAGGAAACGGAAGCAAGCTAAGAACTGGGAACCTCACACCACCTAGAAACCAGCAGTGGGAGAAGAACGCATCCTTCAGACCTGAGGTTGCTGCACCAAGATGCTCCCAGGACAAAGACTGATGCAATACCAGACTTTGCTCCAGAGTCGACAAGGGGGAAAGCCTTCCCTTGGAGTGGACATCCTGCATTTGGACTTCTAGCCTACCGGACTGTGCAAGAATAAACTTACCTTTGTTAAAGCCATCCAGTCTGGAGCACTTCTGTTAGAGCGGCCCGAGCGGGCTGAAGCAGTACTCCGTACTGTGCAAACAGCAGGGGATCAAATGAAGTATCGATGAAATGGATTGAATGTGTTTATCTAAATGCTTACTAAATGTGACAGATTGAATTGTGATCCCCCAAAATATGAAGACTGACAACTAAGTTTGCAAACTCATCCTAGAAAAAGTGCTACGTATCTCATTGCTGAATATCACTATAGTCGCCTTCCAAGGACTTCCCTTGGGAAGCTATGCATTGACACCAGCACCTAGACCACCCTTCAAAGCAATTTTGGAATTCGTTCCCTGGAATGCCTATCAGAGCTGTTGCTGTATTACCCTTGATGTCCTGAATGTCATCAAACTGTCTTCCTTGCAATATTTCCTTTGTTTTGGGGTAAAGAAAAAGTCATTGGGGATTAGATCAGATGAGTAGGGAGGGTGTTCCAATACAGTTATTTGTTTACTGGCTAGAAACTTCCTCACAGATAACCACACAATTTTGTGCACTTGTCACCACGCCACCATGCACAATGGCAATTCCAGAAAGAGTTCCAAAACTGCTCTGAAGGGTGGACTAGGCACTGGTGTCAGTGCATGGCTTCCCAAGGGGAGGACTTGGAAGGTGACCCTACAGATATTCAGCAGAGAGGTATGTAGCACTTAGAACAATTAAGTTCGCAGACTTCATTGTCAGACCTCGTATGTGCTGAAATCTTAACCCCTGTACAGGTAAATACGACCCTGTTTGGAACTGGAAGTTTTCTCTTGTTATTTTAATGAGGTTGTACTAGAATAGGGTGAGTCCAAATCTGATTTCTTCTGAATTATGAAAATAGCAAAATAAACACTCAGACACATGTATCAGGAAGACAAACTTAAAAACCAAATGCACTGCCACTGAGTCAATTCCGACTCATAGTGACCCTATAGGTCAGAGTAGAACTGCCCAGTTGAGTTTCCAAGGAGTGCCTGGTGGATTTGAACTGCCAACCTGTTGGTCAGCAGATGTAGCACTTAACTTACTACACCTGCAGGGGTTCAGAGGTTAAGTGCTACGTCTGCTATCCAAGATGCCAGCAGTTCAAATCTGCCAGGTGCTCTTTGGAAGCTCTATGGGGCAGTTCTACTCTGTCTTGTAGGGTTGCTATGAGGTGGAATTGAGTCAATGGCAGTGAGTGAATCAGTAAGACAGACTCTAAAAATGCCAAAGGTCACCAGCAGATCCCAGAATTTGGGAGAGAGGTCTACAGAAGGACTAGACACGGCCAGACCCGGCTGGTACTTTTAGTCTCCAGAGTGGTGCGAAAATACCTTCCAGTTCTTTAAAGGCACCCTCTCACGGTGCCCTGCTGTGGTAGCCCCAAGGGACTAACACCGTAAAATGCTGATACTTTTAGTGTTCATGACTTCAGGGACAACTTTGTGTAACTCCGTGGCGTTATGAGATAATCAAAAGCTTGAAGGGCTCCAAGGCCATAGGGCGGATAGCCAGCCAAGTGCTGTCGCGTCGACTCACGGTGACCCGAGGGCGGGTAGCTGCTGTTGTTACGTGCTATCGGCTCCGGCGCGGCGCGTGTGACCCTGTGCACTGTCTGATCCTGAACCGCTGTCACAGTCATTGTCATGCTGGAACTCACTGTTGCCGACAGTGTGTCCGTCCGTCTCATTGACAGTCTTCCTCTTTTTTACTGACTGTCCACTCTGCCACCCATGCGGTGCCTCTCCAGGTCCCTTCTGATAACGTGAGAACTGAGTAAACAGAAGAACACGCAAGAGAAGGAGGAATCAGGGCATGCTGCTGGAGAAGCTTCTGGAATGAAGGATCTTGGGTAGCTGGTCTTAGACCCCGCAAGCTTCACGGTCCTGGTGGTAACAAAGAAGGGCTGGCTCCTGGGGAACACGTGTGCACTGACTTCTGAAGGCCACTTGGGCCACCATCTGAGACGCCATAAAAAGGCCTCACATGTTTAAAACTGAAGCGTGACTCCAGACAGAGTCCTGGCGCACAGTGGCTTAAGGTGACCCTCACGGAAAGTCAGCATTTTCTTTACTAGAAACTCTCCCCTGTTAAGGGTGGATGCTGACTCAGGATCTTCTTGACACGATCACTGTTCCCCTAGCCTGGGTTTGTCAACGGTTATGGCTGAGGAAGAGAAAAGAAAACGTATCTTCCAAGATTAGCTGTGTTTGGCTTTGTCAGAAAAGCGCACGTGGAGAGGGACAGGAGTTCGGAGACATGCGCACCGAGTTTACTTTTCTAAATGGTAATTAATCAGGACTGACTTACAGGTGACTCTATAGCAACATTTTGCATTTTATAGAGCTCCTGCTTTTTCAAGCACATTTATTCCTTCATGTGATTGTTTTCCTTGGTGTTCAGAGGCATCCATTTTACACAGAAAGCCGTGCCCCAGCACCCCAGCTCCCTTGGCTAAAGAGGAAAAAGCTTCTAAGCAGATACGATGAATTGATGATTCTGCAGGACGCCCAGGAAGACAGGTCTCGGGGGTCAGCTGAAGAGACAGGGTGAAAAGGTTCTGCGCTGGAAGACAATGCGGGGAGCCCGAGGCACGGGGAGCTCGCAGGGATGGCCGAGGCTTTCCTGGGAAGATGTAACATAGGGGCACCTGGCTGCAGAGGAAACGAGACACGGAGGACTGGGGAGGGCCACTGGAATCAGCACGGGCCTTCGTTTTTCTACGTCTTCGACTCATTTGGGTTTAAAGTTGGCAAATAAGTAAGCCCAACTGCCCAAATCATAAAGTTCTAAGGTAGAAATTCGAGAAACACTTTGAATTTTGGGGGGGTCATAGGAGAAGCACCATTCCTCTAACTCAGAGGCACAGAGGTGACCTGTCTCGTCCTCTGCCAGACCTTGAAAGCCACCAGTGTCACTGGCATTTGCCGTCTGTGGAGGCTGCACAGAGAGGCTCTTCCCATACCTTGAGTAAGCGAACCCCAGTGGAGGCATTTTCTGCAAATTGCCTGCTCCCAGCTCTTCATCTCACCTCTGGGTGTGGCCTTTCTCAAATGAAGCTTAGCCCAGGGCAGCTGTGAGTGCAGGGGAAAAGATGCTAAATGAGACAGTATCTGGAAATGGCTGGAAAATCCAGAATGCATTTTATCCCTTCCTGGGGAGTGTGGGCGTTGATATCCTGAGTGCTTTCCAAGGCTCCCTAAGAAGGTTCTGAGGGAGAGGGAAACTGGAGACATTGCAGAAGTCTTGCAGGTAAATGGGCTCAGTTCCCAATTTCTTTAACCCTTGGCTCACAATAAAGGCACACTGGAGTTGCACAGAGCCCCTGGCACCAGACTCCAAGAAGACCACGGCGCAACACCCTGCGTTCGCACAGTAAGCACTGCGAGACCTACAGAGAGCAGAGTGGTTGGTGCGAACAGCGGCCACTGCAGACTTACAAACTCTGTCCTCGCTGTCCACAGGCACTCCAGAAGGACTGATCCTGGAGTGGTCCTATTTACTTTCTGGTTTTGGTGTTTTCAAAATCAAGAGGAATGCCACCTTTTGTAGGCACTACTGACACGCTGTGCCCTAATTAAAATATTGATGGACTAAAACAACTGTGCACGCAGGTTGTTTGTTCTGTGATGACAAAACTTCCATTCAGTTGTTCACACCGAGGAGCTTCCGGTGTAGTCGTGGTAACGGTGGTGCTGGTAGCTGCTGCGGAGCTGGGCTTTAACTCATGTGGACCCCAACTTGCATCGACCCCAACTCGTGTCAGCCCCGTTGAGAGCAGAACAGAGCCCAGGCCCACACCATCTTTGCGATTGTTGGGGTGCTACAGGACCCTGCTGCAGCCGCTGTGTACTTTGGGTGACTTTCAGCCCTGGCGGCCCTTCTCACGGCACTGTATTGGACAGGATTCTCTTGTAATCCATAGAGTTTTTATCAACTAATTTTTGGAACTAGATCACAGGATTTCTTCTTTGTCTTAGTCTGATATTCTACTCTGGATATTCTAGTGTATCCATGGGAGGCCCTGCTGATGTTTGAAATACTGGTGGCCCAGCTTCCAGCATCTCAGAAGCACGTAAGCCACCACTGGCAGATGGCTGGTGGCCTCAGGACATACGTGAATGACTGAACACAGCATGATTTCTCTGTTTTTCCACCTCCTTCTTTATTTTTTTACATCATTTTTCATTTACATTTACCACGGGCTTAATGGGGGCAAAGGCGTATATACATCTCTTATTTGAATAAACAAAAAAGGAACCAAATATAATGCAAAAAGTCTGTTTTGCGCATGAGGGAAGAAGAGGTCAAACAATAACCTGATTATTTTTTTTGCAAATCTCACTGCTTGTCACACACACATACATGTGAGTGAATGTGAATATGAGTGTGTGTGTGTGTGTGTGTGTGTGTGCGTGTGCGTGTGCGTGTGAGAGACAGAGGCAGAGACAGACAGAGAGCGAGAGAGAGGCTGAGAGTTTGTAGTGTGTTAGAGGGGGGCGATTTAGGACACCCCAAGGTCTGGGAGGAGCCCTGGTGGTGCGCTGACTGAGCCCTTAGCTGTTGACTGAGAAGGTCAGGGATTTGAAGGTACCGACCACTCTGAGGGAGAAAGGTGTGGCTGCCTGTTTCTTGCCTTCTGGCAACTGCCCGAAACCCGAGGCATGGAATAGTTCCTGTCTGAGAGTCCCCATAAGGGACGAACATAGCCAAGACCCTAATTTTTCCAGAGCTGTGAGGAAATGTCTGTACTTAGAGCCAAAAAAAAAAAAAAAAGTAGAGAGAGAGATTACTGCCTTGGAAACTGTTTAAGTCATCTAGTGTTGCTCTAACAGAAATACCACAGGGTCGATGGCCTTAGCAAAGAAAAGTTTATTCTTGCACAGCCCAGTAAGCTACTAGTCCAAATTCAGATGTCCACTCCAGTGGAAGCCTTTCCTTCTGTCAGCTCTGGAGAAAAGTCCTTGTGTTGCATCAGTCTTTGATCAGGGAACATCTTGGTGCAGGAACCTCAGGTCTGAGGGACACACTCTTCTCCCGGTGCTGCTTGCTTGATGGTGTGAGGTTCCCCATTCTTCCCTTGCTTCCCTTTCCTTTTATCTCTTGTAGGATCAAAGGATAAAGGGTGGTGCAAGGCATACTCCAGGGAAACTCCCTTTACAGTGGAGCAGGGAGGTGACCTTGTGAAGGGATTTACAGTCCCACCTTAATCCTCTAACACGCAGCACAGGAAAATCACAAAATGGAGGACAGTCATAAATTTTGGGAATCATTGCCCAGCCAGACGGCTACACACATTTCTATCCATGATAGAAATCCTATGGAGGCAGTTCTACTCTGTGCAGTAAGGTCACTGTGAATTTGAATTGAGTTGAAGGCAATGAGTTTTGTTTAAAGCAGGCTTGAAGGGTACAGAAGTGGGTCAAAGTAAAATATACTCCAGGGCTATTAAAACAAACAATAAACCACACCCACTGCTGTTGAGTCAATACGACTCATATTGACCCTATACGACAGAGTTGAACTGTCCTACAGAGTTTCTAAGGAGTGTCTGGTGGATTTGAACTGACAACTTTTGGTTAGCAGTTGTAGTACTTAACCATTACGCTACCGCAACATGGAGACGACGGAGTTTGACCTGCACAAGTGACTGGTCCGTTTCCCCTCAGGAACTGGACTCAGAGGCAATAATAGAGTGTTAAGGTGTGCCTCACTCCGGAAGACAGGCAGACAGAGGGGCTCCATCTCCATTTGTAGAAAGTCACCTTCCGAGGATGGCTTTTAGACCTCCCGGTCCGCCCAGGGTAAGCACGGTTTTCAGCTTGCACGAGCAGGGGTAGGAGCAAAGGCCCACCATGCGCAGATTTCTGTGGCTTAAATGAACCAGAGGAGACAAGCCAGTTGGGGAACTATGGGGACAGATGTGGTGAGCACATTGATCCGGAAGGTGCTGAGCCGGGCTGTCCTGAGGAGATCAGCTGACCTGTCTAGGCCTCTGGAGGGAGGCTAGGGGCCCCTAGACGTGCAAGCAGAGCAGGCAGACAAGTGTATCCCAGCCCTCCACACACTGCAGGCCATCTACCTGGCAGGGTGAATCAAAACGGGTGCCCCCAGGGTCCAACTGTCGCTTACTCTTGGCTGCAGAGCACACTGATGGGGTTGAATCTCCATCTAGAGCCAGAATGAGAGCTCTTGTCATCTACAAATCCACCACCCACAACTTGTGGGTGTCATCCCTCAGGTGGGGAGTCAGCAGCCTGGGCCAGCTGCAACACCATCGAGTCAGAAGACCTCTCCCTCCCAGTGAGGTGTGGACGGGATACCAAGCCTATGGGAGGAACCCTGGCCAGCTCTGTGCAGACCACAGGGTGCTGCGGGGGAGAGAGCTGGCTGTCAGGCATGTCAGGCAGGCATGGGGACTGGATTGAGATCCTGGTGTGAACCACAGGCAGGAGGGGTCTCAGCACCCACGGTCTCAGCATCCACTGTCTCCAGTCTCCGACTCTGCCTAGGCCATCCTGATCTCAGCTATACCACCTGGCTCCTCGGACTTATGAGTGGTTTCTTTTCTGACCATGATCTCAAGCCTGTGAGTGTAGGCATAAGGATTTCTACAGGCATCCCAAAACAATCCTTAAAATTTCCCCAGTGACCTCTTTATCTGGTTCCTAAAATAGAGAGGGAGAATGTGCTTTCCACTGAGCTATGGTTCACAGGCTCAGTGAGCTTCTGTTTCTGGGTGGTCCCATGAATTTTAATAAAAAAATAAAAAACTAGTTGCTGGGGTGAAGAATTCAAACCCTATCAAAAAGACTGAACTTGATGGTCCAGCAGACCGAGAAGTCCCCAGAAGATATAGCCCCCAGACTTACTATCTGCCCAGAGCTGAAACCATTCCTGAAACCAACTCTTCAGACAAAGACTGGACTGGACTATAAGAATAAAATTATACTGGTGAAGAGGGTGCTTCTTGGATTAAGTACATAAATGAGACTAACGAGGCAATTCCTGTTCAGAGGTGAGACGGGAAGGCAGAGGGGGACAGGAGCTAGTTGAATGGACATGGAGAATACAAGGTGGAAGGGAAGAGTGTGTTTTCACAGGTGGAGAGAGGAGCTAGAATTACATAGCAATGTGTAAGTTTTTATACAACAAATTGACTTGGATTGCAAATTTTCATTTGAAGCACAATAAAATATTTCAAAAAAGAAAACATACACCAGTTGCTCCTGAGTCAACTGATTAATGGCAACCACACGCGTATCAGGGTAGAATAGTGCTCCATGGTGTTCTCAATGGTTGATTTTTTTGGAAGTAGATTGACAGGCCTTTCTTCTGAGATGCTCGTGGGTAGACTCGAACCTCTAATCTTCGGGTTATCAGCTGAGTACATTAACTCTTTGCACCACCCAAGGGCTACTTACAGTAAAAATCATTTTAATGGCGACCAAAGTGGGAAGCCTAGGATCTTAGAATTTTGGAAGAACTTGAAGAATCTAGTTACTGTTGTAGATAATCAGACCCCAAACCAGAGCTGTGTAATAACTTGCCTGAGGTCTCACTGGGAGTTAATGCAACAACCACCATCCTGCAGGATGCTCAAGGGGTGTGACTGTGTTTTAGGTGATTGGAACACTAAAAGAAACACAGCAGCTGACACATAGTAGGTGCGTTAGATAGAATCATCATTCCTTGCAGTGTATGTGTACTATGCACCTCACCATGGCCATCTGCTTCCCTTTAGAAATTTACTTCCATATGCCACTGACATTGAGAAAGCCTGGTTGCATACTGGTTAAATGGTACATCTGCTAACCAACAGGTCGGCAGTTCAAGTCCCTCAGGTGCTCCTTGGAAACTTTAAGGGGCAATTCTTCTCTGACCTATAGGGTCACTATGAGTTAGAATTGACTTAATGGCAGTTGGTTTGGTTTATTATTTAGTTTTATACCACTGACACTGGGTTGACCAAGTGCAGGACTCTGGCCAGGAGGGCATGAGAGGGGGTGAGAGTGGGCCCCTTTCAAGCAGAGGCACTAAGAAGAAGCTAACGTTTCTAGGAGCTTTGTATTTACTCTATTGCCTCCAGTGTGCCCTGAGAGAGGACTTTCCTCAGCTCAGATTTGAGACTGGAGGAAAAGCCAGGACTGGGAAACTGGGAAAGTCCACCTTGTGGGAGGAACTGGCCCTGCTGTCAGAGACCAGACTAGGCCTCAGTCCTATCAGAGACCTAAGTTTCACTGTGCAACAATTAAGCAAGACCTAAACTGAGCTGTGATCTATATTCCCAAATGTTATTTGGACTTACAAAGATGGAGAACTCAGGATATTGGGGGGAGGGTGGGGTGAAGTGTGTTTTCCCGAGAAGAGCACAGACAAGGTTCTGGAGTGTTGAGGAGATTGTCTTTGCTTTTCCAACTCTTTCCATTGGTCTTCTTTGTTGGGGCTGCTGTGTTTCCAGCTGCCACTGTTTGGAGCAGAGGGAGCATTTGGGTAGCTGGTAGTGTAGGTAGACAGGGTGACTATGGAATGCCTGGGTTTATCTAGAGGGGTCTTGCCCTTCCTGGCCCCCTCACCTCAGCCCTCCTTTGTTTGAGCTCCTTGTTTCAGTCTAGAATTTCTGGCAGTGTGCTGAGTCGACAGATATCCTGGTTCTGGCCGGCACAGACAGCCTTTGCCCTGGGCGCTTGGTGAGATCACCTGTGCCATGGCCCCTGGGGCTTGTAGCACCTGGAGGAATTCCTGAGAAGCCTATGTAACTGAGAACAAAGGCTTTCTGTGGAGCTTGTCACTGCCTCTGAAGGTAATTGAGAAACCAAGAAAAAAATGCATCAAGAGTCCACAGTGACAGGTGAAGTCTGGGTCTTGCACAACCAGATAGTGCATCTGAATGTCAATATATAAATTAGTTCATGTGCTTCTAAGATTGTGAAGACACTGTGAGCCTCTCCACGAGCCCAGCCCCCTCACCTGTACTCTGAGAAAGCAGTATAGAATCATGAAAGGATTCATGGGGATTCAGATCAACAAAAAACTTGGAAATCCATAGCCAGGAGATCTATCTCCCACTTAGCTGTAGTTTCAGAGGACTGGTGTCCTGTGATGGGGTAAATATTATATTTTTACTCAAATAATGGACATGTTTTTATATGTTTTTGCAAACTGGGCAACCCCCCAGGCCACACTGCTTTCCTAAGTTTACCATACCAATATTTTTTACATGTTGTTGACTTCAAATTCATTTCTTTCCCCCTGTCCAATGCATTTAATGTTATTGGGATAAAACTTATTTCATGAGAACTGCATTTAAATATTTTCCCAAACAAAGTGCAACCAATGGTGAACCAAAAGGGCTCATGATGGAAATGGGATGCCATGTTGAAACCAAGGAGTATGAGAGAACAAAGAGCTAGAAATCAGTAAGAAATGATCCTAGGTCTAAAACATGAAGACCAAGATGGTGTTATGTATTTTATTGCCTTCATAAATCTTAAAGGCAATCATAGATTTTAAGAATCAATGTCTTCGAAATCAACAAATAAAAGTCAGCAGAAGAAATTGTATTTCCATCTTAAAATAGGTTATTTTGGTTTCTTCACTCACTCTCATCAACACCATCTGACTCCTGGCACCCTCCCAAGTCAGATCCCTGGTCACCATCATCATTGAGCTGTCTCTGAGCTGCCTGCAGACACTCTTACACTCCTTATAATCACATGACTGGGCATTTCGGCAAGCCCAGCCCCCATCCTCAATCTTGCAGTTTCGAAGCACTGGTTCCCTCTTAGTATCTAGGGACCCATCAAGAGTCATTTTAGTAGCACATGCCGTCAAGTGTGGTCTGAGAGGCCCGTCATCAGTAACAAGGGTACTCAGGATACCCTAACATTTAGAGGCTACCTCCCAGGAACCAGAGAAAGAGGCCAGCCTATTGTTTATCACATACAATCAATGCTAGTTACTGATGGACTTCTGTAGGTTCAAGGTTCCAGCTGATGACACAAAAATGATTATTACCAACTTAACAGAAAATTATCAACTTAATAGAAAAATAATAGAAATGAATGTTAATTAATTCGAATAGGAACAAAAGCACAGTTTCAGCTGTTTTATTTTCCTCTTACTGAGGTACTGCTGAACTCAGTCTATAACTTCTTGACCACAGCATATACTTTTATGATACAAATATGATCAGAAGGATCATTTCTGGATTATTGAATGAGGGTTAATGAAGCCAAAATTCACTTCTTGAAGTATCTCCAGACATGCAAGGTATATATATGCATGGTGCTCTACAAAAGTACCTTTTATGTATTTTTGTCATTTCCATGAGTTGTATGAATGTGTATGTTATTTACACAGGCATGGTATTTATGAAAACTACATTAGTCATAATAATGGACAGAGAATGAATAGGGAGCATCTTTCAATCCACATATGCCTAGAAGTCAAGACATTCAAACAAGAAGAGGCTCGAGTGGATGCAAGATTTTGAATTCTTCCCACGAGAACCATAAATTTTGTACTGAGAACTTTTTCCAGGCTAAAACACTGAGACTGCAGAAGGGTCAAATATTTTCAGAGGAAACTAATTAGGTTGGAAAAAAAAGTCTCAGATCATATTACTCCCAAATAGACAAGAGATTCTTACAGATCAGCTATACCTGGTTACTAGAGTGGTGTGTGTAGGGTGGGATCCAGGTACAGTGGGTGATTCCAGGCATTCCACCTATCTTCGAGTCTTGGGGAAGCTTTCAGAACTGTAGGGAAACAAGTAATGCCCTTGGGCAAGGTCTCCTAGCACACGACTGGTATGAAGACTCCCGAGAGGAAAGGAGGCGTCGTGGGCTAGTGTGGGATGGATAAAGCGGGCTTCTGTTGGGGAACACGTGGAGGTGATGGGAGACAGCTGGAGCGAAAGCAGAGAGGTTGGAATGGGCTAGCAGCTGACGAGTCCAGTAGGAAGAGGGGCCATGTGGGGAGCAGAATAAAGATACATTGGGCCCACAGTGAGGGGTTAGAACAGGCATGGTGTCTGCTGTCACCACCGAGCCCTTCTGCTCAGGACTCCAAACGGAACCCTTCCTCTTATTGGCTTTATGGTCCGCAACAGAGTGGCCTTTGTCACAGGGAAATGCGAAAGTGCCTTCTTTAGGGTTTTGTATGTAAAGATCTCATCTCAGGGTTTGGCAAACCAGAACCACGAAGTCTGACAACTAAGGCCACAAACTCTATTGTTCCATGTGCTACATGCTTCACTGCCAAACGTCAGCAGAGTCGTCTTCAACATTCTCCCCTTGGGAAGCCACGCAACACCACCAGAGCCTAGTCCACTCTTCAGAGCGATTCTGGAACTCTCCCTGGAATGGCCATTGCACCTGGTGGCATGGTGGCAAGTTCACCAGCTTACTGTACAGTTGTCTGTGAGAGAGTTTTTAGCCAGTAGGCAAATAACTGTGTTGGAACACCCTCCTGACTCACCTGATCTGGCCCCCAGTGACTTTACCTGAAGATAAAGGAAATATTGAAAGGCAGATATTTTGATGACATTGAGGACACGAAAGGCAATACAACAGCAGCTCTGGTGGCCATCCCAGAAAGAGTTCCAAAATTGCTCTGAGGGGTGGACTAGGCACTGGCATCAGTGCATAGCTTCCCAAGGGGAGGACTTTGAAGTACGTAGTGATGTTCAGCAGTGAGCTATGTAGCACTTTTTCTAGAATGTGTTTGTTAACTTAATTGTCAGAGCTCATATGAAATATGAAACACAAATGCAGCTCATGCCACCTTGATGCTGAGGTGTTGGTAATGAGGGAGCAGGCAGTGGCATTGACCAGTCTGAGCAAGACTTTGGAGCATCCCCTGGCAGGAGTGCAAAAGACTCATGAGAGGTGCAAACAGGAGCGGGAGATGCCCACTGGAGACCACCTGGCCCCAGCTGAGAAAGGGTGACCATGTGCTGGCTTTCCATGACCCAGAAAAGCCTGGCCCTGGGAAGCCCCTGCCCATCTGCTGCCAGACCACAGCACCTTGTTCTGCTCTGGCCCTGGTGTTTGCCCTTCTTGCTTATGCTCTTGACCCATTCTCAATGCTCAGTTTGAAGGACGTAACTCTTTTCTCCCTGAGAGACGGAAATCTCTCTCCTCTGCCTGTCTGACAGATGTGGTCTGTCTTGCACTGTCTCAGTTTGAATCCTTACCTAATTTTCTCTCATAGTACGCAATGTTCTGAGGGCAGAGCCCACATCTTGCCCATGCTTGCATCCTTCACGTGCCCACCAGTGGGCATGCCCAAAATGTTATGAAGTATTTTAAGGAGGGATTTGGAAAGCTGCCCACTGCCTCAGTGAAGCAACAGAGCTGTGGCTCTGGGTGGCTCTGGGCTTTGGAAGAAGCCACTCAAGTCTATCAGTCTCCCAGCTCATCCCCTTCATTTCTAGTTTCCAAACATGGAGAATCTACACATGTTTCCAGTCTCAATTCCTCTCTATAAAATGAAACTGAAGTTATCTCCTCACAGGGTGGGCTTGTATAGTGGACAGTGAGAAGCCAGTTTTCCTGAGCTGCAGCTGCTACCTTGTTGAGCCCTGGTGGTGCAGTGGCTAAGCACTCAGCTGCTAACCCAGAGGTCTGTGGCTTGAACGCACCAGTTGCTCCTGGGGAGAAAGATGTAGCAATTTGCTTCCACAAAGAATGCAGCTTTGGGAACCCAATGGGAAAATTCTGTGAGGGTTGCTGTGAGTCAGAATTGACGTGAAGGCAGTGAGTTTTTGTGAGGACTGCCGAGTAAGTTCACAAACTCATCCTAGAAAAAGTGCTACGCACCTCATTGCTGAATGTCACTGTGGTCACCTTTGAAGGACTCCACTTGGGAAGCTATGCACCAGCGCTAGGGCCTAGTTCACCCTTCAAAGCAGTTTTGGAATTCTTTTTCTGGAATGGCCTTCAGAGCTGTTGTCATATTAACCTTGATGTGTTGAATGTCATCAAAAGGTCTTACTTTCAATATTTCCTTTGTCTTAGCATAAAGCAAAAAGTCACTGGGGGCCAGCTCAGGTGAGTAGGGAGGGTGGTCCAATACAGTGATTTGTTCACTGGCTATAAACTCCCTCCCAGACAAGTATACAATGAAGTTTGCAAACTTGACACCATGACCCCACGCTCAGTGGCCATTCCAGAATGAGTTTCAAAATTGCTGTGAATGGTGGGCTGCTAACTGGCATTGGTGCGTAGCTTTCCAAGGGGAGTACTTCAAAGGTGACCATAGGGATATTCAGCTGTGAGGTATGTAGCACTCAGAACAATTAAATTCACAGACTTGTCAGACTTCATATGGTTTTTTGCGTGTGCGTGGCCACCTGTCAGCAGCTGATGTCCCAGAGATGCTGTCTGCCTCAGTGACAATGGTGGCTTTCCTTGGGTCCCGGTTATGGCTGGCTTAGCCCACCTGGAGAAGAAGTGGATGTCGTGGGGTCAGAGGCTGCCTTCTTTTAATTAAGTGGTCCCCTCCTCCCAGAAGGAGGCTGCATCTGCACCTGGGGCCAGCGTTGTTGGAACTGCTTAAGCCCAGCTCTTGTTGGGGTGCCTGCACATTGGTCCTGCTGCCGCTGTGGTCTCGCTGCCTGATGTTGAATTGCGACTTCCCCAAAGATCTTCCTAAACCGCAACCCATGTAATTGTAAATGCGACCTAGCTTGGAAAAGGCTTTTCTTACAGGTTTTATTGGTTAATTAGGTCACGCCAGTATATGGTAGGTCACCACCCTGTGTGAATGGCACCTTTAAAAGGGGAAAACAAGGAAGAAGGCAGCTGCACAAATTGGGGACACACATGAGGATCTGTCTGTGAGCCAAGGTATGTCTTGAGATAGCAGGGGCTTTCAGAAGCTAAAGGAAATAGGGAATGATCTCCCTCAGAGTGCACAGTGAATCAACTCAACGGCAGTGGATTTTATTTTTGTTTTTAGAGCACACAGGAGTATAGCGGTTAAGTGCTATGGCTGTTAACCAAAAGGTCAGCAGCTCAAATGGACAGATGCTCCTTGGAACCCCTGTGGGACAGTTTGCCTCTGTTCTTATAGAGGTGCTATGAGTCAGAATCCACTCAATGGCAGCTTTTTTTTTCTTCATTTTTTTTTTTGTTAGAGCCCACCGAGAGCATGGCCCGGCAGCCACCCAGAATTTGGATCTCTGTCCTTCAGAACTGTGAGACCCTCAGTTTATTGAACCTGTGGGTAGAATTTTGTTCTGGCAGCCCCAGGACACTCTGACACCTGCCAACATCCATAACAAGCAGCCCCTCACTCACTCAGGGGTGCTTTCTCTGCACGCTGACTCTAGAACTTTCTAGTCCATTCCAGAGCCCCATCCCTCCCTCTTGGAGACCAGTTTCCCCAGTTCTCTGTGCCCACCCCTGCATCTCAGAAGACAACGTCATGAAGAATCAGGAAGCAGTTCAGGAGCACACTGTACAATATAAAATTTATTATAAAACTTCAGCAAATATAAATATCCAGGTGCCTTTTCCGAATGGAGCAGCACCAGAGGGAAGGAGGGTTTTAAGGCAGCACCAGTGTGGACAGGGGGATGCTGGAGGCACACACTTCACCTCTCCTCGTTCCCAAGGCAGCACCAGTGTGGACAGAGAGATGCTGGAGACACACACTTCACCTCTCCTTGTTCACACGTCTTCAGCTTGTGCTCTGAAAGGCTGTCACAAAAGCAGCCAAGCTTCACAGAAAGGCAAACAACCCACAGCACAGACACCATGCACATAGCTCCAAGCTACATCAGGGCTCCACGTGACGCAGCAGCGCGTGGCTGACTATTACGGTGGTTTCATAGGAGGGTGGAAGTTTGGTAAAGCCTGTCATTTTCTATTGGAGTACCACCTATAATTCTGATGAGTTATTTAAAAATGAAAAGGCATCCAACAATGGTCACAAAGAGGAATACTCTCTTGAAATAAATGAGAATCAGAAAAGATACAATGTCAAAATCTCTTCTCCGGCAGTGCCAGAGCGGAAGGGCTGGAGCCCGGTGGTAGGGTTTCCTGATTTCCGCGTCCCTTCGCACGTCAGAGCACAGAGCCCTGCTTCTTCAGGCAGGCACCCGGCTCCTGTCAGAGGATGGAAACACCCAGTGGCTGTCATGGGGCTGTAAACTCTGCCGAAGACGGAGCCCTGGGCTTCCCTGTGCCCTGGCATCAACTTCCAGGCAAGCAAGGTGTCAATGACACTTGGAAGGGGGCCTGAGTGGGAACAGAAAGGCTGGAACAGCAGTAGCAGATACTCGTTACTTATGCACTTCTTGTCCCATTCTTCTCTTTCGGAAGCACCACGCAGGGTGGGGTTCACAAGGTTGGCTCTGCCGGCCTTCCCACGTGACGGGTCTCAGATGCGGCTGTTAGCATGCACTCGGCTCTGGCCCTGCAGAGCGCATTTCCTCCTCCCTGACTTTCTAGCAGGTTTTCCTGGTTGTGGTCCATGTTTCAACTAAATGTGAGCACACATGTTTGTGTATGTGCATGTGTGTAACAAATACAGGCATGTGCATCCAGAGTCAGTCACACACACGTACACACAATGGCACACGCACACGTGTAGAAATGTACACACACACCCATGCATGTATGCATACATGCACACGTGGACACACAACCACACACCTGTGCATGCACAGGTAGCCACACACACACACGCACACACAGCACACACAGTCTGCATCCAGCAGCCTAGTTCATGTCTCCTCGGGCTTCTCTCTTCCTCAGACAGGTCCCAGCGGAGTCTGCACTGCTCATCCTGGGCCGAAAACAGGGCTCGCTCGCCCTCGGCGCCGCCCGCCTACAGGTTGGACGTGGAGCAGGAGCGGCAGCACTGCAGCCCGTAGAACCGGTGGTGGCACACCCCATGCTGGGGCACCAGGTGGCACCAGCTGAAGTAGTCTTCGCAGAAGGCATCTGAAAGGAGCACACTACGTTAGTCCCACTGTGGGGCCAGCATGGTCAGCGAGTGCTTTTCTTTGGCAACAAGGTCACGTTTACCATTGCTTTGAAACTGCTACAAGAGGTCAGCTCTTTGGCAGAGACTGGGATCTGTAGAACTTGCTAATTTCAGAGGACCTTTCTTGGCAGTTTCCTGCAAAATGGGCATTTTCTTCTTTTTTTTCTAAGCCCCTCCACTCACCCACCCAAGACAAAGAAGGCTCTGTTGGCTGGATCTCGGTTGTCTAGTTCCTGGCACACCTGCTCGTAGAGAAGCTGCATTAGACAGGCCTTCATCTCTCCAAGCTCTGGGGGCACCTGAAGGCTGGTGTCCTTAGGGCACCCCAGGAGTACAGCTGGCTTTTGTCTCACTTACAGGAAAAGACATCTTCATTCAAACCTGCCTTCTTTAAATAGGCAGATAGCACTACCATAGAGCTCCAGTCACACTTTCTTAATGCTGAAGGCCTTTCCCAACCATCCCTCCTGTAATGTCAGCATGACCTCTGGGGAGTTACAGGGGCAAAGATGCAACCTTGAGCACTAAGGTGCGCCTGACCTAGGCCAGGATGCTTCCAGTCTCCTTAAGACCAAAGAATTGATATCTCTGAATCGTGGTGTCTGCAAGAATATTGGGTATGCCGTGGACTACTGAAGAATGAACAAATCTCTCTTGGAAGAAGTGACAGCCAGAATCCTTCTTAGAAGCAAGGATCATGAGACATTGTCTTGCATGTTTTGGACATGTTATCAAGAGGGACCAGTCCCTGGAAGAGTGCACCATGCTTGGTAGCAAAGAAAGGAGGCCCTCAGTGAGATGGATGGACACAGAGGCCGCGTCAGTGGGCTCCAGACTAATGATGATGGTGAGGGCGGGCCAGGACTGGGCAGAGCTTTGTTCTGTCTTACACAGGGTGCCTGTGAATCAGAACTCACTCGATGGCACCTGAGAGCAACATGGGAGAGGGAAAGGAACCCAGCGGTATTGTGGTTAAATGCTCAGCTGTTAACCAAAAAGTTGGCTTTCGAACCCACCAGTAAGAAAAGGCCTAATCATCTGCTCCCATAAAGATTATACTAGGAAACCCACAGGACGCTTCTACTCTGTTACATAGGCTCACTAGGAGTCAGAAACAACAGCACCTAAGGGGAGGTGACCAACAGGGACGGGGAGGTGAAATGAGGGAAGGCCTAGCAGGTGGAAGGCCAGGGAGGGCTCCAGGGTTCTCTCTCCGACCACCAGTCACCGTGCTTCCTCAGGCTTCTCTGGACCTGCTCTGGAAGCTTGTGTCTCTACCCTGGAATGGTTGGTTGGGGTCAGAGGTCAGGGCACTCACCTTTCTTCTCTGTGATTGGGCAGAAGTGTGTGTTGCAGGCCAGGGAGGCTGCAGGCTTCTGATGCGGGGGACAACCGCTGGCCACCTGGCCACCCAGCCGGCACTGGACTGTCCGGGTCTGCACGCCACCACCACAGCTAGCTGTGCACTGCAGAAGGAAACGCACGAGACCAAGACCATCCATCAGCTGCAGAGGCTGGAAGCCAGCTGAAGACCGTTACGGGAAGGATACCTTTAATAAGGCAGACAGCTGGGATTCGAAGAACTTAATGTCGGCTTCTGTGCACATGTGTACCTGCCCTGCTCTAAGCCAGGTGCCCACCCTGAGGGGACATTCCATTCTTCATTCATTGTACTGTTCATGTGACTCAGCATTCCAGTGTCCAGTTCTTCCATTGTTCGCTTGAGTACACAGCCTGCACTGGCTGGGATTTGAACCCCTGGAGCCTGACACTAGAGTCTTAACTGTGGGTTCCTGAGATCAGGCTCTTTGTGGCAGATGGAAAGAAAAGTTGTTAGCATACTGAATACAAATAAATCAGCCTACACAGATCGGCATATTATCTCCTTAAATTACAGGTACTGCTGGGGGGTGGGGCAGGTGGAAAGACATTCTCTTCCCAAAAGAATATTTACACAGAAGTTATTCTTCAGAGTTAAAAAAAGAAAATCCGCATTTAGATTTCTCTTTAAATTATCTCAGATTAGCAGGCTGCTGATGTTAACACACTGGACCCCAAGGCAAAGCTGCTTTCATACTCGCTGGGCTCTTGCCTAAGTCCTTGTCACTGTACCCAGGCATCTGCTGGTTGGAGTAACTTCCTCCTTCGCTCTCTGGTTCCCCCACCCAGCTCCTTCACTATGATTCCTGGATCCTTTCCTCCCAAAAGAAAGCCCTTCACTGAGCTGGTCAGCGCAGGATTCCCTTGCAGAGGGAGCACCACCTGACTCAGGGAGGCCGCATTCAGATGCCAGTCCCCGCAACGACTGCCGTGGCTAGGGCCTCTACTTCATTTCTCTGATCCTCAGCTTCTGTATCTATATAATGGGTGCTGTGGCTTTAGGGTTATCCTGAGGTGTGGGAACAATGAATTCACATCTCTAATAGGTACACTGGCACAAGGAAAGGACTTGGCATGTGATAGAAATGTAATCCAACCTCCCCAAAATACTGCACTTCTGAGAGTCCAAGACTAAAACAACTAATCAGTATTAGGGCAGACACTCATAGAAGGAATATTTAGAAGCAATCCTAGAATCCCTAATGTCAGAGCTTTATGGCTCATTTTTTAGGATGTATTTTCCATTCACTGGATAAAATCAGGGAAGGTGCCTTCAATTCCCATCCGGCCTGACTTCTCTTTTCCTTTCTCATATGGCATTCAGAGAGAGGAGAGAGAATACCATCTGTTTGGGACCTGAGACAGCAGAGTGAGCACCAGGAGGGAGGACAGCCATTAGAAGGGCACTAGCCTGCTGCAGGTAGCGAGGTGGCCAGGCCCAGGGTAATGCTGGGATGGAGAGGATGGAACATGACAGAGATTGCCAGGGCCACCTGGATGAAGCACAGATGAAAGATTAGAAGAGTGCAGACCATCTATTGCCAAGATCCCTGCTTGGGTGATTTCTTAGTTTCTGAGGACAGCTGTAACAGAAATACCCTGATACATCTATAGGATATCATCCTGCTGACCTCTGGCTGGAGGAAGGAGAGTGGGTGGAGAGGAGGGGAAAGGAGGCTGTTGGGAGGATGAGACATGTATGGAGCAGAGAGGAATAGTGTCACCGGAGGAATATGGAGCAGAGAGGAATAGTGTCACTCTCCCTGTCACCGGACAGGGAGAGCAGTGGAAGCTGCATATAGGTGGGCATGTAAATTTATACGGGAATGTACATTTTCACTCAGTCATGTTAAATAAAAAAAAAATACGCTGAGTGGATGGCCTTAAAGGACAGGCATTTATTTTTCTACCATTCAGGAAGCTGGAAGTCCAAAGTCAGCATGTGACACTAGGAGAAGGTCCTTTCTTGCCTATTTCTGTAGCCAGAAACCCTTGGTGCTCCTGCCTTGTAGACGCATCTGCCTTTGTTGGCTTCTGGTAGCATCTATCTTGCCCCTGTGTTTGCTCATTTTTCCCTGTTGCTCTCAATTATCACTCAACAGGGATTCGATTTAGGACACTCCTGCACTGACATGGGCTCATCATCTTAGCCAAGAAAGCTCTATTCCTAACTGGAATTGCATCCACAGGTGGGGGAAGTCCAGACTCCAACATCTATTTTGGGGGGGGAGACACAATTCAATCTGTGGTAGAAGATATTCACAGAGATGACACACCAAGATTAAAAACAGATGGCACTGATAGGTTCCTGTATCTAAATACTAGAGCAGTGTAAGATTAAATCCATGAACCACGGCACAGAGGGTTCCACAGGGAGGACTTGGACTGAAGCCTGTCTCATGCCAGTGTTGTTGCTATGATTGTTACGTGTCGTGGAGTCCATTCTGACTCATGGTGGCCCTTTTTACGATAGGGTGGAGCACCGCCCTGTCAGGTACCATCCTTGCAACTGTTGTCACACTTGGTCTTATTGTTGCGGCCACTGTGTCAGTCCACCAACCCTCTACTCAGTGTTCTGCTGCTATTGACAGCTTTGTAATTACTGGCTAATTCTTTTATGAAGTAGATCACCGGGTCCTTCTTCCTAGGCCAGTGGTAACCGTGAATTCAGAGAGGGGCCCATCAGAGAGAAAGCAGGTCTGACTAAGAAGCTCATATCACAAAATTATCTCCGAGTTTCCCTAGTTTCCTGGCAATTGGTCCCTTTTTCCCACTGTGGGTGGCTGACCATATTTGGGATCAATCACAGGTATGGACAGAGGGGAGAGGTACATGAAGTCTACAATGGCCATGAGTCATGATGAGATGTACTCAAGGTCAGGGGCATGTCTGGAGAATCCAAGGTTTTTCTCTGGGCCTGATACACACCAGGCTTTGGGTCTGGATTGAAGAAAATTACGTCCCGTGTGGAATCTCGTCACCAAGTTCACTCGTGTCTCCCAAGCTTATGTGCTCAAGTTCTTATCCCTGGTACCCATGAATGTAACCTTGTTTGGAAATCATCTTGGCTGATGCAATTAGTTAACATGAGTTTGCAGGGAAGTGGGGAGGACCCTAAACCCAGTATGATGGCATCCTTATAAAAAGAGAAGTGACATGGCAGGACACAGAAGAGGGACATCATGTGAAGACAGCCAGATGCTGGAGTTTGCTGCCACAGCCAAGGGACACTTAGGGCTAACAGAAGCTGGAAGAGAGAAGGAGGGACCTCCTCTAGAGCCCTCAGAGGGAACACGGCCTATGGATCAATACCCTGAGTTGAGACTCTCAGCTTGCAGAGCAGTGAGAAAGTATAGTTCTGTTGTTTTAAGTCTACTGTTTGTGGTATTTCAGTAGGCTAGCTCCACAAATCTCACACACTAAGCAACTCTTTTGGTATTCTAGGCTGAACAGAGCTTAGGCAAACCACATTCTACAGGGACACTACACAACTGTTCTCTTTCTTGAACCAAAGAATCATCACCCCTGGGCACCTGGAGGTGCCTGCTGCAGCTCCGGGAGCCAACGTGTTGAGGCATTCCCATCCGACTGCAGTGTCCTTTCTGAAGTGGGGCTCTGGGGGCTCACAGTAGCAAGAGTACTGCAAGAGCTGGAGGAGGCCGCGAGCACCCCGGTCAGAACGTCTTCCCATCACCTGGCCAGGTGCACGCCCAGCAGGACAGCGGAGATCTGCTGACGGGGGAAACCAGGTGCGAGCCACAGAAAGACGGAGGAAGCTGCGAGTGTGTGAAGGAATGAAACCCAACTGTAGTCACGGATGCACGAAGCAACGGAAGCCACATGCAGTCTAGACTGAATTAAGTAGCTTGTCCTCGAACAAGGCTACTGGTTCAAAAATGCCAGGAATGCGAACAGTTAACAGTGCATCTGCAGGAAGACTGGACAGGTGATGTTCTGGATGCCAGCATGTGTTTTGAAACACAAGGATGACGCTGTGCAAAACGGGGATCATGTGTGACTCCTACTGCTTCCCTAATCCTGCCGCTACGCACAGCTTTGCACTGGCTAATTCTCTGCAGAAGCAGACCACTGAGTACTTCTTCCTAGGCTGGTGGCAGCTGTGAACTCAGAGAGAGGACCATGAGAGAGAAAGCGAAGTCCCTCTCTATCAGGTCATGGCAACAGGTCCTGGGCTGGGTGGGTGTCTTGGCCAAGTCAGACCGCAGGTGAACAACCACACATGAAACTTTTGCAGTTACTAAATCTCCAGCGTCTTATGATTCTTCAGAGAAACAGAAATAGAACTGATAGATATAGAGCCCTCATGGCTCAGCAGTTAAAAGCTTGGCTGTTTTAACCAAAAGGTCGGCAGTTTGATTCTACCGGCTGCACCTTGGAAACCCTGTACAGCAGTACTTCTCTGTGCTACAGGGTTGCTGTGAGGGTAGCAGGTTTGGTTTTGGTTTATACATCTAGTCCATTGGGGTGTCTCAGTATTCATGTGTGTTAGGGTGTGTGTGAGTATATGTGTGTGGATGCATGTGTGTGAGTGTGTTTGAGTGACTGTGGGTATATGTGTGTACGTATGTGAGTGTACATGTGAGTATGTGTGTGCGTGTGGGCAACTGTAAGTAGTGCAGTGAATTGTTTTCATATGGCCTTTCTAGCCGTGGCTTTGTAACTCTTACATAATGATTGGCTGGGACTCTGCAAACTGAGTGAATTATGGTCTATCCAGGTGATTGGTCACTTCATAGTCCTGGTGGGAAGGACATGCCTTAACATTAACAAGGAGTTTCCTTAAATAAGGGTTAATCCTACAGAGGTTCAAGGGGACCTCAGTACTGTCAAGTGGCTAGAACAGAGCATATACCCTTTAGAACAAAGGATCCAGAGCCCCTGTGCTGAGAATCTGCTAGACTCAGAAGAGACGCTGTACTACTGAAGATGGTGGAGAAACGGCACACAGCAGAAGGAGCGGCAGAAACCAGGTGACTGGTGGGAGGAGTGGCAGAAACCAGGAGACCGGTGCCAGGCACCTGCAGTGGGCCAGCTCACCCACAGGGTGAGAGAGAGCTGAGTGTCTGCCTGCGGGAGGCTTGCTGGCAGAACTGAAACAGCGCTAACACTCGCCTGCACCAGCAGAGGCCTGAGGGCACCCCTTGCAGTGGCCTCTGGGGATCCTGCTCGGGGGTCTCCCAACAGCTGGCAGAGCCTGATGTCTTTGGGAAGAAGCCCCTCTGGGGAAGCTAAACAAGTTGTAACAAGAATGTTGAGCTGGTGTAGACCAGGTCAGCCACAGCCAAGGAAGCGAAACTGGAACAGATTTAAATGGTTAAAACTTGGTTATTTTAGAACCATAACCCGAATGGGAAAAATTATAGGCTGAAACCCTGGAACGAAGACTCGGATGAGGCATAATGGACCCTTTTGGGAGCATGGTGTGGGAGACTGGATTATTGACAGCCCTGTGGAGAGTGACACACGTCCACAGTGACGTGGGCAGCCACCACCTTTGAGCGGGGCATCGCTGTTTCTGACTCTCCACAAAAGTCAATGAGCAAGAGATGGGGTTGACATGCAACACCCGTGCAGTTCTTGTTTTCTAAGAGGGAGATTTAATTTCTAGCAAAGCTTTGAGCTGTGATTTTTCCCGTTCCAGTTACGGTTCCAGTTCACTCAAATGTTAAAAATTCAGGTCTATTCTAGTGTCCTTTTACTCAGCCATGATTAAACTGGAAAGAACAGGTTTGAAGCTCTGGCTATACACTTGCCTGTATAGGGTAAGAGGGGCCTGAGTCTTCCCTGTGTAGGGGTTGCATCCCTCTCTCCCACCCCAGGCAGCAGGGGACTGGGTAGCACGGTGGTAGGAGAGCCCAGCAGGCCTGGGTAACACGGTGGGACTGGAAGCAGAAGTTTAGAGGGATCCAGAGGCAGAGGCTCAGGAGGTTCTCTGCAAGGGTCTTCCCACCAGTGAGACAAGGTCCAGCACGGAGGCTGAAGACTCAGGAGTCACGAAGGCTGCCTGAGCAGCAGGGTGACAGCCAGCAATGGTAGTGACATGAAAACAGCATCTGACCTGACCCACGGCACGCCCAGAGACATAGAATAGCCAAGTCGCCAAGTGCCGTGGAGTCGGGTCCGACTCATGGCGACCCTAGCGCATGTGTAATTTGAGAAAGGGTAGCATTTCCCTCTTAGGAATCTGTTGCTATTGTTTACTGGTTGCTTTCTGTAAATAATAATAATGGCTTTCACTTTGTCAGTGCTGTGTAAGTGTCTCTTGTGTCCAGCTCAGTCACTCATGAATGCAGCGCCCATGAAACACACTGTACCGGTGGGTGTATGTTCTCATTCCAGTGGTCTAAAGGCAGCTGAAAGTCTGAGGCCCAGCCCACCTACACATGCAATGAAGACAGGCAGGCTGCGCACACAGTGTGTGAGTGTGGCTGGGAGACGTGCTGGTGTGTATGTGTGAGTGACTGTCTATTTCATACAGAAGTTCAGTCTTTAACGGCCACCATGGAAAATCAAACTGCCTATGATCTACTCTGGCCCCTAGGGTCGCCATGAGTCGGATCCGACTTGATGGCACTTGGCTTGGCTATGACATGCTCCTTGCCCCTCAGAGCTATAGACTTCCAAGACACTCTGTACATGGTCCCAGTGAAGAGCTCCTGGCGGGAGGCAGGGTCCTCCCTGCGCCTCCCTGACAACACACCAGTTTCTGACCAGCAGAGTCAGGCAGACCAACAGCTGTTGGCCCTAAGCCATTCCCAGACCAATTTACTGTGTGAACCACCCAACGCCAGCAACGACCCACTTGATTTCAGCCAGCCCTCCACAAAGGCAGCCCATGAAATTGCTTGGTAAGCAAAGCCACTTAAATCAATAGAAACCCTGTGTCCTTAGGAACAGAAAGGCCAATCTTTATGTGACTATAAGAGTAAACCCATCTGGGACCAGGTCCTGCTAAGCACTAGGCCATTCATCACGGCCGACAATTTCCCACAGTGCAAAGGGCAGGCCTGGGGTGCAAGTGTCCACAGCAAGCACAGTCCTCTGAGTTATTACCCCAAATGTTACAGACCTGGCACATAACAAATGAGTCACCCTAGATCACATGCTTGAGGGAATTTAGGATAAAAATGACTTCTTAGACAACCACTGGTATATCTCAGATCAGGGAAAGCTATTCAAGACGCATTCTGGGTTTGGATCTGGTTTAAATTCAGTATAATACAACTGAGGGTTCACTTTCTAAATTTGCCTGAAGTCATGGAAGGGGACAGAGTGGAGTTGCCAGAGGGTGGGGAGTGGGTGTCAGTCACAAGAGCCTCTGTTTCCTCATTGGCCAAGAGAAAGGGACAGACAGCAATGGCCCTAGGGGCCAGGTAGCACGGTCTACCAGCCATACTTCTCAAGAAGTAGAGCAACCAAGCATCTGCCAAAGAAACAGCTCCACTCAGCTTCTTTGCTCTCAGCAATGGCCAGAAATGGTGTTTGCTCAGAACAAAGAAACGAGGTCACTGGGGAAGGCATTCCTGGGTGGTGTGGACTGGTAATGCACTTAGATGCTGACTGAAACTCTGGCAGTAGAGTTCACCCATAGGTCTCTCTGAAAAAGACCTGGAGATCAATTCTGAACAGTCACCATTGAAAGCCCTGTGGTGCATAGTTCTACACTGACTCACATGGGGCACCAGGAGTCCCAATTGACCAGTAGCAACTGGTGTGTTTATCTGGGAAAAGTTTTTAGCTTTAATGTGTTTTTCCTATGTATCCTATGCCAAGCTCAGATATTCCTCACTCTAACAACTTGTTGTTGTTAGGTGGCACTGGATTGCTTCCAACTCATTGTGACCCAGAACAAAATGCTGCCTGGTCCTGTGACACCCTCACAATTGTTGCCATGCTTGAGCCCATAGTGGCGGCCACTGTGTTAATCTATCTCATGGAGATATTTCTCTATTTCTACTTTAGCAAGCATAGTATCCTTCTCAAGGGACCAGTTCCTCCAGATGATATGTCCAAACTATGTGAGACAAAGTCTGATCATCCTTGTTTCTGAGGGGTACTCTGGCTGCACTTCTCCCAAGGCAGATCTGTTCTTTCTTCTGCAAGGTCATGGTATGCTCAGTGTTTTATTGCTAACACTACAATTCACAGGCATCAGTGCTTCTTATTGACTGTCAAGTTTCCACCTGCATATGAACTGAAAAGATCATGGCTTGGGTCATGTGGCACCTCAGTTCTTAAAGTGACATCTTTACTTTTTAGCACTTTAACGAGATCTTTTCATGGCAGATTGGAACAATACAATACGAAGTCTGACAATTAGGTATGTGAACTTAATTGTTCTAAGTGTTATATACTTCATTGCTGAATATCACTATGGTCACCTCCAAAGTACTCCCCTTGGGAAGCTATGCACTGATGCCAGTGCCTAGTCCACCCTTCAAAGCACTTCTGGAACATTTTCTGGAATGGCCATTGTGCACAGTGGCAAAGTGGTAAGTTCATGTATTTAATTGTATAGCTGTTTGTGAAGGAGTTTTTACCCAGTAAACAAATAACTGTGTTGGAATACCGCCCCCGCCCCCCCGAATCTGGCTCCCAATGACTTTTTCTTTACCTGAAAATGAGGGAAATATTGAAAGGAAGATAGCTTGGTGATATTCAGGACATCAAGGGTAATACTATCACAACTCTCATGGCCATTCCAGAACAAGGGTTCCAAAATTGCTTTGAAGGGTAGACTAGGTATTGGTGTTGGTACCCAGCTCCCCGAGGAGATGACGTGAAGGTGACCATCATGATGAGCAGCAATGAAGTGTGTAACACCTTTTCTAGGGTGAGCTCGTAAACTTCACTGGCAGTCCTCGTGTGTCATTTGATTTCTTGACTGTTGCTCCTGTGCCCATTGATCAGAGTTCCAAGTAAAATACAGTCCTTAACAACTTCGCTCTTCTCTCCATTTATCACGATGTTGTTTACTGGTCCAGTTGTGAGGAATTTTGTTTTATGGCCAGGTGTAATCCATCCTGAAGGTTGTGGTCTTTGATCTTTATCAGTAAGTGTTTCAAGCCCTCTTCACTCTCAGTAAGGAAGACTGCGTCACCTGTGTAATGCAGGTTGTCAATGAGCTGTCCTCCAACCCCAACACCCTGTTCATAGAGTTCAGCTTCTCGGAATATTTGATCAGCATACAGATTGAGTAACTATGGTCAATGGATACAACCCTGATGCACCCCTTTCCTTATTTTAAACCACCTCATGTCTCCCTGATCTGTTTCAACAACTGCCTCTTGATCTATGTACAGGTTCCTCATGAGCACTGTTAGTGTTCTGCAATTTCCATCCTTCTAAATGTTATTCATAATTCATTATGATGTGTACAGCTGAATGCCTTTGCATAGTCAGTAAAACATAGGTAAGCATCCTTCTGGTGTTCTCTGCTTTCAGTGAAGATCCATCTGACATGGACAATGATATCTAACCTTTGTTGCATGTCCCCTTCTGAATCTGGCCTGAATTTCTGGCAATACCCTGTCCGTGTACTACTGCAACTATTTTTTGATCACCTTTTTTAGGAATAGGCACAAATATGGATCTCTTCCAGCCAGCTGACCTGGTAGCTCCCTTCCACACATCTTGACATGGGTGAGTGAGCACTCCCAGAGCTGCATCCGTTTATTGAAACATCTCTGTTGGTATTCTGTCTGTTCCTGGAGTCTTGTTTCTCACCAGTGATTTCTGTGCAGCTTGGTTGTTTTTTTCTTTAGCACCAGCCACTTAAATAACTCCAATAAATTCAATTGAATTATTTCTACTTAAATGAGTTTTGGAGAGGCATTCATACATTTTTAAATGAAAAAGCTCCCTTAAGTCTGTAGACAAGGGGAGCTCCCAAGTGGAGCTGTAAAACAGTTGTGAGTCATCATTTCAAACCAGTGGTTTGAAATGAACCCTGAATCCATAGATTCAGGGACAGTCTGGATCATTTCAAACCAGTGGTTAGTTTTTCTTTTCCCTCCATAGATTCAACGGTGGTCTGGGTGGCAGAAATCACTTGTGCTCAACTACTAATTTAAAAGCTGATGGTTGAGATGCATACAGCGTTATCACAGAAGAATGGCCTGGCGACATTTCCATAAATATGACAGCTAGGAAAAACCTGTGAAGTACAATCCTACTCTAAACCATGGGGTCACTGTGAGCTGGCACTGACTCACAGTAACAGATCCATTTGTTCTTTGCTCTGCATAACTTACAGGTTGGGACAAACATTTGTGGCAGCAGAGGGGCAGCGGTGGCCTGGTTGGAAGGTGATGCGGGTTTTAGAAGCAGCTGACTGAGGTGGTTGCTTGGCAGCTCTGGCTCCCGGCGACCTTGGGTGCAGCTGAAGAGGACAGTGCCTGGTCCTGTGCTGTTGTCCCAATCCTTGTCATCCTCAGCTCCACTGTTGCAGACATGATACCAACCCACCTCCTGGGGGACTTTGTGTCTTCGCTGACCCTCTGCTGGACCAAACATGATGGCCTTTCTTATCAATTGATCTTTCCTGAAAGATAGCTCTTAAATTCTTGATTAAAACTCACTGAAATTAATTTGAGTTGCCAGTTTCTAGGGAGCCAGGGACACAGTCATCTGCATGGGATGTGAGTTGTGGGAGAGCTTCCCAGCTCCTGCTGCTACATTCTGTTCCTTTCTCTGTAGACCCTGATCCCTCATCTGACCCGATGCAGGGACTCGGGGAGTATTCTCCAGTCCCTTAAGCACACACACTTATTCTCTTACTTGCTGCAAACAAGCAACAGGAACCGATGAAGCGGGTACAATTGTTTCAAACTCAACTGGGGGTGAGTGGGCAGGAAGCATGGGGTTGGTGATCCAGGGCTTTGTTTGTGTTTTAAAAATGCTGCACTATAAATCCCCTGACTTTGAGTTGATTCTGCCTCACAGTGACCCTGTCAGGTGGAGAATACATACCGTATCAAGTTTCCAAGGAGTACCTACTGGATTCCAACTTCCAACTTGGTTAGCAGCTATAGCACTTAACCACTATGCCACTAGGGTTTCCTAAGACATGTCACACGTATCCATGGACAATGGGAAAAACCTTCAGGCAAGTGCCTGCTCTGACAGATGGCACTGGGTGAAGAACGTTCTCCAGACGTAGATTATAAGCTGCCCCTTTGTCTTTGCCACTTTTCCTCTGAAACTCACATGGTCAGCAAGCATCCCCTGAATAGCCAGAGTGGATGAGGTGCCACTTGGGCACTGGGGACCCCTTCCTGGGGATGTGTAAATAAACAGGTACATGCATGTGAACACATGCATCTATGTAAATAGCATGTGTGTGTGTGTATGTGTGTGTGTGTATGTAAACACTCAGTATGACATCCATGGCAAAGCAATGGCTAGATACAGTTCCCATGGTTACCATTTTACTATAAGGCAGGGACTTCAAGTCCAAGCACAGCCGCCCAGCTGGCTGCAGCTTTGCTATGTGAGCACAGGAAGTGGGGAAGCTGTGGCCAGAGGGTGACTCATGACTTTCAGGTCCTATCTATGCAGGAAGCCCTTTGTGGGCAGAGGCATGAGGGCACAGGCAGGGGCAGCCACACCCCAAAAGGCCAAGAGCATGGTCTTATAGTTCCAGGGACTGCCTGATCCTTTGGGAAGTGTGTCTGAGACAAACACCGTGGAAAGTTCTTTGACAGGGACAGAAGATGGGTGCTGGCTCAAGTGCTCTTCGGGGTCAGCTGTGAGGGTCAAGGAAGACCAGGTCTTGTGGTGGAAGAGAGGGACTTTCCTTGGGATCTGCATGTGACAGTGGTCCCTGGTCTGTGTCTGAGGAACACAGCATCTCACCCTCCAAGTGTGGGAGCAAACATTCCCTGGCATGGTTACAGAGCTCTGCCAGGGGCAGGGGTCTGCTGGAGCCAGGAAAACAGGCAGCCTAGGACCACACCTGCTGTCTTCTTTTTGCTTCTTAAACCCCCACAGTCTGCTGTGGTGACAGCGTGCTCTGGCTCAATCCTTGTGTCCCTGCTCTAATTGGAGAGTGAAACGCCTTCCTGCCACCGGGAAGTTGTCAGGGGGGCTAGAGCAGGATAGCTGGCCTGGCCTTGCCACAGACCCCATTGAGGCCACAGGGACCAGCAGAGGAAGAGAGCATGTTGGGTATTCATTGAAATCACATGGCCCATGGAAGCCCATTGGCAGACCAGTGGCTGCGTCTGTCTAGCTCTGGGAAGAGCTCTCTCTGAGCCTCAGTTTCCTCGTCTGTGCAACAAGATGATGGTATCACCTCCTTACACCTGCCTAAGCCCAGCAGGGGACTACAGCACTGCAAAGCATTCTTTACACCCAGCCGAAGCAGGCTACAAGAGGAATAAGTACACCGTAAGCCCACAGTGTACACAGCAACCAGTACAAGTGGGGTCCCAGTTGGTGACTGCTGTTGGCCCCTGCTTTAAGTCCTCATGTCCCTAGCATGGGCACAAGGCTGGGATTTGGTAAAAGCCCTCCTGAGAACAGTGGTGTGAGGGACCTCTACGGGGTGGCAGCGGAAGGCCAGACAAAGGAGGGGTCTCCGTCACAAATCCAACCCCTCTTCTTCCTTGCATCCCTTTCTTTGGGAAGAAGAGAGAGTGTGTTTGCCTTGAAGTGAAAGCTGCTGTGCCAGCCAGAACCAGGGCTGCTCCGGCCGTGGGAGGAGACCGTGAGCACACGCACTTCTACCTACACTGGGACGCGGGTTATGGGTAAGGGCTCTGCCCTACAAGCCACCCTGATGGGAAAGCAGGAACCTGAGCAGAAAGAACAGGAGTGAGAAGGTGACTTGGGCATACAGAAGAATCAAGAAACAAGGTCCTGAAGAGCTGAGCCACAGATGGGGAGGGGAGAATGGGGACGTACGAGAGTGTCGGGAGCCCCGGGCAGCCTCAGGACAGGCACCCAGGTGGGCAATGACGGTAGTAGCAGCGTTCTCTTCTTAGGGTCAAAGGAGACGTGGGAGGGGGAGGAAGGCCAGCTTGTGGTTAGGGGATGTGAACTTGGAGTCACTGATTTGTTCTGCGTCTCATATCACGTCCGTACTCGGTCTTGTCTCTGGAGAATTCTGTCCCAACTTGACCAAGCAGGTTACGTGTTCCTATACTGAACTGGGTGACACTTTACGATGAGGCCATGTGCCGCCAGGATTCATGTGCATACCATCTGCAGGAATACAGACACCAAGCACAAAATCCCGCACGGTCTCCAGTCCGCTGAGTCAGCACTGGAATCAGAGCCCTGCAGAGGCTTGCGGAGCCAGCATCCACAGAGAGTTTAGCATCCCCTACCTGCGACCAGGGCAACGTGAACCAAGTGGCCCGTGGGCGGCCTGCAGCCAGGGACACGGGGTGTTTAGGGCAGGACGACAAGGCACAGGTGCGCTCCAGCTCCAGGTCGGGCTTAGGCAGGTGTAAGCATTTCTTGGAGGCCAGCTCACGGTACTTCCCAGAAAGAAATTTCTCTGCACATCTCAGGAACCTTGTCTGTCTTCCTCTACCACATGTGACTGAGCACTGAAAAATAAAAGGGATAGGCTGAAAAATAGTTCTCTGGCAGTGGTCATTCTCTTGTGCAGTATCTGCAAAATGAAATAGTCCGCCGTTACTGTCCCCTAGAGCATTTTTGGGAGCCCTGGTGGTGTAGTGGTTAAGTGCTATGTCTGTTAATCAAAAAAGGTCAGCATTTCTAATTCTCTGGGTGCTCCTTGGAAACTCTACAGAGCAGTTCTACTCTGTCCTACAGGGTCGCTATGAGTCAGAAGAACATTTTTAAAAGGGTAGAGGGTAAACATCCTATAAAATGTGCCGGGCCTTTGAGTTTGAAAACTGCATGGTAATACATGTGTGCTCCAGAGCAGAGCTGCCACATGGGGTTTTCTCGGCTATAAACGTCACAGATGCCGGTCGCCAGGCATTTCTTCCATGGTGCTACTGTGTGGCTTCAACCACCAACTTTTTGGTCAGCAGTTGAGTGCAGACCATTCGGGCCCCCAAGGACCTAGCAAGAACCGGGACCAGAAAGTACCATTGCTTATAGCAATCCTGAGACTACTGATGCTCAGTACGTCCTGCCTGTTCTTGTGGTTCCATCTTTGATACCTAAGTTACACTGAGTTAAGTACTTGGCCTCTTCCCAGGCATCAAAGCAGAACATGAGGTCTCTGGGTGGTGATAATGTTAATGTAGTCGCCTGCTAACTGAGAGGTTCAATTTCCCCAGTGGCACATCAGAAGAACGGCCTGGCAATCTACTCCCAAAAAGTCAGCAGCCGAGAACCCCACAGGGTGAGGTTCTCACACACAGGGTGCTGCTATGAAAGAGAATCCACTCGCCAAAAGTGGACGGAGAGCTTTGGAGTCCCTGGGCAATACCAGCAGTTCACACATGTGGCTGCTAACTGGAAGGTTGGAGGTTTAAGCCCAGCCAGAGGTGCTTCGCAGGAAAGTCTTGGCAATGGACTTTGGAAAAATCAGCCTCTGAGAACCCTGTGGAGCACAGTTCTACTCCGACATGGGGGTGGTCACTCAGGAGTTGGGGTTGACTCAGTGGTGGCTGGTTTCTTATCTGGTGCCCTGCCAGCTGTGTCAGTGATGAGGGGCTGGCCTGAGGTTCCCAAGGCTGTCCCAGTGTGGGAGGCTGTGCTGGGAGGCTGGGCTGGGCTCTGGGCCACGGTCTCCAGCCCATGCTGTGCCTGGTCCCACCTGGGGGTTAGTCAGTCCACGACCTTTCACAATTTAGATACGTTTCCTAGTGTGATCTCCGACATTTCTTCAGTGTGATTCCCCTTCCATTTCTCAGTGTGATCCCCTCATTTCTCAGTGTGATCCTCCACCCAAGCAGCTCCCGACAGCCCTGCAGTCTGCATCAGTGAGTCCCGGCAAGCCCAGCATGGCTAATTTCTCCTGCAGATGTCAACACTGCTCACCTTTCTCATCTCGGGCAGCGGGGACCCCCTTCCAGGTTACTCACGTTCCTTCTCTGAACAGCAGCGGGTCCTGAGAAGTGGCTGCAGCTGCTCTGGAGGGGGTGAGCCCACGATCCACCGTGAGCTGGGAGGACTGCCCCCTGTTCTCACACCCAGGGCCCCTCCCTGCACACCTCTGCTTGGCACTGAGTGATGCTGGCATTGGGTCCCTTGGGCCAAGGGCTCCCCAGACAGGACTCAAAAGCCCAGGAGATGGAAGGAGGACCCTCGAGAGCGCTCAGGCTGGAAGGGTGGCCTGGACTCAGGGGAGCAGAAATCTGAACAGCACAGAGGATGTGAAGCAAAGGGAAGAAGGAACCAGACAAACCATGAATGCAAGAGGCAGATCTGAGGAGACACTGGGCTGACCCATTTTATCTGAAACAGGAGTACCTACCTGGGACCATAAGTGCCTGTCTTGGATTGGCAGAATTTGCCTTAGACCTGGAGCACTCACCTGCTACCAGGAGCTCCCCTCAGACCAGGAGTGATTACCTGACTGCCCTACCTACCGCAGCCCAGGAGCACTCACCTGAGGCCAGATATACCTACCTCAGGTCAGGAGTACCTCCCTCAGCCCAGGAGGAGCACTTACCTGGGCCCAGGTAGCACTGCCCTGTTACCAGGAACACCCGCCCTGGACCAGGAGCACTCACCTGAGACCAGCCACGCTACTTTGGCTGAGCAGCACCCACCGCGGACAAAGAGCGTCCACCTGACCGCCCTGGGGCTGGGTATGCCTGTCCGTGAACAGGTGCAGCTACCTGGGGCTGGTGCCCCTCTTTCAGGCTCGCCACACCCACCTCAGACCAGGTGGCCACGAGCCACTGCAGTTTGCGGTGCTTGTGGCAGCGCGCCAGCAGGCACGCCTCATGAGTCCGGGGCTTTGGCGCCGAGGTGCAGAAAGCGTCGGGCAGCAGCTGCGCCCTGGCGGCGGGGTTGGTGCTCTTACAGGTCACGGACCTCTTCCTCCAGCCCTTGCCGCAGGTCCGGGAGCACTGCGCACACAGAGGGAAGAGTCAGCTCCCCAAATCAGCGTGTGTCCCCATTGCCAAGATGACAGCCTCTGTACAGCCCTGGGGGTCGTCTCATCTTTGCATCCCACGGGACAGGGCCCAGCGGCCTCCCATGCTTCACCTGCCCCCGTTACCTCTGCCCAGGGCCCGGTGCTCCAGGCAGGTGGGCAGCTTTGGGCGTTGCAAGTCTGTCTGCTGACGGGCGTGGGCTGAGGACAGCGGCTGGCCGAGACCGGCTCTGCCCTGTGGCGGGCCCGCTGCAGGCACTGGACAGGTCGGCTCTGAGATCCGCTGCCACAGGTCCGGCTGCAGACACTCCAGTTCCCGACGGACCAGCTGGAGGGACAAGAGACCCGAGGGCTGGGGCTGTGGCCGTGTCCACAGAACAGCGGCCAGCAGTGTCCCATCCACTGCCCACACGCCCTAGTGCTGGTGAGTTGGCAGTTTCCCAGCAGTGTCCTTCTGCCCTGCAAAGCTGCGGCAAAAGACTTCGTTAAAGTTCTAGAAAGCAAAGACGTCCCTTTGATGACCAAGGCCCACCTGAACCTAGTCATGGTCTTTTGAATTGCCTCACGTGCATGGGAAAAGTGGACAACGTAAAACCAAGACAGAAGAACTGATGCCTTTCCGCTGGTGTTGATGAGGGATTTGAACGTACTGCGGACAGCCGAAAGAAAACAAATCAGCCTTAGGAAAAATACAACCAGAATGATCCTTAGAGGGAGCATGGTGAGACTTGTGGCTTGCGTACTTCGTTGTTGTTGTTAGATTGTGACTCACAGTGACTGTGCAGTGGAACAAAACATTGCCTAGTCTTGCTCCAGTGCTTGAGCGCACTGTGGCAGCCACTGTGTCAGTCCATCTTCTTGGGGGTTTTTCTCTTTTTTGCTAACTCTCTAATACGCTTGATGTCCTTCTTCAGGGACTGATCCTTCCTGACATGTTCAAAATATGTGAGACACACTCTTACCATCCCTACTTCTAAGGAGCACCCTTGTTGTACAAGCAGAATGGACCACAGTGACCCTATAGGACAGTTAGTAAGACTGCCCCATTGAGTTTCCTAGGAGCGCCCAGTAGGTGTAAATCACTGACCTTTTGGTTAGCAGCCATAGCACTCAGCCACTACGCCACCAGGGTTTCATCGCTTACTTTGGCGCCAAGTGCCGTCGAGTCGGATCCGACTCATCGCTTACTTTAGACAAGCACAATTCTGTTCTAGAGTCTTCTCCCGGGCCCCTAGTCCTGCTCACTTCCTTGTCTGGGGTCTACCATTCTCCCTGCATACCCCGCTCTGCCTTTTAGGCTGACCTGTGTGGGAAATTACCCAGCTCAGCACAGTGTGTCTGTTTGCTCTCTTTTATCTTAATGGAAAATTCCACACATGTACAAACATAAAGAGCCTTGTGTCACCACCCATCAGCTTCAACAATTTTCAACTTATGCCCCCCTCCACCCTCACAGAATTTTGAAGAAAAGTCCTGATGTGTAAATATTTCACACATCTCTAAAAGATAAGAATTCTTTGTTTTTTAAAACAACCACAGTACTATTAAGGCACCTAAAATTTTTATTACAATTCTGTCTAGTCAGTGTTCCAACACCTGATTATCACACCAGTGCTGTGACTTGATCTGATCAGCAAGAAGTGCTGAGGGAGACTCACTAACACAAACAGTCCTGTTTCTGCAACAAACGAGCTACATGGAAAAATAAATTACAAAGACGTCTCCCTCAGCACTTCTTGCTGATCACAGGGTTTTGTGAATGACATCCTCAGTGTGTTACTTAGCAAGTTCCTCCATCCTCTTGAATTCCTGTAGTTGGCTAGTTGGATCCAGACTTGATCATGTGCAGATTCAATTTTATTTTTCTTTTTAATTTTATTTGTATAGCTTCTATATTCTTCCTGTTTGGTTATTTTTCTTCCAGTTTGTCAGCAGCTGTTGATGCCTGACCATGATTTCTCTCTAAATGACTCATTTTCCTTTTCTGGTTATAACAGCACTCCTGTTCTCAGGTGATGGGAGGTGTGGTGGATTTGGGGCTGCACTCAGCCCAGCAGCACCACTGTCTGGTCTTGACAAGCCTGGGTATGTTTCCAAAGCAGTAGTTGGCTTTCCAGAAGCCCTGATTCAGGAGGCAGGGTCTAAGGAGGGTACCTAAGGGTGGAGGGGTCCAGGAGGTGAAATGGAGCCCAGGAACAAGTCCATCCTTTGTTGGTGTGGCTGTGGCTCCCTTCAAGGTCAGCTATTTGGACTCGAAGGGGGTTGATGAATTGCATTCTGTCTATAATTGTCCAGCCCCCTGTGGGCTAAGGAGGAACATAATGAGTACACTGAGCAAATTATGAACTTCTGTGGAAGACACCGGGGGCCAAGGCCACAGATTTGGTAGGTGTGAAAAATAGCACTGAAGGAAAAGAAAGCTATGGGGGCAGGTCCTGATGGGACCATCCAGAGACAACAGTGTCCAGGGGGCCCTGGTGTGTCTTGTCCCAGTTAAGGCTCAGCTGGGGCTCAGGGCAAGGCCCCCGAGCCTGTATGCTTTGTATCCTACTCTACAGTGTTCTTGAGTCTGAGTCAATAGAAAAGTAATTTTCTTCTCAATCTCTAGGCAAAACTGAGGATTTATGATGTTCTAAGCCAACCCTCTGGATTTATTCTGTCCCATCCTGTACCTTAGCCCACACCCCAGCATTCATACTCAAATGGGGGGTTAGGGCTCTGGCCCAGAGCCCCTGAGGAAATGCTTAGAAACACCCAGAATAACTGGATGAGAATTTGCAGAGGATTGAGATTGGGAACTGCAGTTACAAATAGAGAATACACAGAGAAGGATATAAACATTACCCATACCTTTCTTTCCAGAGAAAACCACCTCCTCTTTTCAGAGATAACTGTTGTAACTATCTCCAACTCATGTTTTGGGGCAGGACACAATTTAAACAAAAACAGTACATTACTGTTTAAAGGAAAAGATGAGAGACAAAATAAACTGAGGCAGCAACTACTACTTCCACTACCAAAATCCTACGGGATGACAGCTGTTGGTTGCGGAGAGTAGGAAGCCATCCACGGCTTAACAGTATTCCCAAGGGCCTTGTGTTTTGTTGTTGTTGTTGTTGGGAGCTGTTGAAGCAGTTGTGAGTCACAGTGACCCTACACACAACAGGAGGAAATACTGCCCTGCTCTGCGCCGTGCATTTTTACGCTTAAGGCCACTGCTGCAGCCACTGTGTGAATCCTCTTGTTGAAGGTCTTCCTCTTTTTCTGTGACCCTCCACTCTACCAAGCGTGATCCCTCCTGACAACAGGTCCAAAGTATGTGAGATGCAGTGTCGCTATCTTTTCTTCGGAGGAGCACTCTCATTGTATTTCTTCAAGAACAGATCTGTTTGTTCTTTCGGTGGTCCCTGGTCCATTCAACATTCTCCTTCAACACCACAATACAAAGGCCTCAGTTCCTCTTCTGTCTTATTTATTCACTGTCTAGCTTTCACATGCATACAATGTGATTTAAAATACTATGTCTTGGGTCAGGTATACCTTATCCTTCAAGGTGACATTTTTGCTTTTCAGTACTCTAAAGAGATCCTTTGCAGCAGATTTTCTCAGTGCAATGTGTCCTTTGATTTCTTGACTGCTGCTTCCATGGGCATTGATTGTGGACCAGGTAAAATGAAATCCTTGACAACTTCAGTCCTTTCTCTGTTTATGATGATGTTGCTTACTGTTCCAGTTGTGAGGATTTTTGTTTTCTTGATATTGAGGTGCAATTCATACTGAAGGCTGTGGTCTTTGATCTTCATCAGTAAGTGTCTCAAATGTTCTTCACTTTCAGCAAGTAAGGTGGTGTCACCTGTGTAATGCAGGTTGTTAATTTGTCTTCCTGCAATCCCGATGCCTTGCATTTCTTTACAGAGTCTGGCTTCTCAGATTATTCGCCTGGCATACAGATTGAAAAGGTGTGGTGAAAGGATACAACCCTGATGCACACCCTTCCTGACTTTAAACCGTGCAGTGTTCCCTTGTTCTGTTCATACGACTGCCTCTCAATCTATGTGTAGATTCCTTAAGAGCACAATTAAGGGTTCTGGAATTCCCATTCTCCACAATGTTAGCCACAATTTGTTATGGTCTACACAGTTTAATGTCTTTGAATAGTCAGTGAAACACAGGTAAACATCCTTCCCGTATTCTCTGCTTTCAGCCAAGATCCATCTGATGTCAGCAATGATATCCCTGGTTTCACATCCTCTTCTGAATCTGGCTTGAACTTCTGGCAGTTCCCTGTCAATATATTGTTGTAGTTGCTTTTGAATGATCTTGAGCAAAATTTTACTTGCATGTGATATTAATGATACTGCCTGATAATTTCTGCATTTGGTTGGATCACCTGTCTTGGGACTAGGCATAAATATGGACCTCTTCCACTGCATTGGCCAGGTAGCTGTCTTCCAAATTTCTTGGCATAGATGAATGAGCACTTCCAGTGCTACATCTATTTGTTGAAACATCTCAGTTGATTTTCCATCAGTTCTTGGAGCCTGGTTTTTCGCCAATGCCTTCAGTGCAACTTCCACTTCTTTCTTCAGTACCATTGGTTCCTGATCACATGCTACCTCTTTAAATGGCTGAACATTGACCAGTTCTTTCTGGTAAAACGACTCTGTGTATTCCTTCCATCTTTCTGATGCTCCCTGAGTCATTTAATATTTTCCCTGTAGTATTGTGGTTTAGGGGTTCCTAATCCAGGGCCCAGGGTTCCCAAGCTCCAGCAGATTACGGACACCCTGGAATTGTACTCGTTCCATGTGTGGTGCGCTCATTGCAGTTTCTGGGCTAAAGAATGAGCAGCTAGCTTTCCTTAAATTCTGGAAGAAGCTCATGACTCAACTCATTTTACAGCCAGCTTTTAGGCTCCTGTGAAGGTCCCGGGGATAGGCTAGGTGGTAGAAGAGCAAGACGGACAGGAATGGTGGTGCCTCACTGTGACACGGGTACAGTCTGGCCCTGGGACCACAGGCAGCCTTGTCATCTTGTCATACTTCTTCACATCTTTCTGAAGCACCACAATCTGTTTATTCACTGCTGTTCTTGGAGTCCTTGAATTATTTCACAACAAATATATCTATTTTTCCCTAAACAAGTTCTATTCCGATTCTTAAAATTTTTTTAAAAAGGCTGTAATGAGAAATGCTATAAGCATAAAGAGAAATTATTTCAGGCTACTAAGAATGATCCCGTATCAGCCATGGACATGCCTCCAGTTTTCAGAATCCACAGGGTTAGTGTTTTTGTAAGGAACTTTGGTAGTGAAGGGGTTCAGTGCTCCACTGCTAACCCTGAGGGTGGCAGCTGAAACCCACCCAGGCACTCTCTAGGAGGGAGAAGTGGCTGTCTGCCCCCATAAAGATCACAGCCTGGGGACATTGATGAGGAAGTTCTATTCTGTTGCATGGATAGGGCTGTTATGCGTTGAAATTGGCTCAGTGGCACCTGATGAGAACAGCTTTTCTGTACTGCAGGTCTACGGCAGACGTCCTCCTCAGAAGCATTGGCTCTAGGCCCTCGGGGCCATGACCAGTCACCCGTCTGGAGCCTCTGCACAGCTCTACGGCCCCCACTGTGTGCACTTTTGCTGTTGTCACGTCCCTCCCACTCCGCCCATGCGCCACCTTCGTTCTGCAGCCTGTAAACCGTAACTGATGCGTCCTCGCTGGGGCTGCAAAAGGCATCTTGGCTCCTCTCAGGCTTTTCACACCTCCTCAGTTGCATCCTCCTCTCTCCACCATCTGAAGTTGTTCCAACAGTGTGCATCCACCGCCCCCTTCCTCTCTGAACTCCCCAGCTTTAAGGGATCCCCTGAGGGAAGACCACTCACACAACAGGTGGGATCGCCAAGGGTTTGTTCTGTTTCCCAGGCAGGGCTCTGGGGCAGAGCAGTGATTCTGGCTCACTGAAGAGTCAGGATCCACGCTGGCCTCGGTGCTGTGACCTGAGGCAGCCGTCACCCCGTAAGCTGTGCTCACCAGTCAGCTGGCAGCCAGGCTAGCTCCAGCCTTGTTTTAGTTTTACTAAAGCCGCCGATCTGGACATAATGCACTGCTGGCAATAAGCCAAATCAGCCTTCCAAGACCAGCGCAGGAGAGGTCTCAGTCCCCAGCACCAGGGCTCTCTCCGTCTGTGAGGGCTCCCTCGTAGGCACATGTTCGGGCTATCTGTGGTGCCAGCAGAAGTACTGGGACTAATGACTTGCATACAACAGTTTGGGTAGGACGTCCTGGCATCATTTCTTCACTCTTCAATATTCCTAATTATCTAATGCAGCCCTGGTGGTGACACATTGCCGCTCGCAGAGTGACTCTGTGAAGAACAGAATAAAATGCTTCTTGCTTTTACACCATTCTAACAGTCTTTGCTACGTTTGAGACCATTGTCACGGCCTCTGTGTTACCCCATCTCACGAGGGTCCTTCTCTTTCTCATTGATGCTCTAGTTTACCAAGCATGATGGTCTTCTCAGGGACTAGTTCCTCCTGATAGCCCACTCAAAGAACGGGAGGTGAAACATCACCATTCTCCCTTCTAAAGAGCCTACTGGCTGTACATCTTCTAAGACAGATTGGTTTGTTCTTCTGGCAATCCATAGTATAGTCAATATTCTTCACCAGCACTATGACTCAAAGGTGTCAATTCTTCTTCAGTCTTCCTTATTTATTGTCCAGTTTTCACACGAACATAAGGCAACTGGAAACATGATGGCTGAGTCAAAGGCACCCGAGATCTAAAGGTGACATCCTTGCTTTATAAGATTTTCTTCTGGCAGACCATGATCAATTCAATGTACTTTGCCCATGCCTTAGTTGTTGTTGTTAGGTGTTGTTGAGTTGCTCCCACTCGTATTAAATCTATGTACCACAGAACAACACACTGCCCAGCCTAGTGCCAGCCTCACAATCACTGCTGCACTTGAGCCTATTGTCGTAGGCACGGTGTCAATTCACCTCGCCAAAGGTCTTTTTTCATTGGCCCACTGCTTTAACTTCCCTAGGGACTGATATTTCCCAATAACATGTCCAAAGTATGTGATACAGAGACTCACCAGCCTTGCTTCTCAAGAGCGTTCTGCTTGTACTTCTTCCAAGATAGAGTTGTTTGTTCTTCTGGCAGTCCATGGTACAATCAATATTCTTTCCCAGTACCACAGCCCAAAGTATCAATTTTTCTTTAGTCTTCTTTATTCATTGTTTGACTTTTAAACGCATACTAGGCTTGGGTCAGGCACACTTCAGTCTTCAAAGTGACATCTTGGCTTTTCAACACTTTTAAAGCAGTCTTTTGCAGCTGATTTGCCCAGTGTAAGGAGTCTTTTGATTTCTGGACTGCTTCTTCCAATGGGTGTTGACTGTGAATCCAGATAAAATGAAATCTTTGACAACTTTAATCTTTTCCCCCTTTATGATGATGTTGCTTACAGGTCCAATTTTGAGGATTTTTGTTTTCTTTATATTGAGGTGCAGCTGTGGTCTTTGATCTTCATCAACAAGTGCTTGAAGTCATCTTCACTTTCAGGAAGCAAGACTGTGTCATCTATACAATGCAGGTTGTTAATGAGTCTTTTTCCAATCTTGATGCTTCATATACTACAGCTTCTCAGGATTTTTGCTTGGCTTACACATTGGATAGATACGGTGAAAGGATACAACCATGACACACGTCTTTCCTGACTTGAAACAACAAAGTACCCCCCTTGTTCTATTTCTTCTTGAAGCATCTTGATTGGTATTCCATCAATCCCTGAATCCTCTTTTTGTGTCAATGCCTTCAGCGCAACTTGAATTTCCTCCTTCAGCAGCATCTTTTCTTGATCATATGCCACCTTCTGAAATGGTTCCACATCAAGCAATGCTTTTTTTTTTTAATCATAATGAGACTGTGTACTCCTTCCATCCTTCTTTTGACGCTCTTTGCACTGCTCCATAGTTCACTGTAGAATCCTTCAGTATTGAGTTCCAAGGCTTGCATCTTTTCTTTAGTTCTTTCAGCCTGAGAAATGCTGAATATGGTCTTCATTTTTCCTGTTCCATCTCCAAGTCTTTCCACAGGTCATAACATTTTACTTTTGAAGCCACCCTGTTCAGTTCTTTTCTCCATCTTTTCTTCCTTTAGCTTTATCTTACTAGGCATCCAGAAGCAAGTTTCAGAGTCTCTTCTGACATTCAGGTTGGTACTTTCTTTCTTTCCTGTCTTTTTAATGACTCTGGCTTTCTTCATTTATGATCTCCTTGATGACATTCCACAACTTGTCTGTCCAGACATTAGTGTTCAATGTATCAAATCTATTCTCAAGATAAAGATAATAATGCCTCATTTAAAATTCATCAATTCCTCTTCAGTTTTCATTACTTACTGTCCAGCTTTCACATGCATGTGAAATGATTGAAAAGACTATGGCTTGGGCCAGGCACACCTTAGTTATCATACTGATGTCTTTGCTTTTTAAAACATTCAAGTAGACTGTTCTTAATTAAGTCATTCAAGATCGCTTTCTTATGCAATCTTTACTGATCTGGTTCTAAATCCAGTTGGACTGGTGTTCTTAGGGAAAAGGGATATCGGGACACAGACACACAAGGAGGCAGAAAGTGGAGTGATGCTGCCATGAGCAGCACAAGAGCTGCTGACAACCCCAGGCAGCTGGAAGAGGCCAGGAGGGACCCTCTGCCAGAAGTTTCAGAGGGAGCATGCCCTTGCCGACATCTTCATTTCAGGGTTCCAGCCTCTAGAACTGTGGGAAGAATAGATTTCTATTGTTTTAGGCCACTAGGTTGGTGGTCATTTGCTAAGGAAGGCCCAGGAGGCTAAGTTAGACAAGCAGTAAGGGTCTGAGAAATTGAGAGTCACCTTTAAAAGCTCATTTACGCCATCCTTGGTCACTGTCTGCCTGTACTGATGTTCTGGTTGCTGCCTGGATAAGTCACAGGTCCTTTGGCCAACTGCTGGGACATCTCAGAACTGAAAGCCCTTCCTGACAACTGACTGGCAAGGAATGGGGGCCATGTGTAGGAAACAGGAAACCTGGAATAGGAATCCAAGCCTGCAGTCAGTGCCCCCGAACTCGCAACTTGACAGTTCCTTCCTTACGTTCAGCCTCAGTGGTCATACTCCTTGGTTGGACTTGCAGACTCATGGATGAAGGAGAAATTTATAATGAGCTAGACACAGGCTCAGAATAGTTTTCATCTTGGAATGCAGCATTTCTGTGCCGAATTACACAAAAGCCAAGCTGTGGGACACCAGATAGCTTACCCCAAGTCAGGCACTGTGGGTGTTAATTTTATGAACTGTGAGAAGTCAAAGGTATGTTGAATTCTACTCTTCAGGGACCAACATGCTGTTTTTGCCAGGTTTTTCTGTCTCATTATCCTGTCATCAGATCTTATCTTAAAAAGAATCAGAAAGCTGTTTTAAGCTTTTACTTATGAAAGACAGGGAAAATGGAATTAGAGGAGACACAGGGACCAAAGACACTGACCTCAGTGTTCTCAAATGGTCTTGATAATTCCTTGTTTCAGCAAAAAATCCTTCATTTGTGAGTTTCTCTCTGCAGGATGCTGGGGGTGTTTGCATGTCATCAACGCAAAGGAAAGATTTTAGCTTATTAAACCGAAGGGCAATCATTAGACCATAAGAGACATTAGGCTCTGGTTCTTAATGGGGCTGCTCCTCGGTCCAGTTTCCAAGGAAAGCTGGAAAAGATGTGGCCAAGTGTTACATCGACCAGGACTTCAGAAATCACCTTGTTTACCAGTCTGACCTTGTTTTGGGGACGGGGAGCCACACCAAACAAGAACAGTCATTAAGTTAGTGGAAGGTGCCAACGGAGGGAGCAGCAACCTTAGAGGTGACCCGCACGCCAAACAGTGCTGCTCTCGCTTTTCCTCTCTACTCTGTGTGACCAAACCCACTGCCCTTAAGTCAACTCTGACCCACAGTGACCCTACAGGACACAGTAGAACTGCCCCAGTGGAGTTTCCAAGGAGCACTTGGTGCACATGAACTGCTGACCTTTCAGTTAGCAGCCACAGCACTTAACCACTATGCCACCAGAGTTTCCTACTTGAAAGAAAGAGTCTTTTTTCATCTTCAGTGTTCGGAGGATAACTGCTTCTCATAGTCCCCTGCAGTGCCCCTTCAATACGCAGCCACTGAGCCAACTGTTTACATTACAGTCGTCTTTGCTATGGAATAAAACTTTTGCAGTGAAAATTGCTAACCCCAAAGTCAGAAATCCACTCTGAAGTGCTGCAGAAGAAAAGCCTGGCTGTTTCCTTCTGAAAACTCTATGGAGCACAGATCTAACTGTGCTGCATGGGGGTTGCTGTGAGTCAGGGTGGGCCTCGTAGCAGCTGGTACTGTTCTCACTGTGAATGGCATCACGCTGACTCAGAATCAGAGTGACTTCCTGTAACAGAGTAGACCTGCACCACAGGTTTCCTAGACTACAGTCCTTATGGAAAGGTTGTCCAGGCTTTCTCTCACGGAGCTTCTGAGTCGGTTTGAACTGCTGACCTTTGGGTTAGCAGGTGAGTGCTTCAACTTTGCACCAACAGTGCTTCTTGGCCAGGATTGCTAAAGGCAAATTAGCAAAATTAACCAGATTGCAATGGAATCTGCACACTGGTTGACTAGGAGGCTCACCAGGCTTCTTATCCTCTCAGACCAGCTGTTGGGAGGACTCTGGTCTATTAGCTAAACAATGGCGCTCAAACCACAGATGGGCAGTGGGGCTAGCAAACTTTTGACACCTTCCTGGTCCTTACTTCACTCCTTGTGGACCAGAGACATCTCAGCCCTGGCTTCCTTGGGGCTGGAGCTGGAGAATTGGAAGGTTCATCAAGCACACTTCCCCTGGCAGGTTTGGAAATGTGCCCCGGCTCTAAGAAAAGCAGTGTATGTAGTCAACCCTACAGAGGGAGCTCTACTGTGCCCTATGAGATCACTAAGTGAAGAATTTACCAGATGACGCCAAACACAATCACAGTTATACTGTAGGAGTTCTTTCTGTTTGTTTGTTTAACTATTACGGAAAGTAAATGTGTTAACGAAAGACCTAGGGAAGTCTGGTGAGCAGAAGCCTAGGTGCCCTACCTCCAGAGACTCAGGGAGGCCCAGTTAAACTGGACGAGCTGCTCTGTCTCCGTGAGCCCTCTGGATTGTCAGGCTGGTTCTCTGCACTAGGTGCACTTGGCCTCAAATCCAGTGACCCAGTTTCTGAACATGCAGTACTGTACCATTCTGCCCCAAGGAAGACCACCCAGCAGCAGAGACAGCCTAAGACCTGTGGGGGGGGTGGGCAGGGCCTCCTCCTCACCTGCCCCTTCCCTCCTCGGCATGAAGATACCGGAGGAGCTGAGATGATCACACCCAGCAATTACACAATCCCCACGCTTCTCGCCTCTTCCAACCCTCCGAGAACATCCAGCTGGAGAACTGGAAGGCACTGCTGTTGAAGAACAGTTCCACAGCGTAAAGCCTCCATTAACCTACATTTTGTTCGGGCACTGAAGGTTGCAATCATCTGATTTGCCCCCAGTGACTTTTTATACCCCCCAAAAAGGAAGACATTTTGATGACATTCAGGACATCAAGGGTAATATGACAACAGCTCTGATAGGCATTCTAGAAAAAGAGTTCCAAATGGCTTTGAAGTGGGGACTAGACCCTGGGGTCAATGCATTGCTCCCCACGGGGAGTACTTCCAGGGTCACCATGGTGATATTCAGCAATGAGGTATCAGGCATCTCTTTTAGGATGAGGTTGTGAACTTAAACGTTAGACCTTGTAGTCCCTGGGGGCAGTGAAGCCAGTGCTGAAGGAGTCTAAAGGCCTGAGAAAGTCTAAGGAAGAGTCTTTCAGCTCAAAAGGCAAAGGGCAGTCTGATGAGGTTTCATATAATTAAAAATTTACTCACTGGAGTCAGGAGTCCATATTTTAACGTGGAGTCACTTCAGGGGGAACAGTACGAAGAATGTACATGTTCACTCCAAGTATACTAATTAGTTACTTGAAACATATGCTCAACTTGGAAATTCTGCCCTATTGTGGAACCTAGCTTAGCAACATTATAAAAATGCTGACTTTATCAATGAAAGGTACAGAAGCATACTGCAAACATACAGCAAAGTCCACAAAGAGACACAGAAATGCTCCATGTCTCAGGGCTGAGAAAGCCCCTGTCAGCACATGGTTGTAACCTACTGCACCCTCTCCCTTCCTGGAGTCAAACCTCATCTCAGCCCGTGCTCATCTAGACTTGTTCATCGGCCTCAAGGAAAGTAGAGAGTGGTGGCTGTGAAGAGGTAGACACATATATTCTAATAAAGGGTGAGTGTGAAGTTAGGCTATAAAGAAACCCAACAGTAAGAGGCACAATGCAGTCAAGGCAAGGGGGACACTCAGTACCATGGGAACAAGGACCAAGGCCAAAGACCATCTTAAAGACTCTGGAAAGAGACAGGAACAGGCTCTAGAAGGGTCTGGAGGCCACGTGGTGGCATCTGAGCACCAAGCAAATGACAACAGACAGCCACGGAAGGCTTGCTCTGGAGCAGACTTCTATGGATTCCATTGCGCCCTTCAAGACGTTCGGAGTTCTAACCGCTTTACCTGACAATGTGACACTTTTGGTCTGAGAATGTGACACCCTTGGTACGTGAGTTTCTTTTGTTGTTAATGAGGTCATACAGGAGTAAGGTGGGTCCTAAACCAAATGCCTTCTGCATGGTATCTTATTAAAAGGGAAAACAGAGGGAGAGAGCCAGACATACACAGAGGAAAGAGACCACATGAGGACTGTTTGCAAGGACTGTTTGCAAGCCAAGGGACATCACGCAATGCCCAAGGCTACCGAAGATGAGGAAGGATTTTCTCACAGAGCCCACACAGAGCGTGTGGCCCAGAATTTGGATTTCTGCCCCCTAGAACCGTGAGAGAGTAAGTTCTGTTCTTTAAAGTCTCCCACTTGGGGTACTTCTGTTACAGCTGCCCTATGAGACTAAAACAAGACCCTATGCTGGATTTGTATCTACCTCAGGTAGACTGCTGTCACCACAGAATGAAGAAGAAATGAATTAAGGAGTCAAAAAGGGAAAAGAAAAAAAAAAGAAAAAGAAAAAGAAAAATAGAGATCTGAGCACATATTTGTTGTATTACCTACTGCCTAGTGACTGTGTGGGGTAAAGATGATGTCACAAGAAATCACTGTGTTGGAAGAAAGCCATTTTAAAATATTCATTCTTAAGGGAAATATTGAACAATTTTTAGAACAAGTTTCTAAAAATGAAGTGTGAAAGATGAAAGAATATGGAAATCTATGAAAGCAATGCCCTTAGACAACAACAATCTTGTTCATTTAAGTAAATCTAAAGAAGGAAGACAAATGCTATCTCCACTGTATTAAGTTAAATTAGAGATGGCAGAAAGTATTCTCCATCCGCCTCACCTGAGCACGAAGCCAAGGCAAACGGCCCCACAGGAGACCCCTGGAGTCAGGGTGGACACGGCAGAGGCTTACGGAGACCAGATAATGCTCATGACGCATGTTACACATCCTTCCCCTTAAACAGAAGAACAAATTCCTTGAAGAAGCAGCTGAAGATATGAGAAGAATCTCAGACTCTCTTGGCCTGTTTTTAGACAAGACACTATGCAAAATTTCCTGTCAGGTCTCTACTCACAAAACAGGATGGAAAGGTCACAGATAACACCAAGACAAGTCAGTAACTGGTTAGGAAATGCCATACGTGTACATTTTAGCTAAAAACCAGCTATTGGAGCACGAGCCTGCATCCTGCAAGTATTTGATGATTCCAAATCTAATGGAGGTGCTTATTTGGAGACAATTCCCTACCTTAAAGATAGGCCATTTCCTGTCCCTCATCATTAGCCATTGGAGAAATCAAAACTATCATAAGATACCATCTCACCCCAACAAAGATGACATTAATCAAAATACCACATGATAATAAATGTTGGAGAGGCTGTGGAAAGACAGGAACAGTGGTGGGAATCTAAAAAGTATAATCTCTTTGAAATCGATTTGGTGCTTTCTTAAAACGCTAGAAATTGAAATACCATACAGTCATGCATTCCGACTTCTCAGAATAAACCTCAGAAAAATAAAGGCTGCCACATGAACAGATGCGTGCCTACCAATGTTTATTGCAGCACCATCCACAATAACAAAAAGAAGGAATCAACCTAGGTGGTCACAAACAGATGACTGGATAAAGCAATGACGGTATATTTATACAATGGAATACTGTGCAATGATAAAGACCAGTGATGCTCTTGGGAAATATCTGATAACGTGGAAGAATCTGGAAGGCATATTGAGTGACATTAGTCAGTTGCAAAAGGACCAATATTATATGAGACCGCTATTAAAAGGATTCAAGAAAAGGTTTAAATACAGAAGAGAACAGTCATCGATGGTTATAAAGGTGGAGCGGGAAGGGAGAGGAATAATCACTGATTAGATAGTGGATGGCCATTGGGTTAGGTGAAGGGAGTGACAGCACATGGTAGAAGGGACATTAACACCACTGGACTATACCATAAGCTAAGAGATGTTCTAAATACAACCTAACTTTTTGAAGAACAGAGTAGCAGGGCCAGAGGTCTGGGGACCATGGTTTCAGGGGACACGTAGGTCAATTGGCATAACTAAGTTTTTAAAGAAAATGTTCTACATACTGCTTTGATGAATGGCATCTTGGGTCTTAAAAGCTAGCAAGCAGCCATCTAAGTAGCATCAATTGATTTAACCCACTTGGAGCAAAGAAGGAAGGACATCAAATACATGAGGAAAATACGAGCCAAAGAGACAGAAAGGGGCACATAATCCAAAGACGGCATCAGCAAGAGACCAGAAGAACCAGATGGTGTCTGGTCACCACCAGTGACTGTCTTGACAGGGAATACAACACAGAGGCCTGATACAGTGGGAGAAAAGTGAATGCACAGAATTCCAGCTCTATAATAAAGACCAGATCTGATGGTCCAACAGCCTGGAGGTTCCCCAGAAGTCATGGCCTCCAGAATCTCTGTTGGTCCCCAGGGGAAACCACTCTGAAGCCAAATCTACAGACAAAAGTTGGACTGGACTGTAAGACATAAAATGATACTGGTTAATAGTGCGCTTCTTGGCTTAAGTAGATACATGAGGCCAACTGGGCAGCTCCTTTCCAAAGACGAGATGAGAGGGCAGAGGGGGACAGAAGCTGGCTGAGCAAACATGGAAAATGCAGGGTGGGAAGGAAGAGCACACATCACAGGGTGGGGAGAGCAGCGAGGGTTACACAGCAGCGTGTGTGCCAGGTTCTGGACGACAAACAGACTTGGAGGGCAAGTTTTCACTTACAATAAAACACTTGAAAAAAGGTCATTTCCTGATGGAGAAAGAAGAAATTAAACATGTAGCCCAAGTTGCTGAGAAGCTAAACATATTAACAAATACATCACTGACACTAGGCTAACAGATACTTAATTATAATGACAGGAAGTCTACGGACTTCAAGAAGTCTCTGGTTTTCTGAACAGAACACTGTTTAGAATATACTGCTGTAAAAACATCAACAGTGTCATTCTGGCCTGGAGCAAAAGTTGATAATAACAGAAACAACATCTTCAATTAAAACTCCCCTTTCTTGGGGGAAAACACTTTCCCGCAGCCCCAGAGCTGGCAAACTTTTCGGTAAAGGCCAGGGGTTCTAAGCTGTGGCCCAGGTTTCAGGCTGCAAGGACTCTGCCACTGTAGGGCAAGGGCAAGCAGAGGCAACAAGGACAGGAGCTGGCAGGACTGCATTCCTGAGTGCCAGAAACAGGTGGCAGGCTGGACTTGGCCCCGGACCACAGTGTGCTGACCCCTGACCTAGTCAAGGAGACCCTGGTGATACAGCGATGAGAGTTTGGCTGTCACCAAAAGGTCAGCAGCTTAACCCACCAGGCACTTCTTGGGAACCTTACGAGGCCGTTCTACTCCGCTCTGCAGGGTTGCTATGAGATGGAACTGATTCAACATCCATAGTTTTTTTTTTTTCTAATCAATTCTATTTATTAATAAAAGGGTCAAATACATCTGCAGAAACCAGGGAGCAAAGGGGATTATTAGGTCTGAAAGGGCATTTTAGGAGGTGGACATATTGGAGTCGTAGAATCATTTTGAGGGTGGCTGAAGCAGATCACCAGGGGAATGAGAAACCCTGAAGCATAGGGGTTAAGTGCTACAGCTGCTAACCAAAAGGTTGGCAGTTCGAATCTGCCAGGCGCCCCTTGGAAGCTCTGTGGGTCAGTTCTACTGTGTCAAATAGGGTCGCTATGAGTTGGAATTGACTCGATGGCAGTGGGTTTCGTTTTGGTTTAAGGCAAACTACCCTGCTGTGAGAGATAGATAGTACAATAAAACAACAATGGAACAACCAACTTTGTGTGTTGAAAACCAGAGTTCTAGTGAAACACGTGCAGACGGTTTTAACTACTAGACGAAGGAGAAGGAAAATCACAAGTGTTTTCCACTGGGAATATGTATTCAACTAAATTACAGCTAAGATGAGGGAACTCCTATAAAGAACACAGCAACCACCAGGCAGAATGCTAACATTTTACACCAATTAACTATTTTTGTATTTATTTACTCCTTAAAACAATTAGCCAGTGAAAACCTTATGAAGAACAACAGCACACTAGCTGATGTAGTACCAGAAGATGAGCACCCCAGCTTGGAAGCCACTCAAAATACGATGGGAGAACAGCTGCCTCCTCAAAGCACAGTCGATTGGAATGATGTGGACGGAGTCAAGCTTTCAAGACCTTCATTTGTGGATGAGGCACAACTCAAGATGAAAAGCAACAGCTGAAAATGTCCGTTAATAATCAGAACATGGAATGTATGAGGTATGAATCTAGGAAAATTGAAAATCATAAAAAAATGAGATGGAATGCATAAACAATGATACCCTAGGCATTAGTGAGCTGACGTGGACTAGTATTGGCCATTTAGAATGGGACAATCAGTCCTACAGGGTTGCTAGGCGTCAAAGTTGATTTGATGGCAATATATGTATTTGGAAATTTTAATGTTTCATATTACTTTTGCTTCACTCTAAAATGTCCTGGAAGAAAGTGCACATATTTAGGAATTCAAAGAGCACTAAATGCCTTCATTGGATAGCTGTAAATTTTGTTATATGTAACTGTTTGGTACACATTAAAAAAACAAAACAAAGCAACACTGTTGCTGTCAAGCTGATTCTGACTCATGGTGACCCTGTAGGGCTGGTAGAACTGCCTCACATAGTTTCCAACCAGCAGCTTGCAGATTCTACTTACTGAGCTTTTGGTTAGCAGCCGTGACTCTTAACCGCAGTGTTACCAGGGCTCAATTTGGTATATATAACACCAAAAAAAAAAAAAAAAAAATACCACTGAGTTGATTCCTACTCAGCATGAACCTATAGGACAGAGTATAACTGCCCTTTATGGTTTCCAAGGAGTAGCTAGTGGATTTGAACTGCCAACTGTTTGGATAGCGGCCGCAGCTCTTAACCACAGCACCACCAGTGCCCTGTTTGTTACACAAAGTTCACTGCTACGGGTAGAAGTTGCATACTTCTGCTTTACAGCTAATTCCCCACACACAGCACGATTTTGAAACTTCTTCAATGATTTCTTCTTGAATCAGTGCCCAAATACCTCTTTATGGCCATGATCTCCATGGACTGCCCCCCACCCCAAGTCATCAGAAGCCTGTAGATTTTCTGTATCTGAAATACCTTTTCCTGCCTCTCAAGACAGCCTGTTGAGCAGTGCTCTAGGGAGAGCTGATGTGTCCAACATACTTTTGAACATTTCACGACCGTGACATGGGTTCATTTTTCTTCCTTTTGAAATGAATGACCTTCACACTGAAAATCGTTTAATTCATTTGCCCAGGAGTAAAAAGTGATTTAAATCATGAAAGGACCACTAAGGACCACAGGCTGGATGTCCTGATGTAGGGTCTTTGCTGTCTCAGGAAGGGATGTCAGCCTCCTGTTCTGCTGCCATCTCCCGGAGTTGAGTTTTTTACGACAAGGATTTAAAAACAGGCATTGCTCCTCCTGTGGTCTCAGGCTTTCCTAGCATTTTCATGTTAGTGTTCTTGGGTGTTCACTCTTTGATGAAACCTTCGAAACAACTTTCTGAAGATTCTGGACTTGATTTTCTGGACATGCTCCCAGGAGTCTCCCCTAGCCTGCTTCCCGGGGTTAAGCCTAGATTTGCATGCATTCATTTCCTGAGCTGATGACCTTGACCAAGAGGGCGGGCTGCAGGGCTCTGGGCTGAGTGGGAAGGGGTTGGTCATAAGTACCACCCATGCAGGGTTCTCCTGAAACAGTCAGGGAGAGGGTTTCCAGGATGCTCCATAAATCCAACAAGCTTTAAAATAAGTAGATGGGCATGGTGCTGCTGTGGTGATCTGCTGGGGAGTCAGCCTCCAGCTCTCGGTGAGCCCAGGCACAACGGAACTAAACCTCGTTTGGTCCTATGCCACGACAGTTGATTGGTCTTTGGCTGTGGATCGCAGTGCTGTGATACACAGGCTTTGCACTGGCTGATTTGTGGAAGTAGATTGCCAGGGTGAAAAACAAGACCAAACCAAACCAGTGCCACTGAGTTGACTCTGACGCATAGCAACCCCATGGGGCAGAGTAGAACTGTTCCATCAAGTTCCCAAGGAACTCCTGGCAGATTTGAACTGCTGACCTTTTGGTTAGCAAATAGTAGCATTTAACCAGTACATTATCAGGGTTTCCCAGAATAGGTGGGTGTAATGCGGGGGTTGACTTCTAGTGACCTTACACACAATGGAACAAAACACCGTCCATCCTTTGCCATCCTCGGATTGTTACTGTGCATTAGATCATTGTTGTAGCCACTCGGTCAATCCATCTCATCGAAGGTCTTCCTCTCCTTAACTGACCCTCTACTTTACCAAGCGTGATGTTCTTCTCCAGGGACTGGTCCCTCCTGAGAAGTGCCCAAAGTTCATGAGATAACGTCTAGCCATCTGGCTTCCAAGGAACATGCCGGCTGTACTTCTTCCAAGGAAGATTTGCTTGTTCTTCTGGAAGCCCATGGTTTATGCAGTACTTTTCACTAGTGCCACAATTCAAAGGGTGTAGGCAAAGCGTTTCAAAGGAAAGAACAGACATGGTAGCGTTCTGGTGAATTCTTACCGTAGCTTCCATAAAGTGACAGAAGGGTTCGATTTTTACACTGACAGCTAAGAATCTGTACGGTTTCTTCAGGCTTTCAAATAGCAACCAAACTGATGGCTAGGTGTTAAGATGCTATATAGACACAATTTTCTCTGCTGTTGAAACTGAGTGCCTGCCTACACTATCCGGTTACCATTTGATGCTGAAATCCTCCTTCTTTATAAGGCTGTGGCAATTCCAGTCTCTGCAAGAAAGAGTTCCCACTGTGGCATTTTCAGCAGATTCATCAGGTACAGGAACTGAACACATGGTGAAGACGGAACAGTATTTACGTAAACTCCTGGCTCCGGTCCCCAGGAAACCACCATCTCAGATGCAGGGACTCTTCCTCTAAACCCCTGCAGCTCAGTTGTTTATTTCTTAAGGTCCTAATACATCTTGGATATCTATTGCCTGATTTTTTTCCCATTAGGTAGGTCCTATAAGTTAGCAAGAAAACCCTGTAAGTGTTATGGCTACTAACCAAAAGGTCAGCAGTTCGAATCCACCATTCACTCCTTGGGAGCTCTGAGGGGCAATTCTTCTCAGACATATAGGGTCACTATGAGTGGAACTGACTCAATAGCAACAGGTTTATTTTTTGGTTTATAGCTTAGTAGATTATGGAATGGGTATAAACATTTCAAAATATTCAGTTGACTAGTATAGTTATTTAGTTTACTGATAGTTTAGTTAACTAGTTAAATAATAGTTCCTTGCATTCTTAAGGATCAACTTCCTAATATAAAAGCTCCAGAAGCTACATCACCAAACTTACTGTTTGAATTAGGTTGTAAAGGTCATTATTTATCTACTGAGGCAACAGGGCTAAGTTATCTAACGAGGAATGCAATCACAGAAGGAAAACCTGGTGGCATAGTTATTGAGCTATGGTTGCTAACCAAAAGGTTGGCAGTTCAAATCCATGAGGTGCTCCTTGGAAACTGTATGGGGCAGTTCTGCTCTACCCTATAGGGTTGCTATGAGTTGGAATGGATTTGATTTTGGTGCTATATACCAGTGTCTCATTAATGATATATGCTGTGCTGTAATTGGCATAATTTATCAGTCTAGGTTGCAAAAGAGCCTAATAACTCGACAGTACACAGACATGAGAAAATGCTCTCATTTCCATTTAAATAGTTTCACATGTGCTCGATATTCTCCCAACCTGCTGAGGGAGAGAGAAGCCCCGTATTAAAGAGCTTGTGCTCTAGCTCAGCTGGTTTAGATGACTCACACTGGGACAGCAGCCAGCCAGTGCAGCATTTATGATAATTTATTCCAAAATATCATATGCGGAACCTAGAGACGATGTCTGGGTAGTTTAGACCGCAAGTTCTATGATATCTTTCTTCGACTTCCCATATGATGTAAGGTCTAGAGACACACAAAGAGCAGGACAGAACTGCAATAGCATTCCTGTGCGTCAAAAGAATCGTGGGAAGTTCAACTCTTTGAACTCCATACCAAGTGCCCCCAAAGACAGACAAGTAAAGCATCTGAAAATGCCTGGATGAGTGAAGGGCACCACACCACTGTCTGATGCACAGCTCACACATTGCGTGGCATTAGATGGGCTATGTACAATCTCATTGTCCTAAAGAAGCTGGTATATATTCCAAGGCTCTGATGAACATACAGCAAGATGATTTGCGCTGATGACTCCAATGCAGAATTTCCCTCATTACTGAGCCCTGATGTGACTAGTTTTTGTGGTTGGTTGCTGTTGAGTTGATTCTGACTCATAGTGCTGTCATCAGTGCTGTGCAGAACTGTTCCATAGGGTGTGCAAGGTTGTGACCCTTCTGAGGCAGACTGCCAAGCCTTATTTTCGAGGGGCCTCTGGGTGAGTTTGAACCACCAAGCGTTCAGTTGGTAGTCCAGCACTTCAACATCTGCATCATTGAAGTGATGCTAGCTATTACCGAATGAAGCCTTTATCTGTATTAGGAGTTCCCAAGAAGTACGAATGGTTGTGTGGCTACCAGTCAAATAGGAGAAGTTTGAGTCCACTTAGAGGTGCCCAACAAGAAAGGCCTGGTGATTTGCTCCCCAAAGACCATGGCTATGAAAACCTCATGGAGCACAGCCTGCCCTGATACACGTGGGGTCTCCGGGGTTGGAATCCACCAGATACGAGGCCTGACAATCATGCTCATGAACTCATTCTAGACAAAGTGCTACACAGCTTGTGGCTGAATATCACTATGGTCACCTTTGAAGTACTCCTCTTGGGAAGCTATGCACTGATTCCAACACCTAGTCCACCCTTCAGAGCAATTTTGGAAGTCTTTTCCTGAAACGGCCACCAGAGGTGTCATCATTTTACCGTTGATGTCCTGAATGTCATCAAAATGTCATCCTTTCAATATTTCCTTTATCTTTGGGTGAAGAGAAAAGCCACTGGGGGCCAGATCAGGCGAATAGGGAGGGTGTTACAATACAGCTATTTGTTCACTGGCTAACAGCTCCCTCACAGACAACTATACCATTAAGTTTGCGAACATGCCACTGTATGGCTTGCCACTTTGTGCAACGGCCATTCCAGAAAGAGTTCCAAAATTGCTTTGAAGGGTAGACTAGGCACTGGCATATGTGTATAGCTTTCCAAGGGGAGGACTTGGAAGGCGACCATAGTGATATTCAGCCATGAAATATGTAGCACTTAGAACAATTAAGTTCATGGACTTAATTGTCAGACCTAATAGCAACCCATTTGGCTGGTTTATCTGTATTAATGCTGTGTGGCAGGTATTGTTATGTGCCCATTTGGAGAGACTGAGGTGCACAATTCTAACAGAAGTGCCCCAGGAGATACAAGGAGCATGTGGACAGCCATCATTCCAGTGCCTACACTCTACCACAGACAGCTCCATCACTCAGAAGTAGACTGAGGCACGCCATGGACAAGGGCTAGAGGGAGAGAGTGGCTAACTGTTAATTCTGAGGAAACATGTTTTCAAGCCTCCATCACCCTACACAGGACACCTGCAGTGTCTTCAGGATAAACAATGCCTTTGATCCACAGGACAGATTCTGTTTGCTACAAGTGGACCGCTTTTTTGCTATCTTTATAATGATAGCCCAACTCTCTGAAGTTCTTTTTGTTTCTAAACATAAAAAGCCTGATAGAAATTTCAGGAAAATTAGTGCAAGGGGAAGGAGGGCATTACAGAGATTCTTCTTCCCAAAAGTCACAGAAATGACTGAGATGCCATGAAAATGCCAAAAAAAGTCAAAATGAAAGGTCTACTGAAGTCTCAAAGCATTGCTGTTTCCCCCACAAAGCACTTAGAGAAAGCCAACCATACAGCTGAGGCCACTTATTTTTGGTTTATGAAAGACTTGTATGGCAATGCCTTTGGTCAAAAATAACTTGGAAGAGAGAGAACGTTCAAGGGGAACCTATGTAAAAATCATGTAACAACACCCCCTTCCCAAAACACAGGTAGGAAACGATTACACAATCCTCAAAAGAGCTGGAAAAATAAGAAAATATCCTTATAGAGTACAGCTTAGAAAAGGAAATTTTACAAAGCTGATTACACTTTCAAGAAATTTAAAAGGGAATAAGAATTCAGTGAAATAAAATGTCAAAAAAGGAACCAGATGGAGAAGGAGGTTAAAGGGAGTTAGAGGAGAAGAAATACAAAGACATTCCCAGGCATACAAGAAGTTAAGAAACCCATGATTTAATTATCCTTCTTTAAAGATCTCCTTTTCTTAAAACAAAGCAATAGTTGAATAATTGACAAAGAATCTCTGTCTTGAGTGTTGAGCTTTTTGAAAGAACTATCTACATGAGATCAAACTGATGACAGCAACTTGAGAGATTAGACACGAAGCATAGGTGGCACTGAGTTTAAGTTAACGGGGGAAGAACAACTTGGAAAAGGAAGGCAAGAATGGTTCGCAACTGGAAGAAAGTAATAATGTCACTGAATCGTACATATCAAGGTTGTTCAACTGGTGTATGTTTCAATATGTATATTTTCAGCAATAGTAAAATAAATTACATTTAGAAAAAGAATAAAACCTCCTTGAGACATGTTCATGGTGACTCGACAGCGCTTGCCTTGGCTGAGACGTGTGCCAGCTAACTAAAAAAGATTTCAACTATGGAACCCAAGAGCACAAAAGCCATAACGTGAAAGGACTGACAAGACCACAGGATCCATTTAAGTAGACAATTATATAAAAAATAAAAATTAAAAAACAGAATTAACATCCCATAATAATTAATAGGATAAATACATATGCAATACTAAAATATCAATATCATTAAAATGAACAACATGGAAGCACATACAAGAAAGATTGGATGCTGAGACTTATTTAGCATGGTCTTTACAAACTCAGGAAACCCTGGGGGTACAGTGGTTAGGAACTGCAGCCGCTAACCAAAAGGATGACAGTTCAAAGCTGCCAGGTGCCCCCTGGAAGCTCTATGGAGCAGTTCCACTCTGTTGTCCAGGGCTGTTATGAATCAGAACTGATATGATGGCAAATTTTTTTTTTAAAAATAAACTCATTTCAATTTGTGACATTGATAAGAGAGGGTGATTTAAGCATACTATTTTAAATTGCATTGGTAACTACGATAGAGTTAGAAAAACATATTTTCTAAATAACTAACAGGGATAAAAAACAGAAGAGAACAAAAAGGCAAAAACTGTGCAGAAAAAGTAACTAACAAACAGGAAACAAAGTTAGATGGACTAGTGTAAGACAGATATATTAAGAGAGAGTATACACACAAATAAACACATAAACTAATCTTATGGAAATCCATGCAAAATAATAAGAGAAACACAATCAAATAGAAGCTACCAGTGTGATAAAGAAACAGGTTTCTTATAGGAATGCAAGGATGGCTCAGTGAGTCAGACAGCCCAGGCCTCATTTCTCTACTCCTACAGAATAAAAATACACTTTTCTAGGCTTTGCAAAAGTTTCTATCACTTGTGTGAATAATGGAAGTATGTCCTGGTTTAGGTGTCCTCTAGAACTTTGTGGGTAAGACAGTGTCCCCAGCTTGCTCACATGGAACATTGGTTGTCATTCAGCAGGGTCTATGCTGTCTTCTGGATCCCATCTTTTGTCTGTTTATTTGAAGAAGGTCAGTGTTCTTGGTCAAAGGGAAAATCACCCAGGCTATAAAGCTTTAGCTTCCGTGATATCCTGGTTGGGCAAATGAGAAGCATGGCTTTTTCATTTCATGCCCTGTGTAGACTCAGAAGCCGTCTTCAACCATTTGTCAGCTTTTTTTTTCTTAAAATTTCTCTGTATTTGCTATGAAGCAGTTATGTCAGAAAGAAATTGCATTAGCTAAAATTCAGCAACCTTTAGAAAAATAAGTGGACATTTCTGTAGTAAGATGAATAAATCAAAATATAATGGACAATATATGTCAAGCATAGAGTGAGTTTTATGCATAACTGTGGTAAAGTCAAGCATTCTAATTGGGATCAGGAACAAGAAAGGATACATTTTAGGGTTGGTATTGAAGTATGTGCCCTTAGAGTTAAGCTGGGAAGGTATCAGGGGGAGGCTATAAGGGGTATAAATACTGGAAAAGGAAGCTGGAATGATCCTTTATTTACTTAAAATATTAAAAAGATTCTTGACAGAAAAGAAATTGTAAAATAGACAATTTTAGTCAGTTTCTGGTTAAAAAAATCACTGTGCAAAGTAGATGGTTTTACTCTGTAAAATAAATGACACAAAAATTTCAGTCAAGATATTAACAAAACTATGAAATGTTTAGAGGAAAATATAACCAGGATTATCACAACATCTGGCAGTATTTCATCCTGCCACATATAGAGTTGCTATAAATGGAAACTGACTGGATGCCACCTAACAATACATGATACTTATGTCAAAGAGTCTAAGGACTGTCCTAGAATGACCCCAACGGGCAAAAGGGGCAGAGGGAGGAGGAGGCAAGAGAGAAAGAACAGTTTCTTAATAGTTTCCATATTTTCATGATTTCAATTCTGCCCACATTAATCTAAGAATGCAACGTAATCCCAATCAAAATTTCCCAAGTACTCATTCAAAAAACAAAAGCAAAACCAAAATGTTACAACATGGATGTTCACTTCAGCTGGGAGAAAGCATTCTGGGAGAGCCAGGGAAGTTCTAGGAAGGACAGGTGGTGAAAGGGAGCTGTTCCCCCAGGCAGTGAGTTTCCCGAAGTGCTGCAGTACTAAGACAGTGAGGAGAGCGAGGAGGCCTGCGGGAGGGGAGGGGAATCAGGGACAGAAAGAGCACGAAGTACAGCTGAGCATTTAAAGATATGGATTTAAACGATGATCAAAATGGCATTTCAAATCAATAGGAAGAAGAGGAATTTTAAACTGCTTTTTAATTAAATTGGAAATAAAAAATTGTAGAACTGCACTTTGTCCTGTATAGCAAATGGAATTGCATCCTGGTCAAAATCAAATATTGAAAGTAATTAAAATATTTGAAGTAAATATTGGTGAATACTTCATAATTTTAGAGAGTAGAAAACAAAAATTTTGAAAAGACAATAAAATCAGGCTTACTGCAAAACAGTTTTATAATATTCTATATAACAACAAAAATATGTCTGGCAAGATGTTAGACCCAACTGACATCAATGATTAAGTAGGGAGGGAGAGTGGTGGGGGATTTTCATGTTCATTATTTCACATATACACAAACATATATAGAATTTAACATTTATAAGGAAATATATGTTATTTAACATATTTAAACGAGTATGAGCAAATCATCCATGAAGCCGGGCAAAACACAGAAGAACAAGACCTCAGAATTAGAGGAAAACGCATTAACAATCTGTGTCATTCAGAAGACACGATCTTGCTTGCTGAAGGGGACTCCAGTGGCACACTGGTTAAATGCCGCATCTGCTGACCAAAAGGTCAGCAGTTCAAGTCCTCCAGGCACTCCTACTCTGACCTATAGAGTTGCTACGAGTCAGAACCAACTCGACGGCAGTGACCTTTTTAAAAATTTTTTTTTGCTTGCTAAAAGTGAAGAGGAACAAAACTTACTGATGAAGATCAAAGACTATAACCTTCAGTATGGATTGCACCTCCACATCAAGAAAACAAAGATCTTCACAACTGGACCAATAAGCAACATCATGATAAATGAAGAAAAGGCTGAAGCATTGCAATAGCCTGATCTCTAAGTGCTAAAAAGCAAAGATGTCACTTTGAGGAATCAGGCATTCCTGATCCAAGCCACAGTATTTTCAATTGTCTGACATGCAGGTGAAAGCTAGAAAATGAATATGAAAAACCAAGGAAGAATCGATGCTTTGTAATTACAGTGTTGGTGAAGAATAGTGAATGTAACAGGGATCAAAAGGGTGAACAAATCTGTCCTGGAAGAAGCATAGTGAGAGAGCTCCTTAGAAACAAGGATGACAAGACTTCATCTCAAGTCCTTTGGAAATATTATCAGGAGAGACTAGTTCTTGGAGAAAGAACTAGTAAAGAACTTGGAAAGAAGAGGATCTGAAAAAGAGGAGAGCCTTCACAAGCTGGACAGACAGAGGCTGCAATGGTGAGTCAAATCATAGTCGTGGTTGTAAGGCTGGGGCAGGACCGGGCAGTGTTTCCTTCGGTTGCACACAGGCTCTCTGTGAGGTGGATCTGTTAACAGTACCTAACAAGAGCAATTCTCTCTCTCTCACACACACAGAAAGAGTACGCACACATATACTATTGGTAGTTGTGCTATCCGTTGAGTGGACTCTGACTCATAGTGACCCCACGTGGCAGAAGAGAATCACCCGCTAGAGTTTTCTTGGCTGTAACTGTTCCGGAAGCAGACTGCCAGCTCTGTCCCCAGAGGTGCTGCTGGGTGGGTATGAAACCATTGACTTGTCAGTCAGTAGCGGAGTGCGTAACCTCGGGTGCCACCAGGCTCCTTACACATGTACACACACTCACATATGTATAACCATTAATCAAGGAAAAACAAGGAGCTGTGAAATACATCTTCACACTGACACGTTCGTATGTAGTGTTTACACAGGTGTCTGAGACATGGTTCAAGTGCTTCATTGATAATTGACTGGCGGTATGGACACTCAGTGCCTGTCCGACCCAGTCTGCTCAGCTGCACGGTGGGGATGATGATTGTGTCTGCTTAACGAGGGCACTGTGGGGGTCACACGAGCTCATCTGTGACGTGGAGAAGGAGTGGGTTACTGGTGGACATGATTTTCACTCAAACTGTCACCACCATCAGTAGGGTGGTCCAGGTTTTGTGGAACTCATAGCTGGTAAAATTCAGCTCGTGTCCTTTAAGGAAAAACAAAATCAATATTATGAATTCAAAATTTAGGAGAACTTAAAGCTTCATCTTCCCTGGCTTAATACTACTGTATACAGCAGGTACGCATTTCACCTTGGAAACTTACACTTCTCTGCTCAGACTGCAGCTATTGCTCTAGATGTGTGTGGCAGTACCACTGGCTAGAAGAGAAGAAATTAGTAGAAAAATCTATCTATGAAATTCTATATGCTTGAAAAGCTGACTGGGGAACAGAGAGTGGATGAACCACACTCTCTGCTTTGCCTTGGACTGAAGTGGGTCTCTAAGTGGGTCTCTGGGTATAGGGCATCCAGTTTTAAAACAGAAGCAGACATGGGTAAGCTAGGATGAGTTGATCAACACAGGGCAGATTTTCTTTGTCTTCTTATAAACACATGCAATCATAGATTTATATAAGATTTGTGTATTATTTTACTGCATCTTTCAATAGTATTAGCTTCAAGTTATTACTGCTAACAATTACAATGAATGTTCCAGCATTGCTCACATTTTCAGTATCATTAAGCTGTTTAGGTCTTGGAACCATGGTGGCACAGTGGTTAAAAGCTTGGCTGCTCATCAACAGGCTGATACTTCGCATCCACTGCATGCTCCCTGGAAATCTCATGGGGCACTTCTACCCTGTCCAACACAGTCACTGAGTTGGAATCAACTCAGTGGCAATGGTGTGTATTTAGTGCACTTAGTTGGGGATGACGCAGGATCATGAGGCAGTATTTTGTCCTGTTGTATGCGGGGTCACCATGACTTAGGGCTGATTCTATGGCAGCAAACACCTTACTAAGTCATAGTAACTGTGGTTTTAGTTCAATGTTATGGATTGATATAGATATATATGTTTATCACCTTCTCCAGCCCGGCAGAAGGCCAGGAAGGAGCTACCTTCCCAGACAGCCTTACTTAGGTCACCTTACGTGGGAGGTGCTGGCAGAGGAGCTCTGAGGCCCCCTCTCAGGGAGCTTCCCTGCTGTGCTCTGAGAAGGATGGGCCCCAGCCACCAAGTGTATGCACACCAGATGCCAGGACTCTTCTCTGGAGGAAGGCACGATCCAGGCAGAAAGATCTGGAAATGGCAGAGCAGATAAAACGCTGCTTCCTGGTCAGTCATTCTACAGTGAGGCTCTCATGTTACACAGTCCCTGTCTCAGCCCACAGGATGTCTAATCATGTCTTAATGCCTAAATCTCAACACACCTGGACACAGCAGGGTCACTCCCAAGTGAAGGAGGCACCAGCATTGAAGACATAGAGAAAAATCTGTAATTCAGTTAACAGAGAGAAAGCAAGGGTTATGGAGAGAGTAGAACTTGGAGCCCGAGCCCCAAGTCAGTTGCCATCCAGTTGCCTCTGGCTAAGAGAGACTTAAAGGTCAGAGTTGAACTGCTCCATGGGGTTTCCAAGGAGCATTAGAGTAGATTTGGACTACTGGCTTTTGGTTAGCAGCTGAGCTCTTAACCAGCATGTCATCAGGGATCCTCAGACCATATAAGTAAGAGAATAAAGAAGCAGTTACTATAGCATCTTTAAAAGGAAGAGAGCAGAGCTAGTTGCCATCCAAGAGGTGGATGATCGAACATCAAAAGACAAAAACACAGAGAGCGTCTGGAATATAAAGAGGGCAGTCAGATGGCTAACAAGGAGAGCAGCCAACACAGCAGAAAACCTGGATGCCAAAGTCTAAGAAATCCCCAGAATGGAGAGACAAAGAAATGACAGGCAGGTTGGGGGGGGGGAGCATTAAAGAATTAGTTTAACATGCTCAAGTTTAGAAAGCAAGAGTCTGAAAAATTAATAATAATAGTAATAATAAAAATCTTCCCCCAAACTGATGAACAAAAGCCTCCAGACTGAGTAAACCTACTATATACTCAGCGCAAGGAATGGGAATACAACACCCATTAAAATAAAGTACATCTAAATCTCAGGAATAAACAAGAGCTCCCAAGGCTTTCAGAGAGGGAAGGAGACAGGCACACACACTAGTTCACAACAGAAGAATGGGAAATGGAGAAGCAGTGGACATCTCAGCAGCCACACTAGGAGAGGGAAGACAAAGATGGCATGCCAGAGAACTCCAAGGGAGAATGAATTTTTCCTGAAAATTCTATTCTCAAACTATCCATCAATGGAGAAGCCCCAGAAAAATCTACCTCCTCTGGAATTCTCATGCATTTAGTAGACATGGTGCTGCAAATCTGGTGGGTGAACTAGGAGACAAAATGACTTGACATCCACACCTAGGGTCTTCTACATCACAGAGAAACAAAGGAAGCCCTGGGTAGGGCTGCCCTGGTGGAGAGATGAGACAGAGGCACCAGGAATGAGCTCTTGTCTAAGTTATTAGAACTGCTGTAACAGACATGCCACAAGGAGCTGGCCTTCGCAAACTGAAATTTACTCTCGCACACGGTCTAGGAAGTTCGACATCTGAATTCAGGACTTCACTCCAGGTGAAGTTTCCCCTTCTGTGTCTGCTCTGGAGGAAGCGCCTTGTCATTAACTTTCCCCTAGTCTAGATGCTTCTCAGCACCGGGAGTCCAGTCCAAAGGATGTGCTCCATTTCAAGGTTGGCCTTGTTGGTGGTAGCAGGTCCCTTTTCTTGCTGTTCATTTTTTTTTTTTTATTATTATCTCAAAAGAGATTGATTCAAGATACAACCTAATCCAGTAGAATGAGTCCTGCCTCACTGAAATAATTGCTCCTGATTTTGCCACATTTGCTTCATTGTTGTTGCTTTATTGGCTTCTTTTGAGTTGGTTCCAACTCATAGGGACTCTATGCACAACAGAACAAAACAGTGCCTGGCCCTGTGCCACGCCCACAAGCGTCTTCCTGCTTAACTTCATTGTTGCAGCCACTGTGTCAATCCATCTTCTTGACTGACCCTCCAGTTTACTAAGCATGATGTCCTTCTCCAGGGACTGATCCCTCCTGACAACGTGTCCCAAATCTGTAGGATGTAGTCTTGCCACTGCTTCTAAGGAGCATTCCGGTTGCACTTCATTCAGGACAGATTTGTTTGTTGTTTTCGACAGTCCGTGTTATAGTCAATATTATTCTCCAACGGCACAATTGAAAGGCATTGATTCTTCTGTCATTTTTATTTATTTACCACCTTTTGCATGCATATGATGTGATTGAAAATGCCACGGCTTGGGCAAGGCGCACCTTAGTCTTTGAGGTGACATCTTTACTTTTCAACACTTTAGTCTTTTGCAGCAGATTTTCCCAGTACAACGCATCTTCTGATTTCTTGACTGCTGCTTCCATGGGTGTTTATTGTGGACCCAAGTAAAACAAAATCCTTGGCAATCTCAATCTTTTCTCCATTTATCGTGATGTTCCTTCCTGGTCTAGTAGTGAGGGTTTTGTTTTCTTGGTGTTGAGGTTCAATCCATACCGAGGGCTATGGTCTCTGATCTTCATCAATAAGTGTTTCAAACCCTCTTTACTTTCAGTAAGCAAGGTTGTGTCATCTGCATAACACAAGTCTTAGTGTGTCTTCCTCTAACCCTAATGCCATTCTTCTTCATATAGTCCAGCTTCTTGGATTATTTACTCAGCATACAGACTGAAAATGTATGGAGAAAGGTACCCTGCTGTGCCCCTTTCCTGATTTTAAACTATGCAGTGTCCTCTTGTTCTAGCATCTGCCTCCTAATCCGTGTACAGATTTCACAGGAGTGCAATTAAGTGTTCTGGAATTCCCATTCTCCACAATGTCACCCATAATTTGTTATGACTCACACAGTTGATGCATCATATGCATGCAAAAGCTGGACTACGAACAAAGAAGACAGAAGAAGAATTGTAGCCTTTGAATTGTGGTGTTGGAGAAGACTGTTGAATGTATGATGGACTGCCAAAAGAACAAACAGATCTGTTCCAGAAGAAGTACAACCAGAGTGCTCGTTGGAAGCAAAGATGGCGAGACTGTATCTTACATACCTTGGACATGTTTTCAGGAAACATCAGTCCCTGGAGAAGGACATCACGCTTGGTAGAGCAGAGGATCAGTGAAAAAGAGGAAAACTCTCGACGACATGGATCGACACAGCAGCCATCACAATGGGCTTAAGCATAAAAACAATTGCGGACACGTGACAAGACGTGTTTTGTTCTGTTGTTCACAGGGTCGCTATGAGCTGGAACCAACTCGAAGGCACCTAACAGTAACAGCAACAACAATAACAACAACACACAGTTGAATGTCTTGGCATAGTCAATAACACACAGATAAATATCTTTCTGGTATTCTCTGCCTTCAACCAATATCTATCTGACATCAGTAATGATATCCCTGATTCCATGTCCTCTTCTGAATCTGGCTTGAATTTCTGGCAGTTTCCTCTCAATATAGTGCTGCAGTCACTTTTGAATGATCTTTAACAAAATTTTAGTATGTGATATTAATGGTATTGTTCAATAGTTTCCATGTTCGATTGGATCACCTTTCTTGGGAATAGACATAAGTATGCCCCTCTTCCAGCCAGTTGGCCAGGTAACTGTTTTCCAGATTTCTTGGCATAGATGAGTAAGCACTTCCAGTGCTGCATTTGTTTGCCAAAATATTTCAATTGATATTCCATCAATTCCCGGAGCCTTGTTTTTTACCAGTACCTTCAATGCAGCTTTGACTTCTTCCTTCACTGCTGTCGGTTCCTGATCATGTGCTACCTCTTGGAATGGCTGCATGTTAACTGGTTCTTTCTGATATAATGACTCTGTGTATCCCTTCCATTGTCTTCTGATGCTTCCTAAGTTGTTTAATGTTTTCCCTGTGGAATGCTTCACTTGAATTTTTCCTTCAGTTCTTTCAGCTTGACAAATGCTGGGCATATTCTTTCCTTCTGATTTTCTATTTCCAGCTCTTTGCACATGTTATTATTATACTTTGTCTTCTTAAGCCTCCCTTTGAAATTTCCTCTTCAGTTTTTTTACTTCATCATTCCTGTATTTTGCTTTACCTACTTGTCATGGATTGAGTTGTGTCCCCCCCAAAATAGATGTAGCTGTGTGACCATGATTCTCTGTATTCTATGACTGTCCTCCATTTTGTGACTTTACTGTGCTGTATGTTAAAGGATTGGGGTGGGACTGTAAAGCCCTTCAGAAGATCAACTCCCTGTTCTACTGTAAAGGGAGTTTCCTTGGAGTGTGGCTTGCCCCATCCTTAATCCCTGCATCCTACAAGAGATAAAAGGAAAGAGAAGCAAGCAGAGAATTGGGAACCTCACACCACCAAGAAAGCAGCACCAGAAGAATACTGCATCCTTCAGACCTGAGGCTCCTGTACCAAGATGCTCGCTGGACAAAGACTGGACTTTCCTCCAGAGCTGACAAGGGGGAAAAGTTTCTCCTGGAGTGGACATCCTGAAACTGGATTTGTAGCCTGCCAGACTGTGTAAGAATAAATCTTCCTTTGTTAAAGCTATCCACTCTATGGTATTTCTGTTAGAGCAACGCTAGCTAACTAAAACACTACTCAATGTTCAGAAGCAAGTTTGAGAATCTCTTCTGACATCCAGTTTGGGCTTTTCTTTCTTTCCTGTCTTTTTAACAAGCTCTTTCTTTCTTCATGGATGATGTCTTTGATGTCATTCCATAACTCGTCTGGTCTTCAGCCATGAGTATTCAATGCATCAGATCTATTCTTCAGATGGTTTCTAAACTCAGGTGAGCTATACTCAAGTCCTTATGTTGGCTCTCATGGGTTTGTTCTAATTTTCTGCAGTATCAATTTGAACTTGCCTTGAGCAATTGATGGTCTGTGCCACAGTCAGCACCTGGTCTTGTGACTGAGAATACTGAGCTTTTCTGTTGTGTCTTTCCACAGACGTAGTCAATTTGATTCCTGTGTATCCCAGGCAAGTGCATGTGTATAACTGCCATTTATGTTAGCGAAAAAAGGTGTTTGCAATGAAGAAGTCGTTGGTCTTGCAAAATTCTATCGTGCAATCTCTGGCATCATTTCTATGACCAAGGTCATATTTTCCAACTACTGATCCTTCTTCTTGGTTTTCACCTTCTGCATTTCAATCACCAGTAATTATCAATGTATCCTGAGTGCACGTTGGATCAATTTCAGACCACAGAAGCTGGTAAAAATCTTCAATTTCATCATCTTTGGCATTAGCAGTTGATGTATAAATTTGAATAATAGTCATATTAACTATCCTTTCTTTTAGATGTGCAGATATTATCCTATCACTGGCAGCATTGTACTTCAGGATACATCTTGAAATATTCTTTTTGACAATGAATGCAATGCCATTCCTCTTCAAGTTTTCATTTCTGACATAGTAGACCAAATCAGTGTCCAATTCAAAGTGGCCTATACCAGTCTACTTCAACTCACTAATGGCTAGGATATCAATGTTTATGTGTTGCATTTCATTTTTGATTCTTCCCAGTTTTCCTGGACTCATACTTTATACATTTCATGTTCTAATTATTAATGGATGTTTGCACTATTTCTTCTCATTTTGAGACCATCCACATCATTAAGATTGACTCTGCTTTGAGGAAGCAGCTCTTGCCCAGTTGTCTTTTGATTGTCTTCCAACCTGGGGGGCTCATTTTCTGGTCATATATCTTACAGTTTTCCATTGCTACTCATGAAGTTTTGGCTAATTCTTCTCAGAAGTAGGCCACTAGTCTTTCTTCCTAATTTGTCTTAGTCTGGAAGGTCAGCAGACACCTGTCCACCATGGGTGACCTTGCTGGTATCTAAATACTAGTGGCACAGCTTCCAGTATCACAGAAGCCCCTACAACATGACAAACTGGCAGATGAGAGGGTCATTAACGTCATAGAGGTTAGAACGTACAGCATGTAGGATAATCTCACCAGGTTACAAGATGGTGGCCAATGACACAATACAGGGAGTCAAGGCTTACCCACCTTGACATATATTTCCGGGGGACACAATTCAATCCATAACAGGTCTCAAGGGTAAAAGGATCCCAGAGAGACTCTGTCGTGTTTGTCAGAGTGTAAAATACTACAGAGAGGTGCACAGCGTCCTCACCTGTGCCCAGTCTTTGTTCACAGGATGCCAACCCTGAGCACCTGTACTTCTTCCTAGCTCTTCGGGTTCTGTCATTGGCTCTATTTTCCCCTTGTTTATCGTTGACATTTCTCGTCTTCTAAAATACAATCTCTTTGGAAACTCTGGTGATGTGGTGGTTAACAGTAACAGCTGCTAACCAAAAAGTTGGGAGTTTGAACCCACCAGGTGGTCCCTGGAAACTCTATGGGATAATTCTACCCTGTCTTACAGGTTGCTAAGAGTCGGCATCAACTCGGTGGCAACGGATTTAGGCACATCTGTTGCGGACTCTATCTTTCCCTGGTTGAAAATGAGCTCCTGAAAGACAGAGACTTTTGTCTACTTATTCACTAATGTGTCTCGATTCTAGACTGTGCCTGAGACATAAAGAGTCTCAATTTATATTTATGAATGAGTGAACTTAATGTATCATACAGAATTTATGTGAAGAAATTTAAGGAAATAAAATTCAGGCAATGATTAACTTCCAAAAAAACAAAATTTAGTGTATAAATGACAATAGAACCAGGGATTTCTACTCAGTTTAACAAGGAATAACTAATAATGCTATAAATAACGTTACAGATAGAGAATAGCTTGTTGGCAGGTTGGAGGGAGAGGACGTTAATGCTGAGAGAGCTTGGGGTATTGGTGTCATAAAAGGTAATGAAAACCAGTGAAGTCCTCACCTGTGGTGGACGGTAGGCATGTCTTGAAAACTCATAAGGGAGAAAATGGTAACCACACATATTATTTAGAAATACCTAGAAATTTTGAGCTATGGATAACTCAGAAGAGAGAGCTAAAATAACTGTAATTACTGCCTTTGGTCAGCGGGATTGGTGGGAAGGTTTAGCGGAGGGACCATGAGATTGCAATTTTGCCAAGAAAATAGAAAAATAAAAGTAAGAAAACCAAGTCCATGGCTACTGAGTTGAGTCTGACTCATAGCAACCCTGTAGGACAGAGCAGAGCTCCCTCCTAGGGGTCTCTAAGCTGTCCGTCTTTCAGGACTGCCACAACTTTATCCAGCAAAATGACTCATGGGTTTGAACCAGCGAACTCTTGGTTAGCAGTTGAGTGCTTAACCACCGCACCACCAGTGCCCTGGTGGCACAAAAGGTTACATGCTCAGCTGTTAACCTACAGGTTGACGAGCCCATTCAAACTCACGCAGCAGCACCAGGGGACAAAGACTTGGTGATCTGCACCCATAAAAATAACTTTGGGGGCAGTGCTACTCTGTCACATCGGGTTGCTATGAATCACAAGTGACTTGATGGCACCTAACAACAACAAGAATGATGAATCTTTAAAGTATAATGTGATTTTTGATACCATGGGCATGGGTTTATTAAATTCTATAAAATTTGATTCAAAATGGTAAGTGAAAAAAGTAAACTCTAGATACAGCTTAAATGGTGAATTTTGAACATTCAAATGGATTATCTGACCTTTTTTATCTTGCCAGCCAGCCAAGTGCCATCGAGTCAGATCCAACATATATATATCATAAATTCATCAAAATCATGAAAAATTCCTCATCCCTGCAGTTTCGCTTGCCTTCACGTAACATCAGCTGCTGCAGTCACCGGGGTAGGGAGGCTTCTTGCCTGACATTGGATCCAGACAAACCTAAACAGTCTCGCAGACTGTGGTCGCTCCTTTATGACTGCCACATTCCTGGTGACCACAGTCAGAGCACATCAAGAATTTGTTTTTTGTTTTAGGTCCCTTTATCTTGAAGTTATAGAAAACCTGCAGAAAACCAACTGAGTTGAACATGAAAACATTTTATGCTATAATGTGGTCATATATGTATATTTTTTACCCTGTACTGTTATTTCTTTGCTGGGATGAGAGTTGGTCCTTAAAAGCAGTGTTTTAATTGAAAATATAAACTTATATGAAAAAAAAATAACTAGAGGATCTCTTTAAGAAAATACACATGCCTTCACCGACGTAATAAATGATACGTAATGTGTATCTGAAACTTTACGAGGAAGAGCTACTTAAGCAGAAACCCAAGGAAAAGAAGGACAGGGGAAATCCAAGATTCAGTGACCTTACTCACACTCGTGGCAGTATCTCATAACTCAATGATAAAATTGATGGATGAGTCATCCTTTCCTTTTAGACTCTAAGAGCTTCATAAAGGAACTACTCAAATCTATAACTGATGAACATGTTTAGCATAAGCAGGGTTTACAATCAAATCAACAATTCAGCAAAAACATTGTTAACCAAAATGCAAAACAAACTTCCACGTCAAACTAGAGAATAAATTAACCTGGTTCCTCTCTAAGATGTAGATTTTTCAAGGTCAGGTAAGTTTACTCTGCCCATTTTCTCAGTTCTCCTAGCCTGTAATGTAATTTTGCCTGGTGATAAATTTAGTCAGTTCTTCCCTTTCCTTCTAATCTCTCCCCCCTCCCCTTCCCACTCTTTCCTTCCTTCTCTCTCTCCCTTCTTTCCCTCTCTCCCTCCCTTCCTCCCTCCCTTCCTCAGTGGTGGGGTGAGGAGATGCCTGGAGAAGTGGGAACACAGGTGAAGGTTCTGTGGGAAAGTGTCTTCTACCCAAAACCCTAAGGTTGCTTTTCAGAGAGCTGTCAAGTGCCATTTCACAACGTGCTCTATGGTACTGCCTTGTAAGTTTTGTCCAGAATGTTACAGGGTCTTCGAAGGGCTCTATAGAGTCAGAAGCCTTCCTCTTGCAGGTGTTGCTATGGAGTTTAAGGAATTGTTACATGGTTATTGCAGTTCTTTTATTCCTTGAAGTAGTTAAGGGTTTCACTTTACTTGGCCCCACAGTCAGTGCTGGCTATCCCCGTCTCTCCCTGTCCTCATACCTCTCTCTTTCCGAGACAAGGTGATACTGAAACCAGGCCAGTCAATGACCCCACAGCGGCCTCTAAGTATATAGATAAGAGAAAGAGTCACACGCCTCTCACCTTAAGTGAGATGCTAGAAATGATTAAGCTTCATGAGGAAGGGATGGCAAAAGCTGACACAGGTCAAAAGCTAGGCCTCTTGCTCTCAACAGTTAGCCACAACACGAATGCAAAGGGAAAGTTCTTGATGGCAATAAAAGTGCTGCACCAGTGAAACAGCCTTACTGCTGATTATGGAGACGGTTTCAGGGGTGTGAACAGATCAGACCGGCCACAACAGTCCCTGAAGCTACAGTCTCATTCCGAAGCAGGGCCCTAACTCTCTTCCTGCCTGTGAAGGCTGAGACAGGTGAGGGAGCTGCTGAGGGCAAGGGTGGAGCTAGCAGAGGCTGGCTCATGAGGTTTCAGGAAAGAAGGAGTCTCCATAACTCAAAAGTGTAAGGTGACACAGTAAGCACTTGTGGAGAAGTCACAGCAAGTGATCCAGGAGATCCGGTGAAGAAAATGGATGAAGGTGGCCGCACTAGGCGACAGAGCTTCAGTGTCGCAAGAACAGCCTTATGTTGGAAGAAGATACCATCAGGGGCATCCACACCTGGAGAAAAGTCAATGCCTGACTTCAAAGTTTCAAAGGACAGTCTGACTTCCCTGTTAGGGGATAATGCAGCTAGTGACTCTGTTGAAACCAGTGCTCATTTACCAGCAGAGGCCTTAGGAAAGACGCTAAATCTACGCTGCCTGTGCTCTACAGAGGGGATGACAAAGCCTGTACGACGGCGCTTCTGCTTAAAACACATGTCACTGAATATTTATTTTAAGCTCACTATTGAGATCTGCTTCTCAGAAAAAAAAGATTCCTTTGCAATTTTTCTTTTCAATCCTATCAGCTCACTAACAACGTACTGATCCCTCAGAGCTCTAATGGAGAGGTACAAGGAGATTAATCTTGCTCTCATGCCTGCTAACACAACATCCATTCTACAGCCCACGATCAAGGGGTAATTTTGACTTTGCGGTCTTATTATTTAAGGATACATTTGGTAAAGCTATAGCTGCCATGGAAACTCTAGTGGTGTAGTGGGTTCAGGGCTATGTCTGCTAACTGAAAAGTTATCAGTTCAAATCCCCCAGGTGCTCCTTGGAAACTCTATGGGGCAATTCTACTCTGACCTATAGGGTCACTATGAGTCAGACCTGACTTGATGGCAGTTTTTTTTATTTTTAATAGCTGTCATAGACAGTCTTCTCTCTGATAGGTCTGGGCAGAGTAAATTGAAAACATTCTAGAAAGTATTGATGCTTCCAGACACCAGCAAGAACATTTATGATTGATGAAACAAGGTCAAAATATCAACAAAAACAGAAGTTTGGAAGAAGCTGACTCCAGCCCTCACGGATGACTGAGAGGCTCAGGACTTCAGTGGAGGAAGTAACTGCAGATGCGGTGGAAACAGTAAGAGAACTAGAATTAGAAACGGAGCCTGAAGACAGGACTGAACGCTGCCGTCTCGTGATGAAACTTTAGCGGATGAGGAATTGTTTCTTACGGATGAGGAAAAAAAAAAAGTTTTTTGAGATTGAATCTACTCCTGGTGAAGATGGCGTAAATATTTTTGAAATGATCTCAAAGGATTTAGACTATCATGCAATATTCTAAACTGATAAATCAGCCACAGAACTTGACAGAATTGATTAATTCTGAAAGAAGTTCTATTGCAGGTAAAATACTATTAAACAGTATCATATGTTACACAGAAATCTTTCCTGAAAGAGTTAACCAAGGCAGCAAACTCCATTGTTCTCTTATTTTAAGAAATAGTCATAGCTACCTCAGCTTTCAGTAACCACAACAACCCCAACATTCAGCAACCACCAGCCTGATCAGTCATCAGCCACCAACACTGAGACAAAACCCTCCACCAGCAGAAAGTCTGTGACTCACTGAAGCCTCAGATAATGGTTAGCATTTTTTAGCAGTAACATTTTTTAATTATGGTAAGTACATTTTTTTAAAACATAATTTGATTATGCACAATAGGCTACAATATAGTGTAAACATAACTTTTATATACACTGAGGAACCAAAAATATTCATGTGACTTTCTTCCCTGTGATATTTGCTTTGTCGTGGTGGTTTGGATTGGAACCCGCTGTGTTCCTGAGGTATGCCTGCAGTTTGTTATGATCCACACAATAGAATGCCTTTGCATAGTCAACAGAACACAGAAAAAGATTTTTCTGGTATTCTCTGCCTTCAGTCAAGATCCGTCTGACATGAGTGTGACATCCCTCATGCTGTGTCCTCTTTTGAGTTTGGCTTGAATTTCTTGCATCTTGCTGTCCAGGTACTGCTTTGATCCTTTTAAAATGGCCTTTAGCAAAGTTCACTGGTGTCGTGACATTAATGACACTGTTCGGTGATTTCCACATTCCCTTGGATCATCTTTCTTCGGAATGGGCACAGGTATGGATCTCTTTCACCTGGTTGCCCAGGTAGCTGTCTTCCGAGTTTCTCAGCATGGGAGAGTCAGCCCCTCCCGCACTCTACCTGTTTGTTGGATCGTCTCAGCTGGTCTTCCGTCACTTCCTGCAGGCTTGTGTGTTGTAATTCCCTTCAGTAACACTGTTTCTAGGTCATATGCCACCTCCTGAAATGGCTGAACACTGATCACTTCCTTTTGGTGCCGTGACTGGGTATTCCTTCTACCTTCTTTTGACGCTCCCTGCGTTGTTCAACATTCTGCCTACAGAATCCTTCAAAGTTGCAACTTGAGGCTTGGATTTTTTCTTGAGCTGGTTCAGTTTGAAAACTGTTCAGTGAGTTCTTCCCTTTTGGCTTTTCTACCCTAGCTGTCTGCACACGCCTCTATAACCCTTCACTTTGTCTTCTCCACTTGCCCTTTGAAATCTTCTGTTCCGTAAATGTTACTTCATTTCCTCCTCTCCTTTAGCTACTTGACTTTCAAGGCAAGTCTCGGAGTCTCTTCTGACATTCATTATGACCTTTTCTCTTTTTAATGACCTTTAGCTTTCTTCATGTGTGATGTCCTTAATGTCATTCTACAACTCACCTGGTCTTCAGTCATTAGTATTCAATGTATCAAGTCACAAATCCTAAATCAGTGACATCTTAATAAATGTTTTCTCACTGTGTGGGAGTGGCAACCCTGGTGGTGTCGTGGTTGTTACTGCTGCTAACCAAAAGGTTGGCCGTTCACATCCACCAGGAGCTCTGTGGAAACTCTGGAGCAGTTCTATTCCGACCTATAGGGTCGCGGTGAGTCACAGTGGGCTCGGTGGCAGCAGGTTTGTGTGTGAGTGAGGGTACCTCGGACCACTTATGAGCACGCATTCACACTTTTCAGAACCATAGATTGCAAAATTCAACATGATTTCCATAACTGAACTCAGTGGTCTTTGAAATGAGGTACCCACAAACCAAAAAAAAAAGCAAACTGCTATTAAAAAATAAATGAGGCTAACGTACATTTATTCCTAATGAATACGAGGCTGATGAAGTAGTTCTGGTATTTTTTTTACAAGAAAAAGCAAAAACTAATGCTTGAGTCTTACTTAGAAGTGGAGTGCTCTCATCTAGGGCGGTTAATGACAGGCTCTCTTTGTGGCTTGGCTCGGTGGTGCCAGTTGACCTAATGCTAAGTGCAAATAGGCGAGAGCTTTCCTGGGGCTGTGGGTCCCCTCTAGGGCCTTCTGTGCTGTGTGTGTTTTCTGTCAGCTGTCTGGCTCTGGATCCAATTCTCTAAGATGCCCAACAAATGTATACACAGGCCTCTAGAAATACTGAATCACTGATCTACAAAAAGTTACTCCAGTTTACACTCTGAGAATTCACATAGCTTATTGCATAAATTACTTATTCATAAGAGTTGTACCATACTCATATGCGAATGATCCTGAATATGTTTACAATGACACTAATTTATAATATGCTCTTTTTATAAAAAAATAATTTTTTGTTGGAAGGCAGTGGTGCTAAAGTACACTGTATTACTTCAAAAAGTAATGGAAAGCAGAGAAAATGGAGACATTGTTAGCAGCTGGTTTAAAGTTAAGAGAGGCATAATAAAGACATGAGAAGCACTACAAAACGAAGCCACACACACAAAAATTCGTAGACATAAAATAGAATGCTGATCACAGCAAGCTTACACAGTTAAACTTGTGTGTAAAGGACAGACTCACGACCAGCTCCAACAAAAATCTAGCAGAATGGTATCACTCAAAGTGCAGAGACACCTCAAGCCCAGGCATTTTTAAAAAGAAAAAAAGGAAGAGAATAAAGAAATTTTAGCCAGGCCAAAAATACGCAGTGGAAGCTAGGGTCACAGGGCTACTTTCAACAAGTTAGATTTTTTATGTTGGAGAGTAGTATTAATAACAACACCAAAAAAAAAAAAAAAAAAAAAAAAAGGAGAAATGATCAGCTTATCTGACAATAAAAAGTAAAATTTTAAAGAGAAGCTACTGGAATATCATAACAAGAGATTTTAGTGCATTTTTCACAGAAAGATGTAGAGGGCAAATTAAAAAATTAGAACATAACATTTGAATAAATAGTTAAGCAGCTTGACTGAATTGGCATGGAGAGAGCCTCACTCCAGCAGGAAATCCACAGCCTTTCATTCCCTCAGGCCCCGTTCATAAAAAGTCCCGTTCTGAGCCATAAATGAAGTCTCAAAAACACCCAAAGTAATATACTTTTAACTCTTTGTTGATCTCAATGTAATAGTATTTGAAACAAACAAACAAAATTACTCCTAAGCATCTATAAATCTGGAAATTAGCAAGCAAGAGTAACAGTTCTGTATAATTTGTGGACCAGAGTATAACGCAATGGGAACTCGCTGTAGCTGAAAAATAAAAATCCACTGCTGTCGAGTTGATTCCAAGTCATAGCAACCCTATAGGTCAGAGTAAAACGGTCCCACAGTTTCCAAGGTGGATTTAATCTGCTAATCTTTGGGTCGGCAGATATAGCACTAAACCACTGCGCTGCCAGGGTGTCCTACTGTACCTGAAAGCAGTGTGTAATTTCCTCCCCCAAAAAGTTCTGAGTCTGAATCAACCTTCCAGTTTGCAACAAACATTTTCAGAAGTACATATGCATACCTATAGAGTGAATATATGGATATAAGTTATGGATATATAATGGATATAGTTAAGGATATATAGATATGCAGTGATATATATAATTTCTTATTTTGTTATATATACATCACTATGTGCTTATGTGTGGGTGTAGTATTACTTTACCAAACTATTTGAACATCTACAGTGGTGTAAATTATTAGAAGACATTTGCTCAAAAAAGAATCTAATCACCTTGTGGCTTAGAGGCCACAACAATAAAAATATTGTGAAATATTTAGGCATTATTTACCCTAAACAGTCAGCAATTTTCCTACAAAGGAGAAGCATCCCAAAGGTATAATTATCCACTGCGGTTTTGCAGAAATCCGCCTCCTAAAGTCATTGCAGACCAGCTTCCCTCACTGAAGAGCAAAGCATAACTGGATGCACCACAACAGGAAATGTGTCAGTGGCATTCTCAGATACCCCAAAAGACAATGTGGAAATAGAAGCGGGACCACTGGGCACGACCTGCTACTTAACTCACCAGTCTCAGTGCAAAACGAAAATACCAGATGCCTTGTTCCAAAATTATTAAGAATTCCAAGTCAGTAACAGAAGAGCATAAGCCAGCCTGGGCTGGGGGCCTTTGACTGTACAGAAGATGGCCTTACAGCTACTCCACACTTTGTTAAACAGATCATTAAAACACCAGCTACTGCTGAGTCGCTTCTGATTCACAGCAACTGCCTGCGTGTCAGAGTAGAAGTGTGCGCCACGGAGTTTTGCTGGCGGATTTTTCTGATCTAGGTTGCCAGCTCTTTCTCCTGCAGCATCTCTGGGTAGACTTAAATCTCCAATATTTCATTTAGCAGTTGTGTTTGCACCACCCAGGGACTCTAATCACAAAAGTGAAAAGGGAACAGAAATGATCATTTCACTGTAATTCCCATGGAAAAAAAAAACACTCTTTGATATTTGGGTTTGTTTCACTCCTTTAAGCAGCCCTGTGGTGCAGTGGTTAAGCTCTGGGCTGCTACTCGGAAGGTAGCTGGTTCAAAGCCCTAGCCAGTCTGTGGGAGAGAGATGGGGCAGTCTGCTGTTCACAGGATTACAGCCTTGGAGACCTTGGAGGGCAGTTCTGCTTACTCAGTTCTCCAGTGTAAGCTGAGTTGAATCAACCCAGTGGCAATGTTTTTTTTTTTGTTGTTGTTTTTTGAAAAACTGAACCAAATCCACTGATGTTGAGTCATGTGTGACTCACAGCGACCCTAGAGGTCAGAGTAGAACTGCCCCACAGAGTCCCAAGGAGTGCCTGGCGGATTTGAACTGCCGACCTTTTGGTTACAGAAGTAGCACTTAACCCACTATGCCACCAGGGTTTCCTTTTGTTGCTTAGTATTTCTTTTTTTTCAGTCCCTTAATACCCATACTCGACGGCACTTGGCTTGGCTTTGGCAATACCCATACAGGATGGGGGGTGGGTGATATGTCCATGACTCACACATAAAAGATGCAAGAGGCTCTAATACTCGCTCCTGTGTCTCCGACAGTGGAGAGCTAAAACACCATCAGAGATGACCCTGTCCTGCTGGGATTATCTTTAGTTGCCACCGTACACAAGCAATTAAATAGTTGTTCGTCTATGTAACTTACTTGCAAAAGACAAAGAAAAAAATCTGCTAGTGGGCTTGTAAGGAATTGCCAAGGAATTATGAAAAAAACAAAATTTTCTATAGCTGTCCAAGCATCAAGAAGACGGCAGGGAGGCAGCAACGTCAGCCCAGGCTTTTAGAGGGCAAGGCTCACACAGCATTTGCTCACAATGCATCTGATCTAGACTGACTCTGCCTTCTTAGAAGAGCCCAAGAAGAGAAGCAAGGCATTTCCTCTCGTGATACTTTCACTGCGTTAGCAGGCAGGTATGCTCTTTGTGTTTACGTCAAGCAGACAAGATAGCTAAGATAAACGGCATGGATGGATGCTCCATTTAGATATACGGAGAAGTACAAAGGAAACAAATATTTGTGTGATTTATAGTTCACATCTCAAAAGCAAGTGATGACAGTGCCTGATTCACACGAAGGTCCAGGCAGCTGTGAGCAGGCTGCAGCTGCCTGTCCGTCCCACCTCAGTGTGTAGCCAGTAGATGACTATCCCCGGGGAGCAGTCTGGGATTGCTGATGTCCCTCAGTCTGGCCAAGCCGCTCCTACTTGCCCAAACCTTACAGGCATCTGAAAATTGTCTTCCTCCAGCATACAGCCTCTGTCCCCGACAGAGATTTACAAGCTGGGGTGAGGTGGGGGGACCCATTGGCCAAAGATCCCCACAGTCTGACAGAATCCCAGCTCTATGCATCCTGGACACTGCACACACAGCTTTCCGATGTGGATAGGAGGAGGCTGGAAGTTTGTAACTATCATGACAGTTTTACTTTTCCATTCCAGTTACAAATGACAGGGGTGTGGGTACAGATGTTTTCCAGATTCCATTCCTCAATCCTTTGGGACTCTCCACTGCATCCACAGCATCTTGCCATTTAGAATGAGGAAGGATGGCAGGGCGATAGCCACATTAGCCCCGGTAGGGAAGAGGGTGCTTGTTTCCTGTCTGAGGTCTTATTAGGAGAGAGACACAGATCCTGATGACCCTGGTGGAGGGCCACAGAGAACTCATGGAGCCCCCGTCTGATAAGACAGAAACGAAACGGGGGTCTTCCTCCCATTTAGTCAGGAAGCAAACATCGTCAGTATGCTGGACAAGAAAGGACTCTCTCTTATACTTCATAGGAAAAACCAAACACAGTTTTTAATTAAAATTTCTTTTCCCAATTGAATTGTTAAAATAACCTACAAGAATCAATATATGTACAGAGGTTAATCCTCCTATGTCTGTAACTGGTAACTGTATCTAACCGACTAAATAAACAACTGGTGAGAATTTCTTTCTCTTTTTAACTGCAAAATCAAAACCAGCCAAGATTCACTGAGTGTTTACTAGGACTGTATGTTGTGCTGAGAGCTTTAGGTGGACTATCTGATCAAATCTTTGCCATCCCTCATGAGACAGGAACTATTACTACCCTCTTCAGATCAGAGGGGGGATGTGAACCCTGTCTGAGTCCACTGCCCATACCTTTCCCCTTGCCGCAGTGCTGCCCCTGTGGGCATAGAATTTCTACTGCCTTGATAGCATCACCTGTTGGTCGGCTGGTTGTACTGTGGTGGCTTGTGTGTTGCTGTGACACTGGAAGCCTTGCCACTGCTGTTCCCAGTGCCAGCCGGGTTACCTTGGTGAACAAGTTTCAACTGAACCTCCAGACTAAGGTAGACTAGGAAGGATGAGCTGGTATTCTGAAAAAACTGGTCAGTGAAAACCCACACACAGCAGCAGAATATTGTCTGATATACAGTGTTGTCAGAAAACGAGCCCTCCAGTCATCTCCTGCCCTGTCAAGTAGAGTCCACCTTCACAACGTGGATGGAGCATAGCCTTTAGGACCTTTATTTGCTGCTGTGTCACAACTCTAAAGGAGAAGAAACAGCTGCAAACATCCACTCATAATCGGAACCTAGAACGTACAAAGTACGAATCCAGGAAAAGGGCAAATCATCAAAAATAGTCAGAAAGTCAAAAGGTGGGAACAACTTAAATGCCCATCAACACGTGATTGAAGAAACAAATGTGGTACATGTATATAATAGAATATTATTCAGCCATAAAGAGAAATGAAGTCCTGACACATGACACAACCTGGATGAATTTTAAAAACAAGTTAGTAACAAAAAGGCGTATGTGGTGTGAGTTCCATCACATGAACTAGAACAGACAGGTATACTGAGAGACCCAAAGGAACTAGTAACCCAAAGACTGTCAGTTTGAACCCATCAGGGGCTCTGAGGAAAAAAGATGTGGTGGTCTGCTTCAGTACAGATTACAGCCTTGGAAACCCTATAAGGCAGTTCTAACTCGGTCCTATAGGGTCACTCTGAGTTGGAATCAACTCAAGAGTGATGGGAAGGAACAGAGACCAAAGTTCTTAGTGGATCCCAGGGCTGCTAAAGAGGGGAACAGGGAAAGTCATTGATTTTGGGAGAAAGCGATCTGTTAAGAGTGACAGAAAAATTTAGAAACATGTAGTAGTGATAATTACATGACAAGATGGACACAACAGATGTCACTGAATTACATACACAAAAGACCACTGAATGGTAAATGTTTTGTTTTATGTATGTACACACACACATACACACACACACACACACAGACACACACACTGACAATTAAGTCCATGAACTTAACTTTTCCAAGTGTTACATACCTCATTGCTGACTATCACCATGGTGACATTTGAAGAACTCCTCTTTGGAAGCTATATACCAATGCCAGCACCTAGTCATCCTTCTATGAAACTCTGGAACCCTTTTTCTGGAAAGGCCATTGCATACAATGGCATGGTGGCAAATTCATAAACTTAATCATACAGTAGTCTGTAAGGGTGTTTCTAGTCAGTAAACAAAAAACTGTATTAGAACACCCTACCTACTCACTTGATCTGGCCTCCAGTGACTTTTCTCTTTACCCGAAGAGAAAGGAAATATGGAAAGGAAAACATTTGGATGACATTCAGGACATCAAGGGTAATATGACAACAGCTCTGATGGCCATTCCTGAAAAAGAGTTCCAAAATTGCTTTGAAGAGAGGACGAGGTACTGGTATTGGTGCATAGCTTCCCCAGATAAACACACTGAAGTGAACATAGTGATATTTAGCAATGAGGTATGTAACACTTGGACCTTTTCTAGGATGATCATGCAAACTTAATTGGCAGTTCTCATGCATATTCACACACACAAGAATTGACATCTTTGAACCGTGGTGCTGGAGAAGAATACTGAACACACCATGGACTGCCAAAAGAACAAAAATGTATTCTGGAAGAAGTGCAACCAGCATGCTCTTTGGAAGTCAGGATGGTGAGAATGCATCTTACCTAGTTTGGATATGTTTTCAGGAGGGATCAACCTCTGGAAAAAAAGCATCTTGCTTGATAAAGCAGAGGGTCAGCCAAAAAGAAGTTCTTCAAGGAGATGGATTGGTGCAGAGGCTGCAACAATGGGCTTAAGCATAAAAATGAGTATGGGCACGGCACAAGACCAGGAAGTGTTGTTTCCTTCTGTTGTTCATGGGTTGCTATGAGTTGGAACTGACTTGACAGCACATAACGACAACATACTCACCCAGTACAAATATGTAAAAATCACTTGGTAAGATTTATATGAGTTCTGACAATTAAGTTAGGGAACTTGCCACCACGTGCTTCCATTGGCAGCACTGTACAAACGACTTAGTAAGGTTTCATAACCTTGGTACACCAGTGTCTCACAGCTGTGATCGTGTCGGCATTTGGCAGTGTCTTGCTGAGTGGTGCTCATTATTGCTGCTGTGTGTTTTTGTGTGCCGTCACGAGACTGTCAGAGCTTGAATTAGAACAATGAACAAACTTATTTCTTGTTAAACTTGGTGAGAGTGGAAGAGAAATCAGGGTCATGTTAGTCCAAGTTTCTGGGGCTAAAGATGTGTAGAAAATGGCAGTGTACAAATGGATTAAATGTTTTCCTGACAGGGGAGAAAGCACCACTGATAAAGAGAGATCAGGGCAGCCAGTAATGAGCACAACTGATGAAAACACTGCAAAAATTCATTGAATTGTGTGTCAAAATCATTGGCTGACTGTGAGATGCATAGCAGACCAAGTAAACATCAGTAGAGAAACAGGGAAATTTTGGCGTGAGAAAGGTTTGTACAAAAATGATTCTGAAGGAGCTCATGGATGAACAAAAGCAAAGAAGAGCTGAAGTTTGCCAAGACCTTTTGGAGAGGCAAGATGATGTTTGGGGTTGTGTTATCACTGCTGATAAAACATGAATGCAACAGTACACCCTGAAACAAAGAGTCAAAGTACACAACAGAAGTTAGCCAATTCTCCACAACCAAAAAAATTCCAACAGTCCAAATCAAGACTCAATGATGTTGCTAACCTTTTTTGATATCAGAGGAACTGTTCATTATGAATTTGTACCAACTGGCAAACAGTTAACCAAGTTTACCATTTGGAAGTTCTGACAAAGCTGAGTAAATGTGTTATGAAAATGATCTGAACATTTTGCCAACAACTCATGGTTCTTGTATCATGACAATGTACTAGCTCACACGGCACAGTCTGTGAGGGCGTTTTTAGCCAGTAAACAAACGTCACCTTGAAGACTAAAGTGTGCCTGACCCAAGCTGTGGTATTTTCAGTGGTATTGTATGCATACGAAAGCTGGACAACGAACAAAGGAGACAGAAGAAGAATTGATGCCTTTGAATTGCGGTGTTGGAGAAGAATATTCAATGTAACATGGACTGCCAAAAGAACAAACAGATCCATTCTGCAAGAAGTACAACCAGGGTGCTCCTTGGAAGCAAAGATGGCAACACTGCATCCTACATACTTTGGACATGTTGTCAGGAAGGATCAGGCCCTGGAGAAGTACATCATGCTTGGTAGAGTGGGGGGTGAGCACAAAAGAGGAAGATCCTTGACAAGATGGACTGATACAGTGGCCACAACAATGGGCTTATGCATAAAGAAGATTGTGGACACGGTGCAAGACCGGGCAGTGTTTCATTCTGTTGTGCATAGGGTCGCTATGAGGTGGAACTGATTCAATAGCACCTAACAATGACAAAAACAACCAAATAGCTGTATTGGAGCACCCTCCCTACTTACCTGGTCTGGCCCCCAATGACTTTTTTCTTTACCTGAAGATAAAGGAAATACTGAAAAAGGAAGACTTTTTGATGACATTCAAGATATCAAAGGTAAGAAATACAACACTTCTGATGGCCATTCCAGAAAAAGAGTTCCAAAATTTCGTTAAAGGGTGGACTAGGCACTAGTGTCAGTGCATAGCTTCCCAAGGGGAGGACTTTAAAGACAGGCATGGTGATGTTCAGCAGGGAGGTACGTAGCACTTTTTCTATGATGAGTTTACAAACTTAATTGCCAGAACTCATAGATTACCTTGTGCTAAATTTTTGAGTGTCTGAGCTGTCCAGCCGGAGTTAAACTTTTATCCATACATATGTAATCTCAGCGGATTCTTGTCACCACTCTGTGACACACCCCATGTGAAGATAAACAAGACGAGAGCCAAAGAGATTCAGGCTTGCCCCAGATAGACGGCTGATGAGACTCAGAGCAGAACATCGCCATCGGCTCGGGAGTCCTCGACAAGCAGTCACCTCAGAGGAGCTGCCTGGGTGTTCACTTGGAGTTATGTGGAGGCAAAGGACCTGAACACAGAAGATGGTCGCAGAAGACCTTGCCCGCCGATCTCCTGCCCACATACTCACTGGCCCTCAGTGCATTGTTCTGACACTAACCCCTTTTACAACTCAGTCAGGCCTGCAAACAGGTTCTCTAGTTCCTCTCAGTAAGAGCAATAAGCAATAGTGCCAGAGATGTGTGGCCAGGACAGAAAGTGTCACCGTCACCCCGGTGTGTCATCCCTGGTGCTAGCTTGCAACACTTTAAAGCAAAAATAGAACAAAGAGGATTCTATTACACAAACTTCCAGTTACATTCATTAGAAGTTCTGGACTAGTCCCTGTTCAAAAATACTTGTTTTAGGTCCCTTGTTCAGGCAGTTCTTGTAACTTACACCTCTTTGCCCTTTGAGGCTACGCGATAGCAGTGAGTATTCTAATTCTCCACATTCAGGAGCCAAGGACACACGAAGCACATTTGCAAAACTGAACCTGGTGCCTCTTACCTGGGAGGACAGGCAGATAGTTTGCAAGACACCGTTCCTGTGGCAGGTCGAGTCTTGGGGTTGCAGAAGGATGCATTCACTTGAAACCTCAGATCTTGGTAGCAGGCTGCTCTTGTGGCCATCTGTCCTGTGTGGAAGGGTGAGACCGACAATCAAGACTCATCAGCAGTCAGGCTGTAAAAGGCAGATGAGGAGCTAACGCCATCACTTTTGAAAAGTCTTAGTGTAGGAAGACTGCCAATTAAGTTCGCAAACTCATCCTAGAAAAAGTGCCCCTTACCTTACTGCTGAATACCACTGTGGTCACTTTGGAAGCTATGCACTGCTGCTAGCGCCTAATCCACCCTCCAAAGCAATTTTGGAACTCTTTTTCTGGAATCTTTCTCCCCCAGAGCAGCTGGTGGGTTCACATTGCCCATATTTGGGTCAGTAGTTGAGGCTTTAGACCATGGCACCACTGGGGCTCCTTTCCCACAAAGATTATAGTCTAGGGGACCCTCTGGGGGAGTTCTGCTTTGTCTGTCAGGGTGGCGATGAGTTGGAATTTGCTCAGCAGCACACAACAACAACAATTGTTACCATGGTTCTGTCACAAACCACCGGCTAATTTTCCCAATACCGAGTTACGTATTACACAGAGTGAGGTCAACAGAAAGAGGAGTTGGTTTGATTCTCAGCCTCACTGACATCAGAGGATGAACCCAGGACTATTTTAGGCTTTGGGCAACATCCCTAAATCTGTTCATTATTTCAGTGAATTAAATGTCCCTCAAAGGGAATATTTCCAGGAATACACTTTGAAGGATGGCATTAAAGAGTCCATTCGGCAGTGAGGAAAAAGAGGGAAAAAACCAACTAGAGTTGATTTAAAATGGGCACAAAGTATGTTAAGATCTAAAAATAACTTTATCACTGAGCTTGAAAAAAAAGTATGAAGGATGTTTGCTGGTCACAGGAATCTTTTGTTCTCTGTCCTTGCAGCCTGGGCCATGACTTCCTCCGGGACAAATTTCCAGCTCTGTTCCCAGCATCAGCTGGATCATCACAGGATGGAGTGGACAGGAGAGCGTCTTTAGGTGAGTGAAGCCATTGGCTGCACACTCAGCCACATGGATTTCTAATGCTAGATCACAGTAGGAGCTGAATTTCACTTAAGAAAAGGAATTTAAAAGTCTCTGAAATATGTATTGGAAATAAGTTTGACATTTCAACTTTGCTTCATCCAACAGAAAAAGCTAATGAAGTAGGGAAAGACAAGTTTTATAGGGAATTTGTGTTTTAAGCTAGGATGATGGAGAGGGTGCTCTGAGTTCTGGAGCAGAAACTCCTGTGGTCCCTCGCAGATCTGAGTCCCGAATCATCCATTTCCTCGCTGTTAGCTTTTGGGGTGCTGATGGAGGAGAAGGGGTGGTTACCTACAAGGCTTGGAGTTTTGCAGAATTATTCAGCTCTGATACCTTGACAAAATACTATTTTTAACTAAGGTAAGTTGTTCCCATTTGGTACTCCCCTAAGGTGAATTTTGCACTTTCTCCCCAGTTTTGGTGATCTCCGGTCAGGAATGGCTTATTAAGAAATGACTTTGAAAAGGTCAAGCCATGCTTCTGCAAAACTCTAAGCAATGTATTTAAACACACTAGGACAGGGTGAAGCATAGCGTTTCTATGTCAGTACAATTACTTAAATCACTCACGTGCATCACACTGTCCGTACCCTCTAAAGTTGGATGGTCACATTGGCAGGCACTGAATATAAACCTCAACTTCATGAGCCAATAGAATGGTAATCAAAGAGATTTCGAGCACTCTGGCAGGGTTATTCTAACATGTGGCTTGTGGCTGGCCAGTCGGCAGGTGTGCTGGACGTGGAAGGACCATGCTCAGCACACCACCGCGGTGAGATCTGTATGGCAGGGTGTCTGCAAATGTGATGTGCAGAATCACGCAGTTGAATTGCCTCAATCCTCCAGGAACCGGCATGGTAGTTCCTTTCCAAAGGGTCAACAGCAGAGGGCAAATCCCAGGAGCCCCAATGGATACAGGTTCCCATCCAGTGCATTCTGAGCAAGGCTAGGTGGGTGGTGTACTCAGGCAGGTACCTGTAGATGTGATCTCAGTGCCCAAGAGCCCAGACTGTCCTCCTCCTGGGTATACGGTGAGAGCATCCAGAAATGCCATGTCTAGCATCATGACCTCTCATTCAACATACGCGGCCCAAAGCGCAGGTGGGCACGGGGACAACGGAGGGCCCTGTGTATCCGGGAGTCAAGGGTTGGTGTTGGTTCCTCACCGTGGGGAGGGAGAAACAGGGGTCTGTTCCAGAGCCTCTGCCATTTCCCTGTGAGTCCGCCACGCCTGCTGACACGACTGTGGGTTACACTGTGTCCCCACATAGATACGTTGAGTTCCGAGTCCCCCCATGTGTGAATGTGATCCTGTTTAGAACTAGGATCTTTCTCTGCAAATGTTACGAGTTAAATCTTACCAGAGTAAGGAGGGTCCCTGTGCTCATCTCTTCTTTGCAGTGCTATATAAAGAGGAGATGACACAGACATGGCACCACACCGGGGAAGACAGTGCGTGAAATGCATCCACAAGCAGCAAAGGCACTATAAGGCTGCCAGCGGCCACCAGAACTCAGAGAGGCACGGCACAGGTCTTCCTCCAGTGTCTGAGGAATGTGGCCCAGACCCTGACTGGGTATCTGTATTGCTCTCGCTGTCTGTCTGCACTGCCGGTGCAGATAGACTGTGGACTCAACCTTCCAGGCAGCCAGAAAGCTGCTTGGAATGAGACATGTAGAGACATATACGCACTAGCATCACCCATTCCATGGGTGCGACTGTCATCTGTGATCGAGCTGGACACATGGGTCACCTCCACGTTGTTGTCACAGTAAAAGCCATTTTTCTTGTTTACAGAAAGCAAACATTAAACAACAACAACAGATTTCTACAGAACTGCGTAGCCTTCCCCATAGTGTCTCTGCTCATTCTGTGTCTTAGAGTAGGCCTGCTGCGGTTCAAGTCGGATGTCACCACTGTCTCTGGCTGCCACCACACAGCTGAGGGCCTGCATGACTCTAAGTCTTCTGCTCTGCTGGTGGCTCCCACCATGCTACCCTGGTCGGAGGGGCTCTCCTGTCACCATGTGACTCAGGCCCTCACTGTCTACATGGGCACACTCAGGCCACTGTCTTGCTTGGACAAGGGTTACAGCTCTTTTTGGTCTAACGGCGAGCCTCTTGCCTGGAAGTGCCTAGCTCTAGCTCTGCAAGCTGCGAGCCGACTACTGCTTTCTCTTACTGTGTTACACCATCTTCAGGGGTATACCTCATTTTTCTGGGCCTAGCAGGTTCTCAGCGCAGGGGCCCTGGGTCTGTGTTCCAAGGGACGTGCTCTGCTCCAGGCTCTTCCTGATGGTAGTGAGGTCTCCCTGGACCTTGGTGGGACTGACCCTAATAAAAGCCCACTCCTTGCTCATTTCAAGGCATGATCCTTCACCTAGGACCACAAACTGACCAAACCTCTTGGTAGATCACATGTCACTCAGTTTGCATAATCCCAGCCAATCATTTTACAGACCTTGGTTGGAAAGACCATTTAAAAGCAATTCCCTGCACTGCTGACTTTCAGTCTCCAGAATGGGGAGATGATAAGTTTCTGTTCTTAAAGCCATATACTTTTGATGTTTTAAGACAGCAGCCACAGAAAACCAGAACTACCCATGGGAGGTTATTGCCAAGTAAACGGTCCTGACTCTCTCCCTAACTGGTGCCACCATCTCACGCCATTCCCTGGACTGTCAGTGTCGAGGCTAGCAGGGGCACACCAGGCTCCATCAGCCCTTCCTGCCCAGGGCTCTGTGACCTCCGCTGGGGTTGATGGCACTGGTCTCCGAGGTGGCCCACCTGCCATTGCAAGTATCCGTCCTCCTGGCCTCATTCTAACTGCTTCCATCAGGATATTTCCATCTAACAATGCACGCAGACACGCACATATACACACTCCTGCCACTTCCAGACGGCAAACCCTTGCAGTGGTACCTCCTTTCTCCCCTGACACTGTGACCTCCACATTGCCCCCTTCTCCCTGGTGGTCGGATGCTCCAGGCCTGTCTCCAGCAGACCTCTATGCCTGGAGTGCTGTCCTCCACTGCCATTCCCTGGGTTTCTCTGGCAAATTTCTTCTCACCCCTTCACACCACACCCAGATGTCCCCTGTTGGTCAGTGGCTGTGAAACTTGAACACGCATCAGAGCCAGGGTGTGTATGTGTGTGTGTGTGTGTGTGTGTGTGTTAATGCCACACTATTGGGCCCACCCCCTGGAGTTTCTGATGCAGCAGGGCTGGGATAGGTCCTAGAGATCTATGTTCCTAATAATCGTTCGCTTGATGCTGCTGCTACTGGTTTAGGGGCCACACTTGGAAAAATTGGAGAACTACTCCTCTAGCCTGAATTAGAAGCTATGACTTTCATGTCTCAGTTTGTGCAAGACATCTGTAGTTTATGCTCATCATAGCCAACGGATAGTAAAAGTCCATTCCCAATAGGTCAATTCTGACTTATAGTCACATGCCAGGCCTAGTAGAACAATCCCCTTGGGTTTCCCCCAGGAGTCGACCTTCTAGTTAAGCCTCTGAGCTCTTAACCACTGCACTACCAGTGCTGCCAAGGAAAATAAAACCAAACCCAGTGCCAGTGAGCCAATTCCAACTCAGAGCCACCCAAGAAGACAAAGCAGAACTGCTCCATAGGATTTCCAAGCCATGGCTGACGATCTTTAGGTTAGCAGATGAGTTCCTAACCACTAAGCTACCAGGACTACTCAAAGAAGAAGAGTGATCTTTTTATTTGGATAATTGTTCTAGTTTGGGCAATGTACTCTATGTTGACTCATATAAAGTCTGGAGTTCCTCAGCAGTACCTGCTTGGTTGCTGACTGGAAGGTTGGAGGCTCAAGTCCACCTAGAGGCAACTCAAAAGAAACACCTGCCATCTGCTTCCAAACAGCCACTGAAAACCCTATGGAACACGGTTCTACTCTGACTTGCAGGGAGCTGCCATGAGTCAGAATTGAGTCAACTAAAACTGGTAGGTAGTAGCAATTCTCGGGCTCAGTTGCCACACGTGGGTCATCCATTAGAACAGTTTTGGGAGAGAAGAGAACATGTATTATTCACCACTGTAATTTCAGTCGCTGGCATGGATTAACTTGTTTCCCCACATATTGTATTTTGAGCAATTGGTCAATTGTTCTATGTTCAGCAACTTGCAAGTTTAGATGTGTTATTAGTGGGTTAACTAGTTGGTGGATGAGAAGTACCAACTTTTTGGTTAGCAGCTGAACTCTTAACCACTATTCCACCAGGATACATGAACCCGAAAGCCAGTAGGATGGGAAACACTAAAAACAATACAGTTAAGGGCAGGGTTTGGAGACTCAGTAACAAACCTCGATATGCAGATGGCACAACCTTGTTTGCTTTAAGTGAACAGGACTTGAAATATTTCCTGATGACAATTAAAGATAACAGCCTTCAGTATGAGTTATACCTCAACATGACCCAAACACGCCCCCAAACCCCAAACCCACTGCCATCAATTCAGTACCAATTTATAGTGACCCTACAGAACAGAGTGGAACAGCTCCACAGAGTTTCTAAGGAGCACCTGGAGGATTTGAACAGCTGACCTTTTCGTTAGCAGATGTAGCACTTAACCACTATACCACCAAGGTCTCCCCTTAACATAAAGAAAAGAAAAATCCTCCCAATTAGGCCAATAAGCAACATGACAATAAACGGAGAAGAGATTGATATTAAGAATTTTGTTTAACTTGATCCACCACCAAGGTCTACAGAAGGAGCAGCCAAGAGAACAAAAGATGAATTGCTTTGGGAAAATCTGCTGCAAAACACTTCTTTTAAGTGTTGTACGAAAGTGCCATGTGGAAGACTTTGAGGACTAAGGTGTGCCCGACCAAAACCATAGTATATTCAGTCACCTTACATGTAGGCAAAAGCTGGACAATGAATAAGGAAGACAGAAGAATTGATGCTCTTATGTCATTATGTTGACAAAGATTACTGAATACACCGGGACTGTCAGAAGAATGTGCAAATCTGTCTTGAAAGAAGTACAGCCAACATGCTCCTCAGAGGGAAGGATGGACATTTGGACATTTTACCAGGAGGGACCAGTCCCTGGGGAAGAACATCATATTCAGTAAGGTAGGTGGTCAGCGACAAAGATGAAGACCCGCAACAGTGGGTGCAATAATGGGCCCAGGCATAGCAACAACTGTGAGGATGGTGTGTGACCAGGCAGCGTCTTGTTCTTTTGTCCATAGGATCCCTAGGAGTCAGAAGTGACTGAATGACACCTACCAACAAGAATAGTTGGCTGAGACGGTTTGTGCTCATCTGCTAACCTAAAAGTTGGTGGTTCAACAACCCCCCCAGGAGTATTATCAAAGAAAACATCTGGCAACTTGCTTTCATGAAGCTTACAGCCCAAATGCTTCCTCTGTAACATCTGAGTCACAATGAGTTGGAATCAATTTGATGGAAACTAATGCCAACAACAGCCGTAACTTAGACGAGGTAAAAATGTAAGAGACACAAAAATTAAAATGGAAAGGATGTCAGATGATATGATTGTATGTCTAGAAAGCACAACAGAATAGTCATGATGAGTCTGTTGCCGGATTGATGTTGGGGAGTGAAGAGAAGACAGAACTAATGATAGAGAAAAAGAGAAGGAAGGTTACCCATTCTTAAGTAACTAGAAAGAAGGACTCAGGGAGCACTGCTTGAACATGAAAAGACCAGAGAGGTCTTTGAGGCAAAAGAGGAAGTAGAGATGGTACTGGGATGCTACGAACTTGCTATTCTGAGGCTAATTCCAGGGAGTGTTTCCAGTGGCTTATTCCCCAGGGGTGGAACTGAGGCAGAGATTTACATCAAAAGATATGAAGACACAGGTCTCATGGGTCATGAGGGGGGTGGTAGACACAAGTATAAATCAGCGCTTTAAGGAAAAATGTGGATTAAGAATTGTCCCAGACTTTGTCATACACCCGGAACTAAGGAAGTGAAAAAGTCATGAAAACAAAGTGCTCACAGAGAAAGGCAGCAAGGTGGGCAACACAGGTCTTGAAAGTCAAAGAAAATAAACGTCAAGTTCCTGTTGACCACCCGCTTTGTGTGGCACAGGGGTAACAAGGAGAATGGCGACTAAGAAAGGACACTGGAGTCCAGTGATTGAGTGGTGGTCTCCACTGGAAGAGCTTTCAAAGATGAAGGAGCAGAAATGAAACTGGGAGGCATTCCGGGTCATTAGATGGTGCATGAAGGAGCCCTCATGGCGCAATGGTTAAGCACTCAGTTGCTAATCAAAAGGTTGGCTGTTCAAATCCACCCAGTGGCTCCCCAGGAGAAAGACCTGGCAATCTACTGCAACTAGGGTTGCAGCCTAGAAAACTCTACAGGATAGTTCTACTTTGTCACATGTGATCACTGTAGGTAGAAACTGATGTAACAGTACACAGCAGCAGGTGGTTTGTGGGTAGAAACTGAAATTATGTTCATGAAATTTTCACAATGAAAGGCCAAAGAGAACAACGAAGGGGTAAGAGAGTGAAGGAAGAGTAGCTCATTTTGAAATGATGGAAGCCTGAGCATATTTTCCGTTAAGAAACAAGTGTGCAAAGAATGACCTTGGAAGAGGAAAGGGGTATATTAGACGGTGACGGATCAGGGTAGTAGGGTCAAGAGTACCAGTTGGGTTCTAGATTTCCAATTGAGGACAAGCATCTGTCGTGGGGTGTGTGTGGTCAGGAAGACAGAGGGAAGCATGAGAGAGCAGAGGTGTGTGTGACGGGCTGGTGGGAAGCAGCTGCTGCTTTCACTGGCGTTACCGTCCTGCATGGAGCCATGTCAGCTGCCTCCGTGTACGTGTAGAAACATTGGCTGGTATATGCATAGACATATGGAACCTATTATAGCTACATTCCATAATGGTTCTGGCTTCCAACTTGCTTCCGAGACTAGTTCAAGCGTTGACTTTAATCTGTAATCTATAAAGATCACTAGGATTTGGAATTCTGTTAACAAGAACTGCTTTTCTCCTTTTACAAAATTACTGTGATTAAAGTCATGTGCACGAGTTTGCTAATGGTCCCCAGACTTGGGTTCTGAGTCTTTTCTAAGAAGTTCTTATCCTGAGTGCTTGCATCACTCCATTAAGCCTGTCTTAATTCACCTTCAGAAGAGCATAAAAGGCTGCCTGGGTCACAGTCCCTAGTGGGCCACCTTCTGATTGTCATTTAAACACTCACTGTGAGATGCAGTGAAGTTATCTTCACTCTGAACAGTTTCTCTGTGGGGAGTGATTTTCCCACTGTGATTCCTGAACTCTCGAGACCCCAGAGAAGTTTCAGGGGGTTGCCTGTGGCACACAGCAGAGGACAAATGCCAGTTGTCACACAGTTATTTGATAGACAAGGCAAAGGGGCTTGGTATAACAATTTATTCAAAGAGAAATTTCCAAGCCCAAAAGACTGAAAGCAGCTCCCTAAACCAGAGCATCTCCACCTTCAGGGGGAGCTGGGCTCACCACAAGAGCTGGGTAACACAGACTGCAGGGCCCCGCCACAGGAATTCTGAGCCATTAGGCCTGGGGCAGGGCCTGAGAATCTGCATTTCTAAAAGTTCCAGTGTCTCATGTCTGGGGTTCTTCCACCACAGCAGCACCTCAGTGGCTTTTTCACAAGGATCTGCCTAAAGTGATCATACATTCCTAGGAGTCAAAATTCATGAAACGGAAATCAGAATTCACAGCTTTGTAGCTCAGGTCTCCTGTGACTGATTGCTCAATCTGTGTCCACAGGCAAACTAAGCTGTGAGTGAATATATGTATTGATGTGTATCTACTAATGTGTATGAGTGTATGTATGAGTGTTGCATGTGTGTGTGTGTGTGTACCAACGTGTGTACAAGTGTGTGAGTGTATTTATGTGTGTGTATGTGTGTGAGACTCTTAAAGAAAGAATTGCATAATATTCTTACTATTCAGGCAGCCCAAGGGCAGAGATGGTGAACTCATTCATTCGTATTTTGCATCATGCCAGTCTTCAAAAGTGTATGTTTGTATGGTTACACAGGCACGCATGGGCACACTTTGGAAAGTATGTGTGTTTGTGTGTTCACGTGTAAGTACACAAGCACACCAGGAGAAGTGTTGGCGTATTTGCATGTGTGAGTGCATTTAGACAAGTGTGTCTGCACATGAGTGTGTACATCGAGTGCATTTGTGTGAGCACACTCGGAGAAGTCATCGTGTCTGTGAGTGTGTTCATACTCACTGTGTACACAGTCTACACTCACTGAGAGATCTCAAGGCATGGCTCACCGGTGTCCTGCTGGAGCAGGTCAACGTGGGGGACTCGGAGGCCGGCTAGAAGTGCTGGAGCTGAAATCTCCCACCGAGAAGCATCAGTATGCATAACAGACTATTCGGTTTCTTTTATGGAGTATCATGGAGGACCTAGAGAGAACTGGGCATATGTCTATTGACTTGGCTTTCTTGGATAGAATTTGCCTTTCTCCTGCTGACTCAGATCACGGAGCAGAGGGATACTGCATGGTCATGCATACTCTTAGTGACATGGGCAGCACAGACCTGTTGGTCCTTAGCTATCTAGTGTGCTGCTATAACTGAAATATAACAAATACTTGCTTTCAACAAGCAGAAACTTATTCTCTCACAGTTTTGCAGGCTAGAAATCAGAATTCAGTGTGCCAGCTCTATGTAAAGGCTATGGTGTACCTATACAGTAGGTAAGAGGAGCCCAGCTGCCCCTTGGGAACCCTATGGAGCAGTTCTGCTCTGGCCTACAGAGTCTCTATGAACTGGAATTGGCAGGCATTGGGCTTGTTTTTCTTGTTGTTGTTGTTTAAACAATAGGTACTCTCACTGACCTCTTTTTACAGATGGGCTTACTAGGGTGTAACCGGCTTAAGTAGCTCATCAAGGTCACAGTGTTTAATTGCCATGGCCATAACTTGATCCCTGATCCTCTATTTTCAAGCACTATGCTGTGTATAGCAGCTTTCCTTGGTAGAAAGGACCTTGCTGGCACAGTTTTCTATTCAGTTTAAGATATGCATGGAGGGATGTTAAGCTCTTGCTTGCTCTTTTGTAGCTAATACAGAGAGATTTATAATACTTTCTATGTCAGAACTCTTACATACCATTGGTTAATTTCTTAGATTACCTCTCATCGGGGGTATAATATCTGACAGTCAGAAAGGAGCGCTAATGTCTAAATACTGAACACCCCCAGGGTAGCCCTCCCACCTCATGTCCATGAGCAGCAGGATGAGAGGCCCAAGAGAGCCCTTGAGAAGAGGCTGGTCTGCAGGAACATGTGACTTAGGGTGACAGAGGGCTGATGTCACTTCATTACACTGGCATGTTTAGAAGTCAAAAGTGGTGATGGTCATGTAATTATCCATAAATGTAGCCTTGTTGCTCAATATGTGCAGGCATTGTGCTACATGCTGGGACGTAGCAGTGAAAGCTGGGTGAGAAACACCACCAACTAATCCTCACGTGAGCTGTGGGGTCCCACAGCGTCAGCACAGAGAGAACACAAATAGTTATAACAGATACGCGCACACCAGGTGCATGAAGCACCACTAAGGCAAGTGTCCAGGGCAAGGAAATCAAGAGTGGAGCTGTTTTCCACAGGGTGGTGGGTAATGCTTGTTGGATGAGGGTTTACTGGTCAGTGGTAAGCAGAGCACCACAGGAGTTCTGGGGTGGAGCACACTGCGAACACACTTGGCTGGTAACTGAAAGGTTGGAGAATCGAGTCCACCTACTGTCATCTCAGAAGAAAGGTCTGGGGATCTAATTCCAAAAAAAAAAATCAGTCATTGAAAAGTCTGTGGAGGTAAGTGGTACCTAGGGTCTTAAAAGCCAGCAAGTTGCCATCCAAGATACTTCAGTTGCTCCCAACTTAGCCTGAAGCAGATGAAAACCAAGAACATCAAGGACATGAGGAAAACAAGAGACCAGGAGACAGACGGGTCCGTATGACTGGGAGACTACATCGGCATGAGACCAGGAGAATTACATGGTACCTGGCCACGACCAAAGACTGCCCGGACAAGGAACACAATGGAGAGTCCCTGATGAAGCACAATCAAAAGGGGAGCGCAGATCTAGAACTCCAACAAAAGACAGACTTGATGGTCCAACAACCTGGAGGGTCCACTGAGAACACAGCCCCTCTGCTGCTAGCCAGAGCTGAAACCAGCACCGAGGTCAACTCTTCAGATAAAAATTAGACTAGACTACAGGACACAGAGTGATGCAGATAATGTGTGTACTTCTTGTCTTAAATACATATATATACAGGGCTGTTCATTCAGTTCCTCTCTAGAGCTGAAAGTGGAGGGTGGAGAGGAGAGGACAAGTACTGGTTGAATGGATACTGGAAGTATCGAATGGAAAAGAGGAGTGTGCTGTCACAGGATGAGGAGAGCAGTTAGAGTTGCAAAGAGTCATGTGTTCAGGGATATATGGCAAATGGACTTAGACTATAAACTTCCACTTAATCACAATAATGTATATGTATATATGGGTCGCCATGAGTAGGATCCGACTTGACGGCACTTGGCACTTGGCTTACAGAGTACAGTTCTACTCTGACACACACGAATCAGCGTCTACTCCGTGGCAATTGTTTTTAGAGCACAACGAAGATGAAGATTCAAATAATGCTGGGGGTGGGTTCTAGAAACCTATTCTTCAGACCCCCAAAAGTTTAAAGCAATAAGAAAGTTTCAAATATGAAGCCAGTACAGAGATGAATCAAAAAAAAAAAAGGAAAGACGTCGAGCAGACGCTCCATACGATCATGTGTTGGAATGATGAGATGTGAGGATGGAGAAGACACATTCTGTGCACACAGCACTTCTTTACTCTCAAATGAGTAACAGAACTCAGATCTGGGGCTTTCCCTATGGGTTAGCTTGGGAACTTAAATACAAAAATACTTTTCCAATGATATTATAGTCATTTCCCTCTGTTTCATCATTTCAGAATAGAACTGACAGCTCATCTCACTGCCTTTTCATGGGGATTACATCAGGTCATGAAATAACGGGCAGGGCAAAGCCAGGCTGAGGGGGGCATTGGAACTGCACACCTGTACACTGACTGCTCTACGACTACACAGGAAGTGGGCAGGTGCTCCCCATTCACACACACACACACACACACACACACACACACGCACGCACATACACACACACACACGCACACACACGCACACATGCACACACCCACACAGGTGGGTAAATCATTACATGCCAGGTGCTCTCTACTATCTACTATGCCAGCAGGGATTCCCGGATGGGCCTGGGACACCCAACTCCAAGACTGTAAAAACTGAAACTGCAGGACTCAACTCCACACTGCTCTCACTGAAGGACCCCTTAGCAACTACTCAGCCATATTTAGAAACCAAAGGGAAGATGGTGAGTGCCTGCTACCCCAGGGTGAGCACCCTCAGGTACCACAGCACCCACAGGGTTGTATCATGCTGCTTTGGATCTCCTCAGTAAAGGAGACTGTCTCCCAGGAATCTCGCCTGGGGACACATCTGTGCTTCCCACCACAGACAGTTCTTCAATGCCTGCTGAATGGGTTGTGGGGGCTGTATGATCATCCTAGAGCTGTCCTAACCAGAAACTTAATAGAAGATATTTATTGCCTACAGTCTGGAGGCTAGAAGCTTAATCAGAGTACCAGCAAGGCCATGCGTTTCTGGAGGCACTAGGAGAGTATGCTGTCTTCTCTTTCCAGCTTCCGGTAGCCCCAGGTGTTCCTTGACTTGCAGGTGTAGGGTAGCCTTGTTTTTACATGGCCTCTGTCCTCAGTTGGGTGTGTCCTTCAAAAATATGTGTCCGCTTGGTCAGCCTATTATTCTAGGTCTTGTGTGGTTGTCCTCCATTTTGTGATTGGATGTAACTATCCTACGTGTTGTAAATCCTAGCCTCTATACCTGTGGTTATGACCCTGTTTGGGAGTGAGGTATACACTGTTGGTGGGACACCACACAGTTACAGAAGTAAGTTACATCTTGAGTCACTCTCTTCTGAGATAGAAAAGACACAAGTAAACACAATGGAGAGGCCCTCCCTCCCCCACAAAAGAACTGGGAGCACAGAGCATCCTTTGGACCTGGGGTCCTGTGCTGAGAAACTCACATACACAAAGGGAAGACTGATGACCAGGACCTTCTCCCAAAGACTATTGAAAAGGAAAGGATTCTTCTGGAGCCAGAGCCCTAAATCTGGACTTCCTGCCTCCCTCACTGTGAGCAAATAAATTAGTAAAGCCATCCACTGTGGCATTTCTATTACAGCAGTATTAGAAAGTCAGGACCCTAGCTTCCCTCAGTGTCTCTCTTGTCTCTTTTATAAGGACTCCACTCATGTGAGCTAGGACCTACCCTACTTAGGCATGACTTAGGCATAACTTAAATGAGTGTATCTTCAAAGACTATTTTTCAAACAAGGTCATATTCTCAGGTACAAGGGGTTAGGACTTCAACATATCTTTTTGCGGGGTACAGTCCATAGCAGGGGTCATACCTGTTTGTGGGTGGCAGGGATGCTCAAGATTTTAATTTTTTTTCAATTAGTATTAATAATAACAGATACAGAGGTGAATGTAGATGTTTATTCCTTTGAACATGTTCAAATATCTCAATGTTTTGAGAAAAGTTTATCTATCTATCTATCTCTTTCTCTCTATCAAAAGAGAAAGACAGAGAGGGGGAGAGAGGGAGAACAAGACCAAGAGTGCAGTATTCTACACATATTTAGGTTTTCCAGGATTTAGTTTGGTAATAGATTGCAGATCACCATGTTTTTGGGGTGAATGTCACTTGGTAGAATGGAGTCTCCTCAGCCAATGGACGTTTAGGAAGCCTCAGGTCATATGTTCCTGACTAAAGGCACATCATATAAGGCAAATTCTTTACAGTGCTTAGGATGAATCAGAAAGAAAAACCACAGAGTTCATAAAAATGTCAGAATCACAGAGTCATGGTAGCCAATTTCCTAAGATAATCCATTTCAATAGACAAGGGAGGGTAAGAATATGAAAGTCAAAAGACACAGTCAGAGAGTCACAGAAAACAATCCCATAGCTGAGGGGGGCCCTAAGAGGACCAGTAGCCACAAAAGGCAGTGAGTTAAATGAGAAATGGGCTGGCAGACGACTTTCATCTTTTTGTAAAAACTAGCTCTGGCCAGACCTCGAAGATTATTTTAAAATCTCCATGTTTTGCCAAAATATCTAGGAGAGTAGTATTCAGTTTTCAAGAATATACTTTTATCAAAGACTCTCTAAATTCTCCACAGTTGTAATCATAAGACAAATTCCATATGTTGATAAAGGCTTTATCTTTCATATACATGTATATGAAAGGTCATCTTGTGTGTGTGTGTCTGTGTGCACGGGCACAAAATAAATCAATCCAATCATTTAATCAAAACTAGAAAGAACTGCAAACATATTTCACAAATGCACACTGAGGTCTCAGGAGAAGCATATCTCACATCTACTGTGATTGCTGGATATCTTACAGACTATAAACTATGGGCTTTACAGAACCTGGGATTCAGAATAGGAAAGGTGATCCTCGGAAACTGCAGGGTATGCATTCCTGGAGGTTGTTCGGATTTCAAACAATTCCCAGGTACATTTAAATGGCACCTTTGCCCGGGATAAATCCACCTGAGCATAAGCACAGGAATGGCCCGTGCTTCAAGTGGGTGGTGATGATTTTTATAGATGGCCTGTGAGACCTAGTTCATCTAATCAGAAGCAGATACTCTGCTTAACAGGAAATGGTCTAACCTTGCACTTTGGCTGACACTCTGACCTGACAAAAGATGACAGGAGGAGAGCAGCTCATCTTTGCTGTAGGCGGTTATTGCAGTTTCCATGCTCCAAGTTGGGTGAATTGAAGTGTATGAATAATCAACACCCATGGAAGTGCAGTCAGTAAGTCAAAAGAGGCATCGCATTGGGCAAATTTGCTGAAACAACATCTTTAAAGTGTTGAAAAACAAAGATGTCACCTTGAAGACTAAGGTGTGCCTGACGCCAGCCATGGTATTAGCAGTTGCCTCATCTGCATTTGAAAGATGGACAATGAATAAAGAAGGAAGAAGAATCAATACCTTTTAATTGTGGTGTTTGAGAGGAACACTGAATACACCATGAACTGCCAAAAGAAGGAACAGATCTTGTTTGGGTGAAGTGCAACCCCAGTGCTCCTTAGAAGCAAGGATGGTGAGACTATATCTTACACACTTTAGACATGTTGTCAGGAGGGATCAGTCCCTCGAGAAGGATATCACAGTTTGTAAAGTAGAGGGTCGGTGAAAAAGAGGAAGACCCTCAGCAAGATGGATTGACACATTGGCTGCAACGATGGGCCCAAGTGTAACAATGATTGCTACACTTGACCGCTCGGGACCAGACAGTGTTTCATCCTGTTGTAGATGGGGTAGATGCGAGTTGGAACTGACTTGGTGACACCTGACAACAACAACGAGGGAGCAGAGAATGGGTTCAGTATCATTCAAGCCTACTAGACTACTATTGTACAAGTGTCCCTCCCTGATCTTCCACACACAGCACTTTTCTGTCACTTGTGGAAAGCTAGACACTGTAGTCTTTGTGACCCTTAACTGTCTCTGAAATTGATATGGACACGTGAGGGGTTGCTTTGATAAGAAATTGAGCCTTCAGACCTATAAGAGATTGAGTTTCCACAAGGAAGGCCCTGCAGGGGTGCTGCACCCTACATAGAATAATAAAATACAAGCACCCACCACTGTATGCCAAGCAAATTTTCCTGGAAGCTGGACTATATGAAGAAGAATGAGGCATCAGGATTGGAGGAAGACTCATTAACAAGCTATGTTATGCAGATGATACAACCCTGCTTGCTGGAACTGAAGAAGATATAAAACACTTACTGATGAAGATCAAAGATCACAGCTTTCAGTATGGATTGCACCTTAACACCAAGAAAACAAGAATCCTCACAAGTGGACCAGTAAGCAACATCACGATAAAAGGAAAGGATTGAGGTTGTCAAGGATTTCATTTTACTTGCTTCCACAAATAATGCCCTTGGAAACAGCAATCAAGAAATCAAAAGATACATTGCATAGGGAAAGTCTGCTGTAAAAGACCCCTTTAAAGCACTGAAAAGTATAGATGTCACCTTGACGACTAAGGTGCACCTGAACCAGTCCATGGATTTTCAGTGGCATCGCATTCATGCAAAAGCTGGACAAGGAATAAGGAAGACTGAAGAATTATGATGTTACAGAAGAATACTGAATATCCCATGGATGGCCCAAAGAGCAAACAAGTCTGTCTTGAAAGCAGTACAGCCAGAATGTTTCTTAGAATTGAAGATGGTGAGACTGTGTCTTACATACTTGGACATGTCATCAGGAGAGATCAGTCCCTGGAGGAGGACATCCGCCTGGTAAAGTAGAGTCAAAGGAAGACCCTCAAGCAGATGGACTGACGACATGGTTGTAACAATGGGCTTACATGTAAGAGTGATTATGGGTGTGGCGCAGGACCGGGAAGTGTTTCACTCTCAACAGTACTGAACAACAGTGACTCACCCTCCTATCTGGTTGTTGAACTGAGAATCCCAGATTTTTCATCTAGATTGAAAACAAACAGCCCATGCTTTGATTCTCTACTGAAAATCCTTAGGTAAGAGATTCAGGAGTAGATTTGGGATTGACTTTCTCTAGACACGTTCAATGTGAAAATGATTCCCTAGCATAATTAGGTGATTTGCGAGTACAATACTCATCCATTCAGTATTGTTCAGGGTACAGTGCACTGAGGCATGTCATTGGGTAGCATCAGAGAAAAAGTTTCACCCTTCTAAATGCTCTACTCTCAGAGGAAGACAAGAAAGGCATTATTATAATGAAATACACCCTTGACAGAAGTTTCCATGCAATCCAAAGCCCACCAAACCCACTGCTGTCACATTGATTCCCACTCATAGTGGCCCTATAGTGACCCGACAGTGATAGAGTAGAAGTGCTCCATGGAGTTTCGAAGGACTTCCTGGTGGAATGCAACTGCAGAAGTTTTGCTTAGCAGCCATAGCCCTTAATCATTGTACCAGTGGTGTTTCCTCATGTAATCTATCAGACTTTATTTCACCAAATGAGGATACACATGGAGGAGTTCTGAAAATCATATAAATACATACATTTTTCCCAATTGCTGTTGATTCCATCACAACTTGTGGAAACCTCCTATGTGTCAGAGTGAAACTGAGTGCCATAGGGCTTTCAGTGTGGCTGGTGTTTTGGAAATACATTACCAGGCCTTTTACCCCACGTGCCTTTGGGTAGACTCAAACTGCCAACCTTTCTGACAGCAGTCAAATACTTAATGTGTTGTGCTACCCAGGCACTAGAAACTCATAATGGCCTTACACAGATATATAGCTCTGTGATTCAATTGTTATTTTAATCAAATACTATCAGCTGAATGCAAATTGTGACAGGGCGCATCAAGTACATTCAATGTAATTCATAGATGAGTACGTAGGAGCAGGAGTCAATTCTCCGCGCTCCACACACAGAGGTGTGAGGTCTGCGCAGTTCTGTCCACAATTCCTCAACACCCTAAAATGGTGGCCCAGTTGGCCCACAACCCCTGTGGGGGATTCTACACGTATTTTATTCTCATTCTCATTCTAACCATTTCTTGCTACTCTCCCATGCAGATAGATGCCATGGTTTTCTTAAGTGAGTTTTAATGTCAGAGTCATTTGCTTGGCTGTTGTTGGGTGCTGTTCCATTGATATTGACTTATAGTGACCTCATATCCCAGAGTAGAGCTACTCTATAGTGTCTACGGCCTGTAATTTTTCATAGAAGGAGACCATCTCCTTTCTCCTCTGGAGCTACTGGCTGTGTTTGGACTGCTCACCTTTTGGTTAGCGGCCAAGTGCTTAACTACTGTACCACTGGGGCTCTTTTGGCTGGCTAATACCCATGTTTCAATATTTTATCTTTTTTCAACAGCACTTGGCTTTGGCAATGAGAAAAAAATAAAAATATGCTATGTGTTTAGTACAGTTTTTAGACTTTTATGTTCTCTTCACGACTCGACGGCACTTGGCTTGGCTTGGCTCAGAATCTTTTATTTCTCCTTTATTTTCTTCATGCAGTTAGAGCAAGTATTAGGAATGTATGAATTCTCTTTTGCGTTTTCTTCCTTCACTTTTTCACTAGAACTCCACCTTATGCAAGTTTTCATTTGTGTATCATTTCTTTTACTTAACCAAAGATTGCTGACTCTTAATGTCTGGGTTAATTTTTTAATTACTAAAACCTAGGAGGCACAGAGATGAAGCCAATGCATGCCTGTAGAAACCTGTCTATTTCATGAATGCCAGGGAGAGTTTGCTTCTAAATTTTTAAATATTTACTTGACCCCGCTCTTACCAGACAGTCCATTGAGTCTCCTCATAACAGCTCTCTTTTATTTGGAAAGACCTTTGTTAGTTCAAACTCTGATGTGAACACCTTGTGGCATTAGGATGAAAAAGTCAGATGCCACTGTGTGAAACCTCTTTCTAACATGTTCTTTCTTATTCTTCACTGTACTATCCCTAAAATTCTTACATTTTTCTGGTGAATTTTATGTAAATTACTATTTTATGACAAATTCATTTGCAGTACACTTATTTCTTAAAACAAAACTCACTGCTGTGGAGTTGATTCTGACTCTCAATGTCCCTACAGAGAAGAGTAGAAGTGCCTCATAGACTTTCCAAGGAGTGCCTGGTAGATATGAATTGCTGACCTTTTGGTTAGCAGCCATAGATCTTAACCACTAATAAAAAGTTTCATTCTAAATCACTTTGCTTTCCATGCAAGCTTCTGTCTCTCACCACCAGTATTTATACCAACTAGATGGTTTTCACTGGAATAACCTGTTGCCATGAAGTTGACTCCTAACTACCCTACAGGACAGTGTAGAACTACCACATAGCATTTCCAAGGAGCATCTATTGGGCTTGAACTGCTGACCTTCTGGTTAGCAGCTGTAGCACTTAACCACTACACCAGCAGGGTTTCTTTCACTGGAATAGTCTCAAGTAATAAAATTATCCTGAAGCACATCTTAAGTTAGGGGAATGTTGTTACTGTTCTTGTGTATCCTACACTTCGTTTCTGACTCATGAAGATCTCATAGGATAGGTTTCTGAGGAGCAGCTGGTTGGTGGATTGGAACTGCTGATCTTTTGGTTAGCAGCCTGAGGCCATAATTACAGTACCATCAAGCTCCTAGGTTAGGAGAATAGTAGAAACAAGTTAATCAGACGACTTCCTTAAAGCCACACTGTACGTAGAGGAATTGGAAAACTTAAGCTGAGGTTTTTGAGGGAGACTCAGGCCCACTTCTCTATCTCTGGGGTATTAATGTCTCCACGGGGGATAGCCCTGGGCACCTCCTTAAGTGATGAACAGACCTACCCAGGGCATGGGTGTGGTTAGGGTGCCAGGGAACAAATGCGCCCACCTCCCCAGGAGACAGGAGACGAGACCTACCCCCGCCACAGGAGACAGAGCACTTGGAGCGAATGACGGTCCACGTGTAGCTGGGCTGGGGGCTCGGCTTCCTCTCACCCACCAACCAAGGCACGGCGTACTCCCAAACAACTCCTGGGTTCCTGCCCTGAAACAGAAGCTGCAAAAAAAAAAAAAAAGAGAAAAAAGGAAACAAATGACAGTGACCATCAGTGTCCATGTGTCCATTTGTTTGAAAACACTTAAAATGATAGCACTTCCAACAACAATTTACACAGGATGATAGATGCTTGCCATCCTCTCGAATTTATTTCTTAAGCAGGGATAAGGAGGCCTGGTTGAGTGGTTAAGTGGTTAAGTCTTAGCTGCTAACCAAAGAGCTGGCAGTTTGACACAACCAACCCCTCCTTGGAAGCCCTATGGGGCAGTTCTACTCTGTTGTATAGTGTTGCTATGAGTTGGAATTCACTCAACAACAATGAGAGAGAAGGACATGAAGAGAGAAAGAGTTAAGCAGGAGGAAATATTCTCATGTAGATTCAGGTACATACAGAAAAATGCATCAACATTCCACCCTTTTTTGCCTTGCATTTAGCTTGTTCCTTAAAAACAAAACTTAAAAAGTCTTTGCAACCTAACTAGAGTGACAGACAGTGCCTGCTTAAGGGAGTATCTGCCTCTCACAGCCGTAAAACTTCTGAGGGATAAGCTGATTCTGCAAAAATTGATGGAAAGTGGGATCCCCAAACAAGGAAACGTAGCATGAGTAAGCACATGACGAAGAATTCAGCCTTGCTCCCCAAAATGGAAGACGATAAAAAACAGGAGTCTATCATTCAAGGATCCCTGGTGGCACAGTGGTTACACTCACGGTTGCTAACCAAAAGACCTGGGAGAAAGATGTGATAGTCTGCTTCTGTAAGGATTACAGCCCTGGAAATTCTACAGAGCAATCCTACTCTGTTCTGTAGGGTCTAAGGAGTGCAATCCACTCAGTGGCAATGGGTTTTAGAACAGGTTTTGCAATTCCAAGGCCCCTGAGTAGTTCGGTAGCTTACTTGATTACTAACCTAAAGGCTGGCAGTTTGAACTCCGCCATTGGTATTACAGAAGAAAAGTTTGGTTATCTGCTTCCATAAAGATCACAGCCAAGAAAACCCTACGGAATACATTTCTACTCTGTAACACACGGGGTCAGCCAGGAGCCAGAACTGACCTGATAGCAGAGGGTGTGGGCATTGCCCCATTCAGCTGATGGACGGATTTGTATTTGTGGGTGATCTGATTACATATTACTCTGTGGACATTAATCCACAGAAACACCCTGCGATCCCCAGACCCAATGCTCTGAAGCCAAAAGGTGGGGGTACCTCCACGACCAGGGTTTCATTGGTTGGCCCAGCTGAGGTCAGACTCTCTGGCTGCTTGTGGGATCTTCTATAGTTGAAAGTAGTGCCAGCAAACTTGTACCGGCCTGGCCAGTCCACAGTCCAGTGTCCATTGAGATAGTATCTTTGGAGAGAATTGCGCACAGAGATGTAGGAGTTGGACACGTTCATTTCATAGATGCGGATAGTCTGGGCTCCAGCAGGAATGGTGACCATCTGATAGTACTCTATGGTAGAAGAAACGGGCAACATGGTACCTTGTCCAGTGATGCCAAGGCCAAAGCCCTTACCAGCTTAGATTCCCACACGTAAAGCTTGAGAGTCCACATCTGGTACCTGGAGAAGATCTGTTTTGACAATCTGTTACATTAGGTCTGTAAGTCACCTATATACATGTGCGTGTGTGTATGTACATATACATATTTTAACTGGAGCAGAGTTACTATAATTTTCACTGTTCCTAAGCATGATGTTAATTCAAATAACCCAGCAAACAATTCTAACAAAAACAAAAAGCTTGAGAAGCAAAGCTTAACCTAAAACAGGGAATGAAACTAAGCCTTTTAGACCTCTGATCACCTGCTGTACTCACTGTCACCTCAAGCCTGTCCCACAAAGAAATTCCAGTTCATATCTTTCTGAGTACAACTTGCAGGCAGCTCTGGTGCACTCACGGTTTATGTCATGGTGCTTCGTGTAGACACCTTTATGAATCATGCAATCTGAGTTATTTCCTTTGCACACACCACAGGAGTCTTCAACAGCATCCGACCCGAGGACATTGTCACAGCCAACTCTCTGGAGGACCCCATAATGTCACACATCATTCATGTAAGAAAGGACAACACAAGGATGTCACAACCTACAAGCAAGAAATCTCCTCCCCACGACAGTTTAAAAATCATCAACAGAGTGTCATTAAAAAATATTTATTGGATACCGAATATGTGCACAGCGAGTCTATTCTACACTTCAGACCTAAGTTAGGGAACCTGCAAACGTGAAACCAGTGCTGTCCCCCCTTTGGTACTGTTGATCGCTAAATGAAGTCTATGAGGTAGTCACACTGCAGACACAGGTGAATTTCGAACTAAAATCAAGAGCTGAGGACAGTAACAAGCAATGTGTCATGTAAGATTCTACAGAACAATGTCATTTCCCTTTTTAACAGCCTTGCATGCTGGCAAGAGGTAAGGAATGCCACGTGGAATTATTCCTAGCAGTAAATGAGGTAAGAGGCACACTTGTTCAGGGCCTTAGAATTTCAGATATTTGCAGTTTCCAGCATGCTTACTTGTGCCTTTCCTAGCAGAGTCTAGAAAAAATAAAAAGTCCACCCAAACACAAAATAACTCTAGCCCACTGTCCTTTGCAACTTGATGTATTTCAGAACTCAGACTGTTTTGACTGTTTAAAAGGTAATACATATTATGCATATAATCCATGTCATCTGCATGTCCTACAGTTGTTACTGGATGCCTGTCGAGTTGATTCTGACTCACAGTGACGCCATGTGACAGAGTAAGACTGTCCCACAGGGTTTCCTAGACTATGATCTTTATGGGAGCAGATCTCCAGGTCTCTCTCTTACAGAGAAATCCACTGGTGGATTCGAACAGCTGACCTTCTGGTTGGCAGCCAAGGGCTTAACTCTGTGCCACCAGGGCTCCTCAACAAAGTGTATTGTCTATAAAATATAAAAACAAAACAAAACAAAACAAAAAATCCCTTCAAACACAGAACAGCTCTAGTCCACAGTCCTTTGTTTGCAACCTTGCTGTGTTTCAGAACTCAAGAGTGTTTCTGGTCTTAGAAAAGTATGTAACACACGAGCATTGATGAGGGTGGCATCTCATAATAACACCTGTTCACGTGTCTACAGAAAATGCCTACATGTTCACGCTAAGTGGAACAAGTGAGACCACGAGAATGGTGTCACAGAAGTTCAGGCCTGGATGCTGCCACAAAATGCAATCAGATCAGCTTTTACATTGCATGGCCAAATGAGTTCCCCTCAAAATTTCCTGTTTCAGAGCTTTGGGGATTTTGGAGTTGCAGATAAGGGACTATGTCATTGAGAATACATCATAAGTAATGAAATATTTAACAAATTAACTCATAATTAGGTAAATGGCAGAGATTTGAGCATTTGAAGGTGCAGAGAGATCTCAGTAGACTCGCCTCATTTGATTTTCGTGCATTGTAAATAATTACACTAAGAGTCTTGGTGGATGATTTAACTTCTCCTTAGTGGAACCCAGGACTGCAGTTTGCTGACTCCACTGAATATGGCTACTGAGTAACTCCCTCCTTTGAAAACTCACTGTTTACATGCAATGGACTTGAACCTGAACTGAGTTCATAGTAACATTCTTTGTACTCCTTAGTACACTCATCACTGTATTGTCTCTGAGCTGCCAAGCCTTTCCCAGCCTATCTCCCACATCTCACTTCACTTTGTGGTCCCAACAGGAGCTCAGGCTTTGAGGCCACTGTGACAGCTGCTATCTGGCCTGTAGATTCTGAGCTCTTTCTGCTTTAATTTATTCTCCATACTGCTTCACAGTGACCTCAAGGCTTCTCCATTCCCAATCCCAACACCTCTTCCATATATGCCAGGGGACACGCATGCCAATGCCTTTTCCTGGCAAGGACAGTCTCTTGGTGACAAAGGCTTCACTTGCCTCTGTGCACCCCCCACATGATGACTCTCAGTGTCCCTGGGCTCCTGCTGACCTTTGGGGCACTCTTGTGATTAACCACTGTGTCCGCTCCATGCTGATCTCCTCAGTGACCCTCTTCCAACTGATCCTTTAAGATCTAACTCAGACGATCTCCTACAGAGCCCGAGAAATCTCCCATGCCCCCACCTAAGACAAATTTAGCTATGCTCTTCTCCTCATTCTCCATCAAAGCAGCCCACTGTAGGCCATTGGTACGTATCCATCTGGCTTTCTTCCCCACTGGGCTCAGTCCTCGACTTCAGAGGACTCATCTCTCTATCCGCCTGGTCTCTCTAGCCCCCACAGGGAGCCTGGCACAAAGCAGACTGTCTAGAAACATTTGTTGAATGAATGAAGGATCATTATTACCTCACACATCCCATCTACACAAACATTACGGCTATCCTCCGAGCATGGGGTCCCATCTTTGACTTTATTTGACAAAGAAAAGAAGAAATCAAATCCTTCTGCGATACAGTAGAGTTTGCATAAGTTCTGATCTTAAAAAGAAATACACACACAAACACACATAAGAAAGATACTTAAGCTCTCATTAGTTTTGCTCTGAATTTTAGATTGACTTATTACATTTTTTTCTTGCCCAGAAAATAACTGCCACACAACAGTGCATAACAAAGACATTGTTTAATGGTTGCCTCATAAGATTTTGTTTCTCCCTCTAATGTTTCTTATTTTTTGTTAAATGATTCACTATTAATTTGGAATCTTCTCTGTCCTTATTGACCCTTGTTCTTTACAGACTGGTTCGCACATAGTAGGCATTCAATAAACATTTGTTCACTTAAACTACAACATTAATGTTTTACTCTTCCACTAGTATAATCTGCTACTCTCTTGTACAAATAAATGCAAAAATGCCACTACTGTTTGGTGGCAGTATATAAGAATCTTACGAATCAAATACAACAAAGATTAAAATATTTACAAGATTTCTTACTAGTTAATGCATTTGACAAAATATATAAGATGTTGAAACTGAAAAAAACACTTTTTAGACAAAATGTCTAGAGAATAGTATTTTCTGTAAAATATAATGGACAGTCAAAAAAATACTATTACATGAAGATTATGGGTTCCATCATATATTTAGATTGGCAAGCCAAGTTCACTCTTTCCCTGACAACCCATTCCAAGGATCTATGATGGACGTGATTAGTAAGAAAAAGAAACGACAGAACACAGATGTTGTGCTGTTGAGTCAGTTCTGACTTATGGTGACTGCCTGTGTGTCACAGCAGAACTGTGTACCATAGTGTTTTCAATGGCTGATTTTTCAGAAGTAGTTCAGGTCTTTCTTTCAAGGTGCCTCCAGGTGGGTTTCAACTACCAACATTTTAGTTAGTAGCTGAGCTTTGAACGGTTTATGGCAAACAAGATCTTTTTCCTTTTGTCCTTCTCTTGGTAAAGAAGAGCAGATAGTAACGAAAATTCCTTACTGCCTCCTCTACAAGCATTTTCTTTACTGTACAAAATAGGAGATTCAACTGACTAATTCTAAGTGTGAACCTTAGTGGATAACTGATAGATAGTATCTTTTGAAGGCTGCTGAAGTCAGAGGTAGCACACGCATTATCAGACCCTAATTTCTACTTTTCTCCCATGTTTACTAGTTTCTTTTTCATGGGCATAATTTGTACAGTGTTTAGGAATAAAAGAGCAATGAAAAATGCTCGGTGTGGGGCTGCTACACTATTTCATTGCAGAACTTACTATCTTCAGAAACCTCCTACCATGAAAATTTTGTACACATTGGAACAATAAAAGAAAAAATATCAGATTCAACAATCCACCCTATACATTTCCTGAGTATCTCTGCCATTTGCTTGGACAGTATTGCCAGGTTGAAAGAATAGATGACTAGGTGTCCTTTAAATTCCTCTTTAAATTATGCTACTGCAGTTATCAAGCTCAAGTTATCATAAGAATAATATACATTTCTCTTCCAAAAACCAAACCCACTGCTGTTGAGTCAATTCTAACTCACAGTGACCCTACAGGACAGAACAGAACTCCTCCATAGTGTTTCCAAGGAGAGTGTGGCAGATTCAAAACGCAGACCTTTTGGTTAGCAGATGTAGCACTTAACCATTATGCAACCAGGGTTTTCATTTCTCTTCGACCAGAGAGTAAAGTCTTACATATGCTACAAATTACCTTCCTGGTTTATAGCAATAAATCAAGAGTTTCCATATATAGTATGTATGAGAATTATTTGATGTTCCAAAAAATACTGAATTTTTTTCATCCTTTCCCTGAAAATCATAAACATTGAATGAATAACATGCCTGTAGCGACATCACCATTGACTTCCGTGGTTCTTATAAAAAAGCCGATCAATTAGCAATCACCTTTTACATTCTTTTTTTTTTTTTTTTATGACTTCCCCAGTGATTTTCACCATGCTGTGCTCACACCTTCCTCTGACTTGTTGCTATCTCCATGTATATCAAGAGGCCAGAGGCTATGGGGCTGACAAAAATCAAATTAACTCTAAAATAAATGCAGGAATAGGACCTGTGACACTGACCTCACATGAAGATATTGGGTTTATTTGAAAACCACACTATCGATAATAGTGCAGTCCTTTAAAAAATAGAGACAGTATCAGGAGGATAGTTGAAGATGGGAGTGGAGACTTACCTTCCACTTGGGTGTAGGGTTTCCACTTATAGTGCTGTCCTCTGAACTGTCTGCTGTTGTACTCTGCACACTGCATGGCACGGAAGTTGAGACTGTTTTCAGGGCATTCTTGACTGTTGCAAAGCTTCAGAGCACGTGTAGAGCCCTCACAAAACTTTCCTCCATGGGATGGTCTGGAATGTATATTCAGCAGTTAGAAGCTTCACATTTCAGCAGTCATTCACCCTGTTCTTGAAATTAGTCTTTTTGGAAGAATGGGGCTGATAGTGTTCAATTATTCAGAGTGACTGACTAAGCAAACTGCATTTCTAAGATGGTACCAATGCTTTCTTAGGTGTTAATAATACAGGTAGTATTTTCCTTTTCTATTGCATGTATTCTTTACTACATCGGCAGAACACAGTGGGACCTGGAAAGTGGGCCTTGCACAGATCAGTTGTTAGAAGCCTCCTGTTATCCCCTGGAGGACAGCTGGCAGCTTCATTGTCATGTTTGGTGGAAGAGTTGACAATGGCTGTCCCTAATTACATAGCCCAGTTGACAAAAAGCACAGCTGAGACCGAAATTCAACTCTTTACTCTGGATGTCCCCTTCTGTCCACAGCCAGTCTCCCAGGACACCCAGATCAGGATAGAAGAACTAGTCACTGCTGCTGGTTGTCAATGACCCTAATGCACTGAGAGCCTCCAACAGAGTGTATGTTACATCTCAGGGGTGTAAAAAAAAGAAACAATTGTGGTCTTTTAATGGAGATCTCAGGGTGTACCCCTTTTTATTCTTGTGTTGCCAGTGAGATGATGCACTTTATGGTTCTATGCATCTATAGGATATCCTGCTGACTTCTGGCTGGAGTAAGGGGAGTGGGTGGAGAGAAGTGGAAAGGAGACTGTTGAGAGGATGAGATATGTATGGAGCAGAGAGGAATAGTGTGCTGTCACCCGGCAGGGAGAGCAGTGAAGCTGTATATAGGTGGGCATGTAAATTTATATGGGAATGTACATTTTCAGTCAATCATATTAAAAAAAAAAAAAAAAAACCTCATTGCCTTTTGGTTGATTCTGACTTGCAGCAACCAGGACATAGCATCCCTGAAATAAGTTTTAGAGCAGGTATGACCTACTGGGGACTTTCTCTCACATTTTAGAGAGAAGATTAAAACAGCAAGTGATATAAATTATTTCTGAAACAAATCCCGGTGCAAAAGGATGACTGAAATACCCTCTCCCTCCATTCCACAAATGATGGCTTTTAACACTCTTCTAACAAAACCCAGTGCCATCGAGTCCATTCCAACTCATCGCGACCCTATAGTACAGACTAAACTGCTCCGTAGAGTTTCTAAGGAGTATCTGGTGGATTTGAACTGCCAACCTTTAGGTTAGCAGACTCAGCACTTAACTACTACACTACCAGAAACCACAACTAAACTACATGTTATAAAGGTAAATATATTTGATAGACACATCAAATTTTGTCTGTTTTTCCCCTTGAACATGTTGTTTTTACTGATTCTTTATCTTTTATGTTCTATACCCCTTCATGGTTTATTAATATTATTGTCATTACTAGTTGTTGTTGAGACTATATACAGCAACAAATATACCAGTGATTTCTACATGGACAATCCAATGATACTGACCATATTCTTCAAGTTCTGCAACATTCTCACTCATCTTTTCTGAATTATTCTTCTTCCCTTAAGAGAAACTCACCGCTTCTAAGTCTCCAATCTAATCTTTCAAGTTGCTGTCATCAATCTGATTCCATACAACTATACCTTAAAAGGTCTATCTGTGCTGAGCAAGGCAGACATTTTTTTTAGTAGTTAAGCTAGACTATTATTTGATTTAGAGATGACTTAAGAGGGTTTTTTTGGTTTAATTTTTAAGGCTTAAAGACTATCTCATGGCAATAGTTTCAGGGGTTCATCCAATCTCCTTGGATCCAAACAGTCTGGATCCATGAGAAGTTGAAATTCTCTACTGCATTTCTCCCTTTTGATCAGGATTCTTCAACAGAATCTTCAATCAAAATGTTGAGTAATGGTAGCCGGGCACCATCCACTTCCTCTAGTCTCATGGCAAAGGAGCCCACTATTTTATTTTTAAGGCAGATCCTTGGCATCTCAACTGAATATGATTAAAACCTAATTCCTGAAAATCACTGTCAGGTCTGTTAACCATTTCCTGTGGTCTGATAGTTAAAAATATTTTAAATTGTATCTTAGACATATGTGCCTTAAGGAACGCTTGAGTAAAACATCTTTCCTCTTTAGTGTTTTGTAAGACAACATGTAAAAGATACAATGAATATCACGAAAGTTAGGTACAGACATGGGGCTTGGAAGGCTCATGGCACAGAAATGCTCATTTGTGAAGATGTGGGTTGTACGTACTTGGGATTCGTGCAGCTTCGGTCTCTGTGGGAGACCCCTCCTCCACAGGTCCTGGAGCAAGGGGACCAGGGGGACCAGTCTGACCAATGGCCATGGGTGGGCTGTGGGCCTTTGTCACCGTATTTCACACACTGTCCTCCACGGCACCACTAAAGATTAAAGTAATAATAATAATAATAATATTCTGTGACTTTTAGATAGACAGACAACTTCATTTGATCACTTCTGTCACAGTGAGTACTGGGGAGCTTTGTAAAGTGTGCAGACATTAACGTTCCTATCCTCAAGCAACATCATGATAAATGGGAAAAAAATACTGACAACGTCAAGAATTTCATTTTTCTGAGATCCGCAATCAGAGCTCACAGTAGCAGCAGTCAGGAAGTCAAATTATGTACTGTGCTGGGCAAATCTGCTGTGAAAGACCTCTTTCAAATGTTAAAAAGCAAAAGAATGATCCAAGCCACGGTGCTTTATGTGTCCTCATATGCATGTGAAAGCTGGACAATGAATAAGGAAAACTGAAGAACTGATGCATTGGAATTATGATATTGGTAAATAAAATTGAATATATCACGACTGCAAGAAGAATGAGCAAATCTGTTTTGGAAGAAGGCAGCCAGAGTGGCCCTTAGAATCCAGGATGGAGACTCTTTGTCTCACATACTTTGGATGTGTTATCAGGAAGCTCTAGTCTTGGGAGAAAGACATCATGCTGGGTAAAGCAGAAGGTCAGTGAAAACAAAGACCCTCAATGAGATGGACTGAGACTCTACAGCAGCTGCAACAATGAGTTCCAATATAGCAACAGTTGTGAGGATGACAAAGAACTGAGCAGTGTTTTGTTCTGTTGTGTCCAAGGTCACTATGAATTGGGACAAACTCTATGGAATCTAATGACAACAATAACAGCCCTCAGATACCATATATAAAAAACATACTTAATGTTGCTTTTTTCCTCCCACTTGTAAAACAATTCCATAAACTCTGATTCAGCCTGTTGTTGCTATTGTTGGGTGTCACTGAATCAATCTGGACTCATAATGACCTTGTAGGACAGGTCGAATTGCCCCGTAGGATTCCAATGCTGTAATCCTTATAAGAATAGACTGCAATTTTCCTTCTGTGGAGCTCCTGGTGGGTTCAAACTGTTGATCTTCCCATTAGTAGCTGAGTTTAACCATTGTGCTACCAGGGCTCCTTTGATTCAACATCAGATAATAGAAAAATCATTTGCAAACTTCTAGGCTAAGGGAACATTAGGGTTTAAGTAAGGGTTGATACACATACAGTCCCACTGTTCCTCTCACAAGTCAGAAAGCTCTAACTGCTCCTGAATACAAGGTACTTTCTTAAAAATCTCATTTTCAGAAAGGCTGAGTCTTGGGTCTCAAATCCCAGCTGTATGTGTTTCTGTGAGTCATACCCTGTCATACCTAGCTGCAGCTTCAGGCTTTCATTTCAAGTCAACGCTGTTGACTGAAGGCATGAAGGAGGTCTGTGTGCTTTGCAGGAGATGAAACAATCGATAGAAAATGCCATCTGCTTTCTCAGGGGCTAGAGATGTTCTCAGATCCCTCTTCTCTCAAGAGAGGCACATAGCAATAATAACTCACACAAAAATCCATGTGCCTCATTCCTCAGGCACACATGACTTGTGATGTTTCGCATTGTGTTGGACAGTGTTAATCTTTCCTCCTGCAGTTTCAAGGATCTCAGAGGACCAGGCCCACCGCCAAGAGGAGGGAAGGAAGCTCCTTGCCCCTTGGCCCTGCTTTGGGTGGAACCAGCTGGGCCTGACAGGCCTGTTGGGGATCTGGAAGAGGTCGAGCGTTCTACCTGTCACATCAGATTCACCAGGTTAATACTGAAAGAATACCAAAACTCTGCTCTTGTAAGAAGAAAAATAAAAATACTCCAAGTATTAATTGAAGTCTCTGAGGGGCAAACATGGCTAAGTCCTTGACTGTTAGCCAAAAGGTCTGTGTTTGGAACTCACCCCGAGGTGCCTTGGGTGAGAGGGCTGGTGATCTGCTTCCACAAGGCGCACGCTTGAAAGTCCTGTGGGGCAGTTCTACTCGGTTTGAAAGCAACTAATAACATCACTTAATTTAGTGAGGTTCAACCATAAGAAGCCACTGACATTAGGATATTTTTGACATACAAAAATGACAGTTTCAATATGGTAATATGATTTAACAAAGAAAAAATGAATTTAATAGCCTCTTCAATTTTAAGGACTAAAATCCAGTTATTCATCTTTGATTCTTCACTGCAAGTAAAATAACAACAATAATAATAATTGTCTCTTCCATTACCACCTGCCCTTACACGAAAGGACAGAGTGAAGTTCCACTTGGTTCAATGACAGTTACGCACTTGGGAATGGGATGGCTCCTCTTGTTGGTCTCATGAGCTGAAGAAGAGACTCGCTCAGAGAACTGAACAAGGCTACCTCTTGCAGGGTGTGAACAGGGGCGTGGGGGAGGAAAGAGAAGTTACGGGTGTGTGTTGGTATTTACAGTCAGTTGGTAAGAGTTTTGTAATAGTTTTTGTCATTATTAGGCACTATTGAGTCAGTTCCAACTCATAGCATGCACAACAGGATGGAAGATCGCCTGGCTCTGTGCCATATCTACAACTTGTGATATGCTCGAGCCCACTGTTGCAGTCACTGTGTCAATGCATCTCACTGAGAGTCTCCATCATTTTGCTGACCCTCTACTTTACCAAGCACGGTGGGCTTCCTGAAGGATAGATTCTTCCTGACAACGTATCCAAGTATGTAGAACGTATTCTCACCATCCTTGCTTCAAAGAAGCACTGTGGTTGTACTTCTTCCAGGACAGTTCTGTTTTTAATTTTGTCAGTCCATAGCATGTTCAGTATTCTTTTCCCCCAGCTGATGTTATTGATGGTGGTGAAGTGGTTAACAGCTACATCTGCTAACCCAAAAGACTTCTAATTGCTACATCTGCTAACCAAAAAGGCTTCAATTATTCTTCTGTCTTCCTTACTCCTTGTCCAGCTTTTACACACATGTCATATGACTGAAAGTACCATGGATTGAGTCAGGTGCACCATAGTCTTTACTTTTTAACACTTTAAAGAGGTGTTTTTTTTTTTTTTTTTTTTTTTTTCCAGTGGCAGCAGACTTGCCCAGTGCAATGCATTTTTTGACTACTTGACTGCTGCTTCCGTGGTGTTGATTGTGGAACCAAACACAGTAAAATCAGGGACAACTTCAGTCTTTCTCTCTTTATCATGACATTGCTTACTGGTTCCAATTGCACAGAGTTTGGTTTTCCTGATGTTGAGGTGCAATCCATACCAAAGGCCGTGGCCTTTGATCTTCACCAGTGTTTGAGATCTTCACTCCCAGCAAACCAGGTTGTGTCACCTGCATAATGCAGGTTGTTAATTAGTCTCCCATTCATTTCGATGCCTTGTTCCTCACACAGTCCAGCTTCTCGGATGATTTTTTCAGCATACAGACTAAAAAGGTATAGTGATATTATACGACTCTGACACACACTTTCCCTGACTTCAAACCATGCAATGTTCTGCTGTTCTGTTCAAATGACCATTTCTTGATTCATGTGAAGATTCCTCGTGAGCACAATTAAGTGTTGTCGAATTCCCATTCTTCACAGTGTCACCCATAATCTGTTAGGATCCACGCAGTTGAATGCTTTGGCAAGCTCAGTGAAACACAGGTAAACATCTTTCTGGTATTCTCTGCTTTTAGTCATATCCCATCTGACATCAGCAATGATATTTCTGGTTCCACATCCTCTTCTGAATGTAGCCTGAATTTCTGGCAGTTCCCTGTCAATATACTATTGCAGTTGCTTTTGAGTGGTCTTGAGCAAACTTTTACTCGTGTGTAATATTAATGATATCATTTGGTAATGGCCACATTTGGTTGGATCACCTTGCTTGGGAATGGGCCAGCTAGCTGCCTTCCAAATGCATTTGTTTGTTGAAATAGTTGGTATTATATCAATTCCTGGAGGCTTGTTTTTCATCAGTAGCTTGACTTCTTCCTCCACTAACATCACTTCCTGATCATATACTATCTCTTGAAATGGTTGGATGTAAGCCAATTCTTTTTGGCATAATGATTTTGTGTATTTGTTCCCATCTTCTTTTGATGCTTCCTGAGTTGTTAAATATTTTCCTTGTAGAATCCTTCACCATTGCAACTTGAGGACTGAATATTTTTCTGTTCTTTCGGCTGCAGAAATGCAGACCATGTTCTTCCCTTTTAGTTTTCTATGTCACGGTCTTTGCACATGTCACTATAATACGTTACTTTGTCTTTTCAAGCACCTCTTTGAAATCTTCCTTATTTTCTATGTCTTCCTTTTGCTTTAGGTACTGAATGTTCAAGAGCAAGTTTTAGAGTCTCTTCTGACATCCAGTTTGATCTTCTCTTGCTTTCCTGTCATTTTTATGATCTGTTGCTTTCTTTATGTATAACGCCTTTTTTTAATGTCATTCTACAAGTTGTCTGGTCTTTGGTCACAAGTGTTCAACCCATCAAATCTCTTCTTGAGATGGTCTCTAAACTCAGATGGGATACAATGAAGATCATACTTTGGCTCTTACAGGCTTGTCCTAATTTTCTTCATTTTTAATTTGAAATTCCATACGAGCAACTGATGGTCTGTTCTGCAGTTAGCAGCTGTTTTTTTTCTTTTTCTCCTCCAACTGATGATATTGCTGGTGGCAAAGTGGTTAAGTGCTACATCTGCTAACCCAAAAGACTGGCAGTTCAAATCTGCCAGGTATTCCTTAGTAACTCTATGGAGTGGTTCTACTTTGCCCTGTAGGGTCAACAGGATTTTGAATTGACTTGATGGCAATGAGTGGATGATATTGAGCTTTTCCGGTGTCTATTTTACCAGATGTAGTCAATTTGATTCCTGTGTCTTCCATCTGTTGAGGTCCATGAATGAATGATTGGTCTTGCAAAATTTTATCATGTGATTTCTGGCATCGCTTCTATCACCAAGGCCATGTTTTCCAAACACTGACCATTCTCCTTTGTTTTCAACTTTAGCATTCTAATCAGCAGTAATTATCAATGCATCCTGTTTGCATGTTCTATCAACTTTGGGGGAGCAGGTAAAAATCTTCAGTTTCTTCATCTTTGGCCTCAGTGGTTGGTGCATAGGTTTGAATAATAGTCATACTAACAGGCTTTCTTTGAAGGTGTATGGATATCATCCTAACATTGATAATGTCATACTTCAGGATCGACAGTGAAATGGTCTTTTTGACAATGAATGCAACACCATTCCTCCTTAATTTGGCTTTCCTGCCATAGTAGACCACATGATTTTACTATTTAAAATGGCCAATACCAGTCCATTTCAGCTCACTAATACCTAGGATATCAATATTTATGCATTCAATTTGATTTCTGATGATTTCTAGCATGACAGCAATAGGTAAGCCCCCACAGTATGACAAAATGATAGACATTTAGGGTATAAAAACCTTTTTAGTAGAGGAAACCCTAAATATGAAAGCAGGTATCAATGAGTTGAGGAGCCAGAAAATATTTCCAAGAAAAGTTATCTTAGTTGAAAATGAAGAAGATTTGGAGCTCCAAAACGAAGCTCCAGAGTTGGAAGGGTAGGTGGTCATCTGTGTGGATATTAAGGAGAAAACTGGGTGATCTAAAGTTCATGCCTGGTGGAGACACTATGGTAGAAGTATACAGTTGTGGGAGGAGCTCTAGGTCGGAAGTAAAATTTTACTTTGTTTTTAGACATCTGGGCTTCCCAGACTACTGAAGGAGCGGTCAGAAGACCCACATAGCTTGACAGAAGAGTTGTGGCTGACTGAGGTTGGCAGGTGTCCTTTGGACATGCATGGTAAGCCAGGAAAGAGAGTGAGCATCAATGGAGAGGACCATGAACATCACAGAGGAGGAGACGGGCAAGAGGGCTGGATGGTTGCAATATGAAAGACAGGCCAGGATCTTCGGATGTCCTGGCTTGTGAAAACAGGCTTTGAATGACTGACATCATGGAGGCCAATAACTAGGAAAACCTGGAGGCCAGACAATGGTCATTTAACCACAAGGAATGAACTTCATCAAAAAGATACCTCCTTCAAAGGTGACAGAACCACAAGAATAAACTTTGGAACATTCTAGAGTAGTTGGTGAGTTCCAGGTCACTCAAAATAACCATACCACTTCTGTGAACTGTTTTCTATCATTGAAACTCAAACTGTTTTCAGTAATCATATTCTTATAAACATATTCGTTTTGCTACTCTAAAGATATTATATATCCATTGTAAGATACAGTGTGTTAATGATTTGCCTAGGATGATATACTGCTGGATGCTAGTTTTTCAAGTAACTTAATCTCATTTATCTTAATTCTTTGTTAGCATTTCAGTTATTTAAACTAAAAGAGTAAGTTAGCATTACTGTAAACATTTAAATCCTTTCTGTCTGTAGTGTCATTTAAATATGCTTAATATATCAGATATTTGCCCTGGAATTTAACATCACACACATACACACACACACACACACATACATATGCATGCATCCACTGTCACTGAGTCATTTCCAACTCACAGCAACCCTGTAGGACAGAGTAGAACTACTCTGTAGGGTTTCCCAAGAGTGGCTGGTGGACTCAAACTAACAAACTTTTTGTTAGCCACCAGATTCTTAACCGCTGCACAACCAAGGATCTTTAAATATAATAGATAAATGGTATTTAGACAATTATTTATTTTCCATATTCAAAATTGAAAGCCAATCTATTGCTGTCTGGTTACTTCTGACTTGTGATGACACCAGTGTAGAACTCGGATCCACAGGGTTTTCTTGGCTGTGATCTTCACAGAAGCAGATCACCAGGCCTTTCTTCCCTGGTACTACTAGGTGAGTCTGAACTATTAACCTTTGTTTTGGTAGTCAAGTGCAAGCTGTTGATGCCTCCCAGGGATAATTCCCACTGACGTTGAGTTGATGCCCGCTCATAGCAACCCTACAGGGCAGATTAAAACTGCCATAAAAAGTTTCCAAGGAGAATCTGGTGGAGCTGAACTGCTTACCTTTTGGTTAGTAGCTGTAGCACTTAACCAGTATACCACCACTAAAAATGATGGACATATTAAAGTATGGGGATGGCTCTACTGAAGATTCATGTCTAATATATTTGTTTTCCTCAGTGGTCTTCTATATTTTGAAAAATCGATGCAACTCTAAACTAAATATAAATGAATAAAACTATTCTTGAGTATTAACATGTATTTTTTAAGTTTTAAGGAAAAAGAAAACTGTCATTCTCTATCATTTGTTAATGAATTTGCTTGCTGTCTTATTTTTTTCCCTTCTTCTTTATCATAGGTCACCCTGAACCAGCAGAAAGGACAACAGGAGGTCTAAATGTCCATTCTATGCTCTTTAGATGGTTGCTTTCGGGCTCCCACAGTGATAATTAATTCTGGAGACTTCACGTTTAAATTGTGTTATGGATGTCAAAATAAATGACTCTAATCAATACTCAGCAAGGAGTGAAAAGATTGAGTCATGACCTGTTGCTTGATATTTGTGTCTTTTAGCTCCAGAAAGTTCATCAATTATATCATCAGAGAGGTAGCAAACAAAAAAGCTCTCTTCCTAGTACAAACATTACAGTGGTTTGGTGAGGGTGGGAATGCACATCTATTGAGAAGATAGGTTGAAGAAATAATAATGCAAGACAAGGAAAGGTACATGAGTGGAAAGACACATTTAATATCTGAACTGAATGCCAAGAACTCAAGATTGTCTTCTTACCATGTCATGCCCACAAATAGTGCCTTCTGCTGCTGGCATAAATTTAGTCTCACATTTCCTTCCAATCCGATGACACCACAGGGCTTTACAGATGTCCTAAAAGGGAAAATAGGTGATTAAATAGTACAAATGATCCATGTATCTATCACAAAACCACTGAAAGTTTTAAAGGAAAAAACACAAAAATTGATATAAATTAAGAGCTGATGTCTTCTTAGTAATAGACACAGGTGTCACAGTGAGAACACAGAAAACCCACATTCTGTACTTTGTTCTATCTCATTTTACACCTGATATTTTATTTATTTGAATTTATTCATCATAATTTTAACAAAATTACATATAGTTTTCTAAATTACAAAGTAAAATATGCTAAATCCAGAAATCTCAGAAAAGCATGAAAAATCAAAGAAAAATGAACATTTTAGACTTTATTCTTCCTGATTCCCCCTTTCACTAACCTCTCCAAGTCTGATTCCTCATTTGAATTAAGGATGATTTGGAAACGTAACAGGTTTGCCAATCTATCTCTACTTCCACTTACTTGCCTACCCATCCATTCATCCACCCATCCATGCATCTACCCACCCCTCCATCCCTTTACCTGCCCCCCCAAGCTGCCCTCCACCTACACATCCAACCTCCCCAAATTCACCATCTCCAAATCTCTGATGACAGCCTGGACTACGGTGGTTATCTTGCTGAGCAGAAAATTCTATAAGTAAATGGAACACAAACTCTGCACTCTTGAGCTCAGTCTTGCCAGATAAGGAGAATGTGCTGTAAATCACTACCTGTAACACATGGGAAGAAGTGTTCCGAGAGAGAAGGACACAGTTCAGGACAAGTACACCAAAAGGAGGAGATGCTTTGCCTGCAGAACTCAGATAAGGAGGCAGAGAAGAAATACACCAACTCTTTCTTTTTTTAAACTGTGAATTAAGAACAATTTTACAGTCTATATCATGTTGCCATATAACACCTACAACTTTGCTATTCTATTCTAGCTGCCTGCCTCCTTGCCCACATGGCAGCACACTTCTCCTTTTGTTTGGAACTTCCTGTGACCTTTTAGTAAAGTTCTGGCCTTCCTCACCCATCAACTTGGCTCTACAAAAGTGTCCCTCAGACAACCCCATGTAAATTTTTTTCACCTCCAATATGTTCACCTCCAACACCACTCTTTGTTTTTGTATAGTTCAGGTCAGTCTTTGTCTGGGGAACTGGCCCTGGTGCTGGATGCAATATGGGGTTAGAGAGTCTGGAGGCCACACTCCTGGGGGCCCCTCTGTTCAGAAGGAACATCAGTGTGGTCCTTTGGTAGAGATCTAGCTCTGCCCTCCACTCCATCACCTGCTGTGTCCAGAGCTCGATTCTGCGTAAACCATCTGGGCTGTCACTGGTGGTGGCCGGGCACCACCTAGTTCTTCTGGATCCTTGCTGGCACCAACTTTCGAGAGGCAGGCATTTGTCAAGTGAAAATGGGAGAGCATTCAATGAAGATGGCATGAGGTGTGTGCAAAGGGAGCTAAAAGGGATCAAGCTCCACTCATAGGGCTGAGAGCCTGGGAAAACACAACCAGATCTGTGTTTTATAGACTCTCCAAATATAATACTGCTTTAACGTTCATATCGTCTTAAGCCCAAATGAAAACTGTTGTTGTATATTGTCAAGTCCATTCTGACTTATAGGGATCCTACTGGACAGAGTAGAACTGCCCAATAAGGTTTCCAAGGAGCTACTGCTGGGCTCAGGCTGTCAACATTTTGGTTAGCAGCCTGAGCTCTTAACCACATGGCCCCTAGGGCTCCTCTTAAAGTCTTAGTGAAGAGCAATCAGCAGGGCTTATGTAGTGATGGAACCTTCCGAAATGTTGGCTGTAGCTTCAGCTGCTCACAATGAATAAGCCAGCCATGCCAAGTGCCATCGAGTCGGATCTCACACTGAATACATGTTTTAAATATGTTTGCACAACTGCCTAGAATTATCTAGACAACTGCTGTGTCATTCTCCTCCCCACCCTCTCAATTTAATGGCTGCATCTACTGAACTCAAAGCATGGTTCTGTATAACAGATAGCATCTCTCTGCTTTGTGCCTTCATTCTATATCTCAATGATTTTAAGGAATGTTTCACACAAAGATTTATATTTCGATGAGTTTAAGAAATACTTTAACCAGTTATTTTCCAGTTTGGATATATGGTGTCAGTCATCTCACAAGGGGTTTTATTTTTAACAATCTATTTTAGAAATTTTGGAATCTGGAGGCACTGTAGTTTAAGTATTTGACGATTAACCAAACAGCCCACAGTTCGAACACACGCAGAGGTTCCATAGGAGAAAGACCCAACAATCTGGTCCTGTAAAGATCACAGCCTAGCAAACTCCGTAAGCCGTTTTTATCCCTTCACATGGGGTTGCTATGAATCACAATAGACTCAATGCCACCGAACTATAAAAGTTTAGTTGTCGTATGCTAAGGCAGAATAATTAGTCAATGTTTAACCGTTTCAGGAGGTAGCATATGACTAGGAACCCACGGTACTGAAGGAAGGGGTCCAAGCTGCCCTGAAGGCTGTGATGAGAAATAGGACCCAGCTGCGCTGAAGACCTTGCTGAAAAACAAGGCTCCAGGAACTGACAGACTACCAGCTGAAATGTTTCAACAAACAGATGCAGCTCCAGAAGGGTTAATGTATCTATGCCAAGATATTTAGAAGACAGCTACCTGGCTAACAGAATGGAAGAGATCCTTATTTATATATATTGCAAAGAAAGTTCATCCAAGCAAATGCAAAAAGTACTGAACAATGGTGTTGATATCACATGCAAGCAAAATTTTGCTGAAAATCATTCAAAAGCAGTTGCAGCAGTACATCAATAGGGAACTGCCAAAAATTCAAGCCAGATTCAGCAGAGGATATAGAACAAGGGATATCATTGCTGATGTCAGATGGATCCTGGCTAACAGCAGAGAATATCAGAAAGTTGTTTGCCTGTATTTTACTGAGTATGCAAAGGCATTTGACTGCAGGGATCATAACAACTGATGGAGGGCACTGGCATTGCAAAGAATAGGGATTCCTGAAACAAATGTGCTCATGAGGAACATGCCCATACAGCAAGAGGCAGATGTTCAAACAGAAGAAGTGGCTACTTGGTGGTTCAAAGTCAGGAAAGGTCTGTGTCAGGGTTGTATCCATGCAACATAATATTCAATCTGTACCCTGTGCAAATAATCTGAGAAGCTGGATTAGATGAAGAGGAATGGGACATCAAGACTGGAGGAATACACATTAAGAACGTGCTTTATGTGGATGATATAACCTTGCCTGCTAAAAGTGAGGAAGACTTGAAGCACTTACTGATGATGATGAAAGACCATAGTCTTTGGTTATGGATTACACTTCAACACCAATAAAACAAAAATTGTCACAACTGAACCAATAAGCCACATCATGATAAATGGATGAAAGACTGAAATTGTCAAGGATTTAATTTTACCTTGATCCACAATCAACACTCATGGAAGCAGCAGTTAGGAAAACAACGTATTTCATTAGGCAAATTTGCTGCAATACAAAGTGCTGGAAAGGAAAGACAGCACTTTGAGGACTAAGGTGCACCTAAGCAATGCCATGGTATTTTCACTCACCTCACAGACATATAAAACCTGGACAGTGAATAAAGAAGACCAAAGGAGAATTGACACCTTTGAATTATCGTGTTGGCAAAGAATATTGAATGTAACATAGACTGCCAAAGGAATAAATAAACCTGTCTTAGAAGAAGTACAACCAGAATACTCCTTAGAAGTAAGGATGGTGACACTTTGTCTTATGTACTTTGGACATATTATTAGGAGGGATCAGTCCCTGGACATTAAACAATATCATTAATACCACACACAAGTAAAATGTTGCCAAAGATCATTTAAAAGTGACCACAACAGGAAACTGTCAGAAATTCCATCCAAATTCAGAAGAGGACATGAAACCAGGATACCATTGCTGATGTCAGGTGGATCTTGGCTGAAAGGAGAGACTATCAGAAAGATGTTTACCTGTGGTTCATTGACAGTGCAAAGGCATTAGACTGTATGGACCATAACAAATTATGGATAACGTTGCAGAGAATGGGGATTCCAGAACATTTGATTGTGCTCACGGGGAATCTGTATGTGGATTAAGAGGCAGTTGTGTGAACAGAACAAGGAAACAGTGCATAGTTTCAAGTTAAGAAAGGTGTGTGTCAGAGTTGTATCCTTTCATCATACCTTTGAAATCTGTATACTTAGCAAAAATATGAGAAGCTAGATGATAGGAAGAAGAACAAGGCATCAGGACTGGAGGAAGAATCATTAACAACCTGTTTATGTAGATGACCCAAGCCAGCTTGCTGGAAGTGAAGAGGATTTAGAACACTTAATAAGATCAAAGACCATAGCTTTCAGTATGGATTGCACCTCAACATAGGAAAGCAAGAATCCTGAAGCCTGGACCGGTAAGCCACATCATGATAATTGGAGCAAGGACTGAAGTTGTCAAGGACTTCATTTTACTTGTGTCTGCAATCAACATTCATGGAGTGGCAGTCAAGAAATCAAAAGACACATTGCATTCGAAAATTTTGCTGCAAGGAGCTCTTGAAAGTGCTGAAAAGTAAAAGATATAACCTTAAACACTAGGATGTGCCTGGTCCAAGCCATGTCATATCACATGCATGCAAAAACTGGACAATAAATAAGGAAGACAGGAGAAGAGTTGAGGTCTTTGAACTGTGGTGCTGGAGGAGAATACTGAATGTACCACAGACTGCCAAAAGAGCACACAGATCTGTTACAGAAGAAGTACTAGTAGAGTGCTCCACGGAAGCAAAGATGGCAAGACTGTGTCTTACATACTTCGGATGTGTTTTCGGGGTTGGGGGTGGGGATCAGTCTACACCATGCTTGGTAAAGTAGAGAGAAAGAGGAATACTCTCACCAAGATGGACTGACACAGTGGCTGCAACAATGGGCTTAAACATTAAAAACCATTGTGGACACGGTGCAAGCGTGGCCGGTGTTTCATTCTGTTGTGCACAGGATCTGTAAGAGTCAGGACCAACTTGACCTAACAAGAACAGTCCCTGGAGAAGGACATCATGCTTGATAAAGCAGAGGGCCAACAAAGGTGAGGAAGACTCTGGATGAGGTGGATGGCCACACTGGCTGTAATAATGGCCTTAAGCATAACAATGGTTGTGTGTAAGTCGGAGGACCAGGCAGTATTTTGTTCTGCTATTCTTAGTGTGCTATGAGTCAGAACTAACTTTAATAGTCACCTAACAATAATAACCAAGCATTTGTTAAAGACACAGCCTTCTAGTGTTTTTGCTTGTATTTTCCTCACTAATCAATTTTCAGGACCTTGAAATATTAACAACTTTCAATGGTTTAATACTGTTATCAGTGGTTTTTATTTTGAGGTATTCATAATGATGTCCTATAGTTACAGTAGTTGTATCATTGACTTTCAGTTCTCTTTGTGGGTCCATTGGTCTCATTAATCAGTATGAGTTACCTGTGTTATGCTTATGATTAATTTGTCCCTGTAAAAATTGGTGATAGAAGGGCAGGAAAATGCTTGGTGTGAGGCGAAATTAACAACAATGCAAAAACTGTAGTCTTAAAAACATTTGAGGTGACAAAAGACCAGGTACCCTATCATGTCAGAATGTGAGATTTAGAATTTAATATTCACTTTTATTCACAGAATGTTGTTAATTTTTAGCTTTTTGCAACATTTTATAAATATAGAAACATGAATTGAAAATACACTAAGGGCAATCAATGGCTTCCAGCTTATCTAAGCCCTCAGATAACTAGATGTTGGGGATGGGCCACCTCATCCCAAAATGTGCAAATCTCCTACTCAGTCCATGTCCTATCTGATGACATTTGTGCACTTCAGCCTCATCCTGAAATCTCCTCAGCCTCTGATTCCTTTTGTCCAGGCAGGAATAAATCATAGAGTTTGAAGAGCCTTGAAATATCAACACATCAAAATATATCTGAGACCTTAATACACCGTGGATGTAAAAAAAAAAAGTAAACGTGTTGCCCTGGAATCACTTCTAACCCATAGTGACTCTATGGGACATAGTAGAACTGCCCCATGAGTTGTGCAGTGGTTAAAGGCTCTGCTGCTAACCAAAAGGTCAGTGGGTAGCTCGAATTCACCAAAAACCCTATGGAGCAATGTTACCCTGTCCTATGGGTCTCTATGAGTCAAAATCGGCTCAATAGCTACAGATTTGGTTCTGGAGTCTTTACAGAAGCTGACTGCCAGGTGTCTTCTCCTGTGGAGTGGCTGGGGGGTTCAAATTGCTGACCTTTTAGTTAGCAGTTGAATGCTTAACCACTGAGCTACCAGGGCTCCTCATGGACAAAATTGTCTGGCATTTAATAGAAAAGTGGTACCCTCTCCTGGATAAAGAAAAACATACTCTGGTGTTGCCAATGATTAGATTATAAGAAAATGAAAAGCAAACCACATTTGAACAACTCAAACCTGATTGCTCCCTATTACTTTGACTGTACTTTTTCTTAACTGCTAGCTTCTGGATATGATGTACAACTATTTCAGGGAATTGTTAGAGGTTGAAGCCATCACACAGTTAATGAAACACCAAGGTCCTCTTGCAGTTATGAGAACAAAGACCCTATTAAATCAGGGCTCTAAAATTGGGGAGTTGGATGTAAGACTTGTGGGGGGCTGAGGGAGTTCTGAAATACAATACCAAAAAATGAAGGTGATCACATTTCTAAGCAATTGTGTGAGCTTACTTTTCACTCTCAAAGATCAGGCCAGCAGGCAATGCTGAGGGAGCAGAGTAGGTCTTTGGTAAAGACACAGTGCTTGGAGTAATTAATATTTAACTGGAGAAGAAAAAGCTAAATTCCCTTTACAGAGTTGACTCTTGTTTTCACCATTGCAGCTAAGAAAAACTGTCTTTAAGGAAGGCTCTCCCTGGCTAAGAGTCCATTGACATTCCCATGAACTCAGAATGCAAGAATTCTGGTAAAAAAGAAACAATTTCAGTAACACTGAATTAGTAAAGTCTAACACCACAGCATAACACCGTAAATAAAAACATTTTCGAACGAGGTGTTGGAAATGTATTAGCAGCATTTCAACACTGTGAATAATGGGTCACAAGGTTCATTTTCCTCAGAACATCTGTATTAGTAGATCCAAAAACACACAAAAAAGACAGAAATTAGAAATAAAGCTAGAAACATGTGTAATCTACTGCAATTTCTGGTTTTCAAGCAGTGAAATGCCAATTTAGAGCCAATTCCAATTATCACTCTACAAGTCATCACTTGGTATATAAAACTACTGCCATGCAAGTATGTGAACTAAGGCACACATTTGTAAATGTGTGTGTACAGCAAATACACTTTCATTTTTCCAATAGAATGATTCACATGCACCTTCATTTTCTACTAGGTTTTCAGACAAAACTGGATGACGTATTTAAAAGAGATCCATTATTTTCTAAAATACCATCATTTCATCTGTCACCCAGCCCTACAAATTTTTACTTAGTGATTCTTATATGCCAATTACTCGTCTAGGCACTCGGTAATGTATTTCCTATTTATTTAGCCTTTGATATTTTCACATCAGAAAACTTCCTGATCTTCACATTTCATTCTAACAAAACTGAATCCTTCTCATAAAGTTTCAATAGACTTCTATTAAAAAAAAAGAGAAGAAGTTTTATAGCTTGAAAGTATCCTGAGATGCTTCGATCCAAATGGTAAGTAAAAGGTCTCTAAGTGCCATACCATGTCCCATTTTAAGATTCCATATGTTAAGAGATTCTGGTCACAGAGATAGGATTAAATTATACATATATATATAAAATTACACCGATGTTTATAAACAGTGCTTATTTCTGTTGATGAACAAGATCACATCTTTTTATCTGATTTTAATAGATACAGTTTTTATTTCAGCAGGTTGCTCTTCCATTGTCTATGAAGAAATAACTGATACTAGACTTAGTTTTCTGCCAAAAACAACTATAAAAAAAGCTCTACAAAAGACATGAAACAGTTGTTTTTAGGTCTTTAACAACAGGCAGCATAGGAATGTGATCCTCATAAGAAAGGAAACACAAAAGGTGAGGATCACATCTGCCCAGTGCTCTGCCTGGAAGTACTTGCCGAGGCTTCCACGCTCTGCAGAGAGCAACAGTCTCACACAGTAAAGGGAACAGAGATCAAGGGTATAAAATGAAACATCAGATAGGACATGCAGAGACGAACTAGACAACAAGAAGCTGCACTGAGTTTGTCCATGTGTGGGGGCCAGTGCATGTCCCCTTGAGGATGTCCTGCAGGTCCTCCTCTGAGGGGTGAGTTGTTCATGCACAGCAAGGAGCTCCATGGTCTAGCAGAAGGTAGCAGCCGTGGGCTGAAAGATGACAGGGGCTAGATGATAGAAGTTACACAGTGATGGGAAACACCAGACTTCTGACCCACATGACGTGCAGTGAGCATCCTGGAAAAACACTAGAGAGTCTAGAAGACCATAGCATGCCTCTGGAAGAAGACTCACAAGAGGGAGCACAGGCTGCACCCTAAAAGGCACACAAATTGAAAGAGATGAACCCTCACAAGGAGTACCGGAGTCCTGGTAGCACAGTGGTTAAGTGTTTGACTGTCAACCAAAAGGTCAGCAGTTCAAATCTCCAGTTGTTCCCTGGAAAATCTATAGGATATTTCTAATCTGTCTTACAGTGTTGCTAAGAGTTAGAACTGACTCACTGACATTTTTTTATAACGAGTTTAACAGGAAGTATTACAAAGCCCAAGAGGATCGAAAGAATCACCAGTCATTTAACTGTGAGAAAAAAATCTTAATGGTTTTTAAAGAAAGGCAAAATAATGTAAACACCCTACGATATATTAAACAAAATATATTTTATTCAGTAATTATGAAAAATGCATACAAACAGAAAAATGTACCCATAATAAAAAACCCACTGCCATTGAGTGGGGTCTGACTTATAGTGACCCTGGAGGTCAGAGTAGAACTGCCCTATAGAGTTCCAAAGGGGTGTCTGGCAGATTTGAATGCTGACCTTTTGGTTAGGAGATGTAGCACTGAAGCCACTACACCACCAGGGTTTCTTGTACCCATAATAGTGATCTACAAACACACCTTATGCAGACCCAGATCTAGAGTTAGCAGATTAAAACTTTGGAAACAACTATTAAAAATATATTCTAGGACAAAGTGGAAAACATAGGCATAATGAGTGAACAAATGGGAAAGTTAAGAAGAGAAAAATTAATTATGAGAAAGAATTGAATGGAAATTCTAGAAATGAAAAATGCAATAAATGAAATGTATTGTTGAATAGTTTGACTGGGTTGTAAAAACAGCAGATTCAAAATAAGAGGCTGGTGAACTGGAAGAAAGATCAACAGAAAAAGTTCAATCTAAAGAAAAAAATGAAAATGACTGATTAAAAAACAAACAAAGTCTGGTGGAGTCAAGATGGTGGACTAAATACACATCTTCCTAATCCCTCTGGAAACCAAGGCCTGAAGTGATGATTAAACAGAGCCTTCTGGAGACCTAGTGAACCCTAGGACACGGCATAGGGCTGTCTATTCAGACTACATACCACTGAGAGGGAAATTTCTCTTTCGCTGACTCCTACCCTTGGTGAGTGCCAGCTCTCATGGACTGAAGGTAACTTGCCATTTTAATTTTTTTTTTCTGTCTTGGCTGGCAGGCGTGGCTGGGGATTGACTGGCAACAGATCTCGGACACACAGCTGATGGGGTTGGTGAGTAGAGTTGCCACATTTTGAGACCCCAGCCTTGGAATTTGTGCACCGTGGTGATTTTGGCTTTTCTTCCTGAATCTCTGCCATTGAATAGGCTATTCTAAGGTGGGTGGGAGAGCTTGTGCAGGACACCATCTTGATTGTCTGGGAGGCTGAGTTATTCATATGGAGGCCTCAGCTGGACCTGATTCCCAGGCTGGGAGACAGACCCTGCCCAGAAAGTGCTTTTCTCACAGAAAGGCAGGCTTTTGCACAGTGGAGCCATGAGATGACAGCAGAGAAGTAGCCTTTCTGTATTTTCAACCAGTTTACAGCATCTGGGGTTGGATATACAGGTGCTTACTTTGCCAGCTCTCACATCATAGGGTCAGCTGATGGCTCCTCAGTGACTCTATAAGTAGAGCTGTGTCTTTGCCACTCAGGAGGTAAAGCCTGCTACTCCAGAGATTCCACTGAGCTGAGTCACTGGAGTACATAGAGGTATCTGGTGATTAGCTTCCTTTTCAGACTGACCTTTATATCCCAATAAGGTAACACTGGAGAAACAAAACAACTTCCAGATGCTCAAAAAGCAACAAACTTGGATAAAAACATTAAGAATTCACCAATGGCTTCAGAAGGTCCAAAAAAGAAAGAACTAAAGAAATTCCCAGATGAAGAAGCCTTTCTAAAACTATTGGAGGATGAATACAAATGGATTATATATAGAGCCCTCCTAGGCCTTATGTAAAATGTAGCAGAGTAAAATGAAAAATTAAGCAAGCTATCTGATCTGATGGAACACCGGTACTCTGAAATCCAACAGATCAATAAAAAAATCAAAGAGATAGAAATTTCAATTCAAAACCAAGAAAACAGAATTGAACAAATGAAAAATAGACTTTCTGACATGGAAGACAGGGCTACTGACTCCAGCACCTACAATAAGAAATCAGAAAAAAGAAACAAAAGAAAAGAAGAAGCATTAAGAAGCATGTGGGACTTTATTCAGAGGAACAATCTAAGATTAATAGGAGTTCCTGAACACGGCAGGACACCTGAGAACACAGAGAGTATTATTCCTGTGATGCTGACAGAAAACTTTCCAGAATTATGAAAGAAGAGAATCTAGATATCCAAGATGCATATATAACACCACTCAATATAGATCTCAAAAGAAAGACTTCAAGACGTATTATAATCAAGCTTAACAAAATGAAACACAAGCAGAAACTCTTAAAGGCAGTGAGACTCAAAGCAAAGCTAACATTCAGAGGGAAATCCTATAGGCTTTCGTCAGATTTCTCAGCAAAAACCATGCTGGCACAGAGACAATGGGATGACACATTCAAACCCTTGAAGGAGAAGAACTTCCCACCAAGAATTATTTATCCTGCAAAACTATCTTTCAAATATGAAAATGAAATTAAAACATTTGGAAAGAAACAGAAACTCAAAGACTTTGTAAAATCCAAACCAAAGCTACAAGAAATACTGAAAGAAGCTCTTCACTTAGAAGAATAAAACCATTAACTTTATATTTTAGGAGGAAATACAGGATGCATCATCCAGAAAGCTACTCTTAGAGAGGGCTCCAAACTTAATCAAAGCTGTAATATTAAAAGAAGTCATCCAGTGATCATACTATGAAAAACATGACGTCATCATATCAAAAAGAGGGATGTGCTACAGTCATTATAGTCCTTCCAGATGGAGAGGAAGTTAATAAGACTTGCAGTAGTTAAAGTTGGGTTTAAACATAGATTATTAAGGGGATCACAGGGGCAGCTGCAAAGTATAACAAAGATGCAACGTATGTAATACAGGAGTCTCAACCACAAAACCAACCCTGAAAAAGGTGAAAAATCAACTCATAAAGAAGAATGTCCCAGGACAGATAAATAAGAACAACAGAGAAAACATCAACACAACAAGAAACGTATCACAATGGCAGCACTAAACATGTACTATCAATAATTACATTAAATGTAAATGGACTGAAGGCTCCAGTAAAGAGACAATGAGTGATACCTTGGATTGAAAGACACAACCTGTCCATATGTTGCTTACAAGAAATTCACCTTAGACTTAAAGAGATGGACAAACTGAAAATTAAAGGATGGAAGAATACATACCAAGCTAACAATACATGAAGAAGAGCAGGTTTGGCAATACTATTCTCAGATAAAATAGATTCTAATGTAAAATCCACCATCGTGGACAAGAATGGTCACTATTTATTGCTGAAAGGTTCAATACACAAGCAGGACTTAACAATGTTAAATATTTATGCACCCAATACCAGAGCATCTAAATACATTGAAGAAACCCTGACTACATTAAAAAACGAGATAGGTCACTCCACAGCAACAGTGGGAGACTTGAACACTCCACTCTCAATATTGGACAGACAGTCTTGAAAAAAGGTCAATAAACGCAAAAGATCTTATTGCCACAATTAACCAACTAGACCTCATCGACATATACAGAACTTTCTATCCATTAGCAGACAACTACACATTCTTCTCCAATGCACACGGAACATTCTCCAGAATAGACCATGTGTTAGGACATAGAGCAATTCTCAACAAAATCTATACCACTGAATTACTGCAAAGCATCTTCTCAGACCACAAAGCCATAAAAGTCAAAATCAATAACAGAAAGAACATAGAAAGTGGAACTCATGGAAACTGAACAACATGTTGCTCAAAAAGCCATGAGTTATAGAAGAAATCAAGCATGAAATAAAGCAATTCATGGATTCCAATGAGAATTAAAACATTTCTTACCAGAATCTACAGGTACAGCCAAAGCAGTGCTCAGAGGTCAATTTATCTTTATAAATGCACACATCCATAAGTAGAAAGAAACCAAACCAAAAAACTTACCCTACCGCTTAAACAAGTAGAGAGACAACAAAGGGGGAACCCCTCAGGCACCAGAAGAAAACAGATCATAAAGATTAGAACAAAACTTAATGAATTAGAGAATAGAAGAACAATTGAAAAAATTTAAAAAATCAAAAGCTGTTTTTTTGAAAAGAGCAACAAAATTGAAAAACCATTGGTTGCATTTACTAAAGCAAAACAGGAAAGGAAATAACCCAAATAAGAAATGAGAGGGGAGTTGTCACAACAAATCTAACAGAAATAAAAAATATGATAACAGAATACTATGAAAGACTGTACTCTAACAAATTAGAAAACCTAGAGGAAATGGACAAATTCCTAGATTCATATCACCTACCAAAATTATCACAAGGTGAAGCAGAAAAACTTAATAAATACATCATAAATGAAGAAACAGTCATCAAAAAACTACCAACCAAAAAAAGCCAGATGGCTTCACTGCAGAATTCTACCAAGGTTTTAGAGAAGAGTTATCTCCAATACTACTGAGACTATTTCACAGCATAGAAAGGGATGGAATACTCCCAAATTCATTCTATGAGGCATAACCCTGATATCAAAGCCAGGGAAAGACCCATCAGAAAAGGAGACCTACAGACCAACATCACTCGTGAATCTAGGTGCAAAAATCTTCAGCAAAATTCTTGCCAATAGAATACAACAATGTATAAAAAAAATAATTCATCATGAACAAGTTGGATTCATATCAGGAATGTAAGGCTGGTTCAACATCAGAAAAACAATTATTGGGATCAATGGGATCAACCACATAAATAACACAAAAGACAAGAATCACTTGATTTTGTCTATTGATGCAGAAAAGGCATTTGACAAAGTCCAACACTTATTCATGCTAAAAACTCTCAGCAAAATAGGAATAGACAGCAAATTCCTCAGTGCAATAAGGGCCATTTATACAAAGCCAACTGCCTACATCATCCTGAATGGAGAGAGACTGAAACAATTTTTCCTTAGAACAGGAACTAGACAAGGATGCCCGCTCTCACCTCTCCTATTCAACATTGTACTAGAAGTTCTAGCCAGAACAATTAGACAAGACCAAGAAATAAAGGGCATCTGCATCAACAAAGAGGAAGCAAAAATGTCACTATTTGCAGATGACATGACTGTATACACAGAGAATCCTAAAAATTCAAACTAATAGAAGAGTTCAGCAAAGTCTCAGGATACAAGATAAACATAAATAAATCAGTAGGATTCCTTTATACTAACAATGAGATTATTAAAGAAGAAATCACCAAATCAATACCATTTTCTATAGCCCCCAAGAAGATAAAATACCTACGAATAAATCTAACCAGAGAAATAACAGACTTTTACGAAGAGAACTACAAAATCTTACTACAAGAAACTGAGAGAGACTTACATAAATGGAGAAACCTACTCTGCTCATGGATAAGAAGACTTAACATTGTGAAAATATTTATTTTACCCAAAGCAATCTACTTATATAATGCAATTCCAATACAAATTCCTGTGACATTTTTTAAGGAGATGGAGAAACAAATCACCAATTTTGCTTGGAAAGGGAAGAAGCCCCAGATAAGTAAACCACTGCTAGAAAAGAAGATCACACTGGGAGGCCTCTCACTACCTGACTTTAGAACTTATTACACTGCTACAGTTGTCAAAACAGCCTGGTACCAGTACAAAAAGAGACAGATAGATCAATGGAACAGAGTTGAGACCCCAGAGATGATACCATCTTCCTATGAGTAACTGATATTCGATAAAGGCCCTAAGACATTAAACTGGGGTAAAAACAATCGCTTCAACAAATGATGCTGGCAAAATGGGACATTTATCTACAATAAACTGAAACAAGATCCATATCTCACACCTTATACAAAAACCAACTCAAACTGGATAAAAGACCTAAATATTAAATATAAAACTATAAAGCTCATTGAAGAAAAAAATAGGATCAACAATGGAAGTTTTAATACACAACATAGACAGACTTCAAAATGTGACAAACAAAGCACACTCAGTAGAAAAGAAAATAGACAAATGTGAACTACTAAGAATCACTTTTGCTCATCCAAAGACTTCATCAAAAGAATTAAAAAGATCACCTACAGAATGGGAAAAAATATTTGGCTACTATATGTCAGACAGGTGCCTGATCTCCACAATCTATAAGGTACTACAAAATATCAATAAGAAAAAGATAAATCATCCAATTAAGCAATGGGCAAAGGAGAGGGACAGACACTTCTCTAAAGAGGAGATCCAGGCAGCCAAAAACACATGCAGACATGCTCACAATCATTAGCTACTAAAGAAATTCAAATCAAAACGACAACCAGATACCATATCATACCAACAGAGTTGTCCATGATCCAAAAAATGCAAACAACAAATGCTGGAGAGGCTGTGGAGAAACTGGAACCCTCCTACACTGTGGGTGGAATTGCAAAATGGTGTAACCTCTTTGGAAAGCAATCTGGACCTTCCTTAAAAGGATGGAAATAGATATACCGTTTGATCCAGTAATTTCACTGCTTGGAATACATCCTACAGAATCAAGGACATTCACACCAACTGATACATGCACAGGAATGTTCATCACAGCACAGTCCACAATAGCAAAAAGATGGTCTCAACTCAGATGCCCAACAACAGAGGAATGGATAGGCAAACTATGGTAGATGTACTCAATGGAACACTATACAATGATAAAGAACAATGATGATTTTAGGAAACATCTTATAACGTGGTTTCAATTGGAGGACATTATACTGAGTGAAAGTAGTCAGCAACAAAAGGACAAATATTGTATGAGACCCCTCTGATAAGAACTTAAAAACAGGCTCATGAGTAGAAGAAAAGACTCTTAGACGGCCGCAAGGATGGGGTAGGAGGGCGGGGGAAGGTGGGGTATAGATTAGATAGCTGATAGAAATTTGGTTGGGTGAAATTGGTGACAGCACACATTAGAAAGAAGATCAATGTTAACTGTACTTCAACATAACATGATTACTCCTCCCGTCTTAACCCAACATTGCAAGGACACAGTAGCTGGGGCCGGGGGCTGAGGACCATACTCTCAGAGGTAATCGAAGCCAATTGGCACAACCAGCATTTTGCTAAGAGAGTCTTCTGCACCCCGCATTGGTGAGTGGTGTCTGGGGTCTTAAAAGCTGCTAAGTTGCCATCTGAGATACAACCAATTGTCCCAACTCAACAAGAACAGATGATCACCAATGACCAAAATGACATAGGGTAAAGAGAACCTAGAAGACAGAGAGACTCTTGTGAGTGGGGGACTTCACCAACATGCTACCGGAAGAACCAGCTGGGACCCGGCCACCACGAGTGACTGCTCTATGGGGCTCACAAAATTGAGTTTCACTGGCAACACAGGAATAAAAAGGGGTGTACCCTGACATCTCCATTAAAAGACTGCAACTGATGGTCCAGAGGCTTCGGGGTTCCCCTAGGAGCATGGCCCCTGCCCTGATGCTGCCCCCGTCTATAAATCATAATGAGGGTTAACTCTTTGGATGAGAATGGAGTGGCCTTGGAGACACAGGGTGACCATATTGTGTGTGCACTTTATGGTTCTATACATCTCTAGGATGTTATCCTGCTGACCTCTTACTGGAGGCCAGGGAGACGGTGGAGAGGAGGGGATAGGAGATTGTTAGAAAGATATGACAGGTATAGAATGGAGTGGAAGAGTGTGCTGTCACCAGGCAGGGAGAGCAGTGGGAGCTGCACATAGGTGGGCACACAAATTTATATGGGTATGTACATTTTCACTCAATCATAAAAAAAAAAAAATCAGTGGAAAACTTCAAAAAATAACAATAAATGGGGAAACAAACAAAGCCTTGGTGGCCTGTGGATGTAATAGCAAGCAACATAACAGATGAATAACTGGAATTCTAGAAGGAAAGAAGATGCAGCAGAAAGGGTATTTGAAGAAATAATGGCTACATTTACCCAAATTAAAAATGAAACAACACTGACTTTGCTATGGATTGAACCGTGTCTCCAAAAGTATATATTTTAAATCCTAACCTGTATGCCTGTGGTTCTAATTCTATTTGAGAATGGATTGTCTTTGCTATGTTACTGAGGCAGGATTAGTGCAAGGTGTATTTCGAGTCAATCTCTCTCTCATTTTTTCATTTTATATGACAGTTTATGGAACAAAATAGCTGACTAATCTTTAGATGAAGGGTCAGCCTCAGGGGTGACTTAATTACTGAGCTAAAATGGTGTTCAAGTGCCACACTCCAGTCACTGCTAAGCCTGTGAGTCTGGTCTTTTTCGTGCATTAGAATTTTCTTCTACGTTTTTTTCCGTAGCTCTGTCTGGGATTCCTACCGCGATCCCTGTCAGAACAGTCAGTGGTGGTAGCTAGGCAGTAGCCAGTTATGCAGCAGGCTGTGATACATGTGGTCCTGCAGCCCTTTGGCCTGATCTTTTTTTTTTTTTTAAATGGTACTTTTATGAAATGTTACAAAACAAACTAGTTTCTCTTTAAACAGCTAGTATACATATTGTCCTATGATGTTGGTTAACAATTCCGCAACATATCAACCCTCTCTCATCTTCAACTTGGGCTCCCTGTTACTAGCTTTCCTGTCCCCTCCTGCCTTTTAGTCCATGCCCCGGGCTTGTGGGTCCCTTTTAATATGTAGATGACACAGTCTTGCTTGCTGAAAATGAAGAGGATTTGAAGCACATACTGATGAAAATCAAAGACCACATCTTTGAGTGTGGATTACGCTTCAACAGAAAGAAAACAAAAATCCTCACAACTGGACTAATGAACAACATTATGATAAACAGAGAAAAGAACTGATGTTGTCCTGGATTTTACCTTACTGGGAACCACAGTCATCACCCATGGAAGCAGCAGTCAACCATCAAAATGCACTGCACTGGGCAAATCAGTTGCAAGAAATCTCTTTAATGGATTAAAACACAAAACGTTACCTTGAGGATTAAGGTGTGCCTTGAGGACACTAAGTACCTCATACGCATGCAAGGGCTGGACAGTGAATAAGGAAGACTGAACAAGAAGTATAGCCTTTGAACTGTGGTGTTGGCAAAGACTACTGAACACACCATAGACTGCCAAGAGAGTGAACAAATCTGTCTTGGAAGGAGTACAACCAGAACGCTCATTAGAAGCAAGGATGGTGAGACTTTGGACATGTCAGGAGTGACAACGTCTGCTTGGTAAAATAGATGGTCAGCGAAAAAAGGATGACCCTCAATGAGATGGACTGACACAGTGACGCAACAATGGGCTCAAGTATAGGATGTGAGGATGGCGAGGTGCAGGGCAGGGTTCCCTTCTGTTGTGCACAGGGTCGCTATGAGTCAGAACTCACTCAACTTACTCGACGGCACCTAATAACAATACGACAACAATCTTTGGCTGAAGGGTGAACCTCAGAAGTGGTGAACTTCACGACTGAGCTAAAAAGGTGTCTGGGGACCATACTGCGGTTTCTCCAGTCTCTGTCAGGCCACTAAGTCTGATCTTTCTGTGGTCACTTAAGATGTTTTTTCTACATTGTTTTTCAGCTCTGTTTAGGACCCTGTCACTGGTGATCCCTTCAGAATAATCAGTGTTCCTATCCAGGCATCATCTAGTTGTACTGGACTCAGTCTAGTGTAGGCCGTGGTAGCTGTGGTCCCTTAGTCCCTTACACTAATCTTTCCTTTGTCTTTAGTTTTCTTCATTCTCCTTTGTTTGTGAAGAAATGACACCATGGAGTATCTCAGTTGGCTGCTCACAGAGTTTTAAGACCCCAGATGCTACGCACCGAAGCAGAATGTAGAATATTTTCTTTACAAGCTGTTATGCCATTTGAGCTAGATGTTTCCCAAAGACTAATCTTTTCCTTGTGTCTTTGGTTTTCTTCATTTTCCCTGGCCTCTGATGGGGTGAGATCAGTGGAATATCTTAGATAGCTGCTCACAAGCTTTTAAGACCTGAGACACTCACTACTCACCTAACCAGAGCGCAGAGTATTTTCTTTGTAAACTATGTTATGTCCGTTGAGCTAGATGTTCCCAAAGACCACAGTCCCCACAGCTCTCAGCCTTTGGTCCCTCAGCAAGTGTGTGCATTTTCTACAATGACTTTGCCTTGTATAAGCTGTGCTTTCCCAGTATTTTGTACTGTCATATCCTTCACCAAAGCTACCATTTGAGCCAAGTGCCAAGTGCCGTCGAGTCGGTACCGCTTAGCTATTGTTTATTTAGCGTTTTTCCAACCCCACTCCACACCTCTCCTATAGTCATCATTGATTGTTTCCTTTTTGTGTAAACCTTTGCATGAGTTTTTGTAGTAGTGTTATCAGAAGTATTTGTCCCTTTGTGACTGACTTATTTCACTCAGCATAATGGTCTCCAGATTTATCCATGTTTTAAGATATGTCACAGAGTCACCATTTTTCTCTATCATTGCATAATAGTCCACTGTGTGTATGTATTGTAGTGTGTTTGTCCATTCATCAGCTGATGGACATCTAGGTTATTTCCATCTTTTTGCTATTGTGAACAATGCTGTAATGAACATCAGGGTGCATGTCTACTTGTATGGTGGCTCTTATTTCTCTAGGATATATTCTTAGGAGTAGGATTGCTGGATCATATGGTATTTCTATTACAAGCTTTCTAAGAAAGCACAATATTGTTTTCCAAAATGGTCTTATCATTTTGCATTCACACCAATAGTGCATAACAGTTACAGTCTTCCTGCAGCCTCTCCAACATTTGTTATTTCCTGGGGTAAGATGGTATTTCGTGGTTTTGATTTGCATTTCTCTAGTGGCTAGTGATTGTGAGCATTTCCTCATGTATCTTCTAGTCCATTGAATGCCTTCTTTGGTGCAGTATCCATTCATTTATCCTGCACATTTTTAAATCTGATCACTTGACATTTTGTTGTAGAGATGTTGGATTTTCCTGTAAATCTAAGAGATAAGACCTTTGTTGGATTTGTAATAGCCAGTTTTTTTCTAAGATGTACGTTCTCATTTTACTTTTGAACTGTTTTGCTGAGGATCCTGATAATCTAGCTTATCTTCTGGAATGTTGTTAGTTACGGTTTGTATGCTGTTAATTCTATGCATTATGGGCTCTAGCACTAACTTGATTTTTATTCTATGATCTTTACAGTTTTTGAACTGTTTAGAGCTTTGATGTCTTTTGAGTTAGATGTATGGATCCTGCTTCATTTATCTGCAGATAAGACATCCAGTTTTGCCAACACAATTTGTTAAAAAGACTGTTTTTCCCCACTTGTGATGGACTTTGGACCCTTGCTGAAAATGAGAAGACATAGGTAGGTGGATTTACATCTGAATTCTTGATTCTGTTCCATTAGTCAATGTATCTGTTGTTGCACCAGTGCCAGGCAGTTTTGACTTCTGTAGCTGAGATTAGATAGTATGAGTGCATCTTCTTTATTCTTCTTCAATAGTCTTTATTCTGCTTTACTTACCCAAGGCCTATTCCCTTTCTATTTAAAGTTCCATCTCTTCAAAAAGTGTTGTTGGATTTGAAACAGGACTGCATTTATTTGTAGAATGTATGAGTAGAAATGTCATTTTCACAATGTTGAGCCTACCTATCCACGAGAATTGTATTTTTTTCCATTTATGTAGCTCTCTTTTGATTCCAGGCAGTAGTGTTTTGTAGTTTTCTTTGTATGCTATGTATTCTATACATCCCTGGTTAGATTTATTTCCAAGTATTTTATTTTTAGGTACTATTAGGAATGATACTGTTTTTCTGATTTCCTTTTCACCATTCCCTTTATTGGTGGCTAGGAATCCAACTAACTGGTTTTTGAATGCTTACCTTGTAACTTGCTCATCTGCTAAATCCTTAGTTACAGTAGTTTTCTTATGACTTTTGTGTTTTCTATGTATAGTATCTTATCATATGATACTACGATATGATAGGGACAGTTTTACTTCTTCATTATCAATCTGCATGGCCTTTATTTCTTTTTCCTCCTTCATTGCTACAGCTAGAATTTCCAACACAACATTGAATAGAAGTATGGTAAAGGGAGTCCTTGGCTTGTTCCTGTTCTCAGTGGAATGTTTTCAGCTTCTGGCCGTTAAGAATGATTTTGGTGGTTCATTTTGTATAGCCAAAAGCCAAGTGCCGTCGAGTCATTTTGTATAGATACACTTTATTATGTTGAGGAATTCCCCTTCTATATCTATTTTACTGAGAGTTTTTATCACAAATGGGTATTAGACATTATAAAATGCCTTCTACATCGGTTGAAATGATCACGTCATTCTTTTATTTATGTGTTGGATTACATTAAATACATTTTTAATGAAGCATCATTATATACCTAGTATTAATCCTACTTGATCATGGTGTATTTTTGTTTGTTTGATATGACACTGAATTCTATAGGCTAGAATTTTTGTGTCTATGAGGTCTGACAAGTCTGCTAACTTAATTGTTTGAAGTGCTATGTACCTCATTGCTGAGTATCACTATGGTCATCTTTGAAGTACTCCCCTTAGGAAGTTATGCACTGATGCCAGTACCTAGTTCACTGTTTGAAGCAATTTTGGAACTCTTTCTTGAATGGCCATTGCACATGGTAACACAGTGGCAAGTTCATAAACTTAATGGTATAGTTGTCTTTGAGGGAGTTTTTAGCCAGTAAACAAATACCTGTATTGGAACATTTTTCCTACTCACCTGATCTGGCCCCCAATGACATTTCTTTACTCAGTGATAAAGGACATATTGAAAGGAAGACACTTTGATGACATTCAAGACATCAAGGGTTATATGATGACAGCTCTGATGGCTATTCTGGAAAAAGAGTTCCAAAATTGCTTTGAAGGGTAGCATAGGCTCTAATGTCAGTGCATAGTTTCACAAGCAGAGTACTTCCAAGGTGACCATGGTGGTATTTAGCAATGAGGTGTGTAGCACTTTTTTAAAGATGAGTTTGTGAATTTAATTGTCAGATCTCATATATTCATGAGAGACATTGGTCTGTAATTTCCTTTTTTGTGGTGTCTTAGGCTGGTTTTGCTACCAGGGTTATGCTTGCTTCAGAGGATGGATTTGGAAGTGTTGCTTCTTTTTCTATATTCTGTTACAGTTTGAACAGTACTGGTGTAAGGTCTTTGCTGAACGTCAGGTAGAATTTTCCAGTGAAGCCATCTGGGCCAGGGATTTTTGGGGGAATGGAAGAAGTGGAGTTCTGTTTATTACCTTTTTAATCTCTTCTCTTGTTATGAGTCTGTATGGATTTTCAATATTATTTTTTGTTAGTTTTGGTAGGTAGTGTTTTTCTAGAAATTTGTCTATTTCTTTTGGGTTTTCAAATTTGTTGGAGTATAGTTTTTCATAGTACTCTTATTTCAGTTGGATCTGTTGTATTGTCCCTCATTTCATTTCTTATTTGTATTATTTGCATTGTCTCCTGTTTTTCTTTAGTTAATTTGAGCAATGGTTTGTCAAGCCTTTCAAAAAAGCAACTTTCGGTTTTGATGATTATGCCTATTGTTTATCTATTCTCATTTTTTTGTATGTCTTTTTTTCCTTTCTTCTGGCAGCTGTAGGCTTTCTGTGCCGTCTTTCTTTTTGTTTGAGTTGTATAGTTAATGTTTTGACTTTTGTCTCTTTTCTTTTTTAATCTGTGTATGTATTGCTATAAATTGACCTCTGAGCACTACTTCTGCTGTGTCTAGATGTTTGGGTATGTTGTGTTTTTTTTAGTCCATCTTTGATTTCTTCTATCACACAGTGGTTTTTAAGCATGGTGTTATTCAATTTCTATGTAAATGATTTTTTTTTCTGGCTCTTCTTGTTATTAATTTCTACTTTGATGGCATTGTAATCAGAGAAGATATCTTGTGTTGTTTCAATGTATTGGATTTATCTGAGGGTTGCTTTGTAGTTTAAGCTATGGTCTTTCTAGAGAATGTTCCACGTGCATTGGAAAAGAACGCGTACTTCGAACCTTTAGGTGGAGCGTTTTATATGTGTCAAGAAGTCAAGCTGACTGATCATCATGTCATTTAGTTCTTCTGTATCCTTGTTAAGTTTCCTTCTAGATATTTTGTCCTTTACTGAGAATGGTGTGTTGAAGTCTCTTACTATTATTGTGGAACTGTCAGTTTCTCTTATCAGTGCTATTAGAGTTTGTTTTATGTACTCTGGAGACTAGTGTTTGGGTCTAAAGATATTTATTATGGTTGTGTTTTCATATGATTAATCATTACATAACAATACCCTTTGCCTTCTGTGATGAATGAAAGCCTATTTTATTTGAGATTCATATTGCCACTCCTGTTCTTTTCTTGGTGGGTATTTACTTGATATGTATTTTTTTCCATCCTTTGATTTTTTAACAAATTTATGTCTTTGTTTCTAAGATATGTCTTTTGTAGGCAGCATATGAGGTCAGACAGTTAAGAACTCATCCTAGAAAAAGTGCTACGTACCTCATTGCTGAATATCACTATGGTCACCCTTGAAGCACTCCTCCTAGGAATCTGTGCACCAGTGCCAACACTTAATCCACCCTTCAAAGCAATATTGGAACTCTTTTTCAACAGCCATCAGAGCTGTTGTTGTATTACCTTTGATGTCCTGAATGTCATCAAAATGTCTTCTCTCTGTATCCAACAGAGAGAAAATGTGCTCTAACAGAGCTTGAACCCTAAATTTGGATTTTCATCTTCCAACAAAATTCTACAGTCTGAAATTGATCAAACATACAATCAAGATGAATTGATAATGACTGGTGATTGGAATACAAAAACTGGAAACAAAGAAGAATCTGTAGTTGGAGAAGATGGTCTTGGTGATAGCAATGACATCAGAAATAAAATCACAGAATTTTGTAAGACCAATGACTTCTTCATTGCAGATACCTTTTTTTCAGCAACCTTAATAGCCTGGAGCCCTACTTCTAAAAAACTTGGCCAGTGAAAACCATATAAATTGCAATGGCACATTGTCTGATATAATGCCAGAAGATGAGTCCCTCAGGTTGGAATGCACTCAAAATATGACTGTGGAAGAGCTGCCTCTTCAAAATGGAACTTAATTTAATAGAATAGATGGAATAAAGCTTTCATGATCTTTATATGCAGATATGTTATGAATCAAAATGAGAAGAAACAGCTGCAGACATCCATTCATAGTCAGAACATGAAATCTACTAAGCGTGAATGTAGGAAAATTGGAAGTTGTCAAAATGAAATGGAACACACAAAGACTTATATCCTAGGCATTAGTGAGTTGAGATGGAATGAAACTGGTCATTTTTGAATCAGAAAATCAGATGATCTAATATGGCTAGAATTAAAAATTTAAGAGAAATGGCATCATATTCATTGTAAAAAAGTGTATCTCAAGATTTATTCTGAAGTACAAGGTGATCAGTGATAAGTTAATATCCATATGCCTACAAGGAAAAGCAAGCAAGATGACTATTATTCAAATTACTAATGCTAAAGATGAAGAAACGGAAAATTTTTACCCAAATCTGCAGTCTGAAGTTGATCAACCATACAATCAACATGTATTGATAATTACTGGTGATTGGAATGTGAAAGACGGAAACAATGAAGAAGGACCTATAATTGGAAATGTGGCCTGCGTGATAAAAAAGAAACTAGAGATTGCTTGACAGAATTTTGCAAGGCTGAGGACTTCTTCATTGCAAATACCTTTTTTCAACAACATCAACAGCAATATGAACTGGAGAGCATCAACAAATGGATGCAATTCAGGAAGAGGTCACTCACCTATGCCAAGACATCTGGAAGACAGCTATCTGGCCAACCAAATGGAAGAGATCCATTTTTTTTTTTTTTTGTCCACTCAAAGAAAGGTAGTCCAACAGAGTAAGAAAACTGTCAAACGATTATCAAATGGAAGTAAAATTTTGCTCAACATCAGTCAAAAGCAGCTGCACTGGTACATTGATAGTGAACTGCGAGAAATTCACGCTGGATTCAGAACAGTACATTAAATGAGAAATATCATTGCTGATGTGAGATGAATCTTGGCTGAAAACAGAGAATGCCACAGTGTTTTGTTGACTACGGAAAAGTATTCCACTATGTGGGTCATAACAAAATTATTGATAACATTGTGACAAGTGGGAATGCCGTAACGCTTAATTCTGTTCACACAGAATCTGGACGTTGAGCAAGAAGCAATCATCAGAACAGAACAAGAAGATCCTTCACGGTTTAAAATCAGGAAAAGTGAGCATCTGGGTTATATCCTTTCACAATATTTATTCAATCTGTTTGCTAATCAAATAATCTGAGAAGCTGGACTATACGGAGAAGAACAGCCCATCAGGTTTGGAGGAAGATTCATTAACCACCTGTTTTATGCAGATGACATAACTTTGCTTGCTGAAGGTGAGGAAAATTTGAAGAATTTGCTGATGAAGATTATGGATTATAACATTCAGCGTGGATTATACACCAACATAAAACAAAAATCCTCATAACTGATCAATAAGCAATATCATGATAAAAGGAGAAAAGATTGAAGTTGTCAAAGATTTCATTTTACTTGGCTCCACTATCAACATCTACGGAAGCATCAGTTAAGAAATCAAACAATGCACTGAACCAGGCAAATCTTCTGCTAACTATTGCTTTAAAGTGTTAAAAAGCAAAGATGCTTGAAAGATCTCTTTAAAGTGTTAAAAAGCAACTTGAAGGACTAAGGTGTGCCTGACCCAAGCCATGGAACTTTCAACTGCCTCATACGCACGTTAAAGCTGGATGACAGTGAACAAGGAAAATCAAAGAATTGGTGTTTTTAAATTATGAGGTTAGTGAAGAATGCAACTGTGAACGCCAGAAGAGCAAAGAAACACACTTTGGAAGAAGTACAGCCAGAATGTTCGTTAGGCTCGGAGGCGGTGATACTCTGTCTCATGTCTTTTGGACATGTTGTCAGGAGGGAGCAAGCCCTGGAGAAGAACAGCCTGCTTGGTAAAGCAGAGGGCGAGGGAAAGAATGGACGACCCTCAGTGAGAAGGACTGTGTCAGGGGCTGCGACAATGAGCTCAAACACAACAAGGGTTGTGGTGAGGGTGCACCTAACAACAACACCATGTCTGCCATAAAGAAGCCCTGAGGACACTCTGGGGAAGTGACTGACTGCTCACTGAAAACCTGGCAGTTGGGACACGTCACCAGCTCAGCAGCAGAAACGTTTTGATAGTCTACTTCCACGCAAATGACAGCCTATGAAGCCCGTTATACGGTAATTCTACTCTGTCGTGCGTGCTCCATTTGAGTCAGAGTCGGAAAGTTTCATTCATTTATATTTAATGTATGCATTGATAGGATGTGTTTTAGTCTAGCACTTTGCTATTACTTTTCTATTATTCTCATTTCTTCTTGGCTTCCTTGTTTAGGTACTTGGAAGCCCCAGTTGCATGGTGGTTGAGTGCTATGTCTGCTAACCAGAAGATTGGTGTTTCAAATCTGCCAGGCACTCCTTGGAAACTCTATGGGGCAGTTCTAACCTGTCCTATAGGGTAACTATGAGTTGGAATCAAGTGTATGGCACTAGGATTTTTTTTGGCTTAGCCAGCCAAGCCAAGTGCTGTTGAGTGGGATCTGCCTTGTATTCTGTCTTAGTTATCTGATGCTGCTATAACAAATAGATAAGTGTGTGAGTTTACTAAACCACAATTTATGCCTTCATAGTTTAGAAGGCTAGAATTGACACTAGAACATTAGCTCTAGAGGAAAGCTTTCTCTCTCTTCAAGCCCTGAAGAAAGGCCTGTGTCTCCCCAGCTTCTGTTTCCTGATTCTGTGGCAATTTCCAGTAGTATGGCTTTTCTCTTTCCTCATCTCTATTTGAATGCTGGTTTAATATCTTTTATATACTAAAAGAAACTGACTCAAGACACTCTCCACTGACCCTGCCTCATTAACATAATAAAGACAACCCAATCAGTTCCCAGGTGTGTTTCTAAGGACAGGTACCAAAAAATCCCAGATCCACTGCTGTCAAGTTGATTCTAACTCAGAGCAACCCTGTGTGACAGAGAATAACTGCTCCATAGAGTTTCCAAGAAGTGCCTGGTGGATTTGAACTGCCAACCTTCTGGTTAGCTGTAGTAGCACTTAATCACTATGCCACCAGGGTTTCCAGGACATGTGAAGAGGTTAGGATTCACAGCATATATTGTGGTAGATACAATTCAATCCACAACACTTTCTTTAGGGTCACACCACTTCTTTTTAAAAATTCTAATTCTTGCCTCTATTTTCTCTCTTAGTTATTACTTCCTTGTGTTAATTTTTAGTGGTTTATCTAGAGATCATAGCATGCATCTTTAATTTATATTCTACTTAGAATTAATATTGTGCCATGTAATATACAACACAAGGTCATTACAACAAATAAGTCTTGTATCCTTGACCCATTCTTTGTACCATCATTGTTACATATTTTATTTCCATACATAAGCCACGTGATATAATCTTGTAATCTTTAAAAAAATAGTTCCTTTTAAATAAAATAAAAAATAAGAATGTACTTAAATTTGCCCACATATTTACCAATGAAACAGCTTTTCAATCTTGAGCTTAGATCTGAGTTCCAAACGATTGTCATTTTCCTAGATCCTAAAGGAATTCTATGCTGACCACAAAGTAATTTAGGTTTCATTTATCTGAAAATATCACTAACTCACATTCACTTTTTTAAAGTTATTTTTGCAGGAGATAGAATTTTGGTAGAATTCTGAGTTTTGTTTTTCTGTGGTGGCCCAATTATTTTCTGCTTTGAATTTTTTGTTGACAGCACGTTGTTTCATGAATGGAAGCATTCTAAATCACTAAATGTGTCTGAATTTTTGGTAGTTGTTACAGATCTAACCACTGCATCCCAGGTACCTGCTTAGTCCTATAAGCCCATCCTGAGGGTTTACTGGTACCTATGAAGTACCTCTAATTATACCCTAAAGTCCTCACTAGAGTCCATTGGGACATGTGTGTAGCCAATACAAATTTCCAAATTTATATTTTTCCAGGCCATACAGTGTGTACTGCTGGGTTACAAAATATAATTTATAAGGTTACAAGATATAATTTCACTTTCTTCAGGATACAGTGATTTCTGACTTAAAAAAAAATCATTTTGCTCATCCCCTTATATGAAATGTATTGTTATTTTTTAAGATTTCTTGCTTATTTTGTGCTTTCAACAGTATGTTTCTGACGAATTTAGGCATTTCTACCCAAGTGGGTGTCATGGTTAAAGCATTCAGCAGGAATGGGTTTGAAACCCCAGCAGCTGCCTGAGAGAGAGACGGCAGCTGGCTGCTAAAGAGAATTACCGTCTTGGAAATCCTATGGGGTTGCTATGAGATAAAATAGATTCAATGGTAGCGAGCTTATTCATTTGTTTTGGTTTCTTTGTAATTAAATTTCTTGAAATTTACTAAGGTATTTTGGATGTGTAAGCTCCTTAGTTATCTAGTGCTGCTATAACACAAACACAACTTTATTGTTGTGTTTGTGTTATAGCTTTAACAAACAGATAACTTTAACAAACACAAATTTATTTACAGTTTCAAAGGCTGGTGTTGTTATTAAGTGTTAGCTGAGTCCGTTTCAACTCAGAACAGCACTAAGTACAACAGAACAAAACACTGTCTGGTCCTGCTGTACCCTAGCCCACTGTTGTAGACACCACGTCAATCCATCTCCTTGAAGGTGTTCCTCTTTTTTGGCTGATCTTTTTCTTTACCAAGCATGATGTCTTTCTACAGGAACTGCTCCCTTCTGATAAATGTTCAAAGTATGGGAGATGACATGTTGCTATTTTTTTTTATTATGATTGAATGAAAATGTACATTCCTATATAAGTTTGCATGCCTACCTACAAGCAGGTCCCACTGCTCTCCCTGCCTGGTGACAGCACACTCTTCCTCTCCACTCCATACATGTCTTATCCTCCCAACAATCTCCTATTACCTCCTCTCCACCCACTCCCCTTCCTCCAGTAAGAGGTCAGCAGGATGACATCCTATAGATGCATAGAACCATAAAGTGCACACACGATACAGTCACTCTGTCTCCAAGTCCAGTCCATTCCTGTCCAAAGAGTGGACCTTCATTATGATTTATGGAAAGAGGTGGCATCAGGGCTAGGGGCCATGCTTCTAGGGGAACTCCAAGGCCCCTGGACCATCAGTTGTGGTCTTTTAGTGGAGAGATTTCAGGGTGCACCTTTTTTTAATCTTGTGATGCCAGTGAGACTCAACTTTGTGAGCTCCATCAAGGCTACCACTGGTGGTGGCCAAGCACCACCCAGTTTTTTCGGTCACAAGTCAAGGTAGTCACCCACTCACGTGGGTCTCTCTGTCTTCTGGGTTCTCTTTCCCCCATGTCACTTTGGTCCTTGGTAATCATCCATTTCTGCTTGTTGCAACAATTTGCTGTATCCTCAGAAGGCAGCTTGGCAGCTTTTAAGACCCCAGATGCCCCTCACCAGTGTAGGGTGCAGAGGGCTCTCTTAGCAAAATGTTAGTTGTGCCAGTTGGCCTTGATTTCCCCTGAGAGCAGGGTCCCCAGCTCCCTGCTCCAGCTACTTTGTCCTTGCAGTATTGGGTTAAGATGGGAGAAGTAATCACCTTATGTTGAAGTCCAGTGAAAACTGATCTTCTTTCTAATGTGTGCTGTCACAGATTTCACCCAACCAAATTTCTATCGGACATGTTGTCATTTTTGCTTCCAAGGAGCACTCTGGCTATACTTCTTCCCAGACACCTTTGTTCCCTTGGTTGGTGGTCCATGGTATAGTCAACATTCTTTGCCGACACTGTAACTCAAAGGCTTCAATTCTTCGTCAGTCTTTGCTATTCGTTGTTCAGTTTTCACGTGAGTGTGAGGTAACTGAAAGCACCATGGCCTAGGCTAGACACATGAAAATCTCTAAAGTGATATTTTTACCTTCTAATAATTTAAAGAGCTATCCTGCAGCATATTTACCCAGTGGAATGTGTCATTTGATCTCTTGACTCTGTTTCCATGGAGGTTGCTTGCAGGTCCAAGTAAAATAAAATCCTTGATAATTTGAATCTTTTCTCCCTTAATCGAAGGTGAAAGTATTCAACCCTGACACACAACTTTCTTAACTTTAAAAATCTAGAAGTATTTGCTTGTTCTGTTCCAACAACTGCCTCTTGATCTGTGTACAAGTTCCTCATGAGCACAATGAAGTGTTCTGGAATTCCCATGCTTTGTAATGTTATTCATAATTTTGTGATGACTCACACAGCTGAATGCTTTTACATAGCCAATAAAATACAGATAAATACTTTTCTGCTATCCTCTGCTTTCAGCCAGGATCCTTCTGATACCAGCAATGATAGTTCTAGTTCCACATCCTCTTCTGAATTCAGCTTGAATTTCTGGCAGTTCCCTGTGTATGGACTGCTGCAATCACTTTTGAACGATCTTCAGAGAAGTTTTACTTCTGTGTGGTGTTAATGATTTTGTTGGATAATTCCCGCATTCTGTTGGTTCACTTTTCTTTAGAATAAGTATAAATATGGATCTCTTCCAGATGGCTGGTCAGGTAGCTGGCTTCCCAATTTCTTGGCATAGACAACTGAACATTTCCAGTGCTGCATCCCTTTGTGGAAACATCTCATGTGGCATTCTGACAACTCCTGGAGTCTTGTTGTTTTGCTAATGTACTCACAGCAACTTGAACTTTTTTTAGCAGCATCAGTTCTCAATCATACGCTACTTCCTGAAATAACTGAATATTGACCAACTAGTATGGTACAGAAGCTCTGTACTCCTCCCCTCTTTTGATGCTTCTTGCATCATTTAGCACTTTACTCATGGAGCCCTTCACTATTGAAACTTGAGGGTTGAATTTTTTTCTTCAGCTTTTTCAGCTTGAGAAACGCTCAGGGTGTCCTTCCCTTTGGGTTTGCTAACTCCACATCTTTACACATGTCATTTTAATATTTTACTTTGTCTTCTTCAGCCATCCTTTGAAATCTTCTGTTCAGCTCTTTCACTTAGTCATTTCTTCCATTCACTTAAGCTATTCTACATTCAAGAGAAAGTTTCAGTCTCTTCTGACATTTATTATGATCTTTCCTTTCTTCCTGTCTTTTTAATGACGGTTTGTTTCTTCACATATGATGTTTTTGATGTCATTACACAACTTGTATGGTCCTCAGTTACTAGTTTTTAATGTGTCAAATCTATTCCTGGTCTCTAAACTCAGATGGGATGTACTCAAGGACATACTTTGGCTCTCACGGACTTTTCCTGACTTTTTTCAGCTTCAACTTGAACTTGCAAATGAGCAATTGATCAATTGATCATTTTTTCTGTAGCTGGTCCCTGGCCACTTTCTTACTGATGATACTGAGCTTTTTCATTGTCTGTTTTCACAGGCATAGTTGATTGGAATCCTGTGTGTGCCCTCTGATGAGGCTCATGTGTATATAGCTGCTGTTTATGTTGTTGAAAAAGAAATTTGCAATGAAGAAGCGGTTGGTCCTAAAAACTCTATCATGTCATCTCTGGCATCATTTCTATCACCAAGGATGTATTTTTGCACTATAGGTCTTTCCTCTTTGTTTCAAAATTTGTATTCTAATCACCACTTACTATTGATGTGTCTTTATTCTATGGCTGATAACTTTAAGATTGCAGATTTTGGTAAAAATTTTTAATTGCTTCATCCTTGACATTAGCAGTTGATGTCATATTAGATCACATGATTTTCTGATTCAAAATGGCCAGTATCATTAAGTTTCAGCTCACTAATGGCTAGGAAACCCAGATGGCATAGCGGATTAAGTGCTATGTCTGCTAACCAAAAGGTCGGCGGTTTAAATCTGCCAGGTACTCCTTGCAAACTTTACGGGGCAGTTCTAGTTTGTCCTCTAGGGTCGCTATGAGTTGGACTCAACTTGACAGCAATGAGTTTTTGGGTAATGCCTACGATGGAAACCATGGTGGCATAGTGGTTAAGATCTCCGGCTGCCAACACGGTGGGCATTTGGAAGGTGCCAGGCGTTCAGTTTTGCCTTGTTCCATTTTTATTTGTGACAGCTTCCAATTTTGCTAGATTCATATTTAACATATTCCATGTTCTGACATGAGTAGATGTTTGCACATGTCTCTTTTCATTTTGACTCCTGTCACATTAGTGTGTAAAGGTCCCAAATCTTTATTCCATCCACGCAACTAAGGTCCGTCCATCCATGCAATTAAAGTCCACTCTACTTTGAGGAGACAGTTTTTCTCCAGCCACATTTTGATTACCTTCCAACCCAAGATGCTCACTTTGTGGGACTGCATCAGACAACAGTGCAACGCCTTTCATCAGGTTTTTACCGGCCAATACCTTTGGATGTCGATCTCTAGACTCTTCTTCTTGTGTCTTAGTCTGGAAGCCCTGGTGAAAGCTATTCAACATGGATGATCCTGCTGGTATTTGAAAAATCACTGGCATAGTTCTCAGCACTGCAGCACCATGCAAGCTACAGAACCATGATAAACTCACAGGTGATGGTGGATTACAGACATAGCTCACATAGAAGACACAAATAAGTTTAAAGTAAAAGCTTGGTGAAAGACATGCAAAAAATATTCCTAAATTAGTTGATACGGGGACAACAGTATCAGATAAAGGAGAATTCAAGAAAGGTGAAATTCTTGAAAAAGGGTATTTTGTAGTGACAAAAGTGTCAAGAAGACATAATTATTTTAAGAATCACGGTAACATTCTGAACTATGCATATGCATGCATGTAACAAAGCATCATTAACTATACAAAGGACAAACTAATACAACTGGAAAGGGAGAAATGCACAGTGACTGCTGGGATTTTTAACTACCTCTGTGAGGTTAGTTAATAGGTTGCAAATATTAGTTGGAATATAGAAAATATAGACAATATTATCAAAAAAAGAAAAGAAATTTTAAAAAGTTCTAGAAAACTACATCCAACAGCTGCAGAATTCACATTCCTTAACTGCCTTCATAATGTTCACCAAGACAGACCATAAGCTGAGCTATAAAATAAGTAACAAGTTTCAAAGGGTTTAAATCACATGGACTGTATTTTCTAAAATGATGGAAGTGAATTGGAAATCAAAATCACTAAGCTACCTAGAATATTTCTATTTGGAAATTAAATAACAAAATTTTCAATAATCTGTGGATTAAGGAAGAAATCAATAGTGAAATTAGAAAATATTTCAAACTGAATAACATGAAACATAAAACATGTCAAAATTTTCAGGATATAGATAATAAGGTGCCTAGAAAGAAGTGAATATTCTTAAATGCATTTAAGTGGTTATATTAGAAAAATAAAAAAAAGGTTTATAGTTAATAATGTCTTTCCCTTAAGAAGTTAGAATAAGAAAATTATACTAAAACTTGAGATACAATAATGATAAAATAGAACCTAATGAAATAGAAGAGTCTGACAAAAAATAAAGAAGACTGATAAAACCAAGCATTGATTGTTGTTATTTCAATAGGTGGACTACACTGACAATTCCTTAGGAAGACAAAGTAAGGAAAATAATTTAAAAGAAAAAGCATGTATTGCCATGGTGAGGGATGAAAGAGGAAACTACTACAGATCTTATGACCTTTGAAAGGATAAATGGGGATACTGGGAAGTGGGATATCTTTTTGGTGAAGAATCTACAGCATAGATGAAATGGACGTATACATTGGAAAAAGCAAAGAATTTCTCAAACGTGACACAAGAATAAATAGAGTTCCCAAATAGCTCTTTATCTGTTAACGTAATTTTCTAATAACTATAAAAACCTCCCCACAGACAGAATTCTAACAGTTAAGAAACGATGTGAATCTTAGTCTTTTAAAAACAAAAGAGAAAGGAACACTTTTCAACTAATTTCGTGAGGTGAGCACAATTCTGGTATCAATTCTTGAAAGGAAATAATGAAATCATATTTCTAAATAACATCACTTAACAACACAGAAGCAAAAACCCTAAACAAAATATTTACAAAGAAAATCAGCAAAATATTAAAGCAATAAAACATAATGACCATGTATAGTACAGAGAAGAAGAAGGTACTGTCACCAGACAGGGAGAGCAATGGGAACTGCACGTATGTGGGCATGCAAATTTATATGGGAATGTACATTTTCACTCAACTATAATAAAAAAAGAAAAAGAAAAAAAAAGCCATAATGACCAAATGGAATTTTCTCAAAAAATGCAGGTTGAAACTCCCCCCCCCAAAATTTTTTTTTTTAAATTAAAAACCACATAAGAAGATAATGCTTCACACACAGAAAGGAGACAGAACCACTAAACTGCATCAGTGGAAGCAGAACGCTTGACAAAATTTGACACATTGCTATGATAAAATCTCTCCTAAACTGGGACTACAAAGGTACTGCCTCAAGTTCATGAAGGACATCAGTGTCAAATTCAACAGCTAAAAATAACACTTAATAGTGAAATGGAACTTCACTCATAATAGATGGAACCAGGCAATTATGAAGTATAAGAATGGTCAAAAGTGACGTACAGTGATTAGAGACCAGAAAAATGGCTACCTCCTGAGCGAGAAAGAAACTGGACGGGGATAAGACGGAAGTATCTGGCTTTATGGAACTGATCCACATCTTGACTGTCATACTGGCATTGCTGTATACTATGAGTCAGTTATGTCTCATAGCAACCCTACAGGACAGAGTAGAATGGATCCACAGAGGTTCCAAGTCTGCAGTCTTTACAGAAGTATACTACCTGCCATGTGTTTCTTTCATGGAGCAACTGGTGGGTTTGAACAACCACTCATTCCCTTAGCGGCCAAGTGTTTAAACATTGCTCCAACCAGGGCACTTACACCATCTCCTAGAAACCCATTTCAACCGATAAAGACCCTATACGACTGAGTAGAACTGCCCTATAGGGTTATCAGTTATGACTCATAGCAACTCTAGAGGACACAGTAGAACTGTCCCACAAAGTTCCTGAGTGTGATGTTTAATGAAGCAACCTGACACATCTTACTCCCACAGAGTGGCTGGTAGGTCTGAACAGGCAGCTTTTACTAAGCTCTTACTAACCAGTGGCCCCAGGGCATCTGGGGATACTGATAACAATGATGAATAAGTTTACTAAAATTTGACTTATGCATCTACCATGAACGCATTTCATTGAATACAAACATTTCCTCTATAACAGACAACAACAACAAATATGCTACACTACTGTGTTAGTGTCTGCAGTTCCCACACGACAAATTGTTAGTGCCCACTCATGGGGATCTCATGCACAACACAACTAAATGCCACCTGGTCCCGTACCAGCCCCACGAAGAGCTGTGGATTGGGCTGCTTGGGGGTTTTTCACTGGCTCCGTTTTGGAATTAGGTCACCAGGCCTTTCTTCTTAGTCCATCTTATGCTAGAAGCTCCACTCACAGCTGTTCAGGTAGTTACACCTGACGGGTAGTGGCTGGGAATGGAATCCAGGCTCCAGTGCGGGAGGCATGAATTCTACCACTGGACTGCCACTGTCCTCTGCGCAGGGCATCAAGCTACCACAAGTGATATGGTCCCAGTGATGAAAGTAATACAATGAGGAAACCAGAAGTATGTTTGAAAAGAAAGCATTGATTCTATGTTCCTTTCTTCCTAACAGAGGAGTAACATTGGAAAAAGGAAAAGAAAAAGAAAAACAAGTCTTGGAGAATTCCCAAATTCTGCCTACAGAAAAGGCAACCTAGGGAATACGCGCTGATGACAGCTGATTAGTATCTCGTTCCAAGCTAAGATTACCAACTGATAAGAATCCAATTCTGGCAAAAGGCTGGACTTGATCTGCTCAACTGGAGTTTAGAAGAAAGAAGATTATCACATCAGCCTGAAGTTGGGAGTATTCCCAGTGAATTCTAAAAAGTATGAGGTTTTCCGAAAGGCTATGTTGTGTTTTATTTTTTTCCTTTTCCCCTCTTGACTTCACTATGCACCAGTACAAACAAAACCTCAACAATCATTTCTGTCATTTTACTTTATGTACAGCTTTTCTTTGTGGTTCAGTGGAACAAGGTTCTAATTCTTGATTTTCTCTGCAAGGCAACGTTCTATGTGTCTGGGTGATATGAGGAATTTATATTAGGACCCATACTGCTGGTGTCCCTGGGGCTCAATGACGGGATGTTGTCTCCTATGAGAAAGTACTCTATTGAGTACAGGTTTGGAGAATTTGATAATTACAAGCCTGAGATAGGCTGCTGTCTTAAACTATGTGTATATTCAGGGGATAAAACAGAATGGAAATATTCTTTTCTTAAGGCCATCTGAAAACATGCAGAATATCAACTGGCCACATCACACCAACTGAAAGTTACTGCTAAACTCCCCTGTGATGAATCAGAAAGAAAGATCCAGAGTAACGGGCTGAGTCAGTTGACCAATGAATACTGATACCCACAACAGTATCGACCCTCCCCTTTGCCAGCAAAACATATGTTTCCTGTTATATCGGACCGGCCCGACATACAGGATTGGACATCTGGTAGGTACTAAGTATGAAGAACACACCCATGTCAGTCACACTGAATAAGCTGATTCCATGAGTCATATTTCGATGAGCATTTGCCCGGGATCACTTGCCTTTTTGAAGTCCAGCATGCAGAGTTTGGCTTTCTCCCCAAATTGCCACTTGCACTGCGTGTTAGCATCGTATAACTCTCCCGGCAGCTTCTCTGGATACTTGTATTCCTTTACAGGCTTTGGCTGATCAGCCAGGCAGACAGCTTGAGCCGTACTGAAACAGAGAGACAGGTGGGGTAAGCAGGGACAGCCACCACTGCAGTGAGACAGGAAGGGAGTGCAATTATGTCTTTTGTTTTCTGATACAATTTTACAGAATTTTCTCCTGAGGTCCAATATAGCATTGGTCTTAATTGTGTTTAGACATGAGGTCCACATTCTCTGAAATTGCTCATAATGCATTTCACCTTTCTGAAGAAGCCAGTTTGTTCTTCGTTAGAGTCCTCAGACTTACTACCGGGCAGGAGAGAGGGAAGCCCACCTACAGTTAGGTGTTTTATGTGACAAGCTCCTATTACGGATACCTTTTGACACATGCTTCTTGCCAGGAACAATCAAGACGTGGAAATGGGCGTTGTAATAGTCAAAACAAAACTAGTCTATGGTCAAAGACTGTAATTTTCTCTTTTTTTCAGCAGGTTGGAGGACACCTGTGGGACCATTTGTAGTTTCTAGAGGTTCCTTATGGAACACTGCACATTTTTCACCAACGCTCTATATTCAGGTGAATTTCTGATGTGAAGCAGAAGCAGAGAAGGAGACTAACCGTGTTAAAGTTGCCTACCAAAAAAACAATGACCCCACTGCCACTGAGTCACTTCTGACTCACAGCAACCCCAGGTATCATAGAGTAGAACTGCTCCCCAGAGTTTTCCTGGTTGTAATCTTTACAGAACAAGATCACCAGGTCTTTCTTACTCGGTGCTGCTGTGGGAGTTCAAATCAACAACCACAGGTTAGCGTTCAAGCATAAACCATAAAGGCTACTGTTTTAGTCAGCTAGGGCTGCTCTAACAGAAATACCGCAGGGTGGATGGCTTTAACAAAGGAAGGTTTATTCATACATAGTCTGGTAGGCTACAAGTCCATATTCAGCGTGTCTGTTCCAGGGGAAGGCTTTCCCCTTGTCAGCTCTGGAGGAAAGTCCGGCATTGTATCAGTCTTTGTCCAGGGAGCATCTTGGCTCAGAAACCTCAGGTCTGAAGGACACGCTGCTTTCAAGATGGTTTGTGGTCCCCAATTCTCTGCCTGCTTCTCTGTCCTTTTATCTCTCGTTGGATGAAAGGATTATGGGTGGGGCAAGCCATACTCCAGGGAAACTCCTTTTACAGTGGAACAGGGAGGTGATCCTGTGAAGGGATTTATAGCCCCACCCTAATCCTTTAACATACAGCATAGGAAAATCACCAAATGGAGGAGAGTCACAAGGTACTGGGAATCATGGCTCAGCCACATGGCTACACATACTTTTGAGGGGAAAGAATTCAATCCATGACAGCTACCAACCCCCTACTCCAAACAAAAGCACGGACATGGAGTCTATTCTGACTCATAGTGACCCTGCAGGACAGAACAGAACTGCCCCATAAGGTTTCCACGTAGTGACTGGTGGATTTGAACCGCCGACCTTTTGGTTGGTGGTCAGTCTTAACCGCAGTCCACTAGGGCTCCACTGGCTACCAAGTTACCTTGAAAATTCACTAGTAGGTGGTTAAAAACCCAAAACAGAGTATTCTCCTCCTTACTAGGAATTTTCTAAAGTACAAAATATAATAAATATTCTATTTTCAATATAAAAAGTTTATAAATATATTAATATGGAATTTTTTCAAACAAGTAGTTTATAATTTTTATGTTTACAGATAGTAGCTAAATTCATTCTACAAATGTAAATAAGCCAATAAAACTTCAACCACAATAAATTGGTAAATCTGATCATATATCCCTGAAATGTTGCTTTTTGAAGCTGTCCACCTTGAGTTGAACTGAACCCTCCTCTGGAGCTTCTGAGACACATAGGTGCCAAGATTCTCCTTCTAGATTCCACTGCCTTGAAGCCCAGGAGTTGGTACTTAAAAAAATAAACCTCAGTGAGAAAGCCCATCCCACCCCAGATGATTTGATGCATGCTCTCAGTTAAGACCCATTTCCAACAAAGATGAAGAATGATGCCAGGTGGACCCTCCAGATGAGACAACAGCTCTGCATGCAAGGAGCTCAGAAAGCTTGTAACGGTGACCGTGGGGGGAAGGTGAACTCAAACGCTGTGGTGAGCATTAAGAGCAGGGACTGGCTCATTGTCAGCGCTCAGGAGATGACCCACTGTGGGTGTCATCCTGACTCAGGACTGTGTTTATGGGTAAAAAGACAATGAATAAAAGCATAATTGACCCAAAGACAAAAAAAGTTTGCTTTAACTAAGGATTAGTCTCCAGTTTTGGCCTTTCCTACCCTGACTTTTACTGGATCTCAAATAATTTCTCTATTCCAGTTAGATGGTCCTCATTGTGCCTCTAGCAAGGTTTGGTCAGGGTTAGTAGTAATATTCTCATGCCATGGAAAGCAAAGTAGGAAATATCAATTAAATATATCGGCAAAAGAGGAAAACCAAAAGCAGTACATTGGTTCAGGAGTTTGGATTTGTGTATATGCAAACTGTTGATTATTCAGCCTTAAAGTGTAATGCAAAGGAGATTTCCATTTCTAACTATGGTGGGCTCGATTGCCTCCAATGATTCCTTCTACAGGCATCAGAGAGGTAGTAAACTAGAAAGGACAAAGAAAACTTGCTGTCACCAAGTCAATTCTGACTCATGACCCTGTAGGACAGATAAGAAGTGCCTCATTCGGGTTCCAAAGAGCAGCTGGTAAACTTGAACTGCCAGCCTTTGGGTGAGGAGCCAAGCTCTCAACCATGGTGCCACTGGTGCCCCCCAAAGGACAACAGGGATGGAAATTTCTATAGAGAAATGAAGGACAGAAGTGGGCCCAACACTCAGTATTGTCTTTATTCTCGAGGAAGTTGATGACTCACAAGAAATTGTCAAGAAGCTAAGTGGCAAAGTGGCTCATTGCAATGTAGATGCCAGGAAACCAAGCAAAGAGTTTTAGCCCCCTTCTGTGGCTGGAAAGATGAAAGGGCAGTTTAGGGCCTGACAAAAAGATGGGTTGTGGTGAACATGAGAGGTTTCTGACCAAAGCCATGACAGGGGTGAGGGCTGGCCTGCAGCAGGCTGGTTTAGAAAGGCTGAACATCAGGCTTTTATCTGCTCAATTCCAAAGTAGATTCAAATAAACCGCCATTCTCCTGTCTGCTAGAAACCCAAGCAAGTCCTGTTTGGAGGACACACTATTATCTATAGCTTTATTTTTCCTTTAAAATATTTCATGAACAAGTTCCATCATTAATCCAAGTGTGAGGAGCAAGCCCTTTGTTCAGGCCAGGTGGCCATGACATTCTCCACTCTTCTTGCTGGTGGCTTCTTTAGGCCTCAGAACAAACCCTTCCCAATCTTCATTAGGCTTGGTGTTTGTTAGCAAGATTGAAAAGATATCATTCTGGGCTAACCATCCTGGTCAGGAAGTCAGGGGACACAACTGCACAACCACTTTGCACATCCTACTTTGTAGGGTGTTTGCTAGGAAGGTTAAAAAGACAAAATTAGGCTGAGGTATATAATAGCTGGGAGAGGAAGTTTCTGAGTCTTTCTATCTATGGTTCAGCTGCAACACATGTAAGGAAAATTACAGTCCACCTAAGAGGACCAACCTGGCCAGGCGGAGACCCGCAGTACGGGGGTAACACTGAAGCCCCTCCCCCATGACACAAAATGAGATGTGCAGGGAAGAGTCATCATCTCTGCCCAGACAGCTTCTAAGCCATGGGGACAGCTTCTGATGGAGCTTCTCCTGCTGTGTGCTGTCTAATTCTCATAAGTAATGAAAGCCACTCTCCATGTGCTAATATGTATTCAGGTTCTGATGGGAAGAATACCATGTTTATGGAGCTAACCGTACCACTTATCAATGTCCGTTTTCTAATGGCCTCCTGGCTATCTGGAGATCAGATGCAGCTCGAGAGTACCAGGAGATTGGTGTGGCATCCTACAGTCCTGGTGTGGCTGACCTAGACATGTGAACTCACAGTGTATTAGGAGGTGAGAACAAGTGTTTGAAATCCTCGATGACATACCAATAATAGAAACAGACCCACAGCACAGGAGGTCAATCATAGAATTCAAAATTATTGTGATTAATAGTCTCAAGAAAATAGAAGGCAAAATGGAAAATATCATCATAGAATTAAAGGCAAGAAAAGTTTGGGTGGAAGAAGGAAAATAATTGCAACCATTTTGTGAACAATTCACTAAGATACCCAACTGGACAAGAGGCATCTTGACGCTGTTGCAGAGCCCACATAAACGTCAGGTGGTTTACATGTGACAGGGAAAACAATAAGGCTTCTACGAGGTCACATGGGAAGATATATGCAAGACACTGTAGTGGACAAAGGTATTTTTCAACAGAGTCAATCCTAAAGGGAAAATATGGATATTTTGTACCTCATGAAAAATGAAAATTCCTGTTTATCAAAGGATACCACTAAAAGACATTATTCAAGAGGCTACCAAACACAGAGCACAGTATTCAGACTCAGTGGTTACCCTACTGAGATACCACTCCATCCATACAAGAAGGGCTAAAATGAAAATCATCAGTAAGACAAGTGTTGACAATGATTTGGGGTCATCCAGAAGCTCATAATTGCTTGTGCGAGTGCAACACTACACAACCACTTTGCAAAGTTTTTTGGTTGTATCAACTGATACTGAACCTAGAAATGTACAAACCACAATTCCACTATTAAGAAAACACTGAAGTTGTCAAAAGTCTCATTTTACTTAGATCCATAATCAACACCTATGGAAAAAACAGTCAAGGAATCAAATGACATACAGCATTGGCAAATCTGCTGCAAAGTCCTCTTTCGAGCCTTAAAGAGCAAAGAAGTCACTTTGAAAACTAAGGTGTTGCTGACCCAAGTCATGGTGTTTTCAATCATCTCATATTCATACAAATCTGGACAATAAATCAGGAATGCCAAACAAGAATTGATGCCTGTGACTTAAGGTGTTAGTGAAGAATACTGAATATACTGTGGACTGCCAGACAAAGGAAAAAAATCTATCTCTGAAGAAGTACAGGCAGAGTGATCTTTAGAAGTGTGGATGGCAGACTTCATCTCATATATTCTGGACATGTTATCAGGAGGGACTAGTGCCTGGAGAAGGACATCATTCTTGGTAGAGATTTTAGCAAAGAAGAGGAAAACCCTCAACAAGATGGACTGACAAAAGGGTTGCAAAAAAGAGGTGTAAATCTAGCAATGATTATGAGGATGGCGCAGAACTGGCAAGAGTTTCATTCTATTGTACACAGGGTAGCTATGAGTCAGAACTTACCTGATGGTGACTAACAACAACAATTCAAAGATGTATGAACATATTCACAACAAATAACCTTTACAGTATCATTACTGTAATAGCCCCAAATCATAAGCTCAAATGCCTATCACCAACACAATGCATTAATAAATTGTAGTACATCCTTACAATAAAATATTGCATGGCAAAAATAGTAAACCATTGCTGTATTTACATGCGGTGACTGGGATGAATCTCACGATAACAATGTTTAGCTAAAGTCCCCAGAAACAGGAGCTTATAGAACGTAGGACTCTATTCATAGAAAGCTAAAAATCCAGCAAAACCTAGTTTACTGTGTCCCATGTCAGGAGAGTGTTTTTCTCTGGGAAGGGGGTGGGAGTGATTGGAGTGGGACAAGGTAAGGGCTCCGGGCTTCTTACCGTCTCCCACACCTTGATCTTGGTCAGTGTTACAGCGCTGCATTCACTATGTGAAAATCCACTGATCTGTGACTTTAGAGTTTTGTATTGTTCTTCATCTATGTTACACCACAATAAAAGTATAATTTGTGAATTTAGATCATTAAATTGTTTATTTTAAAATAGAAAGGTCAAAAACTCCTGTAGAGTTACATAGCAACCATACAGGACAGAATATACTGCTGCATAGGGTTTCCAAGGATTTGAAATGTGACCTTTTAGTTAGCAGACACAGCTCTTAACCATGGCTCCAAGGTGTCCCTCAAGAAAAGGAGCACCAAAGGTACCCAGCAACACTTCAAGATCCATTTGCCACCCTAAGAAACCATCTGCCATGTCCTGGAATAGACCTGAGGTCCCTGGGTGGTACAAAGTGTTTGTTTTCTGCAATTAAACTAAAGGTTGATGGCTCAAACCTACCCAGCAACACTGTGGAAGAAATGACTGATGATCTGCTTTTGCAAGAATCACAGACAAGAAAACTCTGTGAGAGAAGTTCTTCCCTGTAACATGTAGGTCTGCCATGCATTGCAGTCAACATGACTACAAAGGGGTTGGTATTTCAGTCTGAAGTAGACTCACATGTTCAGTAGTCCTCTCATGTTTGTCAGTTTGTTTTATTGTAGGGGCTTTCTTGTTGCTATGATGCTGGAAGTTATGTCACTAGTGTTCAGATAACAGAAGGGTGCCCACCAGTAGAGAGATTTCAGCTGAGCTTTCAGGGTAAGGCAAACTAGGAAGGAGGCCCCAGTGGTTTCCTTCTGAAAAGAACTAGCCAGTGAAAACCTTATGAATAGCAGTGGAACATTGTCTGACGCAGTGCCAGAAGACGAACCCTTCAGACTGAAGACACTCAAAATACAACTGGGAAGAGCTGCCTTGTAAAGTAGAGCTGAGTTCAGTGACATGGATGGGATCAAGTTGTGGGACCTTTATTTGCTGACGTGGCACAACTCAAAATGAGAAGAAACATCTGTGAACATCCACTAAAAATCGGAATTTAGAATGTACAAAGTATGAACTCTCACTGCTGTTGAGTCATTTCCGACTCATAGCAACCGTACTGACAGAGTAGAACTGCCCCATAGAGTTTCCAAGGATTACCTTGTAGATTTGAACCGCCAGCCTTCTGGTTAGCAACTGTAACACTTAACCACCACACAAAGCATGAATCTAGGGAAATCAGAAATTGTCAGAAATGAAATGGAATGCATAAACACCAATACCCTATGGATCAGTGAGCTGAAATGGACTAATAATGGCTATTTTGAACTGGACAACCATATGGCCTACTACGGGCAGAAATTACAACTTGAAGAGAGATGGCACTGAATTCATCAACAAAAAGAACATTTCAAGGTCTATCCCGAAGTAAGCTGCTGTCACTGACAGGATAATAATCCATTTTCCTTCAAGGAAGACAAGATAATACGACCATACTCAAATTTATGTACCATGTACTAAGGCCAAAGATAAAGAAATTGAAAAATTTTACAAAATTCTGCAGTATGAAATTGATCAAACTTGCCATCAGGATGTATTGATAGCTATTGGTGATTGAAATGGAAAAGCTGGAAACAAATAAGGATTGCTCTTTGGAAAATAGTGCTTTGCTGATAATAAACAGTGGTGGAGCCCTCATGACAGAATTTTGCAAGACCAACAGCTTCTTCATTGCAAAACCCCTTTGTCATTAACAAACAGTGGCTGTATACATGTACCTCACCAGAAGGAACAGATGGAAATCGATTCAACTACACTTGTGGAAAGAGATGACAAAAATCTTAATATCATCAGTCAGAACAAGGCCAGGGATCAATGGAAGAACAGATTGTCAATTGCACATCTGCAAGTTCAGTTTGCAACTGGAGAAAACTAGAACAAGTCCACAAGAGCTAAGCGTGACCTTGAGTATATCCCATCTAAATTTAGAGACCATCTCAAGAATAACTTAGACTCTTTGTCATGGATTGAATTGTGTCACCCCCAAAATATGTGTAGCCATGTAGCTGGGCCATGACTCCCAACATTTTGTGATTGTCTTCCATTTTGTAATTTTCCTGTGCTGTACGTTAAAGGACTAGGTTGGGACTGTAAACCCCTTCATAGGATTACCTCCCTGCTCCACTGTAAAGGGAGTTACCCTGGAGTGTGGCTTACCCCGCCCTTAATCCTTTCATCCTACAAGAGATAAAAGGAAGGAGAAGCAATCAGAGAATTAAGAACCTCACACCATTAAGCAAGCAGCACTGGGAGAAGAGCTTGTCCTTCAGACCTGAGGTTCCTTCACCAAGATGCTCCCTGGACAAAGACTGATGCAGTACCAGACCTTCCTCTAGAGCTGACAACGGGGAAAGCCTTCCTCTGGAGTGGACATCCTAAATATGGACATATAGCCTACTGGACTATGTAAGAATAAACCCTCCTTAGTTGAAGCCATCCACTCTGGTATTTCTGTTAGAGCAGGAACACCTGATAAGTTGCAGAATGGCATCAAGGAGATCACACGTGAAGAAAGTAAGAAATCATTAAAACACAGGAGAAAAAGAAAAGACCAAAATGAGTGTCAGAAGAGACTTTGAAAGTTACTCTTAAATATCACATAGCTAAAATGAAAGGAAAAATGATGAAGTAAAAGAGCTGACCAGAGGATTTCAAAGTGCTACTTGGGAAAACAAAGTACTATACTGACATTTGGGAAAAACTGCAGCTAGAAGATCAAAGGGAAGAACATGTTTGGCATTTCTCGCTTTGCATTGTCACACTGAGGAACACTACAGGGGAAATATTAAATGACACAGCACACATCCAAAGAAGGTGGACAGAAGACACACACAGTCGCTATGCCAACAAAAAAACTGGTGGACGTTAAACCATTTCAGGAGGTAGCATATGATGAACAACCAATGGTACTAAAGACACTGGCAAAAAACAAGTCTCCAGGAACTGGCAGAATGCCAACAGAATGTTTCCACAAATGAACGCAGCACTGTAAGTGCTCACTCCACTATGCCAAGAAATCTGGAAGACACCTACCTAGCTAACTGACTGGAAGAGGCAGATATTTAGCCCTATCCTCCAAAAAGGAATATGGAAGTTCCCATGCAATTTCACTGATACCACATGCAAGAAAAAATTTGGTGCAGATCATTCAAAAGCTGCTGAATTAATACATTGACAGAGAACTGCCAGAAATTCAAGCCTGCTTCAGAAGAAGTGTGGGTATCACCACTGATGCCTGATGGATCTGGGCTCAGTGGAGAATACCAGAAAAAGGTTTACTTGTGTTTTATTAACTATGCAAAAACATTTGATTGTGTGGATCATAAGAAATTATGGATAACACTGTGGAGAGTCGGAATTCCAGAGCAGTTAATTGTGCTCATGAGGAATCCGTACAGGGATCAAGAGGCAGTTGTTTGAACAGAACAAGCAGACACTGCATGGTTTAAAGTCAAGAAGGGTGTGTGTCAGGTTTGAAACCTTTCACTGTACTATTCAGTCCGTATGCTGAACAATTGATCCGAGCAGCTGGATTATATGAAGAAGCATGCGAGATCACGATTGGAGGAAGGCTCATTAACAACCTGCTTCCAGCAGATGATACAGCCTTGTTTGTTGAAAGAGGACTTGAAGCACTTACTGGTGAAGATTGAAGACTACAGCCTTTAGTCTGGTTTATACCTCAGAATAAAGAAAACAAAAATCTTTCCCACTTGACTGATAAGCCACATCATGACAAAATGGAAGAAAAGACTGAAGTTGTCAATGATTTCATTTTACTTGGATCCGCAATTAGCATCCCTGAAAGTAGTAGTAAAGAAACCAAAAGATACATTGCATTGGGCTAATCTTCCACAAAAGATCTCTTGAACACATTAAAAAGCAAAGACGTCAACTTGCAGACCAAGGTAAGCCTGACTTAAGCCAAGGTATTTTTAATCACTTGCTTAGTATGTGAAAGTTGGATGGCGAATAAGGAAGACAAATTGACGCCTTTGAGTTGTAGAGTTGGCTAAGGATATTGAACACAACGTGGACTGATGAAGAATGAATAAATCTTTCTGGAAGAAGTAAAACCAGAATGTCCCTTAGAGGCAAGGATGGCGGCTGCGTCTCACACACTCTCAGCATGCTGTCAGGAGGAATCCTTTGCTGGAGAAGGCACTGTGCTTGGTGGGGCACAGGGTCAGTGAAAGAGAAGACAACACTCAGTGAGGTGGACTGACACTGCGTCTGCAGCAGTGGGCTCGAACACAGCGAGGTCTGTGAGGACGGATCAGGAGTGGGCAGTGTTTCATAGTGTTGCGCATATGGTCACTGTGAACGGGAATTGACTCGATGGTACCTAACACCAACAGCAATCAACCTCCATGGAAGTAGCAGTCAAAAAATGAAACCATGCACTGCACTGGGAAAATGTGCTACAAAAGCCCTCTTTTTAGTATTAAAAAGCAAAGATTTTTCTTTAACAACTAAGGTGAGACTTAGCTAAACCATGGTGTTTTCAATTGCCTCACATGCATACAGAACGGGACTATGAATAAGGAAGACAGAAGAAGAATTGATGCCTTTATGTTGTGGTATTGATAAAACATATTGAATATACTCAGGCTTTCCAAAAGAACAACAGCAACAACAACAAAATGATCTTGGAAGTAGAACCAGAATGTGTCTCAAAAAAGTATGACAAGACTTTTTCTCACATAGTTTGGACACATTGTCAGGAAGGACCAGCCCTGGGTGAAGACATCACGCTTGGTCAACTGGAGGGTCAGCAAAAAAGAGGAAGACCTTAAACAAGACGGACTGACCCCGTGGCTGCAACAGTGGCTCAAGCATAACAACGATTCTGAGGATGTCAAGAGGACCGGGTGGCCCTTAGTTCTGTTGTACAGCATTTCACTGTGAGAGGAAAGCAAAGCAGGCCACCTAAAAACAAGTTGAGCATGTAAGGACATTCATATATCAGTACGTTATTTGAGTTTTTGAAAAGTAAGTAGAAGATGAGTCCATGTTGTCATTAATTTCAAAATAACGATCCATAATTTCCCTAAGTCGTAAAGCTCCCAGATGTAGAGATGAGTAGTTGTAATGAGGTCTGGGAATAGGAAATGACATATCCTGTTCTTCAGTTGCTTGGTGCATTTTCTCCAAACAAGCATCTGTCTTTCATGACTCCAGGAAGAACACTGAGAAGTTGGGCCAACAACTTCAGCCCAGTGAGTCTTCCTATACATATATTTTCCATATACCAAATGCTAATAAGGAGAACAAGCTCATCTGTAAAAGCTGGCTATTTAACCTAACTCATTGTTGGGACCATATCCAACACCCACGTCACTGTAAAGTCTATTACAGTTTCTTGATCACTCAGAAATCAGGAAGTCAACAAACACATTAAAGATCACGAGCTCAGATTCATTACCCGAAAAAAGTAGAATTAACACACTATTTGTAAAAGTGTTCATTTTGCAACTGGTCACCTCAGATAAAATGAACTTTGATAGGGAATTTCACAGGAAAAAGATTTCTTGGGAAATCGATTCTTTAAGAGAAACATGTGTGACCATGTAACACTTCACGTATTTACTCACAATCATGGACACCCTGGTGGCACAGTGTTAAGTGCTGCCACTGCTAGCAAAAATGCCAGCAGCTCAAATGCACCAGTTGTTTCTTGAAACTCTTTGGGGCAATACTACTCTGTCCTATAGGGTTTCTCTAAGTCGGAATTGACTCAGTGGCAATAGGTTTGGTGGTTTGTTATCACTGGATGTTAGAAAACAAAATTTCAGACAATAAAGTTTTAATGCAGAATTTCTACAGAAAGTTTTAAAGCTTAGCAAAAAGCTAATAAATATACCTCAATGTGCATTTTACCTGTTCCACTACCACAGAAGAAAAATGGATTACTGTCCATAATCTTAATAATAACTTTTGAGGTTTATTACATATCCTAATTATAATCAGTAAGTACAAACAGCTAAATATTTGTATTTGCATTTTATTTTATTTTTTTATTATGATTGAATGAAAATGTACATTTCCATATAAATTCACATGCCCACTTATATACAGATCCCACTGCTCTCCCTGTCCGGTGACAGCACACTCTTCCTCTCCACTCCATACATGTCTTATCCTCCCAGCAAACTCCTATCACCTCCTCCTCACCCACTCCCCTGCCTCTAGTAAGAGGTCAGCAGGACGACATCCTATAGATGTATAGAACCATAAAATGCACACATGATGTGGTCACTGTGTGTCGCCAAGTCCAATCCATTCCTGTCTGAAGAGTTGACCTCCATAGGATTTACGGACAGGGGCAGCATCAGGGCCAGGGGCCATGCTACCAGGGGAACTCCGAGGCCCCTGGACCATCAACTGTGGTCTTTTAGAGGAGATCTCAGGGTGCGTCCCTTTTATTCTTATGTTGCCAGTGACACTCAACTTTGTGAGTTCCATCACAGCTATCACTGGTGGTGGCCAGGCACAATCTTTTTCTTCTGGTCACAAGTCAAGGTAGTCACCCACTCACGTGGGTGTCTCTGTTATCTGGGTTCTCTTTCCCCCATGTCATTTTGGTCCTTGGTGATCATCCATTCCTGCTAAGTTGGGATCATCTGCTGTACCCTCAGATGGCAGCTGTACCCTCAGATGGATGGCACCTAATGTGAAGTGAGAAGGCTCTCTTAGCAAAATTCTAGTTGTGCCAATTGGCCTTGATTTCCCCTGAGAGCATGGTCCCTGGACCCCAACCCCAACTACTCTGTCCCTGCAATACTGGGTTAAGATGGGAGGAGTAACCACGTTATGTTGAAGTCCAGTTAATATTGGTCTTTTTTCTAATGTTTGCTGTCACAGATTTCAACTAGACAAATTTCTATAAATTATCTAATCTAAACCCTCCCCCCTTGTCCTCCCTCCTTCCTTACCCTTGCAGCCATCAAAGAGTCTTTTCTTCTATGCATGAGTCTGTTTTTAAGTTCTTATCATAGGAATCTCATACAATATTTGTCCTTTTGTCACTGACTACTTTCACTCAGTATAATGTCCTCTAACTGAAACCAGGTTATGAGATGTTTCCTAAAATCATCATTCTTTATCATTGCATAGTGTTCTATTGAGTATATGGACCATAGTTTACCTATCCATTCCTCTGTTGCTGGGCATCTGGATTGATTCCATCTTTTTGCTATTGTGGACTGTGCTGCAATAAACATTCACATGCATGTAGCAGTTGGTGTGAATGGCCTTGATTCTGTAGGATGTATTCCGAGCAGTGGAATTACTGGGTCAAATGGTATACCTAGATCCAGCTTTTTAAGGAAGATCCAGAATGCTTTCCAAAGAGGTTGCACCATTTTGCAATCCCACGAGAAGTGTAGGAGAGTTCCAATTTCTCTATAGCCTGTCCAGAATTTGTTATTTTACGTTTTTGTAGATTGTGGGCAACTTTGTTGGGGTGAGATGGTACCTCATGGTAGTTTTCATTTGAATTTCTTTAATAGCTAATGATTGTGAGCATGTTTTTTGGCTGCCTGGATTTCCCCTTTAGAGAAATGTCTGTCCATCTCCTTTGCCATTGCTTAATTGGGTGATTAATCATTTTCTTATTGATATTTTGTAGTATCTTATAGATTATGGAGATCAGGCATCAGTCTGACATATAGTTGCCAAATATTTTTTCTCATTCTGTGAGTGGCCTTTTAATTCTATTAATAAAGTCTTTGGATGAGCAAAAGTGTTGGATTCTTAGGAGTTCCCATTTATCTATTTTTTCTTCTGTTGTCTGTGGTTTGTTTGACAGATTTTGAAGTCTGTCTACATTTTATGTTAAAACTTCTATTGTTGTTCCTACTTTTTCTTGGATGAGCTTTATCGTTTTAGATTTGATATTTAGGTCTTTTATCCGTTTTAGTTGGTTTTTGTATAAAGTATATGAGATGGGTCTTGTTTCAATTTATTGCAGATAGATATCTAGTTTTGCCAGCACCATTTGTTGAAGAGATTGTTTTTACCCCAGTTTGATGTCTTAGGGACTTTGTCAAATATCAACTGGTCATAAAAGGATGGTGGCATCTCTGAGTCTCAGTTCTGTTCCATTGATCTGTCTCTTTTTGTACCTGTACCAGGCTGTTTTGACTACTGTGGCAGCGTAATAGGTTCTAAAGTCGGGTAGTGAGAGGCCTCCCATTGTGTTCTTATTCTTCAGTGGTGCTGTACTTATCTGGGGCTTTTTCCCTTTCCAAACAAAGTTGGTGATTTGTTTCTCCATTTCATTAAAAAATGTCACTGGAATTTGTATTGGGATTGCATTATATAAGTAGATTGCTTTGGGTAAAATAAACATTTTCACAATGTTAAGTCTTCCTATTCATGAGCAGGGTAGGTTTCTCCATTTATGTAAGTGTCTCTTAGTTCGTTGTAGTAAGATTTTGTAGTTCTCTTTGTAAAGGTCTGTTATTTGTCTGGTTAGATTTATTCCTAGGTATTTTACCTTCTTGGGGGCTATAGAAAGTGGTATTGATTTGCCGACTTCTTCATTAATAATCTCATTGAGAAACAGTTAAATATTTTTGAAAAAGAATCTAGAAAATTACAAAAAGGATTTATGATATAAAAACTCCAAATGTTCCTTATTCCCACACATAAGTGCCTTATGAGCCCCAAAGGAATGCTCTTCCTCATTGTATCTTTTACATGCATGTGTGCATGAAAGTGCACATGCTTGTGTGCGTGCATGTGAGTGCACGCACACACACACACACAGTTGATTAGCTCAAAGAAATAGTGAAAAGTAATGCTACCAATCCCAACGGCTAAAAACTGTGCTACCAACAACTAACTTGGCTATAGGTAAATCCCATATGAGAACATGTGCTGTATGTGACACAACATGTTACTGTCATTTGTATAATTATATTGGCACTGCCTTTTTAAGAATAGAAACAAAAGGGATAGAATTCTTTTACATATTTCCTATTTTGTTGTTGTTGTTAGGTGCTGTCAAGTTGGTTCTGACTTACAGAGACCCTACGTACAGCCAAAAAACACACTGCCCAGTTCTGTGTCATGCCCACAACTATTACATTTGAGCCCACTGTTGCAGCCTCTGCGTCAGCTCATCTTGTTGAGGGTCTTGCTCTTTTTCACTCACCCTCTGCTTTACCCAGCATGATGTCTTCTCCAGGGACTGATTCCCCCTGACAACATGTCCAAAATACGTAAGATGTAGTCTCACCATCCTTGCTTCTAATGAATACTACAATTGTACTTCTTCCAGGACAGACCTGTTCATTCTTTTGGCAGTTATGTTTTTATGCATTTCTTCAAATGCAGGTTTATATTACCAAGATACTGACATTGCCCAAAGTTCTCACTCATCCTGAGAGTCATTAAATATGCAAATATTCATTGTTCTTTTGGGTAGTGAAACAGCCAACTCATGCCCATCCTATGTGTGGCAGAGTAGAACTGGCTGGTTTTTCAGTAGCAGGTCACCAGGCCTTTCTTCAGAGCTACCTCTGGGTGGACTGCAATCTCCAATATTTTGGTTAGCAGCCAAGCATGTTAACCATTTGAATACCCAGTGATTTCAAACCGACAAAAACTGACCAAAAGTATTACCATGATCCTGCTCAGTGTTCAAGAAATAATATTGCTTAATTTGTCCCCTCCCCACTTAATAAATGTCAAAAGCAGAATACAAAATAGGGACCCAGTGAAACAAGCCAGACGCCAGTTGAACACGGAGCAAACCCCAAAACACCCATTGCCATTGAGTTGATTCCAGCTCACAGCAACCATAGAAAGCAGAGTAGAACTGCTACCTAGGGTTTTCAAGGAGTGACTATGGATTCAAATTGCTGACCTTTTGGTTAGCAGCCATAGTTCTTAAACACTGCACATGGCTACACATACAGTAGGAATGGTACAACTCATCCTTGACTCTTAGGTTTAAGTAATGAATTCTTAGCTTGGCTACAAGAATATATCACATGAGTTGCCAAGACTTGGGAGGTAGCTGCCCGATGTGCTAGGTTGGGGCCTTTCTGTATGCTGTTAACCTGCTTGTCCTTCTGCAACTCTGTTCAGGACACTACGGGTCATGAACCATGTGGCTGTATCTCCTTCTTGGCACCCATTTGCTTACCAGCATCACATCGTAGCAGAAAAGTGGATGGACAAAGTAGACGTTCATGGCTCTGATACCTGTGAGAGTGGCCTGGGATGGGATCACCCTAGTGCTTACCCTGAAGACAGGAGAATCAGGGAACTCCTGGGAGAGGCCACATGTGTACCTACATGGACACTTCTGAGGTCTTTCCCATAAATCTTTTTCCTTGTTTTATTAATATTTGTAAACATTATATGGCATCATGTGCATGGTATTGTTAGGCACTATCAAGTCTGTTCTGATTCAAAGCCACCTGAAGTACAACAGAGTGACACACTGCCTGTCCTGAACCATCTTTATAGTAGTTGTTATGTTTGAGCCCATTGTTGCAGCCACTGTGTTAATCTATCTTGTTTAACTGACCCTTGACTCTACCAAGATGTTCTTTTCTAGGGACTAGTCTTTCCTGAGAACATGTCCAGAATATGTGTGATGAAGTCTCACAACCCTCACTTCCAAAGAGAACTCTGGCTGTATTTCTTCTGAGACAGCTTGTTTGTTCTTCTGGAAGTCTATATTCAATATTCTTCACCAACATCATAACTCAAAGTCACCAGTTCTTCTTCAGTCTTCCTTATTCATTGTCCTGTGTTCACATGCACATGAGGTGATTGAAAATATCATGGCTTGGGGTCAAGTGTCCTGAGCCTTCAAAGTGACATCTTTGCTTTTGAATTCTTTAAAGAGATGTTTTGACACAGATTTTGCCAATATAGTATACCATTTGATTTCTAGAGTGCTGTTTCTATGGGTGTTGAATATAGGTATAAGTAAAATGAAATTCTTGGCCTCAATCTTTTCTTCATTTATCATGATGTTGCTTATTGTTCCATTTGTGAGGATTTTTATTTTGTTTGATGTAGGTATAATCCGTAATGAAGGCTGTTGTTTTTGATCTTCATCAGTAAGTGCTCCCAGTCCTCTTCACTTTCAGCAAGCACTGTTGTGTCATCTGTGTAACATATGTTGTTAATGAGTCTTCCTCCAAGTCTGATGCCCCGTTCTTCACAGAGTCCAGTTTCTTGAATTCTTTGCATAGTATACAGATTGAATAGGTATGATGCAAGAATACAACCTGACTCATACCTGTCTAGACTTCAAACCACAGAGCATCCCTTTATTCTGTTTGAATGACTGCCTCTTGGTCACAGCCAAACATCTTTCTAGTATTGTTTTCAGCCAATATCCTTCTGACATCTGCAATGATATAGCACATTCCCCACTGCCTTGTGACTTTGGGTTGAATTTCTGGCAGTTCCCTGCTGACGTACTGCTGTAGTCATTTCTGAATTATCTTTAGCAAAATTTTACTTGCACATAGTGTTAATGATACTGCTTGATAATTTTCATATTCTGTTGGATCACTTTCTTTTGGAATGGGCACAAATATGGATCTCCTCCAGTTGCCATAAAGATTACAGCCTAGGAAATACTATGGGGAGTTCTACCCTGTTCTATAGGGTCACTATGGATTGGAATTGACTGGATACCTCAAGCCAACACAACTGCTGTTTTATGAAGTATTTACCCATTGGCTAAGTTTGCTACAGTGTTGCTTTCCTCTGCCTGTTGTGTCCATCAGTTTGGATCACAGGACAGTGGTCAGATGTAAAGTCCAGAATGTCTAGGCTCTGTTTTCAGTTTTTCTAACTGGCTGATCCCACCAAGACCCAGTCACTTCATGTGTTACATATATCCCAGTGGTGCTGGAGCCACACAGAATGCTTTCATAGCACTTCTCATCTTCCTACATACTTTAGGGGGCTACTGAGTGCTCGCTTCCAGGAACACCATTCAGTCTCCTGTAGACACGTTGAGTGCTCTGTCTCCTCAGCACCAGCTAGACCATAAAAGGAAACTAGCTCCAGCACAGGGAGGACCAGAGGACATAGGAACCTGGATTACTGAGTGACTATATGGTATAGAGCCCTATAGGTGGGTCAAAAACAAAGCTTAGATTTAAGGCTTATGCCAAACTTTAAACTCAAGACCATTAAGATTGGGGGTGGGGGTGGAGAAATTCTTCTGACTAGCCTATCTAAGGTTTTATAAAGTAACGGTCTTCCAATAAGGATGGTCTATTTTCGACAACTCACGGTAGCAATATTTGTGAAGCTATAGTGGCCATATTTACCACTTTTTTTGATTAGTCTTGACAAATAGACATGAAAAGCTACATGATTCCAAGAAACATAGATATTCTTAAAGTTTATTATCCAAATGGTGTTCTATTTACAAAACATTCTGCACACTATGTGAAATTTATGATGTGGATAATTGACCCATCAAGAGAACAATTAAATGTTTAATCAAAACACTGGAGACAACCAGTTCTGTTGCCAATTAGGCAATGTCTGTGCACCAATGAACCATGTGTTCCAACGAAAACATCACCACTGTTGGTCAGAGCAGAAGAACTGAGGCTTTTGTTGGCCATAATTTGTCAGATTTTGCACCTAGACTTGAAGCTTTACCCCTGCAAAATTGTGTTAACTCAAGAACTGAAGTTCAATGATCATAGAACATAGATGGTGCCATACATTGGCTGACTGGGTTCTGGAGCTACTGGAAGTTGACCCTGCTTTTGTCCCAAGTAATGAGACCTGTTTTGGGATGGATGATTTTGTTAACAAACAAACTGTTGCATGTGGAGCACTGAGAATACAATGGAGATTCAAGAACGTCCCTGGAATCTGAAACAAGTTCCTGTTTGGTGTGGATTTTGGCCCATCAGAATTGCTGGCCCTTATTTTTTCCAAGATAAATGAGGAGAGGCTGTGACTGTCAATGGCAAAAGACATTGCGCTGTGATAACCAATTATTTGTGGCCCTATTTGGAAGGTGCTGTGGCAGCCATTTACCCAAAGTTCTTTTCCACACATAGTGCTATCAAATAATAAGACAATTAAAACTGTATCATCTACATGACTTGTTTTATTCTAGTTCAAAGATGTGAACACCCTTGTTGGAAAAGCCTTTGCCTTCTAACAGTTCAAAATCTACTGATGCTTCCTTAGTCAGGAGCCATGCCCCTTCTCTCCTATGTTCTATACATGAAATGAATTTGTTTTATAATAATTTGTTTTTCTGAAAACATTCAAATTACATTATTTTAGGCCTTGGATATTTTCACTGAATAAAAGATGCATTTTGTTAAGAAAAAAAAAAAACTGGTGAGTCTGTATTATCACCACATACACAGATGTAAATATGTTAGATCTCCCCAGTTAGTGACTAAAGTTTTATCACTGTAGAAATGAGAATCAAGAAAACCAAAAATGTTAGTGTCAAAGACTTTCACTTGGTTAACATCTTACTGTCTTCCTTTGAGTCTAAAGGTCAAATGATGTTGGATGAAGCCAGCAGGCCATGACGTACCAAGGACCTGCTTGGCAGCCATCTCCAAACAGGAACCACATTTGGACATCACTCCTGAGCTTGCGGTTGGCAGGACACTCACAGTACCACCAGGCCAATGAAGCAGCAGCAGGCATGATACAGGGAGAGCACTGGCCTCAGTGGTTGGAGGAGTTCCTACCTTAGAAACTTGTGCAGATACTGGCGACTGCAGGGTGACCAGGAGAAGACCCCATTGCGTCCGGCCAAAGTAGGTGACATGATGTTGCCCTCAGACTTTTTGCACATGTTTCCTTCTCCATCGTGGACCATGCCAAAGCTATAAGAAAGGTAGGAGATTCCTTTCAAACAAAGAACAGCTGCAGTGATCTCTTGTTCTCTATAAAACCTACATCAAGACTGTGAAGACTCCCCTCCCACTAGGCACTGTTATCGCTGTTGGGCACCTTTGAATCACTTCCAATTCACAGTGATGCTATAGGACAGAACAGAACAGCCCCATACGATTTCCTGGGCTGTCACATTTACAGGGCCAGATCTCCAGGTCTTTCTCCCCCAGAGCCACTGGGTAGGTTTGAATTGTTGACATTTTGGTTAGCAGCTGCGGGCTTACCCTTTGTGCCACCAAAGTTAGTCAGGGCAAAACAAAACAATATACCAGCCTCAAAGTGGAAGCTATGCAGGTGTTCCTAGACCCAGTAAGCTGCTGAAACATATCAGTGCTATCCCTGGGTGCTACAGTGACTAAGCACTCATCTACTAGCCCAAAGACTGGCAGCCTGAACTCACCCAGAGGCTCCTTCGAAGACAGACCTGCAGATCTGTTTCTGAAAAGTCAGGGCCTTAAAAACTCTGTGGAGCACAGTTCTGTGCTGCACACATGGCATCACCAAGTGTCGGGAGTGACTTGATGGCAACTGACAACAATATTACTACTGTAGGTCCTATGGGCAGAAGCTCCTGGTGGTGTGGACGCACCCAGTGCTGGAAGCAGTGACAGACAGACAGGGCTCTTTCCTGTGGAGACAGCCCCTCCGTGGAACCCCTATTGGTTGCTGTAGTTGTGTGTATCCATCATTTGAAGCTGCATGTGCTCCTCTAGAGTGAAATCCAGACCATTCTGGGGCTCCAGAGTTGGCCTGGTATACGGGGACATCACAAGCAACAGTGACTATAAGAACAGGAGATCGACCCTATAACCCAAAAGCCAAAACCCAAACTCATTGCCATCAAGTTGATTCTGATTCATCAGCAACCCAACAGGATAGAATAAAACTGTCACATTGGATTTTGAAGACAGTGATCTTTACTGAAGCAGGTGGTCACATCTTTCTCTCAAACAGTAGCTGATGGGTTCTAACTGTCAAGTCTTTGGTTAGCAGCTGAGCACTTTAACCAGTGTGCCACCAGAGACATTCAAATACTGCAATGTCCATAAGCAGCCACTTGTCACTTGGGAAAATCAGTAGCCCTGCATCTGTGTGAATCACACAGTGCTGGGTTGCCACCTCCCCCACCAACAAGTCTGATTCTTCCTATAAACTTTTTAAAGCTTTAGGGAAGTTTTGCATTGTCTTCTACTACTCCAGGGGAGCACCGAGCTGACAAACTCTCCTGGGAGGAGAGCCTGGGGGTCCTGAGAGCTCTGGAACCCTCCTTAAAAGGCAGATTTAGGGTGGTGCTATGGTTAAGTGTTTGGCTGCTAACCAAATGGTTGGCAGCTGGAATCCACAAGCTGCCCTTTGGACCTCTTTGGGGGCAATTCTTCTCTGTCCTATAGGGTCACTATAAGTCAGAATCAACTCAATGGCAATAACTTTGCTTTTTATTAAGCTATTTATCTTTAAAGGAGTCTTGGTGGCACCACGTTTAAGTTTTTGGCTGCTGACCTAAAGATTGGCAGTTCGAACTCAGTAGCTGCTCTGGAAGGGAAAGATGCAGCAGTCTGCTTTCAAAAAGACTGTCGCAGGAAAATCTAAAAGGCAGCTCCACTCAGTCCCATAGAGCCGATACAAGTGGGAATTGAGTGGCTAGCAATAGGATTTTGTTTTGTTTTTTTGTTGGTGGAGAAACAGTTACTGCTGGGCTGCTAGCTGCATGGTTTATAGCTTGAATGAAATCAGCAGTTGCACAGTGACAAGACCTGGGGATCTGCTCCTGCAAAGACTGCTTGTTGGGTGCTGTCAAGTTGGTTCCAAATCATAGCAACCCTAAGCTCAATGGAATGAAACATGGCCCAGTCCTGCATCACGCCCACAGTCCTTATATTCGGCCCCCCTGTTGCCACTACTATGTCAACAGATGTTGCTGAGGGGTTTCTTCTTTTTTGCTGCCCTTCTACTTTATCAAGCACGATGTCCTTCTCAAGGAACTGATCCCTCCTGGCAGCATGTCCCAAGTATGTAAGACGTCGTCTTACCATCCTTGCTTCTAAGGAGCACTCTGGTTGTACTTCTTCCAGGACGAGTCTAACTGTTCTTTCGGCCAGTCCATGCTATACTCGATATTCTCCAATATCACAATTCAAAGGAGCCACTTCTTCTGTCTCCTTACTCCCTGTCTGGCTTTTGCATGCATAAGATGCAGCTGAAATTATCACAGCTTGGGTCAGGTGCACCTCAGTCTTCAAGGTGATGTCTTTGCTTGTCAGCACTTTAAAGAAGTCTTTCACAGCAGAGTTTCCCCATGCAGTGAGTCTTTTGATTTCATGACTGCTGCTTCCATCAATCATTTTGCTTATTGGTCCAGTCGTGAGGATTTTTGTTTTCTTGATGTTGAGCTATAATCAACAGTGAAGACTGTGGTCTTTGATCTTCATCAGTAAATGTTTCAAATCCTTTTTATTTTCAGTATGCAAGGTTGTGCCATCTGCATAACACAGGTTGTTAGTGAGTCTTCCTCTAACTCTTTTTTTAAAAAAATTGTTATTAAGGTATGCACTCCAAATTTAATTTGCATGCCCACCTATCTGCAGCTCCATCTGCTCTCCTTGCCCAGTGACAGCACACTTCTTCCTCCAATTCTGATATCTCATTCATCTTCACAGAGTACAGCTTCTCAGATTATTTGCTCAGTACACAGACTAAAGTACAGTGAAAAGATGCAACCATGACACACATCTTTCCTAATATTAAACCATGAAGTGTCCCCTTGTTCTGTTTGAACAAACTGCCTCTTGATCATGAACAGATTTCTCATGAGCACAATTAAGGGTTTGGGAACTTTTACTCGCTGCAGTTGTTATCCATAATTTGTTATGATCCACACAGCCAAATGCCTTTGCACAGCCAATAAGACACAAGTAAACAATTTTCTGGTATTCTTTGCCTTCACTCAAGATCCATCTGACATCAACAATGATATCCTTGGTTCCATGTTGTCTTCTGAATCTGGCTTGAATTTCTGGCAGTTCCCTGTCAATATACTGCTGCAGTTGCTTTTGAATGATCTTTAGCAAATTTTACGTATGTGTGGCATTAATGATATTGTTTGATAATTTCTGCATTCAGCTCGATTACCTTTCTCGGGGATACACATAACTATGTATCTCCTCTAGGCGGCTGGCCAGGTAGCGGCCCTCCGAGTTTCTCGGCACAGATGAGCGGGCACTCTCAGTGCTGCATCCTTTTGCTGAAACACCTCAACTGATGTCCCATCCGTTCCTGGAGCCTTGTTTTTCACCAGTATCTTCAATGCAGCTTTGAGTTCTTCCTTCAGCACCATTGGTTGCTGATCATAAGCTACCTCTAGAAATAGTTGAAGGTCGAGCAATTTTCTGTGGTCTAATGAGTCCGTGTATCCCTTCCATCTTCTTTTGATGCTTCCTGAGTCATTTAATCATTTCCCCATAAAATTCTTCAGTATTGCAACTAGATACCTGCATTTTTTCTTTAGCTCTTTCTGCTTAGAAAAGGCAGAGCTTGTTCTTCCCTTTTGGTTTCCCATCTCCAGGCCTTTGCACATGGGATTATAATAGTTTACTTAAAAAAACTGGTTGATAGTGTTTCCTAGGTGTAATCTTCACAAGACTGGCAGATCCCCACATGCCTGTCAGTGTGTAAAGATTACAACCTAGGACACTCTATCAGCCAAATTTACTCTGTCCTTGTCTATTCTATAGGGTTGCTATGAGTCAGAATGGAAATATCACTACTCATTAATGTCTGGTGTCCAATCACTGTATGGATTCTCCAATAGCAGGGTCTCGAAAGAAGGAGACACAGAGGAAAGTTAAAGATCAGGTGAAGGAGGAATCACAGAAAGACAGGTGTATCAGGTGACATACTGTAGCCAAGAATCTGTGATAGCGGAAGGGAAGGTCTGGAGAACCTGTGCTTGTTGCTAAGGCATGAATTTCCACTTAAATTCTTTGCTTAAAAAAAAGAAAACACAGTTGCTGTGAAGCTGATTTTGACTCATGACAATCTCATGGGCATCAGAGTAGAATTCTCCTCTACAGAGGAGATCCTTTGGAACTAGTTTGCCAGGCCTTTTTTCCAAGGTGCTTCTAGATGAAGATGAATTGCTAGTCTTTCAATTGATAGCTGAAAGCTTAACCATTTACACAAAAGGGATAGCAAATTCTTTGCTTAAAATACTGATGAAACAAACAAATAAGCCAAAAAATTGCTGCCATAGAGTTGATTCTGACTCATAGCAATCTACAGGACAGAGTAGAACGGCCTTACAGGGTTTTCAAGTTGATAATCTTTTACAGAAAAGATTGCCACATCTTACTCCTATGGAGCCACCAGTGGGCTTGAACTTCAACCTTTTGATTGGCAGCCAAGCCAAAACAAAAAAAAACCCTGCTTCTACCGTATTGATTCCACCTCATAGCAACCCTATAGGACAGGACAGAACTACCACAAGGCTTCCAAGGAATGCCTGGTGGGATCGAACTGCAGCACTTGATAAGTAGCTGTAGCTCTTTAAACTACTACACCACCAGGGTTTTCAAACACTTAACCCGAGCTGTTTAAATAAAACCATTAAAAGTATGAGCTAACAATTTCCAAGTACTCACTATTTTACAGACGGTAGACAAAGCGTGTTACCTACGCGCTCTAACATTAGTCCCACCTTGACCCTGGGAGGCAGGCACACTATAACCAGGAGGAGACTCAGGATTAGTGAGAGAATTCATGCAGGTCATACAGCCAGAAATGGCAGCCTGACCCTGCGATACCAGAGTCAGGCAGGTCCCAGGTTGCAGTGCTACCCACGTAGGGCTGATGGGTTTACACAAGGAATCTGGCATGCAAATAGGGCTCAGTTTGGGCTAGCTTCCTGACTGGTACTGAGGGTGATGTAGATTTAAGTCTTTTTTGCCTCCACCCATTTTCTGAAGTTCTATTTAAAGCCATTCACCAGAGTGACCAGATGGCAGGAGCAATGTGTCACGTCTGTGGGAATGTTTCAACTGAAATCACGGATATGAGGGCATCCTGAGAGAGAGTGATAGATATGAAACACCAGAGCACCCCTTGCTGGCTGCCCCTTGACCTGACTGTGAAGAAGACACATCATGCTTCAGCCACTGGGTCTGGATACAACGGCCCCCATGTAAGTCCACATTTCTAGGTAATTCAGGGTCACAGTGTCTCAGGTCTGGGGTCTTGCAGGGCAAAGTAGCTCTGTCTTAAACTTTTCTACAAAGTTATTTTTATTTCTTCTTTCTAACGTTGACTTTAAAACTTTGCAGAGTATCAGTATGACCTGAGATATGCCCTTCTCAATGAGACACGGAAACCCTGGTGGCACAGTTAATCACTGCAGCTGCTAACCAAAAGGTTGGAAGTTTGAGTCTACCAGGTGCTCCTTGGAAACTCTGTGGGGCAGTTCTACTGTGATGTATAGGGTCACCATGAGTCGGAATCAGCTTGACGGTAGTGGGTTGGGTTTGCTGTAATGAGGCTGGCTACCCGAAGCCCACCCTTGGTAGATTCTAGGACAGTGGGTTGGGAGTCAGGATGAATTCTTACAGGTTACTCATGTTAGAAGCCCACCCAAATCTCAGCAGCAGTCTCTTATGGGCTGTGATTCATTCCAACTGGGGAGAACGATGAATGCAAGGGAGTCCAAGGCATCAGCGTGAAACTACCACACTGGTCCCATTTTATATTAACATTAATAACATCATGGAAGAATGAAGAGAACACATTTTGAAGATATGGCTGGTATTCAGCAGCTCAAAACCAGGATCATGTAATTACTATTCAAGTTACATACACTAAATTAATTTTTTCTGCCTTTATGCACCATAGCACTTTCTTCAAAGCAGTTGTCACTGCATTTTATGGATGAAATTGTGTCCCCCAAAGAGATGCATTGAAGATCTAACTCCTATACCTGTGGCCTTGACCCTTTTTTGGAAATAAGGCTTTTTATTCTGTTAATTAGCTCGCACTAGGGTAGGGTGAGTCCTAGCCCTAACTTCTCTGGGTGGTTTCTTATAAGAACACTAAAGTAGTCAGGAAAATATCCACATAAAAGGAAGACTCCATGGGAAGAGACTTCTACTACCCAGGATTGCCAAGAAATGCTTGGGTCTACCAGAAACTGAAGGAGAGCAGGAAGAACCCTAGGGCACACAGAGCACAGGGGCTTCAATTTGCACTCCTTGCCTCCAAACTGTAATAATAAATTTCTATTCTTCAAAGCTACCCACTTGTGGTATTTTTGTTAAGGTAGCCCTAGCAAAGTAAGACAGCCCATATGGTTAAACAAGTAGCACATGGTCTCTCTGCCTTCTCCACTTGACTGTAAACTTCCATGCAGCAGAACTCATTCCTACACATGCTTACAACTTCAGAGACTGGATTCATCACACCTTAACAGGTTTTCCATTCGTTTGCTGAATGAATAAAGGACAGTCTTCTAGCTGATTCAAATACTCAAATGTAACATAATTTTAGATTACTTTGGATCAGGTAATTATATTCAATGTCAGATGCTGTTATCGTCTGCTGAAGTACTTCTTTAAATGAGGCACAAAAATGAAGAAGAATCTATTCATTCCATGCCATATATCCAGAATAATGAACAACCACACATTCTTAAATGTTGTATTAATAATTTTAGGCTGTTCAGCTAACACTGGTAAAGGGAATGAAACATCCATACAGGCCAGTGTCACCTGAATGGTGAATTAGACCCTTGACATGATGATGATGATGAGCTCAGATGATGCTGCTTCAGGTCCAGAACCCCAGCACAGGCTTCCCGAGAAGCACAGCTCATCCTGCATGAGAGGTGAGAGGCTGAGGTGGGCACAGCACTCACATGGGAATCAGGAGCCAGAAGAGACCAGATAGCTGCAGACAGCAGGATGATGGAGGTCGATAGACCTTGGCCAGAGACTTCACTCTGCCATTCACAAGGGGCTTGATACTGGGCAGTTTCACTAACCTCGCCAGTTTCTGTTTCCTCACCTACCAAGTGGGATCATAAAATCTTTCTAAACCTATAGAATGCCTGGTGCAGTGTACATCACCAAGGATAATTCAAATTTTGTGTCCCTTTCCCTGATTCAAATGTGCTCTTTGTCAAATTACAGGACATCTAGATGTCAAGTTGTGTGTATATGTGTGTGTAAATGAGGAATCTGGGAAAAGCCTATGCATTTCAAAGCCTTTTTGGACATAGAAGTGCATTTTAAAAAGTAAGAAGAATGACAGTAAAAAGGATCAATAAGAATTGACCTTTGAGTTTCCAGGGCTTCCAGAACGTAGATGGAGCAGATGCTCTTTAAGGGGACACTTGTTCCAACATTCCGCAAGTCTCTGATGTTCCCCAGTGCCTCCATGTCCTGGCTGGAGGTGCCTAGCTTTACTAAAGAGCACTGCCGTAAGTCTGGGGGTGCCTATATCACAATCAAATGCCAGTTGAGTGTGTCTGAGTTGAATGGTACTACCAAGCTAACTGGCAGTGAAGCCAATTCTTTTGTGAAGCCTTCCCTGATCTACTTCACACTGGTATCTCTCAATGTCTACATCTTTCGTTGCTTGATTCCTCAGGGTATGTCTATTTTATTTCTCTATGAATCTTTCCACCACCACCCATCTGCCAGTTTGCTGTAAGATGGTAGCTTGTGTGTTGCTATGATGCTGGAATCTATGTTGCCAGTATTTCAAATACCAGCAGTGTCAACAATGGTACCCAGTGTCGTTGAGTCAGATCTGACTCATGGCACCCATGGTAGACAGGTTTTAGTGGAACTTCTAGATGAATACAGGCTGGGAAGAATATCTTGGAGATACATTTACATAATCGGTCAACGAAAACCCTGTGGATCACAACAGAACATTATGCAGTATAGTCCTGGAAGACGAGCCTCCTGGGCTGGAAGGCAGTCAAAATACAAAGCGGCTGCACAAAGGGATTTGAGTGCACCAACAATCAAGAAGAAGTTGAGGAACCTAGGAACATTTCATTAAGTTGAACATGAGGCTGTCGTGACTCAGAGCTGGCTTGACAGAAGCTAACAATAACAGTCTCTCAGAGGGCATGGGTCACTAATCTGATCCTATGCATCATACGCATATGAAAGCCGGACAATGAATAAGGAAGACAGAAGAATTGATGCCTTCAAATTGTGGTGTTGCCGAAGAATAACGGATATACCACGGACTGCCAGAAGCAAACAGATCTGCTCTGGAAGAAATACAACCTAAATGTTCCTTGGAAGCAAAGATGGTGAGACTGTGTCTTACAAACTATCGACATGTTGTCAGGAGGAATCAGTCCCTGGAAAAGGGCATCATGCTTGATAGAGTGGAGGTTTGGTGAAAAAGAGGGAGACGCTCAACAAGATCAATTGACATGGTGGCTGCTATGATGCGTTTAAGCATAAACAATGATTGTGGGTGTGGTGCAGGACTAGGCAGTGTTTCCTTCTGCTGTGCATAGGGTAGGTATGAGTCAGAACTGACAAGACAGCACCTAACAACAACAACACACAATGCCTTGCCCACCAAATGCAATTGTGATCGACAGATGGGTTCATGAATGCAGAAAAGGAGATAGAATTGTGTATCATAAAGAATTCTGAGCATGCCCAACATGTTTTCATATATTAATGTTAACTGCAAGGCTAATGCAACTACACTATTTCAGATTTTATAGAAGGGGGATGTTCAACTTAAGTAACAACTGAGTTTGCACCTGCACAGATGTTTCAGGCCTCACAGTGCTCTCTCCTGGGTTTGTAGGTGAGAGAACTAGGTGAGACACAGCAGGTGATGGTCCCAGGTTCCTGCAGGCTACGGAAGAGCTGAGCTAGGTCTGGAATCCCAGTCACAGCATCTCACCCATCAAACTGGACCACTTCCCTTAGCTCAGAGTAGACATTCTCCAAAGTGTGGAGCTCAAGCGTCAGCATGCCTGAGCCAGTTTTTCAAAGCTTATACTGAGCAAACTGTAGGTTCTGAGCCAGTGACTGAATAGGACCAGAAAGGTAACCTTACATCTCTGGCTCAGGAACCCAAGCTTGGTTCCAGCCTGGCCATTATAGGGGGACACACCTTTTTACTTCTGATTCTGGACTGCCCACCTTCCTCTTCTAATGAATCCATACACCAGTTCTTAGCAATTTTATTTTTCATTTTTTTAGCTCAGATTCTCCAGCCTAAACCACAGGAAATATTGAGAAGAAATTGGATGGATGCTAGCTAAAATCTTTCTTTGAATTAAAGAAAACCAAAGACTCAGAGGCATGAAGGCATACTTCTTTATGCCAAATGATGTCATGTGGATGTACAAAAACAAACCCTGGGAAATTAAAATTCACCTTTGAGATGAATGTTTTATATTCGTGCTATAATAGTTTCAATAGATGCAAAATCACTTTTTTTTGACTGAGTGAAAATGTACATTGCTGTATAAATTTATATGCCCACCTATATGCAGCTCTCCCTGTCTGGCGACAGCACACTATTCCTCTCTGCTCCATACATGTCTCATCCTCCCAACAGCCTCCTTTCCCCTCCTCTCCACCCACTCTCCTTCCTCCAGCCAGAGGTCAGCAGGATGATATCCTATAGATGTATAGAACCATAAAGTGCAACCACTATATGGTCACTCTGCACCGCCAAGTCCAATCCATTCGTGTCCAAAGAGTGGACCTTCATTATGATTTATGGGCAAGGGCAGCATCAGGACCAGAGGCCATGCTCCCAGGGGAACCTCAAAGCCAGTAGACCACCACTGCAGTCTTTTAGTGGAGATCTCAGGGTGCACCCCTTTTTATTCTTGTGTTGCCAGTGAGACTCAACTTAGTGAGCTCCATCACGGCTATCACAGGTGGTGGCCAGGCACCATCTGGTTCTTTTGGTCCCAAGTAGATGTAGGCACCCACTCATGAGGGTCTCTCTGTCTTCTGGATTGTCTTTCCCCCATGTCATTTTGGTCCTCAGTGATTATCCGTTCCTGCTGAGTTGGGACCATTTGCTGTGCCCTCGGATGGCAGTGCAAAAGCACTTTTCAACTCCTAGGTATAGCACTCTAAAAACTGATTTTGCTTGGAGCTCACTACCAGAAAGGAGCCCTTATTGCCTAGTAATTAAGTCCCTGCCTTTCACATAAGGCTGGCCATTAGAATCCATCCAGCTACTCCGGCAGAAGCCAGACCTGCCAATCTGCTCCCATAACGATTACAGTCTAGGAAACCCTCCAGGATGGTTCTACTCTGCCACATGAGTGTTGGAATGGACTTGCTGATATCCAACAATAACAAGATTTATCCACCCATTAAATAGATAATTATTTTTTCAGTGAGTAATATTCATGAAACAAACCACTGAATAAATGAATTTTGTCTTCAATTCCACTAAAATTCACTGATTTAATTTTGTTATCTGCCAGGTCTTTCCAATTTGAAGTAATTGTCACAGCCAACAGCTAACATGAAATAGTCTCTAATCTCTTGCTCACAACTGGCTCACTCCTCCACCCATTCCATTAAGATACATTATAGAACACTCAGCACGTGCCACCCCTCTACGGTATAAATCCCATGTGTCTCTCAGTTTGTCCTACTGTGGGAGCTTATATATTGCTGTGTTGTTGGAAGCGACGCCACCACTATTCGAACAACAGCAGGGTCACCTGCAGACAGGTCTCAGCTGAGCTTCTAGACAAAGACTAGGAAGAAGGACCCATCAGCCTACTTCTGGAAAGAATTAGCCAGTGAAAACCCTAGGAATAGCAGTGGAATATTTTCTGATACAGTGTGAGATGATGAGCCCCTCAGGTTGGAAGGTACTCAAAAGACGATTGCAGAAGAGCTGCCTCCTTGAGATGGGATTGACCTTGATCACAAGGGTAGAGTCAAGCTCTCAGGACCTTCACTGTGGCGTGACTCAGAATCAGGAGAAACAGCTGCAATCATACATTTAGAAAGCAAAGGTGTCACCTGGAAGATGAAGGTGCATGTATGACCCAACCCATGGTGTTTTTGTCACCTCATATGCCTGTGAAACGTGGATGGCAGATAAAGAAGACTGAAGAACTGATGTCTTGGAATTGTGGTGTTGGCAAAGAATATTGACTGCCAACCCCCATCCCCACCCCAAATTTTCAACTGGGAAGTACAATCAGAATGCTCTTTAGAAGAAAGGATGGTAAAATGATGTCTCACGTACTTTGGATCATGCTTGGTTAAGCAGCGGGTCAGTGAAAAAGAGGAAGACCCTCTGCAGGATGGGCTGACACAGTACCTGCAACAGTGGGCTCAAGCTTGACAATTACGAGGACGGTGCAGGACCACGCAAGGTCTGCTTCTGTTGTTCGTAACGTTGCCCTGAATCAGAACCAACTAGACAGCATTTAACAAGGAGGTAATAAGGGCAACACGCTTCATTGTTCCAGGTTTTTTCTTCTACCTGCGGCTCATAAGTTTGAGTTAAACATAAAGTCACTTCATGAATTTTATAAAAAGTCTCCACAAACAGTAGGCATTACTATTATTGTCATTGTTGTTGATACAAGGCACCTGGTGGCGAAACGCTTAAGCATCTGTTTACTAACCAAAAGGTTGGCAGTTCAAACTCACCCAGTGGCTCCATGGAGAAAAGCCCCAGGGCTCTGCTTCCACCTGTGCAGGAAACCCTATGGGGTCACATATAGTTGCCATGAACCAGGGGTCCCCACGGTGGCAGCTGATAACAACATTATTATCATCACTTGTTCTATTGTTCAGCTCGTGCAGGTTACTTGCATGGCCCCTGTGTGTATTTCCTGTGTTCTGGGCATGATCAGAAGATACTTCACTGGAGCACTAGCTCTTCAGAGCTCACAGCCCTCTGTCCCTTGTGCCAAGTTCTCTGCACACTAGGCCCCCAAGAGGCCTTGGTCACCACACGGAGGTTAATTATATCAGGAGTGGGAGTGGGACTCTCCTTCCCCACTTAAAGCTCCTTTCTTTGGTGGTGGTGTTATTACGTGCAGTCAAGTGGATGCTGACTCCCATGTGACAGAGCAGAAGTGCCCTCTAGAATTTTCCAGGCTGTAATTTTTACCGAAGCAGATTACTCGGTCTTTTTTCCCATGGAGCAGCTAGTGGGTTCAAACTGCCAGGCTTTTCCTGGGCAGCTGAGCACCAACCCAGTGTACTTCCTGGCCTCCTTGCTCCTTTCTTTACTTCCATCTCTGCCCACTTTCTGGTGAAATCACTTCTTTTTTTAACCCAACTTGACCAAGCCCCAGTGATGAAAGGAAATATTAATAGCTGACTTCGAAGAAAAAGTAAATGGAAACGTTGATACCTGTTGACACTGAAGACTGTCAGCCCGGTTGTGGAGGTATCATGTTTAACTTCAGTTAAATCCACCACCTGCAGGGGCTGCCACTGCCAATATCCATATCTCAACTGCTCATCTAACCTTGACTTTCTCAGTCTTCAGTGATTTAAATATTTTTGAGCTTGATTGTTTAATTAAATTCAGACACGGTTCAGAGGACAGCAGGAGCCCCATACAGTTAAAATAATGAGAGTTTTTGAAGTTTTAACTCTAGCAGTCTATTAAAAATACAATTATGATCTAAGCAAAAGCTTCATAAAATATAGGTGCATTTTCTAAGCCTTGACAAAGTCAGTCAATCATTACCTGTGATGATGAAGGGATCAGTGATGGGACATAAGTCTTTCTTTTGTCGGTCATCAGTTCACATGCAGCCAATGCCTGCAGGGCCTCTGTGTGATTCCACACAATGCACACATACACAAACACACACCTGTGCATGTGTCCACACAGCTGCATGCGTATGTTCACACATGCATGCACACACATGTGCCGACATCTATGAACAACCCACACATCATATACATGCACACAAACACACCCACATATACACACACACTCATAGGTGCACACACTTGTCCATGCACATGCATGTACACAGTTCTCTATGTGCACACACATACCCATGCATACAAACACACAAGCCCACACATGCACATATACTCTCACATGCATGCACATACGTGCCAACATGCATACATACACACAAGTTCACACATTTCTCATGCACACAATTGTGCACACACATGCATACAAGGACAGATACCCCCCACTTGTGCACACATACATGTACACACACACAGATGCTCTGAACAGGTCTGGGTAACATAAGCTTCTGACCTCTCTCCATTTGCTACTAAGGAGTGGAAGACCTGGCTTTACAAAGCCACACGTCACCATTACTACCTTTGTTTGCCCTTGGCCAAAATACACAGAATAAAAAAAAAGAAAACAATTATGCTTCTTCGTTGCAATTTTTCTAGGAGAAATTTCAAGGAACAGGTATAGTACAGCAGGAAGAGCATTTGGGTACTGCTGCTGGCCTCTAGGAGTCAGGGCAAAAGAAAAATAAATGAAAAATGCCACTTGTGGCAGCCGGAGCCCCTCATTAGTTTTTTAATAGATGGTGCTTACAGGTAAGGCAGCTTACAAATTATTAGACTGAGAGACTTTAAGATGTACAATTTCCTAAAGCATTAAAATAAAAATTTTCACATCCCAGCAGTAAACATAACTCTTTTTCTTAGACAGCAATTGGGCCACTGGTATGCAATCCAGGGCCGGGCACTGTGTACACGCTGCTGCTGTTGCAGGCTGCTGAGTTGATTCTGACTCTCAGTGACCCAAATGACAGAGTAGAACTACCCCATATGGTTTTCTTGACTACAGCCTCTGTGAGAGTAGACTGCCAGGTCCTTTCTCCTGCAGAGCTGTTGAGTGGTGCTAACTGACAGATTTGTGGTTATTGGCTGTGTGGTTAACCATTGCATTGCAATGGTAGGGTAGTGTGGCCAATGTGCCCTGAGCTCCTGGTCAGTTGCCCCGAGGTGCTGCCTCGTCGCAAGCCTGCACTCCGGGAGCCATCAGTGGGGCCTGGGAAGCTGACTGGCTCACGTGAGGACTGACCTCTTCCAGAGCACTTACTCTCTGAGCGTTGCGTACTACATTAGTCAGAAAATAGCTTCTCCAAAAATTATGTTAAAATCTAAGAAAGACGAGGAACTCATGCAACAACATTTAACATGAGAGGGCTGATGACTGACGACACTCCCCAGCCACTTGGAGATGCCAGCGGGGGCCGACAGAGCAGCACCCAGGACCAAGTTCCAATCACACAGCAGAGGGGCAGATGGAAAACTGTGCCCCACCTTCTGCGTGTATGAGCGGACCACCAGAAAAGAATAGTGCACAACACGCACATCAAAACACCTTTAAAGGGCACAGGACGAGGCCCTAGAGCAAAAACCGAGCAGAGGGCCTAACAGTGTTACAGCTGTTAACGATCTCATTGCAAAGCTGTAAATCCCCTTTACAGACTTCACTTATCAGATCCACGACTTCTAGAGTGCTCCTACAGCGAGGAGGAGGACGAGGCTCGCTGCTCTGATGGACAGGCACTTACTTGTGTCCAGACTCGTGGGCAATGGTGAAGGCCAGCCCGAGTCCCGTGTCTTCGTTAATTGTACAGCTGCGGTATTTGCTACACATTCCACTTATGGGAGCAAATCCTATGGGGCAGAAGGATCAAAACAACAAATGAAGAAATGACTGCACGCTTATTCAACGTCCCCTAGAGGAACTGGTTCTACATCTTCACCTGAGGAAACACAGCAGCCACATAAACGGCACTTAATTTGGGAGACGAGTCTATACACCAGAGCTGACCAAACTCGGTCACATGGAAAACAGCTTATGGCTCCCTGCAATATACGCGTTACAGACTATAAATGGGAGTACACACAGCAGGGGATTTACTGCACATAGGGGCAGATTTCTCAACCTTTTTTTTATAACCATGTAAGCTCCCCAAATCAAAGAAACCAAACCAATTGCCAGTTCAGCTCACGGAGACCCTGTGTACTGCAGAGTAGAACTGCTCCATAGAGTTTTTTTTCCAAGGTGTCTTTAGGTGGATTTGAAGTGCCAACCTTTTGATTAGTAACCCAGCTACAGTGTGTACCATGCTTTTCTCCAAGGGTCCAGCTGAAAAATTAGTGTCGAGAATGGACCAGTCTCTATTAAACTGAATCACATAACCAAGACTCTTCCTCCCTCAGTTTGTAGGGGAAAGTGGAGAGGTAGAAAGAATGTTCAGCCGAACCCTTGGGCACGGACACACTGTTTTACTGATTTTTTGGAAAAATATCAAAGTGCCAACTCCAAGCTATACCTAGTCCCATGAACATCCAAAACTATTGCTGAAATTTAGGTATGTATGGAGAAATGGAAAAACAGGGAATGTAATATTGTTACAGTATCATTACTATATTTATAAATGTATTGCTTCTGCCCCAGAATGACATCTTCTTTGAAGTCCCCATTGTCACAAATAGAAGAAGAATCAGAAGAAATTATTTGTTAAGTTAGGAGAAGACTTAACTTACAGGTATTCTTGAATCCATGAGTGACTCCTCATGTTAAATAATCTCAGTTGACAAATAAATACACTTTAAAAAAAAATCTTTGATGAAAATTTACTTATGGAAGCAAGTCTATTCTTCTCAACTGTACTCAACAGTGCTGTTGCTTATGAATATGAAATGATGCCCTAAATACTCAAGACCCTACTCAAGAAAAGGTGAGCAATACACCCAGTTCCTTAAATGCTACTGGAAACTCTTACCCAAGGTATCGCAGGGTTCATTCTTCCAAGAACAGATATCCAGGCCAGTAAGTAAGATGGCGTGGTCATGGCGAGTTCCATCTTTCCCCATCAATCCTGACTGCCACTGGCAGAAGCTACTTAAGGTGTGGTCAGCGTGGTGACTTATCACAAGCCCTGGCTATGCAAGAGAGACCAAGACATGCACGATGACGGGGAGGAAACATGTTATAATGCAATGGTGACTAGCATTGTCAGCCTAGCACACTATCATCAACGTGGGTTTCAAATATACAGATTATGGTGGATGGCAAATAACCTACGTATCAATTTAAAGCCCTAAACAAGGTGTCAAAGAAGACCTGTATGGATTCGCTGTAGACAATCACTTCCATGTCTCTAGTTCTATACAAGAAAAACAGGTAATTATTTGGATGACCAGATATATTTAGATATACCAGACAAACGTGTTGAGCTAAGTCAGAGCAAATCTTAGAATATTTTTTCAATGAACCAAAAAAGACTACTTCTGTACATGCTTTTTATTTTTTGCTTCCAAGATCTTTAAAAATATTTTCCAAATTACACAAGGCAACAGACTCATTTAGATATGGTTTTACACACCCATACAGACTCATTTAGATATGGTTTTACACACCCATACAGACTCATTTAGATATGGTTTTACACACCCATACAGACTCATTTAGATATGGTTTTACACACCCATACAGACTCATTTAGATATGGTTTTACATACCCATACAGACTCATTTAGATATGGTTTTACACGCCCATACCTACAAGCGCCCTTAGACAGTGATACATTCATTTCATAGACAAGTCAGCCTAGAGGTAGTTTCTGAAATATAACTGTTTTCATGTTTATTATTAGAGAGTTATATGAAATAGCTTCTAGAGAGGCAACACACTTACGAGAAGAAGAAAGTGTCATGGATTGAATTGTGTCTCCCCATAAGTGAGTGTAGCCACTTGGCTAGGCTCTAACTCCTGGTACTGTGTGGTGTTCCTATAGCTGGGAACCCTGCCTCTGTGACGTCAGCGACGGAGGACGGGCAGCAACTGGGCTGGTGGGCAGGACTCAGTATGTGGGATGGTACTGGGTGTTGGGGCACTCTCTTGGGATATAAAGAAAAGGGAGGCAAAGGGAAATTTGGGGGGAGCTCATACCACCTAGAAAGCAGTGCCCTAAGCAGAGCATGCTCTTTGGAAAGAACTGCAGGGCCCCTGATTCACAGAAGCTTCCAGTTCAGGGGAGGACTGATGAGAAGGACCTTCGTCTAGAGCCAGCCAAGAAGGCTTTCCCCTGGAGCCGACACTGTGAGCTTGGACTGTTAGCCTATCAGACTGTGACAAAATGAAATTTCTCTTCATAAATCCATCCACTTATGATGTTTCTTTTAAGGCAGCACTAGATGACTAAGCAAGCTAATCAACAAAACTTTACGTGTAAATAAGCTTGCATGAGAAAGAAGCTGTACAGAAGACATTCTACCTTGTTTATTTTTACCATGTTCTAGCCTAGCAACTGTGAATAACAGAATGAGGAATACCAGAGCTGCAGAGTCCGGGGTGGTGGGAACACCCACGAGAGAAGACTGCGCTGTGGTTAGAGACAACCCGGTAAAGTGCCTCGATTTGAACACACCAACTTGTGTGAAAAGTTTTGTACCCCAGACTCAGTACATTTCCTCTGTCAATGTCTATTTTGCTTCCGCAGAAGATCAACATACACCTAAGCTGAGAGCTGCACATAAACTGGGCATACCTGACATTCTTCCCTCTGGTGATTTCCAGGAAAACTGCATTAATTAAAGTTCACACAGGTGTATGATCAAACGATAACCTTGCTCATTCTTTGCAGCTTGGATGAATTCCAAGGTGAAAACGCTTTAATACAAGGAATAATTAACCTGTCACCTGAGAAATCCATTCAGCACCATTAGCACTGCCCCCAACCACACAAAAGACAACGGAGCTGTATCTTCCCTGACTATCCACAGGGGCTCTCACCCTGGACAGGAAAAAGGTAGCCTCTCAGAACTTGCAAGTCTGACAAGATCTCTGATTTCACATGTAAAATCTTAATGTTTTGAAGAAAAAAAGAATGGCAAAGAGCAGACCTGGCCAAGGTGACATGCAGAGCAGACATGAACTCAGGTGCCAGACTGAGGGGCCAGAGCGCATTCTACTATACCAAGTCAGTGATCAGCTTGGAGCAAAATATGAGGGAGGCTTTTTACGACAAAGGTGGCCTGCTCCCATTACTTAGGACCAGAAACGTTCACACGCATACGGGTGGTAGTGGAGGTGTTTGCTGCCAGACTCGGATCCTCATATAGGAAGGGATCTAATCATTTTGGTTCATAGGGCTTTGTATCGGCTGAGTTTGGCAGCCTAGTTGGGATGCTCTACTGGAGTTTATACAGCATCTCAGCAACACTCGAATCTCCACAGAGACAGATGGTGGCAGTACACACAAGCAGCATTGTCCGGGAATCGTACTCAGTCTCCTGCCTGAAATTCTACCACTGGACCACCAATGCTTCCAAAAACAGGTTCTGCAATACAGGCATGGGGGTGGAGTCTTACCCTGCTGCTACCAAGATACAGTGCAATTTGTGTTTGTATCTGTAGTGAAAGAAATGAATTCAATACTCCAGAATTTCTAATGAAATACAATCTAAGAATGTAGGAGTGAAGTTTAGTGCAATCCGCTGAGAGTATGGGACACGATATAGTGACACAGAGCAGTGCCACATTCTACAACTTAGCTTCTAGGCTAGGAGAGATCCTTAGAATTCTGGCAAGAGACAAAAAGAGCTAATTTCTACCTACAAGCTCACATGTGGCTGAGGACACCTTTTGTACCAGGACATCAAACCAGTGCATTCCAGTTCAAACCCCCACTGAGAATTTGCATCTCCCCTGGAGAGAACTTGTTAGAAATTCAAATTCTCAGCAGGGGAGCCAGCCCCAACAAATCAGGTCTATAGCTGGATTGGAACTCTCCATGCCTTGCATGGCTTCCAGCCACTCATGTAAGGCGACCCTTCTACCTCCCTGTCTTTCTTGCAAGTCATCTAAGAGTGCATGCCTCTTTATCCCCTACATGAAAAGCACACAACATCCAATAATCATTAAGCACATAGTATTTTTTAAAAATTAGCCCAAAAGGACAGAGAAATAGATGCATTATATTCGTATTTATTATTATTTTGAAAAGAGTTGCTCATTTCCAAGATACTATACCTGTTCTTCTTCAAGAAGAATCAGTCCCACGATTGCAATGTTGATGTTTCCTCCTATTGTCCCATCTTTGAATAAAGCAGACACCTACAAAGGCCAGCAAATCCACATCAGTTTCCATAAATGGCAGCTTGGGGTCCTGCTGGACGAAGCCAGTCTCATCCTTCTTTGGCGACGGTGACATAATCACATCAAAGTTCTTACATTGCTCGACAGACAGAGGTAGCTGTTTCTAAACTATTGCTTCTTGGATCATCATTACTGGTGCATAAAGACAAAAACTGGAAGTTTCTTGAGTGTCAGAACATTTTATCATCAAATACCAGTGAAAGGATTAAAAGACCTCCATGGTGGGAAGTGTCCACATGAGAGAAAGGGAAGTTTTTTGCTCTGATGATGAGTATTGCACTTGGCCCTTGGCTTTGGATGAGTACTTAAGCCAAGAATGTTCACTCAGTGTCCTGGCAAGAGCATAAAGAAACTTTGGGAGAAGGACAAACAGGACACAAGAAGAGAAGGAAAAATTGTGCAAAGATGGTCAAAGAGAAAGACAAGCAGTAGACGGCAGCCAATCTCTTAATCCCTGTGCTACCGGGGCTCCCTGTACCACTGAGAACACCCCTATTAACACAGAAGACATAACTTGTATCTCTAAGATATTGTAATCAAAACCATTTCTAAAACTCACTCTGCTGAGCCAAGAGTAGTCTGCTGTTATCTAGATTTCCATTATGCCGCACAGGGTGCAATCTCTACTCCCTCTCTTCTGTAATCGCCACAGCTGTCAGCTGGAGATAGACACATTTCACCTGCCATGATGTTCTAAAGTGTTGCACTGTCTCTGTTTTTTCTAGGTCAAATAATTTATGTTCATTATTTGAACAATGACTTTCCTAAAAAGATGGGTATTTCTATACGGCCATCTAAAATTGGACATACAATACCAACAGACAGATCCAATGCATTACAAAATCTCAGGATGCTGCTATAGGTTTTTGGTAATTGAAGTCAGCAGTAAGCCCAGGACACCAAGTTTACTGATGAGGTCTGATTATTTCTCTTCCTGATACTATTCTCTCAAATTCTTAAAATGTCTGTTTTGTTGAAATATAGTATAACTGAAGCAATTATGACTGATAAAGTATTTATTCTACTTGACACATAAATCCATAAGTAAAAATTAGAGTGTGAAATACAATTATTACATATATACCCACCCACCCACATAGACACACACACATCGAAACCAAAAACCTATTGCCATCAAGCTGATTCCAACTCATAGTATCCCCATGTTTTCCCGAGTAGAAATGATCCATCGAGTTCCTTGGCAGTAGTCATCACTGAAGGTCACCAAATCTTTGTTTCACGGTGATACTAGGTGGCTTTGAACCAGCAACCTATTGGTTAGTAGCAGAGAGCAAACTATTTGTGCCACCAAGGGATCTATCATATATATAATACAACTTAATATGTGACATCATTAACTCCATAGGACAGTGTAGAATTGCCCCATAGAATTTCCAAGGAGTGCCGGGAAGATTTGAACTGCCAACCCTTTGGTCAGAAGACGTAGCATTTAACCATTACACCACCAGGGTTTCCATATATATGTGTGTGTGTGTACATATATATATACATAAATATATATATATATTTGTATATATATACTCTCAGTGCTATTCAGTCGATTTCAACTCATAGTGACCCAATAAGGCACAGGAGAACTGTTCTAGAGAATTTCCAAGGAGTGTCTGGTGGATTCACACTGCTGACCTTTTGGTTAGCAGACACAGCACTTAACTACTACATCACCAGGGTTTCCTCCATATATATAGTGAGTTATACATATACAAAGATATATATAGCGAGATACATACATGTGTGTATATACATACATATATATATGTACATATATATACGTACATATATACGTACGTATATATACATGTGTATATACATACATATATATATATATGTACATATATATATATATATATACACTATCTGAAAGGTTGGCTGTTCAAACCCACCAGCAGCCAGTGGGAGAAAGACTGTCAGTTTGCCCTCATAAAGATCACAGTTTAAATTGCCCCAGTGCTTCCCTTTACCCGGGACCCTGTGAGATGGAATTGATATGCCAGCACACAAGAACAAACATGCATCTAGTTTATAAAACAATTACATTTTACATTCCATTTCATACTTCCCATGCTACTGTTACACATTCTACTCTGCGCCTAAATTTCACATGTCCCCTATTAGGAACAGCGCAAGCACACAAGTGCCCTGACAGAAGGGAGCATCCTACCATATTGAGTATCGTCAAGACGTAGGTCGTGATATTCTCATGGCCATGGTTCTCCATCATCTGCTTGTCGACTACCACCAGCGTCTCCACATTCAGCTCTTCATGTCTGTGAGACTTCAAGAGGGAGCGTTTCTGCCTTGAGGATGACTTGTACTCATCAGGGAAGATGAATAGGTCTTTACTGGGAGGTTTGGGCATGTCTGTGGAGAGACACATGGACAGCAGATCAGAAGCAAAAGCTGGCACATAAGACCAACTGATACAGGACATGAGGTCTTAGAAGTTAAGAAGGCCTGAGAGTTCAGTGGTTAAAGGGATGGACTGCCAACTGAAAGGTCAGTGGTTCGAGACCACCAGCAGCCTCATGGGAGAAAGACGTGGCAACCTACTTCCATAGAGATTCATAGTCCTGGAAACCCCTTTAAGATGCAAGACTTGTGCTGAAGGAGAATGCTCAGTGTACGTTTCTGTTGTCTAGTCATCATGATATATTTACCTTTTTATCATTTTGTCCTGATTTAAAACAACAGGAGAGAGGGCTCTTTGGTTTTGAAGTACTAGCATCTAGAAACAGAGAATTCAAAGACTATCACCACTGTCATTGACCTGACTCTGACTCACAGCAACTCTATAGGACAGAGGAGGACTGCACTATAGGGTTTCGAAAGAGCAACTGGGGGATTTGAACTGCCAACCTTTTGGTTAGCAGCCAAACACTTAACCACCGCACCACCAAGACTCTGAGCATTTGGAATTGTGACCTGACTGATGAAGCCACAGGACCCACCATTACAAGAAGTGCACGGTCCTGCATCACTTCACACTTGAAGCCTTTTGAGGACCTCATAGTTTGCAAATTGACTCCAACATCTAGACACATGACTGGTGTGTCTGTCTTGTTTTAAACAGATGGTTAACCTTCCCTTACCTACCCTTCTCGTTGTAGAGCTGGCTTTCCCAGGAACAGTCATATGTGTTTACTCAGATTAAGCAGAAGGTAAAAAAAACACTTTGCCTTCTTAGAGTAAACCTCAGACTTTTTTTTTCTATTTATAATAATTAGCGCTATATGTTAAAGAGCAAACAAGTTTAGTCGATGCCTTAGAAAGTACAGTCAGAATTGTTTCATGTGAACGCAGACTTCAAATGCCCAAACATTTGGGGTACACTGTTTACCAGTTGCTGTAGAGTCAGTTCTGACTCATGGCAACCCCATCTGTGTCTGCGTAGGCACTGTAGACTTTTGATGGCTGACTTTGGGGGAGCAAGTTGCTAGGCCTTTCTTCCGAGGCTCCTCTGGGTGGACTCGCATCCCCAGTGTTTCAGTGAAGAACCAAGAGCATTAACTAGTCACATCACCTGGGGACTCTGGAACACACTGTCAGCAGATGCTCTGTTGTTCACCTCTCAAGTCCAAGTCCAACCTGAGCAGTTTACCTCTCTGCTTAAATACTTCCAGACCACAACAAGCCCTTTGGGTATTAGTGATGACATTGGCTCACAGTCTGTTGAGCACACATCATGTGCCATTAACATTCATGTAATTTGCATAGGTGCCAAGTCTACTAAGAGCTTTCCATGTGTTACTCAGCCTCCATAAAGGCCCAGCATGTGAGGGTGAGGCCACCAGGCTCAGGGAACAAGTGGAAGCCACTCAGGCTCTCTCTAGAACATCCCAGAAACAGGTGCCAAATGTTGATGGCGTAACCCCAGAGACCTTGATCTGAACTCCCACTGGTGGAAAAACGTCCATGGGGTAGGGAGTCTCAGTGGCCATGGTCCTAAGAAGTCCCTCAGGGTAAATGGTTGTTTTGGTGAGCTGCCATCTAATGAATTCATGGCCAATGCACATACAATGAGATTGGACAGTTGTGCTTCAAAGGCTTTTCACTGGCTGACTTCCAGAAGTCCATTGCCAAGGTTTTCTTTCTAGTCTATCTTAGTCTGGGAACTGCCCTGAAGTCTACTCAGTGTGATAAGAACACGAAAATCTCCCCTGACAACTGGGTGGTAATTGCTCAGAAGGTATATAGGATGGGAATTGAACCAGGTTCTCCTGCTTGGAAAATGAGAATTCCACCACTGCCCCAGGGCAAACTACTCACCCCAGATAAGGCACGAGCAATTTTCCTGTGTTTCAAAGCTAAAAGCTCACAGAGCTCTGGCCTGGAGCTCTAAAGCTCTCCAGATCTCCCAGCCTGAGGTTGAGCCTGAGTGTTGATTTTAAGGGAATCCCTCGGCCTTTGTTCTGCACAGACAGCTACTCCAAACAAACACACACAAATCTCTCCTTTTCTAACCCAAAAGATTCTCTGCAGTGCCAGTCTCTCCCCCGATCCCAGCCATGAGGAGACTCGGATTCCTCCACGCGAGTCCCAAATCCTCATGGACAGCGAGGAAACGTCCATTCCCAGGAAAAAAGCAGCTCTGGGATTCTCAGATCCAGCCCCCAAACCAGGTGACACAGCCCTGCTGCCACACAGGCCCAGGCCACAGGACTGCCACATGCCCCCGGGAAGGGGCTGGAAGTCACACCTTGTTGACCTTGAATGTCTTCTTTCCAGGCAAGAGGAATACTCTTTTCTAGTTTTCTATTTTTGTTATGGCAACATGGATGCTTTTTCCTTTTTCTGAATGTAAAATTCATTTTACAGTGTAGTGGCCTTTTTCAAAACAGTTCCCTTTCATTAACCCCTGCTGAGATTCTGAAACCCCTCTCAAAGCATCAAAGCTCCCCACACATAACAACAGCCACATACACTCACACACATATACACATGTACATACACATGCGTGTGCACACACGTCTGCACAGGGACACATGTCCACATCAAACTGATCAGCATCTCTTCAGGGTCTTCTGTGTGTGCCCAGCTCTGCTTCAGCTGTGCTGCTGGCCTGAGGGTCTTGGAACACCTCCAGGGGAGAGTTCATACTCACTTCCGAATTGTCTGAGTTACTAGCCTTTCTCTGGACTCACTGCAGCCTGTGCTTCAGACCTCACCTGGCTTATCAGAGAGAGACCCGCTGCTCTACTCATCCTCCCTGGATCCAGGTGCACGGGTCTACCAGCTATTCCTGGACTAAACCTCAGTTCTGGCATGGGTCATCCTGCCAATGTGAAGCCTGGCTCTGACCCCATCGATGCCTTCGCCCACTGTACTGTCCTTTCATGCCATCTCCTTCTTCCTGGTCAGCTCTACTTGTTCTCAGCTTGGTTCTTCTTGCTCTCATGGAGCCAGCACACTGACTAACTTGAGAGGTGCTGGAGCTTCTAAGAGCAGTCAAAGGTGACATGGGGCTTCTATTTACCGTGCACCATAGGTTCAAGTCTGTCTTGGAAGAAGTACAGCAGTAGTGTTCCTTAGAAGCCAAGATGATGAGACTACATCTCATGTACTCTGGATGTGTTACCAGGAGGGCCCAGTCTTCGGAGCACATCATACTCAGTCAGGTAGAGGGTCAGCAAAAAGAGGAAAGGCTTGAAAAGAAGGACTGACATGGTATCTGCAATAATGAACTCAAGTATAACAATTAGGAGAATGGTACAGGACTGGGCATGGGGTCTCCATGAGTCAGAACTGGCTAGATGGCATCTAATGACAATAATAACAGGTTCATATGCCACTCTAGGGGCCAGTTCTACCCTGGCCGCAAGGCTCACCATGAGTCGGATCCGGCTCGACGGCACTTGGCTTGACGTGCCACTCAGGTGCTAGGAGTTTCAATGGTGCTTGTCTTTATTTGCAGTTGCCAAGTGATTCCTATTCATTTCTTTCATTTAACAGCTACTGGGCACCTGCAGTGTGCCCACTTCTGTTTTGGGGTGCTGTGTATGGTACCCAATGGACATAGTCAAATAGACAATGCTGGGTGGAAGGGGAGCTGGACTTTCCCCAGTCCTATTGGGGGAGGTTGAGGAAGGTGCTGCAGAGACATTCCAGTAAACAATGAGCTCTAGTCCTGACTTTGGGAGCATTTCCTACAAAAAATGTGAAGAATAAATCATCTCCTACATGTTTTTTGAAAAAAAAAGAAAGATACGCCTTAAAACTTGGTAGAAGATTGCAGCCAAGTTATATCAAGCATAACCTGTCCTCTGATGTAGCAGAGTCAGTCTAGATATAAAGATGATCTCAGCAGGAGAACTATGTGGGTCTGACTGACTGTAAACCTTCTCTAAATAGAATTACTGGGTAGGATTGTTAGGGTTCTTTTGATGACCTACAGCAAACCCCTTCCTTCAGAGCCGTGTGTCATTTCATCTGTACAAGGAACAGAGATCTTCAATACATAAATCAATGAGTCATGAACACTGAACTATATAAACCCAGAGAGAGATTTTACACTGCTGTTACAGATAACGGACCACCTTTGAAATCATAGCTGGACCTTAACAGCGTATAATAAATTTTAAAATGTTCCATTGAGTTGTCTAGATGAAAACAAATAGACTCACTGCTGTCTAATCAATTCAGACTCATGGCACCCCCAGGATGACAGAGTACAGCTGAGCTCCATGGGATGTTCTTAGCCATAATCCTTAGGGAAATATATCACCAGCGCTTTCTTCTGTGGTGCTGCCCGGTGGCTTCTAACCACCAACCTTTAAGTCAGCAGCGTCCACCACCCAGGCTCCTACATTAGTCACAAAATCATGGAAGTGCCCTTACATACATTTCTTCCGTCTTCCACAGAAATGCTGCTTGTGTGGGTGCCGGAGGTTTGAACCTCTGCCAAGGTGCTGACTGTCATGATGAGAGTGATGGTGATTGTCCGAGTTCCTCCTCCTCTGGATCATCATGATTTCATTCTCACTCTGCGCCCGAGGCTCTGCGGATCTCTTGTACAGGATGTGGGAGTGAGGCCCTCCCTGGGCAGAACCATTGAGCTTCCCCATCAGGTATGAAGGAAGTGGCTTTAAGAAGTAATCTGCCTCTTGTGTCCTGATCATGCCTGACTGGAGAAAAACAAAGAAGGAAAACATAGTTAGGCTTTCAAATTGGAGACAGGGTTGATTCTGTAAGTGGTGCCTTTTTTACTATTCTCCAGCAAACATGGGCTCCCCTCCAGGAAGGTCAGGCTTAAAGGGCTCAAGACCCTTGGTTAAGAATTAGGAAAGGAAAACCTGTCAAACACACACAACCTATACCCATGTCCTTGTAGCAAGATTTGGGTGCCAGTGTTCCATGGTTTGTGACTCCAAGAGCAGAAAGTAGGCTCAGGAATGTACCAAATTCAGTGAATTCAAATCACAAAACAGAGAAAGCACCCATACATTAACTTAAATATTAACATGAGGACAGCAGTGATTCCAGATAAAGAGACAGAGTTACAAGACTGTTAATAGAATTATCTGCAAAACTGTGTTAAAATGAATTGAAAATTAAATAAAATGAAGTCAACTCCAAACTTGAACAGGAAGCTCAGTGGCAAAGTGGGCAGTGAGTTTAAGACAATGGCGGTGGGATGATTTGGGAGAGGTCAGCCAGAATGGTAGCATACTTTGAACAATGTGATCAATGTCAGTTGTACACACGGAAATCATTGAAATGGTGTATCTTTGACTGTGTAAACATTCACCAATAATAATAAATAAAATGTGCCACTTTCTAGAAAAGTGTAACTTACCCAATTTAACCCAGAAGAAAGTAGGACAGAAGATGCTTCATTGTCAGGGAGCTCTCTCCCAAAGCAATGTATCAAAGGAAGCAGGTAGGAACTTGGCAAAAACAGTACAAATGTCTACGCAGTGTTACAGTGACAGAGACATAAAGTAAAACATATTTGCAAGGGGATAAAATTGAGGTGAAAATTTTACTTTTGCAAGTAGTATTTTTTGTCTTGATTTTTTAATTGTTGTAAAAATAGGTATGCAACACATTTGCCATTTCAACATTTTTTATTGTGCTATAGATGAAGATTTACAAAGTGAATTAGTTTCTCATTAAACAATCAACACATGTAGTATTCTGTGACATCGGTTTTCAGTCCCATGATATGTCAACACTTTCTGCTTTTTGACGTCAGGTTCTCTATTTTCATATGACCAGCTTTGCTGTCCTCTCTCACCTTCTAGACCTTGTCCCTGGGCTAGTGTGCCCATTTTGTCTCATTTTGTTTTATGGGCCTGTCCAATCTTTGACTGAAAGGTATACTTCATAGTGACTTCAGCATTGAGATAAAAGTGTGTCCAGGTGATGTAACCATGCAGTGTACGTACTTTACAGTTTGATGCATTTGTATAAGTTCGTCCCACTGGTGTCTTTCTAGATGGGAGGGAAGAGGGTAGAGAGGAGGGGACAGATGTTTATTGAGGGGACACTAGAAGTATGGAATGGAAAGGAAGAGTGTAGGCAGAGCAGAAGGCGCTGAAGGTAGGTGAGCATGCAAAACTGATGTGGATTGTACACTTTCACTTAATCACAATAAAAAAACAGTAATGTTTAAAAAAGAAAAAAAGTGTGTCCAGGGGCTATACTCCAAAGGATTCTCCAGCCTCTGTCAGGCCAGTAAGTCTGGGCTTCTTTTGTTTTTGTTTTTTGGTCAGAATTTTGTTCTACATTTTTTGTCCAGCTCCATCTGGGGCCCTCTATTGCGATCCTTCTCAGAGAAATCAGTGATGGTAACCAGGCACCAGCTAGTTATGCAGGACTCAGTCTGGTGAAGGTTGTAGTTCATGTGGACCATCAGTCCTTGTGTCTTTTGTTTCCTAATTTTCCCTTGCTTCAGATGGGTGGGGCCAGTGGAGTATCTTAGAAGGCCAATTCAACATTCATTATATGTGTAATTCAGTGACATAAGCTACATTAACTATGTTATGTAATCATTACTAGTGTCTGTTGTCAAGTTTTCCATCACCCTAAAGAGATAGTTAATGCTTCCTAATATGTTTCACTTTTTAAGAAATGACCAAACTGTTTTTCACAGCAGCTATAGCATTTTGAAAACAAAAATCCTCACAACTGGATCAATAAGCCACACCACGGAAAATAGAGAAAAGATTGACGTTGTCAAGGATTTCATTTAACTTGGATCCACAATCAACATCAATAGAAGCAGCAGTGAAGAAATCAAAAGACACAATGCGCCAGGCAAACGTGCTGCAAAAGACTTCTTTAAAGTGTTAAAAGCCAAAGGTGTCACCTCGAAGGCTAAGGTGTACCTGACTCAAGTCATGCTGTTTTCTCTTGTATGCATGTGAAAGCAGGACAATAAATAAGGGAGACGGAAGAATCAATCCCTTTGCGTTGCCGGGTTGCTGAAAAATACTGAATATACCAGAGATTGCCAGAAGAACAAACAGATTGGGGTGTTTCTTAGACATGAAGATGGTGATGTCTACCTCCTCATCTACTTTGGACATGTTGCCAGGGGGCATCAGCCTCTGGAGAAGGGTCTCATGCTTGGTTAGCAGAGGGTCAGTGAAAAAGATGAAGACTTTGAGCAGGATAGACTGATGGAGCGGCTGCAACAGTGGGCTCAAACCTAACAAAGACCGAGCGACAGGTGCACCAGCCTGGGCAGTGTTTAGTTCTATTGTATATAGGACCACTGTGAGTTGGATCTGACTTAATGACACCTAACAACAACACACCAGGTTTCCACTGCTGTTAAGCCAGTTTTTCATGCTGTTCTGGTAAAATAGTGGAACAACATCTTACAACCCTATCAGCACTGGATAAGGGGTCCAGTGTCTCCATGTACTCACCAACACCCCTGTTCTCTTGTCTTCTGATCATAGACATTCCTATGGGGGGGGGTGGTGAAGTGATATCATGTGGTTTTGGTTGCATCTCCTTAATGACTAATGGGAAACCCTGGTGGTTATAGCACTCAAGAGCTATCGCTGCGAACCCAAAGCTCAGCAGTGTATATCCACCAGGAGCTCCTTGGAAACTCGGTAATGCGGCTCTACTCTGGTCTATAGGGTGGTTGTGAGTCAGAATCAACTAGATGGCAATGACAGCAGTCCCCCTCCCCATTTGTTTGTTTCAGTGATTAACAGCATTGTGCATCCTTTCACGGCTGGACATTTATATTTATTCTTTGGTGAAATGTCTATTCAAGTCCTTTCCACATTGATTTTTTTTTTTTAATTTTCTAAGTGGCAGGAATTCTAGATATTAACGCTTTATCTGACTTACGGCTCCCAGTTGTTTCTCACGTTATGTAGGCATTCCCTTCACTTGGAGGTAGTGATAAAGTTACTTTGATGAGGTCCAGTTTACCTGTTTTGCCTATACACTTTTGGTGTGGGGTTTGAGAATCAATTGTTAAAAGCTAGATCCCAAATCGCCACGCTTGATTTTTCGTCTAAGATTTCTTGGTTTTAGTTCCAGTGGTTCTAACTCATGTTGTTGGTGCATTTTACTTTTCAAATATAGTGGTAGATACAGGTCTAGCTTCATTCTTCTGCATGTAAAAATCCAGTTGTCCCAGCACCATTTAATCAAGGGTTACTTTTTCTTCACTGAATTGACTTAGCATTGTTGTTGTTGTTGATAGACATTGTACAGTTGGTTCTGACTTACAATAACCCTATTTACAACACAACAAAACATCCCCTAGCTCTACTCCAGCCTCACAATCATTGCTATATTTGATCCCACTGTTGCTGCCGCTGTGTCAGTTTGTCAGAGATGATCTTTCTCATTTTCGCGTGCTCTCTACCTAGCATGATGATCTTCTCCAGGGACTAACCTCTCCTTAAAATGTGTCCAAAGTGTGTAAGACAAAGCTCTCCATTGTGGCTTTCTAAGGAACATTCTGGCCACTTGTCTTCCAAGTTCCTTTTTCTGACAGTCCATGGTATATTCAATATTCTTCACCAACACTACAATTTGAAGGCATCAGTTCTTCATTTGTCTGTATTATTCATTGTCCTGCTTTTGCTGGCATATGAAGTAACTGAAAATACCATGACTTGGGTCAGGTACAACTTAGTCTTCAAAATGCATCTTTGATTTTTAGCACATGAAAGAAATTATTTACAGCAGATTTTCCCAATGCAATGCATATTCTGATTTCTTGGCTGCTGCTTCCACGAACACTGGTTGTGGACGCAAGTAAAATGAAATCCTTGACAACGTCAGTCTTTTCAATTATCACAATGTTGCTTACTGGTCCAGTTAGGATGACTCTTATTTTCCTTATGTGGAGGTAGAATTCATACTGGAGGCAGTCGTCTTTCATTTTCATCAGCAAGTGCTTCAAGTTCTCTTCACTTTAGCCAGAACGGTTGTGTCATCTGCATATGGCAGGTTGTTAATGAGCCTGATACCTCATTCTTCTTCACATGGTCCAGTTTATCAGATTATTTGCTCAGAATACGTACTGAGTAGTATGACGGAAAGATACACCCCTGATGCACACCTTTCTTGACTTCAAACCTTGGAGTATTCTTTATTCTGTTTGAATGATCACATCTTGGCCTATGCACAGGTTCTTTGTGAGCACAGCTGAGTATTCCGTAATTCCCACCCTTCACAATGTTAGCCACCATTTGTTGTGATCCACACAGTTGGATGGTCAACAAAATATGGGGGAACATCTTTCTGGTATTTTCTGCTGTCATTCAAGATCCCTCTGACATCAGCTATGATGTCCTTTGTTTCACTTTCTCTTTTGAATCTGCTCTGAATTTCTGGCAGGTTCCCTATTGATGCACTGTTGCAACCACTGCTGAATTATCTTTAGCAAAATATTACTTGTGTATGATATTAATGATGCTGTCTAATAATTTCCACATTCTATTGTATCATCTTTCTTTGAAATGAGCACAAATGCAGATCTCTTTCAATCAGTTGGCCAGGTAGCTAACTTCAACTTCCTTGGCACAGAGAAGTGAGACCTTCCAGTGCTGAAACATTTTGCTGAAACCTTTCAATCAGTATTCTGTCAGTTAGCATTTGCAGCATCAGAAATAAGGAAAAAACATTTTTTGTTACCCAGCATCTAGAACAATGAAGAATTTTTTTTTATTATGACTGAGTGAAAATATACATTCCCATATAAATTTGCATGCCCACCTATGTGCAGCTTCCACTGCTCTCTCTCCCCAGTGACAGCACACTATTCCTCTCTGCTCCATACGTGTTTCATCCTCCCAACAGTCTCCTTTCCCCTCCTCCCCACCCACTCCCCTTACTCTCTAGTCAGAGGTCAGCAGGATGTATCCTATAGATGCATAGAACCATAAAGTGCACCCAATATAGTCACTCTGTGTTGCCAAGCCCAATCCCTTGCTGTCTGAAGAGTGGACCTTCAGTATGATCCATGGGCAAGGGCAGCACCAGGGCCAAGGGCCATGCTACCAGGGGAACCCCAAAGCCACTGGACCACCAATTGCAGTCTTTTAATGGAGATCTCAGGGTGCACCCCTTTTTATTCTTGTGTTTCCAGTGAGACTCGACTTTGTGAGCTCCATCATGGCTATCAGTGGTGGTGGCCGGGCACCATTCAGTTCTTCCGGTCCCAAGTTGATGTAGGCACCCACTCACGTGTGTTGCCATTTTGGTCCTCAGTGAGCATCTGCTCCTGCTGAGTTGGGACCATTTGCTGTGCTCTTGGATGGCAGCGTGGCAGCTTTTAAGATCCCAGACACCACTCGCCAATGTGGGATGCAGAGAGCCCTCTTAGCAAAATGCTAGTTGTGCCAATTGGCCTCAATTTTGCCTAAGAGCATGGACCCCTGCACCCCACCCCAGCTACTCTGTCCTTGCATTATTGGATTAAGATGGGAGGAGTACTCAAGTACTCCACTTGAAGTCCACTTAACATTTAGAACAATGAAGAATTTAAAGTTTGATAATAATGATTGTTGGTGAGCAGTTGAACAACAGGAAATTTTACACACCCAGGAGGCCATCTGCCATATTTATCCATTAATATTTGGAGTGGAAAATTCAGTTCTAGAAATTTAGCCATTTGGAATTATCAAATATTTATTTTAAGCACTTTAGCAATACTGGTAAATACATAAGAATGTATACTGCAGCATTGTTTGCAAAAGCAAAAGAGCACACAAAAAATGGAAAATAGAAACGAGAAGCAATTTGAATATTTATCAGTAAATTCAAAGCAATTTGTTAAAGTGTTGTTGTTGTTAGGTACAGTAGAATTAGTTCCCACTCAAAGTGGCCCTGTGTACCACAGGCAGAAACACCACCTTCACAATCCTCGCTGCACTTGAGTCCGTTGTTGCAACCTCTGCATCAGTCCATGTTGTTGAGGGTTTTCCTCGTTTTTACTGACCCTCTGCTTTACCATGACTGATGTCCTTCTCCGGGGTCTGATCAGTCCTGATAACAGGTTGAAAGTATGTAAGACACAGTCTCTCCATCTTTGCTTCTAGGGAACATTCTGGCTGTACATCTTCCAAGATTGGCATGTTAGTTCTTTGGCAGGCCAGGGCAGGCCATGGTAAAGTCGAAGGCTGGCTAAAAAGAGAAAGATCCTCGAGGAGACGGATGGACACAGGAGCTACAACAATGGCATCACACATTCAACGAGTGGGAAGATGGCACGGGACTGGCAGGGTTTCTTTTTGTTTTATGGGGGGTTGCTAGGAGTCAGAACTGACTTGACACACCTAGCAACAACAACAACTGTACAATTCAAGATTTTAAAATCTACTTGCATGAGGGTTTTCAGAAATTTCAGTGGCACTGCTCAGTCATGGAATTATGTATGCATTTTAAAAATCCCTATATATGTTATTGTTAGTTGCCATCAACTTGACTTTGACTCATGGAAACCCCTTGTATGCCAGAGGAGAACTGTCTCATAGGATTGTCAAGGCTATAGCCTTTCAGAAGCAGATTGCCAGGTCTGTCTTTCTGGATGCCTCTGGAGGGGTTTGAACTGCCAGCCTTTCGGCTTAGAGTTGAGTGTATAACCATTTGTACCACCCAGGGACTCCATAAATATTATTACATACAACCAGATATAGAATATAGAACGCAATCAGTTATCCTTACAGAACTGCTAAAGTTCTGTTAAATCATTCCAGTTTCTTTGTTTTTTGTCCTAACAGCATTATTATTGTGTCACTTTTTTCAAGTTATTTTGATACCTTAGTGTGTTGCATTAGATAAATATTAGACATTTGAAGATGCTATGCATTGGTGCCTGTTCTAAGTTTACCTCTGATTACAGATAGTTGGGTCTGATTCTTACAGGGTAGAGCGATTTACTGTGCCTCAGTGTCCACCAGGTGAAGTCCCATGCTCTGCTGGCTGTCCTGCTTGAGTCTGAATATTTGCATACCGCAGGGTGACAAGATAGAGAAACGTTTCTTAGATCTTGGGAAAGGGCCAAATAGAACTCGAGGGGACAGCAGTGTTGGGAGTGGAAGGTATATAAAGAAAGGAGACCAGGCTTCTCATGACCTGGGAGAGTGTAGAGTGTTACTTGTTAACCTGTCAAGGCCACGTCAGCACTGCAGGAGGCAGACCTGGTGGGGCCCTGGAACCACCCAGCAAGGGAAGTGAAATCCTTGGAGTTTATGCTCTGGATCGGGGAGGTGGAAGATTTCATGCCCTGTTCTACATGAGTGACTCAGTAACCTCTCTGGCCTTCTAGTGCGCTACCTACTAGAAGAGGCCACATCAGCACTTTGAAGTTTACAGTTCTCCGAGGGACTAATGAAGGACCGAATGAGACAGCAGCTGAAACCTGGTGGGCTTCATCTTTTCTGCCCTTAAAGTAATTCAGGAGCAGCATAAGCAACAATCCTTTGGTTAGTTAATATATAAAAAGAAAGGTTGTCAGCAAGTCGATTCCAACTCATAGCAACTCTACAGGACAGAGTCGCTCTGCTTCATGGGGTTTCCAAGGAGAGGCTAGGGGATTCAAACTGCTGAGCTTCTGGTTAGCAGCCAAGCTCTTTACCACTATGCTATCAGGGCTCCAGTCCATGTGTCCACCCTTGTATAATGACACCCCAGTTACCTAAATAGGTTTTCCGGTCTACTGAAGGTAACCAGCGTAAGTATTAATCTAAAAAAAAAAAAGCAAAGATGTATTTTTTTGCTTAAAACAAAACTTTTTTCATTTTTTTGTTATGATTGAATGAAAATGTACATTCCCATATAAATTTGCACGCCTACCTACATGCAGCTGCGCCTGCTCTCCCTTCCCAGTGACAGTACCCTCTTCCTCTCCGATCCATACACATCTTTGTTTTTCAAATAGACTCTTAGGAGACCATCAGCTCTTTAATAACCTGGAGTAGCTGTTGTGCAGCATCTCCCACAGTCAGCTCTACCCTGGCCTCTAGGGTCGCCATGAGTCAGATCCAACTCGACGGCACTTGGCTTGGCTGGCCCACAAACCAGAAGGGACTCACAAGAGGAGAACGCATGACGTCAGACCCCAGCTTTCTGCATGCAGTTCTAACATCTGCTAGTTGTGTGACTTTGGATGGTTCGCTCTGCTTCTCTGTGCCTGTTGTCATATGAAAAGTGGAAATAAGGATAACAGCACCTATGTCACGGGGTCTGTTGAACTGATGAAAAAAGAATGCAAAGTGTCACCCTCTACCCACAGTCTGCCTCTCTTCTGACTATACAGGTGTTTCTGGTGGCATTTTTAGTGTACAGCATGAGCCCCCAGGGAAGCCTACCTGGAACCATCACTGGCCCAAACCCGTCATTGCTGCTGACCCACTGTGTTGTTTTGGACACTCTTTCTGGTCCCTCCCTTATGATCAAACCCTCACATCCTGCTACAGATGTCCGAGACTCCACAGTGTCACCTCCTTTCCTTTGGTTCAATGTCATATCCTGGGTGACTGTGGCTGAAAGAATCTGATCTTGGCAAGATCAGCCTGCTGCAGATGGTGAATTTCTAAATTTCATAACAGAATATTCAGGAAATTGCATGGAGTTCATTTATAATTAACTCTGAGATAGAATTATGTAAATTTAAATAATTCCCAACTTCATTAAATATGCAGACAAAATAATTGAAAATATTTATAATTTTGATATATCTTGATATTCAACAGACAGTGAAAAATACCAAAAAAGTAATCTGACTAGAATGGTGCATTGGTAACTTGAAAGCTCATGATGAAGATTAGGTGAATCATCAACAAATACTTTCCCCTTAATATTTTTTTATTAGTAAAGTTTTTCTTTGCTGAATCGAGATTGTTTGGAAGTCATAAAATTTACAGCACAAGCCTGCCTAGAGCCCCCAATAACCACAGGGCTGACAGCTGGGTAGATCATTAATCAGGCTCAGAAAAGGCCCCTCTATGAACTGAAACACGGCAAAGAGCTCTCCTGGGGCCTGCATCTCTTGCAACTCATTCTGTAAATCATTGGACAGTGGGAAACTCACCAAATGCTTGTGTTACATTCATAAGGGAGGAAAGGATGCACTGTATGTCAATGCTGAAAATGTGCTGTTTCTGAGCCATGTAAGTAAAGAAACATTCAAGCTTGAAAATATGATACTCTCTGTATTATATTTATTCTGATTCACTATTCAAAGTTACTAGATGTTATCATTAATATCACACACAAAAAATTTGCCTGAAGATCATTCAAAAGCAGTTGTAGCAGTATATAGACAGGGAACTACCAGAAATTCAAGTCAGATTCAGAAGAGAACAAGGAAGAATGCATATCATTGCTGACAAGAAATAGATTCTGGCTGAAAGCAGAGAATAGCAGAAAGATATTCACCTATGTTTTATTGACTATCCAAACGCATTTGACTGTGGATCATAACATATGGACAACACTGCAAAGAATGGGAATTCCATTACACTGAACTGTGCTCACAAGGAACCTGCACGTAGATCAAGAGGCAGTCATTCAAACAGAACAAGAGGGTACTGTGTTATTTAAAGTCAGGAAAAGCATGTGTTAGGGTTGTATCCTTTCACCACACTTATTCAGTCAGTATGCTGGGCAAATAATCCAAGAAACTATACTATATGAAGAAGAACAAGGCATCAGGATTGGAGAGGGACTAATTAACAGCCTGAAGCATGCAGATGACACCACCTTGCTTGCTGGAAGTGAAGAGGACTTGAAGCACTTACTGATGAAGATCAAAGACCACAGCCCTCAATATATAGTACACCTGAACATTAATAAAACAGAAATGCTCAGAAGTAGATCAAGAAGCATCATCACGATAAGCCAAGGGCTGTTGAGTTGGATCCAACTCATAAAGGAAAAAAATATTGAAATTGTCAAGGATTTCATTTTCTTGAATCCACAGAGTCCATGGAAGTCAAGAAATCAAATGATGTCTTGCACTGGGAAAACCTGCTGCAAAAGATGTCTTTAATGTATTAAAGAGAAAAGATGTCACAACATGGGCTAAAGTATTCCTGAACCAAGCCACTGTATTTTTAATCACCTCATGTGAATGCAGTCCATCTTGGAGACGTAATCCCTCAGTCCATCTTGGAGAAGGACATCATGCTTGGTCAGTTGGAGAGTCAGCAAAAAAGAGGAAGACCTTCAACAAGATGGACTGACACAGTGGCTGCAACAATGGGCTCATACTTAACAATGATTGTGAGGATGGTCCAGGACTGGGAAGTATTTCATTCTGCTGTACATAGGCTCACAGTCATTCCTAACTTACTGGATGGTGCCAAACAAGATGTTGATTGTGTACCTCTTGAGATTAATAAACACTACCTGCAATAGGTTCACAAATCAACCAAAAATGAAAATGAGGAAGAAATGGAGACATGATCAAACTCTGACCCTATTTCTTGTATGGTGTAAGAGATTCTTGCTGACCACGTTCTGAGTTAGGGGACATTATGTGAGTGAGCCAGCTGTCAATCCACACAGAGAAGCCATCTGGCTTATACAAGAAATAGGCACTTCAATTCCTGGATAAGTTTATGTTTACTCTCTTCCTTTGTCTTCTCTCCAAAAGTTCAGTTTATTTGAGAATTTTCTACTTACTACAATCATGTTGTACACAAAGTCACCATGAGTTGTGGACCAACTTGATGGCAGCCAATAGGGACAACTAGGTTTTCTTAGTGATGTTTCAAAAACACTAGATAATTTCAACTTTTACAGAAATGTTATGGGAGCCAAACTCTGCTTTTTATTTCCTCATAACCTCAGGATCAAACAAGAACCTGGCCCAAGGCCAACCCATTACTCACCACTTACGCCAGAAACCACAGTAAGCTGTGTTGTGTGATAACTTGTGATGCCTTGAAAATCCAAAGTCAGTCAAAATCTTCTAAGAAGCTGAACCAAGCAAAAGCCTCTTCTCTCCACAGGAGCTATTGCATATGATTTGTTCATCTCTCTCCTCATCGCGCTTTGTTTGGTCACTACTGTGCCTTCTAGAACAACACGCTATTGTAGTGGTGGGTGGAGTCTCTCTTTATCTAAACCCAGGTAACTCCAGGGCTTCCACAATCAATTCTTTGCTCAGGACTGAACTTGGTTACTGATCATTTTTCTATTGTTTGTCTATAGATGAAACGGACTAATATTTTGACATGACAAAAAAAAAAATCCACAAGAGAACTCAGTCCCATGTTTTCCCCAAACTTCAGCTCTGACCGTAGCACCGTCAGGTCACATTCAGAGCACCTGAGCACCTGTCGTTGGTGCACGGGATGGAGAAGGAAAAGACTGAGGCGAGGAAGTGAGAGAAGCAAGATTGCAAAGGAGTCAAACAGAAACCACCTTGATAGTAGGCACAGAAGGATGCGTACCTCTCAAGGAGGAGACTTTTTAGCTCCCTTCTCTCTTTGTATGATCTAAGGAAATCTGTTTGTTTTGAGGAATTCTGTGTAGATCTCATGACCTGGCCTAATCGGGACAGTGTAGCAATCAGTAGAGCCGGATTAAATCTGGCCTGGGTGAAGCCACAACTCTACGTGTTTACACTCACCTGCACAGGAAGGCCAGTACTTTTCTTCATGGTTCCCACACAACTGTGAACACTTGAGCCTTTAGCTAATCGAAATTCAGACGGATGTTATGGCCTCTGGAAGCCCAGTGGAAACAGAGGTGTGATGTCAGAGTCTGAGTTCCTAGGTGGTGCAAATAGTTACGGTGCTTGGCTGTTAACACAATGACTGGAGGTTCAAATCTACCTAGTGGCACCTCAGAAGAAAGGGTTGGTGATCTCCTTCCCAAAATCAGTCATTGAAAACCATTTGGAACCCAGTTCGATTCTGACACACACAGTTAAGTCGACGGCAATGCGACTGGTATTTCAAATTGTCATTGATCGTAGACTTTTTTTCAAGAACACTCCTGAATCCAGGTTTCCTATCTACTGTCAGAATCTTTCTGTTTTACAACCACATCAGTGAGGCTTTGTGAGTGTGACCCTGTGACCCCCACCTTTCATCATTTATCTTTGAAACTTGAAGAGGTCTCATACTATTACTTTGTCATATCACTTTTAATTCACTTGAACATTAGTTAAATCACCGATATTTCTTGCCTTACCCTAAGTTTTGCTGTAGCCTACCTGATAATTAGATATTAGATGAGAAAGGTACTTATGAACTTCTAGAAGCATCCCTGGCTGAGGACTGAATCTAGAGTGGAAGATGACATGCTTCGGGGGGCAAAGTTTCTTGCCAGGTCTAGTGGCTTCTCTAGCACTGTGGGGTCTAGAAGCAGTGTTCTTTTCTGCTCTCTGGCACCTATTCAGTTCTCTCTTCAGGGAGGCAGTGACATATCTGTGAGTTTGGAGCCGAAACTAGGCATAAGTTGTGCAGTCCTTTCCTCTCAGGAGACAGCATTGCCAGAGAAAGTGATGTCCTTGGGATTTGGCCACAGGATGAGCTTAGTTACTGGTGGAGCCATGGTGAGGCACCTGGGATGGTCCAGTACCCACGGCCTCAATGTGTGAACCTGAAGTTGGGGCCTGTGTCAGTCACCTGGTACTGCTCCAACAGAAAATAACACGAGCAGAAGGCTTCATTAAGAGAAATTTTTACTGCCACAGTCCGGTAAGTCACAAATCCATTTACAAGTTACAAGTCTGTTCAACAAGAGAAGATATCATAGTCCGGTGGGCTGAGTCCAAATTCAAGGAGAGCATCTCAGCACAGGAACCTCAGGTCCAAAGGATGTGCCCTGCTCTCGACGCTCCTTTCTTGGTAATATGAGGTTCCCAACTTCCTCTACTCACTTCTCTTGCTTACATCCCACAAGTCTGAAGCTTGAGTCCTGCCTCACCAGCACAACTGCTGCCCATTCTCCCTCATCAACACCACGGAGGCAGGATTCACAACACATGGGAGGAATGGCATCATATTGAGACTCATAATCGGGTCAAATCAACACAAAGTTTTAGGGGGACACAATTCAATCCATGACAGGGCCTATTTAAGGAAATACACTTACTTACACAAATATCCCAATTTATGCAAAATGACTTTTTCAGTAGTACACTGGACTTACTCCTTCTAGTCACATTTTGCAACTCAATCATAATATGAGTAGGTAAATGGAACTACTTACTGGGCCTCATCTTTATTTATTTTGTTCAGGTGGTTTATTTGTTAATAAAGTATTTATGTATACACTCTTAGGCAGAAGAAAGGCCTGGGGCTCTACTTCTCAAAGGTTGGCCATTGAAACCATTGAAAACCCTATGGAGCCCGAATCTACTGAGACCAAATATGTTGTTACCATAGCAACAAGTTGTTTTTGTTAGATGCCTTCCATTTGGTTCCAGCTCGCAATGACACAAGGTACTGCAGAAAAAATGCTTCCTAGTCCTGCATCATCTTCAGGATGGCACTGAAACATGGCTGTGTTTCAGCGCTGCAGCCACTGTGTCAACCCATCTCATGTAGAGACTTCTTTTTCTCTGATCGTCTGCTTTACTGAGCATGAAGTCCTTCTCCAGGGACTGGTCCCACTTGATAACATGTCCAAAGTATGTGAGACAGTATTGCATCATTCTTATTTCTAAGGAGCACCCTGGCTACAATTATTCCAATACAGATTTGTTAGTTCTTCACCAACAACATAATTCAAAGGCACTGATTCTTTTTCAGTCTTCCTTATTCACTGTCCAGCTTTTGCATGTATATAAGGTGATTAAAAACACCATGCCTTGAGCCAGGGGCACCTTAGATCTCCAAGTGACATTATTTGCTTTATGCCAGTTAGTTGTTTTTATGAAGTGCTGTCAAGTCAGCTCCAACTCACAGAGATCCTATGCACAACAGAAGGAAACACTGCCTGGTCCTGAGCCCTCCTCACGGTTGTTACTATGTTTGAGCCCATCATTGCAGCCACTGCACCAATCCATCTCATTGGCAGCTGTCTTCTCTTTTTGCTCACCTTCTGCTTTATCAAGCATGATGTCCTTCTCCAAGGATTGATCCCCCAGATAACATGTCCAAAGTACGTGAGACATAGAGTCACCATTCTTGCTTCTAAGGGCACTCTGCTTGCATTTCTTTTAAAACAGATTTGTTTCTTATTTTGAGTTGGTGGTATATTTAGTATTCTTGCCCAGCACTACGATTCAAAGACATCAATTCTCCTTCAGCTTTTCTTATTTACTGTCCAATTTTCACATGCATATGAGGAGACTGAAAGCACCACGGCTTGGGTCAGGCACACCTTAGAGATCAAAATGGCATCTTCACTTTTTAATGCTTTGATCTTTTGCAGCTGATTTGTCCAATGCAAAACTTGACAGTTGCTTCCAAGAGTGTTGATTTTGGATCCAAGTAAAATAATACCTTTGACAACTTCAAGGTACTATACTAGATGTAAAAGTGACAGTTATCTTTTCTTGAACATTGCCTATGTGACAAGCACAACGCGAAGTGTTTTAGATCTGTTTACTAGTTGACTTCTTATACTCTGTAATAAGAATTATTTTGTCCATTTAAAGGGAAGTTAAACCCAGAAATCTGTCTACTATCATAAAGTTAGGAAGCAGAGTAGCCAAGATAAAAATTCAGACCTGTAAGACTCCACTATCTATGTCCCTGATGGCATGCCATGTTGTCTCTCTACTGCCATCTTTGCTATCATTCTCCAGTTGTACAATATGCCACCTGAAACAGAAGGTGATGGAGGCTTGGGCTACAAATTTGGAGTGGAGGCTTATGTCCCGGATTGGCAGCGGAACGGTGAAGGAAAAAGCAGACTGAGATGAAGATGGTCCATTGACAATTCAGATGGAAATGCAAAAGAAAAGAGAGAGGCAAAGATAAAGACTTGAGATTGGAGTTCTAGGAAATGGATTATTCTATTAACGAAAAGAAAGGTACAGAGAAAGAAGATGTCAATGGGAAAAGGGCTCACACATTTATAAACAATCATATAAATCACATTTATCCTTCTAAATAAAGGCAAATAGTTGAGTGATTTTTACCACCAATAATGGCTTAAATTTTATACTTGTAATATGAAGGATTACAATAATAATGTTGATTGTTGAAGTTCATTATTCAGAACAGTCTTTTGTGTTTTCTTTCTTAGGTTTGTCCTATGGTTAGCAGCCATGTTGATAAACATCCCTTTAGAGTATATCCTAAGAAATCTCAGGAAACCAGGGGAGACTGGGAAAAAATAATAAGAGGTATATATTGAAATGAAAACTTTATTTCAAAATTGCATTGCACGGTGACTTGCCTTGGTCTATTAGTTGCCAGATCAAGTAAACAGAGTATTGATTATCTATGAGTTTTCAATGTGCGTCACTATTATTAGTAACAGAAGATATTATTCATGTTTTATGGTTGTTATTGTTACTAGGTGCTGTTCAATCAGTTCTGATTCATCGTACCTCTTTCATGTACACCAGAACGAAATGCTGCCCAGTCCTGCACCATCCTCACAACCACTGTTATACTGGAGCCCACTGTTACAGCCACTATGTCAGTTCATCACCTTGAAAGTCCTCCTGGTTTTTTGGTGACTCACCATCTTACCAAATATGATGTCTTTCTCCAGGGACTGATGACTTCTGACAACATGTTCAAAGTATATGAGACAGAGTCTCACCATCTTTCCTTCATTTCTGATATCCGCTAACATGTTTTAAAATATGTCCTCACTAAAATATTTAGAACACACTGTGTTAGCAGACCCCTGGTGGCATAGTTTTTATGAGTTCATCTGCTCACTGAAAGGTCAGCAGTTCAAATCTACCAACTTCTAAGAACCATATAAGGAAATTCTATTCTGTTGTATAGGATTGTTACGAGTTAGAATCAAGCAGATGGCAATGAGTTTGGGTCTTTTATGTATTGTATACTTATTACTTAATAAAATTGATTTTGACTGATATAAAAATCACATGCACTAGGAATAACCTAGACTTAAATTCTCAGATCCTGTGTCTGTACATGCCCAAGATTCAAAAATCTTTAACAGAATAACCTTCTTCTAAAGGAATTGAATATATCGCCACTACCTAGTGTAATGAAATTATCCTGGGTAAACGAAAAAATCAAACCCATTGCCTTTGAGTCAATCTGACTCATGGTGACCCTATAGTGACCCTATAGAACATAGCAGAACAGCCCTATAGGGTTTCCAAGGAGTGGCTGGTGCATTCGAACTGCAACTGTGTTGGTTAGCAGCTGAGCTCTCAACCCCTGTGCCACCAGGACTCCTAATAATAGGTTTGTTTACAGAGCAGTGCAACTTTAGGACATAGAGTTAATCCTACAGTGTGGAAGACATTCACAGTGTTCTTATCCAAAGAACAGTGAATGTGTTTGTTCCATCATTTATTCACTCAATAAATGTTCATTAAATAACAGCTGTGAACCAGGTACTCTTCAAGGCAACCTGGATATCTCAGCATTAACAAGATAAATACCCATACCTTGTTAAGCTTAAATGCCAGCAGTGTAGGGATGCGACAATGAATAAGTAAACAACAGCATAATAATATAATGTGTTGATTATAACAAATTAAGAGTAATCAGTACTACTACAAAATCTGTCAGAATAAAGAACACCAGATGTGCAGGAGTGGAGGGTTCCTATTTTATTATTATTTTTAATTTATTTTAATACTTATATTGTGCTTTAAGTAACAGTACACAATCCAAATCAATTCGCCATATAAAACACTAAATACACCACTATGCAACTTTAACTGCTCTCTCGCCTCTTACCTCCCCGTGACAGCACACTCCTGATTTCCATCCTGTATTTTCCATATCCATTCAGCCAATACCTGTCTCCCTCCACCATCTCGTCTTCCCTCTACAGGCAACTTTATGTATATATTTAAGCCAAAAAGCACATTCTTCACCAGCACTGTTGTATGTTTTGTAGTCTAGTTCAGTCTCTGAAGAATTGGCTTCAATGCTCTGTTTGGGCCAACAGAATCCTGGGACTATGTCCTCAGGGGACCCTCCAGTCTGACAGATCATCAATTGTGGTCTTTTAATAGACTGCTAGCTCTGCACACCCATTTTTCTCCCACTAAATCAGGGACTTTATGTTGTGTTCCCTGCCGGAGCAGTCATTCATGGTGGCTGGGCACCATCTAGTTGTTCTGGTCTCATGAAGATGTAGTCTCTGGGATATATGGCACCATCTGTCTGCTGGCTCATAGCTTCCTCATGTCTTTCATGTCTAACTTTTGAAGAGAGTTTTTGACATGAATGGGTGTCATATATGGAAGTTGGACTTTGTCAAATGCCTTTTCTGCATTAGCTGATAAAATCAAGTAGTTCTGGTCTGTTGTTTTATTTATGTGGTTGATTGTATTAATTGGTCAGATCCGACTCGACGGCACTTGGGCACTTGGCTAATGTTGAACCATCCCTGCCTCCCTAGTATGAATTCCACTTGGGCATGGTGCAATACTTTTTTGTTTTGTGGTTGAATTCTATTAACTAGAGTTTTGTTGAGGATTTTTGCACTTAAATTCATGACAGATTTGGGTTTGTAATTTTTCTTTATTGTGCTGTCTTTACCTGGATTTGGTATCTGGGTTCTATGGGCTTCATAGAATGCATTTGGCAGCATTCCACCCTTTTCTATATCTGGAATATCTTCAGTAATAGTGGTGTTAACTGTGCTCTGCAAATTTGTTAGAATTCTCCAATGAAGCTGCCAGAGCAACTTTTTTTTTTTTTTTTTTTTTTTTTTTTTTAGTTAGGAGTTTTTTAGTTACCTTCTCAGTCTCTTCTTTTGTGATGGCTATATTTAGTTGTTCTACTTCTGTGTGTGCTAGTTTTGATAGGGGATGCATTTCTAGAAATTTGTTCATTTCCTCTAGGTTTTCAAGTTTTTTACAGTGATTCTCTTACAGTTCTTTTAATTTCAGTTGGATCTGTTATGATATTGTCCATCTCATTTTTTGCTTGAGTTAGTTGCTTCCTCTCCCATTTTTCTTTTGTTAGTTTGCCAGTGGTTTATCAATTTTGTTGATCTTTTCAAAAAATCAGTTTTTGGTCTTGTTAACTCTTTCAATTATTTTGTTGAAAATTATTTATTTCAATTCATTTAGTTCTGCTCTAATTTTTTATTATTTGCTGTCTTAGTCAGCTGGTACTTCTTCAACAGAAAATACCACGAGTGGAAGGCTTCATAAAGACAAATTTTTATTGTCACAGTCTAGTAAGCCACAAATTCATTTATAAGTTGCAAGTCAATTCAATATTAAAAACCATCACAGTCCAGTAGGCTGAGAGCCCAAATTCAAATGGAGCATCTCAGCATTGGAACCTCAGGTCCAAAGGATGTGCCTGCTCTCAGTCATGCTTTCTTAGCGGTATGAGGTTCCCAACTTCCTCTGTTCACTTCTCTCCTGGGTATTCCACAAGCTGGTAGTTTGAGTTCTGCCTCACTAACACAACTGCAGCCCATTCTCCATCATCAGTATCATAGAGGCAGGATTGACAACACATGGGAGGAAGGGCACCATATGGGACTCGTAGCCAAATAAAATCAACACATACATTTTGGGGGGAACACAATTCAATCCATGACATTTGCTTTCTTGTGGTTCCTGAGAAGTTCTTTGCTTCTCTCTACCTATTTGAGTTGTAGAGTTAATTCTTTGATTTGGGCCCTTTCTTCCTTTTGGATGGGTACATTTACTGTGATTAATTGACCTATGGGCACTGCTTCTGCTATGTCCCACAGATTCTGGTAGAGTGAATTTTCATTCTCATTTTATTCTATGAATTTATTTATTCCATCGTTGATTAACTCTATAACCCAGTTGTTTTTGAGCAAAGTGTTGTTCAGTTTCCATGTATTGGATATTTTTCCTTCTTTTTTCTGTTATTGACTTTTATTTTTATGGCTTTATGATCTGAAAATATGCTTTGTAATATTTCAATACTTCAAATTTCATTGAGGATTATTTTGTGGGCTGATACATGATCCATTCTGGAGAATGTTCCATGTGAACTGGAAAAGAAAGTATATTTGGCTACTGTTAGGTGGAGTGCTCTGTATATCTCTGAGTTCAAATTCATTGATTGTGACATTTATATCTTCCAGATCTTTACAGAGCTTTTTTCTAGATGTTCTGTCTTTCACTAAGTATGGTGTGTTGAAGTCCCCTACTATTACTGTGGAGCTGTGTATTTCTGGTTTCTTTGCAGTTAGTGTTTATTTTAAGTATTTTGGAGCCCTTTCATTGGGCTCTATTTTACCCAAAGCAATCTATTTATATAATGCAATCCCAATACAAACTCTAGTGACATTTTTTAATGAGATGGAGAAACAAATCTTCAACTTTGTTTAGAAAGAGAAGAAACCTCAGATGAGTAAGCACTACTGAAGAAGAACATACTGGGAAGCCTCTCACTACCTGACTTTAGAACCTATTACACTGCCACAGAAGTCAAAACAGCCTTGTACTGGTACAAAAAGAGACATATAGACCAATGGAGCAGAATTGAGACCCCAGAGATGCCACTATCCTCCTACAAACAGTTGATAACTGACAAAGGCCCCAAGATATTAAACAGGAGTAAAAACGGTCTCTTTAACAAATAGTGCTGGTAAAACCAAATATCCATCTACAAAAAATTGAAACAAGACCCATATCTCACACCTTATACAAAAACCAACTCAAATTGGATAAAAGACCTAAACATAAAATCTAAAACAATAAAGCTCATGCAAGATAAAATAGGATCAACAATGGAAGTTTTAATACACAATGTAGACAGACTTCAAAATCTGAAAAGCAAAGCACGATCAACAGAAGAGAAAATAGATAAATGGGAACTACTAAGAATCAAACACTTTTGCTCATCCAAAGACTTCATCAAAAGAATTAAAATACCACCTACAGAATGAGAAAAAATATTTGGCAAATGTATGTCAGACCAATCTCTGATTTCCATAATCTATAAGGTATTACAAAATATCAATAAGAGGATAAATAATCCAATTAAGTGATGGGCAAAGGAGATAGACAGACATTTTTCTAGAGAGCATATTGAGGCAGTCAAAAGACACATGCAGAATTGCTCACGATCATTAGCTATTAAAGAAATTGAAATCAAAACTATAATGAGATATAATCTCTCCCCAACAAGGTTGGCCATGATCCAAAAAACATAAAACAACAAATGCTGGAGAGGCTGTGGAGAAATTGGAACTCTGCTACATTGCTGGTGGGATTGCAAAATTATACAACCTCTTTGGAAAACAATCTGGCACTTCCTTATAAAACTGGAAATAGATACACCATTTGGTCCTGTAATTCCACTACTTGCAATTTATCCTTCAGAAATGAACATTGTCAACATTGTCAGACGAACAGACACATGTACACGAATGTTTGCTGCAGCACAGTCCACAACAGCAAAAAGTTGGAACCAACCCTGATGTCCATCAACAGATGAACGGATAAGCAAACTATGGTACATACACTCAATGGAACACTATGCTATGATAAAAAACAATGACAATTTTAGAAAACATCTTATAACATGGTCTCTTTTGGAAGAGATCATGCTGAGTGAAATCAACCAGTGTCAAAAGGGTGAATTTTGTATGAGACCCCTGTCATGAGGACTTGAAAAGAGAATTATCCACAGAAGAAAATGAACGTGTTGGCTACATGGGTGGGTGGGGGGCTGAGGGTTTATCATAGATGAGATAATTGATAGATTTTAGAAATTTTATTCTTTTACTGTAATTAATAAAAAAATAAAATTAGAAAAAAAGACTATTTAATATTGCTATATCTTCCTGGAATATTGATCCTTTAATCATTATATAGTGTCCTTCCTTAGCCAATGTGGTAGATTTTAAAGTCTATTTTATCTTGCTCTTTTTTGAATGTTGTTAGACTGATACATATTTTTTTCATTCTTTGAGTTGTAGTTTGTGTTCAAAGTCCATGGTGTGTCTCCTTGAGGAGCATATTCATAGGTCACACTTTTTTTTTTTTTAATCCAATCTGCCACTCTCTTTACCTGTGAATTTAGCCTATTTACATTTAGGATGATTACTGATACATACAAGCTTAGTGCTGTCATTTTGATGTCTTTTGTGTCTGTGTGTGTGTGTTGCAAACAATTTCTTTGTGCTATTTAATTTTCTGTGCTGTCTTTTTTCCTTATTTGTTTTCATTTCACCTTTCTCCGTGCTGGTGGTTTTCTATTTGTTGAGACTTCATGTTTTTTCTTGTTTTTTATATTGATGCATAGGATTGATCATTTCTTTTGTGGTTACCTGAATATTTATCCCTATTATTCTAAATTTAAACCAGTCATTAATTTCTTTATATCACCTTGACTTCCTCTCCATATGAATGATCTATGACTGTATTTTCTTTTGAGTCCCTCTTTTATGTTACAATGTTTACATAATGACATCTCTGTTTACCTATTTTCAGTGTTTTGCCTATGATTTATTTTTATGATTCTCCTCTTCGGGTTGATCTCTAGTTGCTCTGTTCTGTGTTCTGGTCTTGGGTTGTTGCCTGGTGTTATTGATTTTCTAACCAAAGGACTCTCTTTAGTATTTCTTGTAGCTTTGGTTTGAGTTTTGCAAATTCCCAAATTTCTGTGTTTCTGGAAGTGTCCTAATTTCACCGTCATATTTGAGAGACAATTTTTCTGGATGTATAACTGTTTTCCTTCAAGGTTTTGTATATGTCATCCCATTGTATTCTTGTCTGCATTGTTTCTGCTGAGTAGTCTGAACTAGTTTTATAGTTTTTCCTTTGTAGGTTATATTTCATTTATCCCCAGCCAGTTTTAAAAGTGTCTTCTTATCTTTAGTTTTGGCAAATTTAACTGTAATATATCTCGATGTCTTTCTTTTTGGATCTACCTTGTCTGGAGTTTGATGAGTGTCTTCGATAGGTATCTTCTCATGTTTCATGGTATCATGGAAATCCTCTGGCAGCAAATCTTTGACAATCACCTCTGTATTTTTTTGTTATACCCCCTGTTCTGGTATTCCAATCACTCATAAATTATTCCTGTTTATAGAATCCCACATTATTCTTAGCGTTTCTTGATTTTTTTAAAAAAATTTTAATCTGATTTTTCTTCAAATACGTTGATGGCACGTGCTTAATCTTCAGTCTCATTAATTTGGCCTTCCATTGCCTCAATTCTGCCCCTTAGACTTTCTGTTGAGTTGTCTAATTCTCTAATTTTATTATATTTTTCAATTTTAAATTTTTGCTGTTCAGTGCTTTCTTGCAGCTTGTTAAGGTTGTCATTATGCTCTGCTGCATTTTGCTCATCTCTTTCCTCATCTCTTGAAGACTGGTAAATATAAACCTTTTATATTTTACCTTTGATAATTCCAGAAAAATTCTCTTCCTCTAGAAAATTTTAGTCTTTGTTTGGGATCATTCTGAAGAGATTATGGTCTGCCTCTCTAAGTGAATTGATATGGACTGCTGTTTCTGAGCCATCAGTTATTTGTAGTTATTTACGTTTATCTATTGTGTTCTAGCTTCTTGCTTTTAAAATGTGAAGTTTTCTTTTCTTATATGGATTCAGGTCAGGTGTCCAAGTGGTCAGTCACCAAGTGTGTGGTGCAGGCCCTCACCTACTGTCCTAGATGGGCAAAGGTAATTGGTATAGGCACAGGTGTCTGGTTGCAGCTGTGAGAAAGGCAGGGAGTTAAGTGCAGCCCTGAGTGTCTGTGCAGTTGGCATATCCCATTACATCTGAATCCAGGTGAAGGAATAGTTTATGCCTGATTTTGAAGTTTAGGGGGGGTCAGCAGGAAAAGACAATTGCCCTGTCTCCCCTGAGTTTGCTAAACTCTTTCCTTTTCTGAGTCTTGGAGAGTGGCTCAGGGTGGACTTAAGGAGTCCTAATTCCAGCTAAGTTTATGGCATGACACTTATCATGGGTTGAATTGTGTCCCCCCAAAAAATATGGCTGGGCCATGATTCTGATTATTTTGTTACTGTCCTCCATTTTGTGATTTTCCTGTGCTGTATGTTACAGGATTAGGGTGTTACTATAAATCCCTTCATAAGATTATCTCCCTGCTCCACTGTGAAGGGAATTTCCATGGAGTATGGCTTGGCCTACCCTTAATCCTTTTGTCCTACAAGAGATAAAAGGAAAGAGAAGCAAGCAGAGAATTGGGAACCTCACACCATCAAGAAAGCAGCACCGGGAGAACAGCATGTCCTTCAGACTAGAGGTTCCTGCACCAAGACACTCCATGGACGAAGACTGATGTAATACTGGACTTTCGTCCAGAGCCAACAAGGGAGAAAGACTTCTCCTGAGGCAGACATCCTGAATTTGGACTTGTAGCCTACCGAACCATGTAAGAATAACCTTCCTTTGCTAAAGCCATCTACTCCATGGTATTTCTGTTAGAGCAGCAGTAGTTGACTAAAACAGAATTTGGTATCGTGATGGGGTGCTGCTCTTGCAAATACCTAAAATGTGGGAAACATTTTGAAACTGCGAATGAATAGAAGATTCAGAAGGAAAGCAGAAGGTGCAGATGGTGAGAAACAACAGAGGACTGATGGTAGAAACAGCAGCAGCCGCAGAAGCAGAACCAGAGGCAGCGCTGGAGCCGACCCATGGAGCAAGAGAGCTAAGTGCCTGTGCACAGAGCTTGCCTCATAGAACGGCATGTCTCTGGCCATTTAAATTGGTAGAGCTAGCCTTGCTGACCCACAGAGTGAGAGAGCTGAGTGCCTTTGTGCAGGACACTTTCCAGCAAGAGTGGGATGCCTCTAGGCACTTGAATCACTGGAGCTGCAGAGGTTTGGAACACTTGCCCCAGCAGCACAGATATGGGCCTGAGGCCTGGGCAACATGGCTGAAGAGACAAACAGCGTGAGAAGCTGAGCTGCCTCAGTCTCAAAAGGTATGGCCATGATCTCAGAGGTTTGAAAGGGTGAAGCCAGGGATCTCTGTGTTTTGTCAGAGTGGAATTGCCACTCAGTTGGGTTTAGGATGCATTTAAAGCTAGTGGGGCAGAGTTTCTGTCCAAGTGGGCCTTGAAGGCAGAGTTGTAGTACAGGGCTGGGGGTCTCCACTAAGAAGCCACAGAGTATGGCCGACACCTAGAGTCTTGAAGGCAGGGCCATTGTGTAGAATGTCTCAAAAAATGTAAAAGTACTTTCAAAGCTTTGAGGGCTAACGTAATGAGTTCTGCTGACTTGCCTGTTGCCTATTAATGCCTTCTTTCCCTGCAATTTCTCCCATTGGTAATGGAATGTCTAACTTGTTCCTGTTCTACCATTGATAGATGTAGAAGAGTTTTTCAATTTTGGACTTGGAATTGATTTAACACTTTTATCATATGGATGAGTGTGTTATATGTTTCAAAGATGTGATTTTTGGGGTGCCAAAGGGTGAGGTGTCATGGATTGAATTGTATCTCCCCCCCTCCAAATATGTGTAGCCATGTGGCTGGGCCATGATTCTGATTATTTTGTGATTGTCCTACATTTTGTGATTTTCCTGTGCTGTATGTTAAAGGATTAGGGTGGGACTGTAAATTCCTTCATAAGATCACATTTCTACTCCACTGTAAAGGGAGTTTCCCTAGAGTATGGCTTGCCCTACCCTTAATCCTTTCATCCTACAAGAGATAAAAGGAAAGAGAAGCAAGCAGAAAATTGGGAACCTCACACCATCAAGATAGCAGCACCAGGAGAAGAGTGTGTCCTTCAGACCTGAGGTTCCTGCACCAAGATGCTCCCTAGACAAAGCCTGATATAATACTGGAGTTTCCTCCAGAGCTGACAAGGGGGAAAGCCTTCCCCTGGAACAGACATCCTGAATTTGGACTTGTAGCCTACCAGACTGTGTAAGAATAAACCTTCCTTTGCTAAAGCCATCCACTCTGTGGTATTTCTGTTAGAGCAGCACTAGCTGACTAAAACAACACTCTAACACTGGCCACAGTTCAGAGAAGGGAGACAGGCCTATTTGAAGGAAAAATTCAGATCCACATGCACAGTAGGTTGCGTGTAATAACTTAGCTTTCAGTGAGCTGGTGCTGTCCCTCACTGGCTCCGAAGGCATGAATGGACTCTCCAGACAGTCACCTCCAATGAGAGGAAGGCCCACCATCCTCCCTGCTGGCCCACCACATGGCACGGCTGCTTCCTGGTGGGTCAGGTCTGTGGGATCCTATGTACTTTTTGAGCTACCTTCCCTTCCCCTTTGTTCAGTCTAATTTCCATGTTCAGGTCTCCTAGGATGTCATATGTACTAGATTCATTTGTTCTTTTGGGTCTTTGTTGTTAGAGTGGTCACAGAAAGTGTTTGTCTACTCTGTGTCTTAGTCCCACTGCTCAGATTTCCTATTTTAAGTGAGGTAGTCAGGTGAGTCTCCTTGAGAAGATTTCATTTCAGTAGACTCTATAATGGGGGGAGGAGTCAATCATGTGGATGTGGGAGGGAAGGTATTGAGCAGGCAGAGGGGACAGCCATCCCACACTGTTCACACATGAGACAGTCACTCACTGATAATGGTCCACTCTGGGTGATCCAGCAATGCTTTTTTAAATTAGACAAAATTTCTGGGAAATTCTCTTCTAGCCAATCAGTTTGAAAGGAACAGTTCAAGTTATTCTGTTATTGTACTGTAAACCAAGCCATGTCCACCATATCCTTCCAAAGGGCCACAACCTGTGTTCTGGCTGGTTGCTTCCACTCTTGCTCTCCTTTCAATTTTAGTCATTTGTTTTTTCAAGCATGAATTATGTCACTCCTTACATATACCTGGCAACTCACACCTTCTAGTAAGCCCTCTCAGCCCTTGCTAACATTGACTCAGCAAGGCTCAGGGCCCTCTGCCACACCAGCCCCCTGCTGTTTCAAGACACCCAGGTGTTCTGTGGCCTCAGAGCCTTGGAGCACATTTCTCTTTCCTCCTGTCCTGCTCATCCTCTTGGGAAGATCCACTATAGCAGATCTTCCCATCATTCAATTTGAAGAGACACAGTGAGGCATAAGCTACCACTCACTGTCATGTTGCTGTTAGAAGCACAGCAGATATTAGACCCGGGTCTGTACTACAGGCAGCTGTGATATCATGACAGAGGGCAAAGACCTGTGTTCAAAAACCTGCCTCTGTCTCTTCTTTGTGAGGTGAGCTCACTACGTCCACATACATGAGATGAGACCTAGTTTCTATACCTCCAAATAGAGAGTATATCTACATTTATTTCACAGGATTATTATGAGGATGGAGTTTCTGGGTGATGCAAACAGTTAACACGGTTGGCTGTTAACCAAAGATTGGAGGTCTGAATTCTCCCAGAGGCACCTAGGAAGAAAAGTCTGTTGATCTACTTCTGAAAAATCAGCCACTGGAAACCCTACGGAGCACAGTTCTACTCTGACACAAGGAGTCAAATAGAATGACTTGAGAGCAACTGGTAGTATGGGGATTGAATACATAAACTTCAAAAATGGTGGGGACAAAAGGTATTTTAGAGGTAGCAATAAAAAAATCAATAAAAAATCTCCTCCCCACCTTTTTTTTCAGAAGTAGACAGCTAAGTCCTTCTTCCTCATCTGTCCTGGTCTGGAAGCTCAGCTGAAACTTGTCCACCAAGGGTGACCCTGCTGGTGTGTGAAATACCAATGGCAAAACTTTTGGTATCATAGAAGCACACAAGTCACTATAGACAAACTGACAGATACATGGTGGCTCACAACAGGACAAATAAGCAACACCATGGTAGAAATAAGATTGTTGTCAAGAATTTCATTTTTACTTGGATCCGTAATCAACGTTCATGGAAGCAACAGTCAAGAATCAAACAACGCACTGCATTTGAGCAAATCTGCTGCAAAAGACATATTTAAAATATTGAAAAGCAAAGATGGCACTTTGAGGACTAAAGGTCACCTGGCCCAAGCCATAGTATTTTCAATAGCCTCACATGCATGTGAAAGATAGACAATGAATACGTAAGACTGAAGAATGATACCTTTGAGTTATGGTGTTATTGAACACCTCATGGAGTATGGAATATACTACGGCCTGACAGCAGAACTAACTAATCTATCTTGGAAGAAGTATAGTCAGAGTGCTTCCTGAAAGTAAGGATGGTGAGGCTTTGTCTGACATGCTTTGGACATATCATCAGGAGGGAACAGTCCTTGGAGAAGGACATCATTGCTAGTAGAGGGTCAGCAAAAACAGGAAGACACTCAACGAGATAGACTGGCAGAGTGGCTGCAACAATGGGCTCAAGCAAGACAAGGATTGTGAGGATGGTTCAGGACAAGTCAGGGTTTGGTTTGTTGTTCACAAGGTCGCTACAAGTTGGAACTGACTCAGAGGTAATTAACAACACAAACAACACTGAAAATTACCACACATGCTATTAAAAATTGGTGGTGGTACATGGGAATGTGTAGAAGAGAATAAATGAGTATGTGAAGTATTGCACGAAGCTCAGGACGCACAGCCCAAGGAGCAGAGGGCACTGCCAGGGGAGTTGTATAGAGCCTACAAGGTTGCTAGAGTGTCAATGTGGAAGAGAGGCCAGCCACAACCATATGGCAAGACCTGGGAGGATTATGGGGGCTACAAGGGACTGGGGGGACTACGGAGGGCTAGGAGGATGCTGGGTACACACATGCTGCTCGTTAGAGATTGGGTGTCTCAACCTGATATTGTCACCTGGAGCTCCAAGCCCGTGCTGAAATCTTTCATGTTTTTGTACACACACTCAACCCATCCTAAAGTGTACATTCTTATCATACCTTTTCCTCCGCTGTGAAAGGATGTTGTGAGCTCATTTGATAACACCTGGCTCCAGAATCAGCTGTTTTCTTTACTGAATTCTGCTACTGGAGACACTTCTTTTCGGACTGGCTTTGGGGGTGGCATCTCACCTCTCACAGCAGTGCTTTCTGCTCCAGGGGTCAGAACACTCACATAGCTTCTGCTAACCATATTAGTATTGCTTTCATTCATTTGTTGATTCCCCCAAGATGCCTGACCTCTGTCTCAGGAACTTTATGCCATATTATTACCAATGATCCTCAGAACAGATTTTCAAGGTAGGAATTAGCAGCTACATTTTTGTAGATAAAGAAACTGAAGCTGAAATGATCCAAATGTCCATCAACTCATGAATGGATGAAGAGACGAACACAATCCAACTTGAAGGCACTTGGCTTGGTTGTGGTTGTCCAGACAATAGGACACCCACTGTTCATCAGTGAAAGGGAAAATACTGCCAATACGCAGAATGATACGAAAGAATCTCAAAAAAATCATGCTGAGTGACATCTAGAGCTATAGAGACCCTGTGATATGACTGCCTGTCAATGAAACCCAAAAAAACCAAACCTACTACCATTGAGACAATTTTGACTCATAGTGACTCTATAGAATAGAGGAGAACTACTCTGTAGAGTTTCCAAGGAGTGCCTGGTGGTTTTGAACTGCTAACCTTTTGGTTAGCAGGCTTAGCATTTAAGCATGCAATCAGAGTTTCTACACGTCATGAAATGTACAGAAAAATAAATCTCTAGAGGCAGAAAGCAGATCCTTGGTCTTCACGGCTGAGATGGAACTGGGATAACCATACAAAGGATGTGGTCTAAAATTGTAAGGATCTCTGGTGGCACAGTGGTTAAGAGCTTGATGCTCAACAACAGGTTGACAGTTGAAACTCACCAATGGTTCCACAGGAAAATAGATCCGGTAATCTGCTTCATAAAGATTGACACCTAGGAAACCCTATGGTGCAGTTCTAATCTGCATTGTGAGGTCATGGCCAACAAGAGTTTAAAACTTGATTGTAGTGAGGGTGATACCAATATATTTAGTGCTCCAAGAATGTGACCTGATCAAAGACATGCAGCCAGGAAGGGACAGACCTAGGATCATTGGGTGCCTCAGACAGTCACTCCCTGACATGGGGGTACTTTTTGAGCACACAACTGGATAGTGCTGAAGTCAAAGAACTGTCCTTGGAAAACCATCGTTCCACAGATAATGCAGCTCCATGAAGATTCAGATGCCAACGGATGAGTCAGCTTTCTAGCAAAACAACACAGAGGCTAAATCATAAATCTGAGAGAATTGCAGCTAGCACTATGAAGGTAGAATCGGTGGGAGCTTCTTTTCCCATATATATGTGGAATATTTCAAGGCTAAGGAAATTAGTCCCTCTGGTCTCCTTTTCAGGAATTTCACTCTAAAAAGTAATCACTCCTAGGAATCAGTTGTTTACCTTTCTTCTCTGCTCCTGGACTGGGCAACCCAAAAGGGAAGGATGGCATTTAATTACCTGCTGGTCCCCAAAGGAGTTTCAGGGTAGCATAAATTGTCAGGCTCTTGCCTACTAGTTGAGAGGTTGGTGGCTGAAATCACCTCAAGAGAATCTTTGAGAGAACACTTTGGTGTTCAGCTTCTGGAAGGTCACAGTTTTAAAACCCTATGGAGCACAGTTCTACTCTGCACACAAGGAATCATCATAAGTCAGAATCAATTCAGTAGCAACCAACCACAATAACATGGGTCCTGAGCTCCTAAAACACAATAGAAAGCCAGTGTACCTTTGATAAAGAAAGGATCAACAAGTTGAGGTTGAATTTATTCCATTTTCCACCTTCTGCACATCTATAATATTTTTCAAAGCATTCCACAAGGATCATCTGAGAAATTCATTAGAATACAAGTGTCTTCTTCCACCTTTAGATATTCTGACTCAGCAAGTCTTGGGGTCGAGGGTGGTATCGCGCATCTTTAATAAGCATGTGGACTACTCTGATACATGAGTTTCAGAAACCTGCACCAAGAAATACCACCACAGAAGCCAAGTCCTTTGTACATTCTTCTTACAGCAATATCACAATAAACAGAAGACTGAAGTTGTCCAGGATTTCATTTTACTTGGATCCACAATCAACACCCATGGAAATATCAGTCAATAAATGAAATAACATATTGCATTGGCAAATTTTGCTGCAAATGACCTCTTTAAAGGGTTATAAAGCAAAGATGTCACTTTGAGAATTAAGATGAACCTGACCCAAGCCATGGTGTTTTCAATCACCTCATCTGCAGGCAAAAGCTGAAAAATGAGTGAGAAAGACTGAAGATGGATTGATGGTTTTGAATTAGGGTGTTCGTGAAGAATATTGCATTTCTATAGACTGTAAGAAGAACACAAATCTACCCTGAAAGAAATATAGCCAGATGCTCCATAGAAACAGGGATGGTGAGACTTCATCTCTCATGCTTTGGACATGTTATCAGAAGGGCCCATTCCCTGAAGAAGGATATCACATGTGGTCAAGTACTTGAGGGTCAGCAAGAAAGTGGAAGACCTGCAATGAGACAGACTAACATAACATCTGAAACAATGGGCTCAAACAAGACAATGATTGTGAAGATTGTCTAGGAGCAAGATATGTTTGATTCTGTTGTCCGTGGGGTTTGCATGAGTCAGAACTGACTCGATAGTACCTAGCAACAGCACCTACGGTGGTCCGGGGACAGGACAGATATTACCCTCTGGGTAACTTTGTTTTTCCTGGATGTTTACCAGGGTTTGTTAGGTAGGACACAGTGGATTTTTATGTAGGAAGTCTGCTATAACTGAAGTTACCAGATTTTCACACATATTGACATTAAAAGCCAATATATTCGGAAGGTGAATTGTTGAACATCCAGAACAACATCCATCATGACCACCCTCCATGGAGTTCACTGGGAAAGATGAACACACGCCCTAATGACTTTTGTCACATACAGCCTGGAGATGTCCATCTGGACCGGAGTTGTATGTTCTAATTGGCTTCTGCTACACATTCCAGGCAACTAATTCAAACATATGTTACTATGGATACCAAATTTGACCATTCACAAATCCCAGCCTTGGTTATACACAAGACTACATAAGCTCTCAGGCAGATGTCTGAATCCCAATGGAACTGTAAAAGTCATGACCAACCCTATTTCCAGGCTGTTAGCTCAAATTGTATAATCACTATGCAATGTGCCAATGAATATTCAAAAAAGGTCTTTTTTTAGCATGCATTCCCAATAAGCTGCTATCAAGAGTCTGTCAGGCAAGCAGAATGATTTTTTCCCCTAAAATAAAACACTGACAATGGTGTGGAAAGTTAACTCATAAAGACCTAGGACATAAAACTACATACAGCATCAGTAAGAAGGAGCCCCGGTGGGGCAGTGTTTAAGAGCTTGGCTGATACCTAAAATGCTGACAGTTTGAACCTACCAGCTGCTCCTTGGAAACTCTATGGGGCTCTTCTACACTATCCCGTAGCGGTTGCTATGAGTTAGAATCAAGTCCATAACAAGGGACTTCTTCTTTTTTTGGATTATCAGAAGATACAAGAGCAGGCTCATGTATGATTATTACCAGACTTGGGCAGGCCTATCACTTCCGGGGAAATAAAGAGAAGAAAAGATGACACCAAAGAAGACAAAGCTTGCTGTGATGTCAAGGGGAACCCAGACAGAAGTTTCTGGTTCCCATCCTTGACTACTCTTTTCTCTGAGCCACCAAGTTTTCAGCCTATTGTTACCTTCACTAACCAGGAGGAAGAGGATGTGATTCCTGCTATCGGCCCAGAGAAAGCAAGTCAAAATGAGCTTGGGATGGCTTTCTCTTGTTATCATATGGTCAGAAAAACAACCCCAGCAGAGAAAAGCTAAGTATTAGATTGTAATAATGGCACAATCACTATTCTGATTCATATAAATGTGTATTTTTCTACATTAATTGGAGGTTAATGCTAATTTAGTGTACTCTAAACTCACCAGTGGCTCAGCTGGAGAAAAGACCTGCCAATCTGCTGTTATAAAGATTGTTGTTGTTGTTATTAGGTGCTCTCAAGTCGGTTCTGATTCACAGTGACCCTACGTACAACACAACAAAACACTGCCCTGTCTTGCCCCGTCTTCTCTATGGTTGGTATGCCTAATCCCGTTGTTGCAGTTACTGTGTGAATCCATCTCATTAAGGGTCTTTCTCTTTTTCACTGACCCTCTGCTTGATCAAGTATGATGTCCTTTTTCAAGAACTAATCCCCACCGAAAACATATCCAAAGTATATGAGACACAGTCTTGTCATACTTGATTCTAAGGAGTATTCCAGTTGTTCTTATTCCAAGACAGATTTGTTCATTCTTTTGGCAGTCCATAGTATATTCAATATTCTTTGCCAACATCAAGTTCAAAGGTGTTGATTCTTCTGTTTTCCTCATTCATTGTCCAGGATTTGCACGCATATGAGGAGAATGAAACCACAATGGCTTGGGTGAGGTGCACCCTAGTCTTCAAAGTGATATCTTTGCTTTTTTAAAAAAAAAAAGAAAAAGAAAAAGAAAAGAAAGCAGCATCAGGAGAAGAGCGCTTCCTTCAGACCTGAGCCTGCCCCAAGATGCTCCCTGGACAGAAACTGATGCAATATTGGACTTCCCTCTGGAGCCGACAAGGGGAAAGCCTTCCTCTGGAGCAGACACCCTGAATACAGACTTGTAGCCTACCGGACTGTGTAAGAATAAACCTTCCTTTGTTAAAGCCAAAAGAAAAAAAAAAAAAAAAACTTTAAAGAAGACTTTTATGGCAGATTTTCGCATTACAACTTTCTTTTGACTTCTTGATTGCTGTTACCGTGGGCATGGATTGTGGATCTGAGTAAAATGAATTTCTTGCCAACTTCAGTCTTTTCTCTGTTTATCATGATGTTGCTTATTGGTACAGTTGTCAGGAACTTTGTTTTCTTTATGTGGTGCTATAATCCATATTGAAGGCTATGGCCTTTGATCTTCATCAGGAAGTACATGAGAGCCTTTTCACTTTCAGCAAAAAAGACTGTGTCATCAGCATAGCACAGGTTGTTAATTAGTCATCCTCCAAATGTGTTACCCCATTCTTCTTCACAGAGTCCAACTTCTTGGATTACTTTCTTAGCATACAGATTGAATAGGTGTAGTGAAAGGATACAACCCTTTCATACACTTTTCCTGACTTTAAATCCCACAATATCTTCTTGTTCTGTTTGAATGACGGCCTCTTAGTCTATATACAGTTTCCACATAAGCAAATTAAGTGTTCTGAGATTCCCGTTCATCCTTTGGGGAAATTCTACTCTGTCCTATAGAATTGCTACGAGTCAGAAACTACTCAATGGTATACACCAACAATAATTAGCTATAATAATGTCTCTGTTATCCAAAACCCCAGTGGTGTAGTGGCTAAGTACTATGTCTGCTAACCAAAAGGTTGGCAGCTCAAATCCACCAGGAGCATCTTGGAAACTCTGGTTTATTAGGTCACTATGAGTCAGAATCGAGTTGACGACAGTGGGTTTGGTTTGGGTTTGGGGTATTGCAAACAGTTAATGTGCTTGGCTGCTAACTAAAACATCAGAGGTTCCACACAACCCAGAGATGCCTTGGGAGAAAGACCTGGCAATCTCCTTTCAAACAATCAGCCCCTGAAAGCCCAACGGATCACACTTCTACTCTGACACATGTGGTCTCTATGAGTGAGAAACGACTCCGTAGCAACTGGCTTGCTCCTTCTGGTGCCCCAGGATATGCTCTTCCTCCACAGACTTCTCGCTCTTCAGGCACTCCTTAGTTCAGTCTTCCCCAGCTCTTTCTCTGGGGCTTCACTCACACCAAACACCCTCAGTACCCTCTTCTCTCCTGAGATCTGCACTCCCCTCCAATAGCTGACTCTGTCTCCTGTCAGATGACCAGTATGCATTTACAGGACAACTCCACAGCCACAGTAGTTATACATATTTAGGTTACTCCCTGTTAGGGATTGAATTATGCACCCCCCATGTGTGTCAACTTGGCTTGATGATTGGGGATATTGTGTTGCTGTCCACTGTTTTGTGATCTGATGTTTGTCCCCTGTGTTGTAAATCATAAATTCTATGACGGTCATGAGGCAGGATCAGAGGCAGTTATGTTAATAGGGTCAGACTCAACCTACAGAATTAAGTTGTATTTTGAGTCAATCTCTTTTGAGATATAAGAGAATCAAGCAGAGAGGACAGAAGCTTCATTACCACCAAGCAAGAAAAGCCAGGAGCTGTGCCTATCTTTAGGACTTAGGGTTCCTAGGATGAGCTATCCATAGAAGATTTATGACAAGGACCTTCCTCCAGAAATGACAGACTGAGAAAGGCTTCCCCTGGAGCCAGTGCTCTGAATTTGTACTTCTAGCCTCCTAGAATGTGAAGAATAAACTTCTCTTTGTTAAAGTCATCTACTTGTGGTACTTCAATTACAGTAGGGTTAGATAAATAAGAAATTCCTCCTGCTCTCTTGCCTGCCACTCCCCGTATCCACAAAAAAGAAAAGAAAATTCAGCAGAATGGGAAATTTCTGACAGTGTCTTGGGCTGGATACCTGTGAGGGCTTAGCTGTTGTCTTTCAATGGCATAGATGATTTTCTGACTAGTTATATTATTTCTTTAAAAGAGAAATAATAGAAGAATGCTCCAGGACAAGTACTAGCTTTCAGCAAGTTCCAGATGAGACACCCATTCTTCTGGGAGACCCAGGGGTGGTTGTAGTCCTGGCACTCTCTGAAGTTGCCTTTCCGCTAACTGCCTATGCACACCCTTGGGTAAGCCATGTTAGAAGGGAATGCTGCTGCTAGAAAGCAGTAGCATTGCAGCCATGCAAGAGACACACGTCAGAGCTTCACATCCGCACAATCACACAGTGCCAGGTTGTTGCACACACACACACATACACACACACATGCACACAACTACCAGGTCATCACACCCACACAAACACACAAAGCCAAAGTTGCCATATCCACACTAACACATAGTTCTAGCACTTCATAGCCACACCACTCAGTGCCAGGTTGTCACCTCCACACAAATGCATACTGCCAGATCATCACAGCCACACAAAAACCTCAGTGCCAGATGGTGTGAATTGAGCTGAATGGAAAGCATCTGCTAGTATTTACGATTTAAAATTACTTTAGGCTCCCTTGATGACTTCTGGATTAAACTGACGCTTTAAAAGTTGATCTTTCTCTCACTCTGGCTTTCTGGTCTTCCATTACTTAATCACAAAATCACAGGAGCTGTAAAGACACAGACACCCCACACAACCAGCTCAAGCCATTGTGGCTTGCTGAGCTAGCAAGGCAGTGCGGGAAAGTAGGAATATCCAACTAGCCACAAAGTCCGTAGCAACCAGAACCTCTTGATGCATACATATGTTACGTCTTTATTTTGCTAGTATAAGAATAAACTACTGTGCTTGTAGACTCTGCTGCTTTACCCAAACATGACTCAAAGTGATTAAAGGCTCAGGTTGCGTACATCCAAGTTATTTTGTTGACAACATCCAATGCTTCCAGCCAGTCTACGCTCCCAGGCTAACAAGGACACGCACGCCTGGAAGGAGATACAAACACCTCGCGTGAAGCTCAGCTTTTGTTCTGGGATCCAGTAGACCTGCCCCAGAATCTAGGCTCTCTACATCGTTAGATGTCAGCTTTGGCAGGTTATATAACCTTCTGATCCTCAGTCTCCTCTCATATGAAACAGGAATAGAGACTTCCCTGGGAATACTAAGATAATTATATGTAATGGTAATTTCTACAATGAATCTAGCCAGCAGAAGCATCTGGCCTTCAGTACATTCTTATTTCAGTATCAGTGCTCTTCCCTTTTTCACTTGAAGTCTTTAAATTATACCACTGATGCAGGTTTAAGGCCATGATCCTCTGTCTCTGAAGCAGAATTCTGCACATGTGCTCCACAATCACAGTACGCGAGAAGGCTGACAGTTAAGTGCATGAGCTCAGCCTACAAAAAATGCAGCATACCCTGTCGTTGAATACCACTACTGTCGCCTTTGAAGTGCTCCCTTTGGGCAGCTGTGCCCTGACACCAGTGCCTAGTCCACGCTTTGTAGCAATCTTGGAACTCTTTTTCTGGAATGGCCATCAGAGCTGTCATTGTATTGCTCCTCGTGTTCTGAATGTCATCAAAATGTCTTCCTTTCAATATTTCCTTTCTTTTCCGGGGAAGAAAAAAGTCACTGGGGACCAGATCAGGTGAGGAGAGAGGGTCTTCCAATACAGTTATTTGTTTACTAGCTAAAAACTCTCTCATGGACAACTATACAATTAAGTTTGCAAATTTGCCACCATGCCACCATGCACAATGGCCATTCCAAAAAAAATCCAAAATTGCTTTTAAGCGTGGACCAAATGCTGGTGTCAATGCACAGCTTCTCAAGGGGAGTACTTTAAAGGTGACTGTAGTGATGGTCAGCAACGAGGTATATAGCACCTAGAACAATGAAGTTCGTAGACTTGTTGGACCGCATTTGGATTTAGACTGCAAGGAGGCCTTTTCAAAATGACAACATGTGGGTACCAGGGTATATCAAGCATTAGACAAATTGCAAGTTCAGAGGTTTTTTTTTTTTTTTTTTTCCCTTCCAAAGCTCTGGCTAGGAGTTGCATAAAAGGAATGAGTTGGTCAGAAGACTGAGTGGGAAAAACTACCTTTAACATGAAACCATCACAGTCTGCCCCACTGTCTGCTTACTGAGAGCCAAAGAGCTATCACTTCTGAAGAATCACCATGGATGGAACCAGGTTGTAGCCTAAGAAGTTCTTTTCGCCTTTCTTTTAAGAGAATCAATAGTACTAATTTCACCAGAGGCTACCCTTCTGGCAGAATGCTGTATGATTGGGCTGTAAAAATATCATTACCCTGAAAAAAACAGTGGAAAGTATATGTGAACGGGTAGGTATATTAAGACTTTAGGAGAACTGGGGATGGGAGTTCATCACAATCTGAACTATCCAGTCACTGTACAAGTAAACATGAGAGCCAGTCACCAGAACCGTCTGCTGCATATATGCCTCTGCCTGTATTTTGCCAGTGTAAGAATAAACCGTTACCATGCACATGTAGTTCTCAGCTTTACCCACAAGGGTACAATGTCTACGGTAGGAGCTGTACCAGGATGGCCCCTGTCCTAGCAGAGAGTGAGGGTCCAGCCACACCTGTGTGAAAAGGGCAGATAAAAGTGCTGAACCTGGAACAAGATCAAACAAGAATGACCTCTTGAAAGTCTCCAGATCTAATCCATGTGACAGTCCACCTGAAGGAGGAAAGCTCTAAACTGTGAGTAACTGCCAAGTGAGGGGATTGATTGGTTCACTGTACAATGGAACCCGACACAATACCAAATGTAATATGCTCGGTATTCACAGTTTAGAATGGAGGTTAACTCCTGATTTTGTTATATCATACACGATACCAAGCAGTTCTGGTGGCCCAGTGGTGAAAACATTTGGCTGCTCACCCACAGGTCAGTGATTTGAACATACCAACAGGAGAAAGATGTGGCAGTCTCCTTCCTTAAAGATCATCACCTTGGTCACCCTATGGGGCAAGCTATTCTATCTTATAGGGTCACTTGCAACCAGCTTGACAGCAGCGGGCATACACAATACTATGTGGATACTATAATATACTAGGGTATATGTAAACAAGGGATGCTATGCAATGATTTTTTAAGGAAAAGCCTTTTAGGATATACTCAAATTTAAATTGTAATCAATAAGAATATCCAATTGTTCACACTAACTCATTTCACATTTTAAAACCTAAGTGCTGAAATCATCTCTCGTACCATGCTGTCTCCATGCAGGCAGGGTCCCTGGGGACCGTAGCTTTTCCGGCAAGGCTGCAAGCTGAGTTTGCTGGCTCTGAGCCACAGGGCACACATTTGACTCAGACCTGAGATGAACCTGCCTGGTTCATTTGTTTTTCTTCTTCTCTTCTGTTTTCAAAAGTTTTAACATAAGGAGTAATTTTACAAATTTAAGTATAAATTTTGCCTAACCCAGGTTGTGGTGGTCAGGATTATGTCAACTTGGCTACTACATATTTGGCTGCTGTATTAAGTGGCAGGGCGGGGTTTGTGGTGGCTCCCTGCCCCTCGGCTCTCATCTCGCGGCTGCTGGTCACTCACGTGGCCAGGAGCTCCTGCTCTCTTCTTCCAGCGTCTGGTTCCAGGACTTGAACTAGCAGCTGTTGGACTCATCAGTCCTTACAGTCGGCACCTGAGAGTCCTGCTCCCTGACCTGCTAATCCTGGGTTTGTCAGGCTCTGCCACTCCTGCTCCCTGACCTGCTGATCCTGGTTTTGCCAGCCTCTGTCACTTCGTCTTGCCACCAGCTTGGGATCCATTGACTTACACAACCGGGGATCTAGAACTCTGGTCTCTGACTCACTGACCTTGGGTTCCTCAGCTTCTGTGGTCATGTGAGGCTTGTGCCAGAGATTGGGACATTCAGCTTCTGTGATTACATGAGCTGTTTCCTATATTTGTATCTGTCTATCTATCTATGTATGTATTATAAATCTTTCCTTGTACCTACACGTTACTGGTTTTGCTTCCCTAGAAAACCTAGCCTAAGACACAGGTTTAAGTCAATATTTTGAACCCCAAATTCAGAGGACACTATTATCCCCCTAAAACTTTGGCAGTGACCACAGCCTGGGTTTGCAAGCATTTTGTTTATAGACAGAAGCCTGTTCCAAACACGTAGGCATAAGCAATGCTTCTAAACCTTTATAAGCAGATTGACTCTAGTGTCTCCTCTATGGCAAGGATTGCTCTGGCACTGGGTTCACTCCATGCATGGTGATCCAGGCATCACATGAGAAAACACTGCCCAGCCCTGGGCCATCTACCTGCTCACTAGTACGGCTGAATTTGTCTCACCCGCAGGGTTCATCTTCTATCACTACGTCACACAACAGTCTCGTGAGCCACAGGATTTTCACTGGCTGGTTTTCAGAACTAGATTGCTAGGCTTTTCTTCCTGGTCTCTCTTAGTCTAGAAGATCCACAGAAAGCTGTCTACTGTGGGCATCTGAAAACACTAGCAGCATTTTTTCTAGCATCCCTACCACATGCAGTCTCTCACAGTAAAACAGACTGATGGTTGGGTGGCGGTGGAGGAAGCTACCACACATAGATTGCTACATTTCTTCAGAGACATAAGTCTTGAAAACTTGAAAGTGTTGGTAATCGCTAGGTACAATTTTATTTGAATTAAAAGTTCGAAAGCTAAAGAAACATCCTCTGACCACTTGAAAAATTTTTCCCATAACATACAAATCTTTACTATGAATCCTTAATTTCACAACAGGCCATATATTGCACTGTTGCAGGCAGAAGTCAGCCAAGCCAAGTGCCATCAAGTTGGCAGAAGTCAGGAATTATTATTAGATTCAAAAACAAAGCAAAAAAAAAAGTGGTAAGTATTTACTTATAAAGTAATATTAGAAATGTAGGCAATAATACTTAATTATGACGAAAAGGCTAAATTATATTCCTGATCTTCTTAAGGGAAAAACAATGGCTTATGATCCCTCTCTCCAAAAAAAAAAAAAAAACCAAACCCACTGCTGTTGAGTCAAATTCTGACTCACAGTAACCACATACAGTTTCCAAAGAGCAGCTGTGCAAATTGTTAACCTTCTGGTTGGCAGCCAAACTCTTTACTGTACACCAGGGCTCCTACAGTATGCTTATGCAGAACCAAAACCCCCAAAATCAAGTCCATGGCCACTGAGTAGATTCCAACTGTAGCCAGCCCTATAGGGCAGAGTAGAACTGCCCCACAGGGTTTTCATGGACGTAATATTTTCAGAAGCAGATCTCCAGGTCTTTCTCCCACAGAGTGGCTTTGAGTTCAAACCAGAAACCTTTCAGTCAGCAGCCAAGCACTTAAACACTGTTCCACCAGGTCTGCTTTGCACAGCACAAAAATAAATAAATGAATCAAAACCATTGCCATCAAGTTAATTCTGATTCACAGTGATCCTATAGGTTGGAGTAGAACTACTGTTAGGTGCTGTTGAGTCAGTGCCGACTCACAGAGACCCTACACACAATAGAACGAAACACTGCCTGATCCTGCACCATGCCCACAATCGTTTTATGCTTAAGGTCATGTTTCAGCCTCTGTGTCAGTCCACCTTGTTCAAGGTCTTTCTCTTTTCACTGACTGTCTACTTTACCAAGCATGATATCCTTCACCCAGGATTGACTCCTCCTGACAACATGTCTGAAATATGTGAGGCACAGTTTCACCATCTTTGCTTACAAGGAGCACTCTGGTTGTACTTCTTCCAGAACAGATTTGTTTGTTCTCTTGGCAGTCTATAGTACACTCAACATTCTTCTCTAATACCACAATTCAAAGATGACAATTTTTCTTCTGTCTTCCTTATCCACTGGCCAGCTTTGGCATATATATGATGTGACCAAAAGTACCATGGCTTGGGTCAGGAGCACCTTAGTCTTAAAGGTGACATCTTCACTTTTCAACACTTTAAAGAGGTTTTTTTTTATAGCATATTTGCCCAATGTAATGCATCTTTTGATTTCTTGACCGCTGTCTCCATGGGTGTTGATTGTGGATTCCAATTTTCCTAGATTCATACTTTGTACATTCTACGTTCTGATTATTAAGGGATGTTCGTATCTCAAGTGAAACGAAATCCTTGACAATTTTAATGCTTTCTCCATTTATCACGATGTTGCTTTAATGGTCTAGTTGTCAGGATTTTTGTTTTCTTGATGTTGTGATGTAATACATACTACAGGCTGTGGTCTTTGATCATCTTCAGAAAGTGTTTCAAATTCTCTTCACTTTCAGCAAGCAAGATTGTGTCATCAGCATAATAGGTGTGGCTAACGAGTCTTCCTCCAGTCCTGTTGCCTTGTTCTTCTTCATATAGTTCAGCTTCTATGATTATTTGTTCGTTACACAGCTTGAAAAGGTGTGGTGAAAGGATATGACCCTGATGTACACTTTTCCTGTGTCTCCTTGTTTTTTAATGACTGACTCTTGATCTATGTACAAATTCCTCATGATCACACTGAAGTGTTCTGGAATTCCCATTCTCCAAAATGTTATCCATAATTGGTTATGATCCACACAGTTGAATACCTTTGCATAGACAATAAAAAAATAGGTAAAATTTTTCTGGTATTCTCTGCCTTCTGCCAAGGTCCAGCTGACATCAGCAATGATATGCCTGATTCCACATCCTCTTCTGAATCTGGCTTGAATTTTTGGCAGTCCCCTGTCAATATCCTGCTGCAGTTGCTTTTCAATGATCTTTAGCAAAATTTTACTTGCAAGTGATATTAATCATGTTGTTTGGTAATTTATACATTTGGTTGGATCATCTTTATTGTGAAAAGGCAAGTATGGATCTCGTTTAGTTACGACTCGACAGCACTTGGCTAGCTTGGCTAGTTGGCTGTCCAGGTGACAGTTTCCAAAATTTCTTGGCATTGATGAATGAGCATCCAGTTGTCGAAACATCTCAGTTGATATTCCATCAATTGCTGGAGCCTTGTTTTTAAACAATGCCTTCAGGGCAGCTTTGACTTCTTCCTTCAATTCCTTCCTTCTGCTTCTTGAAATGGTTGAATACTGACCAGTTCTTTCTGGTATAATTACTCTGCATATTCCTTGCATCTTCCTCTAATGCTTCCTGAATCATTTAACATTTTCCCTGTAGAATCCTTAACTGTCACAACTTGATAGGCTTGGATTTTTTCTTCAGATCTTTCAGCCTGAGAAATGCAGAACATGTTCTTACCTTTTGGTTTTCTATCTCCAGCTCTTTGTACATGTCGTTATAATACTTAACTTTGCCTTCTTGAGCCACCGTTGGAAATCTTCTGGTCAGTTCTTTTAACTCATCATTTCTTCTTTTTGCTTTAGCTACTTGACTTTCAACAGCAACTTTCAGAATCTCTTCTGACATTCAATTTGGTCTTTTCTTTCTTTCCTGTCTTTTTAACGACTTCTTGCTTTCTTCATGGATGATGTCACTGATATCATTTCACAGCTTGTCTGGTCTTCAGTCATTAGTGTTCGCTGCATCAAATCTATTCTTGAGATGTCTCTAAACTCAGATGGGATACACTCAAGATAATATTTGGCTGTTGTGGACTTGTTCTGATTTTCTTCGTTTTTGATTTGAACTTACCTATGAAGAGTTGATGTTCTGTGCTGCAGCCAGTACCCAGTCTTGTTCTGACTAACAGTGTGGAGCTTTTCTATTGTCTCTTTCCACAGATGTAGTGTTTTGACTCCTGTGTGAGGTCTGGTGAGGTCCATGTGTATAGTTGCCATCTATGGTGGTAGAAAAAGATATTTTCACTGAAGAAGTTGTTGGTCTTGTGAAACCCTATCTAGTGATCTCTGGCGTCATTTCTATCACCAAGTCTGTATTTTCCAACTACCGATTCTTCTTCTTTGCTTCAAACTTTGGCATTTCAATCACCAGTAATTATCAATGTATTTTGCTTGGACATTTGATCAATTTCACACTGTAGAAGCTGGCAAATATCTTCAATTTCTTCCACGTTGGCCTTAGTGGTTTGTGGTAAATTTGAATAATGGTTGTATTAACTGGCCTTCCTCATAAGCATATGGATATTATTTCACTGACAGCATTATAGTTTAGGACAGATCTTGAAATGTCCTTTTTGACAATGAATGCAATGCCACCCCTCTTCGTGTTTTCATCCCCAGCATGGTCGACCATAAAACTGTCCAATTCAAGATGGCCAACACTAGCGTAAGCTCACTAATGCCTTGGATGCTGATGTCTATGCATTCCTTTTCATTTTTGACAACTTCCAGTTTTCCTAGATTTGTACTTTGGACAACTTACATTCCAATTATTACTGGATGTTTGCATCTGTGGCTCCTCATTTTGCGTCATGCCACATCAGCAAATGAAGGTCCTGAAAGCTTGACTTCACCCACTTCATTAAGGTTGAGTCTACTTTGACGAGACAGCTTGTCCACAGTCAGCTTTTGGTGCCTTCCTACCTAGGGTGCTGAGTTTCTAGAATTATATCTGACAGTATTCCATTTCTATTCAAAGGTTTTTACTGGCTAATATTCTTCAGTAGACTTTAGGGTCCTTCTTCCTAGAGTGTCTTAGTCTGGAAGCCCAGATGAAACTTGTCTGCCATGAGTGACTCTATTGGTATCTGAATACTGGTGGCATAGCTTTCAGTATCACAGTCACATGTAAGCCCCACAGTATGACAAATTGACAGACAAGTGGGGGCAGGAAGTAGAACTATTGAAAAGATTTCCAAGGAACCAGTGCTGGATTTGAACTGTCAATATTTTGGTTATCAGCCAAATTCTTAACCATCATCCCACTGGGGCTTCACAGTACAGCCCTTCTGTATTCAAACATTCACTATTTATACTCTCAAGTCTTCTACAGACATCTGTGCATTTCAATAGAAAAAGAACTGTGCTATAAAATAGCTTGGCTTCTCTTTTGGCTTTTGTTTTTCCACAGTCCATCATTCTTTATTTTATTACCTAGTAATGGCCTGCATTGGGAATAATCAAAACTCCCCCAGCTTTAGTTAGATAATCTCTGCTAGTAAAAGTAGAGTTTATAGTGTTCTGGTTGGTGGAGAGGGAATACAAAGTCAAAACTTTCCTCATTTATGATACCTTGTTAAGCACAAAGTGATCTCTCAGGTATTGGGGAAGGAAAAACTTTCTTTCAAATGTGTGGGCACATTAACGGTCCCCAAATCACAGAAGCAACAATCATACACTTTAAATTATCTCCTCCAGTACTGAGGCTTGTTACCATCCTGACTACTCTGAGGAAATCACAGGCAGAAGATGGTAATTAACATCCTTTCACACATTTGTCTAAATTCAATAGTTTAGTAACTGGGTGTGGGGACTGAGATACATAGCGGGTTACTCAGCTCCTGCTATACAACCAAGCCCTGGGCTAAGGGTGTTCACATGGATCAGCTCATTTACTCCTCAGGGCAACTGGATGAGGCTGGCACTATTAAGGAAACCGAGGCTCAGGGCAGTGAGGCACTTGACTAGGAAGTGACAGAATTTCAACACGAATGAGACCTCCTGATTCTGGAGACATGTTCTTTCATTCTGCTTTCCATGTGGTAATCTTCAGAAGCAATTAAATTGCTGTTTCTTGTTTGAAGGTTCCCCTAAGTAGATTTCTGTTATTGTACATTGGGGAGTTCATGGTTTTAATCCCTGCCCCCAATTTATTTGTGTCCCAAGATAATAGCTAAGCTCCTTAAACTGTAAGTGCTCAGATATTCTTGCTAACTCATTTGGTCCTGAAGTTTGATAAAACAGTTGCTTATTTCACAACTTTGTCCTAACTAACCAAGCAAAATGCTGTTTTGTTGTTAGGTGCTGACTCACAGTGACCCTGTGCTCAACAGAATGAAGCACTGCGCTGTCCTGTGCCATGCCCAAGATCCTTGTTATATGTAAGCCAATCACTGCAGCCACCACGTCGATCCACATCGGTTCTTTTTCTTGTTGAAGGTCTTCTTCTTTTTCACTGATCTTCCACTCTACCAAGCATGATGTCCTCTTTCAGGGACTGATCCCTCCTGACAACATGTCCAAGTATGTCAGATGCAGTCTCACTGTTTTTGCTCCCAGGAAACATTCTGGTTGTTCTTCTTCCAGAATATAGCTGTTTGATCTTTTGGCTGTCCATGGTACATTCAACATTCTTCTCCAACACCAACAATTCAAAGGCATCTACTCTTCTTCTGTCTTCCTTATTCACCATCTAGCTTTTGCATGCATCTGATGTTACTGAAAATAGTATGGCTTGGGTCAGATGCACGTTAGTCTTCAAGGTGATATCTCTACTTTTCAGTACTTTAAAGAGTTCTTTTGCAGCAGATTTTCCTAGTGCAATGTATCTTTTAATTTCTTGACTGCTGCTTCCATGGGTGTTGATTGTGGACCCAAGTGAAATAAAATCTTTGACAACCTCAATCCTTTCCCCATTTATTATGAAGTTGCTTAACCGACTGCCATTGAGTCCTGTCTGACTCACAGTGACCCCACTGGTCAGGGTAGAACAGCCCCATAGAGTTTCCAAGGAGCGTGCTGTGGATTTGAACTGCTGATCTTTTGGCTAGAAGATGTAGCACTTAACCCACTAACCACCAGGGTTTTCTATGAAGTTGCTTACTGGACTAGTAATCAAACAAAGTAGATATGAAAAATATTTCTTCTTTCGTGATAAGTGTCAGCTTTCACCCCTGAGTGTCAGTATAGAATAAGTCTACTACATCATTTTATGAGGGGTGTCTTAGTCATCTATTGCTATTGTAACAGAAATACCACAAATGGATGACTTCAAAAGAGAAATTTTATCCTGTCATAGTCCAGTAGGCTAAAAGTCCATATTCAGGGTATCAGTTCAGGGAAGTCTTTCTCTCTTGGCTCTGGAAAAATATCCTTGTCATCCACTTCACCCTGGACTGGCAGCTTCTGAGATGCAGAGATTCTAGGTCCAAAGGATGTCCTTTGGTCCCAGCACTACATCTTTCCAGGTTGTACGAGGTCCCCCGCTCTCTGCTTGCTTCCGTTTACTTTATATCCCAAGAGATTGCCTCAAAGCACGACACAGTTTCCCACATTAAGTCCTGCCCCATCTGCATAGATGCTGCTCCATCCTCCCTCACTGACGTCACAGAGGCAAGGCATACAGCAAGCAGGAGTGCCACACAGCACCGGGAACCACGGCCCAGCCAAACCACTGCGCGCATTTTCCGTGGGGACAAAATTGAATGCCTAACAAGGGGGATTCAGAGTGGTAACACCATCCTTTCTCAGAAATATTAGCACATAAGAACAGATCAACATTTGTACCACTCCTGGTAGTTCAAGAAGACAGAGTCTAGGAAGCTCAGGCCCAGCAGTGAGAGTTTCACTGTGAAAGTTAGAGACTGACTCAGGGACACCTGTCAACAACAACACACTCACACAGCAAAGAAGAAAAGTCAAGAACTGGACAAATGTTACTGGAATGCATTTTGTATACTTCATATTGCCCACAGCATACTACTACTTCTGTAACTAAGAATTGGTTTAGTTCTCTTTGTCTTTGTCTAAGGTGTAGAAAGTTATTCATATGGGTAGGATTGGGAAATACTGGCTCATGAATGGCACCTGGTAGGATCATTGGAATACAGCTCTGGCTGTTCTCTTTCTTGTTTTGTAAAAGCCATCTCAGTGCTTTGGCGGGTGGGCTGGGATCTATGTGATGACCGGAGAGCTACGTGATAATCAGTTTAGATACAGACGTTTCTGTACAAGTCTTTTCACATACTGTGGCCCTTCTTTGTGGGTGTAAGGAGTCTCTCTAGCAGAACTGCTCTGAAGCTAGTATCTCACAGACCTGCACACCCACTCACACTCCATTCAGTTCCTTCTACAGGCCAGATGCTGTGATGGGTGCTAGTGGGGGTCTTGACAATCATGGCACCACATTTTAGGGGCTTGCTATCGGTGGGGAGAGAGAGCAAATACTAAAATCATAACCAAACTAAAGAATTAATTAAATTGGGACATGTTCTTTGAAGGAGAAAAATCAGGTGTGCCACAAGTGTGCTAGAGAAAAACCTGCTGTTGTTTGGAGTACCTTAGAAGTATTATTTATGGGATTGAGTTTCCAACTCAGAACAAAAAACAAATGACATTGAACCAGAGGAAGAGGTCAGGAATTATGTTCTAGGCATAGGGACCAGTATTGTTCAGTTCTATTTTGAAGCTTAGAGAAAGTCAGTGTGGTTTGAGCTTAGAGAGTGTGCTGGTGAGGCTGGAGATGCAGTCAAGAGAAGCCTCCTAGGGGCATTGTTGGCCATCCTGAAATGTGGGAATCTACCCAAAGTACAGCGGAAACATGCCGAGCAGGGAAAGAGTAGGATGAGTACTGTGCTCTTGACTACTGCTGAGCTGTGTTTGGAGGGAAAGAGAAGAAAAGAGGTACAGGCAGTTGACTCAACATTAGGGCAATAGTCTCCGCCATCCTCTTCCCCTGTTTCTCCTCCCAGTTTAGCAGGCCGACCTGAACTGCACCAGGCAGCTTCCCTGGCTACTTCTGCAAGTCCACTCAAAAGTAACAGTCTTCTTTTAAAATGTTCTCAAAGGTTGGTTCCCACTCAAGGGGGTAGCACCTGCTTTTTCACAAAAGAGAACCAGATACATTGTATTTACATAATGATGCAAATTATGATTGAATGAAATGACCTCAAGGTAAAGGACAATATTTTTCAGAGACTGTGTACTGAAAGAAATCACCAGTTACATAAAGTACATTTCAGTTTATACATTTTGTTCCAATGTTTACTCTTTTAAGGAATTATATGATCGTTAAATACTAGAAACTGAAACAATCAGACGTATCTCATTACTGCCAAGTGAAACTTTCTACTGTTTGGGTAACATATTTAAACTAAAAGCAATCAAAGGATTGTGTTTTGATGTAAAATTAAGTAATCATTCACACCATGTTGCCATCAAGTTGATCTTTAACTCATAGAGACCCTAACTGACAGAGCAGAATTGCCACAAAAGGTTTCCAAGGATCATTTGGTGGATTCAGCCTTTTGGTTAGCAGCAGAATACTTAACCACTGCACCATCAGGCCTCCTAAGTGATTCACAGTACCACAGGAACAAAAACGCATGTGTGGGTTACTTTTCTAATTTTTATTTCAAATCTGGTCTGATTTTACATGTTTAAATATCACCAATAAGGTAGATACTTTTATCATTAATTAGCCATACAGAAAAAGCACAAGAATCTTATTTTTCAAAGATCGCAAATTTTCAACAGAAATTTTTATTTAGTTTTCCTATTATTTCACAATTGTAGAAAAAATATGTAATTTAACTCTTATTTTGCTACAGGGCCACTATGAATTGGAATCGACTCAACAGCACTCATTTTGGTTTATTTTGCTCCTAATTTAAAATGTCACAGTGTACACTACTTAATGCCTTTAAAGCATTTGCTGCCCTTAAAAAGTAAATAAACTCCTAGGTAAGAAATTCATTCATGCATGCATACATTCATTGATTTATTTCTTCAGCAAATTTGTATTGACAGTTTACCACGCCAAGCACTATGCCAAGTGCCAGGAATAGAGCAGTTTGAAAACAAAGACAGAAATCCCGGCTTATCATCGGTATTACTGTTAGGTAGCTTAGCAGTTATTGAGCTATGGTGTCTTAGGTTCCAAATCTGCTTTCATGCTGTCCTTTATGATGTGGGCTGTTGTCAGGTACCCATGGCTGGTTCTGACTCATACTGACCCTGGGTCCAACAGGACCAAACACTGCCCAGTCCCGTCCCATCCTCGTTATCACTGTTATATCACTGCTGATGCAGCCCCACCCTGGCTACACATCTCATTGAGGGTCTTCCTCTTTTTCACTGACTCTCTACTTTTATCAAGCATGATGTTCTTCACCAGGGACTGATCCCCCTTGATAATAAGTCTAAAGTATGAGAGACAAAGTCTCACCATCATGCCTTCTAAGAAGAATTCCAGTTTTACTTCTTTCAAAAGAGATAAGTTCATCCTTACACTAATCAGTGATATAGTCAGTATTTTTCTCCATCTCCAGAATTCAAAGACATCAGTATTTTGGCCTTCTTTATTCATTGTGCAGCCTTTGCATACTTATGAGGTGACTGAATACACTATGGCTTGGGTCAGGCACACCTTAGGTGTCAGTGTGACATACTTGTTTTTTTCAACACTTTAAACACGTCTTTTGCAGCAAATTTCCCCAATCCACTGTCTTTTGATTTGTTGACTGCTGCTTCCATGGGTGTTAATTGTGGGTACACGTAAAGTGAAGTCCTTGGTAACTTCCATCCTTTCTGTGTTTATCATGATATTCTTTATCAATCCAGTTGTGAGAAGTTTTATTTTCTTCATGTTGAAGTGCAACTTCTACTGAAGGCTGTGGTCTTTGATCTTCATCAGTAAGTGGATGAACTCCCCTTCACTCTCAGCAAGCAAGGTTGTGTCATCTGCATAATGCAGGTTGTTCATGAGTCTTCCTCTAATCCTGATGCCCGGTGCTTCCTAGAGTTCAGCTTCTCAGATTACATGCTCAGCATACAGATTGAACAGGTGTGATGAAAGGATATAACCATGATGCACATCTTTCCTGACTGAAACCTCACAGTATCCCCTTGTTCTGTCTAAATGACTCCCTCTTTATTTATATGCAGGTTCCTCACGAGCACATTTAAGCCATCAAGGCAAAAACTTTTGTCACACGTCCTGCTCTGATTCTTGATCTCTAACTGCCAACAAGTCCACAGAGCACTACATGTGACACAAACAGGCTTGAAGTGTGTGATGAGAACAGCATAGTCCTGCTTCTCGGATTATTTGCTCAGCATACATGTTGAAAAGGTACGGTGAAAGAACACCGCTCCGGTGCACAACTTTCCTGACTTGAAACCGCTCACATGTGGATTGTTTCTCCTCTCCTCCCCACCAGACCCTAAACAGCAAACAGAAGATGCTAGGCAACCCCACAGCCTCGGTCCCTAAGCCCCATGTCAGCAGGAAATAGTCAGAGGAAGCCTCAACCTCCTCCTTTGAGATTAAGAATTGCTGCAATTCAAGGGGGCGTTGTAACCTGCCCCCACAGACTCTCCTAACACGACTACATGGGAATCCCTCCCCCAGTAGGCTGCAAGGGCACCATCTTGCTACCTAAACCCATGAAAGCCCTGCCTCACCACTGGTCCAGGAGTTGAATCTGAGGAGCTTCCTGTGTTCCTTGCTCTGCACGTTGCAAGTAAAGTTACTTTATTTTTCTCGCAGGCTGCAGAATAGATTATTGTCAGGTCTGAGTGCGCCAGATAAGGATGCAACTTCTCGAGTTCAAACACCAGGACAGAATAGAGCGGCCCTGTAGGCTCTCCAAGATTGCAGTTTTTACAAAAGCAGGCTGACACATCTTTCTCCACGGAACAGTTGGTGGGTTCAAACCACCATTCCTTCAGCCAACAGTCAAGGACTTAGTCACTGTGTTATCAGGTTCATTTATTCTGGTTTCTAGCTTACATAAACAAACAGAAAACTCGGCGGACACTTCAAATATAAAAGATGATCTTACAAAATGTTCCTGTGATCTACTTCTGATTAAATGCATTCAATTGTGTCAGTTTCAAATTGTTACTATTGGTTTTTTAATCTTAAGTAATAAGCAGACATTCATGCAATTATGCAATACTTTTCTGTTATTCTCCATACACATCTTTTCAATGTATTAATCACCACAAACTTGGGCACCCTTTAACGAAAACCCATACTGCACTATAACTTCTCCACACATATCTCAAGACTATTACATCTTCATCTAACCTTTCATTACTGATATGCTCAGAGTGATATTTTTCTTTAAAAACAATTAATAATGAAACCAAACCCTAGTGTCTCCTTTTACCATCCCCTCATGTTAATTCTTTTCTGCTCTTGTTTTAGTTTCCTAGTTCAGGCACATTTTTCAAAGTTAGCTGAAAATTTGGCAGTATTTCAGACAGCTTCCCAGGATTTATTGGGTGCTATAGAAAAATCTCTCAGTGACTAGATCCTCCAGAGAATCCCTGGAGCTTGTGGCTGGAAATAAAACCAAGTGCAATTCAAGTCAAGCTCTTGAGAAAGTCTCCAACCAAGGGAGGGCATTCTTAAACAAGGCTGAGAGCTGTGGGATTTGTAAGTTCCCCCAAATTATTGAAATCAAGAGAATAATTGGATTTAAGTAGAAGCAGTATGAGCCCTACGCATGAATGCCTTTAAAAAAGTCACTCTTTGCTCAAGACGAAACGGAGCTCACAGAAACCTTCTGCCAAGGACAGCTGAAAAGTATGATACACCATTTTTTAAAAGCTGAAGTGCTATTCCAAGTACAGAACTTACACAAAATCCTTTAAGAAAATATAATCTTGTCATATGCAATAGAAAACATTTCTAATGTGACCTCATTCAAATCACTGACAAATGGGAGTTTTTAAAAACAGCTTTGTAATACTAGGTCTGACAATGAAGTCCACAAGCATAATTGTTCTAAGTGCTACATACCTCGTTGCTGAATATCACGATGGTCGCCTTAGAAATATTCCCCTTGGGAAGCCATGCACCAAAGTCAGTGCCTACTCCACCATTCAAATCAATTTGGGAACTCTATGGCCATTACACATGGTGGCATGGTGGCAAGTTTGTGAAATTAATTGTATAGTTGTCTGTGAGGGAGCTTTCAGCCAGTCAACAAATAACTGTACTGGGACACCCTACCCACTCACCTAATCTGGCCCCCAGTGACTCTTTTCTGTACCCAAACATAAAGGAAATGTTTGAAATGAAGATATTTAGATGACATTCAGGACATCAACTCGACGGCACTTGGCTTGGCTGGCTCAGGACATCAAGGGTAATACAATGACAGCTGTAATGGCCATTCCAAAAAGAATTCCAGAACTGCTTTGAATGGTGGACTAGGCACTGGCATTGGTGCATGGCTTCCCAAGGGGAGCACTTTGAAGGTGACCATAGTGATATTCAGCAGTGAGGTATGTAGCACTTTTTCTAGGATAAGTTCACAAACTTAACTGGCAGACCTCGTGTACCTTACTGATTAAGCAATTTCTTATTAAGCTACATGTTCCAATAGAAAATTTAAGATAATGGGTGAAAAAGCCAAAAAAGAAAAACAAAACCAAACTTGCTGTTGTCAAGTTGATTCTGACTCATAGTGACCCTGTACGACAAAGGAACTACTCCAGAGGATTTCCAAGGAATATCAGATGGATTATAGCTGCCAACGTTTTGACTAGCAGCAGTAGCTCTTAACCACTGTGTGACCAGGGTTTCCAAAAACAAAACCAAACCCATTGCCAATGAGTTGATTCCAACTCTTAGTGACCCTGTATAAATCATAAAAATAAATCAAATTGTTGATTATAATCCAAATTTTATATTTATTCATACCCTAATATAGAATGATGAGAAAATTATATATTTTTGTTTGAAATGTTGAAATATACTCATTCTTTGAAAAACTGAATTCTTATTAGTGTGTAACAGGAACCTGGAGATACAAAGACAAAGTCTCCTGGAAAGGTCACAGTCCAGTATAAAAAATAAACCCATAGATAGATAGTTAAGTGCTACCACTGCTAACCACAAGGTCGGCAGTTCAAATCCACCAGGCGCTCCTTGAATACTCTGGGGGTCAGTTCTACCCTGGCCTCTAGGGTCGCCATGAGTCGGATCTGACTTGACAGCACTTGGCTTGGCTTGGCATAGACAGATAGATGATAGATAGATGATAGATGATAGATAGATCGATAGATCAATAGATCGATAGATAGATAGATTGATTGATTGATCGAGCAAGCGAGCGAGCAAGCCAGCCCTGGTAATACAGTGGTTAAGAGTTTGGTTGCTAACCAAAAGGTCAGCAGTTAGAATCCACTGGCCACTCCTTGGAAACCCTATCAATCAGTTCTACTCTATCCTACAGGTTCACCAAGAATCAGAATTAACCTACTGGCAATGGGTATTACACATAGACAACTATACAATGAAACCATATGTGACTTCATAAAAGCCCTTAATATACACTATAAATGAGATCACCCAGCTCTGAGCCCCCATGCGTCTGTTAGTTTGTCTTCTGTGAAGGCCTACACAATGCTGTGATGCTGGGAGGCATCCACTGGTGTTTGAAATACCAGCATGGTCACCCATGGCGGACGGCTTTCAGAGGAGCTTCCATAGTAAGACAGAACAGGAAGAAAGACTTGACAGTTTACTTCTAAAAACAATTTTCTGGTAAAAATCTTATGAATAGCAGTGGAACACTGATATAGTGCCGTAAGATGAGTCCTTCAGGTTGGAAGGCACTCACAATACTACTGGTAAGGAGCCACCTCCTTCAAGTACAGTAGATGTACTTAACCACATGGATGGAGGCAAGCTTTTAGGACCTTTGTTTACAGATGTGGCATGAATCACAATGAAAGGAAACAGCTTCAAACATCTATTGATAACCAGAATGTGGAACATACAAAGTATGAATCTAGGATAATTAGAAGTCATCAAAAATGAAGTAAAAGACATAAATATCAATATCTTAGGCATTAATGAACTGTAAAGGACAGCATTAACCATTTTGAATTCGAGAGTCATAGTTTGCTATGTTGGGAAAGAAAAAATTAATAAAAACAGTATCACACACATTACCAAAAAGAACAGTTCAAGATCTATCCTGAAGTACAACACTATAAGTGATAGAATAATATCCATATACCTATAAGGAAGACCAATTATATGACCATTATTAAAATTTATGTACCAACTACTAAGCCCAAGAGGGTTGAAATGAGTTGGATCCGACTCGACAGCACTTGGCTTTGGACTAAGGCCAAAGATGAAGAATTGGATCAAACATGCATTCAAGATGCTTTGATAATTACTGGTGACCGGAATGTGGAAGCTGAAGACAAAGAAGGATTCGTAGTTGAACACATGGCTGTAGTGATACAAATGATGCCAGAGATTGCATGATTGAATTTTGCAAGACCAATGGCTCCTTCATTGAAAATACTTGTTTTCAACAACATAAACGTGCCTGTACACATGAAACGCACTGGATGGAATACACAGGAACCAAACTGACTACATCTGTGAAAGAGACCAAGAAAAAGCTCAATATTATCAGTCAGAACAAGACCAAGGGCTGACTATGGAATATAACCATGAACTGCTTATATGCAAGTTCAAGTTGAAGTTGAGAAAAACTTAAACAAGTCCACAAGAGCCAAAATGCAACCTTGAGTATATCCCATCTGAATTTATAGACAATCTGAAAAACGAATTTGATGTATTGAGCACTCAAGATCAAAGATCAAACAAGTTGTGGAATGATATGAAGGAGATCATACATGAAGAAAATAAGAGGCTGGTAAAGAGACAGGAAAGAAACACAAGACCAAAATGGATGTCAGAAGAGACTCTGAAACTTTCACTTGAAGGTAGAGTAGGTAAAGTGAAAGAAAGAAATGGTGAAGTAAAAGAGCTAAACAGATGACTTCAAAGGAGTAGACAAAGTACTACAATGACTTGTGCAAAGATCAGGAAAAGGCTTTCTCTGTCAGCTCTGGGGGAAGGTAGTTATCATCAATCTTTCCCAGTCTAGGAGCTTCTCAGCTCAGAGACTCCACGTCCAAAGATCATATAACTTCCCTGGTGCTTGTCTCTTGGTGGTATGAAATACCCTTCTCCTTCTGCTTGCTTGTCTCTTTTATATCTCAAAAGAGACTGATCTAAGACAGAACCTAATCTGACAGATTCAGTCCTACCTTATTAACGTAACTGCCTCTGATTCTGCCTCGTTAACATCAGAGGTAGGAATTACAACACATGGGAAAAATCACATCAGATGACACAGTGGTGGACAATCATGTTAATTGTACTGGGAATCAAGGCCTAGCCAAGCTGACATATATTTTGAGCAGACACAATTCAATCCATAACAAGTATGTGTTAGTAAGATTTATGATGTTGGCAAACATATTTGTATTTCAGTGGTGACAAAATTGAATCTCAGTGTTTATACCCAGAGGGGTCTTTTACTTTATCACTTCTTTATGTTTCACATAGTTATACATTAAAAAGATTTTGCTGTTAACTTCTACTGTGTTAAAGAGATCCAGAAACCTCAAGGGTTACCAGTCATATCTATTCATGGAACAGACTCCAAGGGTATACATCAGCTGCCACAGGAAGGGCTCGGGGAGCTGTTGAAGACCCAGAGGTACTAATGAGCTTTCATCCCTATGGCATTAACACTAAAGAAGAACTTCCCTCATTCTGCTCCAGCAAATCTGAGCTTACAGAGTTCTGCACGGCATGGCACACCTCCCTACCAGACAATGGCTTCCATTTCTGGTGTGAGTTTTTGTTGAAGAAAGTGAAAATAGGGAAACCATCATTTGTGACTACATGCAATGTTCCTTTTTCTTTAGTCAAGGGAGACCTATTTTTCCTGGGAAAAGTGTGGAGGAAATCAGCTACATCACATTAACGACTGACAAGTGTGCCAAATACCAGCCATTTAGCCTGGCAGCTTCTCACTGTAGTCATTCTCAAACCAAAAGCTTTGCACAAATGAAAATAGACACAAGAGCAACGGAATTCACCTAGCAGACAATTCTAATCTCTTAAAAAGTATTTCTACAGGACTTAGCACTTGCATCTATTCATTTCTTGGAGGGATGAGTTATGAATACCATTTCAACATCAGATACTTACAGACATGCTGGGGAAAACCATGAGATTGGAGTCTCAAACAGAGAGGGAAAGAAATTTAAGAAACAGGCAAAATGCATTTTATATATATTCAAAAAATTCGTTCAAAAACATGTTTGCCAAACTGAACATTTTCAAGACCTTGAAGTGTGTTGACCATGCAGTATTTCCTTAGTATTTGGTTAAAGGTCATATTTTACCCTAAAATTCTTACCGATGACTTGCTCATCTGTGTCTACATGAGTAATCTTTGGCTGTGAATCTAAGTGTCTGATAATCTATCATCCCATAATTATACAGAAAGTTTATAACAAAAGGAAAAGGCAAACCATTCAGATTTCTTCTTGGACTGACCTTGGGCTTGAGGAATGCAGGTGCATCCTCAACTTGGCCAGATGCTCTCTACTCTAGTGTCCCCATCAGGTATTAGGAAAATGGGAAGTGCACCAATGGATTCATTACTACAATGGAACGGCCTCTCCTTGCCGTGGAGGCATCCTTCTGTTGGAACAGACTCGAAGGGTACACATCAGCTGCCACAGGAAGGGCTCAGGGATTTCATTGCTGCTCTAATACACAGGCATTCTTTCGTTACCTGAATGACAGAAGCAACATGCTCTCCATCTTTCCAGTATCTTACCAAATAATCAAGATGGTCACTTACTAGCTCACAATCGTATTTTTCAAAATGAAGGCATTTATAGATTCAATAATGAACCAGTTAAGTCAGAGTAATCCTGAAGTTAACATGTTCAAAAGGTGCCACAAGTTTTGATGTACTGTTTCCAAACCAAAGAGGTCAACAACAATTATTCTAGATAAAAAGAAACAAGAAATAATAGGGTGTTGTGCACACTATTTCAAATAAGCCAAAGGGGGCAGCCAGAACATAATTAAGAAAGTATTAGCTGGCAACTTTCTTTGGCTTTTACAGACCAAAGCAACGTGTATTACAGTAATAAAACATTCTCAAATGTTTCAAGGGAAAGCCCTCCATCACACTTGACTGTCTCTACGGACCTGAAACTGAGCCTTCCCCACAGTAGGTGACAGCAGCACTCACCAAACCTTGGCAGGTTGACACAGCCACTGAGGAGTTTTTGTGGGATCGCAAGAAGCCTTGATAAAAACAGAAATCCTCCGGTGGGATCGTCTGCACTGATTTCGTGCCTGCCTTTCCCAGGGTCTGTACAATAAATCCGGGAGCCACTAGGTTGCTGGATGTTTTCAGATCCATGTGGAAGTCATGCCCAAATCCTCTGAGCCGAAGGTGCAGGGACTCAACTCCTAACTGGGCCACTGCTCTTTTCCTCCGCTCATGATGTGTGATTTCATGGGAGATGTAATCTCCATGGTAGTCAACCTCATAGGCAGAGACAAGGTCGTACTCTGAAAGAAAGAGCAGGGAGCAGCTGAGTCATTGTAGAGTTCTGAAAAGAATAAAAAAAATCTACAATATGATCTATTACCAGAGGTATTGGTTTGAATGGTGACACCCTGTCTCAAAGATTTGTCCACATAGAACCTCAGAATATGATCTTATTTAGAATAAGCGTCTCTGGCAGGGACACACAGAGGAGAAGACAACATGAAGACTGAGACGGAGATTTGTATGCTGTGTCTACAAGCCAAGGAATGCCAAGGATGGCCAGGAGCTCACCACAAGTTGGGAGGGAGGCAGGAAACAGACTCCACCTCAGGGCCTTTAGAAAAGACCAAACTGCCGAACTTGATTTTGGACTTCTAGCCTCCCGAACTTTGAGAGAATAAATTTCTGTTGTTTTAAGCCATTCAGTTTGTTGTACTCTTTCAAGGCAGCCCTAGGAAACTCATGTATGCAATGGCAATTTTACTCAGTCAGAAATGACATAGAAAATTTTAGCATACAAGGACTGCCAACTAAGTTCACAAACTCATCCTAGGACAAGCGCTACATACCTCATTGCTGAATAGCACTGCAGTCACTTTCAAGATATTACCCTTGGGAAGCTATACACCGATGCCAGTGTCTAGTCCACCCTTCAAAGCAATTATGGAACTCTTTCTGGAATGGCCATCAGAGTTGTCATTGTATTACCTTTGATGTCCTGAAGGTCATCAAAATGTCTTCCTTTCAGTACTTCCTTTATCTCTGGGTAAAGAAAACAGTCACTGGGGGCCAGATCAAGTGAGTAGGGAGGGTGTTCTAATAGCTGTTACTGATTAAAAACTTCCTCACAGACAACTATAAAACAAAGTTCGCAAACTTGCTGCCATGTGCAGTGGCCACTCCAGAAAAGGTCCCAAAGTTGCTTTGAAGGGTGGCAGTGCATGCTTCTCCAAAGGGAGTCTTGCAAAGACGACAGCAGTGTGGCAGTGAGGTAGGTGCCACTTATAACAACTGAGTGCACAGACTTAATTGTTGGACCTCATGTACTCATTATCAAGATAATCCACAGGATAAACATAACTTGATTTAAAAGGCAAAATATTAAATGCATATTCTAGGTAAATCAAAGCTTTCCCCATAAAGTATAATTACCAATACATTAAATTCTGTACTCAAAAGGAAAAAGATTATAAAATTGGATCATATTTTGTAAGTTTTACTTACAGAAATTTAAAAATTATCATACACAATAATTTTATATAGTTGTAAGTCATTCCTTTGGAGTCTTGGTGGAACAACAGTGAAGAGCTTGGCTGTTAACGAACCGGCCCGCAGGCCCAATCTACCCGCTGTTCCACGGAAGCCCTGTGAGGCAGTTCGGTTCTGTCTTGTAGGGTCACTCTCAGTCAGAATCAACTCAACAAAAAATACTGCTTGAAAATAATCTATAATTTTTCAGAAAACAGTTTAGAAGAAAAATATGCTGGCCATTATTTGATGTATTTTCTTCTATGTGTAATATAGTATTTTTAACATGCAAGAAAAAATGCAAAATACACACACGTCCCAGTTTCCCAGATGGCTGCTGTCATGGACTGAACTGTGTTCCCCCAAAAATCTGTGTAGCAGTTTAGCTAGACTGTGACTCCTTGCACGCCTTGTGTGATGTTCCTCCGTGTTGCAATCCTGCCTCTGTGATCTTAATGAAGGTAGACGGACAGCAGCTGTGTTGGTGGAGCAGGACTGAAAACCTGAGATTGTTTGGTACCTTGAGGCAGTCTCTTCAGATATAAAAGTAAGAAGCTGTCAGAGAGATATGGGGACCTCATACCACCAAGAAACTGTGCCAGAAGCTGAGTGGGTCCTTTGGAAACGACACGGGTCCCTGAGCCTCGGAAGCTTCCAGTCCAGGAGAAGGCTGATGACAAGGACCTTCCTCCAGATCTAGAAGAGAAAGCCTTCCCCTGGAGCTAACACCCTAAAGTTGGATTTCTAACTTACTGGACTGTGACACAATAAAATTTCTCCTTTTAAAGAGATCTACTTGTGGTATTTCTGTAAAAGCAGCACTAGACGACTAAAACAGTCTCACTGGAAGTGTTCATGTGGTACTTTGATCCCACTCAGAATCAATGCCCCGTTGCCCTGGATTCTTGGCATTTGGTCAGATTTCAACTCGAAAGCCTTCCACAGGCTGTATGTACCACACTCATGCAGCTTCCCTTTATAACTTACAGAATGTATACGAATTTTCTACAGCTGCCGAGGCGAGGCAAAGTGCTACCACCTGGGAGGTTTAAAATGATGGAAATTCATTGTTTCACAGATCTGGAGGCCAGAAGTACAAATTCAAGGTGTTACCGGGCCATGCTCCCTCCAAAGTCTCCGGGAGAAGATTCTTTCTTATCTCTCCCATCTTCTCCCAGCCTCAGGCCATCCTTGACTTGCCTTCTCTGTACTGCTTTTCCTTTCCTAGACATTCCTCCAACTGAATTATTGCCACTCCCACTACTGTATGGCCTCAAAACCAAGACCCAAACCAAAATAGAAACCAAGCCCACTGCTGTCAAGTTGATTCCAACTCATAGTGACTCTGTAGCGACCCTATAGGACAGAGTATAACTGCTCCATAGAGTTTCTAAGGAATGCCTGGCTGATTCAAACTGCCAACCTTTTGGTTAGCAGACATAGCACTTAACCACTAGGCCATCAGGGTTTCCATATCAGGTTAGCTGATAATACCTCCAAAGCCTCTGTTTTCAAACAAGGTCATATGCATAGGCATCAGAGGTATCTTTTTTGGAGGATGCAGTTCAATCCATAACAGTACGATAGCTTAAAACATATTCAAATAAGTTACTTATTTAAAAGAGTAAAAGGAAAAGGAAACCCCAGAGAGCCAGGTGATTTTACGGAACTCACCGAGGTCTGCAGGCTGCCGTCACAGCATAAGGCAGGCCTGAAAACTAAGGTCAAGTGAGTGTCTGACGAGGCTCCCCAAACAGACAATGATCAGGAGCACAGACTGTGGGGCTCGGCCAGAAGGCAAGGTTAGCACTGAGCTGGATAGATCTGACCCTATAGATGTTCTGAACCATCTTTTTTTTTCTTTTTTATTATGACTGAGTGAAAATGTACATTCCCGTATAAATTTGCATGTCCACCTATATGCAGCTGCCACTGCTCTCCCTGCCCAGTGACAGCACACTCTTCCTCTCTGCTCCATACATGTCTCATCCTCCCAACAGTCTCCTTTCCCCTCCTCTCCACCCACTCCCCTTTCTCCAACCAGAGGTCAGCAGGATGATATGCTATAGAGGCATAGAACCATAAAGTGCATGCAATATACGGTCACTCTGCATCACCAAGTCCAATCCATTCGTGTCCGAAGAGTGGAACTTCGTTATGATTTATGGGCAAGGGCAGCATCAGAGCCAGGGGCCATGCTCTCAGGGGAATCCCGAAACCGCTGGATCATCAATTGAGGTCTTTTAGTGGAAATCTCAGGGTGCACCCCTTTTTATTCTTGTGTTGCCAGTGAGACTCAGCTTAGTGAGCTCCACCGTAGCTATCACTGGTGGTGGCCGGGCACCATCCAGTTGTGCTGGTCCCAAGTCGATGTAGGCAGCCACTCATGTGGGTCTCTCCATCTTCTGGGTTGTCTTTACCCCATGTCATTTTGGTCCTCGGTGCGCATCGCTGAACCACCTTTAGTTGAAAAACCGCATTAATTGTACATTTGAATTCTTTCTCTTTTTGAAAATGTAGACAGAATGTTTGTAGCTACATGAATATTTGGAGCAGTGACTCAGCTACCTTTCTCTAAATGTGGCAGTTGATTTGTCCAAAGGAGTCTCTGCCTTCCAGAAAACCAGCATTGATTTTCACTGTTACAACCAGGATTTTGCTCACTTATTATCACCATGAACAATACCATCTCTGCATTTCTTACCTAGTATCCTAGGAAGAACTGCTTTGAGAGGTATCACTCTTAGACTCAGGCAAGAGAGGGCTCCAGGCATCCCAGAATGTGGATAGAACAGAACTTGGACAGGACAGAAAGGGAACAGAAAGGACATGGGTGGACAGCACACTCTGAGTATGCTTTTGCTACGCTGCCATGCTCTAAAGCTGGACCTGGACCTTTATCCCTCAGAAAGGTCTGTTTGTTAAGGCCAGGGCTTGCAAAATATTTCATGTAACTACCTGTTAGTTTGATTTATAACTTTTAAATATTTAAAGAAGTGTCATGAGGCCTCCAAAGATCCCTGGGTGACAGGAATGGTTTACACTAACCTTAAAGTTAATGGGCTAAATCCAGCCAGCAGCTCTGTGGGAGAAAGCTCCTGTGAGCTACAAAAACTGCAGTCAAGCAAACTCTATGATGCAGTTCTGTTCTACAACCCAGGAGCTGCCGTGAGCCAGAACTGACCCAACGGCAATAGGTTAGGATTTCTGTTTTTGGATGAGACCTTCCTCTGTACTTAGTGATGGATTTGTATGTGTAAGAGACAGCCTCCTTCCAATTCTGCATTTTTTTTTCTGGATACCAGAAAACAACAGTTTAGTGCAATGCCAGTTGCTAGGTCTATGTTTCCTAGAAGATATTTTTGAAAAAGATGCCAGATGCCAGGACCAAAAAGGGCTCCTGTGACCTGGTACTGTGAGACACCGACCCCAGTAGCCATACTGTCAGGGCACCAGTCCTGTACACCAGCACACTGGTCCTGTTAGAGAAAAGGGAAAGCAGTGCTGAATAGCAAGTGACGTTAGCATTCTCAGTGTCTGAAAATAGAAGTTCTTGAATTTAGTTATATTGCTGCTTCCAAGGCTATGTGAACTTATTTTTCCTAGTGCATGATTATATCACACACTCAGCAAAATGTGTGGAAATAGTTTAAACCAGGTGTTACTTTATATAAACTTTATGTTAAAATTTTTATTTCCAAGTCAACTTGTGTAACAGATGCTGAGACATCTGACAGTCATCTGACCCTAATGTGGTGTAAAATATACTCTAGTTACTCTTCTAGGTCCAAACAGGTAACACTGTTGACCAGAAAAAGTCTTCTGTCCGGTAGCATGAAGCTGTTCCACTCTGTCAATTTCCCCTCTCATAAAGAAAGAACTAGAGTGCTCGGTGGACGGTGGATGAGGGCGCAGTGTGTCCACTGGTTGAGAACTCCCCTGGGGGGCGGCTAACACTTTCAGCTTTAGGTTCTGACCAAGCAAGGTAGATGACTGTCGTGGAAACCCCGGGTGATAACAGCAGTTAGACTGAAGGAAGCTCCAAAGCTTCAGGGCCCCTCCCCTTCCCTCCAACAGCTTACTCCTAAGGGGACCTTGAAGGCCATGTATGCTCCTGGGTGACACCGAGGCCATGTCCTATGGGGTGACAAATCACATTCAGGCAGGAAGCCTTGGTGATTCTTCCTGGAAATAGTTTTCTGTGTATAACTGACTTATCCTCAAAAGAATTTATAAATGCTACAAAGCACTCTGAAAATCTCCTGAGCACCTCTGCAATTTTCCTGACTTCTGGAACAATTACAAAGAATTCAATGGGGGGGGAGGGTGTCTTTGTTATCTAGCAATGGTATAACGGTCATGCCACAAGTGCGTAGCTTTAACAAACAAAAATATACTTTCTCAGTTTGCTGCTGTGGGGTGCTGTCCATTCAGCTCCATCCCACAGCAGCCCTGTGCCCTGTGCCCCCCTCATAATTGTCACATTTGAGCCCATAGTTGCAGCCACTGTGTTGGTCCCTCTTGCTGAGCGTCTTCCTCTCTCTGGCTGACCCTCCAAGCTACCAAGTATGATGTCCTTCTCCAGAGACTATTTCCTCCTGATAACGTGTCCAGTGCACCGGAGAGGAAGTCTTGCCATCCTCTCTTCCTATGTGGCATTCCAACTGTCCTTCTTCCAAGATGGACCTGTTCATTCTTCTGGCAGTCTGTGGGATAGTCATATTCTTCCAACACCATAATCCAAAGCCATCAACTCTTTCTTGGTCTCTCTTGTTCATTGTCCAGCTTTTGTGTGCATATGAGGTGTTGGAAAGTACTTTTACTTAGTCTGCCTTAGTCTGACAGTTCAGCTGAAACTTGTCTGCCCGAGATGACCCTGCTAGCATTTGAATACTGGCAACACAGCTTCCAGCATCAAGCAAAATGCAAGCCCCCACAGTATGACAAATGGACAGATACATGGGGTCTCATAGCCTCTCAGCCCAGGGTGCTGGCTCTGGGGGAGGGCCTTGCTCCTTGGGCCTTTGCAGATCTTCACAGGGTGTGGCATCTGCCCTTCCCCAGGCTGCTTGCTCACTTGCTGGTTTGATCTTTTTTATATGGGGTCTGACAATTAAGTCCGTGAACTTAATTGTTCTGAGTGTTGCATACCTCCTTGCTGAATATCACTGCAGTCACCTTCAAAGTACTTCACTTGGGAAGCTACGCACTGACGCCAGTGCCTAGTCCACCCTTCAGACCAATTTTGGAACTCTGTCTGGAATGGCCACTGTGCACGGTGGCACAATGGCAAGTTTCTGAACTTAGCTGCCCAGTTGTCTGCGAGGGCGTTTTTAGCCAGTAAATGAGTAACTGCGTGGGGACACCCTCCCTGCTCACCTCATCTGGCCCCCAGTGACTTTTGTCTTTACTCAAACATGAAGGAAATATTACAAGGAAGACATTTTGACAATATTAAGAGTATAAAGAGTAATATGATGACAACTCTGATGGCTATCCCAGAAAAATAGTTCCAAAGGGTGGACTAAGCACTGGTATCCTCGCATAGCTTCCCAAGGAGGGGACTTGGAAGGTGACCATAGTGGTGTTCACCAGTGATGTATGCAGCTCTTGTTCTAGGATGAGTTTGTGAACTGAATGGTCAGTCCCCATATTTCGTAAGAACTTGACTTAAGATGCAGTGTAAGCTAATACCATCTCATTAACATAACAAAGAAAACCCATTCCCAAATGGGATTGTATCAGCAGGGATGTGGTTGCTTCTGCATGGTTGACAGTAGGTGTCCTCAGTTGGTTAGGAGATAGGTTTCTGAACCTATTTCGGGGGGAGCACAATTCAATTCATAAGCGGCAATCTACATCCAATACAGATAATGATTGTAAAAGAAACACTAAAAGAGATAAGGCAACTACAGAAAGGTGAGTTTTAAACAGACAGAATCTTAAATTTTTCTTGCAAATGTAAAGCAAAAATTGAGTTGAACTCTTTTCTATCACTTACATCTGGCGCCCTCTAGTGGTCCTCAAATAGGTCCCCTGTTAGAGAATCTACTATTCTGATACCATTTCATTTATACTGTTGAGTCTCTTGATAAGAACTGCACCAGTTAATCAATAAGTCGAATTATGTGATGTTATTCCTTTTATGCTATCGAGATGACTAAACTATTTTCTGAATTATTTGAATTATTCACTTTAATTTCCTAGCATTTCTGAAAATGTTCTGGGATAATTAAACTGAGTTCTTTGGTAAAAGTCAGTGTTAACATTTGAGACAGCAATTTATTCTTGGAAATTATGTGGTCATTAATACATAGTCACTGCCAAAGAATTGACTTCAGATGGAAAGCCACTTTGTAGGCAACTTGACACAGCTGCTTCCACACACAACCTAAGGCAGAATCAAAGGATAGACACCCTCGTGGAGACAGCGAGTTTAGAAACGTCTCTGGGGAGCAGTGGGAGAAAACCCATACAGAGAAGCCAAACGCATCGAACTTGTGTTCACACCGAACCACTCACGACACGGGCTGTTGACATTGCTTATGAGGTCACAATACGCTAATTACCTTTTTATACATTTTTGGTTTCCATTCTGCAGCAATTCCTGAAAAGCGTCAGTTTTGATTATGAGAAACCCAGGCACTGCAAAACGACCGCTTTTATCTCCTGCTCTCAGAGACAAGGAAGACATTCGATAAGCATAAAAAGAGGATGAGAAGAAAAAACTATAAGGGCTTTGACGTACACGCGGATACAATCTCTAGAACATTGTTAACTTCCCTTCTTAACTGTTTATCAATGAAATACACTGCCTTTTCTCCTTGCTACTCTGGTAAAGACTGCAGTAAGCCGTTAGTGATTATTTTAACAGCGTACAACCATCGATGAAAGGCAGCAGCATCTGAAAAGCAGAGTTCACCAGGGCCATGGGCACCCACAGCACCTTATATCGCAGCGCTGGGAGGGCTTGTAAGCTGCTCAGTTGCAACCCCCACTGCGCAGACTTACCTGCATTTTCCACCCAGCCTAGGCGCTCTGCGGTAAGGGGCTGATGCAGGACGCTTGGGTCCCCGGGCGCTGGAGCTACGGGTCCCGTGGCGCACACAGGTGCCTGCTGGTAAACAGAGGTGACACCTCAGTGAGACAGGGGGCTGTCGCAGAGAGGCCGCGGAGCGACCTGCTTTCGAGGTCAGGGACGCACGATTGGGGCACTCGCGGCCTGGAGAACGCGGACTCACCGGCGCACCTACCTGCGCAACGAGCGCCAGCACCCAGAACGCCGCGCAGCCCCGCGCCCTCATGGCCGGGCCGCCCTGCGCGCCCCCGGCTCTCCGTGCCAGCCGTCGGCTCTGCGTCCCCGTGGGGGGCACGTAGCGCTGCATCGAGGGGCTCTCGCTGAGAGAGGTCAGGGCTTGGCTTGGATGGTGCCCAGCAGAGCGGTGCGCTCGGCGGCCGAGGACGCGACCGGGTGGTGGAAGGGAGGCTCGCCCGCCGGGACTCGCGCCCGCGCCCGGGTTATTACTGCAGCTCCGCACCGCGCGGGGGGCGGAGTGGCGGCCAGCCCGCGCCCGGACCGTGGGAGCGCCGCGGAGGGGAGGGACGGGACGGGAGGGCCGAGGGGTTGGGGAGGGGGCGGGAGGAGGGCAAGGACGGGAGAAGGGGAGGGGAGCGAGCCTGGGGAGGGAGAAGAGGAGGGAGCGCAGAGCTGGGGGCAGGGGGAGGTTGGGAGGGGCAGGAGGAGGAAGGCGGGCAGAGGCGGGGAAGCGGGCGCTCGCCAGCTTGAGGCGTGCGCTCCCCGCGGTCCGCGGGGTCCGCTGGAGACGGGGGTCGGGTTCGGTCACGCGAGGCCTCGCCCACCTACGAGTCAGTCTTTGGGGTGCTCTGCCCCTGGACTCGCAGCAGCCGCGCTGGGCTTCTCCTATCCCTACACCCAAGAGGGGACCTTCGCAGCCAGGCACCTGACACAGAAGGACCGGGTGCGGAGGACGCGCCCTGGACCCCGCGTGGTGGGCTCAACTGGGATTCACCCTCCCCTTTGAGGGAAGAATCTCACCGGGGGGCAACTTGACCGCTAGGCTACCCCGCGGAGTCAAGTGTGAAGGGACGCGCAAGTTTCTCTAGGTGAAGGAAGCCGTAGGAAGGAGGCCTCTAGGGGCGCCCCGGTGCCTTTTTGTCGTTCACTCGGTCTTGCTAAGATCCGTTCCTGAGATATCCCAGGTCCGGGTTATGTTCGCCCTCATTGGCCTTTCCCGAAGGAAGTGTGGCAGCTGGGCCGCAGGGTGCTCTGGGCAGCGAGTCAGGGGTCCTCGAGGTCACAGGCTGGGCTGCCTGTGCTGGTCATGGGAGAGGTCTCGGGGACAGCCGGACGCCGGTGAGAACTGGGGCACCAAACTGGCAGCAGGCCTGGCTTTGGCTTGGTATTAACTTCAGGCTTGAATGTGAACACACATATACCAGTGAGTGTGCACACGTGCTTGTATGCTGACTTGTGTGCAAGTGCGTGCGTGTGGGTGGGTACACGTGTGTGTGAGTGTGTGAATGCCTGCTTAGATATGCAAGAAGATGCACCTGTTTCCATGCATGAAAGAGCATGAGTGCCACAAGTGTGTGTGTGTCTGCAGCCCACTTACCTTCTGCGGGCCTTAGAGGCTGCTTCCTGCTTCTGTGGTTCCACTGTCGAGTTGAGCCAGTTTTTACACATTTAGGAAAGGGGTCATTGTCCAGGGGAGATGGTGGCAGTGGCTTGTGGCTTCCTTTGCCTAGCCACACCTGAGCCTGTGGATGTCTCTGGAGTGCTTAGAAACGGACTGTCACCTATGATGGTCCTGAAGTGCCGGCCGGATATGCTGGGCAGGGACATAAGGACCACGTGGCTGCGGGGGCTGGCCCTGAGGGTCCCCTATGATCTCTCTGCTGAATTCTGTTAGTGCATTCACTTGATAACACTCTTCGGAAGTATAAATGTTTTTAAATAAAGGTAAACAACAATAATAGAACGAAAGCCTGGATCTCGAGGTGGCCTCAGACATTTGCCACCCAGCCCTCCAAATTCCTGAGGAGCACCTGGCTCAGTGAGCCAGGCCCCTAAAGGAGCTGACCTTCATGTGGGAAGTGAGAGGCTGGGTGGCCCCTGGAGGACTCCTACCCATCTTGAAGAGGAAGTGAGTTTAGACCAGTGACAGGGAACACTACACTCTCTTCTGAGAGGTGCATCACATTATATAAGGACAAGTTATTTGGAATGTCAAGTAGATATTTTGATAGACAATAAAAATTTCATCAAAAATACAAGGGCAGTACCTAACAAGGGCTCTGAGAGAAATTCCTCAGTCGCTGTTGTCTTTGTCTCTATAGCCCCCTGCCCTTTCAAACTCAAAGAAGGAAGGTTCTTTCTCATGTGGAAATAATGGCCTTGCAGATTATAGGGATCCTGCTTTGTTGTAGGTCTTTTCTAAATTACTTCAGCTCTAAACCAAGCAATGTAAATGGGCATGTTGTAAGGCAAGCCACCGTTCACTTAGAACTGAAATAGAGAAGAATGTCATTTGTTTGTGTGCTACAGAAATTCTATTTAGTCTGCAATTTAGCTTTTTTGTCCATATGTGGTCTCTCACACACTGCTTGAAGAGTGAGCAAGGTTTCATGCACTTCACGGCTGTATTTGGCATGAGGATCTTATGAAAGACTTCTGTCGTTCATATTCTTCTCTGAAAGATTAGGATTGCGTACAATATCACTTTATCTGAATTGTAAGAATACCTTGTCATTGAAATGCAGAAACAATGGTGTCAGATAACCTTCCAGCTGGGCAGGAGCTAAGGAAGCATCCTTGGATCCTTTCACTTTCAGCATGAGAAGACAGAGCCCACCCATCCATGGATGGTGGACAGTCACGTGACCTGCTGCAGAAGGGAGCCCCAATCCGAGTGTCCTGGTACTCCTTCTGCCCCGAGCTCCCTAGCCCCCAGAAGGTGGCTGATAAACCTAAATGAAAATTCACCTACAGTCTGAAGCAGCAGCAGATCAGGAAGCCAGGGAAGGACATTTGGCTCTTTGTTGTTGGTAGGTGCCACTGAGTCAGCTCTAAGTCATAGTGACTCTACGCACAACAGAACAAAACACTGCCCAGTCCTATGCCGTGTCCACAATTCTCTTTATGCTTCAGCCCATTGTTGCAGCCACTGTGTCAATCCATCTTGTGGAGGGTCTTCCTCTTTTTTGCTGACCCTCCACTGTACCAAACACGGTGCCCTTCTCCGGGGACTGATCCCTCCTGAGAACATGTCCAAAGCATGTGAGATGTAGTCTTGCCATCCACGCTTCCAAGGAACACTCTGGTTGTATGTCTTCCAGAACAGATCTGTTGGTTTCTTTTGGAGGTCTGTGGTGCATTCAGTCTTTTTGTCCAACACCGCGGTTCAAGTGCACCAGTTTTTCTTAGGTCTTCGTTATTCATTGTCCAGATTTCACATTTTGGTGCAGTAACCCTTAAATTCGCAAACTGGGTGCAAAACAAGGAAAGGAGTCATGTTATTTGGTGGACTATGTGGAACTATATGGAAACCAGACCAGGCTGGGAGAAGGGCTGGCTGTGGTTCCTGCCTTTTCCTCCTGATCACCTATCCAAGTTTTCCATCAACCTGGGCAACTCAGCTTGTCAGGGCCAATAGTGACAAAGACTAGGGCTATAGGTGACACGTCTTTTTTAATGTGCACTGGTGGTGAACTGGCTAAGCGCTCAGCTGCCAGCAGAAAGGCAAGTGGTTGTAAAGACCTGGCCGTCTGCTGCCGTCAGATTACAGCCTTGATGACCCTATGGGGCAGTTCTACTCTGCTACACTCTGTCACATGGGGTTGCTGTGACTTGGGATAGATTCAATGGCCCCTAAAAACAACTACAATGCTTAAGGAATAGGAAAGAACAGCAGCAGTTCGTATGCTGATCCTGCTACTGACCAGAGTCTAGAATCTGTGTTTCTCCTTCACTTTGACATGGCTGTCCTTGGGGCGGGGGGCGGGGGAGGGTAGAAAGATAGGAACAACTCACCAGTGAGAACAGATGACATTCGCTGCTTGGATTCAAAATGTGGCATTTACCAGCCCTATCTGCGTAGTGCCCTTGTGGCATAGTGGTTAAGTGCTACAGCTGCTAACCAAAAGGACGGCAATACAAATCCGCTGCCAGGCACCCCTTGGAAACTATGGGGCAGTTCTACTCTGCCCTATAGGGTCACTATGAGTGGGGTTTGACTCAATGGCACTAGGTTTAGTTTGGGTATCTGTGTGGTGCAGGACCTGGCAGTATTCTGTTCTGTTTTACATCGGGGTGCTATGAGTCAGAACCGACTCAACAGCACGTAACAACAGTCCTCTTATAAGTAGAGCCCTGGTGGTCCAGTGACTGCTAACTATGAGTCTGGCAGTTTGAATCCTCCAACTGCTAGTTGGAAATGCTGAGGAGCAGTTCTGCTCTGTCCTCTAGAGTTGTTAAGAGTCAGAATGGACTCAGTAGCAGTGAATTTTTTGTTGTTTGTTTGTTTTGTCCTGTTATAAGCTCTATTGTCTATGATAACACTAGTCATTGAAAAACTGTGTGGCTGTGGAGTCCCTAACACCCCTAAAGGACAGAGTAGAATTTGCCCCACAGGGTTTCCAAGGAGTGGCCGCAGGATTCAAACTGCTGACCTTTTGCTTGGTTAGCAGCCAAGCTCTTAACCCTGGCACCACCATCACCCCGTTAGCTCCTCCTCGACAGCGCTTGGCTTGGCTTGGCTAAACAGCCTTCTGGAAAGGTCGGTGGCACATTGGGTTCAGCGTTCCAGCTGCTCACTGAGAGATTGGCAGCTGGATCCACTTTGGCCCCACTGGGAATCCTGTGGGGCAGTTGTGTTCTGTCCTATAGGGTTCCTGTGAGTCAGAACTGACGGGATGGGAATGGGCCCGGTTTGGGTTTTAAACATTCTTCTAATGTGTGAATGCTGAGGTACCATCAGGATTCGAGCTTCGTGTGCCAGTTAACTATTGCTGTGTCTGTTGTAGCTGAATTGTGTCCCCTAATAAAAAATTGTCAAAATCCTCATTCCTGTGCCTGTGTATATGACTCGCTTTGGACATATGGGCTTTGTTTTGCTATGTTAATGAGGACATCCAAGAATAAACAAAAACCCAGCCCACTGTAGCTGAGCTGATTCTGACCCACAGCCACCCTGTGGAACAAGGTAGAATTGCCCCGTATGGTTTCCAAGGAAACGTGGTGGATTAGAATGTCTAACCTTTTGGTTAGCAGCTGTAGTGCTTAACCACTTTCCATAAGGTTAACTTAAACTGATTTCCCTTCTGTATCTTCTGTGATAAAAAAGAGCAGTAGACACAAGCATGTGTGTGTGAGCACATGTGCGCACACACACAAACACACATTCATGCACGCTGAAGGTAGCCTCCAAGAGAAAACCTGTCTATAAAGAAAAGAGCACCCAGGATGGCTGGAAGACAGGAAGCGCTAGAAATGTGACTCGCAGAAGGTAATAATATGGACAAGACTTGAATTTTGATTTTTAGCCTCTCGATCTGTGAGAAAATAAACTCCATTCATTAAAGCCACCCAGTTGTGTCGTTGTTTTTATTGTAGCAGTGCTGGGAAGCTGAGGCAGTGCCGTGAAGCAAGAGCCAGCTGCTGTGGCTTGCGGGCCTGCATGCTGCCAACTGCCGGGTGAGCTCACCGGCTCGCTGACCGTGGGTCGGCCCTCTCCTGGCGCTGTCAGCTTGAGGTCTCTCACGTTTCTAGAATGAATGGACCAGCTCAGCTAAACTTCACGTGATCTCTCATTTGCGTGCAGTTTGGCATGGGCTTGTCCTCAGGATGTCCCCAGAGAGAGGACAACAGCACTAAAGGACTCTGAGGCCCAGTCTTAGAGATGTCATACTGGCACTTGTGTCACATTCCGTTGGTCAAAGCTCCCACAGGGCAGCCCAGACGCGTGGCCTAAGGAAATGGCCTCCATTGCTTGACAGGAGGAACTACAAGGACACTTTGCAGCAGTGTCCATACAAGAAGAGGTGGAGAAATGTGGTCATTTTTGCAATTAGCTTACCTCTCACTGCTCCCAAGTTATCCTGTCTTGGTACATTTTCACTTAAGGAAAGTGCTGCTCCTGCCCTCCTGCTGCCCACTTAAGTGACCTGAAATGCAAATGATGCTGGGAAACTGTGTGTTCATACCATGCCTCCCAAGAACACCTGTGAAGCAGTGCTTGACCTGTCAGGCTATGGTGCTCAGAGGAGGGAGCTGACATTCAGAAGGGAGTCTCCTGTCTCCTTTAATCATCCTATGCTTCTCATCCGCCTCTCTGGATGTCATGGATTGAACTGTGTCCCACTGAAATATGAACATGAAACACTTGTGCTGAGAGGGCAGACATGGACGGTGAGCCTTGAGGAGCGGAGAGGCCAAGGCATTGGGAGGCTGTAGCTGAGGAGGCTAGTAACACAGGAAGCAGAGCTACCTCCGTCTCAAAGGGTAAGGCCATGACCTCTGGGGCCTCAAAGGGTGAAGTCACCACAGAGACGGGCTAGGAGAATGGGGCTGCTCACATTTGAGGAAGCAGAGCTGGTGTTCCAGGGAGCTGGGAAACCTGAGCCCAGAACCTGGGGGCCTCCACTCAGAATCGGGGGAGTGTGGCCAATACCTAGAGTCTGGAGGGAAGGGCCGTTATGTAGTTGGCCTCAGAGAGCAGAGGATTATATTCAAGCCCTGAGGGCTAATGTGTTCGGCTGACTTTGTTGATACCTGTTATCCCTTCTTTCCCACCAATTTCTCCCATTTGTAATGGAAATGTCTAGGTTGTGTCGGTTCTATCATCACACTTTGGAAGCAGATAACTTGTCTTCTAGGTTTCACAGATAAAGAGGAATTTTGAGATTTTAAATTTGCAGTTGATTTAGTCACTTTTCTGTGATATGCGGTGAACGTGTTCTACCTGTGTGAAGGACATGAATTTTGGGGGACCAAAGGGTGGAACGTCATGGATTGCATTGTGTCCCCCCAAGGTGTGCAACAACTTGGCTAGTTCATGATTCCTATTACTGTGTGGTTGTCCACCCTTTTGTCATCTGATGTGATTTTCCTGTGTGTTGTAGATCCTACCTTTATGGTGTTAATGAGGTGGAATTAGGGAAGGTTTTGTTAATTAGATCACTCAATCGATTGGATCTTCAGTCAATTTTGGACTGCAGAAGCTGGTCAAAATCTTCAGTCCCTTAATCTTTGGCCTTAGTAGTTGGTGCATAAATTTGAATAATAGTTGTATTACCTGGCCTTCCTTGTAGGAATATGGATGTTATCCCAGCACTGACAGCACTGTACTTCAGGATAGATCTTGACATGTTCTTTTTGTTTTATTTATTACTGTGATTAAGTGAAATGTTCTTTTTGATGACAAATTCAACACTGTTCCTCTTCAAGTTGCCATTCCCGGAATAGTATACCACATGATTGTCTGACTCAAAATGGCCAGCCCAGTCCATGTCCACTCACTAATGCCTACAGTATTGATATTTATGAGTTCCATTTCGTTTGTGGCCATATCCAAATTTTGTAGATTCGTACTTCGTACATTGCATGTTCTGCTTATTAATAGATGTTTGCAGCTGTTTCTTCTCACTTTAAGTTGTACATTGGCTGATGAATGCCCAGAAAACTTTATTCCATCTATTTCATTAAGGTCAACCCTCCTTTGAGAAGGCAGCTCTTCTCCACTCATCTTCTGAGTAGAGTTCAACCTGGTGGGCTCATTCTCTGGCAATATACCTGACAAGGTTTCACTGCCATTCATGAGGTTTTCACTGGCTAATTATTTTTAGAAGTTGACAGCTGGGCCCTTCTCCCTACTGACAGGGATCTCACACCACCAAGGAACCCAAACCAGGAGACAAGCTCATCTACCAGATGAGGTTGATGACAAGGACCTTTCCCATATCTGACAGAGAAAGAAAACCTTCCTATGGGGCTGGCATCTTGAATTTGGACTTCCAGCCTTCTAGACTGTGAGAGACTAAGTGGCTCTTTGCTAAAGCCACTCACTTTAGTGGTAGCATAGTGGTTAAGTACCACACTGGTTAGGAGCTCTGCTGCTAACCAAAAAGTCGGCAGTCAACCTGTACCTGTACAACCCTGTGTGGCAGTTCTGCTCTTTCTTGTGTGGTTTCTATGAGTCAGTATGGCAATGGGTCTGTTTTTCCCCCCCACTTTTAGTAACGATTTGTTTAATGAGTATATCATTCTCTATATTTTTTCCCTCCATTTTTATCTCATATTTCCTTATGATTCCATATTTTTGTTTCCTTGATGTCAGATCCTCTTTATAGAGAATAGCAGGAGTTTCACGATATTTCCTTCTGCCTCTTGAAAAAGCTGATTTCCACATGTGTGCTCCCTCTACCTCTGGGTCTCCCAAATGACCTCTCCCCTCCACTGTTTTACAATATCTTCCCCCACTCTCCCCCCGTTGATAATTTTCAGTCTCTCCATTCCTAAAAGAGGAGTCATTCACACACAGACTTGCCGGCAACCTGGATGAGAGGGTTGTCTGTCTCCCTTAGTCATTATCACTGGCAGTGTGAGGCTCTTCTGCAGCAGTAGTTGGCTCATCTGGCTTGATGTGATGCCCGTCTCTAACAGACTTTTATTGAGTACATCTCTGTTCTACTAATGCATCATGTCCCTGGGACTCAGAAACGTGCTAGGACATAAATGTTTGAGTTCACAGCAGCTACAGCTGTCAGTGCTCCTGCTGTCTCTGCTTCAAGCTTTGCCAACAGATTCCAGGGAATCTCACCTCCTGTAAATCCTGTAAGACTGGAGAATTGATGCATTTGTGTCACAGTGTTGGTAAAGAATGTTGCATATACTGTGGACTGCCAGAAAACAAACAAATTCTTCCTACAGGAAGTACAATCAGAATGCTCCTTAGGAGCATGGATGGTGAGACTTCATCTTGCTGACTTTGGACATGTCATCAAGCAAAACCAAGTGGTAGAAGATGACTTCATATTGGTAAACTAGAGGCTCCTCCGATCTATTGACACAGGGGTTGCAACAATGGACTTCAGCAGAGACCCATTGCGAGGACGGTGCTGCACTGAGTAACAGCTGATTTTGTTATACAAAAGGACATCATGAGTTCGAGCCAAGTTGACAACCACTAACAATAACAACTAGCCCACTTACTACCAGTCTCTTCCCTGTCCCATGCTTCCATGGGCTACTCGTTTCATTCTTTGGAATGTACTATCTTCCCAGAAAAGGTGGACTCTGGTGTTTTATTGAAGGAGTTTAGCTACAGAGTAACTGGGTCAGAGTCAGGGGATGGGTTGGAGGTAGCAGAGCCAGAAAGGGAGGCACCCTTTCCCACTTTGTCAGGAAGTAGGGGAGAAATGACAGTGCACTTGACAAGCGTGATGGTAAAGTGAGGGACACATGGGCTTCCTTGTGTTAGCTAGTGTATAGTGCATGATTTCACGTGGATTTTATCACACCTTTGATATAGTGAAGAGCCAGTGAAATCATGTGTTGCAAATTAGTAAGCAAGCACAAGTAAACCCACGTGTTCCTTGCCTGGTTGAAAAGTGGGTGCATTTCCAAGAGAAAGAGTTGGAGCTGCTCTGTGGACCACACTTTGCACAGCACAGGTGTAGAAGGTGGTGAATGAGGGGTAGAGACCAACAAAGTAGTTCAGTTAGGAAGGGATCCCAGAACCCACCCCATTAACCTGGTGTGTGTCAACTTGTACCTAGTCTGGGCCCCGTGGCACTGAGCGGGGCATCTGGAGTGGATACCTCACCACTCCTACCAAGAGCCGGATCTTTCTTTCTTCCTTTAAAGATTAAAAATAAATAAATAAATAAAAGTTCTTTTCCATTTTCTTCCTTATTTTTTCCAGTGTCTTTTATTTGCTTCTATCAATGCATTATGCCTTCAGCTGACCCTTTAGTGAGTTGTATGGATTACACGTCAGCATGAAGAGAACGACCAATCAGCAACTTCATGATAAATAGAGAAGATATTGAAGTGGTGAAGCATTTCATTGCTTGAATCTACAATCAATGTTCATGGAAGCAGCATTCAACAACATATACATAATTGAAAGAGATTAACAAAAATAATAAGTCTTGTGATTTACTTAATATTTTCAAGGCTCAGAAAGACAAGAGGTAGAAAAGTTAAATAAAATTCTGCTAAAACTCTATCTTAAAGATGAGAAAATCTACAGAACCTGCTTCATTTGTAACTTTGAAAATCAGAAGAGTAAGCAGAAAAAAAAAGTTGTTTTGGAAAGTCAAAGCTAAATACTGGTGTCAAAAACAAGCAAAATATATGAGAGGAAACAGACTGACTACGTAGGAAATAAAAAGAAGAAAGAGGAACAACAAAAATGGAAATTTGAAGTCACAGTTTTGATGATAAAAAAACACAAAGAATGTTTATCAGCTCACGAGGTATGTGAAATTTGTTTGTTGCTGCCAGGTGCTATCAAGTCAGTTCTGATTCACAGTGACCCTATGAACAACAGAACGAAACACTGCCCAGTCTTTGCACCATGTCCACAATTGTTTTTATGCTTAAGCACATCTTCGTGGCTGCTGTGTCAACCCGTCTTGTCGAGGGCCTTCCTCTTTTTCACTGACCCTCCACTGTGCCAAGCATGATATCCTTCTCCAGGGACTAATCCCCCTAGACAATGTGTCTGAAGTATGTAAGACACAGTCTTGCCACCTTTGCTCCCAGTGAGCAATCAGACTGGGCTTCTTCCAAAACAGATCTGTTTATTCTTTTGGCAGTCCACAGTACCTTCAACATTCTTCTCCAACACTGCAGTTCAAAGGTATCAATTCCTCTACTGCATTCCTTATTATAAAATAAAGCCCTAGATTTTGTTAAACCCAGTGCCGTCGAGTCAGGTCCGATTCATGGCGATCCTAGAGGCCAGAGTAGAACTGCCCCATAGAGTATCCAAGGAGAGCCTGGTGACCTTGAACTACCAACCTTTTGCTCAGCACTTAACCCACTACACCAAATTCAATGAAGTATAAATCAGTAGGAAAGGAAAATTGAAATATTAAATTTAATTATTAGATTAATATTAAAATAAATTAAAATATTTATCAGGTAAATACAATGAAATAGAGAGCAGGGTATAACCCTAGACATGTTCTTAAATCTTCTGGAGTTTCAGTTTTCAGGTCTGTATAATAGACAGAGATGAATTACCCCCCAATACCTAAGGTACACACTGGCTGATTTGTGCTTACTTACTAATCTGCAATGCACAATTTCACTGTTTCTCACCATATCAAAGTGCAGTAAAACCCAGGTGAAATCATGGGCTACAGATTGGTTAACACAAATCAGCCCGGGCTTGTGTACCAGAGCCTGCGCTCGCTTAACCAGGTTAAAGTGGTTTACTGGTTAATCCGCCCCTGTTAACGACATGATAAAAATGGACTCTATCTCAGGGGCTTGTTGTAAAGAAAAATTAGTTAATATTTATAAAGGAGTTAAAACAGTGTCTGTAATGTAGAAACTGGTATGTTATTTAAATTAAAAATAAATAAATACAGATTATCTTGAAAAATCACACAAATAGAAGAAGATAGTTGGCAATATCAAATCAGTGAAGATCAAATTCAGCATGAACATCAACATTTCCTTTGCTTCCAAATCCTGTTGATTTACATGGGAAATGATTCTCCTGAACCTTCCAGATCAAGATTACACGGTTTGAACGGAGCCGAGCGTTCCTGCAGGCTAAAGACCAACAACTGCAGAGCCAATCTGTTGTAACAAATTTGATTCATTTTCACCATATCACCTCTCAATTAGAAATACTTCCAACAACTGGAAAAAGGGCTCATCAGATTCACGAAAATTAAGAAGAGAATCCAGTCTTGCTTGCTGGGAAAGTGGCTGGGAAAAGTCTGGCTGGTTTTCAGAGATAAAAAGTGTCATCTGTGATGTTGCGAACACCACTGTGTGGGTTGTGTTTAATGCTCTGGGGCAGATTCAAGTAGAAAAACCTTCTCTGGACAACTAATTAGCAGTGTGATTCTGTTATTGAGCAATTTCAGTACAGCTGTCCTATTTTGTCTTCATGAGATGAAAAAATCCAAGTTCTCAAATTATGAAATTCCAAATTAGTAACCAGATGGTAGCATTTTACAGAGTAAGCCCAGGGCACTTACAATTGCATTATCAATGTTTATCTTATGAATAAAGTTAGTCTATAGTCTCTCATAAACTAGCAAAGTTACCATTAATTCCTGATAACACAACAGTCATGTTTTGGGGGAAATTTAAATTCTCAATTTTTGCATCTCAATAATTCAAAAAAACTCTTCTCTCTCTCAATCTCTGTCTCTGTACATGTTTCCAGAGTGAACAGAGGAATCTGACCAGTGTTTCTCCAACTTCTGTAAACTATTTCTAGTTTGATGAGTACACAAACCTGATAATGTCCTTTAAATCAAGTAACAATTTTAAGATAAACTAAACACACGTATAATGTCCTGATTGTTGTTAGCTGCCCCTGAGTCTGCTCTGGCCCCTGGCAACCTTGTGTCTAACATAATACAACGTTGCCTGGTCCTATGCCATGTCCATGGTCTTTGGTATATTTGAGTGCATTCTTTTGGCCACTGTGTCAAAGATATAATAACTGAAACAAATCAATGGAAATGTAACTCGTGCTTTTTCAAACTATCTAACTGAGATGTGTGACATGCCCTGCTTAGCAAGTATAAACATTGAATTGTGAATCGCTAATTTAGAAACTTACAAATCACATTGTAGGGAAAGAGCACTGTTGGTAAGAGAGTCCTGGGCAAAGTTATTCTTATACTTTTCTTTCCTAATTTGTCAGGGTCCTGTGTGGAGCAGATGGTTTGTGCTGGTCTCCCAAAGGCTGGCCATTCAAACCCACCAATGGCATCACGTAAGAAAGGCCTGACAAAGTTCTGTAAAAATTACTGCCCCCCAAAATGACGGAGGTAGTTCTCTGCGATGCCTGGGGTCCAGTCGAGTCAGAATCAACTCCATGGCAATGGGTTTAATTTTGCCATTTTGGTCCAAGTCGTGATTACATGTTTACATCTCCTTCTGAAAAGTTCATCAGCTGCTGTCTCCTTCCTTGCTTCCTCGTTGGTATTACTGCAACTACCTGGAGTTAGTCACATCAGATACTTTTTGGTGACATGTTTATTACTTTTAATCCACTTTGTTTCTTAACACCCCTCTGCTGGGTAAGCAGCTGGTTGGGAAGACCCCTTGCTGCCTTGCTGACTGCTGGAGTGCTCATCCTCGGAGAGTGCTCCATACGTGGTACGATTCAATACGCCTTAGTCTCAGCTGTTTGGATTATGGCCCTCTTACCACCAAGCGGACTCTGACTCATAGTGGCCTCATGTGTTACGGAGTACAGTTACTCGATAGGGTTTTCATGTGTATGGAAATAGATTGCTGAGTCCTTCTTCTGCAGACCCACTGGTGGCGGGAGGGCTTGAGCCACCATCCTTTCGGTTAATAGTCAAGCACAAACCATTTGTGCCAACTCAGGCCTCTGGCTGATGGAACAGGTCTGCATTCAAGGTTGTCTTTTAGACCCTCAGAAAATCCGCAGGTGCTTACCCTCTTGGGGCAGTCATAGAGGCTCTGAGATGCCCCACCCTGTCCTGACAAACTTCAAACTGTACTTTAGTGACAGGTGGAAAGCAAGAGCCCTGCCGTGTCTGTTAGCATGCACACTGTTGGAAGAATAACTTCAGCTTTCTGCCCAGAGACAGAGCCGCTGGCCCAGAAGGCACTGTCTTCCCAGGTGGAAGGCTTGTTAGATGTGGCCATTGAATATCCACGCCCTTTCTCCCATCTGCCAGCTCAGCACTTAGCACTGAGTGCAAGAAAACTTGGACCTTTGTATTTCAGTAACATGGGGCATGCAGGAAACTTTCAATTGAAATTTGTCCACCTTTTTTAAATTCTCTGGGCTTCTCTCATGCCTTAGGGCAGACTGTCTAGAGGGCAGGAAAGCTGTTCTCAGATTTCAGGAAAAAGTCAGGACCAGAAGAAGCTCTGGTGGGCCGGGAGGCCCTCGACGGGGCACCTGGCAGGGAATAAGAGGGCACCAGTGATCTCAACTGTACCGCACACGTAACAGATGGATACAGAGAGGTGTGGAACAGCCTAAAGACAGAAAAGTTCAAAGGCTTGGAAGGAGAATTCAGACAGAGAGGAAAGCTCTAAGAGAGAAGGACAAGCAAGATCAAAGAGAAGAAAACCCAAATGAGGGCTTGGTCTTCAGGTGGAGATGCAAGCTATGGAGCCGAGAACAGGCTTGGGCCACCGGAAATGATGTAAGGTTCTGAAGACTTGTCAGTAGGACTATTCCGACACTCAGCCAGCATCTTCTCCTGCGTCCACTTCCCGTCCTTCCGGGTGCCTCTTGTGGCTCTTGATATAAGTACAGCTACTGTTGGGGCTCACCATCCTATAATGTAGGGTGTGTTTCCACTCACAGGAAGTACTCTCTACCACTGGCTTCATCCACAAGTGTGTCAACAACTCAAACATGGACAATAAGAGCAAGGATGTGGTTCGTAATAATCCCTGCCCTGCCTTACAAGGACTTCTGTGCAGACATCTGGATTCTGCCTTGATGGCACTGCTCCCTTGGACAATTCATTACAAGGGCTTTCCAAAGAGTTAGGGCAGTGGAACTTCAGCATGTCCCTCTGTCCATCCTGGACATGGCTCTAAAATGAAATAAATGTGTATTTTATGGGCTTTGAGCTGGAAAGAGACACCGTGGTGGTGCAGTGGTTGAGTGCTACGGCTGTTAACCAAAGGGTGCTCCTTGGAAACTGGGTGGGGCAGTTCCACTGTCCTATGAGGATTACCGAGTTGGAGTCACCTCAGGGGCAAAGGGTTTGGGCCTGGGATTGGAAAGAATGGCAGCGAAAAGGGAAGAGCGAGTTTTTATTGGGAAAAATCCTGTGATACCTTGCTAAGTTATTGTAGCTTGTCACTGAGAGAAGGCAAAGGGACAAGGCACTGGCTGGGGGGCTGGTCTTGCCAAGCTCCTGCCATTAGTTAGACCACACCTGTGTGATCCTGGCCCCTGCTGGCCTCAGCGGTGCACACGGTACATCCTGACCCTCACACGCACACACAAGTCACTGTCCAGATGGAAAGCAGGAGCCAGAAGCTGCAAATAGCAGCCAGCTAGAATCAGGAAGAGAAACTTCCTTCCTCCCATAGTGTCACGTATTGCCCCTGCTGACCAAGCTTGGCATCACCTTACTGGAAGGAACAAACTCAAACCAAGCCAGTTGTCACGGAGTTCCTTCAACCCCATAGCAAGTCCCTATGTGTCAGAGCAGAATGGTGACCCACGGGGTTGTCAACGGCTGGCATACTCTCCAAAGCCACCTGTAACCAGATCTGAAAGTAGCTGTATCTTCTCCATTCCCAAACATGTCCAGACATAATTTAATACTGATAATCACAATTTCTGCAATGATATTCCAATAACGGAAAACCTGGTAGTATAGTTGTTAAGTCCTAAGTCTGCTAACCAAATGGTCGGCAGTTTGAATCAACCAGCTGCTCCTTAGAAACTCTATGGGGCAGTTCTACTCTGTCCTGTAGTGTCATTGTGAGTCAGTTTGGTTCTATTCCAGTAATAAACCGCAATGATGACTATAAAATACCCCGAATGCAAATATTATTACCTTCCTATTAGCAAATTTGTAGAGAGAATTTAAAGTCCAAATATTAGTTTTCTTTGACATAGTATGGTGAATCCAAACAATTTGCATTCAGTATCCATCAATGAAAGTTGGCTACCTTTGGAGTCACTATTCAGCCTGCTACCAGCAAGAAACAGTCAACATGTGTTCAACCTTCAATTTGTGACTTGTCTTTCAGGGGACCTGGCTAGAGGAAGGAGGAAGGGGAGGAGGAGAGAGTGTCTTTCAGCCCCAGTGCTGAAAAACCTTTTAAAGTAACTGAAATATTGCTGGCCCTGCAGGGAGCTTTATCCAGAACAGTCCTGGTAGCACAGCAGTTAAAAGCTCAGCTGCTAACCAAAAGGTCAGCAGTTGGAATCCATCAACAGCTCCTTGGAAACCCTATGCAGTAGCAGTACTCTCTTGGACAGGGTCATTATGAGTCACAGTGAATTCAATGGCAATGGGTTTTTTTCTTTGATGGGACTAAGAGCTTGGCTTGGCACTTTGACTGGTTGCTCTGAGAATAACCCGAGTCATCAAGACGCTTTTGCTTTCCAAAATAGCTGAGGAACTAGAGGCCATACTGGCCTGTACCTAGGGAACCAACTCAGAAAGGTAGGGACTCCTGGTGCAGTCATGTGTATTCATTGATTGGGCCAATCATAATTGTGTATTAAGGCCTTGGTCACAGCACATTCATCAAGGTTCCAAAGACTAAGGAACCCAGAGCCTTGAAGCACTCTCTTTCTTGGGGTATCCAGGATCCATTAGGACACGGTGAATGGGAAGGGCAGCTGCTCATTCCTGGGGACAGGGAGACTCTCTCAGACCTTGTCTGACCCATCTCCTGGCTTGTATACTTTTGGTTGATAGTCAGTGGGTCACTGTAAGTAGAGGAAAGAGTCTCCATGAAGTCTGCAAGCCGCGACTGAGAATTAAGGAATCCATAAGGGCAATGAGATGGCAAGACCTGGCAGAACAGAGATGATTTCTGCTGTCTGAGCTCTGGGTGATGAGGAAGGATGAATTCCTGGTAGCTTGTGACCTAGTCCTAGGTTGCTAGAGGGAAGGGAGAGAGAGAGAGAGATTTCCATGAAAGAGGCGGGCAGTCAGGTATAGAGATGTGGGGAGGTGGGGCCTGCATCTACTTCCAGCTAAGAACTGGACTGACTCTGATCCTTGCCTCGCAATTACTGACTAAGAGGAGTTTGCCCACCTTCCCCCTTTGGTAGTACAATGGATAGCATAGTCAGAGTTGCAAGAATACAAATATTTTGGGGGGGGCCAGTAATGTAATCCCTTCCCCACATCCTGCTCTGGTGGATGATTGCATACATTGGTTAGACAAAGGACAGCTACAGTGGCTGGCCAAATAGGCCTGGGGACCAGCTACACCTGTGAAATGAAAGACAAACCTGTGAGTCACCAGCTGCCCAGGGCAGAGCCTGCAGAGCCGGGCTCGCTGAGGTCTCTTTCAGTCCCTGAAGCCTGTGCTCACCTGGACTGCAGGCATCTGCCAGGCCATGAGCCACCTTCTGGGGCTCTAGGGGGACATCCATCAGCTCTTTACCTTCTGCTCCCCAGCTCAGACCTTGTCAAGAGGGACACTGGAATCATACAGGTGGGGGCCTGAAGTGTGGTTCTATTAGAGGTACCACCTGATGAGGGATCACAATCTAACTTTACTCACTCTCATCCTGAAATAGACTAATGCATGCTCCCCTATTCTAACATCTGGTAATGTACACTGTCTCTGAGTGGATTCTGATTCATGGTGACCACCAGGACAGGACAGAACAGAACTGTCCAGTACAGTTCCAAGGCTGTAATCTTGATGGAATTAGAGTGCCAAATCTTTCTCCTGTGGAACCACAGGTGGGTTTGAAACCTTGACCTTTTGGTTATCAGCCAAGTGGTTAACCACTGCACCACCAGGCTCTCTGGAAGTAACTGAGCCTGGCTCACTAAGGAACAGAGAACACGTGCTTTCTATAGAAAAATGGACCCTGCAGTAGAGAACCTGGAAGGAGTAGCTCAGAGCACCTCCAATTGATCCCTTCAGTCCATCAAACATTGTTTCCTCTTTGAAGGATTTGTAGAGGCAGGAGGCATGGACAGTCACTGTGCGTGCCGGCAGTGAGCGGAAGTCCCCTCTCCTACAGGGACGTAGGTGGTGACCTCTAACTAATGAGCAGCAGAAAACGGGACTCCAGAGGAGGGGAAACCAGACAGGAGTGCCAAGCCCAGCTGTAAACGTGTGCCCCACCTCAGTATAGCATCCCCCCTGACTCGATAACACGCTTGGCTCCTAGAGAATACAGGCACGTCACTGGCTGTCAGCTGATGTCACCTGAGCTGCTACTGCCACTTGTCTAGGGTTACCAGCAATGATTTCAACAGCTTATTTCAAGGATGCAGCCGTCAACGTGGAGCACTGTGGGCCAGGCAGGAACTCTGAGCTCACGGGTCTGGGTACTGGAATGTAGAAGCCCCAGGTGAGCTGATTGTGCTTCCCAGGCGGAGAACTTCCGATCTAAAACCAAAAGAACACCTTTTACACGCTAAGCTGATGAGCTCTGGGTTCCATGGTGAGTGACAACTACTTGAGAGAGTGTCGTCAGGAGTACTACAGCTAGGCTGTAACTGTCTCAAAGTAAACGTGGAGACCCTGGCCCAGAACTGGAGTATAACCCCAGGAAGGAAGAATGTCTTTTCCCCAGCAAAACGATAAAGTCCTTCACGGGCTAAAGGGAGGAGCTAGGTGCAGGTGAGGCAGGGAGAAGAGGCAGGGATGTCAACACAGATGTGGAGACTGGAGAAACAGGGTCCCCAGGGAAGTCTGGGGATTTTGCAGTGTTTCCTTCAGGAACTCTCAGCCCTGGAGAACTCACTGCCTCAGAGAACACCTCCCAGGCCTCTCTCCCCGTGAGGGACAGGGGAAGGCAAAGCCCCCAAGGCTGATATTTACCCATCAGGGAATGAGCTGATTGCTTTATTTCAAACATCAGTGACATTTGACCCCCACAAAAACCAGTTGCCATAGAGAAGACTGACTCACGGTGACCCCGAGTGTGCCAGATGGGGACTGGGCTCCACAGGGTCTCAGTGACTGCTTTTTTGGAAGAAGATCACTAGACCTTTCTTCCAAGGTGTCTCCTGGGAAACCTGAACCTCTAACTTTCCTGTTAGCAGTCAAACACTTTAACTGTCTGCACCACCAAGGGATTCCCGTAAATAGCTAATGTATCTTTAATGCAGATCCACAATTAATCGCTGTTTTCAGTCCTTTCTCCCTGCCTCCCTCCCTTTCTCCCTCTTTCCCTCCCTCCTTCCCACCCTCCTTCTCCTCTTCCTTTTCTCTCTTCTTCTCTCCTTTCCTTCCTTTCTTTGTCTTTCTAGTTAGCTAGGGAAAACGGAGGCACGGGCACCAGGTGAATTCCGAGATAAGATTAGATTAGTATGTAAGTGCAATTAAACCCCTGCCTACCTAGAAGACCAGGTCAGCCGTCCATGTGTCAAACACAGTGTGACTGTGACGATGGTCTAGAACCTGCCGGTGTTTTGCTCCATCGTACTTGGGGTCGCTATGAACTGGCACTATCTCAACGGCACCCAAACAAGTGTTTTTTTTAATAGCATTGAATGTACTAAATAAAACATAAAACATGTACAGATTTAACACAAATTATAATCAAAATGTAAAACTTCTATGACATAAACATAAAACTCTAACGACCAAGAGCACCATAAACATTTTCAAAACCTGAAGAAAAGCCTAGGATAAAATTCTTCAAAAAAATAAAAAAAAAGGATTGCTTTGCAGAGTTTATAAAGGATTTCCCAAAATCCACAGTAAGAACAACAAAAAAAGCTAACTGTTATGGCAAAATATTTGAACAGACCGGTTAAGAAACTAAACGTAACGTACATGCTTTGTCTAGAGTTCCTGGCTTGCACAAATAGCTAATCTCTTGCCTACTATCTAAAACGCTGGTGCTTCATCCAGAGGTGCCTCGGAAGACAGACGTGGTGACCTGCTTCGGGAGGTCTGAGCCTTGAAAGCCACATACAGCATGGGGTCAGTTCTACCCTGGCCCCTAGGGTCATCGTGAGTCGGATCCGACTCCACAGCACTTTGCTGGCTGTGCAACTTTATATGCGCGGAGCCCCCAGGAGTCACAGTTGACGTGGTGGCACCAACTATAGCATCATCTTGTGTCTCTGCAATAGTCACCATTTGCCTGACCTCTAAGGGGATCGTTTATTACTATTTTCAGCTTCTTTATTTATTTTTTTACCTAATTCTCATAACTTTGAAAATCCTCCCCTAATTTTATTCTTCTGCTATCGATTCCCACCACTGTGTTTGTTGCTGTCAGGGGCCCCTGAGTCAGCTTTGACCCAGAGACCCGAGGTGCATCAGAGTCAAACACTGTCCGGTCATACGCTGCATTCACAGTGGCTCCTGTGTTTGAGTTCGCTGTTGCGTCCACTGTGTCAGTCCCTCTCATTGAAGGTCTTCCCCCTTTCACTCTCTCCTTAGGTAGCACGATGTCTCTTCAGGGACTAGTCTTCCTGATAACATGTCTGGAGCACGTGACAAAGTCAGTCTTTCCCTCCTTGCTTCTAAGGAATATTCTGACTGTACTTCCAAGAAATATTTGTTCCTTCTTCTGGCAGTCCATGTTATATTCAATAATAACCTAATTCCAAGGCATCAGTTCTTCTTTGGTCTTCCCTATACATTGTCCAGCTTTCTTATTCATATGAGGCAATTAAAAATGTAATTGCTTGGATCAGGCGCACCTTAGTCTCCAAGGCAACATCTTTGCTTTTTAAAACTTTGGAGAAGTCTTTTGCAACAGACTTGACCAATGCAATATGTCATTTGATTTCTTGACTGCTGCTTCTAGGGGTAGACTGTGGATACAAGGAAAATGAAATCCTTGGCAATGTCAACCTTTTCTCCATTTTTCAAGATGTTGCTTATTGGTCCAGTTGTGAGAAGTTTTGCTCCTTTTTTTTATGTTGAGGTATAACCCCTGCAGAAGGCTGCATAGTCATTGATCTTCCTCAGTAAATGCTTCAAGCCCTCTTCACTTTCAGCAAACAGGATGGTGTCCTCTGCATAATGTAGCTTGTTAATGAGTCTTTCTCCAATCCTGATGCCCTATTCTTCTTCATATAGTCCAACTTCTTGGATTATTTGCTCAGCCCACAAACTGAATAATTGTGACGAAAAGATACAACCTTGGTGCTCACCTTTATTGATTTTTAAACCAGGTACTATTTCCTGATTAGTTTCTTTTTTTCTCGTCATTAAATATCCCACATTCTCCACATTGTATCCAATTTCTAAAAAACAAACAAAAAAAATTCCTAATATGTAAAATTACTAGTAAATCACGAAAAAGCTGGAGACCAGCCTCTACCTTTCCTTTACCTAGTATTTACACGTATTTTCATGACTTTATTCTTCACAAATTCTAAGAACAGCACTACGAACTTGATTACAGTGGTAACATGTGGCTTTTCTAATGAAATACGCTGGACATAGAAATGCAAGTCTTAGTTTCTAAGTGCTGCTGTAACACAGATATTGAAAAAATGGGTGGCTTCAGCAAACAGAAATCTGTTTTCTCTTAGTTTGGCAGGCTAGGTGTCCAAATTCATGGTGCCAGGTCTAGGGTAAGGTTCTCCTTCTCTTTAGGCCCAGGGAAAGGATTTGTTTGTTTTCTGTTTTATTCCAGACCATTGTGATCTTCATGAGATGAGTATCTGTTGTCTCCTATGTGTTTTCTACTTTATGCCCAGTCTCCTATTTTTATATCTCAAAGGTAACTGGTTTAAAAAGCACTTTACCCTGATGTGGTCTCGCTAACAGCAACAGCATCATATTCCCAAATGGGATTACATCCACATGTATGGAGGGGGGGAGAAAAACCTTTATTGTTGTGTCAGCCTCTACTGTTAGAGGCCCAATAGGACAGAGTAGAGCTGCCCCCACAGAGTTTCCAGTGAGCTCCTGGTGGATCTGAACTGCCGATGTTTTGGTTAGCAGCTGAAGCCCTTAACTGCTGTACCAACTGAGTTTCATTCACAAGTATAGGGGTTAGGATGCACAGCACAGTTCATAACAATGCACATTGATTTTCCAAGTGTGAATGTGTACATGAATACCTCACAAACAGGAAGAAATTCACTGCTTTCTGATCATATTTCCATTTGGTCGTTGCAGGAATCCAGGGGGTGATTTCCAGCCGCTCCCAAGGCCTGAATTTGGTGGTGCCGTGCTCACTGTGAAGACGATTTCAGGAGATGAATGCCAGATCAGGGACCCAGAAAACCACAAGATGCTGGGAATCTCGCCAGAGCTTCATTTCAAACTAATCTTTCCAATTAGGTTTTCAGTGGCTTTTTTGCTCAGTGGGGAATTTGGTGGATAATGGAATATTTGTACAGTATGTGTTAATCTAGTGATGTGTCTCCATTTAACAGCTTCAAAGCCTCATAAACACAAGACACTCATTAATACTCGCAAGTGAGGCAGAAAGGTGGCCAGATGCTGTTAACGTGAGGCTGGACAATGGATTGCCTTTGGAAACAGGTCACCTGCTCTGACGTGGGACACAGACTAGTGAGAGACTTTTTTACTTTGCTTTTTGGGGGCTAGATTACAGGAAAATTACAACACAAGTGTTATCGATTGAATTTTATTCCCAAATACACGTTGAAGTCCTAATCCCCAGCTCCTGTGACTGTGAACTTATTTGAAAATAAAGTCTTTGTGGATATAATTGGTTAACATATAGTCTTACTAAGGTATATATTTGACTGGTGCCTTTTGAAAAAAAGGAAGACACACATATGGACAGACAGAGGGAGAATGACCACGTGAGGACAGATGCGGAGACTGGAGTGGGTTTTAGCCAGCTAGGGCTACTCTAACAGAAATACCACAGAGCGGTTGGCTTTAACAAAGGAAGGTTTCTTCTTACACAGTCTGGCAGGCTACAAGTCCAAATTCAGGATGTCTGCTCCAGGGGAAGGCTTTCTCCTTGTTGGCTCTGGAAGAAAGTCCAGTAATGCATCAGTCTTTGTCCAGGAAGCATCTTGATGCAGGAACCTCAGGTCTGAAGGACACGTTCTTCTTCCGGTGCTGCTTTCTTGACGGTGTGAGGTTCCCAATTCTCTGCTTGCTTCTCCTTCCTTTTATCTCTTGCAGGCTGAAAGGATTAAGGGTGGGGCAAGCCACACTCCGGGGAAACTCCCTTTATAGGGGAGCAGGGAGGTGAGCCTATGAAGGGGTTTACAGTCCCACCCTAATCCTGTAACATACAGCACTGTGCCACCAGGCGTCCTTTTCTGAAGATATTACAGCCTTGGAAAACCTGTGGGGCAGTTCTGCTCAGTCCTAAAAGGTTGCTGTGAAGTCTGGATGACTGAGGGTCTGAGTCCATCACAGAAACTGTGAGTGGTACAAGCGGTGCATATGGTAGTCTGCTAACAAAAGGTTGCTGGTGCCAGTCCACCCAAAGGCACTGTGGAAGAAGTAGCTGGTCATATACTTTCTAAAAACTCAGCCATTGAAAACTCTATGGGACACGTTTCTGCTTCCACACATACGGGGTCACTGTGAGTCAGGGTCAACTCCATGCTGAAGCTAGGGTTACGTCAGGGATTGAATTGCATGCCCCCCAAAATATGCGTAGCCATGTGGCTGGTCCATGATTCCCAATATTTTGTGATTGTCCTCTATTTTGTGATTTTCCTATGGTGTATGTTAAAGGATTACAGTGAGACTGTAAATCCCTTCACAGGATCATATCCATGTTCCACTGTAAAGGGAATTTTCCCGGAGTGTTGCTTGAACACCTTTTATCCTTTCATCCTGCAAGAGATGAAAGAGAAACAAGCAGAGAATACGGAACCTCACACCATAGAGAAAGCTGCGCCAGGAAAAGAGTGCTGCCTTCAGACCTGAGGTTCCTGTGCCAAGATGCTCCTGTTCCAAGATGCAATTCTGGACTTTCCTCCAGAGCTGACAAAGTCCTCCCTTGGAGCAGACATCCTGAGTTTGGACTTGTAGCATACTGGACTAAGAATAAACTTTCTTTTGTTAAAGTCATCCACTCCGTGGTATTTGTTAGAGCAGCACTAGCTGACTAAAACAGGTTACAGTATTCTGCTTTACTGACAAAAGCCTGAGGGTCTCCCTTCTTCGCCCTGTATCCGCCAAGCGAAGTGTGCCACTTGATGTGTAGTTTCCTCCGACTTAACTTTCCAGAAATTTCTTGCAAATATCTCCTGTGTCACTGTAACAGTCACTACCATAGCTGTGCCTAGTTGTTCTTACCAGGCTACTTTTCACATTCCCACTTTTTTCAAGGGCAAGCCCTAAATTCTATATTCTCACATTTTCATAATATGATGCCTGGATACCAAGTAGTCCAGCCAGAGGTTTGCTCTGGGCCTATGAGAGGTAGTCTGGGCTCAAGAGCATGGCCATGGGAAACCACTGCCTGGGTCAGCTCAGCCCCTCATGAGTTTGTGGCCTTGAACTAATCACCCCACCCCTCTGCCCCCATCTTTAGTATGAGATTGGTGATCACATCTGTTTACAGGATTTCCAGAAGGATCAGATATGTCAACATTCACAAGGTGTTCTGAACAGTTTCTGCAATGCAGTGGGCATAGCCATGTTTGTTATTCTTGATTTCTTTTGTTTCGTTCTAGTCTCCAGTTTAACTTCTATCACGTAAGACTTTCAAGTTGTGCATTAGTCATATTGGATATTGGACTATGTTCTTCCCCATCGTGTTGCACAGGAACTGAGATCTTCTATCATTCTGCCAGCTGCCTGGTACTTCATTTCAGAAGAGACAGGGACCAGATGGAAGGAAGAAATTCTGCTCTCTCATTGTGTCATTTTGAACTTGACCTCAGTGGGAGCTTTGACTAAATGTCAGGGAGTAGAGGAGAGGATATTATTTCTTATCTCCTCTAATAACACTATTTGTCTTTTTCAATTAAATTAAATTTATGTAGTGTTCTGAGAATGTTTACATGAGATTCAGCCACCCTTGTTGACAGTGTGCTGTCAACATTTCCTAGTGCTATTTCAAGATGTCACCTTGAAGACTAAGGTGTGCCTGACCCAAGCCATGGTATTTGCAATTGCATCACATGCATGTGAAAGCTGGATAATGAATAAGGAAGACAAGAAGAAGCAACACCCTTGAATTTGGGTGTTGGAGAGGAATACTGAATATATCATGGACTGCCACAAGAATGAACAGATCTGTCCTGGAAGAAGCAGAACCAGAGTGTTCATTCAAAGCAAGGATGGTGAGACTATGTCTTCCATACTTTGAACATGTTGTCAGGAGGGATCAATCCCTGGAGAAAGACATCATACTTGGTAAAGTAGAGGATCAGCAAAAAAGAGGAAGACCCTCAAGAAGATGGATTGATACAGTGGCTGCAATAACGAGCTTCAGCATAAAAACAATTGTGAGCATGGTGCAGGACCAGGCAGTGTTTTGTTCTGTTGTCCATAGAGTCTCCGTGGGTTGAGCCAACTCAATGGCACCTAAAAACAACATTTAAAGTAAACCGTAAATCAGTTGGCTAGATGACTATTACTTCCTATTTCACGTGTAGGAAATCCTAAAAGTCCCAAAGGAAGCATCAATTACTCTTTAAACCAAACCATGCCCATTGCCGTTGAGCCAGCTCCACTTAATACTGGCTCTATATGGCAGAATAGAACTGTTCCCTCTGGTTTCCAAGGCTGTAACTCTTACATGAGCAGAGTACCACATCTCCCATTTGGTAGTGGGTGGATTTGAACTTCTGACTTTTTGGTTATCAGTCAAGCACTTTAACCACTGTTTCATCAGGGCTCATTTACTCATCACCCCCTCACCCCCAAAACCAGACTCACTGTTGTTGTGCCCAGTCTGACTCACAGCAACCCCCTAGGGGTTCTGAAGCTGTCACCTCTTTACAGAAGTAGACTGCCACATCCTTCTCCAATGGAGACAATGGTTGGTTTGAACTCTCCACATTTGAGTCATCAGTGGAATGCATCAATCCCTGTGCCACTGGAGCTCCCTCAGGGTATGCCAACGTATTACTTGAGCTCCAATCTTGTGACTCTAATTTCCTTTATTACAATTCCTTTATTATAATTCACTATTACAAAGAGTTTGGACCCTAGTGATAATATGAAGAAATCGAAAAAAATCTGTGGGGGACAGTACCTGGGAAGTTACACACTCATCCTGATCTTTGGAGGCCACTATTAGATGAAAGTCTCTCCTTGATTGAAGCCCAACCTGCTGTGCCCACATTGCTCAGTAGTAAGAGTCAGCTACTGCTCCTGGGAAACTGAGGTCTTATTCATTATAAGACCTTCCATAACAGATGACCCACAGTATCTTAAGAGCATTGCATACTCTAGAATCTTCTCTTTGCCTTGTCTGCTTCCTGATCATAACCTAGATTCCTCTCCTACTCTCTCATCTCAAGGAATGAAACCTGCTCTTTCAAAAACCTTTGTTAAGTTCCATTGTCTCTACCCAGTGGCAGGTTTCAAGGTTATTGGGGAGAAATTCCTTTAAATAGCAAGAGCTCCAAAAATATTCAAAGAATTCTGACTCATTGGGGTCATAAAACCCCAAACCCAAACTCAGTGCTGTAGATTTGATTCTGACTCATAACAACCCTACAAGTCATAGTAGAATTGCTCCACTGAGTTTCCCAGGAGGGCCTGGAAAATTTGAACCACCAACTTTTTGGTTAGCAGATACAGCACTTAACCACTGTGCAACCAAGACTTCCAGTGAAGACACAGTATCTCCTTAATCAGTGACTGAGCAGAGTTGATGAGTAAACAGACAGACCAAGACCCAACATTTTCTGGTAGGACCTTGCAAAGGTTTGTGCTCTACTCTGTCACCCTCACAGGCAACCTGCTGGCTCCTGACCCACTGTTCTTTCTTTTCTTTTTGCCTTCTGTTCTTCTCTACCAGTGCTACCCAAGACCTACTCACAAACAAGCCATCTGTACTAGAATTCCTGTGTCAGGGTCTTCTTCCAGAGGAACTCAAACTAAATCAAGGACAATCTGTATTGGTGAGCGGCTTGCAGGATGCTTTACTGATCACTGTGCCTGCTAGACTCCAAGACATGAGAGGATGATCACGTCAGTCTCACAGGCAGAGAGGCTGAGAGAGTTAAATAAAAAGCAAATACCAAAATCCATGATCTTGAGTCTTCCATGTCCTTTCTTTGCCTACAAGTCAGCCTTTCAAAGAAACACCATGAACGTGTGATTCTCAGCTAGAAGGGATAAAAATTGGAACCTTCTTTACAAATGGTTGGACGTGTAAAAGCCACTTTTAGAGTCCTACTCTAAGAGTTAGGGAGCCCTGGTGGCACAGTTAAGGATTCAGCTGGTATCCCAGAGATGGGCAGTTCAAATCTACCAGGTGCTCCTTGGAAACCCTATGGGGCAGTTCTTCTCTGTCCTGTAGGGGTGCTATGAGTTGGAATTGACACAAATGCTTAACTGATCAGCTGTTAACCAAAAGATAGGTAATTCAAATCCACCAGCTGCTGTACTGGAGAAGGACCAGGAAATCTGTTTCTGTAAAGACTACCACCTAGAAAACCTATGGGAGAGTTCTACTTTGTCCTGTAGGGGTGCTATGAGTCATAATCAACAGCAACAGGTCTGGATTTTTGTTTGTTTACTTTTGTATTCTAAGAATTATTTGTTTTAGGGAGAGTTACCCAATACAGTTTTCTGAAGAAAGTTCCAGTAGGAGAGAAAATGTAAAGCATGCTTCTTTTTAACCCAAATTTACCAATAAGCAGATCAAACCTTGGTAGTGAAGATATTTTTTTTTGGAAGCTAGATTCCTTGTCTCTGTGTGTATGCACATGTGTGAGTGTGTGTATGTGTGCGTGTGTGTGTGCATGTGCACACTCATGTCTATATATGTGCATAAACTGTTGGGAAAGCTCTCTCTGAGAGGCACAAAACTAGGCAAGGTTCCACCTGTGGGGCTAAGAAGTACCTGGCCGATGTCTGGACTGACTTACCTGCCAAGTTGCGTGGTACACCGTGTGTGCTCTTTGGGAAAGGCCATTAGTACCGGTTGGTACAGGGCCACTGGACGGTTGGGCCCGACCTTTCTTATTCCTTTGATAACTGAACTGCGGCATCATTTTGGAGGACAACTGCTTGATATGGCAAAACATATAACATACATATAAGAGACAGCAATGAAGGCTAACAAAAACAATCGCACTCTAAATTGCTTCCATTAAAGGTTTCTTGATGTTTGAAAATAGATTTTTGTGGAGAAAATCATGGAAAAGGGAGTGAAATTTCAGAATGGTGTGGAGCATAGCTGTATTACTTAGTAGCATACGTCTAAGTCCTGAGTGACAAGAGGCCAGGGGTGAGAGCCTGATTTTCATTTCAAGGTCTTTTGGGATACTATAGCTGCTAAAGAAATCTGTTTGTAAGCAATCAGTTTGGGCAGAATATAAACAAAACTAGCTGCTTAGAGAATAAACATCTGAAAGCCCATTATTACCTGAGTTTGTAAAGCGAGTGCTTTAAGCTGGGGTCCAGGTCTGGTATCACCACTAGGTTCTCAGTGATGATGTCACAGCAAAGGACCCACCAGGCTGGGGAAGTGAGGCCTGCTGGATATGCGACCTCAGTTGGCCTCTGTGTCAGACAGTAGATGCTATTGTGCTCAGAAGGCTAGTGTGTATGCTGGATGCCTACGCTTGCCACTAAGTCCCTAGCATGACACATAGGGAGCTGCCATGACTGGGAGTGACTTGACAGCAATGGATTTATTTCTTGGGATTTTTGTTGTTGGTTGCTCTAATACAGTAGTAGCCAGAGTGGTTGCTACTTGCTCAGCATCAGTGGACATGAACTGTGTCTTCATGGACACGCAGTATAAAGCCCTGGAATTTGCTTGCTCAGCTTTGTGAGTTGGAAGTGTTCACTTCCATCTGCACACTATTAATCGTGCATCTTACACTAAGCAGGTGGCTACACAGAAGGGCCCCCAGGAAATCGAAGGGTGGCTGTGTGTGGAGGAGAACGCAGGAGAAAGAGCAGCAGTGCCTGTGGACAGGTGTTCTGCCTGACTTTCTTGTTCTACAACAGGATGATGCCTGGGAAACCTGTTACTCAGCAGCCTTTCAGACTTTGTTAATTGTTGACTCTTAGTGTAACTTATTTCTGCCCCAAGTGGAGCACCCTAGTGTTCCGGTGACTGCCCTGATCACTCAATAACAGGGGTTGACACAAACCACGCTGCCACTGTCCCGCCAAACCCAGCCTTTGGGTTCTACATCGTGTTGGGAATTCAGTTTTCTTCAGCCCAATAATTACAGAAAGAGAGAGACTGAGAGAGAAAAAGGAGGGAGAGAAGAGAGAGAAATTGAAAGCCAGAGAGAGAAGCAGATAAACAGAAACTAAGAGACGTAGATAACACGATAGCAAAAGCAAGAGCAAGAGAGGGGAAGGAGGGAACGAGGAGAGAGATGTTAAGAGACTCAGAGGAGAGAGATGAGGAAGAGAGAGAGAGAGAAGTGGAGAGAGAGAATATGTTTCCTGTCTCACCTGCAAATCACTTTTTCAGCTTTATGTAGTTGGGAAGGATCACAGAACTCTGGCCTATGAATGAAATTTTGTAAAGCACCGGCTGTTTCAAGGTGAAAAATACTGAAATACCTTGCCCAGTGCCAAAGTTTTAAGTTGTTAGCTGCCACTGAGTTGATTCCGACTCATAGCAACCCCATAGGACAGAGTAGAGGCTAGTGTGTATGCTGGATGCCTATGCTTGGCAGGCCCACAGGGTTTCCAAGGAACAGCTGGTAGATCTGAACTGCCGACCTTTTGGTGAGCAGCCAGAGGTCTAAACCATTGTGCTACCAGAGCTCTAAAGGCAGCACAGGACTCAGAAATATGTTGGCATATGTGGAGTTGCCGTGAGTTGCATCCAACTCAACAGCAGCTAACAACAATGCCATCTAGTACGGGCGTGTAAGGCCAAAGTGAAACAAATCAATAAATGAAACGGTGATTAGTAAACAGCATGCGTTTACCTCTGCCCTGGAAAGGTGTAGTGGAAGCCTTCACAGGCGAGCATTCAGCAGCTGCTCAGAACCTATTGGGTCGGTTCTTTTCTGCGACTCCTTCTTGCAGGGAACGTGCTTTCCCTGTAGTTCTACTTCCGTGAATATAGGAAGACTTTTCTGCAAGCAGGCTGTCAAATCTGGCAACACGTTTTGGTGATCATCAAAATAATAATAATAAATAGCTAACGGGTGCACATTTGGTTAGCATGTGGGGAGATAAAATTTGAGTTTGTGTTTTTGGAAAGAAAAGAATAAACCACTGAATATTGAACTTTAAAGTTGCTTTTTGGTTCCTGGTTTAACTCTTATCTATTTCTGCTCCTTTCCTTCATCAAATAAAAATTGTAAATGCATGTTACTGACATTTCTGAATGTCACTTCTGTACACTTTGTTTCCATTCGGTTTGTCCTTCTGTTTTGTGCTGTCCATGCAAGAAAAGGAACAGGACAGCAATCCTGTGTATCAATAGGGACTCTTCAGAGAGAAAAAAAACTACAAATATATACATATAAATAGAGATTTGTTTTAAGGAATTGGTTAATGTTATTGCGAAGCTCAAAACCCATTGCTATGGACTTCATTCCAACTCACAGTGACCCTAGAGGACAGTCTAGAACTGTCCTGTAGGGTTCTCAAGGCTGCAGTCTCTACAGAAGCTGACTGCCACATTTTTCTCCCAAAGTAGGAGTGGTGGGTTTGAAACATTCACCTTTCAGGTAGCAGCTGAGCACTTGACCACAGTGCCACCAGGGCTGGCAAGTGAGAAATCTGCAATCAGACAATAGACTGGAAATTTTTGTTCCCAAACCAGGAGGCCAGCTACAGTGCTGGAAGCATCCTATGTTCCAGTCTCCAGGCAAGATCTTTCTCCTGCAGCAAAGCTCAGTTTCTGCTCTGAAAACCTCCAAATGGTTGGAGGGACCCACTGACACTGTGGAGGGTAATCTGCTTCACTCCAGGCCAACTGATTTAAATGTTTATCACATGAGAACACTTCAGAGAAACATCTAGACTCCAAAAGAGTTTGACCAGACAAGTGGGCACCAGTGACTAGTCACATTGACACATAAAATCAACCATCACACACCAGAAAGAGCACTATGAACACGAACATATGTCAACACCCTTCCTAAACTCCAAACAGACAGGAAAGCTTTCTTCTGAGATGAAGGACCAGTGCATCTTAGACAGGCGTCTGTGGCTTTGGTGGTTGAAGCAACAGTTTCAAAGCTGATTCTGTGGCAAGTATCCACACCAGTAAATTTAAGGGAGAGTTTGTTAAAATGGACACTGTTATACTTTTATAACGCCATTTGCCTTTTATCCCCTCTGGAAAGAATCGCAGAGTAATAGAGGTTCAAGGTACCACCCATTAAACTAATGCATACCCATGTGGTTGTTCCCTCAATGGGCAATTAAGCCCCATTTCTGCTTTCTGTGCTGGGAACAGGTATGAAGGCAGGTGAACATGTGCCACACTGGCAATAGCTCACTCTTCTGGAAAGTACTGTATTTATGGAGTCATGTAACATACAGAAGAGAATTCTCTAGAAGGTTTTAGTGACAGTTTCTGTCTTCACTTCTGTGTAGCAATTACTCTGAGAGTTCTTTGAGCTTACTATTACTGAATATTAAGAAACTGGGTTGTCATAGATTAAACTGTGTCCTTCCAAAATATGTGTCAGCTTGATTAGGCCATGATTCCCAGCATTGTGTGTTGGGTCCTCCATTTTAGAAGTGATACAATTTTCCGAATCCTAATCATTGCTGTGATCAATGAGGCAAGATTACATTATGTTAAAGAGGATCAGAGTGGGATGTAATACCTGGGTCCAAATCCACTGTAAAGGAAGTTTCCATGGGATGTGGCCTGTATCATCTTTTGTGTTAAAAAAAAAAAACAAAACCACCACTGTAGAGTCAATTCTGACTCATAGCAAACCTATAGGACAGAGAAGAACTGCTCTGTTGGGTTTTCAAGGAGCACCCAAGGGTTCGAACTGCTGTTCTTTTGGTTAGGAGTCATAGATCTTAGTCACTAGGCCACCAGGGTTTCCATAAAAAGAAAGAGAAGCAAGCAGAGAGTGGAGGAGCCCAGACTATGAAGAAAGCAGCACCGGGAGAAAAGTGCATCTTTTGAGCTTGAGTTTCCTGTGCAGAGAAGCTCCTAGTACAGAGAAAGATTGAGGACAAAGACCTTCTTCCAGAGCAGACAGAAAGAGACAGCCTTATCCTGGAGCTGATGCCCTGAATTTGGACTTGTAACCTGCTAGATCGTGAAAGACTAAGTTCCTCTTTCTTACAGCCACCCATGTGTGCATTTCTATTACAGCAGTGCTAGATGACTAAGACATGGGTGATCTGAGCTTCTTCAGAGAAGTGTAATGCTGTCATCTTCCCTAAGATCCACCATCCCAGCCTAATCATGAGAAAACCTCAGGCAAACCCAAATTGGGGGACTCATTTGGAAAAAAATGCTGTTGAGCAGATTTTGACTCGTAATGCCCCTGTCAGACAGAATAGAACTGCCTCACAGGATTTCCACGAGGCAGTTGGTGGATTTGAACTGCTTACCTTTTGGTTAGCAGCTATAGGTCACCAGGGTTCTTAACTACTGTGCCAGAAGGGTTCATTCTACAACATTTTTGTCCAGTCTTCATCAGAAGAGTCAAATACAAGGGGAGGACTGGGAAATTGCCACAGATCAGAGAATACAACATGAGTACATGCAGTTTGCAGCATCAGCTACGTAATTAGTAGGTTGAAAAGACAATGTATGGACATTTGTTCAAAATTATTAAGAATTTTAAGACTATGACAGGAAAACATTAATCCAAGCCTGGAACCCTCCAAGCGTGGGGCCCTGTGGGATGCAGGTGTTGTGTATCTAAGGAGTAGGCCCTGGCAACACAGCATCCTGGACTGGGTCCTGGAGCAGAATATGATCATATGTAGAAAGTCCGGTGAAATTCTAGGAAAGCCTTTAGTTAGTTAATAGTGCTGTTCCAATGTTAATTTTTTAGCTTTAAAGTATGTACCACAGTAGTGTAAGATGTAAACACTAGAGAAAGCTGGATTAAGGACACAGGAGAATTCCTTGTATGATCTGTGGAAGTCTTCCATAAATTGAAAAGTTTTTCAAAAGTTTTTTTTAACAAGAAAGAATGACAAAGAAAGCAAAAGCCCTTACCAAAAATTTCTAAATAAACACAACTCTATCATCTAGAATATGAAATAACTTTACCTAAATTATCTAAAAATCAGAGTCTGTTATCCACTTCACTTTAATTGGCTTCCTATTTTAGTGCCAGGTGACATAGATGAACATTTCAGCTCTGTCTTTCTTTGGCTGTGTGCCCAGAGGCAGCTAGTTAACCTCTTGGGACATCTGTGTCCTTGTCTGATGAGCGAACATCACACCTGACTCCTGAGATACTTCTGGTCAAGGACACTGTGTTGACAAGGTTCAGCACAGCTGCTGCTATGTACTCGCCCTTCAGTGAGCACCGCTGTGTTGTGACTGCTGTCAGCGTCAGTCCCTATAACTGCCTGTGAACATGGACAGTGATTAGCGGGGGCAGTGGTGACTCAGGGGTACAATTCTCACCTCTAACATGGGAGATCTGGGTTTCATTCCGAACTGACACGTCTCATGCACAGCCTCACGTCAACGTCAATGTAGTCTTAAGCATTGCTGGGACGCTAACCGCATTTCAGCAGAAGAACGAAATGTGGAAGCAAATGGACTAGGAAGAAAGGCCTGGTCATCTACTTCCAAAGATAAACCAATAAAAATACTATGGATCACAATGGCTCCATCCGTATCCCACAGTGGGGGTAGTGTCGGACCTGGCAGAGTTTGGTTCTGTCCTCCATGAGGTCACCATAAATCAGGGGTTGACTCCATAACCAGTTAATAACAGCAACAAAGCTATAATGTCCTGGTTGCTGTCAGGTTCATTCTGACTCACAGAGACTCTACCGAGCACAATGGTACTTCCCCATAGAGTTTCTAAGGAGTGGCTGGTGGATTCAAACTGCTGATCTTTTCCTTAGCAGGCAAGCTCTTAACCACTGCACCACCAGGGCTCTGTAGGATCATCTAGTAACATCATAAAACTAAGATATTTAAATACATTTAGAAACAAAAACAAAAACTTTATGACACATGGTCAAGAACAAATACCTCGGATTTTTAACTTAATTCTGGTCCTTCACATGACATTACCAAGATTGTACCTCAACATCAGGAAAACAAAAATCCTCACAACTGGACCAGTAAGCAACATCGTCATCAATGGAGAAAGCATTGAGGTTGTCAAGGATTTAATCAAAAGATACATTGCATTCTGAAAATCTGCTGCAAAGGACCTGTTAAAATATTCAAAAGTAAGGGTGTCACCTTGAAGACTAACATGCACCTGACCTAAGCCATGATATTTTCAATTGCATCATATGTATGCGAAAGCTGGACCATGAACAAAGAAGACAGAAGAACTGATGTCTTTGAGTTGTGGTGTTGAAGAAGAATGTAGAAGATACCACGGACCACCAAAAGAACAAACAGATTTGATCTGGAAGACATGTAACCAGAGTGCTTCTTGGAAGCAAAGATGGAAAGACTGCATCTTACATAGTTTAGACATGTTGTCAGGAAGGGTTAGTTCCTGGAGAAGGACATCACGCTTGGTACAATGGAGGGTCAGTGAAAAAGAGCAAGACCCTCAAGGAGATGGATTGAGTGGTTGCAACAACGGGCTTGAGCATAAAAATGATTGTGGACATGGCACAAGACCAGGCAGTGTTTCGCTCTGTTTGTTCATAGGGTTGTTGTGAGTTGGAACTGACTCAATGGCACTTAACAACAACAACAACAGGCAGCAATTATGAAAAACTGAAAACACGTCAATGGCAGAGTCACACGCTCCAGGAGTCTACTGCAGGGGTGCTACCACCCAATAAAATATGACTACAATGCCAGGCAGAAGGTAGGATGCAAAGCAAAGGTGGGCAGTTGAGGGTATCTACCTGAATGGAGAGGACAGAGAGCATGGGGGAGGCTTCTCATGGCTGTTGATCTGAATCCAATCTTCTAGGTTCCCAGGAATCCCACAGGAGAGCCCAAGGGAAGGCCATTCCAGACAGTGGGGGCACAGAGAATGTACAGTGTTCTAGAAACAGTGTCTTTAGAAATTTCAGGCTGGCCACAAAAGCTGATTGGGTTTTTCACACATACATTTGTTTGCATTTCCTTGTGTATTGTAAAAGCCCTGCAAACGCAAGTTGGACACCATCACCCTCACCACATCCATCCCTACCCCACTGGTACCTGTGGTCATCCGTGCCTGAGGAAGAGGAGCTGGCCAAGGGGAAACAGCTTCAGTAAGAGCTGGCTTTCTGACAGATGAAGGAATGGATTTCACAGCGCTTCTTGTAAAGCTACAAGGGTAACGATTGTCCAGTGGCAGAATTCTTACTCTCTATGTGGGAAATCCGGGTTCCGTTCCTGCCCGATGCACCTCGTGCACGGCCATGGCCAGTTTGTCTGTGGCAGCTTTCATGTTGCTGTGACGCTGGGCAGGTATACTGTGACAGTCTATGAAGAAAGGCTTGGGGATCTTCTTCTGAATATCAGCCAGTGAAAACCCTGTGGATCGCAAATCTCATTACGCATGGATTCATTGTGAGTCAAAGCCTGCTAGATGGTATCTAACCACACAGCATGTAAGCCTGATTCTCACAGAGGAACTCAAGAAAAGATCTTCAGTCTCTGTCACCGCACTGCCACTCTCCCCCTGACACCTCTCAATTTCCCTGCTGCAGAGCCGAGAGGCTCTGAGGGTCTCGTATGTACTGTGTAGAGAAATACTGTATAAAATCACTATTATAAGAACTCAAGAAAAGTTTGAAATTCAGAAAACATTCTTTGATGGTGACAAGGGTAGAGAGAAAGGGAGTATTCACTAACTTGATAGTAGGCAAGAGTTATTTTAGGTGAAGTGATGGACAACGCACAGCAGAGAAGTCAGCACAGTGGAACTGAACCAAAACCTAAGAATCTTCCTGATTATAACAAAACACTTTGAAAGACAGAGAAGCAGGGGCAGGCATCCGAGGACCATGGGTTTTGGGGGACATCTAGCTTAACTGACATAAGTAAGTTTATTATGAAAATGTTTTGCCTCCCAATCTGGTGAATGATGCCTGTAGTCTTAAAAGCTAGCAAGCAGCCATCTGAGACAAACCGATTGGTCCCAAGCTGCCCAGAGCAAAGGAAAACGAAGAACACCAAAGGGATAAGGAAAATTTGAACCCAAGAGATGGAGTGGGCCACAGAAATCACAGGCTACATCATCTGAGACTGTAAGAACTCCATGGTACCTGGCTACCAACAATGACCTTACTAACAGAGAACACAGCAGAAAGTTACTGACCTAGTGGAAGAAAAAGAAGGGTGCTGAGCTCAGATTCTACTAAAAGTTCAGACTTGGTGGTCTGACTGAGACTGGAGGATCCAAGACCACATGGTCCCTGGACTCCCTGTCAGCCCAGAACAAAAAGTGTCCACACAGCTAGCTCTTCAGACAAAGATCAGAGTAAGCTATAAGATACTAAATGCTGCTGGTGAAGAGTGTGCTTCTTGGCTCAAGGAGATACAAGAATCTAAATGGGTGGCTCCCATTCAGAGGTGAGAGAAGAGGGTGGAAAAGGACAGGAAGTTGTTGAATGGACATAGGCAATACATGGTGAAGAGTGGGAGTAGGCTGTCACATTGTAGGAAGGGCAACTAGGGCCATACAACAACATTCATATTAGTTTTTGTATGAGAAATTGACTTGAATTGTAAACTTTTGCTTAAAGCACAATTAAAATAAACAAAGAAATAAAAGATCACAGCCTTAGAAACCCTGTTTTATAGGATAGCTATGAGTTGGAATCAACTCAATGACAAAGAGCTAATCTTTATGGGAGCAGATTGCCAGATCTTTTTCCCACAGAGCTACTGGAAGTCTTTGAACTGCTCACTTTTCAATTAGCAGTGGAGCACTTTAACAATTATGATACCAGGGCTCCTTTAAAAGAACATTTAGATATCTAAACATCTTATTAATAACCTGTGATATGCATATGATACAACCTTGCTTGCTGAAAGTGACGAGGCTTGAAGTACCTACTGATGCAGATCAGAGACTACAGCCTTCAGTGTGGATTGAACCTCAACATAAGGAGAACACAAATCCTTATAACTGGACCAGTAAGCAACATCATGACTTATGGAAAAAGGATTAAAGTTGTAAAAGATTCCCACCATCACCACTCATGGAAGCAGCAGTTGAGAAATCAAAGGAGGTATTACATTGGGCAAACTGCTGTAAAAGTTCTCTTTAAAGAGTTTTAAAAAGCAAAGACACCACTTTGAGGAATAAGATGTATCTGCTCCAAATTTCCCAACTACCTCACATGCATGAAAGAGTTGGACAATGAGTAAGGAGGACAGAGGAAGAACTGACGCATTGGAATTACAGTGTCAGCGAAGAATATTGACTGTACTACAGATGTCAGAAGACCAAGCAAATCTGTCCTGGAAAAATAAAGCTAGACTGCTTCTTAGAAACAAAAGTGGTAAGACTTCCTCCCACATGCTCTGGATGTATTGTCAGGTGAGACTGGAGAAGGTCATCATCATCATGCTTGGTGACGCTGAAATGCAGTAGAAAAGAGGCAGACCTTCAATGAGATAGACACAGCGGTTGCAACAGTGGGCTCAGATGTAGCAATGACTGTGGGGATGGCACGGGACCAAGCAGTGTGTCATTCTGTTGTGCACAGGGTTGTGTGAATTGGAACTGACTCAGTGGCACCTGACAACAACAATACATTCCTTACTCCAGAGCAACTGCAGATCCTAGCAGAGAGTAGCGTTGTTGGTTTTTTTTAATGATATGTTTGGGGTCTTATTTCTCTTTCTGGCCAGTATTAGTTATTTTCCTGGGGCATTAGCTTTAAGTCAAGGATGCCTAGGTTTTCAGTAATAAATCATGACCACAACAGAGGTGAAAGTAAGCACAGACTCACCAGAAGGTAAGCAGCCAGTTACCCCACTCTTCCTTACATTTTACGTAAACCCAACCTGTAGGTGAATATTAAAATGGCAACCTGGAAACCAGGTGAAATCACAACCTAGAGGCCAAATTACCACTTTACTGGAGAAGATGAAGAGGGAAATTGGAGAACATCCATTTAGACTGACAATGGGTGGAGAAAGGGGAATTCCAAAGAAACAAAGGGAAATTACACACTGCACACAGTACATTTAGATCTTGGCTAGAATGTCAAACTGTTACCATGACAAGCAGGCTGTTCAGCTCTGTGATACCAAGAAACAAATGCCTTCCAAGAAAAAGAAAAAAAAATCTCTCTGGGTTTATACAATCCTCACCAGCAAAGTTTACGCTTTCAGAAAAACGTGCCTGCAAACAGGGCATTATAATGCAAGGCACTGTGTGAGTCCAGCCCTCCGTCTTCCTAGCCTGGTTGCTTCCCTAGATAGACACAAGAGATATTGAACGCCAGGTCTAGAGTTGACGGAGTTTTCTTGCCTCTGGTGGAATTCCTTTCACATTTAAATGCCATTATTCTCAAGGACAATTTTTTTTTTTTTTTTTACCCCGTAACTTACTGTTTGAGGAAGACTGTTAGTGTGGGCAATGAATCTTTGACTGCACTGGACAACGCCAAAAAATGGTCAACAATACACACATAGTAGTCATAATACCAAGCAACATGTCTATAGTTGGAATGCAAAAACGATTGCGGGACAGACTGGGGAGCTTTGCATTTCTCCCATCCAGTCTGGTAGATTGCTTGTAAGTTGGCCTTCACGTTATGAAAATCTTTGGAGCTGCCTTTTTGATATTTTCATGGATCTTTCCACCCTGGAGTCTACCTCAGCCTGGCTTCCTGAGTTTGCGCTCACAAGAAATAAAACCGTGTTCTCTATCCAGACCTTCTATTTTATGCTTTTGTCTCTGTGACTTACGTATATTCTTTCAACCAGTAATTAACTCAAAGATTTCACTCTCTCCAAGGTCCTCTCTGTGCCCTCTGTATCAGGAAGCAAATCTTCTGATTTGGTTTTTGGTCCTACAACTGAGAACTTCGGTTGTTCGGTCTTTGCAAGATGCTAGGGGCAGTTACAATAGGAGCACATCTGTTTGAAAGAGGCTTCAACGATATTACAGCCTCTGTGGGCCAATCACAACCACAATGAGTGGCTGAACAGAGAAACTTAGTCTTGGAAAAAGGAGAAGCAATGTCCACACCTGTCCAGTTGTTGATCTCAGACTTTACAGTCAAGTGCGCAACAATTAAATTTTAGAAATGCTTGCCATCCACTTCTGTGTTAGAGAAAATAAAAAAGACATATAGCAGTAGCCTTTTGAAATCCTTTCTTATGACTCCAGTTTAGTAGGCTGAAAATACACTGAATTTCTATGCCTTTATAGAGTCTATACTGCCTGCATTTCTACTTGAGACCTGCACAACTTCCAGTACTACATTTGTTGGACATATTCCAGTATTGTACTTTGTGTCATGTATTGAAAATTTCTTTTTAGTTGTCTTTTATATGGTTGGTAGTACTGTGTATATGTCTATGTTTGTGTGTGAGTGTTTGTAGTCAATGACCATACATGTTTTGTGGCATGCTGACATTTAGAGGGTTTAGTGGGCTGGGAATCCCTATACTAAAGCTATTACTGATAGTACAAAACAAAATCAATGAAGTCTAGCATAAAATGACTGGCTTTTAAGGAAGGAAAAAGGAGAAAAGATTTTCAGTGAAGGGAAGCACATTTGAAGAAATTGTCACATGTCTGGATGCATTTTGACAATATTTACCCAAAGTGAACACCACTCATCTGGTAGTTTGTCATACTATTGTGGCTTACGTATTGCTGTGATACTTTAAGCTTCACCATTGGTATTTCAAAGGCCAGTAGTCTCACCCATGGTGGACAGATTTCAGTGGAACTTCTAGACTAAGACACAGACTACAAAGGACCTGGTGATCTACTTCTGAATAAAAAAAAATCCAATGAAAACTTCATGAATAGCACCGGAACACTCTCTGACACAGTACTGGAAGATGAGCCTCTCAGGTAGGAAGGCCATCAAAATATTAAGGAAGAACAGCTGCCACCTCCAAGGAGAGTTGATTCTAATGATGTGGCTGGGGTAAAGCTCTCAAGACCTTGATTTGCTGATGTGGCATGACTCAAAATAAGAAGAAACAGTTGCAAACATCCATTAATAATTCAAACGTGGAATGTATGAAGTGTGAATCTATGAAAACTTGAAGTTGTCAGAAATGAAGTGGAAGCCTACAAGAATAGCTATTGTAGGCATTAATGTGCTAAAATGGACTGATACTGGCTGTTTTAAATCAAAGAAATTGGTGGTCTACTATGCTGGGAATGACCAGTTGAACAGAAATGATATCATACTCTTGTCAAAAAGAACATTTCAAGATCTATTCTAAAATACATTGTTGTTGCTGTTGTTAGGTGCTGTCAAGTTGGTTCCGACTCATAGTGGCCCTATGCACAACAGAATGAAACACTACCCAGTCTTGCACCATGACCACAATCGTTTTTATACTTAAGCCCTTCTTTGCAGCCACTGTGTCAATCCATTTCATCAAGGGTCTTCCTCTTTTATGCTGATTTTCCACTCCATCAAGTGTGATGTTCTTCTCCAGGGACTGATCCTTCCAGACAACATGTCCAAAGTATGTGAGACAGAGTCTTGCCATCTTTGCTTCCAAGGAGTGCTGTGGTTGTACTTTTTCCAGAGAAGATCTATTTGTTCTTTCGGAATTCCACGGTACATTCAGTATTCTTCTCCAACACCACAATTCATAGGCATTAATTCTTTTTCTGCCTTCCTTGTTCATTGTCCAGCTTTCACACACATATGCCGCAATTAAGAATAACATGGCTTGGGTCAGGTGCACTTCAGTCTTCAAGGTGACGCCTTTACTTTTTAGTACTTTAAAGAGGTTCTCTTCAGCAGATTTTCCCAATGCATTGAGGTGTTTTAATTCTTGACTGTTGCTTCCATGGGTGTTGACTGACTGTAGACCCAAGCAAAATGAAATTCTTGATAACCTCAATCCCTTCTTCAATTATAACAATGTTGGTCACCGGTCCAGTTATGAGGATTTTTGTTTTCTTGATGTTGAGGTGCAACCCACAGTGAAGGCTGTGCCCTTTGATCTTCATCAGTAAGTGTTTCATATCTTCTGAATTTCCAGCAAGTGGTGTCGTCTGGGTAATGCAGGTTGTTAATGAGTCATCCTCCAATCCTGATGCCTCGTTCTTCTTTATATAATCCAGCTTCTCAGACTATTTGCTTGGCATATAGATTGAAAAGGTATGGTGAAAGGTTATAACCCTGATGCACACATTTCCTGTTGTTAAACCATTCAGTGACTCCTTATTCTGTTTGCACAACAGCTTCTTGATCCATGTATAGATTTCCTAAAGAGTACAATTAAGTATTTTGGAATTCCCATTTTAGGTAATGTTAGCCATGTTACGGAATTCCTGTTATCTGCAATGTTGTTCATACTTTGTTACGATTTGCACAGTCAAATGCTTTTGCATAGTCAATGAAACACAAGTAAACACCTTTCTAATAGTCTCTGCTTTCAGCCAAGATCCATCTGACATCAGCAATAATATCCCTGGTTCTACATTCTCTTCTGAACCCAGCTTGAATTTCTGGCCATTCCTTGTCAATATACTGTTGCAGTTGCTTTTGAATGACCTTTATCAAAATTTTACTTGCATGTGATATTAATAATGTTGCTTGGTATTTTCCACATTCAGCTGGATCACCTTTCTTTGGAATGGGCACAAATACGAATCTCTTCCAGTCAGTTGGCCAGGTAGCTGCCCTCCAAGTTTCTTGGCATAGATGAGTAAACACTTCCAGCACTGCATCTGTTTGTTGAAATATCTCAGTTAGTATTCCATCGTTCCTGGATTCTTCTTTTTTGCCAATGCCTTCAATGCAGATTTGACTTCTTCTTTCAGTACCGTCAGTTCTTGATCATGTGCTACCTCTTCAAATGGCTGAACATCGACCAGCTCTTTCTGGTAAAATGATTCCATGTATTTCTACCTCTTTTTTTGATGCTCCCTGAGTCAATTAATATTATTCATGTAGAACTCTTTGCTATTACAATTTGAGGCTGGAATTATTTCTTCATTTCTTTCAATTTGAGAAATGCAGAATTTGTTCTTCCCTTTCGGTTTTCTATTTCCAGCTCTTTGCACATGTTATTATAATACTTAATTTTGTCTTCTCAGGTTGCCCTTTGAAATCTATTTAGTTCATTTACTTCATCACTACTTCCTTTTGCTTTAGCTGCTTGACATTTGGTAGCAAATTTCAGAGATATTCTGATATTCAATTTGGCCTTTCCTTCTTTCTTGTCTTTTTAATGATCTCTCTTCATGGATAATATTTTTGATGCCATTCCACAATTCATCTGGTCTTTGGTCATTAGTGGTCAACACATCCAATCTTTTCTTGAGATGGTCTCTAAACTTGGGTGAGATATACTCAAGGTCATATTTTGGCTCTCATGGGCTTGTTATAACTTTCTTCAGTATCAGTTTGAATCTGCATATGAGCAACTGATGGTCTGTGCCACAGTCAGCACCTGGTCTTCTTCTGACTGCTGATATGGAGCTTTTCCATCATTTTTTTTCCCACAAATGTAGTCAATCTGGTTCCTGTGTATTTGATCCGGTGAGGTCCATATGCACAGGTGCTGTTTGTGTTGGTTAAAAATTGTATCTGCAATGAACAAGTCATTAGTATTCCAAAATTCTATCATGTGATCTCCAGCACTATTTCTATCACCAAGGCCATATTTTCTAACTACTGATCCTTTTCCTTTATTTTCAACTTTTGCATTCCAATCACAGTAATGATCAATGCATCCTGATTGCATGTTTGGTTAATTTTAGACAGGAGAAGCTGATAAAAATCTTCAGTTTCTTTATCTTTGGCCCTAGTGATTGGTGCATAAATTTGAATAATAGTATATTAACTGGGCTTCCTTGTAAGCAAGTGGATATTATCCCATCACTGACAGGATTGTTCTTCAGGATAGATCTTAAAACATTCTTTTAGACGATGAATGCAACACCATTCCTCTTCAAGTTTTCATTCTTGGCACATTGTTGGATTCAGAATGGTAAATATGAGTCCATTTCAGGTCATTAATGCCTAGGACATCAATATTATGCATTCCATTCCTTTTTGAAAATTTCCAATTTTCCTGGATTCATACTTTGTACATTCCATGTTCAAATTATTGATGGATGTTTGCAGCTGTTTCTTCTCATTTTCAGTCATGCCACATCAGCAACTGAATGTCCCAAAGACTTTATTCCATCCATACCACTAAGGGCGACTCTACTTTGAGGAGGCAGCTCTTCCCCAGTCATCTTCTGAGTTCTTTTCCACCCAGAGGGGCTCATTTTCTGGCAAAATATGCTTTGCTGCTATTCATAGGTTCTCACTGTCTAATTCTGTTCTGAAATAGACTGTCAGGTCCTTTTTCTAAGTTTGTCTTAGTCTGGAAGCTCTGCTGAAACCTGTCCAACATGGGTGACTCCGCTGGCTCCTAATCACCAGTGGCATAGCTTCCAGCATCAGGGCAACAAACAAGCCTCCACTGACAGACAAGTGATGGCTTCTCACTCTCCCTTTACTCACATTGCTGTTAGTGATAGGATAATATCCATACACGTTCAAGGAAGACCAGCTGAAATGACCAAAATTCAAATTTCCATGCAAAACAACTAACACCAAAGATGAAGCTGAAGATTTTTAACTTACTTTGTGCAATCTGAAATGAATCATGAGTGAATTCAAGATTCACTGATAATTACTGGAATGTGAAGGTTGGAAATAAAGAATGATCAGTAGTTGAAAAATACAGCCTTGCTGATAGAAATGAAGCTAGATAGCACATGTTAAAATTTTGTAAGACTGTTTACCTATTTACTGGAAATACTTTCTTCAGCAGCATAAATGGCAACTATATACAGGACTGGATGGCACTTGGCTTTGGCAAACAGGGAGTTTACAAAATGGAATATACAGACTGCATCTGTGAAAAGAGTTGGAGAAGCTCAGTATTATCAGTCTGAAGGACAGAGGGCAACTGTGGAACACACCACCAATTTGTCACATGCAAATTCAAGTTGGAGTGGAAAAAAATAAAACAAGTCCATAAAAGCCAAAGTATGATCTTGAGTAGATTGTACATGAATTTAGAGACCACCTCAAGCACAGATTTGATAAACTGAACATTAATAATTGAAGACTAGATGATTTGCTGAATGACATCAAGAATGTTTTATATGAAGAAAGAAAAAAGTTATTGAAAAGACAGAAAAGACCAAAACGGATACTAGAAGAGACTCTAAAACTTGCTCTTAATGTCAGTAGTTAAAGCAAATGAGAGAAATATTGAAGTAGAAGAGCTTGGTAAATGATGTCAAAGGGTAGCTTGAGAAGACAGAATGAAGGATTATATGTTCAAAGACCTAGAGTTAGAAAACCCAAAGTAAAGAAAACATGTAGCATTTCTCAAGTGCAAAGAACTGAAGAAAAATTCAAGCTATGAGTTGTATTACCGCAGGATTATGTGTGAAAAATATCAGATGACACACAAAGCATCAAAAAAAGATGGAAGGAATTAATAGAGTCCCTGTACCAAACAGAATTGGTGTGTATTCAACCATTTCAGGAGGAAGTATATGACCAAGAAATGATGGTATTGAAGGAAGAAGTCCAAGCTGCATTGAAGGCACTGGCAAAAAACAAGGCTCTAAGAATTTGTGGTGTACCAACTGAGATATATCAACCAAAGAATGCAAAGCTGGAGGTGCTCACTCATCTACACTAAGAAATTTAGAAAACAGATACCTAGCCAACTGAGCAGACGAGATCCAAATTCACATCCATTCCAAAGAGAGGTGATTTAACAGAATGCAGTCATTATTGGACAATATCATTAATAACACATGCAAGTAAAATTCTAATGAAGATAGTTTTAAAATATTGTAGCAATACGTGGACAGTGTGGTCGTTAAAGTTGTACGTCAACTCCTGAGTGGGCCACGACACTCAGTAGTTTGGCAGTTATGAGGCAGTTTGGCATCACGATCACTTCTGTAATGAGATTGGGTATAACGTGATCACCTCCACGACGAGATCTGCTGTGAGCGGCCAACAACGTGACAGGGCATTTCTTTGGCGGTGTGACCTACATCCGATATAGGTGGACTCTCTGGCGAGGTTTGCAGGCTTTTGCTTCCTTTGGGTCCTGAAGCTGACTCCTGTTTGACCTCTGGTTTTTGAAACTTGAGGTTGCTACTTAGCTGCTGTCTTGTCTGGTGATCTTGGGAGTCATTGGTCTTTGTAGCCCGTGAGCTAGAATCCTTGTGTCTTATCTGCTGATCTTGGGCTTGACATCTCCTGATGCTATATGAATCGGTAGAAGCCTGTATCTTGACCCCTAGACTTGGGATATTTGAACCTCTGCTACTGTGTGAGGCGTTTCTTTGATATCAAGCTTTCTATGTAGATATTTGTATGCTTTACTGTTTTAACTTATCTTCCCTTCTGTCATAAAACTGTCATAATTTCAAGTTGGATTTAAAGGAGAATGGGAGACAAAACATATCATCACTAATGTCAGATGAATCTTGGTTGCAAGTAGAAAATACCAGAAAGATGTTTACCTATGTTTGTTTGTTTTTTTTTTTTTTTTGACTATGCAAAGGCTTTTAACTGTTTGGATTATAACAAATTACGGAGAACATCATAAAGAATGGAAATTCCAAAACACTTTAATTGTGCTCATATGGAACCTGTACATAGACCAAGAAACATTCATTCTAGCAGAACTAGGGAATACTGTGTGGTTTAAAATTAAGAAAGACGTGTGTCAGGGTTGCATCATTTCACTGTATTCTTCATGGTCAGAATTGCCAAAAGAAGAAACAAAATCTGTCTCAGAAGAAATATAGTCAAAATACTTCTTGGAAGCCAGGATGTCAAGGCTTCATCCCTCACACTCTGGACATGTTTTCAAGAGGGACTGGTTCCTGGAAAAGGACACCATGTCTGGTAAAGTGGAGAGGCAGCGAAAAAAGAGGAAGACCTTGATAACATGGATCGACACTGCGGCTTTAACAATGAGCTGAAACAGAACAGTGGTTACGAGGGTGGCACCGGACCAGGCAGTGATCTGTTCTGCTGTGCACACAGTCCCTCTAAGTCAGCAGTGACTAGTCGGCAACTAACAATAACAACAAATGAGGATTCCTTGTTGAGATCTTTTCCATCCCTAAAAATAATAACCTTATGTTCATTATGATGATTCTTACACATGATCATAAGTGTTAAGCCAGGTACTGTTCAGTTTACTTCAATTCTTAGCAATCCTATGCGTGTCAGAGTGGAACTGCGCTTCCGTAAACTTTTCAGCGACTGATTTTTCCCAGACCCTTTGCCCAAGGTGCCTCTGGGTGGACTCAAACTGCCAAACTTTCGGTTAGCTGCTGAGTCCGTTAACTATTTTTACCACCCGGAGACTCTTTCCTGCCATAGTCTCAGGCTCTTATAATTTATGTTCTAAGGTAACTAAATCTGGTGCTCAGACAGTAACAACAATCCCTGAGGAAGAGAACACAAAGCCCCACGTCCCACCCCAGCCGTGTTCTTGTTGTGCCCTGAGCTGGTTCCGATTCACAGCAATCACGTGCACACAAGAATGAAATACTGCCTGGTCCTGTATCACCAGAGTCACTGATGTTTGAATCATTGTCACAGCCTTGGCATTGGTTTATTTTGTGGAGGACTTCCTCTTTTTCTGTTTCTCTCTGCTTTACCAAGTGTGATGTCCTTCTCCGGAGACTTGTCCTTCATGATAATATATCCGAAGTAACTGTGGCCAAGTCTTACCATCCTAGCTTCTAAGGAGCATTCTGACTGTATTTCTTCTGGGACGATGTGTTTGTCACAGTCTTACTGTATCAGAAACTCCCTGGGAGTAGTGCCCGGCAATCTGTTCCTTAAGAAGGCTTTCAGGTGATGGTCCTCTGTGGTGACATCAGAAAACCATGGATCTGTTTTCCCAGAGAACTACTTTAATTTTCATTTCTAGTTTTACTCTACTATTTCCTGGTATGGGTCTGTATGTCCTTACATTCATGACAAACAGATGTCAAGCTTTCTTATCTACTTGCTTTCTATGCTCAGCACTGTGATTCTGGACATTGAGGCTAGTGTCTGCCTTATATATTTTTTCTGTTTGTTTCACCTTTCTCTCCATGTCAGTCATCCAGTCCCTCACCTTTGTCATTGGGTCAATGGTTGACTCTCATCATTATTCCCGAAGAACTACCATCACACCCTCTAGAAAGAAGCCAAATTCCTTCTGCCCACTGAGAAAATTTTTGAAAGTCCAGTTCTCACCCCACCCCATTTACCCTCACTGTAGATCATAAATGAATGCATGAACAGACCCATCAATCAATCATAATCAGTGAGGAATGCACGGCCTCCTTCTCTCCTTTCTTTCCAGTAACACTGATCTTCGTCACTTTCCCTTCTGTGTCCTCTACCCAGAAGTCAGCCTCTGGCTACCAGGAACTATGAACAAGCTCATGCTTTCTGGCTTCTGAATCTTGTGTCATATCACTGCTTCTGCTAATTTTCCTTTCTTCCATCTCACATTTTTTTCTCTCTGAATATGCTCTATCCTTCAAGATAACTAAAATCAGCTAAACTTTGCCACCCACCTGGAAGGAAGCACTCCCTCATTTGTGCTCCTTTAGCATTTTCTTTGCAACATTTATCACACCTGACACATTAATACAAGTCTCACTTTTCACAACAAAAGGAATGTGAGTTCATCAAAGCTCCTTCTCTTTCTTTGCCAAAATGTTCTACATAGACTGAGCACTGAGTTGTTTCCTGTTGACTCCTTGGACTTACTCTCATTTCTTTAACCATCTGCTTGGCTTGTCCTCTTAGGTGTTGACTTAAGTAAACTAGTGCTTGCACAACAACAAAAAAATACATGTAAGTGGCTTTAAAGAATCAACATTTATTTCTCAAAGTTCAAACAATTAGAATTCCAAATACAGGGTAGAGCTCTAGAGGCAGGTCTATTTCAGCTCCTGGTAGCTGTCTTCAACCCTTGGCATCACTGGGACTGTAGGTGTATCTGCTGTGTTTCTGTTGTCACATGGAACCTTCCCCCATGGATGTTTCTGTGTCTATTCTGCTCTTTTAAAACCCAGAAGTGATTAGGTTTAGGACTCATCCTATACTGGTGTGTCCTCATTAGCATGACAAAACACAAACCCTATTCCAAACAGCATCATATTTATAAGTATAAAACAAAGCATAAAAACAAACCAAACTCATTGTTGTTGAGTCAATTCCAATTCATAATAATCTTATAGAACAGGGTAGAACTGTCCCATAGAGTTTCAAGAAGTGCCTGATTGGTTTGAACTGCCAACCTTTTGGTTAGCAGAGGTAACACTTAACCATTATACCAGGAGGACTGTCATTGAGTCGGGACTGACTCATAGTGACCCTATAGGTCATTTATAAGTATACACGTTAGAATCTCCATGCATACTTTTTGGGGACACAATTTGGTCCATAATGAGTGACTTAACATTAGTCAACATGTATAAACACAACCGCATCAGAGGCTTAATTCTTCTAATATTCTTCATGGTGACTACTCAGATACTGAAACTAAACTTTCACAGATGCTTGTGACCTTCTTCCTTTGGGTCCTCTCATCCACTGTTGCTCAGATATGTTTTTTCTTCCTTTTTCATCCCTTTGATTTGGATCTTTCCAGTGTTTATTGATATCTATCTAGTTTATACCCTCATCATCTCATACTTGTTAAATACATAGCAAACAAAGATGGGAATATGATTTTAGGTGAGAAGATGCCCTTATCCGTCTTTGGGGTTCTGTAGTCTTAATGTCAGAGGGACCCAGATGGTCAAAATATGCACCTATGGGAGGGTCATTGATTATGTATCTCTGACAAAGGTGTGTTGTGAATAATCGCACCCACATTACGAAAAGAGAATTGTGCACATTTTACTTTGAATCATAACCAGTAATTTAGCTTGTTTATTATCCCACTGGAAACACTGATAGTTAAGTGGTTAAGTGCTATAGCTGGTAACCAGAAGGTTAGTAGTTCAAATTCACCAGGCACTCCTGGAAACTCTATGGGACAGTTCTACTTGGACCTGTAGGGTTGCTATGAATCAGAAGTGACTCAACAGCAGTGTCTTTTTTTGGTTTATCATCTCACTGTCTTTGCAAATCTTACTCTGTACCTTTGAATGCTTTCTAGAGCAGATTTTCCATCTTTTCTATTATTTCAGTCAAATATTTTCATTTCTGTTGATTAAGAAAGTCAGTCTCTGTAACTGTTGGTCTGTATTCATCTGGAGAAAAAGGAAAAGAAGGAAATGTGAGAACTAGAGAAGGAACTGGACTACAAGACCAGTTATCCCCAGGATCCATGGCCTCTTCTACCTTGAGACCAGAATAACTAGTTGATGCCCAGCTACTACAACCAAATGTTCTGATCAGGGACCCAACCAATGAATCCTAATACAAAGAGAGAGAAACGTAGAACACAGCTTCAGATTCTCAAAGGATCCATTGAGACTGGAAGAATTGTGACTATTGCCCTATGATACACTTTCAACTTTTAACTTAAACTATCTGCTAAAGTCACCTTTCAAATACTTAGTAGGTCAGCTCAGACAGTAAAGAATATCACCTTGGAATATCACACTCCTTTAAAAAATTATCCATATGAGACTGAACAGACAATAGTTACTTTAAAACTTAGATGAAAAGTTTGAAGGGAGAGCAATGAGACTAAGTAAATGGGAGCAAAATACTTAGAAGGAAATAATGAGAATCTTAACAGAAAGTGAATAACATAACCAATGGTTCTGAACACTATGTGTAGAAACTACTGAATAGAAAAGTGTTTTGCTGTGTATATTTTCACCAAAAGTATAACAAAATATTTTTTAAAAAGAAGATAACAGTCAATCAAGCAATTCAAAATGTTTTTCTTCCATGTAGAACAGGCTATCATAGATCCGGGAGTCTGGGGCGGAATAATGCCAGCCCACCTGGTCTCCCCTTCCTCCCAGTCAAAGTAGTGGGCAAAAGCACAGCAGGGGAAGAGGTAAGGGGCAAGAATATCTCACTAGATGGGGCTGCTGTCACCTGGGGTTGGTGCTAGATTTACAGAAGGGCAGAGAGGCTGGCGCCATCTCACGTGGAACTTCTGGGTTCTTCCCTTGCAAACCTACTGCAGGAGCTGAGACCATATACCCTACTGAGATCTGGGCACTGCTCAGGTACCTGAGTGGAACTCTACTTGGCTTCCGCTCCAAGACATACCACAGCTCCTATCTGCTGAGTTACTTCATATAGGTGGGTAGCCCTATTGGGCAGGACCTTCTACCACGTCTCCAGAAGATCTTCTGGAAGCCTCCATCGAGGGGCGGGGGAGTTATAGGAATGGTCCACATCACGATCCACCATTAGTGGAAGAATATCTCCTTTAATAAGCTGTCAGGGAGGGCTTTATCTGCCAACCCCATCATTAGATCTACCTAAGTGAGAGTTGGACATTGGTCTCCTATTCACTCTATGCATCCACGTTCACCCAAAGTGCTTTCCCCATATTCTGTGCTCTGCTCTAGTCTCAGGACAGTGCCCAGTTACTGAGTTTTGTCAGCTCTGCAAGCTGCCAGCAGAGGAAATGTCAGTCCGCACTTTACATGCTCTTTGGTTACTTAGCTGGAAGACCCTGGTTTGTTTTGTGTTGAGAAAGGAATGTGGAATATCTCAAAAATTCTTTTCAAAAAGTTCTCACTCCCCATTTCCTGTAAATCTTCAACATTCTCTCATACACTCTGGAGATGAGTGATTTGATCTCAGAAATAGTTTTGGGCACCCATAGTTACTACATGCGTGTTTCAGCATCTCTCTTCAGAAGCCAGCTGCTATGGATTAAATTGTCTTCTTGTACACTCTGTGTACCACAGAACAAAACCTTGTATAATCCACACCTATGTTTGAGCCTGTCATTGCAGCTACTCTGTTAATCTGTCTTGTTAAGAGATTTCTTCTTTTTCACCAATCCTTTGTATCACTAAGCATAACGGTCTTCTCCAAGGACTAGTGCCTTCTGATGACATGTTCAAAATATAAGAGAAAAAGTCTCATCACCCTCACTTCTAAGAGCATCCTGACTGTATTTTCAAGACAGATTTGTTTGTTCTTCTGGAAGTCCATGGCATATTCAATATTCTTCACCAACACCATAATCCAGAGGTATCAATTCTTCTTTCATCTTCTTATTCTCTGTCCAGTTTTGGCATGCATATGAGGCAACTGAAAAGATCATGCCTTGTGTAAGGCACAACTTAGTCCTCAAAGTGACATCTTTGCTTTTGAACACTTTAAAGAAGTCTTTCACATAGCACACTCTAGAGGGGAAGTATGCACAATTGGATTATATCAAAACTAAATGATTTCCCAAATGCAACCCAATTTTTTGGAGGGACAGAGTAACAGGGATAGGGGTCGGGGAACCATGGTCTCTTGAGACATCTGGACTAATTGGCATACCCAAGTTTTTTTCTGGAGGAAATGTTCTGCGTTCCACTTGAGTGAGTACTGTCTGGCATCTTAAAACCTAACAAGCTGCCGTCTAAGTAGCATCAATTGGTCTCAATCTACCTATAGCAGAGGTAATTGGAGAACATCAAGAACAGGAAGAAACTATGAGCCCAGCAGGCCGGGGGTACCATATGTTCCAGAGATTGCTTTAGCACTGGACTAGAAAAACTAGATGGTACTTAGTCACTACCAATGACTGCCCAGTGGGATGCACAGGGTAGAGCCCTTGATGTAGAAACACAAGTGTGCTGAACTGGAACTCTACCAACTGACCACACCTGGTAATCTGTCAGTCTGAAAGTTCCCCTGAGGCCATGACCCCTGGATCTTCTATCAATTCCAAGCCACATCCAGCACCAAAACCAGCTCTCCAAAGACTGGATTGTCAATGAAGTCCATGAATTCAATTGTTCTAAGTGCTACATACCTCACTGCTGTATTTCACTAAGGTCACCTTTGAGGTACACCGCTTGGGAAGTTATGCACTCACGCCAGTGCCTAGTCCACCCTTCAAAGCAGTTTCGGAACTCTTTCTGGAATGGCCACTGCACACAGTGGTTCACTGGCAAATTCATGAACTTAAATATATAGTTGTCTGTGAGGGAATTTTTAGCCAGTAAACAAATGACTATATTGAAACATTCTCCTTACTCACCTGATTTGGTCTCTGGTGACTTTTTTCTTTACCTGAAGATAAAGGAAATATTGAAAGGAAAACTTTTGATGACATTCAGGAATTCAAGGGTAATACGACAACAGCTCTGATGGCCATTCCAGAAAAAGAGTTCCAAAAATGCGTTAAAGTGTGGACTAGGTCCAGACATTAGTGCATAGCTTCCCAAGGGGAGTACTTCGAAGGTGACTATAATGATATTCAGCGATGAGGTATGTAGCATTTTTTCTAGGAAGAGTCTGCAAACATAATTGTCTGACCTCGTAAGACATGAAGTGATGCTGGGACTACTTGAGAAATTCATCACTGGATTCAAGGTGATAGCATAAAAGGGGACAGGACTTGGTCAAAGGGACACAGGAAGTTCAGTGGAGTGTGCTGTCACAGGGCATGGGGAAGAGAAAGGGAGCACATGAAGTAGAATTAGCAGTGTGAATTCCCTGGTGTTATATGACTGATATGCATTGCAAACTCTCACTTTAAACACAACAAAATTTATTAAACAAAAAGAAAAAAGAAGAAACTTTCATAGCATATTTATTTGCTCATTGCAACGCATCTTTTCATTTCTTGATTGGTGCATCCATGGGCATTGATTGTGGATCTAAACAAAATGAAATCCTTATCTGTTTTAATCTTTTCCCTGTTTATCATGATGTTGCTTATTTGTCCAGTTTTGATGATTTTTGTTTTCTTTATGCTGAGGTATAATTTGTGCTGAATAATGTAGTCTTTGATTGTCATCAAAAACTTCTTCAAGTTTTTACTTTCACTGAGCACAGTTGTGTTGTCTGCGTAATTTAGGCTGTTAATGAGTGTTCTACCAATCTTCACGCTACATTTTTGTTCATATAGTATGACTTCTTGGATTATTTGCTCAACATACAGATTGAATAAGCAAGCAGAAAAGATACAAGGCTGATACCTTTCCCGATTTGAAACCACTCACATTCCCCTTGTTTCATTTGAATAATTGCCTTTTGATCTGTATATATAGGTTCCTCATGAACACAATGAAATGTTCTGGAATTCCCATTCTTCACAGTCTTATCCATAATTTGTTATGATCTACACAGCTGAGTGACTTTGCATAGTAAATCAATGACAGATAAATATCTTTTTGGTATTTGCTGATTCTAGACAAGATTCATCTGACATCAGGAGTGATACCCTTCATTTCACATTCTTTCTGAACACAGCTTAAATTTCTGGCAGTTTTCTGACTGAATTTTCTTCACATAATTTTACTTTCTTGTGATATTAATAATATTGTTTGATAATTTTCGTATTCTGTTGGATCATTTTTATCTGAAAGATAAAGGTCAACTGTTTTTTTTTTTTTTGGTCATATGAGATTCCCTTATTGCTCTGTTTGCTTCTCTCTTTTATATCTCAAATAAATAAGTAAATAAACGGAAGACACTATCCAATCATCAATGTAAATATTGCTAATTCATTTTCTTCAGTCATAGTGAACTTCTAAGAAAATCTTCTAAGAAAATCTCATCAAATGGTGGACTATCACTTAAATATTAGTATTTATGGCCCAACTATTGGTGCACACATTTTTGGCTTGATATAATTGAGTCCATGACAGATTTCTGTTTTCATTACCATTGGTTTTGATTTCATGCTACATGTTGAAATGCTTGAATATTGACCAATTCTTTATAGTACAATAACTGTGTATTTCTATACTGTTGACTGATACTTCCTGTGTTGATCAATATTTTGTCTATAAAGCCTAAAAACTCATTGGTGGTGAGTCAGTTCCAACTTACAGTGACATTATAAGTCACTGAACCCTTCAATATTGCTACTTGAGGCCTGAACTTTTCTTCAGGTTTTTCATCTTAAGAAATGTCAAATACGTTCTTCCCTTTTGGTTTTTTAATTTTAGATCTATCCGTATTTCATCATAATATTTTGTAATCATTTGTTCAGCTCTTTCAACATTGTTCAACTCTATTCAACATTTCTTCATTTCAGCTACTCTTAATTCAGTGCAAATTTCAGTCTCTTCTGATAATTATTTTGATTTTTTATTTCTTTCTGTCTTTTTCATGACTTTTTGTTTGGTTTAAGTGTGAGGTCCCAGATGTCATTCCACAAGTCACCTGGTCTTTGGCTGATTAGTTTTCAATATGTCAAATTTATCCCTGAGACTGTCTCTAAATTCAGGTGGAGTATATGCAAGGTCAGTTATGGTGATGCTGGAAGCTCTGCTACTGGTATTTAGATACCAGCAAGGTCACCTATGGTAGACAGGTTTCAGCTGAGCTTCCAGGCTAAGGCAGACTAGGCCAAAAGACCCAACAGTCTATTTCTGAAAATAATTGGTCAGTGAAAACCTGATAAACAGTAGTGTAAAGTTGTCACACATAGAGCTAGAAAATGAGCTCCCCAGGCTGAAAGGCACTCAGAAGACAGGGGAAGAGCTTCCACCTCAAAGTAGAAGTGACCTTAATGGTGTGGATGGAGTACAGCCTTCAGGATCTTCATTTGCTGGTGTGGCATGACTGAAAACGAGAAGAAACAGCTGGAAACATCCATTAATAATTGGAACATGGAATGTATGAGGCATGAATCTAGGAAAATTGGAAATCATCAAAAGGGAAACGAAATGCATAAGCATCGACATCCTAGATGTTGGTGAGCTGAAATGGACCAGTACTAGCCATTTTGAACAGACAATCATATGGTCTACCATGCCAGGAACGAAAACTTGAAGAGGAATGGTGTTGTGTTGAAAGAGCACTTTAAGATCTATCCTGAAGTACAACGCTGTCAGTGATAGGATAATATCCATATGCTTACAATGAAGGCAGGTTAATACAACTATTATGCAAATTTATGCACCAACCACTAAGGCCAAAGATGAAGAAACTGAAGATTTTAGCCAGCTTCTCCAGTCTGCAATTGATCAAACATGCAATCAGGATACACTGACAATTACTGGTGATTGGAATGCAAAAGTTGGAAACAAAGAAGGATCAGTAGTTGGAAAATATGGCCTTGGTGATAGAAATAATTCTGGAGATCACGTGACAGAATTTTGGAAGACTAATGACTCTTCATTGCAAATACTGTTTTTAACTGGCACAAATGGCAACCGTAACATGGACCTCACCAGACGGAATACACAGGAGTCAAATCGACTACATGTGCTGGAAAAGATGAGGGAAAAGTCCCATTTATCAGCAGTCAGGACAAAGACCAGGCGCTGACTGCGGCTCGGATTATCAGTTGCTCATATGCAAATTCAAATTGAAACTGAAGAAATTTGGAACAAGTCCATGACAGCCAAAGTATGACCTTGAGTATACCCCACCCAAGTTTAGAGACCATCTCAAGAACAGACTTGATGTGTTGAGCACTAATGACCAAAGACCATACGAATTGTGGAATGACATCAAAGACATCATCTATGAAGAAAGCTAGAGGCCATTTAAAAGACAGCAAAGAAGGAAAAGACCAAACTGAATGTGAGAAGAGACTGAAACTTTCTCTCGAATGTCAAACAGCTAAAGCAAAAAGAAGGAATGATGAAGCAAAAGAACTACACAGATTTCAAAGTGCAGCTTGAGAAGACAAAATAAAGTATTATAATGACATGTGAAAAGAGCTGGAAATAGAAAACCAAAAGGGAAGAACAAATTTTGTATTTCTCAAGCTGAAAGAACTGAAGAAACAATTCGAGCCTTGAGTTGCAGTAGTGAAGGATCCTACATGGAAAATATTAAACATCTCACAGAACATCAAAAGAAGATGGAGAGACTATGCAGAGTCATTATACCAGAAAGAACTGGTTGATATTCAGTCATTTGAATTGATGGCATATGGTCATGAACCGACAGTACTGAAGATTAAGTTGAAGCTGTATTGAAGGTGCTGGTGAAAAACAAGTCTCCAGGAATTGAAGGAATATCAATTGAGATATTTCAACAAAGAGATGCTGCACTGGAAGTACTCATTCATCTACGCCAAGAAATTTGGAGGACACCTACAAAGCCAACTGACTGGAAAAAATCTGTATTTATGCCCATTCCAAAGAGAGGTGATCCAATTGAATGTGGAATTACTGAATAATATCATTAATATCACATTGCAAGTAAAAATTTGCTCAAGATCATTCAAAAGCAACTGCAACAGTATATCAGTAGGAAACCGTCAAAAATTTAATCTGGAACTGGAAGAGGACATGGAACCAGGGATATCATTACTGATGTCAGATGGATCTTGGCTGAAAGCAGAGACTACCAGAAAGATGTTTACATGTGTTTCATCGACTATGCAAAGGTATTTGACTGTATGGATCATAACAAATTGTGGCTAACATTGAGTAAAATGGGAATCCCAAAACACATAACTGTGCTCTTAAGGAATCTGTACATGGATCAATAGGCAGGCAGATAAACAGAACAAGGGGACACTTCATGGTTTAAGGTCAGGAAAGGTGTGTGTCAGGGTTCTATCTTTTTACCAGACCTTCTCAGTCTGTATGCTGAGCAAATAATTTGAGAAGCTGGGTTACGTGAAGTAGAACATGGCATCAGGGTCGGAGGATGATTTATTAACAACCTGTGCTATGCAGACGGCACCCACTTACTTGCTGGAAGTGAAGAGGTTGAAGTTCTTGCTGGTTAAGATCAAAGGCGACAGCCTTAGTACGGATTGCACCTCAGTATCACAAAAACAAAAATTCTCACAACTGGACAAGTAAGGAAAATTATCAGAAATGGAGAAAGAATTGAGGTTGTCAAGGACATTATCTTACTTCAGTCCACAATCAATGCCCGTGGAAGAGCAGTCAAGAGATCAAAAGATGCATTGCATTGAGAAAACTGGCTGCAAAGGACCTCTTTAAAGTATTGAAAAGTAAAGATGTCACCTTGAAGACTAAAGTGCACCAGACCTAAGCCAAGATGTTTTCAATTGCATAACATGCATATGAAAGCTGGACAATGAACAAGGAAGACAGAAGAACTGATGCCTTTGAAATGTGGTGTTGAAGAATGTTGAATATACCATAGATCTCCAAAAGAATAAACAGATCTATTCTGGAAGAAGTACAACCAGAGCGCTCCTTGGAAGCAAAGAAGACGAGGCTGTGTCTTACATACTGTGGACATGTTGTCAGAACTGATCAGTCCCTGGAGAAGGACATCATGCTTGGTAGAGTGGAGTGTCAGTGAAGAAGAGGAAGATCTCTACACGATGGATTGACACAGTGGCTACAATGATGGACTTAAGCATAAAATGATTGTGGACATGGTGCAAGACTGGGCCTGTTTCTTTCTGCTGTGCATCGGGTCACTGTGAGTTTGAACCAACTCAACAGTACCTAACAATGACAACAACAGCAACAATGTAGTGAAGATACACTTTGGATCTGAAGAAACCAAACTCTTATTACATTGCAGTTGAACAATGCCAAGTAAATCTTTACATTCTTATCAGGCAACAAACAAATTCCTGTTAAGTTGATTGAGACATTAACTTATCCCAGCTTTCTTCCTCATAGGAAGATAAGTACACTATGGAAGTATCACTGAAACTGATTTGCCCAAGAGACTGCTGACCAAGAATTGAATGTGAAAACATCCCTAAAAGAAACGAATTCATCATAAATTGACCTATAGCATTCAAGTTGCTTATCTTTATGTTTTTCACTCTCCTGTACCTAGTACAGTTGTAAATGCAAAACCGAATCACAGCTTCCAAGAATTCATGGCATATATTGCAGCCACAACACATCTGTCCATAGTGGCTTTTTGTTGCTGACAGGTTTCAGCAGAGCTTCCAGGAAGAAAGGCCTGGCCATGTCCTTCCAAACACTGGCCGATAAAAACTCCATGAATCACAAAAGTCTAATCTGTATCTGATTGTGGGGATAGCGTAGCACTGGGCAGATTTTAGCTCCGCTGTACATGAGGTCTTCATGTGATGGGGGCTACTAGATGTTAGCTAACAACAGCACCCCAGTGGGGGTTGTTGTGAGATGTAAATCATACGATGTACCAAAGAACTTGGTGTGGCGCATGCTTTGTCATCACATCTCCAGGAGTGGGCCGTCATGAGTGCTGTGGATAAGGTAGTCGGATCCGACTCGACAGCACTTGGCTTTGGCTTGGCTTGGCGCTGCTCTGACTTCCCTTCCCTGTCAAACCACTGACATGTGACTGCATCCACATCACTGGGGTTGTAAACATGTTTAAAAAAATGGTGAACCTGACACATGAGCTTTAAAAAAACAAAAAACAAATAAAAAACAAACTTATTGCCATTGAGTCAACTTGATGACCTTGACTCAGTGACCCTGTAGGACATAGTTGAATTGCCTCATATGCTTTTCAAGGAATGACAGGTAGATTTGAACTGCCCACTTTTTGGTTACCTGCTGAGCTCTTAATCACTGTTCTACCAGGGTTCTGACATGAATATTATGGGCTGTCAATGTCACTGGCGTCTCCCTCCCTGGGAAACTGGAGACTTGCTTGCCAACAGCCATCATGAGCTTCTAGAAACCAGGTGTTTCTGTTCAGCTTCCTGCTGGGATCAATCAAGCGTTGGACAGAAGGTGCAGGGATCACCAGTCAGGTGCTGCCACAACTGGGGAGGACAGCCTGCCCTTGGGACTGTCCACAAGGTAGGGGTCCAGGGTTTTTACTGCCCATGGGAGGGAGAACAGGGGGGCCTAAGTCCCGCCATCCTCTAGACAGGTCATCTGGGCCTTTGTAAAGAATTTTGCACAGACCTGGATCAGAACAAATATCACTCCGGCTGAGGTGTTGTCCGTGCACTTCAAGGATCTCTGAAACAATCTACGTGTCCAGACTACACTCTACCTCCCACATGTTACCTGACATGAGGAAGCAGCTCTAAGAGTACCACAATTACTAATCAACCAACCAATCAGTTAGGCAGAACTTACTTTAAAGCTACATTCCAAAATTGTAACTAATTTAAGTGAAACTCTTTGTTCAAGTTTGAACCCAGCTTTGCACCATTCACCCTTTGACAGTAGAGACAATTAACTTTTTTTCTGGGTCCTAGTGTGGGGTGAGAGCAAAGATAACTGCCCCTGCTCATGTTGTCATTGTTGTTAGGTGCTGTTGAGTCAGTTCCAACTCATAGCGACCCCATGCATAACAGAATGAAGCACTGCCCCCATCCTGTTCCATACCTACAATCGTTGTTGTGCTTGAGCCCGTTGTTGCAGCCACTGTGTCAGTTCATCTCACTGAAGATCTTCCTCTTTTTTACAGACCCTCTACCAATCATGATGTCCTTCTCCAGGGATTGATCCCTCCTGACAGTACATCCAAAGTATGTAAGACATAGTCTAACCATCGTTGCTTCTAAGGAGCTTTATTTCTTCCAGGAAAGCTGTGTTTGTTCTTCTGCAGCCAATGTTGTTGTTGGCAGGTGCCGTTGAGTAGGTTCCAACTCACAATGACTCTACGCACAACAGAATGAAACACTGCCTGGCCTTGCACCATGTCTACAATAGTTTTTACATGTAAGCCCATTGTTTCAGCCCCTGCATCAATCCATTTCATTGAGGGTCTTCCTCTTTTTCACTGACCCGCAACTCTACCAAGCATGATGTCCTTTTCCGGGGACTGATCCCTCCTGACAGCATGTCCAAAGTATATAAGACACAGTCTTGCCATCTTTGCTTCCAAGCAAAGCAGTCCAGTTGTACTTCTTCCAGAACATATTTGTTTGTTCTTTTCAAAGTCCATGGTAGATTCAACATTCTTCTCCAACACCGTACTTAAAAGGCATCAGCTCTTCTGTCTTCCTTATTCATTGCCCAGTTTTCGCATGCATACGATGCAATTGAAAATGCCATGGCTTAGGTCAGCTGCACTTTAGTGTTCAAGGTGATATCTTTACTTTTCAAGCAGATTTTCCCAATGTAATAGGTCTTTTGATTTCTTGACTGCAGCTTCCGTGGGCATTGATTGTGTGACCAAGTAAAATGAAATCTTTGATAACCTCAATCTTTTTTCCACTTATGATGATATTGCTTACTGGCCTAGTTTTGAGGATTTTTGTTTTCTTGATGTTGAGGTGCAATTTATATGTGGTCTTTGATCTTCATCAGTAAATGTTTCAACTTCTCTTCACTTCCAGCAAGTAAAGTGGTGTCGTCTGTATAATGCATGTTGTTAATGAATCTTCCTCCAATCCTGATGCCATGTTCTTCTTCATATAACCCAGCTTCTCAAATTATTTGCTCAGCATGCAGACTGAGAAGGTCTGGTGAAAGGATACAACCCTGACACATGCCTTTCCTGACTTTAAACCATCCATTGTCCCCTTGTTCTGTTTGCTCAGCTGCCTGTTGATTCATGTACAGATTCCTTCAGAACACAATGAAGTGTTCTGGAGTTCCCATTCTCCACAATGTTAACCATAGTTTGTTATGATCCACACAGATGAATGCCTTTGCATAGCTGGCAGCCCACTCCCCGTTAGTAAGAGGCCAGTAGCATGACATCCTATAGATGCATAGGACCATAAAGTGAACACACGATATGGTCACTCTGTGTCCTCAGGTCTGATATATTTCTGTCTGAAGAGTCAACCTCAGTAATGATTTATCATCAGGGGAAGCATCGGTCTAGGGACCATGCTCCCTGGGTAACTCCCAGGACTTTGGACCATCGATTACAGTCTTTTAGTGGAGTTCTCAGGGTGTATCCCTTTTTTCCTTGTGTTGCCACTGGGACTCAACATTGTGAGTCCCATTGCGGCTGTCATCGTTGGTGGCTGGGCACCTTCTGCTTCTTCTGGTCACATGTTAATGTAATTTGCTTAGGTCTTTCTGTATTCTGGGTTTTCCTTCCCCCATGTTGTTGTTGTCCTTGGTGATCGTCTGTTCCAGCTGAGTTGGGACCATGTGATGTACCTCAGATGGCAGCTTGTTAGCTTTTAAGACACCAGATGCCACTCACCAATATGGGGTACAGAAGACTCTCTTAACAATAGGTAATTATGCCAATTGGCCTCAATATCTTCTGAGAGCATAGTCCCAGGACCCCCACACCTGCTACTCTGTCCTTGCAATATTGGGTTAAGATTGGAGGAGTTTTCAAGTTACACTGAAGTCCTGTTAAATTGATCTTCTTTCTAATGTGTTCTGTCACTGATTTCATCCAACCAAATTTCTATGAACTATCTCTTATATAACCAGCTCTGTCTCTCTTCCTCTCTCCCTTCCCTTGCAGCCATTGAAGAGTCTTTTCTTCTATACGTGAGTCTGTTTTTTAAGTCCTTATAGTAGGGGTCTCATACAGCATTTGTCCTTGTGCCGCTGACTCATTTCACCCGACATGTCTTCCAATTGAAACCAGGTTATGAAAGGCTTCCTAAAATCATCATTGTTCTTTATCATTGCACAGTGTTCCATTAAGTATATATACCACAGTTGATTCACCCATTCCTCTGTTGTTGGGCATCTAGGTTGATTACATCTTTTTGGTACTGTGGACTGTGCTGCAACAAACATTCTTGTGCATGTGTCTGTTCCTGTGACTGCCCTTGCTTCTGTAGGATATATTCCAAGCAGTGGAATTACTGGTTCAAATGGTATATCTATTTCAAGATTTTTAGGAAGCACCAGATTGCTTTCAAAAGAGGTTGTACCTTTTTGCAATTTTACCAGCAGTGTAGAAGAGTTTCAATTTTTCCACAGCATCTCCAGCATTTGTTGTTTTGTGTTTTTTGGATCATGGCCAACCTTGTTGGGGTGAGATGGTATCTCATGGTTGTTTTGATTCGGATTTCTTTAATATCTAATGATTGTGAGCATTTCTGCATATGTCCTTTGGCTTCCTGGATATCCTCTTTAGAGAAGTGCCTGTCTATCTATTTTGCCCAATGTTTAATTGGGTTATTAATCCTTTTCTTGTTGATATTTTGCAGTACCTTGTAGATTATGGAGATCAGAAGTCAGTCTGACATATAGTTGCCAAATATTTTTTCCCATTATGTGGGTGGTTTTTTAATTCTCTTGATAGAGTCTTTGGATGAGCAAAAGTGTTTGATTCTTAGTAGTTCCTGTTTATCTATTTCTCTTCTGCTGATAATACTTTGTCAGATTTTGAAGTCTGTCTACATTGTGTATTAAAACTTCCATGGTTAATCCTATTTTTTTCTTGGATGATCTTTATAATTTTAGGTTTAATATTTAGGTCTTTTATCCAGTGTGAACTGGTTTTTGTGTAAGGTGTGAGATATGGGTCTTCTTTCAATTTTTTTGCAGATGGATATCCAATTTTGCCAACAACATTTGTTAGAGACTGTTTTTACTCTAGTTTACGATCTTAGTGCCTTTGTAGAACATCAGTTGTTCATAAGAGGATGGTGGGATCTCTGGGGTCTGAACTCTATTCCATTGGTCTATATGTCTCTTTTTGTACCACTACCAGACAGTTTTGATTACTGTTTCTTCCCTTTCCAAACAAAGTTGGTGATTTGTTTTTCCATCTCATTGAAAATTATCACTGGAATTTGTATTGGATTACACTGTATATGTAGATTGCTTGGATTACACTGTATATGTAGATCGCTTTGGGTAAAATAGCCATTTTCACAATGTTAAGTCTTCCTATCTGTGAGCAGTATAGGTTTCTCCATTTATGTAAGTCTCTTTTAGTTTCCTGCAGTAGGGTCTCGTAGTTCTTTTTGTATAGGTCTCTTATTTCTCTGGTTAGATTTATTCCTAGGTATTTTATCTTCTTGGGTGCTATAGTAAATGATATTGATCTGGCGATTTCTTCTTTAATGATGATTTTTGTTTTCTTAATGTTGAAGTGTAGCTTATACTGAGGGCTGTAGTGTTATCTCTATCAGTAAATGATTCAAATCTTCATCAGTTTCAGTGAGCAAAGTTGTGTCATCTGCATACTGTGAGTTATGTGTGAGTCTTCCTTCAATCATGATTTCCTTATATAGTCCAGCTTCTCGGAATATTTACTCAGCATACAGATTAAGTACAGTGAAAGGATACAATCCTGACAATCCCTTTTCTGCATTTTAAGTCACATAGTATACCTTTGTTCTGTTTGAATGATTGCCTCTTGGTCAATGTACAGTTTCTGTCAGAGTACATTTAATGTTCTGGAATTTTCATTCTTCATAATTTATTCACAGTTTGTTATGATCTATGCAGCTGATTGCTTGTATAGTCAATAAAACACAGGTAAGTATCTTTCTGGCATCCTGTGAACTAAGCCATGATCCATCTGACATCAGCAATCTACATTCTCTTCTGAATCCAGCTTGAATTTCTGCCAGTTCCATGTGGATGTACTGCTGCAACCATTTTTGAAATTTCCTCTGAAAAATTTTATTTCTATGTGATATTAATGATATTGTTTAATAAGTTACTATTTCTGCTGGGTCACTTTTCTTTAGAATAAGTACAGGTGTGTATCTCTTCAGTGGGTTGGCTAGGTAGCTATCTTCCAAGTATTTTTGGCATAGATAAGAGACCACTTCCAGTGCTGGATCCATTTGTTGAACAATCTAATTTGTCATTCCATTAATGCCTGGAACCTTGTTTTTTTCCAGTGTCTTCAGTGAAGCTTGGACTTTTCCTTCATTGCCTCTGGTTCTCAATCACATGCTACCTCCTGAAATGGTTGATTATCAACTAACCTTTTTGATACAGTGACTATGCACTGCTTTCACCATTTTTTTAATTCTTCTTGTGTTGCTCAATAATTTGTATATCGAATCCTTTGCTCCTACAACTTGAGGCGTGATTCTTTTCTCTAGTTCTTTCAGCTTGAGAAAGTTGGAGAATATTCTTCCCCTTTGGTTTTCTACCTCTGAGTCTTGGCATATTTCATTATGATACTTAACTTTGTCTTCTTGAGCATCCCTTTGAAAGCCTCCATTCAGTTCCTTTACTTCATCATTTCATCCATTCACTTTAGCCACACTATAAGAGCAAATTTCTGAGCCTCTGGTGACATTTGTTTCAATCTTTCTCTTGTCATTTTAATGACTTTCTGCTTTTTTTACATATATGATATCCTTGATGTCATCCCATGAATCTTTTGGTCTTTGGTCATTAGTGTTCAATGCATCAAATCTGTTCTCGAGATGGTCTCTAAATTCAGGTGAGATGTAGTCAAGGTTCTACTTTGACTCATACAGGCTTGTTTTAATTTTTTTCAATTCAAACTTGAATTTGTATATGAGCAATTGATGGCTTGATCCACAGCCAGCCTCTGCCTTTGTTCTGACTGATGATACCGAACTTCTCCATGACCTCTTCCTGCAGCTGTAATCAATTTCTCTTCTGTGTATTCTATCTTGCAGGGTCTGTAGTAGCCATTTATGTTGATGGAAAAGGTATTTCAAATTGATAGTGGTTGATTTTGCAAAATTCTAACATGCTATCTCTATTTTGCTATCTGTATAGGTCATATCTGTATTTCTATCTGCATAGGTCTGTACATTTCTATCTGTAAGGTCATAATTTCCAACTAATGATCCTTCTTTTTTGTTTCCATCTTTCATATTCCAGTAATTATCAATGCATCCTGATTGCATGGTTGATCAATTTTAGACTACAGAAGTGGGTGAATTTTTTTACTTTCTTTTTCTTTGACATTAGTGGTTGGTGTGTATGTGCATATGTGTACATGAGGATTCCTTGTGGCACAATGGTTAGGCACTGTATACAAGCCAAAAGAAACCTACCCAGAGCCTCCTCTGGAGGAAGATCTGACTATATTTTCCCATAAAGATTGTTGTCATTGTTATTAGGTGCTGTTGAGCAATCATACGCACAACAGAAGGAAACACTGCCTGGCCCTGTGCCATGCCCATAATTATTTTCAGACTGAAGCCCGTCATTGCAGCCATTTTGTCTATCTGTCTCACTGAAGGTCTTCCTCATTTTCACTGACCCTCTAGTTTACCAAGCATAATATCCTTTTCCATGGAAGGATCCCTCCTGACAACATGTCCATAAAGATTACAACCTAGATGATCCCATGTGGCATTTCTACTTCATGATGTGGGGGTGCTATAAGTCCAAATCGACGGCTTGGAACCTCACAACAACATACATACACATAAAGAAATTGATTGATTGATTGACTGAATTACTTCAAAGAATTGGTTCATTTGACTGTGGGATACGGCAAGTCCAAAATCCCTAGGTTAGGCTACAGGCCAGAGCCTTCTATAGGCTGATATTCTATGTTCTGTATATTAAGCTATAGGAAAACTTAAGTGAGAGTTCTGCAAAAATGTCTATTTATATTCTGGAGACAGAATATACTCTTGCCTTTAAGGTCTTCAACTGTTTGATTTGTTCCATGCATCAGATTACATTATGGTAGGTAATTTGCTCTATTTAAGGCAAACTGATTTAATCACATGTGGCTACTTCATAACAGCAACTAGACTAGTGTTTGGTCAAAGAAATTGGTACTGTAGCCTAGCCAAACTGAATTAACCATCTCATACCCCTTATTTTTCTTTCCACTGTCTGACCATGTGTCTAGTTGAAGTCAACTTTGGACACCTATTTTGCCTGCTATCATATGTGACTTCTTCTCAAGAACAGGTAAGGGGTACTAAAAAGCTGACCTACAAATGGTTCTTTCACCTTGGATGGACAAAAGAGGCCAAAAGTGTGCAATACTCGCTCACTAGCGAGCGTCACTACAGTGCTGAATGCAAAACCAACAACTTGGGCTGTTGCTGAGAAGCACGGAGGACAGAGGGTCCCACTGGAAGTGCGCAGCTCCTGCCTTCCTTCTTCCTCATCATTTGATAGCTCTTCTGCACTATTCTTCCGGTTCCTATAGGAAAAGTCTCCTACTATGTTGTACACATGGCTATGCAACCGCCACAACCTGATTTTCTTTCTGTATCAGAACTAATAAAATTCAAATCTATCACTTTTAAAAGTTTATATTTTACAAGCACCTTCTATTTTCTAAACTTGCAATACCATTTTTTATATGCTTTTCCTGTAAGTCTGGGAATGGACTGTTCTGATTTGACAATACTTTCACTCAGTAAATCTATTCAAATGTCATAATTACATTTGGCCTGAGGAATATGTTTTTCCCACTGCGTTGGGTATTGAAAAATGTTTCCTTTCAACTTGATGAACCTAAAACTATTCTTCTAGATAGAGATGCACAATTAAGGCTTAAAAACATTTCTGTAATGGATTCAGTAGAAAGAGATTGTCTTATAATTGGATTAAGATTTAATAGTCTTTTGGGAAATCATTCAACCTCATAAAAATGGACATTTCTTTGGCTTACAAGGGAAATTCACCTACAAAGAATCTTAGGAAAAACTACTCTCCAGAACAATTACGGATTTGAGTGTGGTAAAGATCACTCTGCAATAATCACTCCCAGGCAGGGCTGAAGAGGAACTGGGTCAGAGGGGGACACAGTCTCCTTTGCCCTTCTTTCATGCTGTGGGATCAGATTTAGGCATCTGACAAAGAAAACCCAGCTGACTGATAGCCTGTTTGCAAAGTTTTCCAAAGTCTTTGACTCAATCCCTTTTGTGTTTTCAGGCCACTGAGATTTCCAGACACAAACCAAGGGGATTGAAAAGATGGCTTTTCAGGAAAAGAAAAAGTGTATTTCAGAGAAACAGAGCAAGACACAATTAGACCCAGGATATATATGTGGGTTAGTAGTTCTTTTGAGCTTTTCTTCATTTCTGAAAATCAAATAAATGATCCTATATCATTAATGTTTTCAGGAAAATCATAGGGAAGTAACTGCTCCTTAGCCAGCCTGAGAAAAAATATTAAATTTTTTAATTCACGGTATTTTGTCTTGTTTTATTTTTTGCTGAAGGATGAGATGAAGCTGACCATGACTTCAATTACCAAGCAACGTGAGAAGTTACATATCCTGGGTCCAATTGTCCCATGAAGCAGAATTTCTATACTAAACAGTCGGCAGGATTTGATACAATGTACAGAACTCATCCAAACCTCCTCCTTGGGAACACTGTTGTAGCCTTAAACACAAGGGGAAAGAACCTCACTACAAAATGCCACATTTGGCCAAAACCCTTGAAGAAAATCCATCAGAACTGTCAATACCACAAATCCCACCTGTGCTGATGCACCACCCACAATCCTGCAATCAGCAAAGAAGCATCTCTTTGAGCCAGGGACGATCCTAGGGTTTTCTTGCTTGATATGTGGGAGCTACTCACACCTGCCAGTAGACGCAGAAGACAAAGATGGGAGCTGGTCGTTTTACTCAAGACTGTGTGACAACTCCAGGAATAAAATCAAGGGAACTTGTCTTATTTTTGAGTTGCCTGAATTTGGCCAAACTGGAGTCCTGAAGCCACAGCAGTTAGCTATTTGGCTACTCACTTAAATGCTGTTAGTTTGAATTCACCAGCTGCTCCTTGGAAACTGTGTATACAGTTCAACTGTGTTCTATAGAGCCACTGTAAGTCAGAATCAACTCAATGGCAATGGATTTAGTTTTTCTTTTCTTGAGTAAAATAGCTACACCTACCAGTATGTAGTTTCCTGCTTCTTATTTCAAGAACTTCATCAGAGAAGAGAGCCAGAAGAGAAGGAAGGTTAAGGTTACAGGTAACAGTACTATCACCTGTTTCTCATTCAGTCGATTGTGGTGGCTGTATATTGCTTTGACGTTAGAATCTTTGCCACCAGCATTTCAAAAATCATCATGCTTAGCCATGGTGGACAGATATCAGTAGAGCTTTCAGGCAAAGACAGACCAGGAGGAAAGATCTGTCTGCTTTCAAATATTATCCAATGAAACCATATAGACCACAACAGGCTATTGTCCTATATAGTGCTAGAAAACAAGACTCCTCAGATGGAAGCCACTCAAAATGCACCACAGCTGCAACAGTGGATTCGGATGTATTAACAGCCATGAAGACAGTGCAGAGCTGGACAACGCTTTATCCCGTCATGCCTGGGGGCTCACAGTGGCTCAGAGCTGGTCTGATGGCAGTTCAGCACCAACACGGTGCTGTCAGACCTGTGAGGGGGGTTAGCACTCAAGGACAGCCTGACTGTGTTCTGCCTCTCTCTACATGCCTTTTCATGCCAAATTTCGTAAACTTGAAGCGTTGTACATGAATGATGGTATCAGAATGGCATCAGGAAACCCACATTTTTGACATTAGAAAACATTCATAGAAAAAGACTTTTAAATTCTCAAAGGGAGAGTTTACAATAATAAAAGAACAAAAAAAATCCTTTGGTTTAAAGTCCAAGCCATGGGGCAAACTCTGTGGCAGGCACTTTTGAGACATTTTTATTTTAAACAATCTATAGCACAGCACAACAGGTAAAGCCTAGTTAAGGATAGATCGAAAGGTGTCCAGTCATGAGTCTAGGCTCCGTCTGGGACAGGAAAAGCAGAAAAGGGCAGTCCTAGCTAAGCCAGGGGGAAGCCAGCTTCCTTATGGGGCATGATGCCTGAAGGGAGCTCCGGTAGCAAACAGTTCAATGGTTAACAGTTAATCTGCTCACAGAAAGGATGGTGATTTGAATCATCATCTACATGGCAAAAAGACCTGATGATCTGCTTCCATAAAGCTTACAAAGCAGAAAACCCTACAGAGCAGTTCTACTCTGTCACAATGGGCCACTATGAGTTGGAATCAACTTGATGGCACCCAACAGCACAGCATGAGACTAGAAGGGGATGGCAAGCATATCCTGTAGAGAAACAGTAAAGCCTGGGTCTCAGAGCCTAGGCCTAGAACTCTTTCCCCACCACCACTACATTGGAATGGAATCTGTAGATCAGGGGAGGCTAGACCTGAAAATGAGGATCTGAAGGTATTAACTGGTGGAAGAAAGCATGTCCCTTGCCTTGGTTTCTTTGAGTCAGTCTGGGGTACCCACTGATGAAGGCCAGCAACCCCATGCATGTGTCAACATCCACTGAATACAATCAGGCTTTGTTTAAGAACTGTGTATTGTTGTCTTATAAACTGCACTTCAGCTACTGCCTATGTGGCTGAAGCTTGGTCTTTGGGTATGAGGTTTACTAACCAAGGCTTGGCTTGGACCTTCCCTGGGAATTCTTTCTGGTTCAAATCCCAATTGCTGGAATAATCTGCCCTGTTCCTGCCTAAGATTTAATGTACAGTTGAGGCCAGGAGACACAGGGTTCAGGAAGGGATATGAGGCTGAGACCCCAAGCACTGTTAATTATTAACAATTACTACCAACATCCAGTTGGACTAGCAGACACGTTCTCTACACCTGTGACCTCATTGCATCCTCTTGTTTATCTTGACAGGAGCATGATTAGCCTTGCTATTTATAGATGAGGAAGTGGAGCTCAGCTGCACTAGGTCCTCTGAAATGCAGGGGTTTCTGACAGTTAGATGAGATACACTGAAGGCATCAGATTCTTAGCATCATTTGCCTCCCTTGCTGATTCTGCCACGTGTTACGTTACAGCAAGGGTGTCGCTTCTGAGAAATTCAATACAGAGATGGCCTAGTTTCAAATGTGCAGGATTCTGGTCATGTTCTTGAGTTCAATAACTGCTAATACGGTTGCGAATACCCAAGCTCTTTGGGCAGAATTTTGACAGTTTTATTACGTGATTCTTAAGCAAAAGAAATATCTGTACAGAGACAAGCATGTCTACTGATACACAGGTGTATTGATATACATACATATGTACACAAATATAATACTGATATATATGCATATACACATATATATACACACATGCACACACATTGCATACATACACTTATAAACATATTTATATTATCTATATATTATATGGAAAGCCTGGTGGCATAGTAGGTTAAGAGCTACATCTGCTAACCAAAAGGTCAGCAGTTTAAACCTGCCAGGTGTGTCCTTAGAAACTCTGTGGGGCAGTTCTACTCTGACTTCAGGGTTGCTATGAGTCAGACCCGACTTGATGGCTTACATGTTATATGGAAACTCTGGTGGCATAGTGGTTAAGAGCTTCAGCTGCTTACCAAAAGTTCAGTTGTTTGAATCTACCAGGTGATCCTTGGAAACTATGGGGCAGTTCTCTTCCGTCCTATGAAATGAAAACCAAACCCAGTATTGCCTAGTCAATTCTGACTCATAATAATCCTATAGGGCACAGCAGAGCTGCTCCACAGAGTTTCCAAGGAGCACCTGGCAGATCTGAACTACCAACCCTTTTATTAGCAGACTTAGCACTTAATCACTACACCACCTGAGTTTCCCATAGGGTTTCTGTAAGTTGGAATTGACTTGTTTTTTGTTTGTTGTTTGATATGTTATATGTCTATATCTAGCCCATACACATATAGATATAGATGTATAGCATATACAGTATACACTTGGCCATATTTAGGAAGAGGAAAAGGAAAGAAAGAAAACAGACTTTCTTTTTTCTTGTCATGATTCTCTAAACAATATAACAGTGTTGTATATCACATATACATTGTATTAGATATTATAAGTAATACAGAGATGATTTAAGGAATATGGGAGAATGTACATGTTATAGGTAGATTCTACTCCATTTCATAAAAGGGACTTAGCTATCTGTCTCAGGGGTCCCTGGAACAAACTCCCTGCAGAATTTTGAGGGCTGACTGTATATACGTATACATACATGTATGTATGCACACACACACGTACACACACATACATAGACACAGGGATATGCATGAATACTGATTCATATACATACATACGTCATAGACCCTTGGCTTGGCACAGGTCTATGATATACAGATCTATCAACGCACAAGTCCACACATGATCCTCTACTTGTGATTATACCATGAGACTCTGAAGAGATTATTTCTAGAGCTCGCCTACTGCTGTTATGTGAGCTGTGTGCACATCTATATTCTTTCAGAGAGGCAGGATTCTGTGATAATTATGGAGCGCATCTTTCTACAAATGGAAAATCCCGAGATAGAATTAAATTCTTGGTTATCAGTGCTGCTAGACCAGAAATGCCACAAGTGAATGGCTTTGACAATGAGAAGTTTATTTCCTCACAGGAAAGTAGGCTAAAGTCCAAATTCAGGGTGTCAGTTCCGAGGAAGTCTTACTTTCCGGTTGAGGCTTTCTTACCAACTTTCTCGTGGACTAGGAGCTTCTCCAAGAAGGGACTCTGGGTCCAATGGACTCACTGGGTTCCTGACATTGCTTTCTTGGGAGTAGGAGGTCCCCTTGTCTCTCCACTCACTTTCTTTTATATCTTAAGAGATTGCCTCAAGACACAACACATTCCTGTAGAGTCCTGCCTCACCAACACAACTGCCGCCCATCCTCCTTCATTAGCATAAGGGAAGGATTTACAGCATAGAAGAATAACTTGTTGTTGCAGTGTGCTTTCCAGAGAGTTCCCATTCATGGTAACTCTGTGCAAACAGAAGGAAGAACTGCCCGATCTGGTCCCATGTTCACAGTCGTTTTTATGCTTAAGGCCATTGTTGCAGCCGCTGTGTCAGTCCATCTCCTTTAGGGTCTTGCTCTTTTTTCTCTCACCCTCTACTTTATCAAGCATGATGTCCTTCTTGAGGAAATGATCCCTCCTGACAGCATGTTCAAAGTATGTAAGACGTAGTCTCCTGATCCTTGCTTTGAAGGAACACTCTTGTTGTGCTGCTTCCAGGACAGATCTGTTTGTTCTTTTGGTGGTCCATGGTACATTTGATATTCTTCTCCAAATCACAGCTCAAAGGCATCCATTCTCTTTCTGTCTGTCTTATTCATTGTCCAGCATGCACATGATGTGATTGAAAATGCCATGGCTTAGGTTGGATGCACCTTAGTCTTCAAGGTGACGTCTTTGCTTTTCAGCGCTTTAAAGAGATCCTTTGTAGCAGATTTTCCCAGTGCAATGCATGTTTTGATTTCTTGACTGCTGCTTCCATTGGTGTTAATTGTGAAACCAAGTAAAATGAAATTCTTGACCATCCCAATCTTTTCTCCATTTGTCATAATGCTTCTTACTGATCCAGTTGTGAAGATTTTTGTTTTCTTGATGTTGAGGTGCAATCCACACCGAAGGTTGTGACCTTTGATCTTCATCAGTGTTTCAAATCCTCTTCACTTCCAGCAAGCAAGGGTGTATCATCTGAATAAAGTAGATTTGTTAATGAGTCATCCTCCAGTCCAGATGCCTCGTTCTTCTTCGAATAGATGAGCTTTTCAGATTATTTGCTCAACATACAGATTGAAAAGGTGTGGTGAAAGATAACAACCCGGACACACATCTTTCCTTGCATCAGAAGAATATCACAAAATACTGGAAGTCATAGTCCAGCCAAACTGATACACACATTCTAGGGAGGAATACAATTCAATCCAAGACAGCTGCTAACCAAAATTTTGGCAGTTTAAATCTACCAGCCACTCCTTGAAAGTGCTATGGGGCAGAACTACTGTCTTATAGGGCCCCTGTAGTTGGAATGAACTCAGTGACAATGGGTTTTGTTTGGTACAGGATCTGTCAGTTAAGTTTGTGAACTCATCCCAGAAATGTGCTATACACCTCATTGCTGAATGTCACGATGGTCACCTTCAAAACATTCCACTTGGAAAGCTATTCATTGATACCAGCACCTAGTTTATCCTTCAAAGCAATTTTGGAACTCTTTTTCTTGAATGGCCATCAGAGCTGTCATCCTATTATCTTGGATGTTCTGAATGTCATCAAAATGTCTTCCTTTCAGTATTTCCTTTATCTTTGGGTAAAGAAAAAAGTCATTAGGGGCCAGATTAGGTGAGTAGGGAGGGTGTTCTGATACAATTATTTGTTTACTGGCTAGAAACTCCCTCACAGACAACTATACAATTAAATTTGAGAAATTGCCACTGTGCCACTGTGCTCAATGGCTATTCCAGAAAGAGTTTCCAAATTGCTTTAAAGGGTGGACTAGGCCCTGGTGTTGGTACATAGCTTCCCCAGGGGAATAATTCAAAGCTGACTGTACTGATATTTAGAATGAGGTATATAGCACCTAGAACAATTAAGTTCACAGATTTAATTCTCAGACTTCATATAATATACACATACACGCATGTTTCATGTATAACTCTAATACACATACATGTGATTGTCTATGAGGTAACTATCACCCCAAATGTACAGAAGTATACAAATTCAAGCAGGGCTGGTGAATTCAAAGGCATTTCCTTTAGCATACATGCTACTTCTAGGACACTGGCAGGATCTCAAGCAAGGACAAAGGACAGTGCTTATTTCTTAAAGCCATGGGACAGGACAGAAACAAAAACGCATCCTGCTGTTTTGCTGATTTGCGTTACCAGGAACCCTGGGGAGATGGGCAAATTTAGAAATCGAGGTCATTTTAAAAAATAAATTGGTTCCTCATTTGCTTTCATAGTTGTCATAGTTCTATCAAAGCATGGGAATATATCACTGCATTCTTTTTTAGGCTGGTCACTTTTCTCAAGAGTGACATTCAGGCCCAGGACCCTGGAGTCTCCAATTTTCCATTCACAAACTAGAATTCTGTAATAACTTCTTACATCCGTTTCCCAAGCTTCTGTTTTTTAGTCAAACTCTGAGGGAGAATTCCAGTAAGATAATTCAGACATCAGTAATGTACTGGGCTTAAACTTCCCAGGTCTTTGAAGTAATGTGGCAAAAAGGATTTAATCTTTTTATTAAGAAAATCAATCTCGTATATACATGTAAAACCATAAGGTACACACATCATATGTTTCACTCTGCGTCCCCAAATCCAGTTTATTCTTTGTCTCAAGTGTTGGCTTCAGTGCTGCTTTCAACTCTGGGTTGGAGCAAGTTTAGGTGCCACATTCTCAGGGGATGATCCAGACTGTTGGACCAATGTGGGACTGTCATACTGGTTTCTTTTGAGAAGGGAGGGGAGAAGGTGGAGAAGAGGAGAAAGTGCCGGTAAGTGCATATGGGAACTACAGAGTGAAAAAGAAGAGTGCGCTGTCTCAGGGTGACGAGAGCAGATAAGCCGAAGAGAGGCTGGAACTTGGGGTTTTGTATGAAAAATTGACTTGAATTGTAAACGTTTACTTAATCACAATAAAAAATCAATAAATCCATCTCATTTATGTCTCTATAGTAAACATCAAGCACACGATGACTTCTACCAACACACCATACTGGGCAGAGACCCCGAGAGCTGCATTTACTGTGGACAGAAGGCGAAACTGCCCATCTGAGTCAAAACCTGCCCCCAGGAAGCCCTCCACTCTGTTGCCACCAGGAAGTCTAGGGATATTGTGTGAAAAGGCCTGACATCGAATTCCAGGGTTCATGGATGGCACTATTGTATTTGTGATTTTACAACAACAAAACAAAACAAACCAACAAACAAAAACTTTTCTAATTCAATAGGCAAGAAAGCCAGGTTTTATAGCTGTTGTTCTTGGTTCCTGAGTCCCCCTCCTCCTGGCCCCTGGCACCACAGTGGTTGTTATTAGCTGCTGTTCAGGTATTTTCCAGTCACGGTGATGCCACATGCAGAAGGAAACTGTTCCACAGGTGTCTGAAGGCCCGAAGCCGGTCACTGCGCCTGCCCCCAAGGTGCCTGCTGGAGGCTTTTGAACCCCCGTGTTTGTACCGGCAGTGTAGTGGCTGACTGCACACCCAGGGACTTTGGCCTCTGTGCGTTTGCCTATTTCAGATCTGCATATAAATGAGATCATCTCACATTTGTAGTTTTGCGTCTGGTTTATTATCACTGCTCTGCAGGCTAGAAGTCGAACTGAGGACATCATCTCTATGGGAACACATTTCTTTGACTTTTTCAGACTCTAGTAGCTTCTGGCATTTTTAGTGTGTATTTTTTTCTCCATGCCTTTTTTTCTCCCTTTTTAGAAGATACTAAACTCATTGCCATTGAGTCAATTCCAACTCCTAGCTGTCCTATATGACAAAGCAGTACTGCTCCGTAGGGTTTCCAAGGAGCACCTGGCAGATTCCAACTGCTGACATTTTGGTTAGCAGGGATAGAACTTAACCACTGAGCCACCACAGTGTCGAAGGGATCCAGTCTGGGACCCACCTACAGCGGTAACGATCTCATTAGCATAACAAAAGGAAAACTCTGTTGCAAACATGGTCATCACCTAAGCACTGTTGTCAGAATTTCAATATAACTTGGGATGGGGGACACAATGTAATCCATATGAAATCCCACATACCAGATGGTGATATCTGGAGGGCATGGGTGGTGCAGACAGCACTAGGTGACACTGTCAGAGGATGATGACAAAGTGACTGTCTGTAGAAAATTTGAAGGAAGTGTTTCAGCATAAATTTGTCATTATTTTTTTTTTAAATAAATACATCCCTATGATTAGTTATAGAAGTCTTGGTTGCATAGTGGTTAAGAGCTCAGCTGCTAACCAAAAGTTTGACAGTTCAAATCTACCAGCCACCCCTTGGAAACACTATGGAGGCAATTCTACTCTGTCCAACAGGGTCACTATGAGTTGGAATAGAGTTGGTGGCAACCAGTTCCATTTGGTTCAGTTAGTTACAATAACAAAAACATCTTTTTGTAATCCCAGTTTACGTGTATCAATATACCTACAAGGCTAAAATCTATGCTGATTAACTTTTTGACCTTTCAATGCTGTCCAGTCAGAGCTGTCGTTATTAACCATCACAGCCACCCCATAGGACAGAATACAACTACTCTATAGGGTTAATAATGAGTGAATCCAAACTGTTGACCTTTGATTAGCGCCCAGACTCTTAACCACTATACTTACTAGTAGAGTTCCAGACATTAAACCTATGACCACATAAATACTTTCATGTTACAAACCTTGTAGCCAGAAAACAAAACAAACTCAGTGACACTGGTTCAATGCCAGCTCATAGAGACCCTACGTGATCAGTTCACACCAAATCCTCTCCTTGGTGCCGAGCCATCAGTCTTCCACCTGGTCCACTCACTGCAGATGGATTGCCTTGTTGGCTTTATGAGCTACTTTGAACTCAGCAAGACACTACAGCAGAGAGGACCAGAGTATGCCTCAGAAATAAAATCACAACAGTAAGATTCTGGGAAAAAAATAATACCAAGCTGAAGAACTTAATTATGGCATTTTAGTTTCCTATTGATGCTATAACAAATTATTACAACTTGTTGTTGTTGTTAGGTGCTGTCAAGTCAGTTTCAACTCATAGTGACCCTGTGAACAACAGAACGAAACACTGCCCGGTCTTCCGCCGTGTCCACAATCATTTTTATGCTTAAGCCCATTGTTGCGGCCACTGTGTCAGTCCATCTCGTCGAGGGTCTTCCTCTTTGTTGCCGACCCTCCACTCTACCAAGCATGATGTCTTTTTCCAGGGACTGATCTTTCCTGACAATATGTCCAATTACAAGTTGAATAGCTTAAAGCAACATCAATTTGTGATGATACAGTCTTGTAGGTCAGATAACCAACATGGGTCTCTTTAGGGCTAAAATCAAGGTGTTGGTAGGTCCACTTTCTTCTCTGGCACCTCTAGGGAAGAATCTGTCTTTTCCAGCTTCTAGAAGCCACAAATATTTCTTGACCCATGATCCCTTTCTTCCATCTTCAGAGTCAGGGTAGCATGTTTCTGACCCTGCCCTCCGTCTCATCTCTTTCTTTATCTCCAGCTGAGATAGATTCTGTGTTTTCGAGGAGTCAGATAATTACATCAAGCCCACTGTATGATCTAGGATAAATCTTCCCACCTCAACGTCCCTAGTTTTATTTGCATCTGCAGAATCTGCTTTATCATTTAAGGCAACACAGTTTGGGAAGTAGGATGTGGGCCTATTCAGGGGCTATTATTTTGCCTGTAACTTGTGGGTATAGAGTTATTATCTACTAAGAAATTAAATTGTTTGTAAGGCTGGAAGAAGTTGCTGCATTGTGGTATAGCTGACAAACTGAGACTGGGACTCTGGTCAGGTGTGAAGATTCAGAGGGGAGTTACAGTCTGATTATTTTAGGAGAGTACCCTCCTGTTTAGTCATAGGAGGCCCTGAAGACAGCTGAACTGCTTTTAAAGTAACCTTTTATTGTGTTTTTGGTGAAAGTCTACTCATAGAAAGACTATTTTAGAAAAAATGTTGCAAACACTGAGAAATAGAGAAACAGACCTGAACATTGCTCTTATACTCTTGCTTTTTGCTGCTAGTTTTTTTTTCTTTTAATGTTTTTACTTTGCTTTACATATATTGAAGCTAGACAGCCTGAGTAGCCTCACCTGCTACTCTGCCAACTGCTCTGTACTGTCAGTTCTCCCCCAAAACCAAGAAGGAGAGAAGAAAACTCTTAGTTCCCATGCTTCCTTCCAGTGTGATTTCTGGGCTGCATAAGAATTACTGTAACAGTGGTGCGCTGCTAAAACGGCTCTCTGGGCCAGGAGTAGAGGAAGAAGCCCTGTTTGTTCGTGCCCGCTGCTTTCTGTGTTGTAACAGCTCCCACTGTAGCTGATTTTAGGCTACTGATGGATTAACAACTGGCTGCAAAATTCCTGAATACCTAGCAATTGATTAGTGGGCTCTTGTGGGAGATAAATGATCTCAGCATGACACTAGCTTCAATCTCTTCTTCTTCACAGACTTTGACCATCTGCTATCCAAATTGCATGTCATGTGTTTATTTAGCCTAACCACCACCCCTGTCTGCCAGTCTGTCACGCTTCAGTGGCTTGTGTCTTGCTGTGATGTTGGAAGTTAGGCGACTGTTATTTCAAATACCAGCAGGGTCACTTATGGTGGACAGGTTTCAGGGAAGCTTCCAGAATAAAAGTAGGAAGAGAGGCCTGACGATGTGCTTTAGAAAATTATCCAGTGAAAGCCATCTGAGTCACAACAAAATATTGTCCCAAAATAGGATTAGAAGATGAGTCCCCTAGGCTGAAAGGCAGTCAAAATATACAGTGGTCACAGCAATGGACTCAGGACCACACCACCAACTGTGAAGTGATGCAGGACTGGATGATATTTCTTTCTACTATATGTGGGGTCACCATGAGTTAGGGCTGTTGGCACCCCTGTTTCAACTTAAAAATGCAGTGTTATTTTTCTACAACTGTTATCTGAAGCGGATTCCCAGAGGCCACCAGAAGTTTTTACAACAAAAATCAAAAGACCACGTTATGATCCCGATTCTGGATATTTGGCACAGATTTCCTATTGGTTGGTACTGCCTTACAATTCAACCTGTGACTGAAGGTAAAATTTCCTCTTCCTTTGCCACCTGGGACCCTCCCTGTCCTCACTTTGCAGACGCCTTTCCTGACGGCTCCTTTTCTGTTTTGTCCATCTCCCTCTTTTGTTACATTCTCTTGCTGCTGGAGTATTCTGTCCAAATCTACCTTTTGACACATGAAATACTTTATCGACCTTTAATGCTAAAGTAGAGAGTGATTCATTTAAGGATGAGCAATCTGAAACTACGGCAGCAGAATAAAGCTGCTTGAAAAGATAGCTTCGTTTACTTGCAATTAATGAATGCCGTCTATTGACTTTGAGGTTCTCTATAGGCTCTGGTTTATTTTTTTAGTGTGTGGTTTAAAGCGTATGCTGTTACTAGCTCTCCTGACAACATGTTCAAAGTATATAATGCACAGTCTCAGCATCTTTGCTTCCAAGAAGCATTCTGACTGTGCTTCTTCCAGAGCAGATTGGCTCGTTCTTTGACAGTCTGTGGTGCCTTCAGTATTCCAGTATTATCAAAACACTCTATTCCAGTATTATAGCCACGATAGCATGACAAACCGATAGATGGATGAGTGGTGGATACAACATAAAACTCTCTAAGCAAACAAACAAAAAAACAAACTGAAAATGACAAACACCTTCTCTCATAGATGCAGACATTCCCAGGGGAAGCCCTTGGTGGTGCTCAGCATCCAGTTGCTGGGTTGAGTTCTGGGAGCCAGCAGTATCACTAGAGCTGCTTGCATACTAAAGAGCACAGAGAGGACAGTCTCATTCATCAAATGATGGCCTTCAATGAATAATATAAAGTTGGATAAAGGACATGCAGCTCTGTGAGATGGAGCAAGAAGGCCAAGTTTGCTACCAGCTCCTGTTTCTTCGGGATGAACAGCAAGCATTCCTTCTATCTTTGCATGTGTCTGTAATGGGATTTCTCCTCAATGACAATCAGCTCAGCATCTTCATTTGCAATTTAAGTTGTCTGCACACAGCATCATGGTTAATGCAGAAGAAACACTTTTACAAACAAAAACTTCAGAGGCAGCTACCAGTCAAAGAAGAGGACAGACATGACTTTAAGAGTCCAGCTTCTCATGGTTGACACCTCCAGAAGGGAAACCACCAAGGGACTGTCTACTTGTTACTTCAAATGACATTGGATTAGAATCTCGGCGAAATTACTATGAATACTTACATCATGTTAGCTCTTGATTGCAAGATCAAAACTTGATTATTACTATAATTTTAGATTGCTTTGAGTTGTCACAGAACTTGTAAACAAATAGTTAAGTAAGCATTGGTTGGTAAAAATAATATTTCTCCCCCCCCCCGCTCCCATAAAGTAGCCTTCTATATAGTGCTAGACTCTTTCAGGAGCTAAATATGTGGAGATGAGGCAAGATGGTTTAGGTTTCTGCTCAGTATGTTTTGTTCTTTTTAAATTTTTTATCGTTTCTCTTCATTTTTTTTCATTTTGTGTTTTATAATATTTTATCGAGGTACAAAATGGACCCCTGTTGGCACAGCGTTTAAGAGCTCAGCTGCTACCCAAAAGGTCGGTGGTTTGAATCGACCAGCAGATCCTTGGAAGCTCTGCGGAGCAGTTCTACTCTGTCCTGCAGGGCCCTATAGAGTCGGAGTCAGTTTGATGGGCACAGGTATAAAGGGAAAGGGGCAGACCTTCAGAGTACAAACTTATGAGCTTTAAAGATGTCTAAATTGCAGCAGCCCTCCCAACAACATACACATGGAAGTGCCCTGTTACTCCACCTCTGCAGAGCAGACCATGATCTGCCTTCTCTGTCTGCAGATACATTTGCTTGTTCCTGAACTTTATATATGAGAGAACAGACAGCCTATCAGCTGCTTACCTGCTTTCTTTCACTCAACAGCATGCTTTAAGATCAATCAATGTGTTTGCCACATTCAATAATTTGTTCTTTTTATAGCTAGACAATGTTTCAATTGGGAATATACCATAATTTGTTTATCCATTGTCTGTTAATGCATCATTTGCCTGCTTTTAGTTTTTTATTATCATGTGGCAAGCTGATGAGAACATTTTCATTGCATTTCCTGTACTCGCAGAAGAGGGAACATGGTCTCCCCATTTCTCCCACATCCCAACTCCCCAACATCGGTTCTTAGACAATGATTGACAGGAAGGGCCAGTATAGCTCAGTGCTTTTCTTCCTCTCCTAGGACTTTTCCTGAGCTCTCACGTAGCTTGAGTTCTGTCCTTTCCCTGTTTTCTTCTCTGCATTCCTATCAAATCCTATCTTAACTTCTACTTTGGGGGTACAAGACCTGACACAGTCAACCCCTCCAGAACCTTGTTTTAAATGTGCATCACAAGCCCACCACCTTGTAAAGTCTATTCCATTGATCACTTCACCTAGTAAAAGTTGTCATTGGCTCATTGAGGTCACGGCAGTTTTTCACTATGCGACTTGAGATAAAACTGTCAGTAAAGCTGTAGAGTTAAACTAGAGAACTTCAGATTTCCTCCCAGATGTAAACATTCTGATTCTGATTTTGACTCTGCCCTTGAGTGTTCACCACTGACTGAAGGACAGAGTGTTTCCACTTTAACTCAGGTTTACAAACAAGTTGTGAACTCCTTGCTTTGTGTCTTTAAGAAATGTTTGGAATCTTCCTGAGTAAATTTTTTTATTAAAAATATTAAATATACTATTTTAGAGCAGTTTCAGATTTTCAGAAAAGTTGTTGAAATTACAGAGAGTTCCCATGTCAGCCCCTTCTCCTCATTCATTGCTTCTCCTGCTACTGGCTTTTGGCATTCCTATGGTGCATTTACTGAAACTGATGACCCAAAATTGGCATATTATCATTAATGAATTACTATTTTGTCATTATTTTTAATTATTTGGTTATTATTGTTATTAATTCATTGCCAGCCAAGTCAAAGTGCCGTCGAGTATGATCCGACTCATTAACGGTTAATTATTTTTTATTGAAATCCACAGCTTACACCAGGGCTCAGTGTTTGTATTGGGTTTTCACAAATGCACAATGTCATGTGTTCACCACTGTAGCATCATTCTGCATCATTTTACTGCCACCAAAATGTCACATGATTCATCTGTTTATTTCTCCTTCTTCTCCCCCATGCAAGCTTCCAGGAACCACTGACATTTTCATTGTTTCTACCATTTCAATTTTCCTGAATATCATGTGGTTGAAATCATACAGCACACAGATTTTTCAAACCTGCATTTTGAGGTTGGCAATACACCTTTAGGGTTTTTTCATGTATTTTCATAACTTCATAGCTCTTTTTTCTTGGCCAAATATTAAGGCATTGTGTGGATGTATCATTCACCTTTTGAAGGGTACCTTGGTTCCTTCTAATTGTTGATGATTATGAATACAGCTGCTATAAACATTTGTGTGTAGGTTTTTGTGTGAACATGTTGTCAAAACATTTCGGTAATACATATTTATGGATGCAATTGCTGAATATGGTAAGATTACGTTTTGCTTTGCAAGAATCTGCCAGACTGTCTTCCAAAGTGACTGTGGAAAAGGTGTAGGATTAACATCTCAATGATTCTTTGCATGGAGATGTACGGTTGTTCCACCATTTTTAAAAGACTGTCCTTTCTAGATTGAATTGCCTTTGATCGTTTCCAAAAAAAAATTGGTTGATCTTATTTAGATGATCCAACAAAATGTAGGCATTATTCAGCAAAATCATTAATATCACATGCAAGTAGAATTTTGTTGAAGGTCGTTCAAAAGAAGTTGTAGCAAACAGTGCATTGAAAGGAAACTGCCAGGAATTCACTCAGGATTCAGAAGAGATCACGGAACAAGGGATTTCACTGATGATGTCAGAAGAATCCTGGTTGAAAGCAGAGAAGAACAGAAAGACATTTATCTGTGTTTGACTGACTACACTAAAGCATTCAACTGTGCATATCATAATAAATTGTGAATAACATGACAGAGGATGGGGACACCAGAACATTTCATTGTGATCCTGAGGAACCTGTACTTAGACCAAGAAGCAGACATTTAAACAGAACAAAGGGACACTGCATGGTTTAAAGTTAAGCAAGGTGTTTGTCAGGGTTGTATCTTTTCACCATGCTTTTTCAATCTGTATGCTGAGCCAATAATCCAGGAAGCTGAAATCTATGAAGAAGCACAGGGCACCAGGATTAGAGGGAGACTCATTAACAACCTGTGTTATGCAGATGACTCACTCTTGCTTGCTGAAAGTGAAGAAGGATGTGAAGCATTTACTGATGAAACAAAGAGGCCATGAACTTCATTACAGGTTCCACCTCAGCATAAAGAAAGCAAAAATGCTTACACCTGGATCCATAAGGAACATCATGATAAATGGAGAAAAGAATGAAGCTGTCAAGGATTGAATTTTACTTGAATCCATCCACAATCAAAATTCATGAAAGCAGCAGTCAAGAAGTCAAAAAGACTAATTGTATTGGGAAAATCTACAAATGACTTCTTTAAAGTATTAAAAAGTAATCATGTCACCTCAAGGACTAAGGTCCTACTGACCCAAGTCATGGTATTTTCAATCAGCTCACACGCATGCAACAATTGGACAATGAATAAGGAAGACCAAAGGAGAATTCACATGTTTGAACTACAGCGCTGGTGAAGAATATTGATTATAGCACAGACTGCCAGAGAATGAACAACTCTTGTCTTCAAAGAAGCGCAGCCAGAGTGCTCCTTAGAGGCAAAGACAGTTACACTTCATCTTTCATATTTTAGGTGTATTATCAGGAGCGGCCAGTTCCTGAAAAAAGCAATCACATTTGGCAAAGTGAATGGTCAGTAAAAAAGTGGAAGACCTTCAACAAGATGGATGGACGCAGTGGCTGCAACAAAGGGCTCGGTCCCCAAAAAGATTTTGAGGATGGCTTGAGACCGGGCAGTGTTTTATTCTGTTGTATGTTAGGTCGATATGAGTTGGAAGCTACTTGATGGCACCTAACAACAACATACTTGTATAGGTCTATTTCTGAACTCTCTTCTGTTCCGTTCATCTATTTGCAAGTATTTTGATTTTTTTTTCCTAGTACCTCACTGGATAGATCATTGGCTTTTACAACTAAGTGTTAAAGTTAGATAGTGATAGACTGTCCACTGTGTTCATCTTTACTATTGGGTTGGCTAACCTGGATCTTCTGTGTCAGAATTAAATTTACTATACGTATGTAACTCACTATGGTTAACTACCAACCTGATATCTTTACCGTACTGAGGCAGCTATTCACCAGCACAGACCCTGGCGGTCCTTTCCTGGTTCTAGACTAGCCCACAGTCCATGTCAATCTGTTAATCCTTTTAGATTTGTGGAGGAGGGAAGGCAGTAGAGACTCTAAGACTGAATTTGCTTATATCAAAGCCTCATGGGAAAGATACATGAGATATGAAAATGGACAGGGAAGAAGAGTTGGTAGGAATTGGTTAGACTGGCCTCGGGATGAGAAAGAAGTTTTCAAACAACATGAATACATAACATATTTAGCACGAATGAAAAGGAACACTGATAGGGCAGTGGCTGAGTGTTTGGTCACTAAATAAAAGGTTGGAGCATCAAACCTACCAGCCATTTCATTGGAGAAAGACTGCAATCCATCATCTTACGTAAAGGTTACAGCCTTGAAAAATTTTATGGGGTAGTTTCAATCTGTCCTATATGGTTGCTATGAGTCGGATCTGACTCGACAGCACTTGGCTTTGGCTATATGGTTGCTAGAGTCAGGATAGACTTAACAGCAACAAGTTTGGTTTACTTTTGAACATGAATAGAAATGACTCATAACAAAATGCTGTGGTGCCATAGTTTTGTTCTTTGACTGTGTCATGCTCTTCTATGCTCATTAGAGATGGTCTCCTACGTCACTGCTGGCTTTCATGTTGAGTGTGAAAAATTCTTGTGCAAAACACTATGTTACCTATTGAAAGGGAGGTTTTCTTTTATGGAGTGCTGTGTGGGGTTGATAGGAGTTGAAAGTCACTTGATGGCACCTAACAACAACAATATATTTACATGGGTCTGTTTCTGAACTCTCTTCTGTTTCATTCATCTATGTGTAAAATTTTTTGCTTGTACCGCTTTGGATAAATCACTGTGTGATGCATTTTAAACCCCATGAGTATCACAGTGATTTTTCTCTTTCCATCTACAACATACCTCAAAGGTTACCCCCAAAAGACCTCTTCTTGGAGTCTATAAAAGGCAAGTTGCATCATTTCCATTCGCTCTGCCAAAGTCGCTTCTCCTATGTCTTCTTGAATTCTTTGTTAAAATGATTTTTTCAGATCATACATACTTGTTGCCCAGGATTTAAAACCTTTCTGTGTCCAGCGGTTCATGTAGCGACCCTGAACTCTTTCAACGTTGGAAGTTTATTCGGATCCTACCTTACCAGTAGTAGTGCGTGGTGCTGCAAGAGGGGGGTCTTCACAACTGTCACAACTGCAAATTACTGTTTATAGAGGCTGTTGCAAGAAGGGTCTGAATTTTGGTAGGAAAAATAAATTTTGAAAGTTTTTGTTTGTTATACGTGTTTACCAATAGGCTCTGGAGAGGACTCTGGACTGTAATTAGTAGTTCTTCATACTTAGGCTTCTGGGAGAGGGAAGGAGGAAAAAAAAAAAAAAACTATGGCATCTACAAAATAGTCAAATATACTCAATGGTTCGGCTTTTTTTTTTTAAATGAAAAGCCATCGTATCAACAAGAAATTCAAAACAAAAAGCAACTGGATCACCAAAAGGTTAAGACTCTCTATGTTTGATTGAAGACAACCTCTTCAAGTTTGTGGGATTCCGGATCACTCAAGAAGTGACTTGGAAAGTCTCCCTTTTCGCAGCTGACCCACACCTTAAACTCGTCCCATAGGAGAGCTCAGAGTTCGCCTGCCGGGGCGGGTGTGGCCGCTGGTCAGACAGCCCCGGCACCAGCACGCCCTCTGCTGACAAGGCCTAGCACTGCCCCTGCGGTGCAGCTTGGACCCTGAGCTGATTGTAATAGCCATGTCTCCATCTTCTTGTTTGCAGCGAGGCAGCGCCAGGAATGTGGTCACAGTGTCAGCTGTCAGACAGCATACTAATTCAGTGGCGACAATTTGGGGTCCCAAACCAACTGCTGCAACACGGAACTGAGACATGTCGTTAGAATCAGCGAGTTGAGGCGTGAGTGGAAAAGAGGCTTAGCTGGCTAGGACAAGGGTGATTCCACAGTAAGAGGTGGGCTTTGGAGAGCAGAGCTGGCGAGGAGCTGGGTAAACAGAACTGCTGAGGCTAGTGCGGCCCCTTCTCTGCTATCTCTTGGATTCATCCATGGGTTGTAGCTGTGGAAGCCTTGTTTGGAGGTCATTAAACAAAGGGAGACCCACTAACGCAAGAGTGAAGTGCTCTGCTGCGAACCGAAATGTCTATGTTTCGATCCCACCAGTGGCTCTGCTGTAGAAAGGATGTAACAATCTATTTCCACAAAGATTATAGCCTGGAGAACCCCATGTGGACAGTCCTGTTCTGTCATATAGGGTTGCAGTGAGTTGGAGGGGACTGTAAAGCACCCAACAGCAGACAAACCAAACACAGCCAGGGTGAGGGATGACAGAATGCCTGAGAGCAGAGGGCTGACGATGACTCCTCATCAGCCGTCAGAAGACGCGAGGAACAAAGGGATGTGAGACAGGCCTTGTCAGAAGGATTCCACGCTGGAAGGATTCAGGCACAGAAGCACATGGCATGGTTCTCCGGACAGTCCCAGTGGTCTACTATGTTCTCGTCCAACTATGTGTCTGTGTCACAGGAAGCCTTGGTGAGAGACAGGATAGAGCTGCCCAAAGATGGGACACGTCCAGTATTGGGAGCTGCCCTTTTAGGCTTGGGAGTGAACCCGTGCGATGACGCAGGGGTGATGTGGGGCCCTGCCTGAAGGAAGGTTGGAATGGGTTTTGAGTTCATCTTTCCGGAGCCCTGTAGAAGAGAGTTGGTCTCCATCAGGGATCCCACTTCTGTAACCTGACATGAGGCAGATCTTCCCTCTGCAACCTTGCCTTGTCCTCCAGTGGCCCTGCCAGATACCATTTATGTTTATGTTGTTGTTGTTAGCTGCTGTGAGTTGGCTCTGACTCACAGGCACCCTATGTGTATACACAACAGAACACTACCTGGTCCTTTTCTTCTGTGTGCCGTGCCCACAATTATTTTTATGCTGATGCCCATCATCGTAGACACCTGTCAGTCCATCTCATTGAGGGTCTTTCTCTTCTTCACTTGCCATCCACTCTACCAAGCATGATGTCCTTCTTCAGGGAAGATGCCTCCTGACAACATGTCCACAGTTTGTAAGAAGCAGTCTTTCCATCTTGCTTCGAAGGTCCACTCTGGTTGTACTTTTTCCAACAGAGATATGTTTGTTCTTTTGGCAGTCTGTAGTGCATTCAATATTTTTCTTCAACACTACAATTCAAAGGCATCATTTCTTCTTCTGTCTTCCTTATTCATTGTCCAGCTTTCGCATGCATATGATGAAATTGCAAATACCATGGTTTGGGTCAGGCACACCTTAGTCTTCAAGGTGACACTTGTAACTTTCCAATGTTTTAAAGAGATCTTTGTGGTAGATTTTCTCAAAGCAATGCAGCTTTTGACTTTTTGACTGCCACTTTCATGGGCATTGACTGTGGAACAAAGCAAAATGAAATCCTTGACAAACTCAATCCCTTCTCCATTTATTATGACAATATCTTTCTGTATTTCCTGCTTTCAGCCAAGATCTGACATCAGCAGTGATATCCCTGGTTTCACGTTCTCTTCTGATTCAGCTTGAATTTCTGGCAGTTCCCTGTCAAAATGCTGTTGCGGTCACTTTTGAATGATCTTTAGAAACATTTACTTGGGGGTGATATTAATGATGTTGGATAGTTTCTGCATTCAGTTGAATCACCTTTCTTGGGAATAGGCATCAATATTGATCTCTCGCAGTCAGTTGGTCAGGCAGCTGTCCTCCAAATTTCTTGGCATAGACCAGTGAGCTCTGCCAATACTGCATCCATTTGTTGAAACATCTCGATTTATATTATATCAACTCTTGGAGTCTTGTTTTTCTACAGTGCCTGTAGTGCAGTTTCAACTTCTTCCTTCAGCACCGTTGGTTCTTGATCATATGCTACCTCTTCAGATAATTGAACGCTGACCAATTCTTTTTGTTACACTGACTCTGTGTGTTCCTTCTATCTTCTTTTGATGCGTTCTGAGTCATCTAATACTTTCCCTGTAGAATCTTTTATGATTGCAACTTGAGGCTTGAATTTTTTTCTTCAGTTCTTTCAACATGAGAAATGCAGGTGTTCTTCCCTTCTTGTTCTCTATCTCCAGCTCTTTGCACGTGTCATTATAATACTTTATTTTGTTTTCTTGAGCCACCCGTTGAACTCTTCTCTTCAGCTCTTTTACTTCATTGTTCTTTCCTTTTGTTTTATCTACATAACATTAAAAAGCAAGTTTCAGAGTCTCTTCTGACATTCAATTTGACCTTTTCTTTCTTTCTTGTCTTTTTAACAACCTCTTGCTTTCTTCATGAATGATGTCTTTAATGTCATTCCACAACTCTTCTGGTCTCTGGTCACTAATACTGAGCTCATCAAACCTTTTCTTGAGGTGGTCTCTAAACCGAGGTGCGATACACTCAAGGTCATTCTTCGGCTCTCATGGACTTGTTTTAATTTTCTTTAGTTTCAGTTTGAACTCGCATATGAGCAACTGATGATCTACACTGCAGTCAGCAACTAGTCTTGTTCTGACTGATGATATTAAACTTTCCCATCATCTCTTTCCATAGACGTATTCAGTTTGATTCCTGTGTATTCCATCTGGCAAGGTCCATGTGTATAAGCTGCCATTTATGTTAGTGAAAAATATATTTGCAATGAAGAAGTTGTTGGTCTTGCAAAGATACAATTAAGTATGTTTATATTTTGTTATTACCTTGGTGGTGCAAGTGATTAAGCACTGAGCTAACTGAAAGTTTGGCAGCTTGAACCCATCCAGTTGTTCCATGGGAGCAAAACCTGGTAATCTGTTTCTGTAAAGACTGCAGCTTAGGAAACCCTATGGGGCAGTTCTACTGTGTCACATGTGGCCACTAGGAGTTGGAATAGGTTCCATAGCTCCTGACAACAAGAAAATATTTATACACTTAATATATATCAAGTGTACCTATATACTTAACAAATCTTTGATGACTATGGGTTCTAGCAACAGTTGTTATGTAACATCTTCCACAATGGTCAGCAACACACCCAATGTGTAACAGGTACCTGGAGAGCATTTATCTTTATTGACAACATGTGTAAGTGGACAAGAAAATGTCTTCTCAACAACAAGTAGACTTTAAACCTTGTTTCTACTCTTGTTGTTGTTGTTGTTGAGTGCCATGGAGTTTACTCTGATTCACTGGGACACTACGTAACAGAAAAATTGTCCCAGAGAGTTTCCAAGGCTGTAATCTTTATGGGAGCAGATCACCAGGTCTTCTCTCACAGAGCCACTAGGAGGATTCAAACCGTCAACCTTTTGATTGGCAGATGAATGCTTAACCATTGGGCTACCACTGCTCCTTTGTATGGTGTCTTGGAGACCAGTTGTGGATTAGGAGTAGAGTAAGCCTACATTATGACTGAAATATTTCCTACATCTGTGATGTTGAGAAGGCCACACATAAGGACATTTTTAGGTCTCCACCTTCGAAGTAGGATAACAATGGTAACACCATCACATAGCTGCTGTGCTGATCAGTTAAAACAGACACAAGAGCCTCTCTGAAAACCCAACAATCCTTTGGCTAACACAGGTGATAATTTTCCTTTAAACCCTCAAGTCAAACCAATACATTGTATTCAGGCAATAGAAATACCCAAACATTTTTAGCTACTAAAGCCTTCCTACAATTTCTTTGAGAAATTCTGGATGTTCTTCCATTTTATCAGTTGGCACATACCCAGGGATAAGAAGTTATATTTAACATTCTCCTGAGGAAACTATGTTAGGATGACATCTGGTGTTGCTGCTTTGCTATTGAAAGACTATGATAAAAGAAAAAAAAGAAAACAAAAGGAAAGGAAAGAAAAAAAGAAAGGAAAGGAAAGGAAAGGAAAGAAAAGAGGGAACCAGTAATTTAATTCATGACTAGTTCTGGAGAAAGTTCTGGAAGTGCCAAAGATTTGAGTTAGTCTGGTTCCTTCTCCTTCATTATTGAAAGTTGATCAGCAAATGTAAAATTGGATCCAACTAGGTTTTATTAACATTTAAATACAATAATTGTTTTTCCTTTTACTGGCATAGACATAGTAGACATTCATGGGGTCACTATGAGCTGGAATTCACTCCTTGGCACACAACCATAACAATACACTCAGACGGAGCTATGTAGTCCTTATCCACTTTATTAAGTGCCAGGCTAGTGCCTGAAAGGTTGGCAGTTGTAGTCCACCAAGAGGCACCTCAGATGAAAAGCCCGGCCATCTGTTTCTGAAAAGATCACAGCAATTGAAAACCCTGTGGATCACAGTTCTATTTAAACAAATGAGACTGACGTTCTTCAGAACGGACTTGTTTGATTTCTTTCTTTTTTATTTTTTTCTTCCATGTAGTCAAAGCCATGAACGTATACTTCAGAAATAAAAGGTCTTGCTCAACTCGATGGTCTGACAGACGGGAGGGTCCATAGCAGACATGGCTACCAGATGCTCTGTTAGCCCAGAGCTGAAAACAATCCTGAAGCTAACTCTTCAGACAAAGATTGGACTAGACTATGAGACATGAAATGATACTGGCGAACAATATACTTCTTGGCTTAAGTAGATGGGGCAAACCAAGCAGCTCCTGTTCAGAGGTGAGATGAGAAGGTAGAGGGGGACAGAAGCTGGTTGAATGGACACAGGAATCACAGGGTGGAAAGGAGAACTGTGCTGTCACAGTTCAGGAACAGCAGATAGAGTTACATAGCAGTGTGGATGCAAATTTGTGTGTGACAAATTGACTTAGACTGTAAACTTCCACTTAAAGCACAATGAAACATTAAAAACGAAAGAAAGAAATACAAAGTTTTAGAACAGACACAGCCCCAGAACATATGGTAAGTGGCTGCCATCACTAATAAGATAGCCACTGGAGGTAAAATTGTGTCGTCTAGAGCTTCATGATCACCCCCCACATCAGCTGTCCACAGAGCTCTCACTGGGGATGGACACGCAGAAGCACTGAGACAGAGGAGTGTGCTTCCTTTAAAGTACAGCATCAAACTCTCAAACTGGCAGATAGAATAGATCTAACTCCTGAACCACTTGCATTCTTGCCCAATTTTAGCCCTGGTCACTAGTGAAACTCAGCCATGCATGTTTTTTCTTTGTCAGAGAAAAGAGAAAGGAGCTTCAAATAGGAAAATGTATCTGAGGAGCACGCTGGGGCTTGACACAAACTCTTGTTTCAGCAGAAGGATACTGACATCCAATTCATGGCTTCTGTAGGACACCCTGTGATCAAATTTTTTGGCAGCTTGGGGATGTCTAAGAATTTAGTTCCAGTCTGCTAGCCGAAGGCTGTCTCCTTCGATTTGCCAGCCCCCTGCAGTGTAAACACACCATGAATCATTGCTGGAGTCTCTCTCGGCCCCAGCCACTTTGCTCAGGGACCCAGCCAACCCTCATTCAGCAGGCTGACCTTCATCCAAAATGCTTCCCTCTACCTTTTTAAATCCCATAAAACACAGACGTGGCATTTGTGGGAACAAGTATTGCCAAACTGTGTATATGTAGAAGAGTGGGAGAAGTTACTCATAAGCCCCTAACCATCTGAATGACAGGATCATGTTCAGTGCCAAAAGGATAAGTAGACACTCAGGGGTTGAGACTGACACACAGACATAAATACTGTATACAGTACAAAGGAAAAAATGTATGTACATTTCCCAGTTAAAAAAAAATTGCAAGAGGACATCACTAGCTACCATTTTAAGGTTAGAATCCTGAAATTTCAGAACACATTCTGAGACACAGTGAAGAGGTAGCATACCAGCTAGTGGATTGTAGGAACTGGTGATGCAGTCTTTCAGGGAACTGTTGTGAAGTGGTTTGAGAAAGCAAATCTTTGTCTGTTTTCCTTTCTGCAAGTATGTGGATTTCAGCAAAATTAGAACTTAGAGAATCTCTCACTGCACATTATTTCTACAAAAGGTCAAGTTCTCACTATTTACAGTCCCTGAGTAAAGTTTTTTATATGTATTACAAAACTTACTTCAATGTAATTTATATTTTGGGTGATACTGAGCATTAGAGATTTTCATTCTATTTTCAACTGGTTGTAACTGATATATAAAATGATGCTGACTTTTGTAAACTGATTTTGCAGGTATATATCTTACTTAAGGTTTTCAGTGATTATAATAGCTTTTAGTTGATGCTTTTTTTTCTTCCCAAGTAGACAATTAACATATGAGCAATTAATATTTGTGTTTCTCTGCTTTTCTGCTTTGTTGCATATCCAATTATGTTAGAAGTGGTCTTGCTTTACATACTTGATGCTTTGCTATTTAGGCCCCAGAATTTCACAGCCAGCCAAGTGCCGTCGAATAAAATATAAGCAAAACAACAGTTGCAATCTTTACAAACCTTGAAAAACATCTAATCCAGGGTTAATAGTAAAAGAAAATAACTTTGGAAGATACGAACATGGAGGAACAACACAGTACGAAGAAGAAAAGACTGTGAACAGACACAACTTTTTATCTCTTATTTATAGTAAAGTTAGAGTGCCATGGACTGGCATAACAGTGGTTGGAGGTAGAGAAACTAAAAGTAACTGATTAGAAACTTCCAGTAATAGATGATTTTTCACCTTTTGGGGGGTTGGTTTTGTGGCTGAGACTCCTGTATCACTTTTTTTTTCACTTTTTTTTATTATGACTGAGTGAAAATGTACATTCCCGTATAAATTTGCATGCCCACCTATATGCAGCTTCCACTGCTCTCCCTGTCCAGTGACAGCATACTATTCCTCTCTGCTCCATACATGTCTCATCCTCCCAGCAGTCTCTTTTCCCCTCCTGTCTACCCACTCTCCTTCCTCCAGCCAGAGGTCAGCAGGATGATATCTTATTGATGCATAGAATCATAAAGTGCATCCAACTATGGTCACTCTGCATCGCCAAGTCCAATCCATTCATGTCTGAACAAAATGACACGGGGTAAAGACAACCTGGAAGATAGAGAGACCTACATTTCTTGATTTGATAAGTTGCATCTTTATTGTGCTTTATGGCTGCCCCTATAATCCTGCTTAATAGACTGCATATAAACCCAATTTTAATTACGACCAGTCTTATTGACTTCCTCCCTATCTGGAAGGACTATATTGGCTGTAGTACATCCCCTCTTTTTAATATGATGACATCATAGTTTCTGTGATAATCACTGGATCATTTCTTTCACTATTATAGCTTTGAGTTTGGAGCCTTCCTTAACTGAGTAGGATTCTGGGTGATGTGTCCCGTATTTGCTTCTAAAATATAAAGTTAGTGGTTTTGTTCTTCTAAGCCAAGAGATTCTTTCAGTATTTCTTGTAACTTTGGTTTGGTTTTTACAAAGTCTCTGAGTTTCTGTTTATCTGCAAATGTCTTAATTTCATTTTCATATTTGAAAGATAGTTTGGCAGGATATATGATTCTTGGTTGGAAGTTCTTCTCCATCAAGGCTTTGAATGTGTCATGACACTGTGTCCATGCCAGTATTGTTTCTGCTGAGAAATCTGATGTAACCTTACAGGGTTTCCCTCTGAATGTTAGCTTTGCTTTGAGTCTTGCTGCCTTCAAGAGTTTCTGTTTCTGTTTCATTTTGTTAACCTTAGTTATAAGATGTCCTGGAGTCTTTATTTTGAGATTCATATTGAGTGGCATTTGCAATGCATCTTGGCTATCTATATTCTGTTCTTTCATGATGTCTGGGAAGTTTTCTGTCAGCCACTCAGCAACAATACTCTCTGTGTTCTTAGGTGTCTCGCCCTGTTCAGGAACTCCAGTTAATCATAAATTGTTCTTCTTAATAGAGTCCCACATGCTTCTTAATGCTTCTTCATTTTTCTTGTTTCTTTTTTCTGATTTCTCCTCATAGATGCTGGAGTCAGTAGCTCTGTCTTCAAAGTTAGGTTGAATTTAGAAAATCTTTTACTTATGGTGTAGTCCATTTATGCTGACCTGCCGTCTACTGAGTGCTGTGACACCCTTCACCTAACTGAATTCCTATCAACTATTTAATCCATGATCAACCTTCTCTCTCCTTCCCCACCCATGTAGCAGTTAAAAAGTCTTTTCTTTTGTGCACAAGTCCTTTTTTTAAGTTCTTATAATAGCGGTCTCATACAATACTCGTCCTTTTGTAGCTGACTGATTTCACTCAGCATAATGTCTTCTAGTTGATATTAGATTATGAGATGTTTCCTAAAATCATCATTCTTTATCATTGCATAATGTTCCATTGTGTATATATACGTACCATGGTTTGTTTATCTTTTCATCTGTTGATGGGCACCTAGGTTGATTCCATCTTTTTACTATTGTGGACTGTGCTGTGGTAAACATTCGTGTGAATGTATGTGTTCATATAACAGCCCTTATTTCTTTAGGATTCATTCCAAGCAGTGAGATTCCTAGACCATAGGGTATTTCTATTACTAGCTTTTTAAGAAAGCATCAAATTGCTTTCAAAAGAGGCTGTACCATCTTGCATTCCCACCAGCAGTGCAGGAGAGTTCCAACCTCTCAACAGCCTCTCCAGCATTTTTGGATTATTGCCAGCCTCCCTGGGGTGAGATGGTATCTCATTGTAGTTTTGATTTAGATTTCTCGAACAGCTAATCATCATGAGCATTTCATCATGTCTTTTTGCTACCTGGGTGTCTTGTTTGGTAAAGTGTCTGTTCATGTCTTTTGCCCATTGTTTAACTGGGTTATTTGTCTTTTTCTCCTTGATATTTTGTAGTATCTTTTAGGTTCTGGAAATTAGATGTTGATCTGATATATAGTTGCCAAATGTTTTTCCCTGTTCTGTCTGCAGTCTTTTAACTCTCTTGATAAAGTCTTTGGAGGAGCACAAGTGTTTGATTTTTAGTAGTTCCCATTTATCTATTTTCTTTTCTGCTCGTGCATTGTTGGTCAGATTTTGAAGTCTGTCTAAACCATGTATTAGAACTTTTGGATATATTTTTTCTTGCGTGATCTTTATTGTTTTAGGTTTGATATTTAGGTCTCCGATTCATTTTGAGTTAGTTTTTGTGTAAGGTGTGAGATATGGGTCTTGTTTCAGTTTTTCTTCAGGTGAACATCCAATTCTGCCAACACCAGTTGTTAAAGAGACTATTTTACCCTGGTTTACAACCTTTGGGCCTTTAATACCAGCTGTTCATAGGAGGGTGATTTTTCTAGGTTCTCTACTCTGTTCCATTGGTCTACATGTCTCTTTTTGTACCAGTACGAAACTGTTTTGACTACTGGGACAGTACAGTAGGTTCTACGGTCGGGTAATGCGAGGCCTCCATATTCCTCTTCTTCAGTAGTGCTTTACTTATCCTGTGTGTCTTCACTTTCCAAACAAAGGTGGTGATTTGTTTCTCCATCTCTTTAAAAAATAACACTGGAATTTGCATTGGGGTTGCATTGTATGTGTAGATTGCTTTCGGTAGAATAGACATTTTCACAGTGTTAAGTCTTCCTACATAAACAAGGTAGGTTTCTCAGTTATGCAAGTCTCTTTTGGTTTCTTGCAGTAGGTTCTTGTAATTTTCTCTGTATAGGTCTCTTATTTTTCTGCTTAGATTTATTCCTAGGTATTTTATCTTCTTAGGAGTGATAGTAAATGTTGTTGATTTGGTAATTTCCTCTTTGATGATGTCTTTGTTGATGTAAAGAAATTCTACTGATTTACTTATGTTTATCTTATATCTTCATACTTGGCTGAACTCTTCTATTAGTTCTAGTAGTTTATTTACGGACTCTATAGTTTTCTGTGTATATAGTTATATCATCTGCAAATGATGATACTTTTACTTCTTCACCAATATGGATGCCTTTTATTTCTTTCTCTTGTCTGATTGCTCTGGCTAGAACTTTTAGCACAATGTTGAATAGAAGTGGTGAGATGAAGCATTCTTGTCTAGTTCTTGTTTTCAAGGGGGAATTCTTTCAGTCTCTCTCCATTCAGGATGATGTTGGCAGTTGGTTTTGTGTAGATGGCCTTTATTGCATTGAGGAGTTTCCCTCCTATTTGCATTTTGCTGAGAGTTTTTATCACAAATGGGTGTTGGACTTTGTCAAAGGGCTTTTCTGCATCAGTTGATACAATCAAATAGTTCTTATCATTTGTATTTTTATGTGATTAATCACATTAATCGTTTTTCTGATCTTGAACCAATTCTGCATCCATGGTATGAACTCTACTTGGTCATAGGGAATTATATTTTTGGATGTGCTGTTGAATTCTGTTGGCTATGATTCTGTTGAAGATTTTTTCATTTAGGTTCATGAGTGATACTCATCTGTAATTTTGTTTTTCTGTGATGTCTTTACCTGGCTTTGGTATCAGGGTTATGTGGGCTTCACAGAATAAATTTGGGAATGTTCCATCCTTTTCTACGTTTTGGAATAGCTTCAGTAGTATTGGAATTAACTCCTCTTTAAAAGTTCGGTAGAATTCTCTTTTGAAGCTGACTGGGCCAGGACTTTCTTTGGTTGGTAGTTTTTTGATTATTTTTTCAATTTATTCTTTTGTGATGGGTTTATTAAGCTGTTCTACTTCATTTTGAGATAATTTTGGTAGGTGATATGAATCTAGAAACTTGTCCATTTCCTCTAGATTTTCAAATCTGTTAGAGTACAATCTTTCATAGTATTCTGTCACGATACTTTTGATTTTGGTTGGATGTGTTGTGACATCTCCCTTCTCATTTGTTATTCAGGTTATTTGTTTCTTCTCCTGTTTTTCTTTTGTGAGTTTAGCCAGTCATTTATCAGTTTTGTTGACCTTTTCAAAAAACAGCTTTTGGCTTTTTTAATTCTTTCAGTTGTTTTTCTATCCTTTAATCCATTTACTTCTGCTCTAATCATTATTATTTGTATTCTTGTGGTGCCCAAAGGATTCTTTTGTTGTTCTTTTTCCCCTTGTTCAAGTTGTAGGATTCATTCTTCAGTTTGGGCCCTTTCTTCATGCTAGATGTGTGCATTAATAGAGATAAATGGACCCCTGATCTCTGCTTTGGCTATATCCCATAGGTTCTGGTAGGATGCATTTTCATTCTCATTTGATTCCATAAATTTGGTTATTGTATCCTTGATTTCTTCTATAACCCATCAATTTTTGAGCAAGGTGTTGTTCAGTTTCCATGAGTTCAAACTTCTAACTGTGTGTTTTCTGCTATTGATTTCAGCTTTTATGACTTTATGGTCTGAGAAGATGCTTTGTGATAATTCAATGGTTTGGATTTTGTTGAGACTTGCTTTATGACCTAATACCTGGTCAATTCTGGAGAATGTTCCATGTGAATTGGAAAAGAGAGTATACTTGTCTGTTGTTGGATAAAAAGTTCTGTGTATGTCTGTGAGATTGAGATGATGGATAATCACAATAAGGTCTTCTGTATCTTTATTGAGACTTTTTTTTCTGGATGATCTGTCCCTGCTGAAAGTGAAGTGTTATAATCTACTATTATTGTGGAGGGATCTATCTCATTTTTCAATGTTGTCAGTATTTGATCAATATATTTAGATGCTCTGGTATTGGGTGACCATCATTGTCAGTGATGGTGGAATTTACTTTAACGTCTGTTTTATCTGAGATTGCTATTGCCACTCATGCTCTTCTTTGAGTGTTGTTAGGTTGGTATATATTTTTCCATCCTTTGATTTTCAGTTTGTTCATACCTTTGAGTCTAAGGTGTGTTTCTTGTACGTAGCACATAGATTGATCATGTTTTTTGATCCAACCTGTTATTCTCTGTTTCTTTATTGGAAAATTCAGTACATTTACATTGAGTGTAATTATTGATAGATATATATTTCATGTTACCATTTTGGTGCCTTAATTTTTGTGTTGTTGACATTTTCTTTGTTCCGCTTAATAGTTTGTTCCAGGTCATTTTTCTTTATGGGATTTTCCTGTCTTTTTCAGTGTTGGTTTTGTTTCTGTTGAGGCCTCTGTATTGTGTTTCTTGTTTTGATATGTAGCATTGTTATCTTGCTTTGTAGCAAGATAGTATCTGCTGTCTTGTTTTCCCCCTAATATTCTAGGTTTAAGCCAGTCTTAATTTCTTTATGTCTCCTTAACTCCCTCTCCACTTGAAACGGCTATGACTACTGTAATATATCTGTCTTTATGGCATAACATTGTCATAGTTTACATGTTGAGGTCTCTGTTTTCTTTAATTTTAATATTTTAGCCTTGATTGAGCTTTGTGACTTCCCTAACTAATTAGGACTCAGAATGCTCTGTCCCGCATTACATATTTGGGTATACACCTGATGTTATTGATTTTCTAATCAAAGAACTTCCTTCAGTATTTCTTGTAACTTTGGTTTGTTTTTTTCAAAGTTTCCAAGCTTCTGTTTTTCTGAGAATGTGCTAATTTCACCATCATATTGGGAAAATAATTTTGCAGGGTATATATTCTTTGCTGGAAGTTTTTTGCCTTCAAGACTTTGTATGTTTACTCCCATTACCTTCTTGCCAACAAGGTTTCAGCTGAAAAGTTGGAGGATGTTCTCTAAGGCTTCTCTTTGAAAATTAGTTTCTGTTTAAGCCGGCCTACTGCCATCGAGTCGCTGCCTTTAAAAGCTTCTTTCTTATGTTTCATTTTGTATAATTGTGGCCCAAACTTATTACAATTATACATCTTAAAACAAAGACATCATATTGTAAATCACCTCATATGCACGTGAAAGCTAGAAAATGAAAAAGGAAGACAGAAGAACTGAGTCATTTGAATTGTAGTGCTGATAAAGAGTATTGACTGTATCATTGGCTGCCAGCGTAATGAACACATCTGTCTTAGAGTAAGCACATCCAGAATTTCCTCTGAATTGAGGATAAGGAGACTTTGTGTCACTTACTTTGGATACTTCATCAGAAGGGACCCACTACTGGAGAGAAACAAAAAACAAAGCCCACTGCCGTCAACTCATTTACAACCATATAGGACAGAGTAGAACTACCCCACAGAATTTCCAAGGAGTGCCTGGCCAATTTGAACCGTCAACCTTTTGGTAAGGAGCCACAGCATTTAACCACTACACCACTAGGGTTTCCACTACTGGAGAAGGACGTTGTATTTGGTGAGAGAGTCAGTAGAAAAGAGTACCCTCAATGAGATGGGTTGACATAGTAGTTGCAACAATGGGCTTAAACTTGTCTACAACTGTGAGGATGATGCAGGGCCTGGTGGCATTTTATTCTGTATTCATAATGTGGCCGTGCATTGGAACTAACTTGTTGGCACCTAACTGCATCAACAAGACAAGCAATATGCAAGTGCTTCTACCAGATTGCAAGATGAGCCTTATATTTATTTTTGAAAAGGTGGATGGACGTGTGAGAAACAGACCTATCAAAATTCTGAAAGCATTCTCCAGAAGATAAAAGAAAAAAAGCCAATAACACTCATCCTTTTTATTTGTAAATAATTTCTGTTTCTGTGAGAACTGCCCTGGTTTTCTGTGGCACTGGCAGACAAGACACTTTTTTTTTCCCAGTAGGACATCTGTCCTAATCTACAACAGGGCCACACTGGAACAGCCACAGCCCTTACCTGGAACCCACAAAATGATGTGCCTGGCTGATGGAGATAATGTGTTAACTTTTGTTAGTGCATCTAGAAAGTAGAAAGAAGGCTGAGGAAAAACACGTTCCATCTGTAGAACTCTCTGGAATCATTTATAGACTGCAATCATGAGTCAGCCATTCAGAGGCTTTTCCCAAACTCGGGCCAGGTTGTAAGGTGCTTTCATCCTGATATAACAGCTTGTACTTGTGGAGTCTCAGACTAAACAGTGTGCTGAACAACAAAGCAAACAGGCTTGTATAAAATAGACTTGTTAAATAGTGTAAATACAAGCACATAGTCAACAATTTATTAAAACGCACATACACATACTAGGAAGATTTCAAAGAAATGATTCATAAAGCACAACCACATTACAGTGTGCTATAAATTGAAAAAGCCTGCCTGGAACCATTAATCAAGCAGGATCTAGTGGAATCCACTCTGTCTGTGCCAGCCATTCCAAAGGGGCCATGTCTCCCCAGGGAAGCGCCTCCTGCTTGAAGCGCACAGTGAGTCAGGCATAGTCCACTTCAGAATCTCCAAATTTGCTCTGCGTTCAGTGTGGAAGTGGAGAACACGTCAGTTTGGCCACAGAATCTGTCGCTGTGGGGCACGTGATGTGGGTAGATATATTGTGTGGCTGACAAGCCCAACTCCCTGTCATAATGGAAGGAGCATTTTGAAAGGAGTGTCTCAGCTGCTGTTTTTCTCTTTTTTAGTTTAGAACTTTTTTTTAGGAATTCTTTTGAAATTAATAATTATTCAATTATATGTTAACATAAATCACACATTTTTACAAAAATAGCTATTTTCTGGAAAAAATACAAATAATAGGGAAAAATACTATAGATTTACTGTTTTGCAAGTCTCTATCATGTTCAGCTTCAGTGGAAGACAACTGGATCCTTCTGTCCCTGAGTTGGTCCTGTTTCCAGGGTTGCAGGTCAGGTAGCGTCTGCACAATTCCACTGCACACACTTGACAGACCCAGCAAATGATGCCACATCTTAATATTAGGAACACAGGATTTTTTAAAGTTAATTATTTTTGTTTTGTTTTGAAATGTAGTTTTCTCTTACTTTGCACACACATGTATTTTTAATTGTTGTCCACTTGCAGTCTTTCTTTCCTAGCGGGATTTGGTAGATTTCAGAAGCACACTGTGGTAGCCTCCATATGTGACACAGTTAGCCACGTGTTCTGATTAACTTGTATCTTATTCTGGGTCTAAAGGTGTGTTGGTGGGTGTTTATCTGATACATTAATTAATCTATTACTATCTTTTATAGAAATGCTTAAGCACATCTAATAAAAGTACTTTCAATATGACAAGACACAATGACACAAAAATCGCTCAGTAAGGCAAAAAAAAGGCAAAAAGGGTAAAAAATAATGTATACAACCAGTCTTACGACTACTGTGCCCATTCATGAAGACTGTTCTTTTGATTTTGAGAAAAAAAGGACTGAGCTTCCAACCTACATGAAATGGAAACCCATTCTTCTAGCTCTTTGTCCCAGGATTTTGACAAGTCTTTCTCCTTGTCCATTTTGTGTTAGGTACTATAGAGCCATTTCCTATTCATATAGGTCCTGTGTGATGCAGTAGAACTGACCTGTAGGTCTTTCTAGCCTGCAGGCTTTGTGGGAGCAGATACTTAATTCATTTGTTCTCCTGTGAAGCCTCTGGGTTGGTTTAAACCACCAACGTTTTGGGAAGACAAATACTTCACCATTTCATCACCAGCACGCCTTCATCCTTTTTTCTTGCCCTTATTTCCTGTGTCAGCTGAATTCTCAATCCCCCTTCTGCCTTTCTCCTTGCACCTAGCTGCTTCTCTCCTCCTTGATAGCCCCTCTGCCCTCAATGCACCCAGAATCGATATGGAGGACTACTGGAAATAAGAGTTTTGAAATAGAAAAGAAAGACATTCTACATGGTTAGACAGTACGGGGAACTTCTTAAAAACGAGTGCCACCATCCCTTAACTAAGAACCCTATCATTCCTATGTCTGGCGGCTCTCTGGGAGACTTCTCCCTTCTCACTCTCCTTGCCACAGTCAGTTGTCTTGCTCTATCCATCATCCCAGTCTCTGATCTACCACCAGCTGCTGTCTGGTTGGTTCTAAACAATGGTGAACCTCTGCAGGTCGGAATAGAACTGTGCTAGGTAGGGTTTTCAATGATGATTTCTTTTCATTGATATGCCTTTCTGCTAAGGCATTCCAGGTGGATGCAAACCTCTAAGATTTCAGTTAGCAGCTGAGCATGTTTAACATCCGCAACACCTATGTACTCTTCAGCCGCTGAGACATCTCATCTAGTTACCACTTTTCCATCTTACTAACCATCCCTCAGCTGCAGACTTTCTCCCTACCTCCATTGCTTTTTTGCATTGCAGAGCAATTTATCTTTCTCTTGACTTGTTTACCCTGTTCAACATGCCCTGAAGTTTCCCCATCTACATAAATGGGCAACCATCTAGAACATTTTGTCTCTAAATTAAGTCCAGTGATCAACACTTACATACTAGTTTCCCTACCCCATCCGCATTTCTTTTCCAGTATTGGTATGGAAACTGCTTCCAAGTACTCAGACACCAAGCAGTCCTGCAATATTCTGTAGTCAGAATATTTTTGTTTCCAGTCACCGTGCACAACACAGAAGCACAGCACTTGGCATACCTCTCAGGTGCAAATGTTCCCAGACCCCTGAGAGAGCTGGATTTATGTTTTGAATTTGGCTGTTACTGTCGGGTTTTACAATTTCAGACCCTTTCCCTAGTCCTCTCGGTGGGCAATTTCAAACTTCCTTTTATCAATAAAGTAGTTAAATCACTTTTATTTTCAGTGAAGAGAAGCTTTGTTTGGTGACACTTTTTGTTTTACCACAAGGTACCGATACTTAGGACTTCACTATATGATCTTGCTCAGTCTTGGTGTCTCTCCACTTATGATTGTTTATGCACTAAAAAGAATGAGCTCTCACAAGAGCAGGAGTGGAGACTCATTAGCTCCAAAGACTGGAGGCAGAGGCTGAAGACTTATTTTGAGGAGTTGCTTTCATATGGTGCTATGTCTGCAAGGTATATTCTCCTACCTGTGGTCTGCTCAGTTCACCAGAGCAGTGAAAAAAAAATCATGTTGAACTGCTTAGCATGTTTAGAATCCCTGTGCCAGGCTTGCCTATGTAGACATAATGTGTAGACCTGCCATGCCAACCCCTGAGAATCTTTCTACTAAAGCATAGATCACAGGGTCAGCAAAGCTTCCGCATGTAGGGTGTGTGAATGGACTTGCAGGGGCATGTGAATCCTGCATCTCTCTCCTAAATGGCTACTATGATTTTACACTCTCCTCACTTCAGCCTTTATCCAGATTTACGCATGTGTTGTTTCACTTCTGAATTTCATTTTAAACAAATGTTCTCTATTTCTGCCTGTGGGGGTAAAAGCTTACCTAAGCACAGTCATCTCGTCACAACTATTGGTAGGCATTTAACAGGGTCAGTGGCTTGTGGGCCAGTCATTAGGTTCTGAATTATAACTACCTTTTCCTGCTGGCTCCTTTTGAACACCTAGAGAAGGGGCTTTGCTGATGGGGCAGAAAGTACAACCAAAGGCACCCGGAGGACCCCTCATGACAGTGAAACTTCACATGTGCTGCATTTCACGTGGCCCTGCCAGACGTCACCTCCTTTGTGGATCCCTAGAATCATCTATTTTAGTTCTGGCTGCAAAATAATAGGTGACTTCAGAGAGTTCTTCTAGGCTTGGGAAGCCCTAAGATTTGTGAATCATCAGTTGCTACAGAGTCACTTTTTACTCATGGTAACCGATGTTTTTCAGAGGGGAACTATGGTTCTGCAGGGTTTCAGATGCCGGGTTTTGTGGAAGCAGATGGCCAAGTCTTTCTTCTGAGATGCCTCTAGATGGACTCAACTTTCTAAGCTTTCTGTTAGAAGCTGAGCATGTTACCAAATTGCATCAGCCAGGCAGTTCCAAAAACCAGTTGCCAAGTCTGACGTATGGAATCCCAAAATTGGGTTGAAGAGATATCAAACCATTAGTCGCCTTTGAGTTGATTCTGGCTTATGATGATCTCATGTACTTCAGAGAAGAGCTATGCTCCAGGGAGTTTTCAATGACTGAATTGTCAGAAACAAATCTCTAGACATTTCTTCTGAGGCACCTCTGGATAGATTTGAACTTCCAGCTTTTCAGTTAGTAGTGGATTGTGTTAACTGTTTGCACCATTTGGAGACTCCAAGAGTTACTGAGATGACCCCCAAAGAAACCAAAGCAGAGTAAGTCTATACCATAGACGTCAGTCTTCAATTGGGCAGCTTCCAATAATGCTCTGGAAAAGGAACACACTGTTCATAGAACACAGTTAATAAGGTGGAAGAATTATATTTTTTCTTTCAGATTCTGACTGAGCCACTAGGATAGGACAGATATTTTAGAAGGAGAAGAACAGAACAAAAGGAATGGCCTTATATATTTTTTTTCCACAGAATTGTATGGTGCCTTTGTTTCCAAGGTTTATTATGCCATTTCTTCATTTTCCTCATATAGCTTTATAACACATGAGGTATACAAAGGCAGACGTAATTAGGTCTAAGTAATGGGTTGGTAAAATGGAACATAGGATGGTTAATTCAAAAGTTGCTGGTCAGGATTGTAACAAGAATAAAGACTGCATTTATTTGCTCTTAGTTCTCAAACTTCATTCATTCAACGATTGAGCATTTTGCTATCCCTTAGGTATCAGACATCGCATCAAATGTGGAGACAATGAATGACTTAGGTGCAGCCCAACAAATTATTTGGAAGTAAAGATAGCCAGAAACAAATACAATGTGATATGAGTGTAATATCAACATATACATTAATTACTATGCATTAATCTAGTCAATCTATAGAAGCATATAGAGTACCCACAACATAGCAGATACATTCGACAGCATAGAAGTTAAAGGATGTAAAATACATGGACTCTGCCTTCACAGACTTTGTGTTGTGATGGAAAGACAGACAAATGATTATACATACGATAGATTATAATCATCGTGAGTCCTGGTAAGAACTAGAAATCTCCATGAAAGTGTTTATAGAAGATGCGAGATGTGGGGCAGCACAGAAGAGTTGTGATTTTATTGATAATGACTGCACAGTGTTAGAATTAGTCTTACTTCCTTCAAACTTCTCAGTCACCGTTTTTGAAAGAGCCTGAAGAAGGACAGGAAAGCAAACTGGCTCAGCTTCAGGGGCCCAGATCCTAGTCACCACCAGCATTGACTTTCTTTCTCTGTACACGTCTACTTCTGAACATTCGAGCATTTGAAAAGGAGCATATTAACCCATTTGAGTAATCTGTACCCTTATGTCACAAATTGTCTCTAATAAATGTTTAAGGGAGAGACAACGTGAATGCCTGAAGACTAATACTCTGACGTGTAAGGTAATCATTGAACCAACAGTGGCCATGTGAGAAGCGATACATACTTTAAACGTCAGTTAACTCACTAATGCTTTAAATAGTGAACTTCTGCCTTTGTCTGTGACATTACAGGCAACACCCTCATGAACCTGACTCCCAGACTGAACAGAGGATGTGTGAAAGATGAGCACACTTCAAAGCACTGGCTTCCCTTCTTTACTTTGTGATCTTTCCACTGTGCTGTCCTCATCCCTGTCCCTCCCTGATTGGACTACCCTTCTGTGGATGTCCTACTTAGGACAAATATTTTTAACATCATATTAGCTCTAGCTAGCCGTTAGGTCTCAGGGTGTCATAGATTTGTGCTTAGCTGTTAATCTAAAGGCTGCAGGTTCAAACCCACCCAGCAACCGGGGAATAAAGGCCTGATAAGCTGCTTCCATAATGATTGTCATTGTTGTTAGGTGCTGTCAAGTTGCTTTTCAACTGGTAGAAACCCCATGCGACAGAGTAGAACTTCTCTGTAGGATTTACCAGGCTATAATCTTTATGGAAGCAGGTCCTCAGGTGTTTCCCCTTGTGGAATTGCTGTGTAGGTTAAAGAAACCAAGCTTTCTGTCCACTTCTTAGTGAGCATGACCTAGACTGGTAGTTCTCAAATTCAGCACAGAACAAAATCATCTGCAGGGATCTTTAAGACAAGACAGCAAAATGCCAGCTGCAGAGAGTCTGGTTCAGTCATTCTGGGATGTGTGCCTAACCAGTTTCCAAGTGACACTGAAGCTGTTGGTCCAGAGACCACACTTTAAGGACCACTGATCTAGACCTTCCTCCCACTTAGTTTGGACCCTGTTCTCCAGGAAGCCTACTTAGGAATCTACATTTCAGTAAGATTCCCAGGTAACTCTCAAGTATACATCTCCTTAAAATGCAGTACACCCAGAGGTGTTGGGGGGTCAAACCAAAACAAACCAGTTGAAAGCCCTCATCCTAACAAAATGAGTGCCATGTAAATAAAGATTGCTTTAGATTGACAAATACTACAGTTTTAAACCACTGATAAACACCCTCAAAACACTGTCTCTAAAATAATCACTTCTTAACTTTTACATAAAACATAACTGACATTGTTTGACCTGAATAACCTTAACAAATTAACTACACACCCTTATAAAAAATGTGTGGACTCAGGAGCTAAGAGCCTGCATTGCAGGATAGTGAAGTAATGTTAAAAACATAATCGACTTCACCCATTCCACTCCTCCTCCATAGCTTCTGCCTTAGCTTACAGGTGGCTTGCCAGAAGAATAGGAACAGATTATGAAGAGATATTCCAAACAAGTCAGAATCTCAGAAATATAGTTGGCATAGGAAATTATTCTCTAGCTCTGTTCCCTCTGAGAGATTCACATCCTTACACAAAAGAAACATGCATGTATTTTTTAATGTGTTTTAAGGCTTCCCTTTTACAGTATTACAGTAAAGAACAAAAATTGGGTACTGTATTATATATATTTTGAGAAATAAAATAACAGTAATGTTTAAATATGTCATTTAGATATTTAAATAAAAACCTAGAAACAATTGTATAGGTTTTTAATTACATAATCTACACAAACAAAGTATTTGGCACTCACAAAGTTTTTATAGAAGCTTTATGGATTTAAATTTTGAAGGCAAAAGTTATATTCCCGTTGTCTGTTTCTTTTGGGTTCTTCTATCCCAAGAAGTAAAGAAGAAATCACTTGGTGGCACAAACAGTTAAGTATTCAGCTAGAGAATGAAAGGATGTAGGTTTGAATCCACCCAGAAGACCCTGTAAAGGAAGGTGATCAGCTCCTGAAGGATCACAGCCACAGGCAAGTCTTTGGAGCTCAGCTCTATTCTGACACACATGGGTTCTCCATGCATTGCAACTGATTCAGTAGTAATTGAGTTACTACTGAGTCAGATCCAACTCGACGGCACTTGGCTTTTGGCCTTGGCAGTAGTAACTAAGGATGGTCCTGGTTGATTGATTGGTACAAAAAGTAAGGAAACAAGTCCCTAAACTTCCTACTTTTCCTTTTCTGAGAAAGCCTCCATTTTATTTTTAGCTTTCAGGCATGTTTTGACATATGTAGAGTGAGTAACACAAGAAAGGCATTGAGTCACACTTGGGGACATTTGCAATATTGAGAGGACAAAAAGAAGGCAGAATCTCTTGGTGTTTTCATGCCCATCATTTTCAATTAGTAGATGGCATGTGGTCCGGGCAACATGAAAGTGTTATTGAAGGGGCACCAGGAGAGGAAGCAATGGAACCCTCCAGAAGGCTCCATCGCATAGTCCAGAAAACATGTAAATGAGGACCTAAAAGGCTTTTGCAGATACAAGATAGGAGTCCTTTCTCCATGAGAAAATATTGAATTGTGGGAGAGGTGCCAGATGAGTGAAGGAGGCAAACCTTTCTCCAGTTTCAAAATTGGCAAAATGATGAATTCCAGAGACAGTGGACCAATCATTTCAGCATGGTCACTGACAACAACCCAGAAGGGATTATAACGGGCTGATGAATGCTTGAAAGTACACACAATCACAAGGGCCTGGCACAACCTGCTTCACAAAAAAAGAGCACAATTTCTCTTACTGTTCAGTAGATTCACTTTATTGGATGCTGGTTACATGAAGATTAGTGAAGAGAGATTTCTGAACTCGAGGGGTTCACTGAATCGATTGCAGCGTGTCTTAAAGACTTTGGGCTTCCCACGTTAGCTGGACATGTGGCCATCCTGTGATCTCCTTATGTCCTTGATGAAGCTACAGTTCAACTGATCAGAGCTGTCTTCATAGTCTACACAGAGCCTGTTACTAATTAGTTGGTATCAGTCAGAAGGGAAAAGCCTAATGGGATGCAACTGTGTCCTGTTCTTTATCACATTTCACCTCTAATCAGTAGTTTGGATGAAGGCACAAAGGCGTGCTCATAAGACTTGCCCATAAAACACAGCTGAGAGGGAGGCTGGATATCACCAAGGACAGACTCGAGCTTTACAGTGACTCAAACACCAGCAAACAGGAACCAAATAAACAAGATGAAGTTTAACAAGGCAGTGTAAGGTGAAGTGCTTTTAGGAATTTTGGGGTACTAGTTAGCAGGATTTCTGGGAACCAGAGCTCCATAATACTTCCAGACTAAACTTTTCAAAACTTGCCCATGCACTGACAAAAGGTGTTAACGTTTTGATCACTGGAGACCACTGGAAGTGTCAGCTCCTGGCAGGCCTGGCGGCTCACAGCCACAGGCGGGCAGCTTCTCTTTTGTCTGTCCCACAGGGAGTGTCTGCAACAGTGGGTACCAGGATGGGCTGGAAACCTAGGAGAAGCCCTTGAGGGGTCGAGAGGTATATGGGATAAAGGAACTTATTCTAAATAAGGTGGCCTTTGTCCTTGGTTTCACAGAAATAACTCTTGGAGTAATTAGGATGCCTCGGTCTGGGACTTCCGGGCCTTCCCTAAGGATTTGTGCTGGTGAGAGAGGCTGTTTCTTATCCTTATTCCCCATGCTTTTAAATATAGGGAATAAGAAAAATCAGTGACCATGGAGTTATGACTCATAGTAACCCATAAATTACAGAGAGTAGGACTGTACTCCATAAAGTTTTTATGACTGTGACATTTTAGAAGCTGATTGCCAGGCTTTCTTCCAAAATGCCCCTGGATGTGTTTGAACAACTAACTCGGTGTTTGTCTAAAAATTAGTGCCCCTCAACTTTGGAACAAATCACTTCATGAAGTGATGAGCTGCTTGTCATGAGATGTGTTCAAGCCAAGAATGAATGGACATGTGTGGGGCAACAAGAAGTGAGTCCTGCGTGGGGTGGCTGTAATCGACGGCCTTCCTCTCGTTCTTACTCTACTCACAAGAGAGCCCAACTTGGAGGAAGTAAGGGATCCTGAGTCCAATTCCTCCTCTGTTAATACAGGCTTTTTATTCAAACTCTTACTTCTTCCAAAGACAATGAAACAACATGGCATCTGTCTCTGTTGCTTTCCATTCATATTTGCTGCTGCTTCAATAAAAGCTAGTTGAGTATAATGAGCTCATCATTATGTTTTAATGGGGGAGAATTCAGTTTCATTATGAGTTTTCCCCTTTTGCTTCTTTCGTTTCCTGTGGCAGTGCTTTCACTATTGAAGTAATGTTTGTCCCGTGTCCAGCTTCTGAATTAGGATAGCATGGGTTTTGAAAACCTGACAAAAATGTCTATGGACAATTAACAAAGAAACTTTATATTGTCATTGGTAATTTGAAAAAATTTCTTCCATGAGAAAGGAACACAGATTTTTTTCGTCCTGAATAAAACAAAATACATGATAGACGGGTAAATGTAATGGATAACACTTGAAGAATAATTGATGAAGACACAAAACTGACTCTCTCTTTGTAAATTGAGATGATAGTCATGAAACACACTTCTCAAGTACAAAGTCGTTCTAGTAATGTGTTTTATTAAACGTGGTATAATACAGCAAAACACAATTTCAAAAGTACAGCAATCACTCCCACATTCTACCTTTGAAAAATAAACTTGTAAACGATGTGAGAAGTTTTGGTGTGTGCTTACCTTTTCTAAAAAAGAAAATAAGAAAGAAATAATTGTATGACTTACTAGTGCTCTCATTTACTTAAAATTATAAGATGTGACCTGATCTAAAACTTTCATAGTTCTCCTAGCTGTATAATCTACCCATCCATCATCCACCCATCCACCCATCCACCCATCCACCCATCCAGCCACCCATGCATCCATGTTACTCTTATTTGTTTGCTTTTCCATTTGTGATGGGACAGCAGATGACTGTTAATACATCCTGGGACTGTCAATCTTTAAGCTTCGCAAAATAAGCACTCAAGGTCCACCAAAGGGAGGAGAGGTGAAGACCCTTTCTTGTAGGTAGACAGTAGCAAAATGATGGCCTCTTGTTTCAGGGCTCAAGTAACATTGTGTATAAGCAACCTGTAGATGTGATGAGGATGCTGAGTACTTGTGGGAGGAATGCCACACCCTAGATTCTCATTTCTCTACTTTACATTCCCTAACTTTGGTTGCTAGAGCCAAGGGCAGAAGGGGGCCTGTGCCCTGGCTATCCAGCAAAGAACAGACTGTGGTAGAGTTGATGACATGTTCACCCTTTGGTACGAAAACCACACACTCTTAAAATATTAAGAAACCATCTTTAAAAAGGTCCCAATTAGAGGCTATTTTTGCACAGGTTTATTGGCACTAGGGGAATACAGCTAAGTCCTAAACCAACAATGTCATGTGGATGGGCTGAGGCCAAGAAATCCAAGAAACCCAAGAAGATGGAAACATTTCATCCTCAGAATTGAAAATCTGTTCTTTATTCAAATCTCATTGGAGCTGATGTGTAAAACAATAGGAAGAAATACAGTAGAGCACTTTTCATAGGCCCATTTATGTAACTCCTTAGTCATGGGTATAAGTCAGAAAACACTAAGGATTTGAGTGCAGAAAGAGGAGACTTCATAGAGAAAATAACTGGGGTCTTGTCAAGATGACGTCAGACTGATACAGGAGCCGGGGAGCCTGCTTCTTAACAGCTGCAACCAGCAGAAGTTATTAAACATGCACCTGCACTTCACTGAGCTTATGGATTTCATAATGGGCAGCTTTTTTGTTTGCCAATTTTTATTATGCCTTTGCTTAATTTCAAATGGGAAATTTGACCAGGAATAGCAATTGTAAGCAATTAAATAGCTGAGGTTCTACAGAGTGTAGTTCTTGGAGTAACCTCATGTTAGTAAATGCCAGAGCACAGGAAATAGACTTGGAGTTCATTACCATTAAAAAAGGAACCTTGGTGGCAGTGTGGCTACAATGAACAGTTGCTCACTAAGATTTCTGGTTAGAATCCACCAGCGGCTCTGAGGGAGAAAGACGGGCCAGTTTGCTTCTGTAAAGGTTTACATCCTTGGATGCTCCATGGGACAGTTCTACTCGGTGTTGGAATTGTTCTGGGATGCTATGAGTGGCAAACAATTGGGCAACAGTGGACACCGCTAGAGAGGATATAGATGTGTGACTGTGTGTCTATAGCGCAGTCTGAGTCCTAAAACCCTTGAGGCGCTTCAGACTTTTTAGGTTGCCTACCTCTTTCCCTTGCAGCTCTCATGGCACGTGGGTTAAGAGTCTGGCTGTTAAAAGGTTGGTAGTTTGAATCAACAGCCACTGCTTGGAAACCCTATGGGGCAATTCTACTTTTGCCAATAGGATAGCTATGAGTCAGAATCAACCACACAGAAAAGGGTTTAGTTTGGTTCTGATTTTCCTCTTTCCCTGTTGGCCTTCTATGCGATTGTGGGGACCAACCCCCCTGCCCCCACACCTTTGCCTTTGGGTGAGACCCGTCAGACACAGTCTCTATCTCCCTTACTCTAAGACCTGATCTAAAAGTTCCTTCATTTATGGATTATTCTTTGACTTTGCTATCCAAATGCCAAGTGGAAGCAATTTCTCAGCTTCATGTGACAGTCTTATTTAATCTAGCCTAACATTGTGTATAAGCAACCTGTAGAAGCGATGATGATGCTGAGTACTTGTGGGAGGAATGCCACACCCTAGATTCTCATTTCTCTACTTTACATTCCCTAATGTAAAGTAGATGTTAGGTCCTAAGCCCAAAGACGTTGCTGTTGATTCCAACTCATAATTATCCTACAGGACAGGGTAGAACTGCCCCATAGGGTTTCTAAGGCTGTAACCTTTAAGCCACATCTTTTTCATATGGAGTGACTGGTGAGTTCAGATTGCCAACCTTCTGGTTAGCAGCCAAGTGCTTAATCGCTGCAAGTCCAGGGTTACTTCAGTGATAGTAGATATTACAGGGGCATTTGATCTCTCTCCTAGGAGGGACTGAAATGTTCAGAAGCACTGTAGTTTCAAGCTTCTCTGCAACTTCAGAGTCAAGATTAGGGTTGGGTCCACAGTGACTTCTTAAGAAGACTTGACTTTCTGTGTGTTCCACATCCATACAATAATCGCACAAGCGATCTGTTCTTGGCTGTTTCAACTTCTTCCATATTTGAGAATTGCTTCTTCTCTAGTTTTTCTTCTTTTGTCTAATGTCTGGGACACTGAACCTGGTTGAGACCCTGCCTGCACCCTCCTGGCTTCTCATGATTGATATGGCTTTTCTGGACACCATACAGAATTTCTGGCTATGCTTTCTCATCAGGACTACTTTTTACTCTTCCTTTCAGTCCAGAGAGAGGACTCTGCTCAATGCCAAGTTGGGGAGTGAACAAGGGTATCCTCCTTAGGGGAAATTGTCCAGTAATGGAAATGAAAGTTAGTATAATTTATATTTTTTAAGAACTGGGTGGTTTGTGAGCACTAAAAGTCACAGCACAATCTACTTTAATGACTCATTCTTCATAAAGCAGTTGGGACCATGACCACACTTCTAAAGGCAGATGGACATTAACTTTCAGTCTGCCAGGGAAACCTTTTCATGAGCAGAATTTATGGAGCAACTACTAGGCACATAAAATGATCTCTCATTTCATCCTCAAAACGACCATGTGAGGCGTGGATAGATATAGCTTTAGGTATAGGTAGAAATGCAGTTTTCTTTTTTAATTTAATTCTTTGTGAAAATACACAGAGCAAAAAATGTTCCATTTCAATGAATGCTGCATGTACAGTTCAGTGACATTGCTTACATTCTTCACATTATGTAACTCTTCTCTGTATCTTGTTTTGATTATTCTTCCACCACTGACATGTACATACTGCCCCCTAAGCTACTCATCCAGTCTTCCAAGCTAGCAAGTCAATCCTGCATAAGTACATCATTGAAAGATCGCAGTGCTCAATACAGATGTATCAAACTGTTGTTTGGTTCAAAGTAGGCTTCTAGGAAAAGTTTTCTTTTGAAGTTTAAGGCTTAAAAATTATCTCAAGGCAAAAGTTTGGGGTGTTTGCCTAGACTTAATAGCTCCAGAAATCCATTGAGAATTTGAGAATCTGTTGTATTCCTCTCATCTTTTTTTTTTTAAATAAAAATTCTGCTATAGAATCTTAGAACAAAACATTCAGTAAATACTACGTGGTAACACTTGTGTAAGATGATACACACTCGTCTCACTGGTACTACACTGAGGCCAATTCATAGTGATTCTATATAACAGAGTAGAACCTACAGGGCTTACTAGGCTGTAACATCTGTGGAAGCAGGCTGCCATATCTCTCTCCCCTGGAGCTGCTAGTGGGTTGGAGTTACTGATCTTTCAGTTAGCAGCCAAGCTCCTAACCACTGTGCATCCAGGGATCCTTTTAGAAAGTGACACGCACAGGCAAATATATAGAGACCACAGTTGTCTGCAGTTACCATGGGTTGAAGGGAAGAGAGACGTAGAGCCATTACTTAAAATTTCATTTGATGGAGGATCTTGTACAAATAAGAAATGGCATCATTAAGTACGAGAAAATGAAAAATACACATACCCATGCTGATGACAGAAGCCCATTACATAGGCATAATTGATCTCATTACAGTAAGAGGCACATACAAAAAGTGGTTACAACTTAGTTCTTACAAATATCCAGTTTCCTGAAAATCAATTATCAGCCTCTATTTTAGTTGCTCATTACTGGGATATTTTTCTAACATTACATGACTTTGTTCACAAGTATTAATTCTGGGGTTGCTGATATTTCCTTCTAATTTGTTACCAACTTATGAAAGCTAGGGGTCAAAACAGCACTGTCATCCACATACTGTAGTGGAGTAGAAGTTCAAATAATCTTAAATTTGGTCATAAATTTTAGGTGCTTCTGGAATACAAGGCTAAAAGTCATTTCCCATTGGCCTCTGGCTCTTGCTGTAAATGCTGGTGTTGAACAAACTCCTTGTAATTTAAACAGTGAGAACAAAGTTACTGAAAGATGGTATATGGTTTTGAAGCCAATATTGTCTGAAGACTTGTGAATAACCTTGTGTTCAAAATTAAAAACTGCTCTTCTACTCTGCTATATGGATGGCCAGAATTAAAATAAAATAAAAATATCCAGTTTAAAGCTCCTAATGGAACATTAAATATTGTTTTTAATAGAAATGTGCTGAATTTATACTTTCTGGTCATTTACATTTTCATGTAATTTAATAATTCTTAATAATATGAATTTTTACTAATACTAATCACTTATTGCAACTATTTAGGGAAGTCCTCCTGAGAATTTGGAGGATTAGGTATATATAATTTGTATTTAATTCTCCAGCACACATTAACATTTCAATGTTTCTGAGCCTGAAGGACCTGTTATACTCAGTCAGTCCACACATTTCATGTTTTTCATTTTTCCTGAAGAACTATTGTTAACTGAGCATTGTAGTCCAAAAATACATGGATGCTTTCCCTTTTGAACACAGTTGGTGGGATCTGCACTAATTTTTCAGTATTTTAGCAGGATTTCTTTACAACCGAATGATGTTGATGTTATTAGATTCCACTGAGTAGGCTCCTGACTCATGGCAACCACGCACAATGGGACAAGGCACTACCCAGTTGGGGGCTGTCCCGGTAATCTGGCGTAGATCAGACTGTTGGGGTCCGTAGAATTTTCAAGAGCTGTTATTCTGAAATGGATCATGAAAACTTTCTTCCTAGTGTCTCTTTGTCTGGAAGTTCCACTGAAGCCTGTTCAGCCTCAGTAACACTGACTAGGAATCAAAGTAGGTCTCTGCATGAAAGGCGTGTGTTCTACCACTGAATCACCACTGCTCCCTTAAGTTAGTAGATATCATAAGAAAACTCTATAGATCTGTGTCACTGTGTGTCAATACATTTAAACTGTTCTAGAGTAACTTTACTGAATGTTACTATTTGTGCTAAATATAAAACAGGATACGCTCAATATTTCTGCAGGTAATTCTGCAAGATTATTTTTCTGAAGATCATTTCATGTAATTATTGAGATTTTTATCGATAATTCTGTAAGGTCATATGTTCATTTTCGGGTTACCTAGTAAGAGAGAAAAAAAGAAAAAATCAGGGAAAAAGCTGATAACTCTCTATCAGTTTAAAACTTCAAGATAGGTTTACCACAAGACAGCTTTGAAGGTGGTCAAGTAATCCCTAATTAACTATTTTTACTTAGGGATTACTTGACACAGTAAAAACAAATAGGGACAACTGGCAGAGGTGGGACTTGTTCTTATAGACACATGTGTGTACATTAAACACTTGAGGAGGGGAGAGGCAATCTAAGTGGAAAACATGCCCCGCCGATTAATTTCAGTACAAGTAGTCCTTGATTTTATGATGAATTTGAGTTACGAGGAATCGTGTTTATGATGGTCAGTGTATCTTGGACATTGCATTTTCTTAGAGTTTTCTTTTTTCAAAAAACAACAACAACAACCACACACACACAAATACACACACACAAAGCTAGATGAGAGAGTCGAGAGGAGAGGACAGGAGATTGTTAAGAGGATATGACATGTATAGAACAAGAAGGAGAAGTGTGCTGTCACCGGGCAAGGAGAGCAGAAGGAGCTTGCAGATAGGTGGGAATGCAAATGTAATTTGGATTGTATACTTCCACTTAGTCACAATTTAAAAAAAAAAGACAAAGTAAAGTAGGAGCTTCAGTTGCTTGGAAGCATGGGCCCAGATGCAGATCATTTCATCTTCTTTCATGTTACAACATGAAAAAAAAAATGTGGGTGAGCAATACAAAACAAGGGTCCAGTGGTACCAACTAGCCAACTACTACCTACCTTGGTGTTATGCTATGATCACTCTTTTGCCTCCTATCTCACTGGAGCTTTGTCCATATATGATATTTTGGTTAAAAAGAAGGAGGAGGAGGAGGAAGAGAACAAAAAGAAGCAGTAGTCAACATCCCCAAATGCTCTGAAGATTTCACACGATAATGCAATGCTTCCAGCAAAATGGGAGCAAAGCTCTGGCCATTTATAGCGTAGTACTGAGAGCACACTTCACCCAAGGTGCATATTTCACCATTTATCAGTCTTACCTAGTTTCACACCTTTGACATTCTCCATAGCAGCTTTGGTGTCCTAATTAATAATGGAGATAGTCTCAGGAGAGAAGCAACAACGTACCTTGAGCTCCTCATTCTAGTTTGGAGGTCTCACACAATTATTTTCTTATTTGTGCTCTTATCATCTGTGATAGATAACGTTCTCAGCCTCAGTGTCTGAAGCCTTTCCTGTATTTGGGCCTTTTTCCATTTCATTTTGCATTTATTAAGATCTTTACTGCTAACTGAAAAGTCAGTGGTTCAAAACTTCTAGCCACTCAGAAGTGCAGGATGTCACAGTCTGCTTCTGTAAAGATCACAGCACTAGAAATTCTATGGGGCAGTCCTACTTTGCCCTGTAGAGTTTCTATGAATTTGAGTTGATTTAACAGCAGTAGGTTTTGTTTTGGTCTTCTCCCTGTAGAAGAAGTAAATCTCTCTGTATCTTAGGTTCTTACATAGGCCTTACTTTGGACTATATAATCTGGTGGAAATGATCCTTGGTTAAGTTTTGATTTTTTGCATCAAGAGAATTTCCATGCTTCTGCTTCTGCTTTTGTCCTCTGACCTGCCCACGAGAAGACATGCCTGGGAGGTGTGTGTGTACCAGGTAGAATCTCAGAATTCTACCTGCAAAACAAAGCAAACATTACCCTATAATTTATACACCTGTCAATTCATTTTGTTGCAGTGTTAGGTGCTGGTGACTAACTTCCAACTTATAGTGACCCAATGTGCAACAGAACAGAACAATTCCCAGTCCTTCACCGTCCTCACAATCCTTATGCTTAAGCACATTGTTGCAGCCACTGTGGCGATCCATCTCATTGAGGGTCTTCCTCTTTTTCAGCTGAACCTCTACCAGTCATGATGTCCTTCTCTAGGAAATGACACCTTCTGATCACATGTCCAAAGTATGTAAAATGCAATATCACCATCCTTACCTCTAAGGAACATTGTGGTTGTACTTTTTCCAAGACAGATTTGTTTACTCTTTTGTCGCACTGTGGTATATTCAATGTTCTTGCTGACACCACAGTTCAAAGGCATCAATTTTTTTTCTGTCTTCCTTGTTCATTGGCCAGATTTCTAGTGCATATGAGGCAATTGAAAACATCATGGGTTGGACAGACACACCTTAGTCTTCAAGGTGACATGTTTAATTTTCAACACTTTAAAGAGGTCTTTGTGACAGATTTTCTCAATGCAATGCATGTTTGATTTCTTGACTACTCCTTTCATGGGTGTTGATTGTGAATTCAAGTGAAATGAAATCCTTGAAAATTTCAGTTGTTTCTCCATTTGTCATGATGCTGCTTATTGGTACCATTGTGAGGAGTTTTATTTCTTCTTGTTGAAGTATGATCCATACTGAAGGCTGTGGTCTTTGATCATCACCAGTAAGCTCTTCAAGTCCTCTTCACTTTCAGCAAGCCAAGTTGTGTCATCTACATAGTGGAGGTGGCTAATGAGTCTTCCTCCAATCCTGATGTCCTGTTGTTTTTCACAGAGCTCAGTTTCTCAGATTATTTACCCAGCATATAGATCGAATAAGTATGGTGAAAGAATATAACCCTAATACACACCTTTCCTGACTTTAAATCATGCAGTGTTTCCTTGTTCTGTTCAAACAACTGCCTCTCGTCCTATGTACAGGCTTCTCTTGAACACAATTAAGTGTTCTGAAATTCCCATTGTCCACAATGTTATGCATCATTTGTTATGATCCACACATTTGAGCACTTTTGTATAGTCAATAAAACATAGGTAAATATCTTTCTAGTATCCTCTACTTCAGACAGGATCTACTGGACATTAGCAACTATGTCCCCTATTTCTCATCCTGTTTTGAACCTGGCATGAGTTTCCGGTGGTTCTCTGTCAATACGGTGTTATGCTGTTTTTGAATGATCTTTGGAATAATGTTACTTGCATGTGATATAAATGTTGTCATTCAGTGATTTCTGAATTTGATTGAGTCATCTCTCTTAGAAATAGACACACATATGGATCTCTTTCCGTCACTTGACCAGGTAGCTATTTTTCAAATTTCCTGGCATAGAAATGTGAACACTTCTAGCACTGCATCTGTTTGTTGAAACATTTCAACTGCTGTTTCATCAATTCCTAGAGCCTTGTTTTTCATCGATGCCTGCAATGAAGCAGCTTAAAATTCTTCCTTTGGTATCATCAGTTCATCATCATACTCTACCTCCTGAAATGGCTGAACACTGACCAATTAATTCTTGTACAGTGACTCTGTGTATCCTTTGTCTCTTCTTTTGATGCTATCTCTGCCAAATAATATTTTTACATTAAAATTCTTCAATATTGAAAACCAAAACTTGGTTGTTTCATCAGTCCTCTCAGCTTGAGAAATGATGAGCCTGTTCTTCCCTTTCAGTTTTCCATCTCCAGCTCTTTGCATGTGTTATTATAATGCCAGTAAACAAATAGCCATATTGGAATGCTCTACATACTCACCTCATCTGGCTCCCTATGACTTTTCTCTTTACCTGAAGATAAAGGAAATATTGAAAGAAGACTTTCTGATGACATTGAGGTTATCAAAGGTACTGCAATGGCAGCTCTGATGGCCATTCTAAAAGAAAACGAGTCTAAAAATTGCTTTGAAGAGTAGACTAGGTGCTGGCATCAGTGCATAGCTTCCCAAAGGGAGTACTTCAAAGGAGACTACAGTGATATTCAGCAGTGAAGTGTGTAGCGCTTTTTCTAGGATGAGTTCATGAACCTAATTGTCAGGCTTTGTATAACGTGTTCTGCTGACTTGCTTGGTGCCTGTTATTCCTTCTTGCCCTCCAGTTTCCCCTATTTGTAATGGAGTGTGTAGCTTGTGCCTGTTCCGCCACTGTAACTTAGAAGCAGGTAACTAGTATTTTAGATTTCATAGATAGAGGGGAATTTTGGTGGTATGCAGTATAAGACAGTAGTCCTTTGGACCAGAATTTATTGTGCTGAAAATCTTCCAGATCTCAGGAAAATTGATGAAAAGGACCTTCCTCAGAGCTGACAGAGAAAGATTCCCCCTGAAGACGATGCCCTATTTTTACTTGTAGCCTGTGAGACTGCAAGAAAATAGATTTGTCTTCATTAAAGCCACCCACTGCATGATTAAGACATTTGGAATAGGCACAAATATGGACCTCTTCCAGTCACTTGGCTGGGTTACTGTCTTCCAAGTTTCATGGCCTGGATGAGGGAGTACTTCCAGCGAAAGCACTTCCACTTACTTGTTGAAACATTTCATATTTCTGTCAATTCTTGGTACCCTGTTTTCCACCAATGCCCTCAGTGCAGCTTGCACCTTTTATTTCATTTAGTATATATTTATTGATTACCTACCATGTACACTCCGTAAGACATATTTATTAAACTTAATAAGCTCAGAGTTATATAAGCAAAGGACAGGTAAACAAATAATATTTAAGCAGTGGGATAAATGATATACTCTACAACACATACTCCATTAAGTAGTTGGAGTCCCTGGATGGTGCAAATGGTTGATGCACTTGACTTCTAACAAAAAACAGGGATATTTATGTCATTCTAGAGGTGTCTTGGAAGAAAGACCTAGTGACATACTCCTGAAAAATCAGCCACTGAAAACTTCATGGAGAACAGTTCTTCTCTGACACACGTGGGGTTGCCAAGGTTTATTTACACTGGGTGAGCAGAAACAAAATTTGTATAACTCGACCTGTCAGACAATAAAGACAAATCAGTATCACTTAGTGATTAATAAGGAAAGGGAGATGTATATTTTTCTGACCATTGTCTAGGAGCTTGTGTCTAGGGACTGAGCCCATAAAATGGAAGGAGAGTACAGAATGGAGATGGATTTGGGGAATAATAGTTCAATTTGTGACTTGACATTTTGAATCTGAAACACCAGTGGGATATGTCAGGGCATATTTTCTGCAGTCACCCTGAGTCCTCAAAAACAATTTGGACTATATGATGTTGGTGTCATTATCCTGAAGATATGGACAGAACCACATGTCAGAATGAGATATCTAGAGGGGATAAGCTGGAAAAGTACAGACAAGAGTCAATGATGAAATTTCAGGTAACACCAGCCTTTTTTGTGAAACATGAATATTCTCAGCTGTTAAGTTTTAGCCTCTCATCTGAAACTTTTTTCAGCTCATGCTATCACACCATTTGTGTCTTCTCCAGTGTTCTCCAGTTAATACCATGTGTAAAGCAGTGACTGGTCTACAGTAGCTACTCAATGACTGCTTGTCGATGGGTTAATGATGGGCTTCTAAATCAGAGTCCCCAGAGAGTTCTTGATATTGCACAACAGCACTCAGTCTTTGGGCCAGATGAGATAACGTATTTGAAAACACTGTAAACTTAAACATGCTCCAATAGTACAAGCTATAATAAGCAGTGGAAGTTAATGCAAGCAGTCTAAACCTACAATAAAGGAAAGGCAGAAAGACTCGGAGGCTCACAAGGGTATTGCTAGTTACGGCACCAGTTTCAAATCAAGATCAGTTTGAGAAATAATTGCCGACTAAACAGTATAGTCAGGAGGCTATTCACTTGCTGGAGCTGCTATCACAGAATATCACAAACTGGGTGGCTTACGGGAACAGAAATTTATCATCCCACAGTTCTGGAGACTGGGGGTGTAAGATCAGAGTGTTGATTGATCTGGTTCCTTCTGAGGACTCTGAGGGAGAGAATCTGCTCTATACTTGTACCTTCCGGTGCTGGCTGGCAATTCTTGGTATTACTTGGCTGATAGGTGCATCTCTTCTATCTTCTCTGCTATGAAAATACCAGTCATAAGATGCCTTCATGGTAACCTAACTGACTACATCTTCAAAGACCTTGTTTCTAAACAAGTCCACATGCATCAGTACATGGCTAGTACTTCTCTTTTTGGGGGACACAACTAAATCTGTAACAGAATTACAGATGCAAGGAGTAAAAGTTAGTAAGAATCATAACCCCATAGAGAAAAAATATTTGCATAGAGTGCCATTTTACATTTGTTGAAAGCCTCTGGAGTGTTTTGGAGTCTAAAGCCTATATAGAAATTTTCAAACAAAATTAGAAGCTTCATGGGATTTGATAATTTTCTATCAAAAATCCATTAAAGTTCTTGGATATTAATCAAAATTTGGCCGTTCAAGTCCACCCAAAGATTCTTTGGAAGAAAGACTGGTGATACGTGTCCAGAAAATAAGGCATTTAAAATTCTGGAGCACAATTCTCTTCTGACACACATAGAGCTGCCACAAGTCAGAATCCACTCAATGGCAACTGGCAGTTGTGGTTGTAATTATTGGAAGTAACCTAAATCCAGACCTTAAAAAAAAGATTCACATCAAGTTGCTTTTTCAAGGCATGAAGTTTTGCTCCTTAAGAAACACCCTTCTGTTCAGGCAGTTACCCCACTGATGTTCAGCTCCACAGAAAAATCTTTCCTCAAAAGTGTTCTGAGACCTTAAATTGCTTCTTGATCAGGTGCCACTTGGTTTTCAAGTAAGCTTTCAGCAGGTCCTTCTAGTCACCCAGGGATCTCACTTCTGCACAGCTTGAGCTCTGATTTGCCAATTGTGGACTGAGTTTTACAGGGCAGATGATTCAGTCAATGGAATACTTTGCATGTTTATTTTAATCTCATCACAACTTTGTGGATTCGTGAAGCTTTATAGTCATTTTAAGGAGCCCTGGTAGTACAGCGGTTAAAGCACTTGGCTGCTAACCAAAATGTCAGGATTTGGGATCCACCAGCCACACTGCGGGATAAAGGTGTCAGTCTGTTTCCATAAAGACTTATAGCCTTGAGATTGTAGCATAAACTGAAAGGTTTTCTAAAGTCAAAGCAACATTTCAAAGGATAGAGCAGAAGGGACAGGCATCTGAGGACCATGTTTTCAGGGGACATCGAGATCAGTTGGCATAACTAGCCTTTTGCTAAGAGAATCTTCTGCACCCCATATTGGTGAGTGGCATCTGGGGTCTTAAAAGCCAGTAAGCTGCCATCTAAGGAACATCAATCAGTCACAATCCACCTGGAACAGATGACAACCTGAAACATCAAAGACAAGAGTAAAAATGAGCCCAGGAGACAGAAGGACCCATATGATTGGGAGACTATTTCAGCATGAGACCAGAAGAACCAGATGGTGCCCAGCCATGACCAAAGACAGCCTTGATAGGAGACACACTGTAAGTCTCTGATGTAACACGAGAAAAAGAAGGTGTGCAGATCAATAACTCTACTAAAAGACCACAATTGATGGTCTGACAACCTGGAGGGTCCCCTGGGAACATGGTCCCTGGATTTGTTGTTGTCCCAGACCTGAAACCAGTTCTGAGGTCAACACTTCAGACACAGAATGGACTGGATTCAGGGACACAGAGCCAGCATGGGTGTGTGTATTTTATGGTTTTATAAATTTATAGAAGGTTGTCCTACTGGTTTCTTTCTAGAGGGGAGAGGAGAGCGTAGAGGGGAGGGGAAAGGTGTTCTGTGGGAGGAGACTAGTAGAAAAGAGTGAAAAGGAGGAATGTACCGTCATGAGGTAAGGGAGAGCAGATAGAGTGGTAAAGAGGCAGGTACGCCTAACTAGCTTGGACTGTATACTTTCACCTTATCATAATAAAAAAAGAAAAGAAAAGAGACTTACAGCCTTGGAAACCCTATGGGACAATTCTATTCTATTCTACAGGATCACGATGAGTTGGAATTGACTCAGTGGCAGTGGGTTTGTTTTCTGGTTTATCATGACTTTGGGAGTATTTGGTCAAATTCTTGCCTTCTATACGGGAGACCTGGGTTATGTGGTGGTAGCATGCTGAACATATCTTAGTGGAATTTCCACATTAAGACAGACTAGAAAAAAATAACCTGGATATGACCTTCTGAAAATCAGTCTTGGAAAACTCTATGGTTTTGGAGGTTTAATCAATGGTCCAATCTGCCACCAATCATGGGTGTGGGGCAGAACTGGGAAACATAGTTTTTCCATTTTGCATGGGATGGCCATGAGTCTGGGAACAACTCAGCAGTGGCTATCAACAGCAATGACACAATCACTTAAAAAAATAATGACAGATGCTAAAAACTCTTAACAAAATGGGCATAGACGGCAAATTCCTCAACGCAATAATTGCCATTTATACAAAGCCAGTTGCCCACATCATCCTGAATGGAGAGAGACTGACAGACTTTCCCTTGAGATCAGGAACTAGACAAGGATGCCCACTGTCACCTCTCCTATTCAACATTGTGCTAGAAGTTCTAGCCAGAGCAATTAGACAAGAGCAAGAAATAAAGGACATCTGCATCGGCAAAGAGGAAGTTAAAATCTCTGTTTGCAGATGATATGATTGTACATGCAGAGAACCCCAAGGAATCTATAAGTAAGCTACTCAAATTGATAGAAGAGTTCAGCAAAGTCTCAGGATACAAGATAAACATAAGTAAATCAGTAGGATTCCTTTATATCAACAACGAGACTGTTAAGGAAGAAATGATCAAATCAATACCATATACGATAGCCCCTAAGAAGATAAGGAACCTAGGTATTAATCTAACCAGAGAAACAACAGACCTTTACAAAGAGAACTACAAGCATTTACTAGAAGAAACTAAGAGAGACTTAGACAAATGGAAAAACCTACCCTGCTCATGGATAGGAACACCTAACATTGTGAAAGTGTCTATTTTACCCAAAGTAATTTATTTATATAATGCAATCCCAATACCAGTTCCAGCATCATTTTTTAATGAGATGGAGAAACAAATCACCAATTTTGTTTGGAAAGGGAAGAAGCCCTGGATAAGTAAGGTACTACTAAATAAGAAGAACACAGTGGGAGGCCTCTCATTACCCTACCTTAGAACGTACTACACTGACACAGTGGTCAAAACAGCCCGGTACTGGTAGAAGAACAGACAGATGGATCAATGGAACAGAACTGAGACCCCAGAGATGACACCATCTGCCTATGAACAGTTGATATTCGACAAAGGCCCTAAGACATTAAACTGGGGTAAAAACAGTATCCTCAACAAATGATGCTGGCAAAATTGGTTATCCATCTGCAATAAACTGAATCAACATCCATATCTTACACCTTACACAAAAACCAACTCCAACTGGATAAAAGACCTAAATATCAAACCTAAAATGATAAAGCTCGTACAAGAAAAGATAGGAACAACAATGGAAGTTTTAATTCACAATGAGGACAGACTCCAAAATCTGTCAAGGAAACCACAATCAACAGAAGAGAAAATAGATAAATGGAAACTATTAAGAATAAAATACTTTTGCTCATCCAAAGACTTTATTAATAGAATTAAAAGAATACTCACAGAATGGGAAAAAATATTTGGCAACTCTATGTCAGACCTACACCTGATCTCCGTAATCTGTAAGATACTACAAAATATCAATAAGAAGATAAATCATCTAATTAAGCGACAGGCAAAGCAGATAGACAGACATTTCTCTAAGGAGGAGATCCAGAGAGCCAGAAAACACATGCAGTCATGTTCACAATCCTTAGTTACTAAAGAAATTCAAATGAAGACTACAGTGAGATACTACCTCACCCCAACAAGATTGGCCATGATCCAGAAAACACAAAACAACAAATGCTGGAGAGTCTGTGGAGAAAGTGGAACCCTCCTACACTGTTGGTGGGGTTGCAAAATGGTCCAGCCTCTTTGGAAAGCAATCTGTCGCTTCCTTAAAAAAATGGATATCGATATACCATTTGACCCAGTAATTCCACTACTTGGAATATATCCTACAGAATCAAGGCCTTTCACACCAACAGACACATGCAAGAGAATGTTTATCACAGCACAGTCCACGATAGCAAAAAGATGGAATCAACACAGACGCCCAACAACAGAAGAATGGATAGGTAAACTGTGGTACATATACTCAACGGAGCACTACGCAATGATAAAGAATAACAATGATTCCAGGAAACAGCTCCTAACCTGGTTTCAACTGGAAGACATTATGTTGAGTGAAAGTAGTCAGCGACAAAAGGACAAATACTGTATGAGACCTCTACGATAAGATCCCCAAAACAGACTTGTGTATAGAAGAAAAGACTCTTTGACAGCTGCAAGGGAGGGGAGGGAAAGAGGGTGAGGGGGGGAAGGTTTAGTTTAGATAGTTGCTAGAAATCTGGTTGGGAGAAAGTGGTGATAGCACACATTAGAAACAAGAACAACATTAATGGACTTCAGCGTAACTTGAGTACTCCTTCCATCTTAACTCAATACTGCAAGGATAGAGAAGCTGAGGCAGGGGGCAGGGGACCATGCTCTTAGGTGAAAACGAGGCCAATTGGCACAACTAGCATTTTGCTAAGAGAGCCCTCTGCACCCCACATTGGTGAGTGGCGTCTGGGGTCTTAAAAGCTGCCAAGCTGCCATCCGAGGACACAGCAAATGGTCCCAACTCAGCAGGAATGGATGCTCACCAAGGACCAAAATGACATGTGGTAAAGACAACCTAGAAGACAGAGAGACCCACAAGAGTGGGTGCCTTCATCGACCTGGGACCGGAAGAACCGGTTGGTGCCTGGCCACCACCAGTGATAGCCACGATGGAGCTCACTAGGTTGAGTCTCACTGGCAACACAAAAATAAAAAGGGGTGCATCCTGAGATCTCCACTAAAAGACCTCAATTGATGGTCCAGCGGTTTCGGGGTTCCCCTCAGAGCATGGCCCCCAGCCCTGATGCTGCCCTTACCCATAAATTATAATGAAGGTCCACTCTTTGGACAGGAATGGATTGGATTTGGCAATGCAGAGTGACCATATATTGGAAGCACTTTATGGTTCTATACATCTATAGGATATCATCCTGCTGACCTCTGACTGGAGGAAGGAGAGTGGGTGGAGAGGAGCAGAAAGGAGGCTGTTGGGAGGATGAGACATGTATGGAGCAGAGAGGTATAATGTGCTGTCACTGGACAGGGAGAGCAGTGGAAGCTGCATATAGGTGGGCATGCAAATTTATACGGGAATGTACATTTTCACTTAGTCATGTTAAATAAAAAAATAAAAAAAATAATGACAGATTTGGGAGAGTCTTTGAACCTTTTGAAAGGTCTCGGTCATGAAAAGAGGAGGAGCTGCAGGCAACAACATATGTCAGGCCAGATGTAATTAATATTCAAGACATACTTGGTTAAAGCTTAGTAGACCGTACTTTGGATGGCCTACATACTTTAAAGATAGGAGCCATGGTAGCACAGTAGCTAAGCACGTGGCTGTTAACCTAAACATCTGTGGTTTGAAACCTTCCGCTCTCCATGGGAGGCGTATGTGGCAGTCTACTTCTGTAAAAGTTTACGGCCTTGGAAACTCTGTGAGGCAGTTTTACTGTGTGCTGTAGGGTTGCTATGAAGTTGAACTGACTCAATGATAATGGGTTTTTACATATTTTAAAAGGAATCTTTGAGTGATGCAAAAGGTTAAGAACTTGAGTACTAACTGAAACATTGGAGGCTTGAACCCAGAAGTACCTCAGAAGAAAGTCCTGGCAATCTGATTCTCAAAGATCACAACCTTGAAAATTCTATGGAATGAATTTCATCTTGAAATATATGGGGTACTATGAGTTGGAATCAACTAGCTATTGAGTTTTCATTGTTGTTGTATGTTTTTTAACTGATATAATTCACAAACTCTTCTTTTGTGTGTTTAGTTACAGTTTTATACACCATTCCAAATTCAAACAGATTTTATATGTTTATGACCTGAAAGAACTGGAGAAAAAAGTCAAGGCCTTGAGTTTCGATAATGGAAGATTCTACAGAGAAGGTATTAAATGATTCAGGAAGAATCAAAAGAAGATGGAAGGAAAATACAAAGTTGTTATACCAAAAAGAACTGATGTTCAACCTTTCAAGAAGCAGCATATGACTAGGAATCCATGGCACAAGAAAGAAGTCAAAGCTACATTGAAGGCATTGATAAGAAGCAAGGTTGCAGGAACTGACAGAATATCGGCTGAGATGTTTCAACAAACAGACACAGCGCTGCAAGTGCTCACTCACCTACACCAAGAAATTGGGAGAACAGCTACCTGGCCAAACACTGAAGGTGGAAATTATTGAACAGTATTATTAATACCACATGCAAAGTAAAATTTTGCTAAAGATTCTTCAAAAGCAACTGCAGCAGTGGCTGGAAATTCAAGTCAGATTCAGAAGAGAACCAGGGATATCTTTGCTGATCTCAAATGGATCTTTGCCAAAAGTAGAAAGTTTACCTCTGTTTCACTGAGTGCAAAGTCATTTGACTGTGTGGATCATAACAAACTATGGATAACATTGTGGAGAATGGGAATTCCAGAACACTTAACTGTGGTCATGAGGAATCTGTACATGGATCAATGGGCAGTTGTTCAAATACAACAAGGGGATATCTCATAGTTTAAACTCAGGAAAGATATGCTTCAGAGTTGTATCTTTCCACCATAACTTTTTGTTCTGTATGCAGAGTAAATAATCTGAGAAGCTGGACTATATGAAGAAGAACAAGGCATCAGAATGAAAGACTCATTAACAACTTATGTTATTCAGATGACACAACTTTGCTTGCAGAGGGTAAAGAGGATTTCAAACACTGATAAAGATCAAATACCATAGCTTTCAGTATGGATTGCCTCTCAACACCAAGAAAACAAAAATCCTCACAGCTGGACCAGTAGGCAGCATCATGGTAAGTGGAGACAGGATTGACGTTGTCAAGGATTTTATTTTACTTGGTTCTACAATCAATGGTCATAGAAGCAGCAGTCAAGACATCAAATGACTCATTTCATTGGGCAAGTCTGCAGCAAAACACCTCTATAAAGGGTTGAAAAGTAAAGAAGTCACCTTGAAGACTAAGGTGTGCCTGACTCAAGCCATGCTATCTTCAATTGCAAAAGCTGGAAATGGGTAAGGGAGATAAAAGAATTGACGCCTTTGAATTGTGGTGTTGGAGAAGAATACTGAATGTACCACAGACTGCCAGATAAACAACCAGATCTGGCCTGGAACAAGTACAAGCAGAGTGTTACTTAACAGTTAGGATGACAAGACTACATCTTATATACTTTGGACATGTTGTCAGGAGGGATCAGTCCCTGGAGAAGGACATCATGCTTTGTAGAGTTGAAGGTCCGCAAAAAGGAAGACCCTCAGTGCTGCGTCTGGCACTCCAGTGACCAGAACTGGGAAAAGTTCATGTCCGAGGGATACAGGAAAGAGGATGGGAAATCTCACACACACAAGAAACACATTACGCAAGATAAAGTTAGGGCCAGGTGAGACCTAGGTCTCTGATGGAGAGCCATGGACCCTGGTCTGCTTTCACAAATTTTATTTATAGGCTTAACAGGTAGGAAGTCAACAGAGCAGTGCATTGGCAAAAATGATCATGATCTTTTGATTGGTTACAGAGTGCATGGAAGTTTTGTCTTGAAACAAAGGACCAGGAAGTGCAAATAGTTCTAACCTGAGCCATTATCCTGTAAACAATTTCAAGGAAATAGCTCTAGCTTTGGGCTTATTATATTACAAATAGTTTGAAACTGCAAACAGTTTCAGGGAAATATTTTAGCCTGAGTTGCAAATGGTTTAGCCTGGGCTTTTTATTCTGCCAATAGCCTCAGGATGCCAAGCAGAGGGGTTCAAACATGGAGAGAGGGAGGAGTGCAAGGTGGCTAGGACACAGTAGCTCCCAGCCCACAGCACTTCAGAGAGATTGGCACAGTCGCTACAGGAATGGGCTTAAGCATAAAAAATAATTGTGGGCATGGCACAGGACCGGGCAGTGTTTCATTCTGTTGCGCACAGGGTTCCTATGAGTTGGAACTGACTTGACGGCACCCAACAACAGCAGCAGCAGAATGGGTACATGGATTAGAGTGCGCAAATCCACATGCCCGTCTCACTCAGTGAAAGATAAAAATGGTCTGTGAAAGTCACGTAGCGTCTTCCGCTCTTTTTCTGCCTATGTTATATACAAGAAAAGCTAACTTCTGATTTCCTGTTACTTCATTACCAGAACTATCATCAACTATTGCTGATTTCCCCCTTTCTGGTTTCTTCCAGGTTTATTTCTTTTCCTCTCTTCCTACTCCTACCACCCAAGACAGGTCTGCCCTCATGTCTGGTTGTCATCTACAGAAGGACAGAAATAGCCTGCAGCTTATTTCTTCCTTTTTTCTCTCCCTCCTCCCTCTCTATCCTTTTTCTCCCTCCCTCTTTTCGTCTCTTCATTCTTCTACTTCTTCCTTCCTTTGGCATGTGTGTGTGTGTGTGTGTGGAGAAAGAGAGAGAGAGAGGAAACCTGGTGGCATCCTGGTTATGTTCTCAGCTACTAACTGAATGTTGGCATTTCCAGCCCACCAGCCACTCCCTGGGAGAAAGAGGTGGTAATCCACTTCCATCAAGAGTTTAACCTTGGAAATCCTATGGGCAGTTCTACCTCATCCTATAGGGTTTCTAAGAGTCAGAATCAACTCAAAGGCAACAACAGCTGGTTTGGTTTTACATGTATATGCATGTACACAAATACAGATACACACACACGTATAACATATTGCAGTCAATTTGATATCAATAGTTCAGAACTACCCTGCAGGGCTTCCAAGGGCTTCTGGTGAATTCAAGTTCTGTTTAGCAGCCAAGCTGTTAACCACTGTACCACCAGGGCCCCTGGTACATACGTACAGACATGTATAGTGACCCCCTAGGCTTCTCCAGGCTAGAAACCTTTAAAGAAGTAGACTGCCACGTATTTTTCCTGGGGAAACACTGTTGGCTTCAAACCTCCAATTTTTGGGTTAGCAGCCACTTGCTTTAACTGCTGTGCCACAAAAGTTCCATATATAAATTATCCAGGAACCCAGTTCACAGAGGTAAACAGGAAGTGATTGTAGAATGCTGTCACAAACACCATGGCAGAGAAAAGGAGAGCCATCCACTTGGTCAGAAGAGGGAAACTTTGGAGAGCCTTCCTAGAAGAGTTGTCATCAGAACTGACAGTGAAAAGATGATGAGCTGGTGAGCAACGGAAAAGGAAGAGGATCTTACTCCAGTCCCAGAAGTAGCAGTGGCACTGAGAAGTTCAGAACATAGATCTTTCAGAGTAACTTGAATATTAGATTCAAGAGGAAGAATAAAATAAGGGCCTGCGGAGGGAGGCTGAGTGAGGTCCTGACGGAACTTCCCTCAAATGCTGAGGAGTCTGAATTTCATCCTAAATGAAATGCTTCACAGCGGGAAGATGTAAAACAAGGAGACTGTAAGAAGATTCCTTGCTTCTTGCTTGTTCATCTCACCAAAAGGTAGGATTCTAAATATCGGGGACCTTGTTTGTTCCTGGAATCCAGTAGGATGTCTGTACCTAGGAGGCAATGGTGGATATTTGCTGAATAAATCAATGGATATGCATTTTAAATAGCCTTAAGTGGGAAGATCTACCACGGCCAATTCCTTTTGCAGATTCTGGACAGCAATGCAAGAAATAAGATGAGCAAAACTATAATAAAAAGTTATGCAATTATGTGACAACTGGCTTTGTAATTAATCTAGATATATACTCAAATCATGAGCTATGTAGCATGCTGTAGTCTGCTTTAGCCACTGATAGAACATTCCAGTGACATTTTGGAAGGATGCTGGAGTGAACGACCACCACTGAGGGCCTTTGGGAGGAAGGCAGGAAGGTTTCCAGCTCCACAGAGAAGAAGAGTAAGGTGTGGAAGACAGCTCAGTGAGCTCTGACGTTTGGGTAGGACCTTTGGCTCCCATGACCCATGTTACACACAATGGAAACAGCAGAGTTACGGTCTCAAGCCATCTCAGATGTAATCACGCCAATGCACTGTAAAAGTCCCCCAAGACGTCCTTCTGGTTCTTGTCTGCACTCCCACATTTCTAGGCCAATCAGCTTGCGCTCGATCAGACTAATGCTCCCCAAGCACTCGTTTCATCATGACATTCCCTGGGTCAAACGGTTACAGCCTAGACAGCATTCATCTAACAAATATTTATCATTTGGCAGTCTGGGTTACTGGGCTCAGCAAAGGCAAATCTGAATACGCCATTTGCACTGTTTTCACACTTGAAGGCTGGAGGCAGGGGATCTTGATGTTTGGTGCTCAGGCCCCTGCTCTGGGCAGGGTGACGCCCTCGTCCGCCTTGGATGTGTGAATCTGGGTAGGTGGTTCTGTCTGGTGGTGCACCAGCTCTCTTCTCTGCCAAGTGGGTGTTGTGACTATTTCTTCTTGCTGGGTAGAATCACAATAAGAAAGGATTCTAAGAAGGATAGACCTACAAGTGTTCGGTAGATGTCCAGAGTGGTGGCAACCAAGTCATCCAGATTGTAAGCCCTTTCAAGTAGGATACATTTGATCTGACTCTTGCTTATCTTGACCTTTTTTCTGATTATTCCAAGTAGATGTCGTTACCACTCCAGGTAGTTGCTTCTACCTCTCTACTTACTCTCTTATAAATTTTAAACAAGTGGGAAGTACATCTACTTAACTAGAGAAAGTCACAAGGTGCCGAACGACTTGTTTTTCTTCCTCAAGTTTTAGTTCTAACCACAGCTATGAGATCAATCTACTGTGAAGATTCAGTTGAATTTAATTGCATTCCAATTATTTAGCGGGTGCAGGGCAGAGAGCAACATACAAATAAATGAAGTTGAATTCCACTCACATTGACCACATTATCATAACTGAACATTTCCCACATGTTTGTTTAAATTGTCACATCAATCTAAGAACTTTCGGTTATCATAGTATTTTTGGATAAAACAACTGAGACGCATAGAGATGAAATGCTTTGTCTCTGATCAATTAGCTGGCAGTTACGAGAGTCATACTTCAGATGCTTGACTCTAGAGTTCACACTTGCTGCTTTGGACCATACTGACTCTTGGAACAGAAGGACATGTGAACAAGTTTTCATTTGCTCCTTGGGTCAGTGTAGAGGTTGCTCCTTTCAAACTTGCCCAACAGTGTTTCAGAACTATAGTGATGAGACACACCTTCTCTGGTGTGGCAAATCGTCCCTTTAGCAGAATGGTCTGCTCATCTTGCAGAGTCCTGGCAAGCGGGGCAGCAGACATTGCTTACAAAGTCATTTAAAGTAGAACTAGTCTGCTAGTTATTAATTATCTGGAAGCCATCCTCCAGTTTTTAAGTAGCCAGGGTTTCTGCTGATGCAGTCAGAGTCAGCATTACACCCGCTGCTCATAAATGACTGACTTAGTAAGAGACAAGATATGTTGTGACTTGGCCGTCTTCTATTCACTGGAGATAAGGTAAAAGTTCCTAGTAACAAGACATGAAAACAAACATGATACAATCATTTAACATATGCTTACAAGTAAATAATTGGAGAACACACAATTTCCTTCTTTTCTCCCATCTTTTATTATTTCCTTTGAACCAGCACATTCTTCCAGCTGCTAAGCACATGTCTTTTGGGTGGTGGAATCGTTGGGAGGGAGAAATGCTCTACAGTTCTCTACTGTTCCTATGCCCAAGGCTTCAGTATAAATGGGTAAAATTGTCCTTACACTTTGCCTGTGTATAAGTAAGTTCTTCCATGCTGTAATCATTGATTCTGTTCAAGCAATTCTAGTTGTTACTTACCATAGCACAAAGGGAAATGTGTCTTTTTCAGATGTGTGCATGATTGGAAACCCTGATGGCATTGTGGGTTAAGTGCTATGTCTTTGAAGAAAAGGTCGACAGTTCAAATCCACCAGGTACTCCTGGAAAGTATGGGGCAGTTCTACTCAGACCTCTAGGGTTGCTACCAATCAGACCCGACTCAACGGCAGTGGGTTTGGTTTTGTTTGTGGAGACCTTGGTGGTGTAGGAGGTGTTATGGCTGCTAACTGAAAGTCTAGCAGTTCGAATCCACCAGGCACTCCTTGGAAACTCTATGGAGCAGTTCTATTCTGTCCTGTAGGGTAGCTGTGAGTTGCAATCAACTTGACAGCAGCGGGTTTGTGGTTTTGGTTTTGGTCTAGTCAGTTAATGACAGAGCTATTGCTTTTTGAAAGATCAGAATCCTGTAATTTGTGGGAACAGGTTGTTCAGGGAAAGCAGAATTACATGGTAGATACAAACATGTATTCTGCAACTGGATAGAATAAATTCAGTTTATGGATAAAATGGTAGCTCCAACACCACTGAATAGATTACCTGGAAAGTTAACCTGATCTCTCTGTATCTCAGTTTCCTTGTCTCAGATATAGGGAAAGTGGTGGGATATACCTCACTGGATGTTAGAAAGTATTAATGAAGATACGCGGGAACATTATAAAAATGTTTGTTACGATGATGACAGTGATGGTGGTGATGATTAAATTATGTGGAAAATCCTTAGCGAACTGAGTAATTAGGATTTTTTAAACTGTATTGGCAGCAGAAGTAACACTAAGAAGGAACAGAGATAACTGTACAGTTACTTCATTTATTTACTTATAATATTTCTGTAAGTCTAAGCAACCTGACAAGAAATGTGAGACATCATTCTTTTTTGGTTGTCATGTCAGTTTGTAAGAAAAAAATTGATAATTTTGGTTGAAAATTATACCTTGTGATTTTGATATACAATGATACCATCATTTTATCTTTTATTTTTTAAATAATAAAATCTAGTGTTTCTGGGAGTCACTTTCTACTAAGTGGATCAAATATTTAATGCACTTTTTTTTTTTTTTGGTCCTATATGCTTCCTGGTCACCCCCAGCCTCTTTGGGGATCAGTAGACAGCATTTCAGAGATATCTCCTTTAGTTTTTTTTAAAATAACCATTTTGTTTTAAAACAGTTCTGTGCTTAGGAAACACACTGAAAGTAACACTAGTTACTGTCAAGTTGATTTGGGCTCTGATCCTATAGGATAGAGAGAACTGCCTCATAGGACTTCCATGGCGTGGCTAGTGGATTTGAAGTGTTGACCTTTTGGTTACCTGCCATAGCTCTTAACCATTGTACTACTAAGGCTCCTGAACATAATACGCAATCCCCATATACCTAGCATCCAGGGTCCTTCTTAATTAACATCTAAGAATGGTGTCATTCATTTGCAACAATTAAGAAACCAATGTTGATATATTATTGTTAACTAAAATGTGTACCTTATTCACATATCCTTGTTTTTCCTTGATACCCTTTTTCTGTCCCAGAGTCCCATCCAGAATACCATACAATGTTTAATAATTATGCCTCCTTAGACTACTTTTTGTGGTAGAGTTTTGTAAACAGATGAGGATGGGTCATTCTTGGTGAGACTCCTCAAGTCAATGGAGAGATGCCAGGCCCTTGAGAAAGTGAACTTTACTGGAAGTAAAGAGACTAAATATCAAGTCAAGCTTCTTGAGGGTGGGATTGTAGGCCAGTTATAGGGTTCTGGACAGGGAGCTTATACATAATTCATGAAGTTCCTGAGAAGAGGTGGACAATACCAGGAACTAATGAACATGCATGGATGTGCAGTGGAGGGATGCAATGTGGCAGCTAGAGGGCATTTGTTATTTCAGAAACTGTGACACATGAAGTTTATCTAAGGACAGCTGTGCAACTTCTTGTCTGAATGGAGTGGCATGCAATGAGTAGTGCCGCAGTAAGATGCCCTTGGGCTGTTAAACAGAATGCCTTATCAGGAATCCACAGAGCCTCAGTGTGCTGACAGGAGGGGGAAGAGTTTAACCTTCTGAGGTACATTACTGGAGAGGGCACTGGTTCATCCTATTAGTGACAGTTTCTCAAACTTTTCTTGTTTGTGACAATAGGTCAGATATTTAATAAAATGTGTTCGACTGGAAAAGGAAACAAGAGATAAAATAACTTCGCGGTTGATAAACATGACAAACACTCCATCAGCCAGGAGACCAAAGTCAACATCATCATAGATGAGTCTTGATGATGGGATGTAAGTGAGGGAACTCTGTCCCTGAAATTCAGACAGGTCATTGAGAGGACTCTGTCCTTCAGGGAGGTTGTCTTACCCAGTGATCAGACCTGCCATCAGCTAAAAACAGCCTGGTAGACTCCACCTGGTATAACCATAAATAACTTTAAGCCTGTCTTCCCACTCCCCACCCTCGTAACTGAAAGCTTGACCATAAACAAACCTCAGCCCTTCCCCTTCTAATCAACACTTCTTCCTTATTCACACTGTAAGTCCCTAAAGAGAATTTCTTGCTACCCCTCTTTCTTTCCTTATCAAACCATAAACCCCCTTACCCCACACTACCTCGTTGAAACTTTAGAACTATTAAAAACCTGCCCTACCAGGGAGGGGTGGTCTGAGCCACCCCACTCTGTTTCTCTTCCAGTGAACTTCACTGGACCCTTGGACTGGTGTGTCTGTGTCTGTTTAGGGCCACCCGCTCCCCAACAGTAACCGTGATAATGTGTGTTGAAAATGTTTTACTTCCATGGGTATCTTCCACAAGACTCGTATGTCCAGTCCAATCACAAGAAAAATAATTGGCCTTAAGAAACAGAAACTTATTTTCTCATAGTACGCACTGCTGGAAGTCCAAATTCAGGGTGCCAGCTCTAGGGAAGAACCTCTAATTCTGGTTGCTCTTACGAAGAGTCTGTTTCTTCAGCTTCTGTTCTGCAGTCCTTCGGCAATCTTCACATGGCATATGTCTTCCCCCCTGTACTGCCTTCTCTGTGCCTAGGTTGCTCCTTTTCTATATCAAAGGTGATGGGCTCAAAATACATCCTACACTGATATGGTCTCATTAACATAACAAAGAAAGCCCTAGTCACAAGTGAGATTACATCCACAGGTACAGGGTCGAAGATTTGTAACATCTATTCGGGTGGGGACACAATTTAGTCTATAGCACATCAGACAGATCTCAGTTGAGGGTGATAGCAAGCAAGGGTCCTGTGACTAAACCCCCTTGGCAGCCTGCATCTCAGTTACCCTGGGAGTGTACGAAGTCTAACAGGGAGCTAACAGCTCACGTGTGTTCTCTGTGCCTTCCCAAGAGCTGCTTACTGCTAAAAGTCCAACGTGCTTATTGAAATGACATTCCTCCCACACCTCGCACACTGGACAACCAACTCAACCAGCTGTGACACAGCAGCAGCCCTCAGGAGCAAATAGAGCAAGTAGGGGCTTCTGAGAGAATGCAACCAGAGGTTCCTCTGCTTCTCCAGGAAGCCAGGGCTTCTGAATTCTGGCTCTGAAATAAGACTTATATCCTTAGCAACACAGTGTTTCTCTGCTTCTACAAAACCACTGAGGCACCCTAAGGAGGGAATGAAAATTTCATCAATACATGTAGTGCTCCCCATTGTGATTCTGTGTTGTGTTGTTCCCTAGTAATAAAGCCCAAAATCCATTGCCATCTAGTCGATTCTGACTCTTTGCAACCCTATAGCACACAGCAGAATGGCCCCAATTAGGTTCTCAAAGAGTAGCTGGTGGGTTTGAGCTGCTGACCTTTTGATTAGCTGTCCTAGCTCACCACACTTTTTTAATTTTTTTTTTAATTTTTATTTTTATTTAACATAACTGAGTGAAAATGTACATTCACATGTAAATTTACATGCCCCCCTATATGCAGCTTCCACTGCTCTCCCTGTCCGGTGACTGCACACTATTCCTCTCTGCGCCATACCTGTCTCATCCTCCTAACAGTCTCCTTTCCCCTCCTCTCCGTCCACTCCCCTTCCTCCAGCCAGAGGTCAGCAAGATGATATCCTATAGATGTATAGAACCATAAAGTGCTTCCAATATATGGTTACTCTGCATTGCCAAGTCCATTCCATTCCTGTCCAAACAGTGGACCTTTGTTATAATTTATGGGAACGGGCAGCATCAGGGCCGGGGGCCATGCTCTCAGAGGAACCCCAAAACCACTGGACCATCAGTTGAGGTCTTTTAGTGGAGATCTCATGATGCCCCTCTTTTTATTCTTGTGTTGCCAGTGAGGCTCCTCTCTGTGAGCTCCGTCATGGCTATCACTGGTGGTGGCTGGGCACCATCCGGTTCTTCCGGTCCCAGGTCGATGTAGGCACCCACTCTTGTGGGTCTCTCTGTCTTCTCGGTTGTCTTTACCGCATGCCATTTTGGCCCTAGGTGAGCATCCGTTCCTGCTGAGTTGGGACCATTTGCTGTGTCCTCGGATGGCAGCTTGGCAGCTTTTAAGACCCCAGACGCCACTCACCAATGTGGGGTGCAGAGAGCTCTCTTAGCAAAACGCTAGTTGTGCCAATTGGCCTGGAATTCGCCTAAGAGCATGGTCCCCCGTCCCCCGCCCCAGCTACTCTATCCTTGCAGTATTGAGTTAAGATGGAAGTAGTACTCAAGTTATGCTGAAGTCCACTTAATGTTGTTCTTGTTCCTAATGTGTGCTGTCACTGCTTTCTCCCAACTAGATTTCTAGTAACTACCTAAACTAAACCCTCCCCCCTTCTCCCTCCCTCCCTCCCTCCCCTCCCTTGCAGCTGTCAAAGAGTCTTTTCTTCTATACACAAGTCTGTTTTTGAGATCTTATTGTAGAGGTCTCATACAGTATTTGTCCTTTTGTCGCTGACTACTCTCACTCAACATAATGTCTTCCAGTTGAAACCAGGTTAGGAGATGTTTCCTGGAATCATCGTTATTCTTTATCATTGCCTAGTGCTCCATTGAGTATATGTACCACAGTTTACCTATCCATTCTTCTATTGTTGGGCATCTGTGTTGATTCCATCTTTTTGCTATTGTGGACTGTGCCGCGATAAACATTCTGGTGCATGTGTCCATTGGTGTGAAAGGCCTTGAATCTGTAGGATATATTCCAAGTAGTGGAATTACTGGGTCAAATGGTATATCAATATCCATTTTTTGAAGGAAGTGCCAGATTGCCTTCCAAAGAGGCTGGACCATTTTGCAACCCCCACCAACAGTGTACGAGGGTTCCACTTTCTCCACAGCCTCTCCAGCATTTGTTGTTTACTTTTTTAATTTTAATTTTTTATTATGATTAAATAAAAATGTACATTCCCATATAAATTTGCATGCAGCTCCCACTGCTCTCCCTACCTGGTGACAGCACACTCAGCTACATACATGTCTTATCCTCCAATCTCCTATCCCTCCTCTCCACCCTCTCCCCTTCCTCCAGTAAGAGGTCAGCAGGACGACATCCTATAGATGCACAGAACTATAAAGTGCACACATGGTATGGTCACCCTGTGTCGCCAAATCTAATCCATTCCTGTCTGAGGAGTTGACCTCCATATGCTTTATGGACAGGGGCAGCATCAGGGCCAGGGGCCATGCTCCCAGGGGAACTCTGAGGCCCCTGAACCATCAAGTGCAGTCTTTTAGTGGAGATCTCAGGGCGCACCCCTTTTTATTCTTGTATTGCCAGTGAAACTCAACTTTGTGAGCTCCATCACAGCTATCACTAGTGATGGCCAGGCACCATCGAGTTCTTCCAGTCACAAGTCAGTGTAGTCACCTACTCATGTGGGTCTCTAGGTCTTCTGGGTTCTCTTTCATCCACGTAATTTTGGTCCTTGATGATCACCCATTCCTGCTGAGTTGGGACCATTTGGTGTACCCTTGGATCGCAGCTTGGCAACTTTTAAGACCCCAGACACCACTCACCAATGTGCGGTGCAGTAGGCTATTTTAGAAAAATGCTGGTTATGCCACCTGGCCTTGATTTCCCGAGAGTGTGGTCCCCATTCCCCTGTCCCAGCTACTCTGTCCTTGCAATATTCGGTTAAGATGGGAGGAATAGTCACGTTATGTTGAAGTCCAGTTAATATTGATTTTCTTTCTAATGTGTGCTGTCCCATATTTCACCCAACCTATTTTCTATCAACTGTCTAGTATAAACCCTCCCTCCCTCACCACCCTTACAGTCTTCAAAGAGTCTTTTCTTCTATGCATGAGTCTGTTTTTAAGTCCTTATCATAGGGGTCTCATACAACATTTGTCCTTTAGTCGCTGACTACTTTCACTCAGTATAATGTCCTCCAATTGAAACCAGATAATGAGATGTTTTCTAAAATCATCATTATTCTTCACTGTGTAGTGTTCCATTGAGTATATATACCATAGTTTACCTGTCCATTCCTCTGTTGTTGGGCATCTGAGTTGAACAGATCTTTTTGCTACTGTGGACTGTGCTGCAGTAAACATTTGTGTGCATGTATTAGTTGGTGTGAATGGCCTTGATTCTGTAGGGTATGTTTCAAGCAGTGGAATTACTGGATCAAAGGGTATATCTTGATACAACTTTTCAAGGAAGCACCAGATTGCTTTCCAAAGAGCTTACATCATTTTGCAATCCCACCAGCAGTGTAGAAGAGTTCCGATTTCTCCATATCCTCTCCAGAATTTGTTGTTTTGCATTTTCTTGGATCATGGCCAACCTTGTTGGGGTGAAATGGTATCTCACTGTAGATTTGATTCAAATTTCTTTAATAGCTAATGATCGTGAGCATGTCTGCATGTGTTTTTTCGCTGCCTGGATCTCCTCTTTAGAGAAGTATCTGTCCATCTCCTTTGCCCATTGCTTAATTGGATGATTTATCTTTTTCTGATTGATATTTTGTAGTACCTTATAGATTATGGAGATCAGATGTTGGTCTGACATATAGTTGCCAGATATTTTTTCGCATTCTGTAGGTGACCTTTTAAGTCTGTTAATGAAGTCTTTGGATGAGCAAAAGTGTTTATTTCTTAGTAGTTCCCATTTATCTATGTTCTGTTCTGTTCTTCATGGCTTGTTTGATGGATCTTGAAGTCTGTCTACATTGTATATTAGAACTTTAATTGTTGTTTTTACTTATTCTTGGATGAGCTTTGTCATTTTAGGTTTGATATTTAAGTCTTTTATCTAGGTTGAGTTGGTTTTTGTATAAGGGCTCACCATACCTCTTAACCACTATGCTGCCAGAGCTCCTCATTACTAAAGAGAAAACACAAACTGAAAGGGAGAACAGACCTAAAGGCATCACTATATCCACAGTGTGTGATCACATACTGATGAACTCCACATCCTGCCCATGCCCACCATCCTTCTTCACCATACTGCTCCAGTCATGCTTGGGCATCTTGAGGTTCTTTGAACAAACAATTTGATGATGGGAGTCTAGTGAGATGTTAGGTTCCATGTTGTTGTTGATGGGAGCCACTGAGTTAATTTAGACCGACAGCAAACTCCTGTGATAAAACAGAGCTGCCTCTATTGAGGTCTCTAGGCTGTAATTTTTATAGAAGTAAATCACTAGGTCTTTCTTCCACAGGGCTGCTGGATGGGTTCAAACTGCCAGCCATTCAGTTAGCAGCTTAACCATGGTGCCACCAGGGCTCCGTCGTTCCATACTGAGTGATCTCATTTATATGTTTCAAGCTTGGAGGTTTCACACTGCTCTCATAACTACTGAGAGATAATTATGACCCTTCTTACAATATTAGCCTCCGGTACTAGATTTATCCTGGTCCTTCAGTGTCCCCATTAAAGGAACTTTCATCTCAAAGTACAGACAGCTTGAAAAGATACATATGCACTAATCTGCATTAAAAAATTAAGGAAGTTCTCTGGGCTGCATCTAATATTTCAGTCAGTAAGCTCCATCTGTATAAACCAAAGCTCCATCTGTATAGACCAAAGCTCCATATGTATAGACCAAATGAAAGTACAAATTTTGTAAGTGTAGATAGCTTTTCAAATGGATTTTCAGAACAAGAGTCCAAATAACATCATCTTTTTATCTTTCAGGTCTGAGTTGAACTTTCTGAGACAGTCTTTGTAGTTTAAGAACCAAGTTGTTTCTGAGTTGGTGGCTGGTCCCACATATGGATGGTGGTTCCCACACTGTGTTGGGGGCCGAGGAAGAATCCTCAAAGGCTGTCCCCAGTTTCCCTGGCTTTCTGATATTCAAGCTATTGAATGAGAGTTGATAATGTGTATGAACTTAGGATAGGTCACTTGCCCTTTAGATTTACTTTACTCAGCAGATCACTGGTCTGAGCAGTGCTGGGTGGCAAATTCCCACAGAGAATTCTTTTACAAGTAACGATCACCAAGTCGCTTTCAGTTTTATGGAACTAGGTGACCCTATGGGTAGGCAACTTGGGAACGTGCTGATAGGTTTTGTCATCAACATCCTATCTTGTCACTCATCCTCCTCAGGATTCTGGGCAATGGATTGGTAGAAAAACCATGATCCCTCAAAAGGAAGATGAATGTCATCAGCTTTTAAATAGTAACTCAGCACTGGAGAAGCGAGCCTGGAACAGGAATCAGAATGAACCTTATTATTTCTTCCATGCTGAGCCCAACTTCCCAGACTGCTGACTGCTCACCAACCAGGGTGCTGTGTGACTTCCTGTAAAAGAATGATGGGTATGGGAGAGTTCTGCTCCACTCAGTTGACCATCTGGAGGATGCAGAATGGAGAAAAATGTTTTCAAGGACAGACAAAACTGGATGAACTCACAAAGCTAGAGGAAGTCAAGTCCAGATTCATCACCTTGATCTTTACTCCAGTCTCAGGAGTCAGGAAAAAGAGGTCAAGTTCAGTTTGCTTACTGTGACCTTCAGTGAAATTTGTCAGTCAACACTCTTCCTTGGGAGGTGTGAACAACAGGAGCTGACAGAGAACTAGATATGTTCTCCTTATACTGGGGCTGAGAATGAAAAGTGTCCACTAACAATTGTCCCTAGACTAACAGATCCATTCCATTTTCCAGTCTACTCTGTCCATCTCTTACTCTCCAGTGAGACATCACGCATGATGCAGACATCCAACTAGGGCCCCCTAGTAAAGATTCAGCTCTTTAACTTGCCATCTATCCCACAAATCTGTTGTAGAAGCAATTTTACTTTACTTATTTGACTACCTGACTCCTTCACTCAGGGACAATGGAGTTGACAAGTGTGGTGAGAGAAATCACATGCATTCATTGGTTCCTTCAATGTGTTTCCATCGTCTACTTCCTCTTCCATTCAACTAAATAATCATTTCCAGTTTCACTAGTCCTTTAGCCCTTGCTGACTCTTGAATCTGGCTTCCTTCCTCCCTCATGGAGAATGCACAAGTGCTCAGGAGGGCATCTCATGAGTCATCTCCTTCTTCACATTTCATAGTCTTCGCTTGTGCTCTGTCACCCTCTCTGGATCATCAGAGGTTTTCCTGCAAAGCTCCAGCTTGTCTCTGGGATTTGTTAATCTTCCTCTTCTCTTCAGATAGTCCTTCTCCATTATTTTATTCTTCTGGAAAACATACATCTAAATTACAGTTAACCCACAGAACTCCACCAAACTGTCTTTGTTCTTAGTCCCCCTTCAGATACTCCCTATAGTTCACCTCTCCTTGGTTGTGTTTCTACCAAAGGAACCCTGTGTTTGTTCATTCTGATTCCTTATCTTTGATTAAACAGATCCCCGCCCTGAGCAGTCTGGCTACTACCCCGCATTCTACTGAAACTCTTGTCTGCAAGGTCCCCAGAGAGTGACCAGTAAACCAATCAGTTGGCTTTATTCAGTCTTCGCTGGCACCATGGTGACATTTGACACTGTGGACCTTGAAACATTCTCTCTCCAGCCTTGCTGCTGTTAGTGCTGACTCACTGCGACACTTTACACAACACAATGACACACTGCCTGGTTCTGCACCATCCCCACAATCACTGATTCTGCCTCACCCTCCTTGGGGGATAAATTACCGTGTGTTAGCTATATGCCTACTCAGTGTCATTTTCAGGTTTCATGCCTTCTGTCTCACTGAAACTTGAGCCCACTGTTGTAGCCACTGTGTCAATCCATTTTGTTGGGTGTCTTCCATAATTTTACTGACCCTTTGCTTTACCGAGCATGATGTCCTCCTCTAGGGACTGATACCTCCTGATAACATGACAAAGTAAGTGAAACAATCTTACTATCCTTGCTTCTAAGAAGCATTTTGGCTACACTTATAAGACATATTTGTTCATGCAGTCCATGATCTGCTCAAGACTCTCTATCAACACTATAATTTAAAGATGCCAATTCTTCATCAGTTATCCTTATTCATTGTCCAGATTTCACAAGCACATGAGGTGACTGAAAATATCATTGTTTGGGTCGAGCACACTTTAGTACTTGAAGCAGTATGTTTGTTTTTTGAACGCTATAAACAGATCTTTTGCAGCAGATTTAGGCAATGATATGTGTCATTTACATATGGTTGCTATCAGTTGGAACTGACTCAGCAGACCTGGGATTTGGTTTGGTTTTTGGTTTTACGTCATTTGATTTCTTGACTGCTGCTTCCATTGGCATTGATCGTGGATCTAAGTGAAATGAAATATTTCACACCTTCAATGTTTATCATAAATATTGAGTGTTAATCGTATTTATTGGTCCAATTGGGAGAATTTTCATTTTGTTTATGTTGAGGTATAAGCCGTATTCAAAGCTATGGTCTTTGATCTTTACCAATGAGTGCTTTAAGTCCTCCTCACTTTTGGCAAGCAAAGTCATGTCATCCTCATAGTTTCCGTTGCCTTGGTTTCAGGTGTCTATGTGTGTGTATGTGTGTGTTTTGCTCTCCAGGAGGTTTCTGCTGTTTCTCTGGTGTCTCCTTGTTGGCCCTCTTTACAGATTCCTCTTATACTTCCCATGTCTTAAATGTTGGTGGTCCCATGGTCCCTGCCCTTGACTCTTGATTCATCTTTCACACACCCCAAGACAAAGTATTTGATTGAACTACAAGCTATAGTCTAGTTTCCCTTGTATCTTTATTATTTTTCTTTATCTGCACTCTCATGCCCTTTCGTTCTCAGAATTTATTTATCTAATTAGCCAACAAACATTTCTTACTCTTTCAGTCGTCTGATCCATGGTTGATAGTGTTCAAGTATAGAATAAATGAAGAAAGAAGACTATCCTCAGTGAGATGGACTGACATGCTAGCTACAACAACAGGCTCAAGTGTAACAAGATTTATGAGGATAGCACAGAACCAGACAGTGGTTCTGTTGTACATAGAGCAGCTATGAGTTCAGAACTGACTACTTGATGGCACCTAACAACAAGTCTTTCACTTATTCTTTTCTCTTTACCTGCTGCAGTCAAGTCGATTATAATTCATAGTAACCCTACAGGACGAAGTGGAATGGCTCCATAGAGTTTCAAGGAAATTGTCAATTTTTTCAAAGGTTTTCAGAATCATTGGAGTATAATTTTTTGTAGTGTTCTGTTACGATCCTATTTAGTTCAGTTGGTTCTATTGTGACATCACCCGTCTAGTTTCTTATGGGGCTATTTGTGTGTGTTTTTGTTGGTTTGTCTTTCTTTCGTCTATTTGGCCAGTGGTTTTTCAGTTTTATTGATCTTTTCAAAGAAGAGTGTTCCAGTCTTGTTGATTTTTTCTGTTTCATTTGTTTCTACTCTAATATTTATTACTTCCTTTGTTTTAGTGGCTGTAGTCTTCTTTTGCTGATCTTTTTCTATTATTTTAGTTGTAGGGTTAAAGTACTGATTCTGACTTGGTCTTCTTCTTTGATGTGTGTGTATCTTGCTGTAAATCGGCCTCTGAGCAGTTTTTTTTGCTGTGTCTCAAAGGCTTGGACACCCATAATGTTTCCAAGGCTGTAATCTATGGAGACAGACTGCCACAACTCTCTCTGGCAGAGCTGCTATGGGCTTGAACCACTGACCTTCAGTTAGCTGAGTGCTTAACAGGAGCACCACCAAAACTCCTTGTCTTTCATTTAATCTTCCTTAAAGGAACTCTTCCCCACCCCCACCTGCCCATTCTTTTGTATCCCTCAGCTGGAAATAGCATCTCTTCATCTAGCAGCTCAGGTTAAACTATGGATACTGGCTTCTTAAAAGTTCTTGCTCTCTGTACCATGCACACTTCTGCCTCTTTCATGGTCACCCCACCTCCATCCAGGGCTGTAGACACTTACTTGATTCTGCCTCACCCTCCACAGGGAATCAATCACCACATATTCAAATCTACCAGGTGCTCCTTGAATACTCTGGGGGTCAGTTCTACCCTGCCCCTAGGGTCCCCATGAGTCGGATCCAACTCAGCGTCACTTGGCTTGGCTTGGCTAGCCATCTGCCTACTAAATATCACTTTCAAGTTTTATCTCTTCTGTCTCACAGCCACTGAGCTAACGGAGCACTCATGATGTCATAACTAAACCACTAGTAGCTTTCTGGTGTAAACTGTTAATCTGCTTGGCTGCTGACTTAAAGACTGGGGCTTAAGTCCACCCAGGGGCATCTCAGGATAAAGCCCTAGTGATCTACTTCCAAAAAAGAGCCACAAAAAACCTGTGGAGCCCAGTTCTAGTGTGACACACTAGGGTGGCCATTAGTAGGAAGCAGTTGACTCTACAGCAGCTGGTAGTAATTCTGTTACTGGTCTGGTAACTCCAGGTCCAGTCCTCTACTCTTCATGTTCCATCTTGTCAACAGAATGACTTTTGTCACAAAGATAGAATTCTCTTAGTCCTTGTCTCAAATGATTTACTATCTCATTTCTAACTTCAATAGTTTAACAGTATTTCATTTTTTAAGTCATGAAAATGTTTCTTCATGTAAAGCTGTGTGTACCAGCTTAATATAATTATAAAGGAATAGAAAACTCTAGGTGTTATGCGGGTTAAAGCTCAACCATTTGGGGTTGTTCCTTTACCCTTTCCCTCTTATCAGTTTCCAAGATAGCTCCAGGGATTTCCCATGTTAGACTGTTGAGAACTGTTTGAAAAACTCTTCTTTCCATGGAGTTACTGACCTTGAATGGACAGGCCAGTGATCTTCCTCATGTCCCTTTCAGGGCCTCAATTCAGTTTGTTGCTGTTCAAACAGCCGTGAGACTTTTTCATTTCTACCCCAAGATATACTGAATCAGAATCCACATTATAACAAGATTCTTTGGTGATTCATCCCAAACTAGCATTATTAGTGTCACTTGGAAACTTTTTAGAAATGCAAATTCTCAGCAGTGTTGTGAACAAGAATGAACGGTTTCTAAACGCTGTTCCCTTCCTTATGAGGAAGGCACTGTGTGTATATCAGGAACTATAAGAAATCTTAGCAGCAGCAATGGGAATTCAGTGGCATACCAAAATACTTGTCTGAGCCCATTGTGTCTGATGTCATGGGTCAGTGACCCTGCACTTACAGTGTAAGCCACAGTTGCTGCCTTAGAATATATTCTTGCTATGCAAATCACAATGCTGACTGTGACAATCTGTGACAGGTCTAAAACATATCTATTTGTATATAAACCTAGCATGGGGACCCAGTCCACTACAGGTAGCCTGCCTAGCTAACTAGTATACTTGGACACCTACCTGATCCAGCTGATTATCCTTCGTTACATTGTAAATGCAGCCACTGAAATTAACTTAGAGGCAAACTTCATTACTTTGATGGTGGGGAATGTACTTAGTCAACTCAGCCATAAGCTCTGATATAGGCTTCCAAGACTAGGGGTCCCATCTGTAGTTTGAATGTGATCATACGCAGCACTATCAGACTCTTCCGTGAAGGACTTGTTTGCAGAGCCTTGGATCCTGTTGTTTATCATGGTTACAGTTTGATTTTCTCCCTTATTTTCTTTTGAATATAGCTCTTATGCTCTTGAAATTTTCAATAGTCTCCTGAACACTTACTTCTAGGCTCTAACTGAATTGCATTCATTCTGTTTTCCAGAACTTCTGTGAAGTTCTCTTAGGTTGATGCTATTAACATGAAATTGCAGGAAAAAGTCCAGTTAACAAAATACGATTGAGGACACTCATGTCAAATATTATGTAGGCTTCATGATTATTGTTTCTGAGTCACCTTAGATTCGCGATGATCTTACATACCAGAGAACAAACACTGCCCAGCCCTGCACTGTTGTCGGATCACCAGCACGTCTGAGCTCAGTATTGCCGCTGTATATCAAGCCATCTCATTGAGGGTGGTCATCATGGTCACTGGCCCTCTCATTTACCAGCTGTGACTCCCTTTTCTAGTGATCGGTCTTCTGTGATGACAGGTCCAAAGTAAGTCAGCTGAAGTTTTGTCATCTTTATTTCTAAGGATTATTCTGGTTGTATTTCTTCTATGGCTGTAGGAAGACACTGATCATTGGTGGCCAGAGTCAAATATCTGTTTCATCAAGAAGTCTTTTTTTCTTTCCCCAGCTGCAGTGAGAGTACCCAGAGTTTACTCACTGCTGTGTTCAGATGTCTACATTTTCACTTCCTTGGAGAAATGCCTATCTAATGCCAGGATACTGATCGAAAGCCATCCTTGGTTGCCCCCAGAAGAGTTCTCTCCCTTACCAATTGGGAATTCACCCTTCATGTCGTTTTGCCTGAAGCTCAAGGACAGCCCTCTTGTACTTCTGGAAAAGATGGGGGATACAAGTCAGCCACAGCTGAATCTCTTTCTATGACTACCAATGTGCTATTTTCCTGCATTTCCCCCCAAAGCTACGTCTGGGCTTCCTTTGGATGCCTCTTCTACCTGATTTCCAGAGGACTACATCTCTTTAACTCACTTCCTATACAGGTAGATTAGATTTGGTCTTCACGATTTGCTGTAAAGCACATTCCGGCCTCAATTGTCCTGAATTCTCAACAAACACAATCTGCCTACATGGGAATTGAATCTAGCTGTATTCATTCTATTAATACTATCACCAACTTATATTAAATCACACAGATCCTGAATTTGCTATGATGCAGCATGGGTAGTCCAATGGGAATTATAAAAAGTACTCTGGAAATTTTAAAGTCTTTTTTCTGCATCTGGACTTCCACTTTGAATCATCTGGCTGCCCTTTATCAGATTAGGTAATGCCCAAGAAGAAAAGCATCTCCACCTCTAAAAGCATACCTCGAGGGCTTTGTTTGTGAAGAAAGAAGCATTTGTTAAATTAAATACATTTGTGTTTTTTAACCAATGACTGAGTTACAGTTGGGTAATTAGAGAAATCAGCATGAAAAATTGTTCATCGTGTAATTCAATCTCCCTCCTGAGTCTGAGCAAGTGGAAACACATCAAGCAATTTGATTAATTGAATAAAATACATTCATCAGGGCTATCATACACTTAAAGTAGCAAAATATTACAGATGATTTTGGGATCATTAAAAAAAATAAAATGAAAAGCAAATAACCACATCTGAATGGATAGTACATTTCTCTAGGAAGAGGTTCACTTCTCTTGACATTTCACGTTTTCCATTTTGCACAAGTAGTTGTTCTCATCTCTTCTCCCTTTCTTCCTACCCCCATTTCCCTTCCTCTCTTCTCTCCTCTCTTCTTCCCTCATTTTTCCTCTCTTCCTCTCCCCATCATATTCTCTCTCTTTTTGGAATAGAATAAAATTCGATTAGCTTTCAGGAGAAAAGCACATTCCAAGATACTTTTAATTTTAATCACAGTTTCGTTTTGCTTTTCACCTGAGATTTGTTTGTCAAGGCTTAGGCTGACCACAGTTTTTATGACCCAAGTTGTACATTCTGTTCTGTGAGCATAGTTCAACTATGACATTTTTTTTTTCAAATTGTACTTTTGATGAAAGTTTGCAGAGCAAATTCATTTCTCATTCAACAATTATTACACATGTTTTGTGACATTGGTTGCCAACCCCATGACATGTCAACTGTCTCCCTTCTCAGTCTTGGATTTTCACTCCCCCACGTGTCCTCTCATCCCCACTCCTGAGCTGGTGTACCCATTGAGTCTTACTTTCTTTTATGGACCTGTTTAATCTTAGACTTTTGGGTGAACCTTAGGAGTAACTTCAGCACTGAGTTAAAAGGGAGTTCAGGGGCCTTACTCTCAGGCTTCTCTGGCCTCTGTCAGAACAGTAGTTCTAGTATCTTCTTGCTGTTATTCTGCACTTTTCTCCAGCTCTGTCAGCAGCCCTCTAGGGTGAGCCCTGTTGGAGCAGCTGGTGGCAGATGGGCACCATCCAGTTGCCCTGAACTAAATCTGTAGGGGGCTGCGGTACTTGTGGTCCATTTTAGACTAATCTTTCCTTTATATCTTTAGTTGTCTGCATTCTTTGTTGCTCCTCATGAGGGGAGACCAGTGGAGCATCTTACATTGCCTCTTACCAGCTTTTAAGGCCCCAGATTCTACTCACCGAGGCGGAATGCCAAGTACTCTCGTTATAAACTATGCTATGCCATTTGAGCTGGATGTTTCCTGGCACTGTGGTCCTCAGCTCAGTAACTAGGTCCCTCAGAGAGTTTGGATGTCTCTAGAGACCTTCAGTGACCTCGCCTCAGTCAAGCTGTACTGTCTTCTATAGTACTGAGTACTTACTGTCTTATCCTTCACCAAAGTTACCATTTGTCTATCATACATTTAGTGTTTTTCCCCCCATCACCCCCTTGTAACAATCAAGGAGTTTTTTCTTTTGGGGTATAAGTTTTTGTAATAGTTGTCAAATACGGTATTTGTTCTTTTCTGATTGACTTATTTCATTCAGCATAATGGCCTCCAGATTCATCCATGTTGTGAGATATTGCACAGATTCACCATTTTTTGTTATTACTTTTGAGTAGTATGCTGTTGTGTGTATTAACCCTAGTTTGTTGTCCACTCATAAGTTGATGGGCACTTACATTGTTCCTACCTTTTTGCTATTATGATTAACACTGTAATGAACACAGGCACATATATGTCTATTCTTGTGACAGATCTAGTTTCTCTAGGATATATTCCCTGGAGTGACATTGCTGGATCATTCTATTATTAGCTATTTGAGGAAATGGCGTATCATTTTCCAAAATGGTTGTACTGTTTTGCATTCCCACTGTCAGTTCTTCGTGTTCCAACCTCCCTACTGCCTCTCCAACATTTGTTGTATTCTGTCTTATTGATCTGTGACAGCAACATCAGGGTAAGATGGTATTTCATTGTAGTTTTGATTTACATTTCTCTAATGGCTAGTGATCATAAGCATTTCTTCCTGTGTCTCTTAGCTGCCTGAATGTGATCTTTGACAAAGGCCCAAAGTCTACCAAATGGGAAAAAAAGAGAGTCTTTTAACAAATGGTGCTGGCAAAACTGGATGTCCATCTACAAAAAAATAAAACAGACCTCATATCTCACAGTATACACAAAAACTATTTCAAAGTAGAACAAAAATCTAAACCCAAAACCCAAAACAACAAAGGTCTTAGAAGAAAAAATAGGATCAATGCTAGAGGCCCTAAATACATGACGTTAACAGAATACAAATCATAACTAACAAGACAAACACCAGAAGACAAGTTAGATAACTGAAATCTAAAAATTAAACACTACACTCATCAAAAGACTTCGAAACAGTAAAAAGAGAACTTGCAGACTGGGAAAATTTTTTGGCTGTGACAAGCCCAACAAAGTTCTAATCTCTAAAATTCACAGGGAAATCTAGCACCTCTACAACAAAAGGCAAATAATTCAGTTAAAAAATGGCCAAAGGATGTGATCCACTAAAGCGTTCTAACAACAATGCAACCTGCATCTAGCAAGGACACCTAAGCATGTAGTTTAAAATTCACCCAGATTTCTTTCCAAAGCAGAACAAAGTGGCTCTTTAGTTTTTACAGCTGTATATCTGGGCACATCCCCCAATATGCATGTAGACAGAGTGGAAGCTTCCAGTGTATCACCAAAGGGTGGGAGGGAACCAACTGGCTGTGCTACTCGGAAGCACTGATGTGTGGCTAGTTCATTCATGTCATTACCCAAAATAGATTCCCAGGACTCATCACATATCCTCATGGTGACACAAACAGAATGATCACGTGTACTGCCCACACACACACAAAAGTGAAACATCTAAGAATAACGTCAACTAACTGAAAGGTTTGGAAGTGTTTCTTGTTCCTATGCTTTGTGTCTTCAGCGTCCATATATTGGGAAGGGTGTGAGTCTGTTTAGGTTCTATTAACCACTGTTCCACCAGGGCTCCGTGTATCTATAGTATTATTCAAAATGAAATTTTATATTCCAAAGACCAGAAAATAAGGCCAAAAAGTACTCATACTTAAAGCAATGATCATGCAAGTTTCTGGAACAATCATCTATTGTGTTCACTTTGCAATGCATGTGCATGTCTAATTATGTTTATTAATTTACTTTGAGTAAATTACTCAAATTTGAGTAATTTACTCAAAGTAAATTAATAAACACAATTAATAGTCAAAGTGAATTAATAACGCAATTAATGACACAACAAATCAACGGTGTCTGAGACAATCTGGGACCAGGAAAAGCACTCAGAAGAATGTATTTTCCATCACTGTATTACAATCAGATGGGTAAAGCAGTGTTGTTGTTAGGTACCATCCAGTTAGTCCCTACTCATAGCAACCCTATACACAACAGAATGAAACACTGCCCAGACTCGTGCCGTGTCTCCAACAGTTTTTATGCTTAAGCCCATTATTGCAGCCACTGTGTCAGTGCATCTCGAGGGTCATCCTCTTTTTTGCTGACCCTGCACTGTACCAAGCATGATGTCCTTCTTTCTCCAGGGACTGACCCCCCTGACAATGTGTCCAAAGTATGTAAGAGGCAGTCTTACCATCTTTACTTACAAGGAGAACTCTGGTTGCATCTTTTCTTTTTTTTATTTTTATTTTTATTATGACTGAGTGAAAATGTACATCCCCATATAAATTTACATGCCCACCTATATGCAGCTTCCATCCAGAACAGGTCTGTTTGTTCTTTCGGCAGTCTACAGTGTGTTCAGTATTCTTCTCCAGCATCATAGTTCAAAGGCATCAATTTTTCTTCTGTCTTCCCTGTTCATTGTCCGGGTTTTGCATGCATATGATGCAGTTGAAAATACCATGGCTTGGGTCAGGTACACCCAGGTACCCATGACATCTTAACTTTTCAATACTTTAAAGAGGTGCTTTGCAGCAGATTATCCCAAAGCGATGTGTCTTTTGATTTCCTGACTGCTGCTTCCATGGCAGTTGATCGTGGAGGGTAAAGCAATAGTATTAGAAGAAATATGTTGGCTTTGTAAAATAATTACTTACCAAGGGATAGATGCAAAAGTCATCTGAAAACAGTACATTTCTATATTTTAATGAAAAATACATTACAAAGCCACTTTAATATGTTAATAAACATAATTAGACATACACATGCAAAGTAAACAAAATAGATGATTGTTACAGAAACTTGCATGAACATTTCTTAAATATGAGTTTCTTTACCTCATTTTCTGCTCTTTGAAATACAAAATTTCATTTTCAATAATACTATAGATACATGGCGCCCTGGTGGAACACTGGTTAAGAGCTATGGCTACTAACCATACTGTTGGCAGTTAGAATCCACCAGCTGCTCCTTGAAAACCCCATGGGACAATTCTACTGCGCCATGGGGTTACGATGAGTCTAAATTAACTCCACAGCAACTGGTTTTATTGATATATAAAGACATTTAAGTAAAAATTATCTCAAATAGTAAGGTCACTGTTATTGCCAGTGATGCCAATGTGCTGATTCTCACTCTTTAGCTCTGTATCTTCTAAATTATGCCATTTCCAAGTCACCAAATTTCTCTGCCCCATTAAACCCAATGGATAATTGTCATCACATGATTTTGGGCTTGGAAATGGCAGATGAACAAGGATCTTCTATGCCAAAGGGTGCTAGAAATTCTGAAATTAAAAAAGAATAAGTGAGACTAGTTAACCTAGTGTTTCCCAAACTTTTTTTGACTAAAGTGTACATAAAACTGCTTTTTTAACAAATGACACACTTGTTAACAACCTGTAAAATGTTGTTTTGACAACATTTTAGAAGACAATGTACTTGAGCACTAAATTTAAGAATTTAATGAAAAAATATTAAAGTTATGTGTTTTAGTACTCTCTAATCGCTGAAATGGTTATAGTTAGAGGATCACAAAGTAGAGGATGGCTTTGACACTAAATAATAGGACTCGAAAAGTCCAAAGGAACTGTTAACAATTCTTAAACACAGACTGCAAAATTTAGATCTGCATTCTACTTAAAGCAAGATTTAAAATTTTTTTAGAAAAACATATAACCAGCCATTTCATCTTTTGCATTATTTAGAAGTCTTTCATCTTCATTTAGTTTCTTTGTTTTGAAAGAGACCACCTACCTTTTTGGGCTAAGAATTTTATTTCTAAAAGCTTTCTAGATTATGCCCTTGATAGAACAAAATAGCAGCAAGAATTCTGGGAAAACTTTATCAAATCAGTTCATGCTGCCAGAAGTCTTAGAAATTCTTGGACTTCTCCCGATTCAAAAGGTTTATATTTCAGTAAAAACTCTAGAAGTTTAGACCAGCTGCTACAGTAAGAAAAAAAAATCACACTTGACAATTGCTTTTGCTTAGAGACAGTCCATTTCTTTCACATTTACTATCTGTAATACTATTCGATGGCATCCAGTGGTGATTCTTCTTCATCAGCAATGCCAATTGTTGTATCCTTTGATATCTCCAGACCTCCTTGACACAGTTCTGCCTTGCCACAATCTCAAGAGCAGTAATGTATGGGATCACCTGCATCAGTGGTAACTTCCTGACGGAGTCTGTCCCCAGCCCCCTCTGTCCTATTCTACTCAGCCAGGTTCAACTCCTAAATAGACAGGAGTAACAAACTCTCAAGCAAATGCCTGCTCAGTCTGGTCTTAGGTGACCAAAGGCTATTGAACTTTCTGGGAAGTTATTTTGTTCTGTAAGATGTAAAGCCAACAGGCTGAAAGAATCAAGATCCTCTTGTAGTGTCTTGGGTTATCCTAAAGGTTGATCACTTCTTATCCATTCTTGCAACTGGATGAAAATGTGCCTGAAGCCCTGTGAGCCAAAAATCCCCTATTACTGATTAAATTGTGACACCCAAAAATGTATGTTAAAAAATTGACTAAACCGTGATTTTACAGTATTGTGCGACTGTCAGCCATTTGGCTATCTGATGTGATTTTCTTATGAGTTTTGAACCCTATTTTTATGATGCTAATGAGGTGGGATTGCTGTTGTTGCTGTTGTTAGGTGGCATCAAATTGGTTCCAACTCATAGTGACCCTATGCAGGACAGAATGAAACACTGCCCGGTCTTGAGCCGTGTCCACAATCATTTTTGTGCTTGAGTCCATTGTTGCGGCCACTGTGTCAGTCCATCTCACTGAGGGTTTTCCTCTTTTCCACTGACTCACCCCTCTGCCAAGCATTATCCCTCTCCAGGAACCAGTCACTCCTGACAACATGTCCAAAATAGGTAAGATGGAGTCTTGCCATCTTTTCTTCCAAGGAACATTCTGATTGCACTTCTGGAACAGATCTGTTTTTTCTTTTGGTAGTCCATGGTACATTTAACATTCTTCTCCAACACCACAATTCAAAGATTTCAATTCTTCTATCTTTGTTCATTATCCAGCTTTTGGATGAATACGATGTGATTGAAAATACTATAGCTTGGGTCAGGTACACTTTAGTCTTTATGGTGACATCTTTGCTTTTAATACTTTAAAGAGATCCTTTACAGTAGATTTTCCCAAAGCAATGAGTCTCTTGATTTCTTGACTGTTGCTTCCATGGGTGTTGACTGTGCATCAGGTAAAATGAAATCCTTGACAACCTCAATCCTGTCTCCATTTATGATGACGGTGCTTACTGGTCCAGCATTAAGGATTTTTGTTTTCTTGATATTGAGGTGCAATCAATAATGAAGGCTGTGGTTCTTGTTCTTTATCAGTAAGTATTTCAAATCTTCTTCACTCCCTGCAAGTAAGGTGGTATTGTCTGCCTAATGCAAGTTGTTAATGAGTCATCCTCCAATCCTGATTCTGTGCTCTTCTTCATATAATCCAGTGTCTTGGAATATTTGCTCAGCATACACATTGTAAAGGTATGGTGAAAAACTACAACTCTGACGCACACCTTTCCTGACTTTAAACCGTGCAGTGTCCCCTTGTTCTGTTTGCACGACTGCCTCTTGATTCATATACAGAGATGGGATTAGCAGCAGTTATACTGATGAGACAGGACTCAATATACAAGATTAGGTTGTGTTGTAAGTCAATCTCTTTTGAGATATAAAACAGAGAAGAGAGCAGAAAGACATGGAAACCTCATGCCAGTAGTGCCAGGAGCAGAGCACGTCTTTTGGACCTGTAGTTCCTGTACAGAGAAGATTCTGGGACAGGAGAAAGTTGATGACAAGGACTTTCCACCAGAGCCACTAGAGAGAGAAAAACTTCCCTTGGAGCTAACGCCCTTAAGGTGGACTTCTTCCCTGCTAGACTGTGACAGGTAACCGTGGTGGCATAGTGAATGACAGTTTGGCTGTTAACCAAAAGATTGTCAGTTGGAATCCCAAGCACTCCTTGGGGACCCTGTGGGGTAGTTCTATTCTGTCCTACAGGATTACGATGAGTAGGAATTGACTTGACCATGGTGGGTAAGTGGATAGATTGTGAAAGAGTAAACTTCTGTTTCTTGAAACTACCTACTTGTGGCATTTCTGTTACAGCAGCTGTAGATAACTAAGACACTCTTTACAAAAAGTGGTTGAATTGCACATCTCAGTGATTTTCTGTCCAGAAATTCTGTTCTAGGGTAACGCCATGACATCCATTCAGCCCTTGCCTGATCCAACCCTGCCTTGCCTTAGTGAATTGTTACAGTTAAACCTGTATCATAACTGAAACCTAACACAGTAGTAATATTGAATCTTAGGAGCTCCCACTGCCTGGCAGACAGATTAATTGTGAACCACTTTTATTGTTTCATAAGAACCCCGAGGTTTGGGGTGAGTGAGTTATAATCTTCTGTAATATTATTACTACTTCTTGTGTATTCACAGAGTTGAAGGATGACATCATCACCATTTGTGTGGTTGAATATAGCACAATTCAGAGCCAATGAAAGTATTAATTCTAAGTATCATTTATGATCTCAATCACACAGTTAATATATATTTGTTTAATTCAGTAGGGAGCTATCTGATCTGTGGTTTATGTATCACAGGAGCCCTGACTATGTTTATTCGGGATATGTATTCTTTCAATGGCTGTTTCCCCCTCCCATCTTCTAATTCAGGCCACCCACCTATGGATCTGCAGTGCATTCACTGAGAACATTTTAGAAGGGAATATAAACCACGTAGGTGTTGCACTCATAACCAACCAAGAGTTAATGTATTCCAGGGAATCAAATGGCAGAGGGCTCTCAGTCATGAAGGGAAAGGCAGCCTAACATTTTATCACACGTCTGCGTTGAATTCCTAACAAGTGTCTAAATTAAGTCTTCGACTCACTGCTTACAAATTGAAACATTTTAAAAGCAACACCTCATCATGCTGAATACATTATTCTTGGCAACCATATGTCTTATGCTTTCAAAGGAGAAAAACTCAAACTCGATGTCACTGTGGACAGGTCCCAAGTTGCTGGCTGTACTGGAACAATCTTGACCATCTCATGTAATTTGAGCTCATGATGTTAAAATGCATTGTCATTTCTTCATTAAGCATATGAAAAATATTAAGAAATGTGCTTTGGAATTGAACATCGTTGTCTCTCTCTGGGAATTCATTGAGATGAGTCTGCAGTTTTGGCCCTGAGAATAGTATATTAAAAGTACTGCTTTTGGCTGTTGTCCTTTCAGAAGTCAGAGTACAAACACAAAAATACAGAGGATCCAATTGTTCCTTAGGAAAAACTTATATTTTAAATCAGATTATCCAGAGCCAAATAATAATAATAATAATAATTTTAAAGTTCAAAATGTAAGATCCTTAGTAGTTCAGGCAAGGGTCTTAAGTTTTAGAGACTGAAGTTGTTATTCGTGGGGAAGCGTGGGCTCAGTGAGACTTGATTTTGTCTTGAGAAACAAGGAAAATCAAAGTGGGTCTAGTGGCCTGCTGTTCTGGAAATGGCAATACGTATTGAGATGGATGGGAAAGTGCATGTTCTGACAGTGCAGCAGAGATATAGCATCTGCTTAGCATGTAAGGCCATATTTGGAAGTTAGCAAGATTAACCTCTCATGCTTTGCACAGATGTATATATCTTGAAGAGATGATGCAGTTTACTGTAGATTTTTTATAAAAAAGAGACGCAATCTGGAAGCGAAGAACCATACCAACCCCTGGCCCTTAGGCCCTGCTCCCAAGACTTCGAGGACAGCATTCACCCCTGGCCCCACCTGCCACAGGACATTATTCCACAGGCAGTGGCTTCTGGGGTAGGGTCCTGTGACACTGGCATTGGGGAAGAGTTTGGGACTTGATCTCTGCTATTAGGAAAGGAGAAATGGGAGCCTGAGGCAAAAACTCTGGGAAAGGATTTAGGAAAGATGCGACAAAGAGGGAAGATTAGAAAGGGAGACGAGGACTGAAAAGACTGCAGACCTCCCCTGCCACCATCCCACAGAGGACTGAGCAGGAAACCTCATCCCATCAGAGGCAGAAGCCCAGAACCGGGCCCTCCTGGGCCCTAGGCAGCCAGTGTGGACTTGTGTCCAACAGTCATGTGATGTCATACTTGGAAAAGATGGTGAGGGAGTTTCTCCTTCTCCTGGACAGAGGCTGAGAAACACTAGGATCCAAGCCCTGAATCCGATCCTGCCTCCCCTAGGACAGCAGGAATGCGTTCTCTGAGGGTGGGATATGGGATACTGCAGGGCAGCTGTTGTAGCTGTCGCCAAGTTGGCTGTGACTCCTGGTGACCAGATGCATAACAGAACAAAACACTGCTTGGTGTGCTGCGTCGTCATTTGTCATAAACAGATATTTTTAATACGCAGGGTTTTCATCAGCTGATTTTTGGAATAGATGACCAGGCCTTTTGTCCTAGTCTGTCTTAGTCTGGAGGCTCCAATGAAATTTGCCCAGAATCATAGAAACACACACACACACACACACACCCCTGCTGACAGATAAGTGGTGGCTCTGTGTGAGGTACATTGGTCGAGAATTGAACCCAGGTCTCCCACATGGAAGGTGAAAATTCTATCACTGAATCACTAATGCCCCCTTGTAGGAAAGCTAAACTCATTACCATTGAGTTGATTCCGACTCATAGCGACCCTATAGGACAGAGTAGAATAGTGCCATAGTGTTTCCATGGAGTGCCTGGTGAATCTGAATGGCCGATCTTTTGGTAAGCAGCTACAGCGTGCCATAGCTCTTAACTACTGAGTAACCAGGGCTTCTTCAGACAGTTAGACCCTTCCCAACCCACACTTCAGTACCAAGTGGAAGTACCAGAGGAAAACGGTAATGCTGAAAATATTAATGGCAAATCCTGACAAAGAGCAAACACAAACAAACCAAGAAAATACACCGAAAGAGGTTGATTTATTTCCCCAGTAGCTTCCAAACACGTACAGTTTGTCATACAGCAGTGGTGTGGGCATTGCTGCGATGGTGGAAGCTAGGCCACCGGTATCTAAATGTCTGCACAGTGACCACGGTGGCAGAGATTTCAGGGAAGCTTGTGGGCCAAGATACATTAGAGAATTGGACTTGCCTTCTAAAATAAAATTAATTAAAAACAAAACAAAACAAAACAACTGGCTGGCGAATACCTTAGGACTAGCAGCAGAACATTAACCACAGGACCGGGCAGTGCTGTGTTCTGTTGCACGTACCGTTGCTGGGAATCAGAACCCACTGGAGGGCACCTACCAGCACTTACCAACTTCTGCATGCACAGCCTTGCAGGCCATGAGATTAGAGGGTAAACACAGCATCAGATTTCTGTCCCTATTACATGCTAATAGATTCATGGCATTAGCCAAAATATGAACTTCCATGAGTCATTTAGAGTCCTGGTTGTTTGGGAACAATGCTGGTGCTTAATGCAGATATTGAAGATGCTAGAAAAGCTGCACTTTCATTATGATGAAGATACTGTACAATGGAATATGAAGTCATCAAATATACTCACTTCTAGTGAATATATTGACTGTATGCTAGGTATTTGGTTAAACATTTAATCTTCCAAGAAGTAAACTTTTAAAATTTCAAGGAGTAAGTTCTGTCATTTTCTCTGATTTACAGAAGAACAGATTTAGACACAGAGACACAGCTAAAGTTACACAGTATATGAAAAAGTGAAAACCTTTGAAGCATCAACAAAAAAAAAAAACAAAAGGAATTTTATCCATCTGATAAGATTATGAATTCTAGAAATATTCTCCAAAGGTATTTGTTAAAAAGCTCAATATTTCTGTTAACCAATTTTTATAAGTAGCAACCTGGTACTTTCCGCAGACAGTCTGGTTAAGCAGCATTTTCCCACTTGCCGCGAGGTGCAGTGCATCTGACCTGGGATTTGCTCAGCTTGGGTTTGTGCTTAAACAGCACCGACTTGCGGTGGGCGCTCTGGGTCAACCTCAGGCTCCGTCCTGAGGGCGCTGGACGAGCTACCTAAAGGCTCTAGGGTTCAGCTCCATTGTGTCTAAAACAGAGACCGTAATTCTACCCACCACGTGGGTTTGTGGGGATGAAATCAGGGAGCCACCATTACTACTTGAACCCATACCTGCCAGCACACAGCCCTCAGTGAATGTTAGCTGTGACTATAGCCAGTTCTGAAAATAACAAGCAATACTTTTAAAAAGTAGTAAATAATAAGCACAACATTGTTTTGGTATAGGCAGAAACATCAACGGGCCCGGAAACCCCTTAGAATTTTGGTTTTTAGTATGTGTTCAAGGAGGCAATGCAACTAAATGCAGGCAGGGAAGGTCCCTCAACGAGGACTGCTGGATGGCATCCAGATCAAAAACTCCATCTGCATGCCTGCTTCATGCCATGCAGAAACGCAAATGCCAGGTGGTTTAAAGATCTAAATATAATAGCAAAAAATGACAAAATGTTCTTCGCAAGTCCTTTGGAGACTTCTCAAACGTGGCATCTCTTCCAGCCGTGCTGCAGCCCATCTGCCTGATCCACAGGTAGTGTACTTGCAGGTCAGTCTTGGAGACACCGGTCTGGTTGCGTGAGGGGGCCAAGGGTAGCTGCTAACCTTGCTAGGGTCATGATCCAGATGTGGACGCAGGGAAGCTGGCTGAGCACTGTGCCCGCAGCTGTCCCTGACTCCCCCCAACAGATGCCCCTAAACTCTGTGCTGTAAGTGGCTGCAAGAACAGGAGACGCTCCTGCAGAGGGAAATGCTGACAGACAAATGAACTCTTCAAGCTGGGTGGGCTTGAACGTCTATTTTAAATAACAGGGAAAGTGTATTTTGGGACCGTAGAGGATACTAGCCTGCAGTAGGTGGAGAAGTCCCCTAGGTGGCAGTATAGCATCTGTTGGCTCCCTGGACAGAGGCTCCCTTTCCTTCCCGTGGTCAGGAATGTCAGTTGGAGACCACTGAGCCCCTGTGCCAGGCTGGGCAGCTATGCCAGGCAGGAAAGGAGGGTGATGCAGAAAGGGCTCCAGGGAGACAGTACCCAAAGTCTCTGGAGCGGGCTGAAGCCCAGGGGGAGGTTGCAGACCTTTGTAGAAACAGGTAGCGGGGTAAGATGGGTGATGCATACAAGAGCAAATAAGAAGCCCCGGCATTTGGCTTGGCAGGAGACGTCAGTCCCCAGAGGTTATATGCACTTCAATGTGGGATCACAGACTCTGTTTCAGATAAGGGGGACTGAGGTCAGGTATGTAGGAATCAGCCAGACTGGGGCTTGGTGAGAGGCACTGGAGGTCAGGGCACCACTGAGCAGTAAACACCTGCCCATGGTTGGCATAGGGCACTCCGAATCCAGTGTGGGCCAAGGGCCCGACAGGCTTCAGGAAGAAGAGTAAGTTGTCCTTGACAACCTGGGGTGCCTACTCCAACTGCAATCACACTTCACAATAGATGTAACGCTGCTGTTAATCAAGGCTGCGTGGTCCGAGCTCTCTGTTCCCAAAGGAAAATGTCCGTGGTTTGACTCAGCTTTCCTTTTCAAGAGTGCTGTTCAAAATGTTATGCCCAGTAAAGAAATGGTGGCACCTCCTGTCATCATTTTTGGGAACATTACAAAGTAGAGACTGACTTTTAAAGAGATGTAAGAGAGAAGACTGATCGTTGCCTAGTCGGCAAAGCCTGAGAACATTTTTTCTATATACCGTATAATTCAGAGAAAATAGTTGTCATTATTAATCAGTTGTGCAGGAACTCAGCTGCTGCTGTCGTGAGGTTTGTCCTGGACCTCACAGAGCTCAGCGTGCCGTCTGCAATGAAAAGAAGTCTATAAATGATTGTTAAATGGAGCTGAAGCTCACTCTGGAAGTCACACACTTTGCAGATACCCACTGCTTCACTGAACTCAGAGCCTCATCACTGTGTCCCTCCTACATTCTTACCTCTGCCTTAACTGTGCAACAGAGGACACTGCTGGGAGGACTCCAAGTGAAGAGGAAGGAGGACATCAGGCTAGAGAGGACAGACATCATGTGTGGACAAGTGGCTGGGAGAGGGTCACGAAAATGCAAGACCCCTGGACACAGAAAATATGACGTGTGTGTGAGTTCTGCTCATGACAGTCACGCAGACTGTCACACATTTCCAGTTTTCAAGAGCCATACATATCTGCAGAAGTTACGGAGAGCTCAGGGTGCAAGCCATTCAGTGGTCAGCTGCTCACGGAAAGGTCGGCAGTTTGAATCCACTCAGTGGCTCTGTGGGAGAACTGGCCTGGCAATCTACATCCATAAATGTCACAACCTAGAGAGGCCCTGTGGGGCAGTACACATGGGGTCTCTAGGTGTCAGAATTAAAGCAGCAATATACAACAGCAACATATCCTATGCAAGTCACTAAAAAATTCTGCTCCAGAGGAGACTATGTCTCTCTCCTGTAAGCCACTGATGACATTTCTCCCTCCTTACCTTACAACCCCAAGCCTGAACTGTGAGACAATGGACAAATCTGACGGCTTAGTTCTAGGACCACATGTTCATGGGTTGCCTTCAAGGGTAAACTTACAGACAACAAGTTTCAAAAGGATGGAAAATTATTTAAGACGTATGCCAGTCAGGTCCCTAACTGTTTAATAAAGACTTTGGGATGAATTCCAGTTTATTAATGTTAGAAAACTTTTGTTTTTCTATTTTAAATTTATCATTTGGTTGCTGTTACCAAAAGTTTAGACTGAATCTCTCCATAAATATTATAAATAAGAAAACAGCAGAAATAATGAAATTGAACTTAAATAAGTAAATTAGGTTACAGTGTATCTCCTACAGTCACATGCTCAAAGAATCTGGTAGATATATTGATTTCATTTTTAAAAAATTGTATGATTATACCACACTGCTTTAGATATGTTCTAAAAATACCACGTGTGGACTATTGTAAATGTTCTGGAATGATGTGTCTAGAGTTTCAATTCAGCAACTTGTTTAGAGTGATGTAAAGGAAATTAACAGACCTTCTCTGATGAGCAATATTCCCTGCAGTCTTCTTAAAACGAAATAATAGTTTAGCTTAACTAATAAAAAAAAAAAATCTGCCTTCAGCACTGTGCACTTTTAAGAACTGTCTATATGTGACGATTGGCAACAGTGACTCCTGTGATGAGATAGGAAAATGAAGAGGTGCTTGATGTTAATGGGAAACTTTATGAGAAAGGAATAATTCAGAAGATGACGGTAAGAATGGTTTCCTGATTGAAGAATGCAATTAACGTACGTGCAGAAACTGTTGAATTGGGATATGTTTTCCTGTATATATTCTCAACAACAGCAAAATAAATAAAATCAGAAAAATAAAAACAAAAAGTGTCCCTTCCTGGGTACTGCAAATGGTTAACAAACTTGGCTGGTAAATGAAAGAATGGAGGTTCAAGTCCACATGGAGGTATTTTGGAAGAAAGACCTGGCAATCTGGTTCCAAAAAATCGCACATTGAAAACCTTGTGGAGCAAGCAAAGTGGAGATTATAAACTGAAACTCATGCTTGAATTTCATAGACGTCATGTGTATAAATGTTTGAAGTATCAAGAAATGCAATTTTCCCAGCTACCTTGATCTAGGGGAAGACACTATCTCTAACACAAAAGGCAGTAAACACGTCTGCTCCCTGCTTGGGGGAAAGATAGTCTTTCTACCTCTCCAGATTGCTCATCATATAAATATTTTTGCAAAAAGATTGGAACCAAAAGCAGCCAGTGATGCTGTTCATAAGACGTGCAGAAACACAAGAGACCCACGGAGAATGGCCTCAGCTCTGTTCAGATCGCAAGTACCTATAAGTGTGCTTGCTAAATCTGTTTGAGTGTGTGTTCACATGAGTGGGAGGCCAGAGATGACAGAGTTGCATGACAGTAGCCCAGCCAGCCCCTTCATTGCAGCTGAGAATTCATTCCAGAGATTCACTTGTGCATCAGCTGTTCAGGCATCTGGCTACTTCCACACACAGGGCATTGACAAGTTTGGTGCGCTCCAGTTGGAAAGTGCCTGCACACAGATGCCCAAGGTATTTTTAGCCCCAGCTAGTGGCATCACCTCGGCCCCTAGCCCTTGGCTCCAGTCCACATCAGCTGTGTTGGGGCTTCTCACATCGGGGCTTTCCAAAATTTTAGGGACTGAGTTACATCATTTAACTTGTGTTATCAATGAGACTTGATAGGGAATGGTAGCTTAGATCTTCAAAAAAAAGGAAGAGTGGAGACACCAATTTTGTAAAGAGATGATGTTAAGCATGCCTTTCCACTGTTGCACCCCTTTTTTTGCTTTGTTGTTGTTGTTAGGCACCCTCAACCTGGTTCCAATTCATAGCAACCTTATGTATAACAAAACAAAACTTGTCTTGGTCCTGGACTGACCTCACCATTGTTGACATGCTTGAGCCCATAGTTGTTGTTACCATGGAAATCCATCTCATTGACAGTCTTCCTCTTTTTCCCTAACGCTCTGCTTTACCAGTCACAAGATGTCCCTCTCTAGGGAATGATCTCTCCAATAGCATGTCCAACGTATATGAAACAAAGGCTTGCCATCCTTGCTTCTAAAGAGCATCGTGGCTGTATTTCTTCCAACAGGCTTTCATTCATTTTTCTGGCAGTCCACAGTCTAGTCTATATTCTTCACCCACACCATAATTCAAAGGCATCAGTTCTTTCTTCTTTGGTCTTTGTTATTCATTTTCCAGCTTTTGCATGCATATGAGGTGATTGAAAATACCATGAGTTGGGTCAGCTGTGCCTTAATCTTTGAAATGACATCTTTGCTTATTAACACTTCAAAAAGGTTTTTCTTTGCAGCAGATATTCCCAATGCAATAAATTGTTTGGCTTCGTGACTGCTATTGCTATGTTTTAAGTAGCTATAAGCCCAAAGCTAATCCTGTTGCCATCCAGCGAGTTCCAGCTGATGGCTACACTTGTATGGTCATGTATGATTTTGTTGCCCATTATCTCAATGGAAGCAGAGCATCAGATCTTTTTTGCAGCAGAGCTGGGTGGGTTTGAACCATCAGTCTTTAAGTCAGAAGTTGATTGCAAACTATCTGCACCACCAAAGGGTCTTAAATAGATCTAGTTGAAAAATAAGTTCCTCTTCAAGGTGGTTTTCAGGCTATGCCTTAGAGTAGTGAGGATGTCCCTGAGTGAAGGTTCTGACACCTTTCGGATTTGTGTTGCTGTTCACATAAGTTTGTCACTTACAGAGGGAACATTTGTCTTACAGTGCTCACCAGTATAGCCTTGTGAGATCAGACCAGTTTGTACATAATGTGTTAAATGCCAGCCACTTGCATGAGACTTTCAGTAATGAAAGCCACTTTCTCCTATGCTTCTATGCTTTGGGGTGGCAACAAATACTAGAAGGTTCTCCCCTAAAGTGACTTAAATACCAATGAAACTCTTAGCTTGGAGAGTACTCTTTGGTGGAGGATTGAAGGAATTCTTTTCAATTTTGTTCTGAAATCTCACCCTGGATTGAGCCCAAGATTTGGTTATTCATCTCTGCTTTTATATATATTGTTTTGAAAGCAGTTCCCTCACTGACCCCTGTAATACATATAAGAATAAGATCAATAATGTGAGCAAAATAAGATAGTAACACCAGGCTAATTCTGCTTGGGCTTTTGAGACTCTGATTTTACAGAAAGCTTGTAACATGGGTTAATGTAGAAAAGACACGCTTCATGCTTATGAAGAAAGAAGTCTTGTGCTGCTTCTAATGAGTCTTAATACCTACACCCATCCACACTGCAGAAACCAGCTCACAATAGCAATTTACATAATTTTGGAAGGCTAAGAGCCAGTGAATTGTGTGTTAAAAGATTGCATGGCATTTATATGATAGAAAAATATGGATAAGAGAAATACCACCTTTTTCTTGTGTTTATTTACTCAACTGTCATAAACATTTTCTGTGGGAATAAGGCAATGCTGTCAACAGATGGAGTTTTCATGTGAGTATATAGCACTTTGGAGGGACTTGAAAGGCTAAACAGTGATTGCACACAGAGTGATAAATTAATCTAAGTGGAAATGCAGCTGCAGTCAGAGCAGATGCAATGTTCCTAGCTTGGATCCTATGGGTTAAGAGGGCTCTGATGTTCAAACTAAGACTGAAGAAGGTGTGGTGTTTATCCAGGAAAAGATAGCAAAAGAGGATGTCATCACTGTTTTACAACTGCAACATATTCCTAAGAGGTCTCTGGGTGGTACAAACAATTAATGCACCCACTGCTAACCAAAAAGTTGGTACTTCGAGTCCTCCTAGCGAGTGGCACTTCTTTGGAAGAATGAACTAGCCACATACTTCTGAAAAAATTAGCCATTGAAAATTTGGTAGAGTATGGGTCTATTCTGACATACATAAGGTCACCATGATTGGGAATCAACTTGATAGCAATGTTTTTGGTAATGTGGAAGCACAGTGATACCATTGTTGACTACGTTTCTCCTTGAGCATGCAAAGACATGTGACTGGGTGAATCATAGGAAGTTATGGATAACACTGCAATGAATGGGAATTCCAGAACACGTAACTGTGTTTATGCAGAATGTATATGTAGACCATGAAACAGTTCTTCAAACAGAACAAGGGGGATACTTCCTTTTTGAAGTCAGGAAAGGTTTGTATAAGTGTTATATCTTTTTACCATACGTATTCAATCTGTATGCTAAACAAATAATTTGAGAAGCTGGGCTATGTGAAGAGGAATATGACTCAGGATTGGAGAAAGACTTATTAATAGTCTACAATATGCAGATAACTCAGCCTTATATGCTGGAAGTGAAGAGAACTTAAAGCACTTGCTGATGAAGATCAAAGACTACACCTTCAAAATGGACTGCATTTCAACATCAAGAAACAAAAATCCTCACAACTGGACCAATAAGCAACATCATGATAAACAGAGAAAAGACTGAGGTTATCAAAGGATTAATTTTGCTTGGATCCATAATCAACACACATTGAAGCAGCAGTCAGGAAATTAAATGACATATTACATTCATAAATCTTCTGAGAAAGATCTCTTTAAAATTAAAAACTAAACATGTCACTCTGATAACTAAGGTATGATATCTGTAGGCATAATACTTTGTCACCTCATATGCACGTGAAACTTGGACAGTGAATAAGGAAGACCAGAGGAGAAATGATGCCTTTGAATTACGGTGTTGGTGAAGAATAACTGAATGTACCTTGAACTGCCAGAACAATGAACAAATTTGTCTTGAAAGAAGTACAGACAGAATGTTCACTGTTAGCAAGGACGAAGAGACTTTGACTAACAAAGTTTGGACATGTTATCAGGAAGTACAACCGGAATGCTCCTTAGAAGCAAGTATGGCAAGACTATGTCTTACATCCTTTGAACACAGCAACCATTGTGGGCATGATGTAAGACCAGGTAGTATTTTGTCTCTTTGAATATAGGCTTGCTGTGAATGAGAACCAACTCGATGGCACCTAACAGCAACAACAACATATAAGATATTGAGTTATTTCTGGAAGAGAATTAGTAGCCATAGTTGAGAAGGAAGAGTAGTGTCACATTTCAGAGTGAAGGTACTGGAAACAATCTGAAAGGCAATAGAGTTTTACAGAAAGCTCAGTAATGACTACCAAAAAAAAGTCTACTGTTAAGGACATAGGAAATAGAGAGCAAATGATGACTGAAGAATTTGCTGTGAAAACTGTCCTAGAAATAACTTTTCAGAATTCTAAAGGCATCCATGCTTCCAAAAGACTGATAATTCTTTAAGTGGCCATAATTTTGAAAGCAACTCAAAGGATCAGTGATACTTCTGCTTACCACAAAGAGATTTACCAAAAAAGAAGATGGCTGTGGTAGGTAGAATTCTCAAGATGCCCCCTAACATTCCTGTCTTCCTATTGCTCAATCAAACACAAATGCATGTACTACTGTGAAGATAGTTTGAAGATATGATTGAGTTTTCTAATCAACTAATCCTCCCCCTTATCTGTCAGTTTGTTTTTACTGTGGAGGCTGGCATGTTGCTGTGATGCTAGAAGCTATGCCACCAGCATTCAGATACCAGCAGGGTCACCCATGGTGGACAGTTTTCACTTGAGCTTCTAGAGACAGACAGACTAGGAAAAAGGACACAGAAGTCTACTTATGAAGAGAATTAGCTGGTGAAATTAATAAATAGCAGCAGAATATTATCAGATATAGTGCTGGAAATGAGCCTGCCAGGTTGGAAGGCACTCAGAAGATGATGGGGGAAGAGCTGTCTCCTCACAGTACAGTTAATCTTAATGACATGGATGGAGTAAAGCCATTGGGATCTTCATTTGGTGATGTGACATGACTCAAAATTAGAAGAAACAACTGCAAACACCCATTAATAATTAGGAAGTGGAATATACACCATGTGAATCTAGAATAATAGGAAAGCATCAAAAATGAAATGGGGGTGGAGTCAAGATGGAAGACTAAACACAGGCCTCCCTAAATCCCTCTGGAAACCAAGACCTGAATTAATAATTAAATGGAGACGTCTGGATACATAGTGAGCCCTAGGACACAACATACAGCTGTTAATTTTGACTTCAAACCACTGAGCAGAAAACCTCGTCTCTTTTGCCATCTCCCGCTCTTGGTGAGTGCTGGCTTCCATGGACCGAAGATAACTTGCCATTTTAACTATTTGCCCCCTCTGTTTTAGTCAGTATGTGGACCTTAGACTGGACCAGCAGTTAATTTGAAATGCACAGCTGGTGGGCTCAGTGGGCAAAATTGTCACATTTTGAGAACTCTGCCTTGGACTCTGTGCAGCTCAGCACCTTTGGCCTCATTTTCTGCCTATGCCATTGAGTAGCCTGTCCCGAGGAAGGGGGGACGCTTGTGCAGGATGCCATCTTGTTCCACTGGGAGGCTGACATACCCATAAGGAAGCCTCAGCTGGACCTAATTCCTAGGCTAAGAGGCAGTGCCTGTCCAGAGGAGAATGCCTTTCTGGCAGAAAAGCAATATTTTACAGTGTTACCTACATCTGGGGCCCAGCAGCAGAGGCTAGCAGGGCAGTATCTTTTCTGTATTTTGAACTAGTTTATAACAACTGGCATTAGATATAGAGGTGCTTACTTTGCCAGCTGGGAAGAGGGACCTGTACACCTGAAAACCTAACTGACTTTGGAAGTTGTCAGATACCTTTTACCTTTCATTTTAAGAAGGCATAGAGAAACAATTATGGTCCATAATTACAGCATCTCTCCCAGTGTTTACTGACGCACATGATGCCCCCAAAGCAACAAACTCTGGATAAAAGTGTAACCAAGAAATCAGCCATGGCTTCAGAAGGTCCCCAAAAGAAAGCACCAAAGAACATCCCAGACAAAGAAAATTTTCCAAAGATATCAGAAGGTAAATACAAAAGGATTATATAGGGAGCTCTCCTAGACCTTATACAAAATGCAGTACAGCAAAATGAAAAATTAAGCAAGCTGTTCAATCTGATGGAACAGCAGTACTCTGAAATCCAACAGATCAAGAACAAAATCAAAGACTAGAAACTTCAACTCAAAGCCAAGAAAACAGAATGAAACAAATGGAAAAGAGAATTTCTGACTTTGAAGACAGAGCTACTGACTCCAGCATCTATGAGGAGAAATCAGAAAAAAGAAACAAGAAAAATGAAGAAGCATTAAGAAGTATGTGGGACTCTATTAAGAGGAATAATCTATGATTAATTGGAGTTGCTGAACAGGATGAGACACCTGAGAACAAAGAAAGTATTGTTGCTGAGCTACTGACAGAGAACTTCCCAGAAATCATGAAGGAAGAGAATACAGATATCAAAGATACATATTGAACACCACTCAATATAGATCTCAAAAGAAAGGCTCCCAGACATATTATCACAAAGCTTAACAAAATGAAACAGAAACAGAAACTCTTAAAGGCAGCAAGACTCAAAGCAAAGCTAATGTTCAAAGGGAAATCTTGTAGGATTTCTCAGCAGAAACAATGCTGGCATGGAGACAGTGGCATGACACTTTCAAAGCCTTGAAGGAGAAGAACTTCCAGCCAAGAATCATATATCCTACAAAACTATCTTTCAAATATGAGAATGAAATTAAGACATTCATAGATAAACAGAAACTCAGAGACTTTGTAAAAACCAGATCAAAGCTACAAGAAATACTGAAAGAATCTCTTGGCTTGCAAGAACAAAATCACTAACTTTATATTTTAGAAGCAATTACAAGACACATTACCCAGAAACATACTCAATTAGGGAAGGCTCCATACACAATCAAACCCATAATAGTGAAAGAAATGATCCAGTGATCATATCATGAAAACTATGATGTCATCATATTAAAAAGAGGGATGTACTACAGTCGTGATAGTCCTTCTAGATGGAGAGGAAGTTAATAAGACTGGTAGTAATTAAAATTGAGTTTATACATAGGTTATTAAGGGGGATCATAGGGCAGCCTAAAGCACAATAAAGATGTAACACATCAAATCAAGAAACGTAATACAGGAGTCTCAACAACCTTAAAACCAACCCTGGAAAAGGAGAAAAATCAACTCACAAAGAAGAGAATCCCAGAACAGATTAATAAGAACAACAGATAAAACATCAAAACAAAAAGAAACATATCACAATGACAACACTAAACAGACACCTATCAATAATTACATTGAATGTGAATGGACTGAATGCTCCAGTAAAGAGAGATGGAGTGACATCTTGGATCAAAAGACACGACCCATCCATATGTTGCCTGCAAGAAACTCACCTCAGACTTAAAGATAAGAATGAACTGAAAATAAAAAGATGGAAGAATATATATCAAGCTAACAACACACAAAGAAGAGCAGATGCGGCAATTCTAATCTCAGTTAAAATCAATTTTAATGTAAAATCTGCCATAATGGATAAGGATGGATGCTACTTATTGCTGAAACATTCAACACACAAGCAGGACTGAACAATATTAAATATTTATGCAGCTAATAATAGAGCACCTAAATACATCAAAGAAACACTGAATATACTAAAAAATGACATATATCAGTCCACAATAATAGTGGGAGACTTCAACATTCCACTCTCAGTATTGTACAGATCGTCTAGGAAAAAGCTCCATAAAGACACAGGAGACCTTATTGCCACAATTAATCAAGCAGACCTCATTGAAATATACAGAACTTTCTATCCATCAATAGACAACTACACCTTCTTCTCCAGTGCACATGGAATATTTTCCAGAATAGACCATGAGTTAGTACATAAAGCAGTTCTCAACAAAATCCATATCTTTGAATTAATGCAAAACATCTTCTCAGATCATAAAGCCACAAAAGTCAAAATCAATAGCAGAAAAAACAGAGATAGAAAGTAGAACTCATGGAAACTAAACAACTCCTTGCTCAAAACTCCATGGGTTATAGAAGAAATCAAGGATGAAATAAATTCATGGATTCCAATGAGAATGAAAACACTTTCTACCAGAATGTATGGGATATAGCCAAACCAGTGCTCAGAGGTCAGTTTATCTCCACAAATGCACACATCAGGAAGGAAGAAAGAAACCAAAACAAGGAACTAATGCTAGTTAGTTGAACTAGTAGAGAGAGAACAACAGAGGAACCCCTCAGGCACACAGAAGAAAACAGATCATAAAAATTAGAGCAGAACTAATTGATATAGAGAATAGAAGAACTGAAAAAACTGAAAAGACCCAAAGCTGTTTTTTTGAAATGATCAATAAAATTGACAAACCATGGGCTAAATTACTAAAGAAAAACAGAAAAGGAAACAAATAACCCAGATAAGAAATAAGAAAGAGAGTTGTCATAACAGATCCAACAGAAATCAAGAACATCATAATAGAATACTATGAAAGTCTGTACTGTAACAAATTTGAAATTGTAGAGGAAATGGACAAATTTCTTGATTCATATCACCTACCAAAATTATCACAAAGTGAAGCAGAACAACTTAATAAACCCATCACAAAGGAAAAGATTGAAAAAGTCATCCCAAACTACCAACCCCCAAAAGCCCTGGCCCAGATGGCTTGACCACAGAATTCTACCCACCTTTTAGAGAAGAGTTATCTCCAATACTACTGAGACTATTTCACAATGTAGAAAGGGATGGAATGCTCCCAAATTCATTCTATGAAACCAGCATAACCTTGGTACCAAAGCCGGGGAAAAACCCAATAAAAAAAGGAGAACTACAGACAGATATTACTCATAAACCCAGATGCAAAAATGTTCCACAAAATTCTTGGCAATAGAGGACAACAACATATCAAAAAAAATAATCCACCATGACCAAGTTGGATTCATACCAGGGATGTGAGGAAGGTTCAACATCAGAAAACAATTAATGTGATCAACCATGTAATTAACACAAAAGACAAGAGTCACCTGAATTTGTCTATTGATGCAGAAAAAGCATTTGATAAACTCCAACACCCATTCGTGCTAAAAACTCTCAGCAAAATAGGCATAGATGGCCAATTCCCCAATTCAAAAAGGGTCATTTATACAAAGCCAACTGCCTGCATCATCCTGAATCAAGAAAGAATGAAATAATTTCCCTTGAGAACAGAAACTAGAAAAGGATGCTCACTTTCACTTCTCCTCTTCAACATTGTAGTAGAAGTTCTAACCAGAGCAATTAGACAAGACCATGAAATAAGGGGCATCTGCATCAGCAAAGGAGAAGTAAAAATCTCCCTATTTGCAGATGCTATGATTGTATACAAAGAGATTTCTAAAGAATCCATAAGTAAACTACTCAAACTGATAGAAGAGTTCAGCAAAGTCTCAGAATACAAGATAAATAGAAGTAAATCAGTAGGACTCCTTTATACAAACAACAAGATTGTTAATTAAGAAATCACCAAATCAACACCATTTACTATAGCCCCTAAGAAGATTAAGTATCTAGGAATAAATCTAACCATAGAAATAACAGACCTTTACAAGGCAAACTACAAGACCTTACTACAAGAAACTAAAAGAGAGATGTAAATGGAGAAACCTACCCTACTCATGAATGGAAAGACTTAACATTGCGAAAACATCTATTTTACCGCAAACAATCTACTTATATAATGCAATCCCAATACAAATTCCAGTGACATTTTTTAATGAGACAGAGAAACAAATCACTAGCTTTGTTTGGAAAGGGAAGAAGCCCTGGATATTGAAGCACTACTGAAGAAGAAGAACACACTGAGAGGACTCTCATTATCTGACTTTAGAACCCATTACACTGCCACAGTAGTCAAAACAACCTGCACTTGTACAAAAGGAGATAGATCATTGGAACAGAACTGAGACCCCAGAGATGACACCATCTTCCTATGAGCAGTTGATATTCAACAAAGGCCCTAAGACAATAAGCTGAGGTAAAAACAATCTTTTCAACAAATGGTGCTGGCAAAATAGGATATCCATTTGCAAGAAATTGAAACAATACTCATATCTTATACCTTATACTAAAACCAACTCAAACTGGACAAAATACCTGAATATCAAATCTAAAATCATAAAGCTCATCCAAGAAAAAGTAGGAACAACAATGGAAGCTTTAATACACAATGTAGACAGACTCCAAGATCTGTCAAACCACAAATAACAGAAGAGAATATAGGTAAATGGGAACTATTAAGAATCAAACACTTTTACTCATCCAAAGACTTTATTAATAAAATTAAAAGGCCACCACAGAATGGGAAAAAATATTTGGCAGCTATATGTCAAACTTATGCCTAATCTCCATAATCTATAAGGTACTACAAAGTATCAATAGAAAAAGGTAAATCATCCAATTAAGCAATGGGCAAGGAGATGGACAGACACTTCTCTAAAGAGCAGATCCAGGCAGCCAAAAATCACATGCAGACATGTTCACCATCATTAGCTATTAAAGAAATTGAAATAAAAACTACAATGAGATACCATCTCACCCCGACAAGGTTGGCCATGATCCAAAATATTCAAAACAACAAATGTTGGAGAGGCTATGGAGAAATTGGAACTCTCCTACACTGTTCGTGGGATTGCAAAATGGTGCAATCTCTTTGGAAAGCAATCTGGCACTTCCTTAAAATAATGGATATAGATGTACCATTCGACCCTGTAATTCCACTGCTCACAATATATCCCACAAAATCAAGGCCATTCACATCAACTGATACATGCACATGAATGTTTATTGCAGCACAGTCCACAATAGCAAAAAGATGTAATCAATCCAGATGCCCAACAACAGAGGAATGGATAGGTAAACTATGGTATATATACTCAGTGGAACACTATGCGGTATAACGAACAACCACGATTTTAGGAAACATCTTATAACCTGGTTTCATTTGAGAGGCACTATATTGAGTGAAAGCAGTCAGCAACAAAAGGACACATATTGTATGAGACCCCTAAGATAAGAACTTAAAAACAGACTCATGCATAGAAGACTCTGATTGCTGCAAGTGTGCGGAGGGTAAGGGGGGAGGGTTTAGATTAGGTAGTTGATAGAAATTTGGTTGGGTGAAATCTGTGAAAGCACACATTAGAAAGAAGATCAACATTAACTGGACTTGAACATAACGTGACTACTCCTCACATCTTAACCCAATATTGAAAAGACAGAGTAGCTGGGGCAGGAGGCCACGACCATGAGAAATCGAGGTCAAATTGGCACAACTAGCATTTTGCTAGGAGAGCCTTCTGCATCCCACACTGGTGAGTGGTGTCTGGGATCTTAAAAGCTGCCAAGGTGCCATCTGAGGGTACACCAAATGGTCCCTACTCAGCAGGAATAATCATGAAGGACCAAAATGACACGGGGGAAAGAGAACCCAGAAGACACAGAGACCCAGGTGAGTGGGTGACTACACTGACTTGTGACTGGCAGAACCCGATGGTACCCGGCCATCACTAGTGACAGCCGTGATGGAGCTCACAAAGTTGAGTCTCAATACAATACAAGAAGAAAAAGGGGTGCATCCTGAGATCTCCACTAAAAGACCATACTTGATGGTTCAGGGGCCTCGGAGTTCCCCTGGGAGCATGGCCCCTGGCTCTGATTCTGCTGCTGTCTTTAAAGCATAATGGAGGTCAACTCTTTGGACAGCAATGGATTGGACTTGGTGAGACGGAGTGACCATATTATGTGTGCATTTTGTGGTTCTATGTATCTATAGGATGTCATCCTGCTGACCTCTTACTGGAGGTAGAGGAGTGCATGGAGAGGAGGGTATAGGAGATTGTTTGGAGGATAAGACATGTAAGGAGTGGAGAGAAAGTGTGTGCTGTCACCGGGCATGGGGAGCAGTGGGAGCTGCGTATAGGTGGGTATTCAAATTTATATAGAAATGTACATTGTCACTCAATCATAATAAAAAAAATGAAATGGAAAGTATAAACATTGATATTGTAGGAACTAGTGAGATAAATTAGACTAGTAGTGGTCATTTTGAATCAGACAATCACATGGTCTACCATGCTGGGAATAAAAACTTAAAGAATTGTGTTGGATTCATCATCAAAATGAACATTTCAAGATCAATCCTGAAGTATAATGCTGTCAGTGATAGGATAATGTCCATATACCTACTTACAAGGAAGGTCAGTTTATATAACTGGTACTCAAATTACATACCAACCACTAAGGACAGAGATGAAGAACCTGAAGATTTGTTACCAGTTTCTGCAGTCCAAAATTGACTGAACATGTAGTCAGGATGCACTGACAATTTCTGGTGTTTGGGATGCGAAATTTGGACACCAAGAAGAATTGATAGTTGGAAAATACAGCTTTGGTGATAGAAATGATGCCAGAGATTGCATGGTAGAATTTTGCAAGACTGATGACTACTTCATTGCAAATATAAACAGCATTTAGCACCTCACCAGAAGGAATACACAGAAATTAAATTGATTACCTCTGTGGAAAGAGATAATGGAAAAACTTACTATCAGCAGTCAGAACAAGACCAGGTGCTGACAACAGCACAGATCATCATTTGCTCATATGGAAGTTTAACTGAAAATAAAGTTAAAACAAGTCCACAGGAGCCAAAGTATGACATTAAGTATATCCCATCTGAGTTTAGAGGCCAGATGAGTTGTGGAAAGACATCAGCCATGAAGAAAGCAACAGGTTATTAAAAATACAGAAAAGATCAAATTGGATGTCAGCAGGGACTCTGATACTTGCTCTTGAATGTTAAGTAGCTAAAGCAGAAGGAAGGAATGACAAAGTGAAAGGACTGGACAGACGATTTCAAAGGGTGACTCAGGAAGACAAAAATAGAGTATTATAATGACATATGCAAAGACTTGGAAATAGAAAACCAACATGGTGGAGCACATTCTGCGTTTTTCAAGATGAAAGAACTGAGGAAAAGTTTCAAGCCTTGAGTTGCAATAGTGAAGGATTCTGCAGAGAAAACATTAAATGGCTAGAAAAGCATGAAAAGAAGATGGAGGGATACACAGAGTCATTATACCAGAAAGAACTGGTCAACATTCAAGCATTTCAAGAGGTAGCGTATGATCAGAAACTGATGGACTGTAGGCAGATGTCAAAGCTGCATTGAGGCATTGGTGATAAATGAGACTCCAGGAACTGATGGATTATCAACTGAGATGTTTCAACACACAGATGTAGTTCTGCAAGTGCTCACTCATCTATGCCAAGATGTTTGGAGAACAGCTACATGGCTAACCAGCTGGAAGAGATTCTATTTATGCTTATTCCCAAGAAAGGTGATCCAACTGAATGTGGACATTACTGAACAATAACATTAATATCACACACAAGTAAAATTTTGCTGAATATTATTCAGAAGCCTTTGCAACAGATATTCAAACGAGATTCAGAAAGGACATGCAATCAGGGATATCATTGCCAATGTCACATGGATGGATCTTGGCTGAAAGTAGACAGTATCAGAATGATGTTTACCTGTGTTTCATCGACTATGCAAAGGCATTTGACTATGTGGACCATAACAGATGATAACAGTGCAGAGAATGGGAATTCTAGGACACTTAATTGTGCTCATGAAGAATCTATACAGGGATCAAGAAGCAATAGCGTGAAAAGAACAAGAGGGCACTGCATGGTTTGAAGTCAGGAAAGGTGGACGTCGGGGTTGGATCTTTTCACCATATATTCTCAGTTTATATTGGGAGCAAATAACTCAAGAAGCTGTACTATGTGAAGAAGAATGAAGCATCAAGATTGGAGGCAACTTATTGACAACCTATGTTATGTAGATGACACAAACCTGCTTGGTGTAAGTTGAAGAGGATTTGAAACACTCACTAGCAGAGATCAAAGACCACAGCCTTCAGTATGGACTGGACCTCAACATCAATAAAGCAAAAATCCTTACAACTTGATCAGTAAGCAACATTTTGATAAATGGAGAAAGGACTGAGGTTATCAAGGCCTTTGTTTTACTTGGTTCCACAATCAACACCCATGGAAGTAGCAGTCAAGCAATCAAAAGACACATTACACTGGGAAAATCTGTTTTGTAAGGAACCTCTTTAAAGTACTAAAAAATAAAGATGTCACATCAAAGACTAATGTGCAAGTGACCCAAGACATGATATTTTCAATTGCATTGTATACATGTGAAAGCTGGACAACGAAAAAGGAAAAAACAAGAAGAATTGGTGCCTCTGAATTGTGGTGTTGGAAAAGATTACTGAACATACCAGGGACTGTCAAAAAAGCAAACAGATATGTTCTGGAAGCAGTACAACTAGAGTGCTCTTTGGGGGGAAATTTTGTGAGACTGCATCTTACATCCTTTGGACACGTTGTCAGGAGGGATTAGTCTCTGGAGAAGAATATCATGCTTGGTAAAGTAGAGGGTCAGTGAGAAAGAGGAAGACCCTCCACAAGATGTATTGACACAGTAGCTGCAACAATGGACTTAGGTATGAGTTGCGAGCATAGTACAGGATGGCACAGTGTTTTGTTCTGTTGTGCAAAGGGTTGGTATGACTTAGAATTGACTTAACAGGACCTAACAACAACAAATCAACTAATTTTAAATAAAAAGCTTACCCTAAATTATTCAAGTGAATTCAATGTGATCACAAGTCATTAGAAGTAGAAGAGTCAGTCAGAGAGATGCAGAAACCAGAGAAGGACTTGCTGGCTCTAAGATCACAAAGGCTCACACAGGTCCAAGTACTAGAAAGAGGCCACAAGGACTGAAGGGCGGGGTAGCTGGCAGCCAGCAAGTAAGAGTGACTGATGTCTTACAGCAATATCTGAATTTCTTAGTGCTATTGTGAGAGGAAATCCTGGTGGTGTCTTGGTTAAGAGCAACAGCTGCTAACCCAAAGGATGGCAGTTTGAATCCGTAGGTACCCATTGGAAACTCTATGAGGGCTGTTCTGCACTCTTCTATGGTGTCAATACAGGGTCACTGGAAGTCAGAGTTGACTCAGTAGAAAGGAGTTTTGTGAAGAGATAAACCACATGTTGGTGGCTTCCGAGAACAGAAATGTTTTTTCTCATAGTCTGTAGAAGTCCACCTCCGGGCATTGGCTCTGCAGGAGATCTGTCTTTCCGTCCATGTCTCATCTTCCATAGTCGCAGCACTGCTTGCCATGTGCTATCTGTCTTCCCAAGTTTCTGCTCACTTCTCTATGTTGATGTTGCTGTTTGTATCACTCAGAGTGATTAGGTTTAGGACACAGTCTACTTCCGTGTAGTCTCATCGACATAACCAAGAAAACATTCAAATAACTACCTCCTTAATATCAACAAATGTATGTGTTGATTTTCTCAAATTCTAATTAATCAGGTTACTTGGTTTCTGCAGTTTGCTTTCTATAGTTGATAACAGAATTCCAATAAGCTCCCATATTTTGATTAGCTGATACCTTTTTAATTATTAATTTATTATCTTTTCTCTTTGTAAATATTTATTTAGTGAATAAACTATTTATTCTGTAGAATTTTCACAGCCTGCAGTTTGCTAATTGCATTCCTGTGGTACAAATGAAATAAAAGTTTCCTCTGTCTTCCGTGTTTCCTAAAATTTGATAGTTGGATCTATGGGCTCAATTACCCTCACAGTACACATGCACTCATATACACTACAGTGTGAGTATGTGTATATACGTCTGAGTAACACAGTGCTTGCAAAAAGGGATCACGTATAATGATTGTAAGGATGAAATAGGAGCAGGCAGTGTTTCTTTCTGCTGTACAGAGGGCCACTATGAATGAGAACCAACTTAACAACATCTAAAAACAATAACATGGATGTGTATATATATTGAGCTCTGGAAGCTCAGTAGTTAATGCACTTGGATGCTAACCAAAAGGTCAGTGGTTTGAATCTGCCAGCCAGCCAGTCCACAGGAGAAAAATGTTTGCAGCATTCTGCTTCTCTAAATATTCACAGCCTTGGCAACGTATGTGGCACTTGTATTCAACTCTCTCCAGGGTCACTATGAGTTGGAATTAACTTGACAGCAGTGGGTGTAGTACATACGTTATATGTATGTGTATGTATAACATATATGTATGTGTATATACTGACACATTTGTATATATAATTTTGTATGTATATGTTCACATACATATGATTTTGTATATGTACAATTTTTGTATATGTCTAGAAAGTCTGACAGTTACATTTGCAAACTCATCCTAGAAAAAGTGCTACCTACCTCACTGCTGAATATCACTACGGTCACCTTAGAAGTGCTCCCCTTGGGAAGCTATGAACCAACGCCACTGCCTAGTCTACCCTTGAAAGCAATTTTGGAACTTTTTCTGGAATGACCATCAGAGCTGTCATTGTATTACTCTTGATGTCCTGAATGTCACCAGAATGTCTTCCTTTCAATATTTGCTTTATATTTGGGTAAAGAAAAAAAGTTTTGGGGGGCCAGATCAGGTGAGTAGGGAGGGTGTTTCAATACAGTTACTTGTTTACTGGCTAAAAATTCCCTCACAGACAAAATACCATTAAGTTTGAGTACTTGCCACTATGCCAACCACGCTCAATGGCCATTCCAGAAAGAGTTCCAAAATTGCTTTGAAGGGTACACTAGGTGCTGGGGTTGGTGCATAGCTTCCTAAGGGGAGTACATTGAAGGTAACCATAGTGATATTCAGTTACACAAGTTATGTAGCACTTAAAGCAATTAAGTTCATGGACTTAATTGTCAGGCCTTGTATATATGATTTTAACTTTACATGTGTGTGAGTGTATATATATATATATATAACTTTATATGTGTGTATCTCTCTCTCTCTCTCTCTCTCTCTCTCTATACATCCATTTTATGAGGTACAATATAATCGAGAACCCATGGTAATGAAGGAAGATGTATAAGCTTCACTTAATATGTGAAAAAGAAAACTCCAGAAATGATGGACTATCAGTTGAGATGTTTCTGCAAATGGACGCAATACTGGAAGTACTCATTCATCTATTCCAAAATATTGGAAGACAGTTACCTGGCCAGATGGTTGGAAGAGATCCATATTTGTAACCATTCTAGAGACAGGTGATCTAATGGAAAGTAAAAGTTATCGAGCAGTAACAATATCAAACACAAGTGAAATTTTTATGAAGACAATTTAAAAATGATTACAGTAGTATGTCGACAAGAAACTACCAGAAATTCAGGCTGGATTCAGAGGAGGACTCAGAACATGAGACATAATTACTAATGTCAGATGGATCTTGACTGAAAGCAGAGACTACCAGAGAGATATTTACTTGTGTTTTATTGCCTATGCAAAGGCTTTTAAACTTGTGAATCATAAAAAATTGTGGATGACATTGCAGAGAATGAGAATTCCAGAAGACTTAACCGTGCTCACACAGAGCCTATAGATAGACCGAGAGACTGCTGTTGATACAGAACAATGGGATACTCCTTGGTTTGAAACTAGGAAATATGTGCATCAGGGTTGTACCCTTTCACCTCATTTAGCCTTTTGGTTGAGCAAATAATCTGAGAAGCTGCACTATATGAAGAAGAACGGGACTTCCGGGTTGGAGGAAGACTCATTAGCAGCTTGCAATGTACAAATGACACATCCTTGCTTGTTGAAAATGGAGAGGACTCGAAGCATTTGCAGATGAAGATCAAAGACTGTACCCTTCAGTATGGATTACACCTCAACGCAAAGAAAACAAAAATCTTCACAAATGGGCTGATCAAGGACTCGTGGTGGTGCAGTGGCTAAGAGCTTGCCTACTAACCCCAGACTTAGAATCTAAATGTCTCTCCTTGGAAATCTTTTTGAAGATTGCTCAAGTTTTTTTCTGGGAGGGCGATGGTACGTGGGGTAGGGTGGGGTTGGAGAAGTTTAGACCAGTACATAACATCATGAAAAGCAAACAAAATACTGTAGTTGCCAAGGATTTGGCATTTTTATGTGTGCTTACATGTAGTCTTGTATGAGTATATATGTACACTTTTAAATATGTGCACATATAAGTTTTATACACATATACGTATATATATAATTTTTTCCCTTAGACCACTTCCTAAGAGGTTTTTTTGTTTGTCCCCAGTCTTGGAGCTTACACTCTCCCTTCTGTAATGTTACTGGTCACTGATGCTCCAAGGAGCAATCTTAATTCATTAGGATTTTTGAGATGATTATGTTTTGTTATTCCTTGTTTATTAGCTGGGATTCCATACAGAGGAAAACTTCTCCCCATTGACTGTTCGGTTACACAGTGGTATGATTTGAAAAAGAAGGTCACAGAAATTGTTTCCACTTTCCCTTTCCATAATGGTTTTCAGCACAATGGATTGGCATCATTTCTTCAATCAGACCACTTAGATTTTATTGGTGTTGTTTGCGGTTTGTTCTGTTCTGATAAACACTTAAATAAGAGTACATGTGATGTGTTTGTGGGTTATTGAGGTTTATTGCTCCATTTTTGGCCAGAGGAATCTTCTTTGCTGCCTCCTATTGCTGTGGCTCTGGTGATCTTTGACTCTTACTTTCTACCTGACGTGGTGAAATATTCCAGGCTCATCTTGCACTTCCTTGTCCCAGAAGAAATACACTTCATGATCATCACCCTTTGCCATCAACTCCAACTCATAGTAACCCTACAGAATAGAGTAAAACTGTCCAATGGGATTTAGTCGCATAAAACCTTTAGTCTTCCCCAGTTCCCCAGACTATGCAACAGCAGTTTTGAGGCACCAGAAAGGGAGGCATGTAGAAATTATTATTCTTCCATTCTTTTATGTGGTATAAAAGTATGTTCCTGGCATGCAGAGGTGTTGATCCTAAGACATAGAGTAAAAAGTGTTGAGTATGTTCAGTCATCTAGCATTCAGTGCCTTTCATGATCTCTCCCTTCTTTCCCGGGGTTTCTAACGCTCTCATTGTAGTGTGGGGCTTTCAAGTTACAAGCACATACTCCGCGTTACACTTGCTCTCATGAAAGAATCTGATCAGGTGTGGTGAATATGAACGACACAACTTGCCTAGTTCTTTCTCCAAGATTAACTATGTCTTGGAAAAAACATGGCTTACAGCCGAAGGAAAGACTGTCTAACTGTGGAACTGGAGGAGGCACTGGTGGAGGAAGCCCAGTCTCCTTGACCAGACCAACCTGCTGTTCTAGCACATCCCACCAGAGAAGTTGTCTCCCCCGCTTTCTGTAGAACTCTGTGGATGCTTCTTAAATATACTTCCAACTGTGTCTGAGAAAGTTTTGGTTTTGGAGATGGACAGTGCTGGTTCCTGGCAGAGAAGCTGAGTGAGATCAGAACATTATTTCTATTGCTGGTGCCCCAGTAAAAATTCCTCTTTCTGGAGAGTAATTATAGCCTGGTTAGAGAGGGGTTCACCCTCTGATCCTTGGTTGTTTTTTACTGCTCAGCTGGCCCATGACTGGAGCTGATGTTTCCCAGATGTTCTTGCTTATGCCAGTACCTCTCCCTATTCAGTCTGACACCCAGTCTTGCTGGTAGGGGAGAAATGATTGTCCCCACCTGGCGTGTCAGGACATAATGAAGTCCTTGGGTCCCCCCTCCCCCACTTCTTATTGGGAACTGTTGTTAATAGCTTTGGGACCTATGGTAATCCCATGTGTACAAAGCAGAACTGCCCCTTGGGTTTTCAAGGCTGTGAACTCTCAGAAGCAGATCACTAGACCAGTCTTTTGAGTCCTACTTACTAGCCAAGCCTAGTGAACCTGGAAAAGCTCAGCTGATAGGGAGGGTCATGCCTCCACCCATGGTCCCACGGAGCATGGCCCTTAGAGGAGGGGAGAGGGAGGGATACAAAACACTCTGGATACCTTTCCACTGTGCCAACAAATGCCTCCTTCCGGGGGCTGTCTTCTAGCCTGTTGTTGCTGTTACGTGCCGTCAAGTCAATTCCGACTCATAGCAACTTTATGCACAAGAGAAAAAAATCTGCCTGGTCTTGTGCCACATCCACAGTTGTTTTTACACTTAAGCCTACTGTTGCAGCCGCTGTGTCAATCTATCTCATTGAGGGTCTCCCTCTTTTTCACTGACCCTCTACTCGACCAAGCATGATGTCCTTCTCCAGTGACTGATCTCTCCTGATAACATGTCCAAAATATGTAAGACACAGTCTCACCGTCTTTGCCTGTGTCTACATCCTGCCTGCAAGATCTGACAGCTTTCTCTCTGTCTCCATGTCTACACAGACATGTGTATAAAATATTAAACACCCCCTTAATAACAGCATCATTAATCTCTTCAACTTGTGTTAGGCATTAAATAGACTCAACCAAGGGCACAGTCCTGGCCGATATGCACATACTCATGTATTAACCTATAGTTGTTGTCAGATGCTGGCGAGTCAGTTCTAACTCATGGCAACCTCCTAGGGGCAGAGTAGAACTTCTGCACAAAGCTTCCGAGGCTGTGAAATTTTGGAAGCAGTTGGCTCATTAAGCCTGTCTTCGGAGGGGTCTCTGGATGGATTGAAATTGTCATCCTTTTGGCTAGTGGTTGAATGCTCAGCTGTTTGTACCTCCCAGGGACTTATTTACATATAGTTGGCATTTTTTTTTTGACTGTCAAGGACAGTTCTATGTCATCATGCACAGATTTTACTCAACTCAGTAATCAAATTTTTCAAAGCATACAAAGAAAAAAAACGCTGTCAAGTTTATTCAGACTCCTAGCAACCTGTTAGAATGGAGCAGAACTGCTCCACAGGTTTCCAAGGCTGCCAGTCTTTGTGGAAGTAGACTGCCTCCTCCTCCTCACCCAGAGCTGCTGGTGAATTTAAACTGCTGACCTTACAGTTAGCAGGCAAATGCACTGCTCACCACTGTGCCACCTAGCTGCTGTGCCACCTTCACAAATTTCTAATGGAAATATTAAATGGTTAAAATCTGAAGAATTTAGAAACTTGGAACATCTTAGAAGGATGTCTTCATGATACTTAAATAGCTTGCTTTTCTATCAGGCAGAGTTCTGGCATCCATCTGAGCTCACTCTTTATTCCTCATGTGTTTTGCAGGCTGGAAGGCACTGACTGGGTGACTGCCACATTATCTGTGCTTTGGCACTTGTGGGTTGTTTAGTCGAAGACATCAATATGACTCTCATGTAACCACAGATGTTAATTAGTTCTAATTGTTGAACTCTTCCGCCTGGATGTGTTACAAAGACGAGGTCAAGATGTGCTGGGCACAATTTGTAGAATGTAACAACGGGGGTTGTGCATATATCTGTGTGCTTTAGGAGTGCATGTGAGTGAGGCTTTGACGGGAATGGTGATGGACAGTGAGTTGCCTCTAACCTAACGAGATGACAAGAGGCCCGGGGCCAGCTGGCTTCAGATGCTTCCTACCTCCATGTAAACACAGACCCTGAGTAAACAAATAAATACTGATTTGCTTTTCAGGGGGAGGAGGGGCCCATGATATGGAGAGTCTTCAGTGGTGCAAGCAGTTTGTGCCTGACTACATTGGCAGTTAGAACCAATTCAGCAGTACCATGGAGGAAAGGCCTGGCAATCTGTTTCCATAAAGATTACAGCCAAGAAAACCCTATAGAGCAGTTTTACTCTATGTCATATGGGGTCACTATGAGTCTTAATTAACTCTAAGGCAATAGTTTTGCTTGTTTGTTTTTCAGTGATATGGAGAAAGGAGGCCCTGGGTGTCGCAGATGATTAAAATGTCAAGCTGCTCACTGAAGAGTTGGAGGTTTTAGTCCAACTAGATGACCCTAAGGAGAAAGGCCTGATGATCAGCTTCTGAAAAATCCATCTATCAAAAACCGTATAGAACACAGTTCCACTCTGACACACATGGGACTGCCATGAATCCAAACAGATTGATAGCAGTTGGAGGGTTGTAATGGGGTACTGAGGTGGGTAAGATCATGTGTCAGTTTTGCTGGGCTGTGATTCTGTGTTTATATGTGATCTCCCCCGTGATAACATCTGCTATGAGTCACTATTCAATTGAAAGGAAGTTTCCTTGGGTATGTGGCACGCATCTGAATATAAGTGGACATTCTGACTTTTTCCTTCCTACAATCCTGTAACTGCCTGCTGTTCATTGGACCTCTGCATCTTGGGGTTTGAGCTAATAGCTTACCTGGTAATCTTGGAATTCATTGATCTTCACAGCCTGTGAGTGAGAAACTGGCTCCCAACCTGTGATCTTATGTTCATATACCCCTACAGCTGTGTGAATCAGGAAGAGCTTTCTGATGTTACCTGCCAATCTTTAGATTTGCTCATCTTCACAGCCTATGAGCTAGAGTCCTGCTCTTCAACCTGCCAGTCTTGGGTTTGCCAGCCCCTGTGGCTACGTGAATCAGGATAAATCTCTATCCAGATCCTCAGACTTCAGATATTCCAGCCTCTACAATTGTGTGAGCCATTTCCTTATATAAATCTCTCTATGTATTTGTATGCTTTGCTGATTTTCCTTCTCTAGAGAACCTCGTCTAAGACAGATGCCTTTTCAGGCCAAGGGACAGGGTCCCAACAGAGAGGCACTGCTGGCTGGATCAGCCAACTCCGTTCACTCACACTCTCCCAGCATCTGAACACAAAGCCACTGTAAACTTTCTTTGGGCTGATCCTGACCCTTGCATCAACAAACTCTGAGATTCAGTTCAGGAGACAATAAAAAGCCAGTGTTTTTGTGGAAGCAGTTTCATGGCGTCTACTTCATTGCTCAACAACAAGCAAGGTGGGGCTAAACCCAATCTATGCATGAAGATGGCTAGTCTCTTAGCATTTGGAAAGATGAAGCCCAGGATAACTGGTTGGAGGAGGCATGCCTGAAATGAGGGAGACAAATAAGCCCAGTTGCCCTTGACAAACCTTGAAAACACACCTTCCAGTAGAGAGAGAGGTAAAGTTCAGCAGCAGCACTGTTTCCTATTGAATAAGCATCCGGTGTCTTCAGTGTTGGCCACTGACCACACGGAGAGGCGGGAAGTGCAGGAATTTATAACATAAAGGGCCAAAGCAGTATTGGTTGTGACAGAGTCTGAGCACCTGACTGTCACCAAGCACTAATTGCCCTGAAAGGAAAAAAGCACCAGAGCCATAAAAAGTGTCACTTTCTGGCCATGTGTCTATTTTACACAAGCTGGTGAAAACGTGTAGTGCTTAAGTACGACGACAGTTAACCAGATGATCAGCAGTTCGAATTCATCAAATGCTCATTGGAAGCTCTATGGCGCAGTTCTTCTCTGTTCTGGGGGTTACTGTGAGTTGAAACAGACTTTTTGGCATTGGTTTGGTTTTTGTCGCCTTTTGGCAGGGGCATTCTTTGTCCACATATGTTTCAGATTAAGTCAGAAAGATAAATAAGTTTAGAATATCAAGCTCCCAATCAATGATCACATTTGGAACAGTGTGTTGCTGATAGGGCATCTGGTCCGGTGCTCTTGTCTCTGATGGGCATTCTCAAGAATCATGACTCCTTGACTGAAGTGGTTGGGAGGAGCTTATGAGATACTGTTACGTTATTACACCTGATCAGTTGTCTCCTTCACCTGATTGTCTCTTTCACCTGATCAATTGTCTCTTTCACGTGGTTCTGGTTCCAGCCTCACTCTGACTGGTTGTCCCACCTGTCTGTCACTCAACTCTGTGGGTCTGTCCCACCTTGTACCCACCTGGTTTGTGCCTGACTCTGACTTCCTTCCATGGCTCCCCACAGATTCAAAGGAACAGTGTGGGACGAGGCCTCTGGACGCTAATCCCCCTGCATGAAAGTGAGTGATGGACAGGAAGGCTGTCCATCAAGCAGTTCCTTCCTTCCTTGCTGTCTTGTTTGTTTGATTTACTTTCCGTTGTGATAGAAATGTATATAAGCAGATATTTATCATGTCAACAGTCAGCGACATTAATGATGCTCATCCTGCTGGGGAACTGTCATCACTATCTGTTTTCCAATTTTTCCATCATCCTTAACAGATGCTTGGTGCTTCCTAACCAATGATTTCTCCTACTCCTTGCCCTCAGCATCTGCCTTTGGTTTCTTGACACTTAACCTATTCTAGACATTTCATATAAGGGGGATCACATACTGCTTGATTCACTGACTCTGGCTTATTTCATTCAGCTTAATTTTTTCAAGATCCATTTATGTCATAGTAGGTATCAGAACTTTGAAACATTTTAGCCCCCATCAACACTGCCACTGTCTATAACAGCGTGTTTTTGTATCTCGTTTTCGCAGGAGGCATCACTTTCTTCTGCTCCCGAGGTAGGAAGCGGTGACTTCAATACTGACTCAACTCTGAAATGAGGCTTCTGGTCCTGCCCTGAGACACAACATGAGGCAGGGTGCTTTAATTGGGTTTTTGCCACAGAAAATTATGTAATGACAAAAATTATCTGAATGATTTTATTCTTTCCCATAGACTTAATATAAATTTTCATATATTTCTTTCTGTAGCTGCAGACACCAATATGAGGGAGTTCAAGTTGAAGCCACCACCCATCTGTCAGTTTGTCATACTGTAGTGGCTTGCCTGTTGCTGTGATGCTGGGGCTAGGCCACTAGTGTCTCAGACAACAGCAGGTCACTTGTGGTGGACAGGTTTCAGTGGAGCTCCCAGACTGAGACAGACTAGGAAGGAAGGCCTTTTGAAGCTCAGCCAGTGAAAGCCCTGTGGATCTCAACTGATCCAGAGCAGGAAGATAAGCCCCTAGGTAGGAGAGTACTCAACACACGCAGAGGCCGCAATAGTGCATTTAAACATGTTGACGATTGTGAAGACGGTGCCGGACCAAGCAACAGTCATTCTGTTGTGCATGGAATAGCCAGGAAACAGAGCTGACTAATAACAACACAGACTACAAACCGCATGGTGATCTGAAGCCTCTCCTGTACCTATAATATCGGCCTCACTCAAGAGTCTCTTGGTTTCTTGTGTATACATGAGAAAGCTGGACAGTAAATAAGGAAGATCAAAGAAGAATTGACATCCTGAATATACCATGGACTGCCAGAAGAATGAACAAATCTGTCTGGGATGAAGTACACCTAGAATGCTCCTTAGAAGCAAGGGTAGCAAGACCAGGACTGAAAATGGTGTTCAATCTTCTACAACACTACAATTCAAAGGCACCTGACTTTGCCTAGACTAGGCTGGAAGGTAATACAAAGTGCAAATGCCAGGTGAGATTCAAGAGAGAAAGACGTTTCTCCTCTACAGTGCTTTTTGTTGTGAGAACCCTACCTTGGAAGTGAGATTCCCAGCAAAGATGACTGCAAAACAATTGCTCCTGACAGCAAACACTGTGTATTCATTTTGGGTCCACCTCACATTCAGAATGCAAGTCTTTAAGAATGTTTCTGCATTATTAACATCTTATGACCTGTGCTTTTACCTCCTAATTCTGGCTGTTTGTTCCTCTACAAAGGAGTTCTTCATTGCAAAAGACTTCTTTAAAGTGTTAAAAAGCAAATATGTCACTTTGAAGACTAAATTGTGCTTGACCCAAGCCACGGTATTTTCAATTGCCTCATATAAATCTGAAAGATGATCAATGAATAAGACAGACCAAGGAAGAACTGATGCCCTTGAATTATGATGTTAGTGAAGAACATCGAATATATCATGGACTGCCAGAAGAATGAACTAATCTGTCTTGAAAGAAGGACAGCCTGAATGCTCCTCAGAAGCAAGAATGACAAGACTTCATCTCAAGTATATTGGATGTGTTATTAGGAGAGACCTGCCCCTGGAGAAGGACATCATACTTGGCAAAGTAGAGGGTCAGCAGAGAGAGATGGATTGACATTGTGGCTTCAATAATGGGCTCATGCATAAAAAAAATAATTGTGAGGATGGTTCCAGACCAGCCAGTGTTTCATTTTTCTGTATATAATACAGTTGTTATGAGTTGGAACAAACTGAGCATCACCTAACAACAACAACATGAAGGAGTTGTGTCTTTTTCCAACATACACTGCCTTGCAACTTTCCTGATTCTACCAGGGTGTCTTTTCATTTCAACCCTGTTGCCCAAGTTCTGCACATGTGTCATACGTGACAAACATATCAAATGTCGCTTTTTGCCCCACGGCTCAACAAATTCTGGCATAGTGACTTGAAATTGTTATTGAAAATGGTGTCAAATAATGTGAAAGTAAGGAAAGCTACTTTCTCTTGACCCACGGAAGAGTATTCTTGGAACATGTGACAGATTTTCAACCACCCAATTTTCTTCACACTTCTAACTGGACCACTCTACTGAATCCTCATGCCAAGGCTAGGGTACAATAACCTTCCTTTACTAGAGCTATAGACATCTTAGGTAGCAGAGGTGTTTCACTTTCTATTCTTTTGTCTCAGTCACCAGGCCAGGAGTATTAAGGAAAGGCAAACTTTTTTCTGGAAAGTTCTAGACAGTCATCCTTTCAACGTCATAAGCTAATAAGCCTCTTTTCCTACTAATCAGCACTTAAGTTTATAGCATTTGATCTTTGACTTTCATCGGTAAGTGTTTCAAAGCTCCTTCACTTTCAGCAAGCAGGGTTGTTATCTGCATAGAGCAAGTTGTTTATGAGTCTTCCTCCAGTCTTGATTCTGTATTCTTCTTCACATAGTCCAGTTTCTTGGATTATTTGCTGAGCATATGGACTGAATAAGTATGGTGAAAGGATCCATCTGTGACACACATCTCTTCTGACTTTGAATTCAAGCAGTATCCCCTTGTTCTGTTCAAACAACTGCCTTTTGAGCTATGTACAAGCTTCTCATGAGCACAACTAAGTGTTTTGGAATTTTTTATTCTTTGCAATGTTATCCATAATTTGTGATTCACACAGCTGAATGCCTTTGCATAGTCAGTGAAGTGCAGGTAAACATCTTTTGATAGTCTCTGCTTTCAACCAGGATCCCTCTAAAATCAACTATAATATCCCTGGTTTCGTGTCCTCTTCTGAATACTGCTTGAATTTCTAGAAGTTTCCTGTTGTTGAATGATCTTCAGAAAAATTTTACTTGCATGAGATATTAATAGTATGTTTTGATAGTTTATCCATGGTTGAATCACCTTTTTCAGGAATTGGTATAAATATGGATCTCTTCCAGCTGATTGGCCAGGTAGCTATCTTCCAAATTTCTTGGCATAGACTAATATATACTCCAGTGCTACATCTGTGTATTCAAACATCTCAGTTTGTATTCTGTAGATTCCTGGAGCCTTTTTTCTTTTTTTTGCCAGTGGCTTCAGCATGTCTTGGACTTCTCTCAGTGTCAGGTTCTTACTTATCTGCTACCTCCTGAAATGGATGATCACTGAGCACTTCTTTTTGGTATACTGACTTTTTATTCTTTCCATCATCTTTCGATGCTTCCTGCATCATTCAATATTTTCCCTATAGAATCCTTTAGAATTGCAATTTTACACTTGACTTTTGTCTTTAGTTCTTTGCTGAGTTCTGTGGGTCTGTATTGCCCATGGCTGATCCGTGCCAATGAAGAATACCACACTGGAAAAACTGCTGGTGAGGAAGAGAGCTGGTAACTCTGATGCCCCAACTCTGGCTCTGGCATCGAGCAGCTCATCTTTACTTAGTGAGCAAAACATGTATACGTGCACCAACAAGCTTGAATTGAATAGGGTTTGGAAGTCCCTTGCAAAGCAAACTTGTGTCTTCTTATCTAAACAGCATGACAAAGGCCATTTAAATGTTCAGGTGAGTTCACCTTACTAGAAGGAAAGAACTGTATGCCTTGACACGGGTACAAAGGTCACATTCAGTGGTCCAGACACCTTGTTTGCTAGTATCTGATGTCATGTGTTCTGGCCATTTGTGGCTGTTTACATTCACTCATTCACAGGCTCCCACACCCCGCACCCAAGCCATAGTGCTTGTCCTACCCGTGGCCATGTTGCCCACTGTTCTTTCAGCTTGAGAAATGTGGAATGTGTTCTGCCGTTCCGGTTGTCTATCTCCAGGTCTTTGCACATGCCATTATAATACTTTACCATGTCTTCTCCAGTCACCCTTTGAAATCTTCTGTTCAGCTTTTTTACTTCATCATGTTTTTTTCTCTTGCTTTAGTTACTAGATGTTCAAGACTAGGTTTCAGAGTCTCTTCTGACATCGATTTTGGTCTTCTCTTTCTTTCCTGTCTTTTTAATGACCTTCTGTTTTCCCAACATGATGGGCTTGATATCATTCCACAAACCACCTAGTCTTTGATCATCAGCATTCAGTGTATCAAATCTATTACTGAGATGGTCTCTAAATTCAGATAGGATATACCCAGAGTCATACTTTGACTCTCATCAACTTGTTTAAATTTACTTCAGTTTCAAGTTGGACTTGCATTGATGTTCTTTTCCCATTAAGCTTCTGGCCTTGTTCTGAAGGGTGATATGGAGTTTTTCCCTCATCTTTTTCCATAGACATAGATGGCTTTAGTTTTGTGTCTTTCCTCTGTGGAAGTCTGAGTGTACAGCCACCATTTATATTGGTGAAAAAGGGTATTTGCAGTGAAGAAGTCACTGATCTCCCAGAATTCATGGGATCTTCAGTATCATTTCTGTCTTATCACCAAGGTCGTATTTTCGAACTACCAGTCCTTCTTCCTTGTTTCCAACCTGCACATTCCAATCACAAGCAATTACCACTACAGCTTGATCACAGTCATAGGCATTCACAGACGAGTGTCACTTTGTTTCAGTAAAACTGTATTTATGAACATTGAAATTTAACTTTCACATAATTTTCCTTTATCACAAAATATTCCTCATCCCATTTTGCTGTAGGGTAGCTACGAGTAGGAATCAACTTGATGGGAGTGTTTTTTTTTCTTTTCTTTTCATTCAATTTCACACATCAAAAAATACTGTTCAGTTTATTGCAGATGGATATCTAATTTTGCCAGCACCATTTGTTGAAGATACTGTTTTTACCCCAGTTTAATGTCTTAGGGCCTTTGCCTGATGGTCCAGCGGTTTCAGGGTTCCCCTGAGAGCATGGCCCCTGGCCATGATGCTGCCCTTGCCCATAAATCATAACGAAGGTCCACTCTTCAGACATGAATGGATTGGACTTGGCAATGCAGAGTGAACATATTTTGGATGCACTTTGTGGTTCTGTACATCTATAGTATATCATCCTGCTGACCTCTGGCTGGAGGAAGGAGAGTGGGTGGAGAGGAGGGGAAAGGAGACTATTGGGAGGATGAGACATGTATGGAGCAGAGAGGAATAGTGTGCTGTCACTGGACAGAGAGAGCAGTGGAAGCTGCACATAGGTGGGCATGTAAATTTATACAGGAATGTACATTTTCACTCAGTCATATTAAATCAATAAATGAAAAATACTATTCTTTGTTCAACCATTTAAAATTATAGAATGTATTCGTAATGAGTTGGATCCGACTTGGCAGCCCTTGGCTTGGCATTCGTATCTCATGGGCCAGACAAAAGCAGACCTTTCATTTGCCACTTAGAGGGAACCAACATGATAGCAGGATGGTGGTCTTGCGTGTTAGGCTAGTCTGAGGGACAGGGTCTTAAACGCTTCTTACTCTGGGTTTTAGGAAGTCTTTGTTTATATGTTCAACTACTGAGTAACAGCAAGGAAGACACCATCAGTGTCTCTTCTGTAATTTTGATAACTATCGTCACATTATATTTCTTGAGCATATTAAGTCAGAACAGAGATTGAAATTCCTATGTAGAAAATGAACTAGGTGAGAAGTTTATGTAGATTTCAAAAGCCCTTATCAATAAGACTCTTTTATTGTTGTTGTTAATTGATGACAGTGTTGCTTTGTCTTAGGTCAAATTATGTTAAGATGAATTGTTGAAGCAGATTGTTCACTTACAATTTATGTGAAAATATGTTTTTTTTTCTTTGAAATGTACTTCCCTATCTTTTTTATATAATAAATCTCACATTTTCTAATTCATTGTTGCTCAACTCATGACTTGGCAAGTCTCTGCCTTGGCTTTATTCCATTGCTCTTAATGGGGAATGCAGATTCATAAAACAACTCAATTTTTGAAATTATTCCAAAGTGAGGAAGGGGAGAGGAAGTATTTCTTTCTTTAGTTTTATACCAATTTTTACTTAAAAAAAAATCACCCAGTCTCTCTAAGTCACAATAGTGGGTGCTGACACCCTTCATTCCTTAAAATGTTGAATTTTGCCAAAATACTCAGAAAGTAGCAAACTACATGTCCATTGACACAGGCTAAAAGGAGAAAAGAAACAGACAAACAAAGCCCTTTTGAATATTTCTAATTCAGCTTCATAGGAAATTTCTATTACATTATTTTTTGTTTTATCTCTTTTATTTCAAGAAGTCATAATTTTCATTTTATGGATAGGCTCGAGAAAAAGCATGTTCCAATCAAGAATTTGATCTTTTCCTGCTTTTTGGTAACAACTCTGAGAAACTTGAGGGAGGAGAATAAACTTCAGCAAAGGAACATTAAGATCTTTTCTATATTAACGTCAGCACTTTCTATACAGAAGTCTGACTTTTCTTGTGACTGCATGCTGCTGTTCTTACTTCCAGGAGGGATCTGTTTTCTGGGGTCTCTGTACAGCACTTTTGACTATACAGAAATCAACAGAAATGGATTTGGTTTTGGTTTGACTGTAGAGCAGTAACATGAATTTCTGGATATTAGATGTCACAACTCGAGTTCCCGTTGACACCCACTGTTCTCAGGCTGCAGGCAAACAAGTCTGCTAGCTTAGTTGGTTGGTTAGAATATGTGGTTCATGATTTATTGCTAGGTTGTCTTTTTTTTTTTTTTTTGCTTTTTACATCATGGCTGACAACATCCAGCTCTCTGCAAACACATGAAGAGGGCCACAAGAGGCACGAGGGGGGAGACTGTGAATGGACCATTTCAAATCCATCACCACAGGGAAAATGACTCCAACCACATGGCCTGTGGCTCTGAGCCACGCAGGTCATCTGCATAGGACAAAGACAGTAGGTTATGAGCACTAACATGAGACAGGCCGCCACGGTGGTTTCCTTCTCTCTGTGTCTATATTAACATGTTCCTTCCACTGTTTTTACACTATTTTCTGCATCATTTTAAGCATCGCTAAGAAAAGGGCAAAAAAACCTTTATTATTTTAAGTGGCACAACAATGAAACTATCAGCCAGCTTTCCAGATAATTTATAAGCTTTCCAATAAGAATGATAATCTATAATGTTTATATGCATTTATCATGTCCATTTTCCTGACTTATTCATGCTGTTAGTTGTTGAAAAGTCAGTCCTGACTCATAATGACCTCATGAATGTCAGAGCAGAACTGCTCCATTGGGTTTCCAAAGTTCTGACCTCTCAGAAGCAGATCTCCAGGACTAAAGAGATAACTAGATGGCTTCAAACTGCCAACTTTCTACTTAGTAATCTAGCACTTAATCATCTGCCCTACTCAGAGATTAATCTTTAGCAAATTACCAGCACTTACCAGTTTCTGTTGAATAGATACCTATTTATGCAATCTCACATGTGTCAAGGCAGAATTGCACCCCAGGGTTTTCAATGGCTAATTTAGGTGGCCAGGCCTTTCTTCCAAGGTACCTCTGAGTGACTCCAAGCTCCAATCTTATCAGCTACTGAATTCATTAACCACTTGTACCACACAGATATTACTCTCCAGCAAAAACTACTGTTTGTCTTTCTGATTCCAAGTAATTATTTATCAAATACACTAAGTTGTGAAATATAGCTGAAATAGATCGGCAAACACTGGCAGGCTGCTGACCTTTTTTTGGCCAAGACACAGAGCCATCTGGACATTTGGGGTGGCCAGAGGGATGGAATGTGGTTGCTAGAAGTGATCATGCCACTTCTGATTGGGACTCATCATCGTTCTGATTGGGACTCATCCTTTGCATTTCCCTGCATGCTCACCTCTCTGCTGGTTGGGTACAAGGGCTCCTGCAGAAGATTCTGAGAACTTCAGAGATGAAGAGTTCCTAGGTGGTGCAAATCATTAACGTGCTCAGCTGTCAAGAAAGTGTCTGCAAGTTTGAATCTCTCCAGAGACATCTCAGAATAAAGGTCCAACAGTCTATTTCGAAAAACTAGTCACTGAAAACTCTATGGAGTACAGTTCTACTTTAACACACAAGTGGTCACCTTAAGTCAGAGTCAACTCAATGGCAACTTGATTTTAATTGGTTTTGGGGATGAGGAGGCTACAATATAGAAACCTAGGTGGTCCCTGGGAATCCATAAGGATGGCTGCTTTCCAAACCACAACTACCACGGGATTCTCAAGGCCATCACTTTCTACTTCAGCCAAGGACAGTTTGGGTTTGGGTGGGGCTCAGTATCCTTCAGCTGAGTATGTCACAGGCACATGCTTGCATCCTTAGATTGAGGACTTCAACTAACCAATTCTCAGACGGTGGCTGTTCTCTGGATAGTACTTTCCTGATGCACCCAGCGCAGGTGACAAAGCCTCCTTGCCGTGACACTGACCTGCTCTCTCCATGTCCACTTGCTTCTTGTCCACCACAGCCACTTTCCAGGTCCCAGGCCATGTGGTCCTGACAAGGGACAAAGAGTCCCCATCATCTCTTCCCACTAACACAACTGAAATACTGTGTCCTGTTCATTGTGTGGTCTTCTCTCTCTCTTCATGAAAGATTTGTTCTTACTGAGTTGTTGAAGTATCTTTGACTTCTGGGGACCTTATGCATAACAGATTGAAACCTCTCCCAGTCCTGTAGACTAACTAGAAGAAAAATGCAACACACAATCAATAGACACTGGATGTTGCCTGTTTCTTCATCTTGGCAGTCTGGCAATGATCATCCTAATTATCCCCCAGGTTGATGGTCAAGAATCAATATAACGAAGCACTGGCTTTTGAGGTGAAGTTTTAAACTATAAGTAGGGGTGCTGTCGCCATATATCCCACTAAAACTATAGAAAATATAACAATTCTCCTTTTGGAGATAGAAAAATATGTTCCTTTGTTGTATAAGCCTCTGTTTGTATAAAACCCAGTGCCGTCGAGTTGGATCCGATTCATGGCGACCCTAGAGGCTAGAGTAGAACTGCCCCCTAGAGTATTAAGGAACACCTGGTGGATTTGAACTGCCGACCTTTTGGTTAGCAGTGGTAGCACTTAACCCACTACACCACCAGGGTTTCCCTCTGTTTGCATGTCCTTGTTATTATCCTTCTTGGAAACCTTAGTGGCATAGTGGTTAAATGCTGTGGCTGCTAGGCGAATGTTGGCAGTAGTAGTTGGGGGCTATGGCTGGTAACCAGGAGGTCGGCAGTGTGACCACCAGGTGCCCCTTAGAAACTCCACGGGGCATTTCTACTCTGTCCTAAAGGGTTGCTACAAGTTGGAATTGACTAGCTGGCAATGGGTTAGGGTTGTCTATTTATTTATTTAGGTTTTGTTTGTTTTAATCATCTTCATTGGCATAGAAATGGTGAGAGTGGTGTTTCAGGCAGGGAAGCAGCCAGGGGAGGCAGAAGCTAGAACTTTGAGAAGGAAAACATCAAGAGTTGCATCCTTAGATTGAGGACTTCAACTAACCAATTCTCAGACTGTGACTGTTCTCTGGATAGTACTTCCCTGATGCACCCAGCGCAGGCAACAAAGCTGCCTTGCCGTGACACTGACCTGCTCTCTCCATGTCCACTTGCTTCTTGTCCACCACAGCCACTTTCCAGGTCCCAGGCCAGGTGGCCTTGACACGGGACAAAGAGTCACCATCATCTCTTCCCACTAACGCAACTGAAACACTGTGTCCTGCTCATCATGTGGTCACGATGAGGACAGAGGTCCCAAACCCCTTGCCTCTAAGTTGATTCCGACTCCTGACAACACCACAGGCAGAGTAAAGCTGCTCTGCAGTGTTTCCAAGGAGTCCTGGCAGACACACACCGTCAAGTGTCGGGTTAGTAGCCAAGCTCTTAGCGCTGTGGCACCAGGGTTTCTACAGAGTCGAGGAAGGAATTCAAAGGGCAGTGGAAGGAGGTGGAACCAGAGTGACAGGCAGGCTGTCCCCAGCTCCCTCAAGCCGGGGTGGAGAATCTCATCAAACATCTACTTAGGAAGTTACTTTGTTAAGTTAAAACTATGGAAATTATAAGTTGTAGGATAAAAGAGGAAGACACATTTGAGAGAAAGAGATAGAATTAAAATGCTGAAAACCTAGTGACTCATTGAATGTGGTTGAATATTCTTCCCCAAGGCCTCACATGACCTATTATACAATTGGGATCAGTATACAGGTACCGAGCAACTTAAAGAATAAATTGATTTTAGTTTAGGCTGAAGATTTTAATGTCAGCTTCTGATGTTATGTCTGGTGATAGAGAATAAAACCTAATATGTACACTTTATTTTTTTATTGTACTTCAGACGAAAGTTTACGTAACAAAACTAGCTTCTCTTTAAACGGTTAATGCACATATTGTTTTGTGACATTGGTTAACACCCCCACCACATGTCAACACTTTCCCTTCTCAACCTTGGGTTCTCTATTACCAGCTTTCCAATCCATCCTATCTTTTAGGCGTTGCTCCTGAGGTCGTATGCCATTTTAGTCTCTTTTTGTTTTATGGACCCTTCTAATCTTTGGATAAAGGGTGAATCTCAGGGGTGACTTCATTAGTGAGCTAAAAGGATGTCCTGAAGTCACACTCTTGGGGTTTAAGCCTTAATATATACAATTTAAAGAGATATATTCACCTTGTGTAAGGCTGAGTCGGATCCGGCTTGATGGCACTTGGCTTGGTAAGGCAGTCTACTGAATCTTCCAAACACATTTTGTAAAATAAATATGAATTTAAATTTCATCTTGAATTTCAAAAATTTATTGCATTCTGTCTTGGAGTAAACTTTTGTTTCTTTTAGCTATGATCTTACACGTGTGTAATCATACATTTGTGCACATTTTGACCACATGAGTCATGTTCTCTCTGTGACAACGGTGAAACACTCCGTTGTGATTTTACATGCTAGCTGCTTTGGGTGACTCGTCTGACTCTGCTAGTTGCCACTGAATAAACAGAGAGAGTGGGCCTGTCTTGATAATCCTAGCTGAGATGATCACACTTGATTCTGGAATAGCTCTCTTGCCTCCTGCTCACCCAGGCACCATGGTTTTCCATGAGTAAGCATGATTCCCAGGTTTAAGCAGTGAGAGCAAACACCAGATGTGAGTTAGCAGTTAACACGTGCAAATGCAATAATGCCAATTTAAATATTGTCATTCAAGACAATGGGAAATTCTGGATCCGGACATGATTGTTTATGATGCTGAGGAGAACTGTGAATTCCTGAAAGGAGGGCAGGTTATCCTTGTCTGCTACAGAGGTCAGACTCTCGCTGTGCCAGGTAGACTGATTAGGATCTATGTCACGGAGTTACTGGGGACTGTATTTACAGAGACAGGAAATTGAAAAGCTTAGAAGAACAGTTCCCATTTGGGAATTCTGGAGAATGTGTGATAGGAGATACAGGACATGAGAGAAACAGACTACATAGAAAAACAATAACCCAGGTTGGGGGTGTGACCCCAGAGGTATCAGTCATGCAAAGCAAAGTAGGAAATAAACTTGAGTGAATTTGTCCCCTCAGCAATTGTGAGTTCCTTGGATAAACACAGTCACTAGCACTTAGAAATAGGTGGGAATTTTATGCCTTCTTCCCAGCCCCACACTCAATCTAGAAGGCCATGATACAAGAAAAGAAAGACTTATATCAAGAAGGGACCAATTCCTGGTGAAGGACATCATGCTTGTTAAAGTTTGTAGGGAGTGAGTTAAAAAGAAGAAGCCCCCCCCCCCCACCCATGAGACAGACGGGCAAAGCGTTTGTAAGAATAGGCTAGAAAACTAGCTAACAGCCGTGAGAGTGACACAGGATCAGGAAACCTGTGAGTTGGAACAGTCTCAATGGCACCTATCAACAGGAAGTATCATATCTGCAAATCATACAATCTTTCTCTTTTTTTTTGGCACACACACACCAAATCATTTATATAAGCTATCCTAGTTATTAAGCAAAAATTCTAACTCTGGCCCAAGAAGCTTGAGAATGGATACAGGGACACCTTGACAGCAGGGCCAGACACCCTTGGAGAGGAATGAAAGGCGGCGTGCGGATGAGGTGAAAGATACAAGTTCAGCAGGGCTTCAGGTTTCTGAGAGTCAAAGTAATAGTAGGAGGCGATGGACTTGCTAAAACTGTACATGGATGATGCCACTGGAATGCAGGAAGTAAAGAGAATCAGAGGAAAAACATTGAACAAAAATCAAACATTAGCATAGAAGAGGCCCATATATCCAACTTTGGGACAGAAGACCAAGAAGGTAGACTTTTACACTCCTGAGCAGTGAGGGACCTGAAAACCAAACAAAAACATGCAGATACTAAGGAGTCAGAATATACAAACAGCAAGGAGTTGACAAAGAAGGGGCAGAACACACTGTCAGTGGTTCATGTAGTTATAAGTTGTCATAGATTCATCTGATTCACGGTGACCCCATGTGAAACAGGAATAAAAGTCGGCTGGTCCTGTTCAGTCTTCACAGTCACTGGTGTGGTTGAGACCGTTGTTTAGCCACTTTGTATTCTGAGTGTCTTCCAGCCTAGGGGACACATTCTCCAGTGCTATTTCAGACAGTGTTCTGTTTTTCTGCAGTTTTCAGAAGACAGATTTTGGGCGTCTCTTCCTAGTCTATCTTAGGCTAGAAGCTCTGGTGAACCATCTACCAGAGGAGAGCTTGCTGCTATTTGGAATATTAGTGTCATGGCTTCCAACATCCTCACAACACATAAGCCATCACACCACAACAAACTTAGTGTTATGGACTAACTCTGTAAACCCCAGCAATTCAGGATTCAGGAAATATAAAAAACAAGAAGTCAGAATAGGTCACTGAGCTAAAGAATTGGCACACAAACAGGTGGTTGCATGATCCTGTTTTCCTTACTAGCTCTTTTTGGACCCAAACTTTGTCTCAAGAGTGAAAACCTTGGTAGAAATAGATGAGTTTTTTTTTTTTCCCCCAACCCAAACCATGTGCAGATACATGACCCAGAATATTTCCTTAGAGAGTAAGTGCTTAAGCTCTTACCAACAGCACACAATAAACTTAACAGTAGGAGGCACCAGCAAGAGACTCCAGTCCCTAACCAAATGGAAAGCAATATGTGCTATAGGCATGGCTTAATTAAAATAATCTGTGGTCAGTGATTGTGTTCCCTGAATAAATTAATGACCCCACCACTCAGCTACACATTACTTTTTCAGTTCTGAAACAATGGAACGAGTGCAGCCATACTCCTTCGGGATTAACTAAACCTTTTTCTGCAAACAAAAACCTGAACAAAATTATTTTTAACATATTTATAAGTCCCATGGGTGCACGCAGAATACATCCAAAGGCATAAGATCATATTTCCTTCCATTTACAAACCACCTCACAGACAGGACAATGTTCTCGGGAATCTCTTTTTCTCAGAGGAACTTGAGAGAAAGAGACCAGCTCCCAGATAGGTAATGGTAGCAGTAATGATTTTATAGCAGACCTGATAGAGTTGGTGGAAAAATAGCTTGTCATTACTTCCCTAGAGTAACTTAACTCATCTGAGAGATAATTTGGAGATGATATATCCATATGAACTATCAGACAGTGGCAAGTGTTGCCTTTGGAAAATTACCACTGATGACCACATTTTCGAACGGGATGGGCCATTCAAAAGAGTGAAATAAAGTAGTGAGCATAAATGGAAAGTCAGAAAAATGGTCTACAGAACAAAATAGGCAACAGAACCATCATGGCTGAGCTAAGTGAGGAAAAAAATAAATCTGAGCTGGTTATTTTCAGGAGTGGGCCTGGTAAGCCGCCTTCTGAAGCAAAGAGTAGATGAATGAGAAAATGTAATGAAGAAAAAGGACTGGGTGTCAGAACTGGAAAAGACCTCAGCAGTTATACTTGTAAGCCCCACCTGACTTCTGAATGAGGACAGCTGGGGCTAGGACCCAGAAATCTGTTCTTAAAATATCTTCTGATGAGTTCACTGGTCATCAGAATGAAAGTCGACACACAACTCCATCATCTCATGTTACAAAGAAGAGTTAAGGTAGCTAACAGGTAAAAGGTGGTTCCTACTAAACGAGCCCTGGTGGCTCCATGGTTAAGAGCTATGACTGCTAACTAAGAGGTCAGAGATTAAATCCAGCAGCCTCTTATTGGAAACCTTGTGGAGAAGTTCTACTCTTTCCTATGGGCCTGTTGTGAGTCAGAATTGACTCGACAACTTCTTGTTTTGTTTTGTCCTTTAACTGAATGCTTAATTAGAAATTACAGAATTCCAATACATCAAAGTTCTGGTAAGACTTTGCCTTGCTTGCTTTAGAAATATCATCAGAACAGTCTAATGTCTCAAAAGGAACATCATGTTTGTCAAGGTAGAGGATCAGCAAAACTGAGGAAATGTGTCCGTGAGATAGAACGGCAATAGCAATTGATGCCAAAGATCAAGAAGATGGTATTTTAGTAACATTTTTTCTGTTACACATAGGTCTCCAGAGAAGGATTACCAGTGTATATGGCATCCACTAGTCCAATTGTGCCTTCCCAATCAAAGCTAGGGCAAAGTCTGTGTGAAGCTGTTCACCACAGATCAGCCAATAAATGCAATTAAACTCATACATACTTTGCTCATTGCAAACCAGGGCAAACTGTGCTTGCTTATGAATCTAGCCCTGAAGGTCACCATGAGTAGATTTAGGTTCCACAGCACTACACAACAATAAAAATAACAACTGCATTGATTCTGCAAGAATTCATTGCTTACCTTTTGTGTGATTAAGCTGATGGTGTCGTTTTAGGTATTTGTTCTTGACACAGTCAGAGAAACTATGCCATTCTTTTTTCTCTCAGTCTAATGTACTACTGTCAGGAAAACCATGCACATTTTTCTTCCCTCTAGACTTGGGTATGTGCCTTTGCTGTTTTCTTCAGATATGTCTCAACCCAACAAGAGAGGCCTCTTATTACATGGGACAGATTTATCTTGGCAAAATCTCCAGTGCTATCCTTATCAAACAAAACACTTGGGAAGCACCTAAGTTTGCATAATGGAGTGCTTGGCATGGGGATTCAACACACAGTCATTCGGATAGTCAGTGTGTTTGCTGGACTTCGTGGGGTTCGTGTCAAGTTTTGCAATAGTATTCTGAATGGTTATACAACTGTTGTTTTGGTCTTGATACGTATTAGTTTTGATTGCTAGCATTTTAAAGATGCTCCAAGTTCAGCTCTGTGAGTTTAAAGGTGAAAACCTCCAAAAAAAACACTTGGCAGTCATCCTATTGACTCAATTTGATAATAACTGAAAGAGAAACAACTATAAATTATTCTGTACACTTAGGGAACTAGAAATGACACAGTGGAAGAAAAAGAAATGGGCTCTGTTTTATGATATGATGGTCCCACTGAAGAGAGAGATGACCTTTGTCAATAAGTACTTCCAGGCTTCTTCACTTTCAGCAAGGCTGTGTCATCTGTGCAATGCAGGCTGTTAATTAATATACAAAGTAGGCTGTTAACAAACCCTCCAACCCTGATGCCAAGTTCTTCATAGTGTTTTTTAACAGATTATGTGTGAAGCCCATAGGTTGACAATGTAAAAGTGAAATGTATAACCCTGCTATAGTTTTTCCAGTTTTAAAACCTCTAGTATCCTCTCGTTCTGTTTGAATGACTACCTCTTGACCAAGGCACAAGTTCCATATGAACGCAATTGAGTGTTCCAGGATTCTTATCCTTGGTAGTGTCATCCATAATTTGTTACAATCCACACAGTCAAATGCCTTTGCATAGCTGACATAACACAGGTAAACATCTTTTAGTATCCTATGCTTTCCGCCAAGATTCATCTGACATCACAATGATATCTCTTGTTCCACATCCTCTACTTGATCCAACTCAAATTTCTGGCAGTTAGCTGTCTCTGTACAGCCTGCAGGCATTTTTTAAATTATCTTCAGCACAAAGTTGCTCTCATATGATACTACCAATACTGTTTGAAGACTTTTGTATTTTGTTTGATTTTCTTTAGAATGATCCTGAGTATGGATATCTTCCAATTGATTGGCCTGGTAACTGTCTTCTAAATTTCTTGGATGAGTAGGAACTGCCAGTAGTGTATGAGTTTATTGAAATATCTTAATTGTCATTCTATAATTGCTGAAGCTTTATTTTTTCCAATTTCTTCAGTGTCATTTGAACCCTTCCTTCAGGATCCGTGAGTCTTGATCTTGTGTTACCTCTTGAAATGGTTGAATATCAATTGCACGTATCAGAATTCAGTGGATGTCTCTTAGTTGTATTATCTATGGCTAAGTTTACTCATGATAAATTATATTTGCTTCTTATTACACTGTGTCATTTCAGGTGTTCTCTGAAATTTTGATCTTTTCATACATTTACAGGTTAAAGAAAAAAAAGTCTCTTGGGATACCATTATCTAGAAAAACAAAGATCAACTCTACCTCTGAAGAGCCAATAACCTGGTGCTCAGAAAGTAGGTATCACTTTTGTCAAATGGTTTCCTTACTAGGGTCTCTTTCTGGTCATGTTACACATCACTGTGCCACACATGATCTTCTTTTCCTCTAAATCTTTCCTGCTAATTGATTCAGGATTCAATTCTTCTGTAGTTTGGGGGAAACTATTATTCCCAATCCTGGCCAAGTCTATGAATTTTTTGAACTAGAGAAAAAATAAGTCACCTCAAAAGTTATCCCTCTCTGTTTGTTACATTCATCCCCCAATTAACCATTAAGTCAAACATTATTTTTTTTCCATAGTCTTTCTTTGAGGGACTTAAAAATAACCTATTTCCCTTTTGTTGTTTATACTCATTAAGAGGGCTAATCATCATAGAGTTTGGCTTGTTCTGCATAAGCTAATTATTACATTTGAGTAACTGAATTTTGATTGTGAACATTTGCTTCTTGTATTTTTCATTGTGTTCACCATACTTCTTGACTGCATGTAAACTTCTTCAAGAACTCTGAAGGCCAAGATCATAAACCGAATCCTAAGGCCTGAAGTTAGGCTGTTCCAATGGGGTAATCTACAGAAATATTGAGTGGCTTATGGAGAAAGGCCGCACTGATATTTGTGAATGCCAGCAGAGCATCGTCCCTGTAGAAGCTGGAGGGAGCAAGGAGCCAGAGGCCTGAGCTTTCCAAGGGACAAGGGAGTGGGCGGCAGCAGCTGCAACGTATCTCAAGTGGCCCCTTGACACATGGGCTTATTAAATTAAAGTTATTGGCAGAGTAACATGGGCGAGTGTCATGGGTTGAGCATGAATCAAGGGCTCATATCCTGACTTATTCATGCATCAACCCCTGGCTTTGGGGAGGTGACAGTTATATTATTCACTTGCATTCTGGCTCTTTTGCGATATTAACAGGATGCCCTTTTGTCGTGCACTTGAAATTTATATTGTTCACCACACTGAATGCTTCATGACATTGCTTTGCTTTACTTGGGTCTCTGTTTGTTTGTTTGTTTGTTTTAAAAAAAAAAAATTGCCAGACTGCAGTCTCCTCACCCTCCTCAAAAAAATTCATCTTTCATATAGATTTTTAAAGGTTACTTCTATAGCTATATCAGAAATGAGTTGCCACACTCAATTCGTAGTGCACACAATCCACAACCCTGAGAAGTTACTGGGGGGACCAACAAAAAACTCTCTTAGTGAGGGTGCCCAGAGTTAAGCCTTTAAGAAGCCCTCTACCCCATATACTGTTTCTGAATCACAGAAGGCCAGACCACCTTTTCAGCTGGTGGTAGATGTTTCTCCTTAGCTGGATGCCATGAACTCCTTTAAGTTGTCTGCCTGGCTCTTCAGCTAATTCCACCTGCACACAGACAGTGCTCTACACAGTGCAGACTCAACTGAAGTTGCTTGAACCGTGACCTCAGACTTGCCACCAGCATCCGTGGAAATAAAACTGGATGCTGTCAAGTTGATCCTGACTTATATCCACCCCACATGCCAGACAACAAAACTGTGTTCCATGAGGTTGTCAAGGCTGTGAACTCTCAGAAGGAGACAGCCCGACCTTAATTTTCTAGAGCATCTGGGTGAGTTAAAATGACCAACCTTTTGGTTAATACCTGAGCACTTAACACTTTGCTTTATCTAGGGATTCCTCTGAAAGGAAATAACCCCCTGCTCCCAAAAAAGGGATACTAATAACGAAAAGATTTGTTGCCATAGAGTCAATTTCAATCCTAGCAACCTATAGGACAGAGTAGAATTGCCTTACAGAATTTCCAAAGAGCAGCTGGTGGATTTGAACTGCTGATTTTTTGGCTGACTGTTGAGCTCTTAACTATTTTGCTACCAGGGTTTCCTGAATGGGAATAACAGCTAAGAAATCAAACCACTCATTGCACCAGGCAAATCTGTTGCAAAAGACTTCATTAAAGAGTGCAACAGCAAAGCTATCACTTGGATGTGTAAGGTACATGACCCAGGCTGTGGTGTTTTCATTCATTTCATATACATGAGAAAGCTGGACAATAAAAAGGAAGACCAAAGAAGAACTGGTACATTTGAATTGCAGTGTTGGGGGGGAAAAAAATGAACATACTGCAGAATGCCAGAGAAGCAAACAAATCAGTCTTAGAAGAAATAACAGAATATTGTTCAGTAGCAAGATGATAAGACTTGGACTTGCTTCCTTTGCACGTATCACCAGGAAAGATCAACTGCTAGAAAATGGCATCATGCTTGGTGAGGTAGCAGATCCATGAACAGAAGGGCTACCCTCAATGAGATGGGCTGGCATAACAAGCACCACAGGCTCAAAATACCAACGACCCTAGAGATGGCGTGCTGTTGTTGGGTGTGGCTGAGTCGATTCTGACTCACAGCACGACAGAGTAAAATTGTCCTGTAGAGCTTTCTAGGCAATAATCTTTAAGGGTGAAGATTGCTAGGTGTTTTAGTCATCTAGTTCTGTTATAACAGAAAGACCGTAAGTGGATGGCTTTAGCAAAGGGAGGTTTATTCTCTTTCAGTCTAGTAGGCTGCAAACCCTTACTCAGGGTTCCAGATTCAGGGGAAAGATTCTCTCTCCAGGGGGAGGTCCTTGTCATCAATCTTACTCTAGTCTAGGAGGTTCTCCACACAAGCATCCCAGGTCCAAAGAGTGCACTACTCTCCTGGTTTTGGTTTCTTAAGTGATATGAGATCCTCATGTCTCTCTGCTCATTTCTCTATTTGGTATCTCAAAAGAGATTAGCTTAAAATATAACCTAATCCTGTAGATTCAGTCCTGCCTCCTTAACATAACTGCCCTTAGTCCTTTCCCATTAACATCACAGAGTTAGTTAAGAATTACAATATATAGGAAAATCACATCAGAGAACAAAACGGTGGACCATTACTCAATGCTCGGAATCACAGACTTGCCAAGCTGACACACACTTATGGGAGACACAATTCAATCTGTAACACCAAGTGGGTTTGAACTGTCAGCCTTTCATTAACCGTCAAATGCTAAACCTTTGCAGCACTGGAACTCCTTTAGAAACAGATCATGTTTTGATCTGTTATATATAAAATTGCCAAGAGTTGAAGTTGAGTCAACAGCAACTAGCAACAACAAGGAGCAAGGTAGCAGTGCTCTGAACTCTGCTTCAGGTAAAGACTCATTATTTCTTCTGCCTTCTTTTAGCAATGCATATCTGTCACCTGACTGATGCTTTTCACATTGTTATCACTGTTTATAGGAGATAAACAGTGGCTGTCTTTACAGGGACTTGGATTTCTGGAGTACCTGGGTTGGCAGGTACTCATAATATCTATAGAACTAATGGGGTCATTTGTGGTCACCTTTGTCACCAGAAATGTATCTTTAACAGCCGGATAGCAAAGTCAGTGAAGACACATTTTTTTCACATAATTTGTTCTGTCCTCCCTTCTTCTACTCCAAACCTCGGCCTTAAAGGTTATGAAGATCTCATCTTTGGCAAGACAGCACATCTAAGATTAGGGAGAACTCCCTCTAGGGTGTGGTGGGCCAGGAATGTTACAGTTTGGGGTGGATATGTGGACACCAACAGCTGGTATTATTCTTTCCCCCCATTTGTTTAATGGGTAGTCCACCATTTTAAAAATAGTCACACAGATAGAATGCCAATAGGTTCTAAATGATTTACTGGAGATATGCTAGCTAAGACAAGTTTCGGAAAGTCAAAACAGAGGCGACTGCAAAGAGGCAGCTTGTCTCAAGTCGACCTACATTCCAGTCCTGGCTCCTCTTAGAGGCTTTAGATGAGTGACATAACTTCCCTAGATCTCAGTGTTTCTACCTATGCAGTGAGGATGCTTAGAATAATCCCTACTCTCTAGGGTTGGGTGACACCCAACCATGAAAACAAATGTAAAGCCATTAACTGTGGCACCCTGGGCCACAGCCAGAACTCAATCCAACCCAACCCAACAGCAAATCTGTAGCTGTTGAGTTAATTCTGATCCTTAGTGACATGATAGGACTGAGTAGAATTGCCCCATGGAGTTTCCAAAGAAGGCCTGGCAGATTCCAGCTGAGCACTTATTGCTCTGCCACTAGTATTCCTAACTTAAACAAGACAAAACCCAAACCAAACCCACTGGTGTTGAGTCAATTCTGACTTGTGGTGACCTTAACGACAGAGTGGAATGGTCCCATAGCGTGTCCAGGGAGTGCCTGGTGGATTTGCACGGCCAACATTTGGTTTGGCAGCCATAGCACTTAACCACTATGCAACGGGGGTTTCCGTAAACAAGACAGGGGTCCTTCAACCCCAAAATAAAATAAAATAATGAAAAAGCCATTGCCGTCGATTTGACCCAGCACATGGCAACCCCACATGTGACAGAGGAGAATAGCTCCATCAGGTTTCTTGACCCCACAGAGTCTGTCATTTTGGTGTAAGATGATATGAAGTCCTCAGGGACAAACTGACCACAGGCCAATCAGTCCTAGAGAAATAGTTTTTTTTACAAACTGCTGTGTCATCATCCCTCCAACAACGATTTAGTAAGTGCTCATCCTATGCCAGGAACTGCTATAGAAAATGGTAGGTGGCATCGTCAAGCCCCCTACCTTGTGATCTCCTGGGATTGTACCCTGGCGGCCAGGAGGGCTCGGTCACCTGGAGGCAGTGGTTCCTCTGGCCCATTCCTCTGGAATGAGGTCCTGCTGACACGTGCTCCGCAGGGCAGCATCTCCTCCCTAAGCTGGTGAGCCCCTTGAGGTGGGACAGCTCCCTTCCTGGGGCGCTGTGCTGCTTCTGCCACCACCAGGGGGCCCTGCTCCCAGGACCTGCCTCCCCGCATGCTCTCAGAACAAGAGGGAGGAAGGGCATCCAGGGCCCAGCTGCTCCAGGGCTGTCAGCGCTCCCACTCTACGGCCTGTGCTGGTTGTCGCCTCCTGCGGAATAAGATGACCCATCCTGAGGGAGCAGAGTGTGCTGCCTGCTTGTTCTCGTGGGGCCGTCAGCTCCCTCTCACGATGAAGCTGTGTACAATAGAACACTACAGTGCTGGCTCCTGCACCATCTTTACAACCAAGTCCATTGTCATAGCCACTGTGTATTGTGGGTGCCTTCTTACTCAGGGGGTCATCTTCCTGCACTGTATTGGACAATATTTGGCTACGCTTCACAGGGTTTTCATTGGTTGACGATAGCAAGTAGACCATCAGATCCTTCTTGCTAGTCTGTCTTAGTCTAAAAGCTTGGCTGAAACCTATCCACCATGGGTGACCCTCCTAGGGCATAGATTCCAACATCACAGCAGCATGCAAGACAGCACAGTATGAAAGACTGACAGACCAGTGGTGAGCAGACTAACTAAATGCGGTAAAAATCTCTCTGAATGTCACTAGAGTACTGAGGTGACTTTAAAAGGCTCTCATCACTTTCCAAACACCTGATGAAATGGACAGTGGTTTAATTTTTCAGAATCACAGGTTATCATTTCTAGTGAATGAACTACAAGATCTTATTGTTAAGGTGTAAAATTTTAAATATATATATTTTTTCAATTAACACTTGACTCTAAAAAATACGAAAATACCTCCAACATTGCAGGCTTTTGCTAACAGCAGGAAAGGGTGACAATGGACAATGATCACACATTCCTTTATAACATATACTCGGTCACGGAGTTATTTGGAAAACAGGCCTCATGGCTTTACGGCCTTTGGTATAAATTCATCACTGTCCTCAGCAGTCCCCCAGTTCTCCTTTGGGGTCAGAGGGCTAAGAGTAGGAGTCCAGGCATGTATTTGGAGAAATATGTCTATTTGATGGTGACAGTCCTCTGCTGCCCTCTGGTGAATGCATTTGGAACAGCGTGGATGTCTTGTTAGGAGCCTTGGGGTAGACTCACAGAAACCTTAGGTGACAAGAGTAGAACTGCCTCGTAGGGTTTTCTTAGGGACCCCTGGTGAAACAACACTTAAAGCACTCAGCTACTAACCAGAAGGTTGGCAGCTGGATCCCACAAGCCTCTCCCAGGAGGAGAAAGATGTGGCAGTCAGCTTCTGTAAAGATTTACAACCTTGGAAACACTGTAGGACAGTTCTGTTTGATAGGATCACTGTGGGTTGGGACGGACTTGACGGCAGTGGTTTGGGTTGGGCTGGCTACGGTATCTTTACGCAAGTAAGTCATTAGTTCTGTCTCCATGAAGCCACTGGCTAGTTTGAAACTTAGTTTTTCTGTTATTTCAGTTAGCAGTCAAGAGCTGAACCGCTTTACCAACAGGGCTTTTACAAGGTTTGGTTTACAGATACCTGCAGAGCTGGCCTTCAGTGTGAGCTGATTCTAACATCTACTGCAAAGGTAAACCAAAGAAGGAAGGGAAAAAGGGAGGGAGGGAGAAAGAAAGAGTACGAAGGAGAGCGAGAGAAAGACAGAAGGAATGAGGGGGAAGAAGGGAGAAGAAAAAAGGGGGGAAGAAAGGGAGGAAGAGGGCAGGTAGGCAGGCAGGCAGGCAAGCTTGAGGAGTTGACTTTGCCTCATGACAACACCACACAAAGTAGAGAAGAACTGTGCCTGGTGAATTTTTGGTACATCTGGGTTTGCCTGGAACTGGTGTTAATGGTGGAGAGTGGCTTCCAGGACATAGGGCTTTCGGTGTTAAACCAGGCATGTCATATATGTAAGTTCCTGTCACCATGTAGTGACAGTCTCATGGAGAAATTCCACCTCCCCTCTCCCGTCATGATACATGGCAGAGAGCAGGCCGTCAGTGGCGGCTTCAGAAGCACCGACTTTGCCAGGTGGAGTGAAATCGCAGCGGCAGGTAGAGGCCAATTTCAAAGTCAGAGACAGGGCCTGCTCAGGAGCACTCAGCATCTCGAGCTGACCAGAGGGTGCTCTACAGGAAACCACTCTCCTTGACTCGGAACCCGCTCTGAATCTGCTGTGTGGACAGCTAGGACAGAGACTCAGGCCTTGAACTGTCCTGGGAAGGAGATGGTGAAGCCTTAACAGCTGTACACAGGAGTGTGACTTTGGGGAGACAGCCTTTTCTTCAAAGACGTTATCGGTTAAGTTCACCTGAGGCTATGCTGAAGTAGAGTGGGTCATCGTCCCTTCTGAGCCACACCTCACAAAAAAAGGAGAACAGAGAGGACAAAGGGCATGCGACTAGGCCGTTAAGAGCCCAGAAATGCCCAGAAATGCCCAGAAATGCCCAGGGCTACAGCAGCTGGGGGACACAAGGAAGTATCTTTCTTTGTAACTCACATAGCATGGCCTGGCCTCCAGAACAGCAAGACAGTCCATTCCCATTCCCTAAAGCCATCTAATTTGCAGTGTTTGGTTATGGCAGTCTCAGGGCACCCCAATGGTGACAGCAGAAATCTGATGGAACAGTGCCTATTTGGTGTCCACTGCTACCTTATCCCTAACAGGTTACTCATATTCTTGTTGGGAAACACTGAACCATGCTCCAGGCCCTGTGGTTATTCTGTAATTCCACCACAGTTGCTGCGGAGTTGATTCCATCTCATGAAGACCCCCTGTTTGCAGAGCAGACCCGTGTTCCACAGTGTTTTTTCCATGGCTGGTTTTTCAGAAGCAGATTGCTGAGCTTGTCTTTTGAGGCACCTCTGGTTGGTTTCAGACTCCAATGTCTCTGCCAGCTGTTGAGTGCATTAGCCATTCACACAACCAAGCAACTCCTACCATGAGATTTGCAAACAGGTCTAGTCTCTGGCCTCCAAAAGAAGAAACAAAACAAAGATGATTCATATAAGTAAGAATGTTGAAAGATGAGTCAGGATAAGCTGCTTTTATGGGAAGTAAAAATCCCTACCTATTCAAATGTTCATGACACACCAGACAACTTGTTGCACGTAGAGTCGGTCTCCTTGAGTTTGAAATCAAGTGAAAGGCTGATGGACGAAACTAAACTCTGTACCTCTGTTTGAGACTGAGTTTCATGAGAGGAATGTCTGTCGTGCCCACCTCATCCCACAAGAAGAAACATGAGTTATGCCACGGAAATCCAGGAAGCTATCTAACTCAAAGAAAAGGAGGAGACTTTGCCTTTCCATCCACTCACCACGTCGGCTTCATGCATCTTTAAGGATGGGAGAAAGTTAGAGCTGTTGGTTTTCATGTCACCGGATATGTGTGTGAAAGGGACCCAGGAAAAGCTGTGGGGAGGGCAAGGGCTGACTGGACAACTGTCTGCACAGAGGGTGGTAGCTGGCTCTGACCTCCACCACAGCCATGAATTCTTCCTCCAGAAGCTATAACAACCCTGGAAGAAGGATTTGCTGGGCAGATGAATGGCACCAAGAATTGTAGGAGGGCTGGCAGTGGGGCTGGCCATTGCTTCTCCAGGGAAACAATCATGTCAAGGCTCCTTTTACAAATAGACACATTTTACTTAAAAAAAGAAAATAGAGAGCAAATATTTGCAAATGTTATTTCTTTCTTCTTTTCTATTAGCTCATCCTCTCCTGAGTTTGAACTGCTGGCCACAGGTAAAAAGGTCCAGGGTGTAGGTAGTTGCCTGGCAGCCTGGCCCCAAGAATTAGCTGTGGCAGACTTCTAACCACAGGGTACCCTTCAATCTCCAATATGTGCACACTCACACATTTTCTAATACAATGCCAGAAAAAAGTCAAAAAAATCTGTGTGGATTAACACAAACAGCAGACATAGCTATCTTTGAATAAAGCATGAAAGACGATGAACACTCTTTACAAATATTACTGACTCCCAGGGAACAGCCATTTCTAAAAGCCTTCCCGTATGACATCTATGTGAAATCAGACAAATTACTAAAAGCTGTTTTTATGACAAGGCAAAACTAAACAGAAAAGCACGTTGTAAACAGACACTTGTCCATGTGTGTCTTCCTGTGTGCGATGTGTACGTCAACGTAAGCATATGCAGATCCACCCGTGTGTATAAATCATGAACAACATTGTCAAAAAAAATGAAAATAACTCATTGCCACCGAGTCAATTCCAACTCACAACAATTCAATAGGGCAGAGCAGAACTGCTCCGTAGGGTTTCCAAGAAGTCCCCAGTGGATTTGAACCACTGACCTTTAGGTTAGCGTTGAGCACTTAACCTCTGTGCCACCAGGATTCAGCATTACATCAGAGAGGTGCCATGACAGTTACACGTTCTACTGAATGAATTTGCTAGGTAACTGGAGTTCTTTTTTTGTTGCAAGGGAATGAAGTTTGAAAACTTGACCCACCCTGGCCAGATCCTGACAGTTTACCCCTGAAGCTCCTGTCTCCCCCTCTCCCTGCCTCCCAGCCCCTGGCAGGGGCTCCTGGAGATACATTTGTAGGATCCCAGGGAGGACCTCCAACAGAGGTGAATTCTGAGCCTCATGTGAAACCATCAGTGACTGCTGAGCGGACTCCAATGCACGGTGACCCCGTGCGTATGGGACGAGAAGGCCGTTCCCGATGGTTTTCAGGGGCTGAGGTTTTGGAATTAGATCACTAGGTCCTTCTTCTGAGGGAACATGCAGGGACTAAGAACTCGTGCTTGGGAAAAACAGCTGAACTCCTATGGATGTGACCCTGTACAATCTAGTCCAAATAGAACGCAGATATGTTTTCAATAAAAAGTAGCTTGTTAGAAGTTAAAGGGAACAGCCCACTTAGAGATTTTAGATGAGAACAAAAAGGGCAGAAGTGGGTGGGAACAAGTAAAAATTGTACAAAACTCTTCTTTAAAATAATTAAAGAGCCATTAAACTGGCTTGGACAAATCACCTTCCTACAGCTTCCCAAAGGTCTGTGTGTGTGTTCCTGCCAAAAATCTCCTGCCTATCTTTTGCATTCATCATTGAGACTCAAAAGCAGTTTTCTTCAGTGAGTCTTCAGGCCACAGGCCTTCCCAGCTCCGATGCTCCCCTGGTGGTACGTATGTAGAAGGGACATGGGTAATTTGGGTGAGACAGCCGGGCAATGAAGAAAGAAGACAGAAGAATTGATGCTTTAGAATTGTAGGGCTGGCAAAGAATACTGAATATACTGTGGACTATCAGAAGAATGAATTAGTCAGGCTTAGAAAAACACAATGAGACCATTCCTTAGAAGGAAGGATAATGGGACTTCAGTGCACTTACCTTGAGCACATTACCAGGAAAGACCCATCTCTAGGGAAAACACTGTTTGGTAAAGGGGCAGGTTAGCAGCCTAAAGGAGAAGTCTTAGTGCAATGGACTGACACAGTGGCTGAAACAGTGGAACCAACCAAACAAATGACCATGAAGAAGGTATAAGACTGCACAGTATTTTGTTCTGTTGTATATCCCATCACTACAAGTCAGAGCTACTTGATGACAGCTAACAGCAAAAACCTGATACTTCCCCCCATTTGGGTTACATTTCCAGTGTTTTTTTATAGCCAGAATTCAGAAGGGTTAGTGTTTGTCACAGAATAATCAAAAGTCGCAAGATCTCATTACATCATAAGGTTTCATTACTTCTTAGTAAACAGTGTGAATTATCAAAGATTTCACTTTATCTCTCTGAGGTCTTAATCAATTTTACTTCCTCAGAGATATGAAGAGGAATGCAGACCTGCTAATCTGGACTGAGAGTGATAACTGAGGCAGAGGATGGAATGCAGTTTAATAACCCAAATGTATCCAATTGTATCACAGTAAAAATAATGTGTTCAAAAGATGCCCAGTTAAAAACCAAAGTTATTCCTTCGTTTAGTTCTGAGACCAGTCACCTACAACAGGATGGAGATTGCAATTCTGTTGAGACCTTATGTATGCAAGGACTTTGCTGAATTTCCTTTTTCTATTTATTCACACTGTATTTTACATTTAGATTGGCCAGTTCACACTTCAAATAAATATAGACATAGCAGGTTTTTACGTAATTTCCTCAACTTTATAAAATTGCTTTCAGGATTAAATGAGATCCTGAGGGAAAAGGTAATCATCAGAGTGCTTGGGATATAATAATTGCTTAATAAATGGCTGGTAATAAGGATACCTGGTGGTGCAGTGTTTAAATCCTTGATTGCTAACAGAAAGGTCACCAGCCTAAACCCACTAGCTTCTCCATAGAAGAATGTGGCAATCCATTCCAGTAAAGATTACAGCCTTGGAAGCCCTATGAGGCAGTTTTACTCAGTCCTATAGAGTCATTAGGAATTAGAATACACTCAAAAGCACACAACAACAATTCTTGGCTCTAGAAGTGTCTTAGTTTTCCTATTTTCCACCAGGATCTCTAGCTTAATGACACTTTCTCAGAGTGGAGGGGGAGGAGAGCAGCTGGAAGCATCTTTCCTAAGAGATGGGGCTAAGCTATGGCTAACCTCTTTGTCATCCAAGGTCTGGATTCCCAATACTAGAAATCTTTCATTATGATTCCTGTTTATATAGAGTCAAGTTGTCATGAATGTCATTGTACTTGGGTCAACAATAAATGCCTATGGAAGTGATAGTCAAGAGATCAGACCATTTCATTGGGAAAATCTGCAAAAGACCTCTAAAATCTTGAAAAGTAAAGGTGTCACTCTGATAACTAAGATGTATCAAGCTATGGCATTTTCAGACACTTCATGCTCATGCAAAATTGAACAATAATAAATGAAGACGAAGTGTTAACACGTTTGAATTATGGAATTGGTGAAGGATAGTGAATTTACTATGGACTATCAGAGGAATGAACAAATCAGTTTCGGAAGGGGTATAGTTAGAATGTTCCTTGGAAGTGAGAATGGTGAGTCTTTGTCTTGTTTACTTTGGACGTGTCAACAGGAGTGACCAATCCCTGAAAGAATGTCATGTTTAGTAGAATAGAGGGTCAGTGAAAAAGATAAAACTTGATGAGACAGACTAACATAGTGGGTGCAGTGATAAGCTCAAACATTGCTACTGTCGGGAGAATGGTGTGGACCTGGTGATGTTTACGTTTACACTACATGAAGCTAGGAGAGAGGCATGAAACAGATTTTCCTTCAAGCCTCTTATGGAAGGAGACCAAAACCTTGATCTCAGATGGCTCAACCTCCAGAACTGTGGGACAGGAAGTTTCTGTTCTCATAAGCCACTCAGTTTTCATATAGCTGTGCTTGCAAATGAATACACTGTTCAGTGTTGAAAGCCTGGGCAGAGAGGGTGAAAGTGGCTGAACTTGGCCCTTATCTTATTCTTTGATGGAGGGTGGTATGTGTTAACAATCTGACCTAAATTTCAACTATGGACAGAGGCCTCCTTTCTATGGGGTGTAGTCCTGGTGGGAGGCCAATTTCCACTCAAGACAATGGGAAACCATAAGGAAAGAGAAGTGGGCACTTGGCAAGCCTGTGTGATAAATGCAAGACCTGATAATTATGTCTGTGACCTTAATTGTTCTAAGCACTGCATACCTCATTGTTGAATATCACCAAAGTCACCTTCTAAGTACCCTCTTTGGGAAGCCATACACCCATGCCAGTGCCTAGGCCAACCTTCAAAGCAATTTTGTACCTCTTTCTGGAATGGCCGTCACATACCATGACAGGGTCGCATGTTTACAAACTTAACTGTATAGTTGTTTGTGGGAAAGTTTTAAGCCAGAAAGCCATTAACTGTATTGGAACACCCTCCTTACTAACCTGAGTTGGCTTCCAATGACTTTTTTCTTTACTCGAAGTTAAAGGAAATATATAAAGGTAGACATTTTGATGACATTCAGGACATCAAGGATAATGCAATGACAGCTCTGATGGCCATTCCAGAAAAAAAAAAAAGAGTTCCAAAATTGCTTTGAAGGGTGGACTAGGCACTGGCCTCAGTGCATAGCTTCCCAGGGGCGTACCTCAAACATGACCATAGCGATAGTCAGTGATGAGGTATGTAGGACTTCTTCTAGGACAAGTTCAGGAACTAACTGGCAATTCTCGTATTCCTGTGGATATCAGCCCCCTTTCTTCTGCTAAGTGCTTTGGTTACTAGACTGAGCAGCCCACTTAGCCCATCTGAGAGCTTCGTACTTATCTCTCTTAAGTGGGTTGGGCTGTGGAAGTACTTCATACAAAACTGACAGCTGGCTTTGCCGAAGTCAATAAACGCCTGCCATGTCCTTCCCCTCAAATGACATGTATGTATTCTTATTTTCCTACATTTTTCTAACTAAAAGAAGAAACTCAAGGAGATTATTTAAGCACAAGTCAATTGACTCATTTATTAAATATTTACATTGCACATGCTGAGAACCAGCCCATGCAAGAAACTAGAGGTACCAATTAACACAAACAAGTTGACCTCATGGGGTTTACATCTGGTGGAGTAAGACAATTCTTAATCAGTTAATCATTGCAATGAAGGTATAATTATAATGAGAGATCAGTGTTCTTCAGAGAGCAGCAGTTTCATGAGGGGATATAATAAAGGAACCTAATTTAGTGCTAAGCATGGCTGGGACCAAAAGGTCTAGTAGTATGGGCCACAGAAAGAAAGAAGAGCCAAATATATTGTGCAGCTCTTTCTTTTGTGGAGGTCACAGAACTGAAAAGGTGTTGAGGTGGGAGGAACAAGTGAACGCCCACAGACTCGGGAGGCTCTAAAGCTCAGTCTTCACACTGGGTGTGATAGAAGCTAACACACGGCATTTAGGATATCAGTAGCTTATCCTAAGTTGGTGATAGTATCACAAGAGCCAGTGGAAAAGTGTGAGAGATATTTAGACGGTAAAATCAACCATATTGCATGATAAAAAAAAAGATGTGCCGAGGAAGGCCTGGAAAGAGCGAAGACAGTGCCTAGAAGTCTGCCTCCTAAATACAGATGAGCTGCTGTGTCTCTTATAGGAGTTTTTGGAGGACAGCAAGGATATATTCCCATAAAAGTTACATTTGAGGTGCCTCTATAACTTGCATGAGAAAATGCCATGTGGGCAATTTGGAAAATTGGTGAACATTCTGAAATGAGATCTGAATTCACACACGTATTTCTGAGTATTGATGGTAGTTTAAGCTGTGAGGTTTCCGTGTAGATGGAGACAGGAGAAGAGAGGTCAGAAGAGGCCAGGAGAGTACCTGGGTCTGGGCCTCAAGGGACTTCAGCATAGAATGTTTGGGACATAGGGTAGAGAAGAAGCAGATAGAGACTTAGGAGGCAACCTGATGCTGGTGGCATCTCAGAGGTCAAGAGAAGAAAGCAGGAACAAATCGGCTGTATCAGAGATTGCAGAGAGGCTTGAAGAAGATACGTCTCAGTTAACAATCCTGGTGAGTGATAATGTCATCAAACCAGAGCAAAAGTAAGAAAGTAGAAAACACTGGATGTAGTCAACTTTCTTAATATTTCCCATAAAGATGAGATTCCAAAATTCCATGCGCTATTTCAAAGGGGGTATAAAACCAGATGGTCATTTTGATTGAGTTTTCCTTGTTCACCCTCTCTCCATTTTCCTTCTCCTTTTTAACTTAAAATAAGCCATCGTCAGAGTTATGTAGAGAAATAGAACCAGTGTAATATGTATGCCTCTATATCTCTGTGTCTCTGTGTCTCTGTGTGTCTAATGGTTAAAGCTGCGTGACAGCTTGGCTAGGCCATGATTCTCAGTGATTTGATAGCCATAAGATGGTACAATCACTTCATGATGAAATTTGATATTATGTGGTCACCTCCACAATAGGACCTGCTTTGAGTCACCAACCCATTGAAAGGGAGTTTTGGATATGTGGCCTGCACTGACAATAAGTGAACACTCTGGCAAGGCTTGGGGCTTTTGTTCATTCTGGATCCTGTAGCTGGCTCCTGTTTGTCTGATCCCTGGTTATTGGGAATTGATCTGGTGATTACCTGTGGTCTCGCCTGTCAATCTTTGGGATTCCTTGATTTACACAACCTGCAAACAAGAGCACTGCTCTTCAACCTACCAGTCTTGGGTTTGCCAGCCCCTTTTGGATACATGCATCAGGGGAATGCTCTATTCTGACCCATGGACTTGGGACATTCCAGCATCAATAACTACATGAGCCATTTCCTTGATATAAATCTCTCTCTATAAAATTATACTTTACTGGTTTTGTTTTTCTGGAGAAAGCAGCATAAGACATATACTTATAAAATATGTACACACATACATAAAGAAAGATTGATTTACTTCAAAAAAAATGTCGTGTGATTTTAGCGGGCTAGCAAGACAAAAATCTATAGCTCGGACCAACAAGGTAGTGACTTTTGCAGGATTGTGCCTCAAGATCCATAGATCAGACGATGGGAAGAGTATAGCATAAAGTTCTGCAAAAATATCTATTTGTATTCTGGAGGTAGCACACACTTGAAGTATATCCACTGGGATTGCAGATAGACCTGAGTTTGCATCCAGATTTGGCCAGCCCCAACCTGCTGGCCTGTGTCTAGAGCACTGGGCCTTAGTGTGTGTGAAACAGTGGTGGTGCTGCTGACCTCTGCACCCTAGGGTCCCGGGAGAGAAGAGCTGCCATCTTAGGCATCCAGTGCTTCTGTAACAGAAATACCACACTGGTATGTAGCTTTAAGACAAGCAGTTTATTTGGTCATAGTCCAGTGTGCCGCATGACTGCAGTATGATAGCCGTCACTGTATGATCCACGTCTCTGCTTTCCTCCCCCTCCTTTATACCTGAAGAAACTGCCTCAAGGCACAATACAACCTCACACCTGGATCCTGCCCCACCAACACAGATGGTGCCCACGCTCCCTCGCTGACATCGTAAAGGCAGGGTTTGCATCATGTGGGACAATCACACAATACCAGAAGTCTAGCCAAATTAACACACATTTGGTGGTGGTGGTGGGGATTCAATCCATGACACCCTGCCCTTTCAAAAGCGACACGTAAAAGACATTCACCCATCATAGCAAACATCTTAACTCCAAGTTCAAAACCCAGAAATGTCTTTTCATCTGTGAAATCTAAAACACGCTATCTACATCCAGAAGTATAATGGCAGAACAAGGAGGCAGAAGCTAAACATTACCATTACAAATGGGAGAAATTGCAGGGAAAGGAGGGGTAACAAGCAACAAGCAGGTCAGCAGAAAACATTACCTTAGCACTCATGGCTTTGAAAATAATCCTCCGTTCTCTGAGACACTTTAACAAGGGCCCTGCCCTCCAAACTCTGGGCATTGGCCACACTCTCCAGGTTCTGAGTAGAGATCCCTTGGCCCTAAGCCACAACTCTGCCTTCCAGGCCCACTGGGACAGCAACTCTGCTCCCTCACCTTTAGGGGTAACATTTTCCCAATTCAGCTGAGTGGAGATCTTACAGCCCCAGACCAGCAGGCCCCTTTCTTCTGCCCCTTAGGCACAGAAGCCCTGACCCTGTGCTTTGAGCAGATCCGGCATGCATGAAGGGCAACCACAAGCTCTGGAAGACCTGGCTCTTTGAAATCCGGGAGGCTGTGGCCCCACTATTTGAAGCCCCAAGGGCCATGACTCTACCCTTAGAAACCCCTGAGGTAAGTCCATACCTTTTGAGACCGAGGCAGTTCGGCTGCTTGCGCTCCTTGTCTCTTCAGCTTCTGTGGCCTGTGGCCTCACGGCCTAGGCCTCAGGCCCATATCTGACCTGCATGGTTCAGTGTTTCAAAGCGCTGTAGCTCTACCAATTTAAGTGCACAGAGGTACCACACTTTGCCGGGAAGCTTCCGGCACACAGGCCCTCAGCTGTCTTGCTCCATGGGTCAGCTCCAGCACTATTTCGCACTGGTCTGGTTCTGCTGCTGCCCATCCACTGCTGCTGCTTTCCCATCATCTGTGCCTTCTTCAGTGTTAAGTTTCCTCGGTTCCCTCTGACTCGGGTGTCCATTCAATTTCAAACCTGCTTTCACATTTTAGGCATCTGTTAGAGCAGACCCTACTCTCTCCGTGCTAAATTCTGTCTTTGTCTTCCAGTGCTGTTCTAACAAACACAATAGGTGGCTAGCTTTAAAGAGAGCCATTTAGTTTCTCACAGTCCAGTATGCTAAAATGCCGAACTTAGGAATCAGCTCCAGGAGAAAACTTTCTCTATGGGCTCTGGAGGAAGGTCCTTGTTATAAATATTCCCCTGGACTGGGAGTTTCTGAGGAGCAAGGGACTCTGAGTCCTTTGCAAAGGACACTCTCTGCTTTCTGGCACTGCTCCTAGGTGGTATGAGGTCCCCAACTCTCTGCTTGCTTCTCTTTCCTTTCCATCCCAAGAGATTGCCTCAAGGCACAACACAGTCTCACCCTCTGAATCCTGCCCCACCAACACAGCAGCAGCCCATCTTCCCGCATTAACACCACAGATGAAGGATGTATGACATAGAGGAACATCAAACAACACTACAAATCAAGGCATAGCCAAAATCACACACACATTTTGGGGTGGTTGCAAGTCAAACCGTGATAGCTTCAGAGCACTCACACGTGCTAACTGTCACACTGTATTTTACATTATCGCAGCTGTAGAGTGGTAGAGATTTTGTCTTCCTAACTTTTCACTGGGTTTACCCTGGCCCCTAGGGTCGCCATGAGTCGGATCTGACTTGACACCACTTGGCTTGGCTGGGAACCATGTCCAAATTTGCACCAGTCAGGACAGGTGAAGTTATCCTTATACACGAATATTTGAGATGTGAGCTTGGATTAGAAGATTGTCCGTGTAAAATGTCTACATCTAGGCAGTCTCTGGAAACTCTGGTGATGTAGTAGATAGGTGGGACAGCTGCTCATGAAAAGGCTGGTAGTTCAAACCCGCCAGGCACTCCCGGGAAACCCTAAGAAGCTGTCTTACCCAGTCTTATATGATCACTATCAGTTGTAATCAGCTGGATGTCAATTTTTAACTAATAGTGGGAAAAGTAGAGTCGCTATGAGTTGGAACCGATTCAACAGGTGTGTTTTTTATTTATTTTTTAAATGCCAATCTCTACCTCTATAGACCATTGTCAATACCACGTGCTATTCATTCACTAAGCAAATACCTTTTCAAAGGAGGCTGTACAAAGCATCTGTTCACGTTTTTATGATTAAAGGCTGCGTGCTGATCAGTAATTTGTTTGATTCAAGTCACCTTAAAGTAGAAAAACAATTTCAACCTGTGCTGAGTGGCTGTGTTGTAGTAGAGTGTTCATTTTCCTGGTCAGCAGAGGGCGCTCCGAGCTAAATTTTAGTGAAGCTTGGCGTTCAAAGCATTTCAAGGAGTCTGCAAGCACTAAGCAATTAAAACTCCCTCTGTGAGTACTAGCTGTACATGCCTTGTCTTCTAAAAAAACAAAAAGAGTAAAAGCAGTGTGCCTCCACTGGCGTATACCTAAATTATGTGTGTTGAAGTCTTTCCCTTCTGAGTCCTCTTTTAGATGTATTTTTCCATCTAACAACTCTGTATAAATAGAGATTGCCTAGTCCTTTGGGGGAAAACAGGGAACAACTTTTCTTATGCTTTGCTGGTGGATATTTGGAAACACTTATGTCCATTCAGAGAAGCATTGGTAATCACTCCAAAGAATTGATTTAATTCACTTATGATTTCTTTGGAGTGCAGGCATCTGCAAGTTATGGACAGGATCCTTTCCCAGGTGGGTCTTTAGCTCAGATTTGTAGAGAAGTTGGAATACGTCCATATGGTTCTTCTTTAGCCTTAATTCAGTGCAAAAAAAGGCTTGGAAGCCTTTACAATGATTTAGCAGGGGCACGTGGGGCAAGTGAACGTGACGTAGACTTTCTTGCCAATAGGGATTGGTTCTGTCCTTTCAAGGTGGGGACAAATTTACATAACATTAAAAAACAAGAACAAGTTGTTCTTATGTTAGATGTTGGTAACCTGGAATTTACAGTATTCATAAGTAAATGTCAGAAGAAGTCATGTATTTAGTGTGATGTGGACCAAACGTTCTCTCGGTGTTCTCAATTACACAAATAAGATTGGAGACCAGGGCAGAACACAGCCCCTTTGAACTCGATGGCACTGGGTTTGGTTTGGGTTATTTTTCCTTGTTTATACACAGACTGCCTCAGGTTCCTGGAGAACTCATGGTGAGACTTGGGCATCCCAGAGGCTGCCCATTTAGGAGTTTGTATTGTATCCACAGGTTTCTTGACAAGGAGATCTCCATGGATATTGTGATCTAAAAGCCTTACTTGGGACTGGATAAGGAGATTTTATTTGCTAGTTACTCTGTCATTTAGGTCAACTACTGAAGATGAATTGATCAGTTGACAGCTATCTAGAAAACAGATAAACTTATCTAATACTGTTTTGAATAAATTCATGAATTTAAATGACCTGCCTCCCAGAAGTAGCTAAAATGGTTCAGGAGAGAATATACTTCAAAGCTTGATAAATCATTCATAAATTGAATTTTATTTAAAATGTCTGATACTTTCAGATTACTAAAATTCATCTCTTTCTCCAAGCTGTCCAGTGAAACAGACTACATTTCACATTGGTGTTCAGTGATGGCGGCGAGGTGGGGTAGGCACTCTCTTTTGGGTAACAAAACCGTGTTAGTTATAAAAGATTTTACCCTAGACTCTAATGTCTCTGTTGGAACATTTCTGAAGTAGCACCTATGTTTTCTTTCTTAGATAGATTTTGAAACACCTTTCATTTGGTGCTATAAACAATAGCCTAGTATTTTTGGAAGGAAACATGATCCAGAAGGTGTTTAAGCGCAGAGGACCACCATGGAGTTCACTCTCCGGTTTGAACATCGGGTTCAGACAACTGAATTCTATTTCTTGAGATGAAGATGGTGAAAGCTCCGACTGTGAATTGCTTACAGTCTTTTGCCTCTTGTGTCTCCTCGTGGGCCTTACGTGCCTCTTCTTTAAAACAAATACTGCTTGGCTTTACGAGTTAGATTGCCTGTCTTTCCCACCGCTACTGCTAATGGAGAAGAGCTGGGCTGTCCTACTTTATGCCAAGACGATATCTCCAGGTCTTGGATCTGTGCTCTTTTCTGCCCTGTCTTAACCTGCAGACGTCAAGCCCTAATCCTGCAGGTTTAACCACTGCCAAGCCAAGAAGCAAGGTAAGTAGACATTTCTACTCTGTAGAGTATTATCTCTGTCTTCAAAGAACTGTCTTTCTGTATATCTATCCAACCATTCTTTTATGTTGAAAGAAATATTTGTATCTTAAACTTAAGAATATGTTACCTGTCACTATATACCACATTAGCATCCCAGTTTGTGATTGATTTGATTTAGCCGTACGGTTGATTAGTTCAGTGTCCTGTTATGACCCCTTGACTCAGTTCTGACTCCTAGCAACTCGATGTACAACAGAAGGAAATCCTTCCCGGTCCTGCACCATCCTCACAATCATTGCTACGTATGAGTCCATGGTTGCAGCTACTGTGTCAGTCCATCTCACTGAGGGTCTTCCCCTTTTTTTGTGGTATAGTGGGTAAGTGGTACATCTGCTAACTGAAAGGTCAGCAGTTCAAATCTGCCAGACACTCCTTAGAAACTATGGAGCAGTTTTACTCTGTCCTAAAGGGTTGCTATGAGTCAGAATGAATGTGATGGCATGGGGTTTGGTTTCATTTAGTTTCTACTTTTGCAAGTGTGATGCCCTTCTCTGAGGATTGGTCCCTCCTGATAACATAGATTGGTTACTGGACATCATGTTATTGAATTTTCCTTATATCCATGACCCTCACTGACCACATTTTATATATATATGTATTTTTTAAAAAATACGTACTGCCACTGAGTCTGTTCCAACTCACAGCGACCCTGTAGATCAGAGTAGAACTGCCCCATAGAGTTTCCAGTTAAGTTCATTGAGTGAATGCTTCTGTGTGTGTCAGAAGCGGTGACCACATGCAGATGATGAAAAAACAAAATCCAGGCTGTCTTGACCCACTTGGTTGACTGAGTGTAGAGACCACAGAACTGTGAGGACAGTCCAGTTGACTTCTGAGGCTACTCATGACAAGAGCAAACACTGAGAAGCAGAGGAAAGCCATGAGCAGACAAACCTGAGGGAATGGTTTGAGTCTTGAGGGAGTTAGAAGGATGGATGTCAGTGGGTACTGCTGCAATGACAAGCGCACCGAAGGAGCTGAGTTTGTTATGTCAAATTTCAGGATTGTATTCTAGAAGCAGTATTCAACATCAAAGATGATACAGAGAGTTTGCATCCAACACAGGGACAAGACTATGGTTCGTGAGTAGGTACCTTGGTAGACCCCCGTGGTTGCCTGGTGACTCAGGGTTGGAAATCTGAGACTAAGGCTTTTTAGCTGGAATGTCATCAGCTTGGATCTGTTGACCTTTAGAGGCACTCAATTCTAGGCGAATGGCACTCTGATGGAGTTTTTTGGTTTCCAGAACTACTATATTCACAGATGTGAAAATTGGCAATGTCTGTGAGGATGCAGATGTTTTCTCGCATCCCCGCAGAATCAGTGTGCTTTATCCTGGGATGTTTCCATCCTATCTGGCTTTTCTTTCAGAGGTTTACAGAGGAAAAAAAAATAATATTTTTCTCGTAGAAAAAATATTCCCAAACCACTCGTGTTAAGTTCTTATTTGTTATTCCAAATTAGTCACAATTCTGAATCAGATCATCAGTGTTTCCATTCCAATGGTGTCACTAACAGAGGAGCAAAGGATATTTGTAAAGAGTCACTTAAAAAGTTATCTCTAGGAAGGAACTAAAATCACTTGATTGACAGTTTTATTAGTTTGTATGCTAGATGGATGGCTTCATTTCATGTGTTGAGATCAGATACAAACTTTAGATACATTTGCTCGTGAGCAGAAGATATCAAAGTATTTCACTATTTATGAAATTATAAAAGTGACTCTCTCTACTTACTCACCTCACTGAAGCTCAGACGGAAGCTCTGTCCACCACTACAGAAACCTGTTTTTGAAGTTGATGAATCATGTGGTCAGATAGTCTGTCAAATCAGTTTATGAAGCCACCCAGTGTAATGAGATGTGACCTACTGGAGGGCATCAATTACTGCAAAGGTTTATTGTGAAAGACACTGGTAGAATGTGTGGTTTTCCCCTTAGACATCTCTAATTAATGCTGAGAGGGGTAGGTTTCATGTGCACATGGGATGTCTACTGGTAGTATAACGATACAGCAGGACAAAAGAATTAAAATAAAAATGTGTGCATGCAAACAAAAAACACTAATGGAAAAAAATAAATAAGATCTATAGTCTAGTTACCTATATTAACCAATGTCATTTTCCTTGTTCTAATATGGCACTACATTTACATAAATAAGGTGTCATTATTGGGGGAAACTGGCTGGGGGGTTCAAGGGCTCAAGGGGCTACATACTTAATGTCCTGTGAGTCTGCAATTGCCTCAAAATAAATAGTTAAAAAATGAGTGCAGGCATAAAAAGAAATGAAGTCTTGATACATATTATAACATGGATGGCCTTGAAAATAGCGTGCTGAGTAAAATAAGTTCATTACAAAATGACCTGTACTGTATGATTATACTAGTATGAAATGTCTACAACAGGTGAATTTATAGATCTAAGGTCATTAGGGTTGCCAGGGACAGATGCAGGAGGGGATCCCTGTTTAGGAAACACTGAGCTTTTGTTAACAGTGATGAAAAAAAATTGGAAACAACGCTGTTGGTTGTACAACTTGATTAATACAATTGATCTCACTAAATTGTACACGTAAAGGATGTTGAAATGGCAAAGGTTTTGTTACATACATATTTATCTCAATAAAAGTTGATGGGTGCATGGATGGATGGACAGATAGCTAGACAGGTAGAGAGATAGACAGATAAAAGAAAGGTCATTAAGAAGCATCTTTTAGGTGTTCTTATTGTAAAGATCAAAACAAAACCCAGAAAACTCTTAACTGCCAAGTTGATTTCAGCTCATTCCAATGCTATAAGACAGACTAAGGCTACCCTATATGGTTTCCAAAGACCCACTGATGAATTCAAACTGCTGACATTTGGGGTTGTAGCTGAGCTCTTAACCACTGCACCACCAGAGTAGAATTTGTAAATGCAGAATGGCTGTCCAGTGCAGTGACAACTTTTCCAGGTGAGGAAGGCTCTGGGAAGAACACACTAGTGGACTTGTCTGTGTCTGTCCACAGCAGTCCTCTATGAAGTAGGGCATGTTGTGAAAGGTAATTTCAGTTTCTGTGTGCTTGGAATGGCCAGTGGAGGTGGACACCTGGAGCCTGGGGACATAGTAGCATGGCAGAACAGCATAGCATGAGTTCAGACAACTGACTTGGCACCTCTCTGCAACCAAGCAGCAAAGCCAAGCAGAGCAAAGCAGCTGTTGTTAGTGGTTAGTAGTCCTAAGTTGGCTGACTGGTGTCAATCAAAAGAACAGAGAGGCTCAATTCTCTGTTTCCCAGGTAATACTCAGGGCTTCAAAGGAAGCTTGGGTGTCTTCTCTCTAATACCAGCACAGCCCTGTTTTTATCTGAACACTCAACTGGCAACAGTTGGTCTTCAAAGAGTTCACTCCGTTCTTAGACAAATGAAAATCAGTGTTTTATTCATCTAGTGCTTCTCTAGCAGAACTACCACAAAATAGATGGCTTTAACAAAGGAAAGTTTCTTCTTACATAGTCTAGTAGGTTACAAGCCTGCATTCAAAGTGTCCACAGAAAGCCTTTTCCTCTGCCAATTCTGGAGGAAGTTGCTTGTGTTGTATCAATGTTTGGTTAGGGAGCATCTTAGCATAGGAACCTCAGGTCTGAAGGAGACGCTCTATCCCTTGTGCTACTTTCTTGATGGTGTGAGGTTCCCAATTCTCTGTTTGCTTCCATCTCTTTATCTCCCATAGGATGAAACGATAAAAAGTAGTGCACGCCACACTCCAGGGAAATTCCCTTTATAGTGTCATAGACAGGTAACCTCAGGAAGGGATTTACAGTCTCACCCTAATCCTCTTTAACATAATTCACTCTCTTAACCAGGGGCAGAGATTAGGATTTACAGCATAAGAAAATCATAAAATGGAGGACAACCATAATATATCCCAAATGATGGCCAAGCCAAATGGCTACACATGTTTTGGGGGGAACATAGTTTAATCCATGACAATAGGAAAGTAAAAGGCTGCTATAAACACTGCCAACAGAGATGTTAGCTGCCATGGTGTTGGCCTTCCACTAATGAAGACCCATGTGCAGCAGAATGAAACTCTGCCTGGCCTTGTGCCATTCCCGTGATTGGTGTAGACAGGACAACTGTGGGCCATAGAGTTTTTAGCAATTGATATTTCGAGGCTGATGCAGACCTTCCTTTGTAATCTGTCTTACTGTGAACAGAGAACAAGTCTCAAAACAGAAAAATACTAACAGAAAATGAGCAACAGAAAGATATTTCCTAGAAAGATGTAAAAATATTATCATTTATGATTTTCCCAGGACACCTGAACTTTTTATGAAGGGCTAGCATCTATAAAATGAAAGCTCAAGACAAAAAGATCAAGAAAGAAATGAAGGAAAGGACTCAGAAATTGAGACGTTGACATCTAGGAAGGAAGTACACGTGATAGCTGAAAACATTTCAAAAAGGGCTTGCTTTGAAGCACCACAAAGTAAAATAAACACTGATGGAAGCAGCATAAAAAAGAAACTTGGGAAAAGCAAGCAAAATATGAGGAAGAAGATTTCTTTTAATGAATTACTGAGAAAAATATGTACATGGAACACAAGATAGGTGCGATATACAAATAAATGATATTCTTAATGAAGAAGACGTAAACAAGAAGAAGAAAAAAATGACGGGATGAAATTAAGAATACTTTCATAAAATAAAACAAAACATGTATTCAAGTATGGAAAGGATAGTATGAAATGCTAATAAAATACTAATCGATTGGCACCAGGGGAAAGTAGTGCAATTGGTAAACTAGAAGGATGTAGACTGAATTGTTGGAATGTTCAGGAAAATGGTCGTGTTAGGTTGTTTTCCTGTGTGTTCCAACTATTGGTGCAATCACATGGTGGTACAGTCTGGTTTCATGCCTCTTCAAAACAGTTGGCAACTATAACATGTGTCGTGTAATAGTTCCAAGGAATTCTTCAGGATAAAACTGTATGACACAAGAATTGTTGTTATTTTGTTGTTAGGTGGCATTCTTGTGGGTTCCAACTTTTAGTGACCCCAGATAGAACAGAACATAAGGTGCTTGGTCCTGTGACAGCTTTACAACAACTGCTGAACTGGAGACCATGTGTTGCTGCCACTGTGTCAGTCCACTTCCTTGAGGATCTTCTTCTGTTTGCTGACCACCTACCAAGCATATTGTCTTTCCCCAAGAGCTGGTCCCTCCTGATAAGGTGTCAAACATATGTAAAACAAAGTCTCACCATCCTTGTCTCTAAAGCTAGTTTGTTGATTCTTCTGCCAGTGCATGTTATAACCAATGCTCTTTGCCAACACCATGATTCAAGGACATCATTTTTTCTTTTGTTTTCCCTATTCAGTTCTTCAACTTTCACATGTATATGAGGTGATTGAAAATATCAGGACTGTATTAGGTCACCTTAGTCCTCAAAGTGGCAGCTTTACTTTTATTTTTTATTATGATTAAGTGAAAGTTACCACCGAAGTCAAGTTTGCATGCCTACCTCTCTGCAACTCTATGTGCTCTCCTCAACTGTGACAGCACACTTCTCCATTTTACTCTTTACTTCTCTCCACCCTCTTCTCTGCCTTCTAGAAAGAAATCTATAGGACAGTCTCTTTTACTTTTTAACATTTAAAAATGGAGATTTGCCCAGTGCAATGTACCTTTTGATTTCTTGGATGTTGCTTCCATTGTTGTTGATTGTGGGTCCAAATAGTATGAAATCCTTGAACATTTCAATACTTTTTCCGTTATTATGATGTTGCTAATTGGTCCATTTGTGAAGATTTTTTTCTTTCTGTTGAGGCATAATCCTTACTGAAGACTGTGATGTTTGATCTTCATCAGTAATGCTTCAAATCCTCTACTTTCAGCAAGATTACATCATCTGTGTAAGCAGGTTGTTAATAAGTCTTTCTGTAATCCTGATACCATGTTCTTCTTCATTTCAAAAATGATTTACTCATATCAACAACGAGACTGTTAAGGAAGAAATTGTCAAATCAATACCATTTACGATAGCCCCTAAGAAGATAAAGCACCTAGGAATTAATCTAACCAGAGAAATAACAGACCTTTACAAAGAGAACTACAAGCCCTTACTACAAAGAAACTAAGAGAGACTTAGATAAATGGAAAAACCTACCCTGCTCATGGATAGGAAGACTTAACATTGTGAAAATGTCTATTTTACCCAAAGTAATCTATTTATATAATGCAATCCCAATACAAGTTCCAGTGACATTTTTTAATGAGATGGAGAAACAAATCACCAATTTTGTTTGGAAAGGGAAGAAGCCCCGGTTAAGCAAGGTACTACTAAAGAAGAAGAATACACTGGGAGGCCTCTCATTACCTAACTTTAGAACATATTACACTGTCACAGTGGTCAAAACAGCCTGGTACTTGTATAAGAACAGACAGATCGATCAGTGGAACAGAACTGAGACCCCTGAGATGACACCATCTACCTATGAACAATTGATATTTGACAAAGGCCCTAGGACATTAAACTGGGACAAAAACAGTATCTTCAACAAATGCTGCTGGCAAAATTGGATATCCATCTGCAATAAACTGAAACAAGATCCATATCTTACACCTTATACAAAAACCAACTCCAACTGGATAAAAGACCTAAATATCAAACCTAAAATGATAAAGCTCATCAAAGAAAAGGTAGGAACAACAATGGAAGTTTTAATACACAATATGGACAGACTCCAAAATCTGTCAAACAAACCACAATCATCAGAAAGTAGATAAATGGGATCTATTAAGAATTAAACACTTTTGCTCATCTGAAGACTTTATTAATAGAATTAAAAGAACACCTACAGAATGGGAAAAATTATTTGGAAACTCTATGTCAGACCGACGCCTGATCTCCATAATCTATAAGATACTACGAAATATCAACAAGAAGAAGATAAACCATCCAATTAAGCAATGGGCAAAGGAGATGGACAGACATTTCACTAAAGAAGAGATCCAGGCAGCCAAAAAGCACATGCAGACATGTTCAGGATCTTTAGTTATTAAAGAAATTCAAATCAAGATGACAATGAGATACCATCTCACCCCAACAAGGTTGGCCATGATACAAAAAACACAAAACAACAAATGCTAGAGAGGCTGTGGAGAAAGTGGAACCCTCCTATACTGTTGGTGGGGTTGCAAAATGGTCCAGCCTCTTTGGAAAGCAATCTGGCTCTTCCTTAAAAAAATGGATATCGATATACCACTTGACCCAGTAATTCTACTGCTTGGAATATATCCTGAAGAATCAAGGCCTTTCACACCAACGGACACATGCACCAGAATGTTTATCACAGCACAGTCCATGATAGCAAAAAGATGGAATCAACCCAGATGCCCAACAACAGAAGAATGGATAGGTAAACTATGGTATATATACTCAATGGAGCACTACGCAACGATAAAGATCAACGATGACTTCAGGAAACATCTCGTGACCTGGTTTCAACTGGAAGACATTATGTTGAGGGAAAGTAGTCAGCGACAAAAGGACAAATATTGTATGAGACCTCTACGATAAGATCTCAAAAAGAGACTTGTGTATAGAGGAAAAGACTCTTTGACAGCTGCAAGGGAGGGGAGGGAAGGAGGGTGAAGCGGGGAGGGCTTAGTTTAGATAGTTGCTAGGTATCTGGTTGGGTGAAATCGGTGATAGCACGCATTAGAAACAAGAACAATATTAAGTGGACTTAAACATAACATGAGTACTCCTTCCATCTTAACCCAATATTGCAAGGATAGAGCAGCTGGGACAGGGGGCGGGGGACCATGCTCTTAGGCTAAAGTGAGGCCAATCAGCACAACTAGCATTTTGCTAAGAGGGCTCTCTGCACCCCACATTGGTGAGTGGCGTCTGGGGTCTTAAAAGCTGCCAAGCTGCCATCCAAGGGCACAGCAAATGGTTCCAACTCAGCAGGAATAGGTGCTCACCGAGGACCAAAATGACATGGGGGAAAGACAACCCAGAAGACAAAGAGACCCACATCAGTGGGTGCCTACATTGACTTGGGACTGGAAGAACCAGATGGTGCCCGGCCACCACCAGTGATAGCCGTGATGTAGCTCACTAAGTAGAGTCTCACTGGCAACACAAGAATAAAAAGGGGTGCACCCTGAGATCCCCGCTAAAAGACCTCAATTGATGGTCCAGTAGTTTCAGGGTTCCCCTGGGAGCATGGCCCCTTGCCCTGATGCTGCCCTTGACCATAAATCATAATGAAGGTCCACGCTTTGTACAAGAATGGATTGGACTTGGCGATGTAGTGACTATATATTGGATGCACTTTATGGTTCTATACATCTATACGATGTCATCCTGCTGACCCCTGGGTGGAGGAAGGAGAGTGGGTAGAGAGGAGGGAAAAAAGAGACTGTTGGGAGAATGAGACATGTATGGAGCAGAGAGAAATAGTGTGCTGTCACCGGGTAGGGAGAGCAATGGAAGCTGCATATAGGTGGGTATGTAAATTTATACGGGAATGTACATTTTCACTCAGTTATATTAAATAAAAAATTTTAAAAAATGATTTACTCATCCAAATGGCTATTTAAATGCATACAAAAAGAATAAATATATTAACATTTAGGAAGTGAAAGGATGGGGGGTGGAGCCAACATTGCAGACTAGACACACATCTCCTTAATTCTCTCTGAAACCTAAGGTCTGGAATGATAATTGAACAGAGCTTTCTGAACACCCATTGGGCCCTAGGACACAGCATAGGGCTGTCAGACTGGACTACATGCCACTAAATGGGAGACTTTCTCTTTCTTGCTGAGCCCTGCTCCTGCTGCCTTACTTCTTGCATGGACCAAAGGTACTGGTCCTTTTACTTTCTTTATTCTTTTCATTGGCTGGTAGGCAGGGAATGGGCATGAGCCAGCAAATACACCGAGCACAGTGCTGAAGTGAATAGTGGGTACCACAGCAGAGAGACAGTGTGTGGAATAGCCATGTTTTGAAAGCCTAATGGTGGACTGAGGGCACCATAGCCCCTACATACTCTCTTAGCTCCACCATAGATTCTGTTGTTTCCCAGTGGGGGAAGCAGCTTGACTGGGATGCCAGCTTGGTCATCTGGGAGGTGGAGTCACCCAACCAGAAGCTGCGCCAGGGGCTAATTCCCTGGCTGGGAGGCAGTGTCAGTTCAGAGAGTGCTTTTCCAGTAGAAATGCTGCATTTAGCATGTTTAACACAGTGTTGCCTTATGGATAAGACCTGACAGAGGATGGCAACAGGGCCCTAGCCTGTCCCTACTACGTCATAGCATCTAGGGACTGCTGAAGAGGTACTTCAGTTCTCGGCTGGAAGGCACAGCCTGCCACAACTGATGGCCTGACTGATTTTGGAAGCTGTCAGATAGCTTTCAGTTTTTTAAAATAAGGCTGCCTGGAGGAATAACTACTGTACAGACCAGTGGCACCTCTTCCAGCCTTTACTGACATGCAGCATAGGGTCAGTTGATGGCCTCCAGTGACACCATAAGTAGGGCAGTGTCTTTGTGACCCAGGAGGTGGAGACAGCCACCTAAGTGAGTCCAATGGGGACATTCACTAGAGTAAACAGAGGTAGCTGCTAACCAAATCCTTTCTCAGAACTATGCCTCAGCTCCTGTTGAGGCAACACCAGAAAAAGGAAACAGCATCTAGATGGCACATAGGCAACAGACTATTGCTAAGCATTTAAAGAAACATCCCACCATGGCTCCAGAAAACTCTCAAAATGAAGAATCCAAAAGAAAACTTCCCAGATGAAGAAGGCTTTCTGAAACTGCTGGAGTTTGAGTACAAAAGAATTATATATAGACCCCTCTGAAAGATTAAACATGATGTCACAAATTAAGCAAGCTATTTGAACTGATGGAACATCAATGTTCTGAAATCCAACAGATCAATAGCAAAATTACAGAATTAGACAATTCAGTTCAAAGCCAAAAGAGCAGAATTAAACAACTGGAAACTTGAATTATCGACCTTGAAGGTAGAGCTCTGACATCAGCATTGATGAGAAAAGAAATAAGAAAAATGAAGAATCATTAAGAAAAATGTGGGACTCTGCCAAGAGGAATAATCTATGATTAATTGGGTGTTCCTGAACACATAGGGATAGCTTAAACCATGGAGAGTATTGTTGATTTTCCAACAGAAAAATTCTCTGAATTTATGAACGAAGAGAACATAGATATCCAAGACATGCATTAAATACCACAAAAACAAGACTCCAAAAGAAAGACACTAAGACATATTATAATCAAACTTAATAAAATAAAACATATGCAGAAACTCTTGGGCAGTGAGACTCAAAGCAAAGCTAACATTCAGAGGGAAGCCCTGTAGGCTTTTCTCTGACATATCAGCGAAACAATGCTGGCAAGGAGGCAGTGTGATGACACATTCAAACCTTGAAGGAGAAAACCTTCCAACCAAGAATTATAAATCCTGCTTAGCTGTCTTTCAAATATGAAGATGGAATTAAGATATTCACAGATAAACAATCTTAGATACTTTGTGAAAACAAAACCAAAGCTACAAGAAGTACTGAAAGAAGCTCTTTGCTTAAGAAAGCAATGCCATTAAGTGTATTCTTAAGGAGACAACACAGGACACAACATCCAGAAACCTACTCAGGTAGTGAAGGCACAAAACTCAATCAAAGTTATAACATTAAGAGAAAGGAACTAGTGATCATATCATTAAAACTATGCCACTATCACATTAAAAAGAGGGATATACTACAGTAGTTATAGTCCTTTCAGATGGAGTGGAAGTTAAAAAAGATATGTAGAAATTAAAATTGGATTTAAATTTAGAATATTAAGAGGGATCATGGGAGAGCTGCAAAGCACTACAACAATGCAACATATCAAAACAAGAAAGGTAATACAGGCATCTCAACAAACATAAAACCAGCACTGAAAAAGATGAAAGGACAATGTGAAATCAGTCAGCTCCAGAAAGACAAATATTGTATGAGACCCCTACCATAAGGATGTAAAAACAGACTCATATACAGAAGAAAAGACTCTGACTGCAGTGGAGGGGAGGGAGGGAGAGGGCTGGACATTGATTAGACAGCTGATAGAGATTTTGTTGGGTGAAAGCAATTACAGCACACACTAGAAAGAAGATCAACGTAACTGGACTTCAACATAAACTGAACAGTGTTCTAATCTTAACCCATACTGCAAGGATAAAGTAACAGGGGTTGGGGTCTCGGGACCATAGTTTCAAGGGACTATTGAGGCCAACTGGTGTAACTAGCCTATTAAGAGAGCTTTCTGCACCCCCTATTGGTGAGTGACATCTGAGGTCTTAAAAGCTAGCAAGCTGCCACCTGAGGTACACTAAATGGTCCAAACTCAGCCAGAGCAGACAATCATTAAGGACAACAAAGATATGAGGGAAAAAGAGCCCAGAAGACAGAAGGACCCATGTGAATGGGTGACCGTATCACCGTGTAACCAGAAGAATAAGATGGTGTCTGGCCACCACCAAAGACAGCTGTGATTGGGGACCCAAAGTCATGTCCCAGTGGCAAAATAAGAAAAAGAGAGATTCAGCTCAAGAACTCCGTTAAAAGACCACAGATGATGATCTGAAGTCCTGGGGGTTCCCACGGGAGCACAGCCCCTAGGCCTGCTGATGCCACTTACCAGAAAACATTACTGAGGTCAACTCTTTGGTCAGGAATGGGTTGGACTCGGAGACACAATGTAACCGTGTGATGTGTGTACTTTATGGTTCTATGACTCTATAGGATGCTGTTCTACTGGCCTTTTAGAGGCGAGGGTGGAGAGGAGGAGACAAGTGATTGCATATGACATGTATAGAACAGAAAGGAAGAGTGTGCTGTCACTGGGCAAGGAGAGCAGAAGGATCTGCAGATAGGAAGGCATGGAAATTTAATTTGGATTGTATACTTTCACTCAATCCCCTCCCCCCCCAAAAGAATTCAAGAGATAGAGTTCAAAATTTGCAATTCAAATTAATATAGTTCAAAAATTAGGTAACCAATTTCCATCTGCCAATTAATGAAAAACATTGGGAAAAAAATCTATATTCAGTTATTTGTTGTATTCAGACAAAGTAGTGGATAAAGGAAATCCTGATACTTAATTTAAATACTTTTTCTTGAAATATGTTGCTTCCTGGACATCAGAGCTATGATGTGCAGATTCCTCGTACTTTTACCATGTTTTTACATTTTCTATACTTTTGTTGATATATTTGCACCCTGAAACTCCTATTAAAGAATCACTATCACTTTATACACTCTCCTTGATTTGTTCGTTTTTATAAGATTTATAAGTACCTGGCATCTCTTTTATATCAATCTGTCTTTTACCAATGTATCTTTACAAGGACTGTCAATTAAATTTGAAAACTCATTCTAGAAAAAGTGCTATATGCCTCGTTGCTGAATATCACTATGATCACCTTCAAAGCACTCCCCTTGGGAAGCTATGCAGCAATACCAGTGCCTAGTCCACCCTCCAAAGCAATTTTGGTACTGTTTTTCTGGAATGATCATCAGAGCAGTCATCGTATTACCCTTTATGTCCTGAATGTCGTCAAAATGTCTCTCTTTCAACATTTCCTTTATCTTCAGATCAAGTGAGTAGGTAGGGTGTTCCAATACAATTATTTGTCTACTGACTAAAAACTCCCTCACAGACAACTATACAATTAAGTTTGTGAATTTGCCACTTTGCACATGGCCATTCCAGAAACAGTTCCAAATTTGCTGTGAAGGGTAGACTAGGCTCTGGCATGGTTGCATAGCTTCCCAAGGGGAGTATTTTGAGGGTGACTGTAGTGATGTTCAGCAATGAGATATGTGACACTTAGAACAATTAATGTCACAGACTTGTTAGTCCTCACGTGTTTGTTGTTGGTGATCTTTCCAGGAAAGCGAAACATGGCAATAAAGTGATGAGAAGAAATTTTTTTTTTTTCGTGCTAGAGTAGTGCACATATAAGGTAGCTTTTAGAAACCTAATTCTTTTGTAGTGTTGGTTTTTGTCCTTCACTATTCATCTCTGGAAAACAAAACTGAACATCCCTTTTATCTCAGTAACTGTTTTCTGTGTTCTACCCACCTTTTGCCAGAGCAAAAAGAGAAACTTATCCCCAGTGTTGACCAAGCCAAGAGTCTCGTGTGGGGTTTGCATATGCTTATCAAATAGTGTTGCTTTCTAAACTTCATTTTCTGCATTCACTACTAGTTAGCATATTTAAGATTTATGAAACAACTTCGGGTGGATACAAAATGAACTAATGTGGAATTGGAAACCCTTGTGTGTAGTAGTTAAGAGATACTGCTGCTAACCAGAAGGTTGACAGTTCAGATCTACTAGGCATTCCTTGGAAACTGTATAGGGAAGTTCTACTCCGTCCTGCAGGGTCACTATAAATCTGAATGAACTCGTTGGTGACAGATTTGGTTTGAATGTTTACTTAATGTGGAATTACATCTGAAAAACTTCAAGTAGACTTTTTATTTTATAGTTAGACATATTGCCCACTGCTCCATAGTCTCTACCAGCAGTAAATGGAATTTGTGTTTATTTTTTATCAATGTGTCCTTTTCCAGTGCTCTGCTATCTTCCAATCAGTGAGAAAATTACCTAGATCAATTAAGAGCTTATAGTTTTCACAGAAATGTTGAATAAAAAAGATGTATTATGTAACAGAACTTTTGAAGATTTAGTGAACAAATTATAGACAATCCATTGTAAGTGACAAAAGTTGTATTGCATCTTTCTGTAAGTAATAGTTAATAATAAGAGATGCAAAAATTTGCAAGAGTTCTTAATGAGAGTTGGTAATGAAAGTTTAGAAAAAAGTTTGATTTTAGTCTTCAATGTGATGTAAATATCTCACATTTTATATTCAAGGTAAACCAAAATTCATCTATAAAAAATGTGATACATTCTAAAACTAGCTTTCCTATATATATTTTTTCTTCAAACATATTCCAGAATTACCTCAAGAAAGCTAAGCATCATATAATGATGAATGCACCATCCTAAACAGTTCAGACCATTACACGCCACTTTTCATAGACTGTGAGATAAATTGCCCATCTACTTCAGTTGGTTGACAGTATTTTAAGATTTTATCTTGGTGTTCATACTTTAATCTACCTTAAGTCAACTTATAATGTCTCATAAATATTTATTCTGTGAAGAAAATGAAAATTGGTAGTCTTTACATATAACTAGGAAGAAAGAATTGGCAATCTACTTTTAAAAATTAGCCAATGGAAATCTTATGAATCACAGCAGAGTATTGTTTGATACGATGCTAGAAGATGAGCCCCTAGGTAGAAAGCCATTTCCCAATAGTCGTATCAACAGACTCAAACCTACTATTGGTCGTGAAGTTGGCGTATTTCATTCTGTTATACCTAAGGTCTCCAAGAGTCTAAGTCAACTTAATGACAACTGGTATCAACAACAGAGAAAGAACTACTATTTAGAATGATGGACTGATTTTCCCATCAGGAAAATATTATAAGATTATATTCTGTATACAGCACTTTTGGGAAAGATTGTAGACTACTGTGTTCAGTAACAGCTATTCAACCCTTTTAGGAATTGCGTTAAAGGAGAAAACAAAGTCAAGGCCTAAGTCAAAATGAGTGGCTACGTGGAAAGGCTGGTAAACTCAAAGATATGTCAAGAGTTCACCATTTCCCGGGTCTCACATCATTTAAATTGAAGTTATGGCTGATTCATTAGGTGTCCTCTGAGTCCTGTATTAGGTTGTCAGAGGAAACCCACACACTGTTTCTGCTGTTAGAGCCATTAAAAAGACACATGGGCCCCTGAGTTCTCCACTAACTTTCAGTGTCCAAGTCCAGTGACTTACAACTTTCATTCTTGTGGGTCGCAGGGGATATTTGTCATCTCTTATGACTGGACTTTCAGAGGTACTCAATTTACAGTATCTATAGTGGAGTGAAAATGAATGAACACCTGTACATTTGCTCAGATACTATGTCAGGTGATATGAAATTAGCTGTCATAACAAGTCCATAAAGCCTTAACAGACTATTTATCTTGCTCAGTTTATCAAGTACATAAACTATGGTAAGCTGATCTAAACCAGCTCTCCTTAGAGGACAACTTGATCGAGTGGTAATCAGAATCTCATATGGATTTGACCCTGTGGAGAATTCTTCTTCACACATATGTTCTGGCATTTTATTTGCATGCTTAGCTGTTAGCAGTGAGTTTGTCCTTTTGACTTTTTCTTTGTTCTTTTATCTTCCATTAAAAATACGTTAAAAAATAGATTTAGAAATATGACTGTTTTTTCTTTACAGGTCTAAACCTGGTAATAATAATTTGTAGTTCAGGCTCACACTCAGGCTTTCATAGTGTAAAAGTGTTTGAAAAAAAAAAAAATCCCTGCTTCTGAGGTGACCAGGCCAATATTTTAAAAGACTACCTTTTTTATGAGACCACTGTGATTTACAGAACACTGACAAAATGCCCTAATCTGCTTTAAGTAAAAGCTTAGGATAGTGTTCATATGTTTAGTACCACTGAATTTCCTCCTTGATGATTCATGCCGATTCCAGAATTCCCAAGTCAGACCTAGAGCTACGAGTCTGCTCATTTGTTTATTTTTAAACTGTTGATGAACAATATGAGTTTAGGTTCAATATGGGAAGATGTAAGTGAGTGGCTTCAAAGGAAGCTGTGGTCACCACTTGAACTGCATCCCACACTGGGCTATGGGACAACAGTCAGAGCTCAATGGAAGAAAAATGCACAGTTGAAAGAAAAAGACAAAGATAGCTTAAAAAATAGATGAAAAATACGTACCAATTGAAAACTAAGCAAAAGAAAGCTAGAGTGGCTATACTAGCATGGTTTATTGCTGTTGCTACCTTCTTCTAACCCCAGCTCCCAAAGAACTCAAATCTCTTCTTTGGTTCCTCTCAAAGAAGCAGTTTTGTTAGTTTTATTGATATTTTCCTATTGCTTTTCTGTTATCAATTACATTCATTTTTGGCATTTCTGTATTTTTCAAGTAGTTAAAATTATGTTGGATTTAACTGACTCTTCTCATTTTCCTAATGCATAACTGGATGTCACTCATTTGAAATGTCTTATTTTCAGTATACGCATTTTGCATGCTATCAATTATTCTGTGTACCACATACTTTGATATGTGATTCCTGTCTTTTTTACATTTTCTTTTTACTGAGTTAAAACTATCTTCCAGTTTCACTTCTGATTCCTTCTTTGGCTCATGGGATACTGAGAAATGTGGTTTATTTAAATTCCAAGTGTTTCAGAATTTTATATTTTTTATTACGTAATTTACTTTGGCTATAACTACACTGGAGCCAGACAAAAATTTGTTAGGATCTGTTTTATAACATGGAATAGGGTCTATCTTAATAAGTGGTCCACCTTACTGGAAAGATACTTGCTCACCACACCTGTTCTTATGAGTGAAATGTTCTATAAATGTTCATTAGAATGAGTTAGTTGATAGTGTTTTTTTCAGGTCATTTACATGCTTAATCTTATTTTCTATGTGATTAATCAAATGTTAGAGCAAAGGTGTTGAGTCTCCCAGTACATTGTGGTGTTTCCTATTTAAGTTCTATTAATTTTTCTTTTATTATTTTGAATCTCTGATACTGGAAAGAGATATATATGTATATAACACATTTAAGATTGTTATACTTTCTTGATCAATTCATCCCCTTTTCATTATTAAATGTCTTTTTCTATTTATGGCAATATTCCTTGCTTTAGAGTCCCCTTTAACAGCGAGATGGATTTACACAGTGGTGCCAACAGTGGTCTCCAGCATAACAGTGATTGTGAGGATGGTGCCAGTTTAACTAGGGTTTCATTCTTTTGTATCCAGGGCTACTATGTATCAGAGCCAATGACAGGGTACTTAGCAATGACAACAACCATTATAACTCCACTGGGGCACACTCCTCACTTTTACGGATTTCTGTGTCTTTCTACTTAGATCACTTCCCTATCTTCATTTTTGTCCCCATATCCAGTGTTGTCCTGAGCTTTCCTTTCTGTCATCTTTTGAAGGAGATGTTTCGTGCTCACCCCAGATGCAGACTGGACCTTAGTGAGCATCCTCCTAGCCCTTCAGATTTCTTTGACCACTGGGTGAGCAGTCTGTCTTCAGATCAGAGCTAAGCTCTGAACACGTAGTTTTAGAGACTGAAATCAGGGACTTTGCATGAATAAAAGCTTTAGTCTTGAGAGAAATCTTGCCTTGAATTAAAGCATCTAGTTTACTTTTGTATTTTTATTATGAAAAATCCAGGCTAAACATTAAATCTTTCTGAGACAGGAACCTTAAATTTTAGTTTAACTTACTTTTCTTTAGACTAGAAAATGCTAGTTTTTGAATTTGTTTTCAATTTGATATACATTTTAAATATTTTTCACTTTTTAGGTGGCCTTCTGCTGGTTGTTCTTATTGTCCTGTGTCACTGAGTAGATTCCAACTACTGACCCTATAGCACCAAGTGAAATTGCCTGTGGGGCTTCCAGGGAGCAAGCAGTTTCAAGCTGGGGCCTTTTGGTTAACAGCCTGGTGTCTTAACCACTACACCACCAGAGCTCCTGGTGCTTGTTTTTTGTATGTTAGAAAATTTCAAAATGTGATTAATCCAACTCTCACATTTAGTTACCAGATCATGTTTTGCCACCTTTGCAAATGGGCTTAGTTTTTGTATAGTTGTGGGTCAGGATGACATGTAATCAACCTCTCAAATGTTAATAAATATTCATGTATTGGAGATAACTTTAATAAGTCTATCTTGCCTTGCTAACATGGAAAGCATTGTGACTCTTTAATGTTCTTCAAAAAAAATGTTAATTCCTAGTTCAGCATATTCTGCTGAATGGTGAACTTCTATTCCTTCAATTTGCAGATCTCTGTATAGCTTTAATTTTATTTAACAATGTTTTAGGCAGTACAGAAATTATATCAGAAGCTTAGATTCTGGGTTTCTGATTCCAAAGTGAAAGGTGTAGAGTATTAAAATGTTGTTTATGTTTCATATAAAAATGATTCTTCTTCTTCCTCCCAACCTAAAAGAGAGGAAGAGAGAAATGATAACAGAAAAAGTGTTTTACAAACTTCAGATTGTTTCTAATGACTTCAGTAAATGTGGCAAAATTCCCCAAAGTTGCCTCCTGTTTTACAACATAAATTCTGTAGTTAAGACCCTTCCACCTTTGAATACTAGCAAGGGTAGTTTTCAACATTAAGTGATATATGGAAGAAGGTTTATTTATGACACAGAATGATTTAGGGTAAGTTCCATTTAAGTGCTTTAGATTTACAAACAATAAAAAATAAAGATTGAAACTAAAAATAAAATTTAACCAGTGTAAATCTGTGAGAAATACAACTGTATAAGAGAAAAGTTACAGTTAAAAGAATATTATTAGTATGATAAAGAAACATTCTCAACATTAATTTTAAATAAAGTCAAATTTGTAGGAACCAGGATTAATTTTGAAAAGTGATTGTTTTAAAATTTAACTATATATTCAGCAATAACGTCATATGACCATAAATCGTTATATTCAGTACAATGTGAAGTTGAAATTACGAAGTAAAAAAGTTATATAGGTCCAAATAACAATGGAAACAAAATAATTATGAGTAATTCTTGTTGTTGTTAGGTGCTGTCAAGTTGTTCCAACTTATACTGACTATGTACAACAGTATTTAGCACAGATTTATTATCTTTCATAGAAAAAATACACAAAGTCTCTAAAATTAATAATTTAGCAAAAATAAATTTAAAAACAGTGTAAGAGAGGAAATAAATAACCAATTCTGGGACCATATTAACTGAGTTTTCATCAGACACCACTAATTATAAGTTGTGGGCTCTTGGACAAGATACCTTAAAACACTGTGCGTCAGTTTCATTATACATGGATAGAGTGGATTTTATGATGATTGAATATTTTCATTTCATGTTGTATATAGAACAATATGTGTTACAGAATAAGAGCTTCTAAATGTACAAGTAAACAGTTAATAAAATCAATGAATGATAGAATTAATGAGTAACCATAAGTGCTGGTTATACAGTGAGCCAAGTCGCCAAGTGCCGTCGAGTCGCGTTATACAGTAGCTAATCTAATAATAAAGATTCAGATGAAATGAAAACAATTATGTAAATTAAGATTTGATAATAGCTGAACTAACCAGATGTGTAAAATAATATACTGCTCTACTTTGCTTCAATTTTCACAATTACATTTTAAAATATGAAATAAATGGTTTTCTAAGAAAAAATAAACTCTACAAAATAACCCTAGCAGAATATAATATCAACTTAATACTGAACAATTATCATAGAGGAGAAAAGATTGTCAAAATACTATCCTTTTTCTGTCAAAAATAGCATGTAATAATTGAATCTGTGAATGAATGAATGAGCCAGTCAGTTAAGAAAGCAAGTACCAGGTCTAGATGTTTTCACAGGGGGTATTTTAGTAGATTTTTTAGAGAACAGAGAACTCCAAAGTTTTGTTTCGGGATCTAAAGCACAGAAGAAAACTTACGTATTATTCATTAAGCTCACATAACATTGAAAATGGCAGGTGAAGAATTCAGTCAGGCAAATGTTTTAAAAACAATCTGAAGAAACTACTTTGCTCTAAACATACAGCAAAATCTGTGGTAGAATGAAAGTGTCCATTTACAATAATAAAAAAAGACATCACATCTAAACAAAGCACTAAGTGTGTGATAACTATGTAAAGACTCAAGGACAGTGAAGAAGACAGAAATCAAAGACCTTTCTGTTGCTGGATTCAGTATTAATACTATTGACTTGATCTACAAATATAAAAATGTTTACTCAACGTTTGACTCATCTTGTACCATCATCGTGGTCGTTGGCATGTTTCAGTACATTGCTGTGTTGATTGTGTCAGTTCACCACCTTGGGGGTTCCCGTGGTTTTCACTGACCCTCTCAAATATGATGTCCTTTTGTAGACACCGGTCTGATGACTTGTCCAAACTAAGCGAAACAAAATCTTATCATCCTTACTTCTAAGGTTGCATTGTGGTTGTAGTTCGCTGAGTAGTCCTTATGCAGTTTTCTTGGCAAACCCAAATCTTATGGATGAGGAAATAGAGAAGCCCAGCAATTTACATGATTGGTTTGAGAAACAGTACCTGAATTTTATCCCCATGCCTGTCTATTCTATATCATTACCTGTTTTTTAATTTGATACATTCATATTTTGATTTTAAGTCAGCCTCAATTCTTCTCCCTGGGTCTCACCAAAAAAAAAAAAAAAAAAAATGCCACTGAGTCAATTCTGACCCATAGCAACCTGATAGAACAGAGTAGCACCACCCCATAGAACTTCCAAGGAGCACTTGGTGGATTTGAACTGCCAACCTTTTGGCTAACATTGTAATACTTAACCACTACACCACCCGGGATTCTGGTCTCATTGATAGCTGATATGGTATAACATTCTCTCATGCTGAGTTTTGATCCTGAAAAAAGAATTTTCATCGACATACTAAAAACTAGTGAACATACGTATTCACTTTTTCGGGTAGGTCTTATTTTCCTTGAAATGAATAATGCAGAATATATTAAATTACGGAAAACCATATGATAATTTAAAATATCTTAAATGATGGTAAATCTTTCAACGTTGATGCCTGTCTTAAGCACAAAGATGGGTGATATCATTTAAAGTAACCCAAGTTCAAAACTTAATCGCCCAAATGATAACATTAGCTGTATTTAAGCAAGATGGGTAACAACAGATACAAACACCTGAAACAACTCTTGTATTCAATGAAGTCATGATTATAAATTGCCCATCAGTACTTCTTCCTTCACCTTCATTTAAAATGACAGGCCGTTGCATTCCCCCAATACAAAAGCAGTCAGTAATGTTATGAGAGAAAATCTCTCGCAGGGAGAGGGGAAAAGCAAAGTCATAAGTCAGGGCGTTCAAGTTCAGGGGCAAGGGAAAGTACGCAAACCACTTAAGCACACTCATTATTATGGCTATTGCTACCTCAGGCCACTGGGAACTTTATAATTTAGTCAGTATTATGCAGTTTGAAGTGTTTCATGTTCTGCATGGGAGCAGACTGCAATTCAAATATCAGCGGCCATGAAAAATATGCACATATGTTTAGTATGAAAATCTCTATGGGGATGACAGAGGAGACGGGCGTATTTTGCCACGGCATGATGGGGAGTTTCCGTGAATTCTTCGTCTGGACACAGTTGATCACCATTTTTCATTCTGCTAGAAACATCTCCACTTCATTTGTCGGAGAAGTTGATTATATATGCACATCCTGGAAAGATAATCAGATGGAAGCCTCTCATGCTGAAATGCAACAGGGTTTGTTATTCTCTGTGGTGACACAGGCAGCTTGCCCATTGACGGGGCCATTCTGATTGCAAGAGTAATTGCTTATTTGATCTAGTTTAGGGAATTGTGCTCCTTTCTACCCGCTAGTTTATTACATCAATTACTGGAAACCATCTTCTTGTATAATTTATAGAGAAGAATCCAGTTGCATTGAGATCACCCTTTGTTCATAGGTTTTCAAATATTAACAAAAAATACAGCGTTTTCTAGGAAAGCTAGTGAATTTAAACATCTGGCTAGATATGCAACCTGCATAAATAGTTTGTTTAATTTGAAGGTCGGCTGGTGGTGGTTTTGCACCCCAGATAAGGTATTTTGGAGTGCAATACCTAATCTGTAAAGTGCAGTTAACGTAAATGACAGCGTCTTGAAAGGAATCCCTCATGCCGTTAAAGCCGAGGGTGAAGGTGCCTGTGAGAATCCCGGCCTGTAGTCAGGCCGTTGGCTGTTGTTTTGCTTTAAAAGTCCTGAGATGTGCTGCTATGGTTAGCAGCGTAAGTGTAAACCAGAGCAATTGCTTTTGACACTTAAAAAGGATTTTATTGACAGTCGGAAACACGTTGGGGATTTGAAACGAGTACTTTTCCATCTGTAATACTTGGTGTGATCAAAGATCGCACAGCAGCCCCAGATTAGTGGAAACGAGGCTGCACTGAGGCTTGCTACTCCAGACAGGGATGAGGGCTTGGTTTTCGAGTCACACTAATCCCCATCACGATCTAAGTGGAATTGGCGGTGACGTGGCTATACTTCGCACGGCTCCTTCCGACGTGTTTTTAAAGACTCCTAAAGTAGATAATAATAGAGCAAGATTTAAAATTTCCTTTTAAAGTTAAATCTTACTTTCCCATTTTCTCCATTCATACATTAGTTTAATGTTTTGACCATAGTGTATTTAACTGCGGGTATTTCCTATCTACACTTACAAATGCGTGTGTCACTGACAGTGGTATCTTAGCTAACAGGGGACACTCAGCTGTAATTCTCTCAGAGCATTAGCTAGCAAGGTGGTGCAGGAAATGATTAGGCTGCAGATACATCTGAAAATCATAAATTTGTTCTCTGGAGACATGGTATAATTCATAATTCGTCTACTTCCTTTTCATTCTTATTTTCTTATTCTTTTTTCCTGTCTTCCAACTTTCTTCCCTCTCTTCCTCTTTCCTCCCTTCTTCTCTTTTTCCTGTGTCTGTCTGTTGATCTTTTATTCTTTCATTTACTTATGTATCTACGCATCTGTCTACCTACCTATGTATCTCTCTGTCATGCCCTTTGTAATAGTAGGTTGTCTGAACCTTAAACTCTACCTCTTTTAAATGAGGACAATAACCATATCTCACAGTGTTTATATAAAAACAAAATAGTGTATAATAAGGAAAAGTATTATGGAAATTTTTTTATTATCATAGGTCAAAAATAAACACAGACACACACAAAGAGAAACAGAATAAGTGGAAGCTTTCTGTAAGCACTGGTAGCAAGCATATACCCAGACGCCAAGAGAAAAGAGGGATTTTATTTACATCATACAGAAGAGACACCTAAGCAACCAAACTAGGTGAAATCCTTGAAGAAAGGTGGCATCTTGCATTGCACTTGGAATTCTCAGAAAAACAAGTATTCCAAAATGTATTGTTAAACAAAATAGTCATGAAGGGAGCCTGGCCCCGAAACCAGTCAGTTGACTTTCACTTATCATCTTGTGCTCTGTATAAATCCGAGTCTAATCTAAACTCCTAACTAGTGCCTACCATACCATTGTGGCAGTGACACTACCCTCCTATTCCTAGCCGTAGACCCCAGCCTTAGCACCGTCCTCAGCTAGAAACTCTAGTCCTAACCATATCCTCCATCCTACCTGAATGTAAACTTTATCACAGGTCACAGTCATCCCAAACTCACATTCATGTCTTCTCTTTCTTTAAAATGACTGTACCCGAAGCCTTAAAAAAAATTAACAAAACTTACAGTTTATTTTCTCTTAAAGGAGACTTCCTAAAAAAGTTTCTGAAAATCTATAGGTAGAAAAAGTGAAAAAAAAAAGGGGGGGGGGTGGATTTTAAAACAAATGCTCTATGTCTTGCCTGGTCTCTGCTTTCTTTGGAAATACAGCACACTCTAAAATTAAAACTTGTTACATTATAAAGGAATCTTCCTCAGATTTCTGGCTTATATATGCCAAGCTTTGCTAAAATTTAGAAACTATTTTTAAATATAAAACAAACTCCAGTAAATAAAGCTAAATGCTTTTACTTTGAAGAAACACACTAAACAATAATTTTAAAGAAAGCTGGAAATTCCACATGAACATCTTTTTTTCTAAAATCTCCTTAAAGAAGGAAAGAAGTATCTGATTTGATCTGTCTTGGTTTGTGCCTACCAATTGCTTCAAAATGAGATGCAGATGCCGCTGATTGTGGGCTGGTGGGGATCTTGCTTCAGAGGGCCAGGACATTCCCACTGGGAGAGATTTTCCAAATGGATCCCTGATCATACAGAGCATGCTCCAGAAAGATGATCCCTTACCAGGTCTTATCAGATGGAACTTCCAAATCCATGGTGGTGCTGGTGGCTCTTGGAGGCAACACCACGTTCCTGCCTTCACTCCTGATCATCATTCTTGCACTCACTAGCTGCAAGCCCAGATGGTAGATCTCGTCTTTGGCATTTGAAATCACAATTATAAAACATTATGTCAAGAAATACATGCTCAGGGTCTAAATACACCCACACACGCACACTGTACCCCATAAGCTTCACATTTGTGGAGTTTTGTTTCTAGCCATTGTCATAAAAGTATTTTAAAAAGGCTGTGAAAGAAATCTACATTTTCTCATTTGTAGTGTTATTCTCCTGAATAATGTATTTCAGGAACTTTCAACAGAGAGTAAAAAAATTTTATTGGAGGAAATTGGAAAGATACTGAAAATGATGCCTTTCAAATATGATAGAACCCTGGAAATAAGATTCTATTACTTGGCAAAATTTTAGTTAGCTGTATTTTTATATAAGTTTTGTGATGGCCATGTTGAAGAAAATTAAAATTACTGTAGACTGGTGGAAAGAAGGAAGTGAGAAAGCGAGGGAGGAAAGAAGAAAGGAAGGGATGAAGGTAGGGAGGGAGAACAGTCGGGTACACTTTCCTGGATAGGTTGGAAGTCTGTTCACAATGAATCTAGACAGACACAGATCTGGTTTGAGACACAATTTAGGGAAGAGTGTTGCTGTTAGTACAACTGTGACTTCCTGTCCATGAAGGTCCTTCCTAGGATTAATTACCTAGCTGACTAACGGAAAGCAACAATAAGGCATACTTGCTCATGGATTCATCTGGTTTGTGAGACTGAAGGACTGAGGGCCAATAGTAGCTCTGCTACTATGTGTGTTATTTTGGATAAGCACATTTACCTTCCTTTGCTTAAAAAAAAACCACCAAACTTGTTGTTATTGTGTCGATTCTGACTCGTAGTGACATTATATGACAGAATAAAATTACCACATAGGGTTTCCAAGGAGGTAACTGGTGGATCTGAACTGCCGATCTTTTGGTTTACAGCCTGAACTCAACCACTGAACATATATTCTTTTTTCAAATAAAACATGAGGATAATGTTACCTTATAAAACAAATAAGAAAATGGCATTTAGAGGGTGCTTGCTGCCAATTTCCTCCATAGCACTGATTTTCCAGTATCAAATTGTATAATCGTTGGTCAGCTAATTCCAAATCTCCACACAATTGTATGTAAGACACAATGTTCATCATTGCCCAGAAGATACAACTCCATCATCTCTTTTGTGAAATTCAGTACAGGACTTGAACTTCTGCTACCCTCAATCAACATGATCCATCTGTGTTTGCTTTTATGGTAAATTATGTGCCTGTGCAGATTTGTAATTTTTCTTTCTGTGGTGGCTCCAGGATTACAACTCGAGAATGCTACAGGTGGAACTTCTTACTGGTGAAGTTTTGTTGAGGATAGCATTTGTAAAACGAGGATGAAAGACTGCGTAGACTCAGCCTATTCATTTCACTGAGAGTCTTCCACACTCTTTTTGACCATTTATTTTACCAAACATGACGTCTTCCTGGAGTGACTGATCACTCCTTATGATGTGTTCCAAACAAACAAGACAGATAATGTTCTATTGATATCTATTCGATTTTGTGGGCTGATTTTTGGAAGTATGTCATCAGGCTGTTTTTCCTAGTCTGTCTGTTCATGGTGACTCTGCTAGCATTTGAAATACCGGTAGCATACCTTCCAGCATCATGGCCCTCAAGCCTTCGCTATACAATAAATTGACAGATGGATGGCGATAGTAGACTACACTAAGATAAAGATGTCACACTAATGTGTGTACACAGAACAGTCAAATTATTTTAAAATTACAGCTTTGTTACAATTAAAGACACTTTAGTAAGTGCATTTATTCTCAAAAGAATAAGTGAATTTATTCCCAGAGAATGTAACAGAAGTTGTAACTGTTGAAAATGAATGTCCTATTTAAATCAGAATCATTAAAAATGATTTTTTTAAAAGACTTGTATCATTATTAAGAGATTTTTTGACATTCCCAGAAGGATGACAGAGGTGCTAAGAACATCTCTGAATTACTAATTCTCACATCTTCTCATTCTAAGTTCATTCCTCTCATTCTCACAATCTAATAAAACAGGAGTTCAATAAACTGCAGGCCACAGAAGTGTTGTTTGAAATCCCACCATGTTCTATAAATCACTAGATAGCCTAGGGGCATTAACAAGAAGATACAGTTTCCAAGTGCATTTATCAGAGCCAAGTTTTCTGGAGACAGTTGTAGTCTGTTGTGGAATCTCATTTCTTTTAGAAGCTGAGGAACTGCTAGAAATGCGCAGAGTATTTCCATGCTCTTCAGTGATACAATCAGTTTTCATCTGGTAAGAACCTTTAGCTAGCTTAGAGCCCTAACATCAGGCATTCAGTAGTGCTGGGTGATGTCCACAGTGCTGGAGGTCCTAGCACCTTGGTCTAGCTGCAGTTAGAGACTCTTGATTTTGTGCTACATTGGTGCACTCCAAGGTTACAACCTGGGAATGCTGCACATGCGACCTCTTACTGATGAAGGTTTATTGAAGATAACACTTGAAAAAACTGAAATGAAAGCTTGTTGACTCTTAATTCCTGAATACTCAGCCTTGCCGCAGGTACTGTAAACCTTAAAGAGCATGTGGTGAAATTGTAGAGCTGGACATTTTGGTCACAGCACTCAGATTTTCTCTTAAAAAAAATTCTGTTGAATAATGCCATGACTTTTAAGGATATTTTCAAGGAGAGTGCCCCATTATTAAGTCATGAGGAAGAGTGGACAGTCTTCATTTCATGGGGGTTATAGCACATTATAGTCACAGTATGATATGATTGACATTTTATACTATCAAATACACGTGTTTCTCAGGGCTAATACCATACAGAAATAATGACCACTTGGGGCATGAAGAAAAATTCCCATGAGTACATGAAGTCTGGCAATTAGGTTTGCAAAGTCATCCTAGAAAAAGTGCTACATACCTCATTGCTGAATATCACTGCAGTCACCTTCGAAGTACTCCACTTGGGAAGATATGCACTGATGCCAGATCCTGGTCCATGCTTTAAAGTAATTTTGCTACTTTTTTTTTCTGGAATGGCCATCAGAGCTGTTGTGGTATTACCCTCGGTGTCTTGAATGTCCTCAAAATGTCTTCCTTTCAATATTTCCTTTATCTTCCAGTAAAGAAAGAAACCATTGGGAGTCTAGATCAGGTGAGTAGGGAGGGTGTTCCTATATAGTTATTTGTTTACTGTCTAAAAACTCCCTCACCCACAACTAAACAATTAAGTTCATGAACTTGCCACAGTGCCACAGTGTGCAATGACCATTCCAGAAAGAGTTCCAAAATTGCTTTGAAGGGTAGACTCCGCTGAAATCAGTGCATAGCCTCCTGTGGAGAAGGTGAACATGGTGATATTCAGCAATGAAGTATGCAGCACATCCACTAAAAACCCTCTGTCTTTGAGTTGATTCCAATTCATAGCAGCCCTATAGAACAGAGTAGAACTGCCCCATAGAGATTCTAAGGAGTGCCTGGTGGATTTGAACTACCAAACTCTTGGTTAGCAGCCCTAGCACTTAACCACTATGCCACCAGGGTTTCCATGTAGCATTTGGAACAGTGTAGTACCTAGAATGATTAAATTCACACACTTAATTGTCAGACCTCATATATACGTATATATAACTGTGCTTTAGGTTAAAGTTTACAATTCAAGTTGATTCCTCATACAATAATTTACACACATGTTGTTATGAGACATTCATCGCAATCCCTATAATACAACATTTCACTCCCCTTTTCTACTCAGGTTTCCCATGTCCACTCAACCAGCTCCTATCCCTTCCTGCCTTCTCATTCTGCCTCTGGACGGAAGCTGCCCATTGGTCTCATGTATCTGCTTGAACTATGAAGAATACTTTTCTTGAGTATTCTTGACTGTTTCGTAGTCCAGTGTAATTTTTCTCTGAAGAATGGTGTTTTAGTCAGCTAGGGCTGCTCTAACAGAAATATCATAGAGTGGATGGCTTTAACAAAGGAAGGTTTATTCTTACACAGTTCAGTAGGTTGCAAGTCCATATTCAGGATGTCTGCTCCAGCGGAAGGCTTTCCCCTTGTCGGCTCTGGAGGAAAGTCCAGTATTGCATCAGTCTTTGACAAGGGAGCATCTTGGCACAGGAACCTCAGGTCTGAAGGACATGCTCTTCTCCTGATGCTGCTTTCTTGATGGTTACGAGGTTCCCAATTCTCAGTTGCTTCTCTGTCCTTTTATCTCAAATAGGATGAAAGGATTAAGGGTGGGGCAAGCCATACTCCAGGGAAACTCCCTTTACCACAGGACAGGGAAGTAATCTTATGAAGGAATTTACAGCCCCACCTTAATCCTTTAACATACAGTTTAGGGAAACCACAAAATGGAAGACAGTCACAAGACACTGGGAATCATGTCCCAGCCACATGGCCACACATATTTTTGGGGGGACACATTTCAACCCATGACAAATGGGTTCTGGGAGTGGATTAAATTCTAGATAAACAGAGAGTCTGGAGCCATGACTTTGAGAGTTCCTTTAGCCTCTGGCAGGCTATTAAGTCTGGTCTTGTCTTTTTATATGAATTTAAGTTATGCTGAACACTATTTCTCCCACTCTGTTGGGGACTCTCAGTTGTATTGCATGCCAGAGGGGCCACTGGTGGTAACCAGGCACCATTTACTTCTTTTGGTCTCAGAACGATGGAGCCTCTGGTTAATGCAGCCCTTTGTGTCTCTTGAGCTCATGTTTTCCTTGAGTCTTTGATGTTCCTCACTCTTCTTTGCTCCAACTGGCTTGGAACCAATCGATGCCTCCTAGATGACCACTCGTGGGCTTTTAACACTCCAAGGTGGGATTTTAAATAAACTTTTTAAAAATAAACTTTGCTTAGCCAGTTGAACTAGATGTTGCCTGAAACCGTGGTCCCCAGGCTCTCGCCTCAGCTACTCTGTCCCTCAAAGTGGCTCTGTTCAGGAAATTTCTTAGTTTGGGGTTTAGTCCAGTTATGCTGACTTCCCCTGTGTTGTGTGCTGTCCTTCCTTTCCCCTCAAGTGATTCTTGTCTACAATCTGTTTAATGAATTGTTTTCTAACTCCTTCCACATCCTAACAACAAAGTATTCTTCTGTATTTCAACATTTTCTGAAGTTTCTGTAATAGCAGTCTCAAATAGTATTTATCCTTTTGTGACTGACTAGTTTCACTCAGCACAGTGTGCACCAGATTCATCCTGTTGTGAGATGTTTTGTCATTCAGCTTTGTCTTTGTATAGTTTCTCGTTGTGTGTATGAGCAATAATTGGCTTATCCACTCCTCAGTTGATGAGTACCTAGGTTGTTTCCACCTTTTTGCACTTGTGAACAGTGCTACAATGGACATGCATGTGCGTATGTTTGTGTGACAACTCATTTCTCTAGGATATATTCCAAGGGGTGAGATTACAGATCTTATGGTACTTGTGTTTCTAGATTTTAGGGAAGCACCAAATTAAGTTCCTGAGTGGCTCTTTTACCATTTTACGTGCCCCCCAACAGCAAATAAGTGTTCCAGTCTCTCCACAGCCTCTTCAACGTTTATAATTTGGGTTTTTTTTTTGGATAAGGCTAGCCTTGTTGGGGTGAGATGGCATCTCATTATAGCTTTGATTTGCATTTCTCTAATGGCTAGTGATCAGCATTTTCTCATCTATCTGTTAGCCTCTTGAATGTCTTCTTTGATGAGGTATCTGTTCATATCCTTTGTCCATTTTTTAATTAAGTTCTTTGTTTTTTGTTGTTGAGGTGCTGCAATATCTTATAGATTTCAGAGATCAGACTCTGCGTTTTTTGCAGTCAATTTTTTACCCCTGTCCATAGGTTTTCTTTTTAGTCTTTTGGTGAAGTCTTTGGATGAGCATGATTTTTAGTGTTTGAATTTTAGGACCTCCTAGCTATCTGGAAGCACTGGTGGTATAAGTGGTTAAGTGCTACGTCTGCTAACCAAAAGGTCAGCAGATCAAATCCACCAGGTGCTCCTTGGAAACCCTGTGGGGGCAGTTCTACTCTGTCTATAGGGTTGCTGTGAGTTGGCATCAACTAGACGGCACAGGGTTTGGTTTGGTTTTGGTTTAGTTATGTAGTTTGTCTCCTGGTATTTGTGTATTGTTGGGTAGGATTTGCGTTCTATTTATGCCATGTATTAGGGCTCCTAACATTGTCCCTATTTTTTCTTCTGGGATCTTTTTTAATTAACTGTAATTTAGATGAAGGTTTACAGAACTATCTAGTTTCTCGTTGAATAGTTAGGACAAACATTACCTTATTACAATGGTTAATAACATGACATCATGTCAATGGTCTCCCTTTTTGAACTTGGGCTCCCTGTTACCAATTTTCTTGTCCATTCCTACCTCTTATTTCTTGCTGCTGAGCTGATGTTACCCTTTAGTTTCTTTTTGTTTTATGGGCCTGTCTAATCTTTGGCTAACTGTTGAACCTTAGGAATGACTTCATTACTGATCTAAACTACTATACAGGAGCCATACTCTTAGGCTTTCCCTAATCTTTCCGAGGCTGGTAAGTCTGGTCTTTTTTTGAGTGTGTGATTTAAAATTTTGTTCTACAGTTTTCTCCAACTTTGTCTGGAAACCTCTACTGTGATCCGTATTGGATCAGTCACTGGAGGTAGCTGAGTACCATCTAGTTGTACAAGACTCAGTCTGGTGGAGGCTGTAATAATTGTGGTTTATTAGTCCTTTGGACTAATCTTTTCTTTGTGTCTTTAGTTGTCTTCATTCTCTTTTGCTGCCAAAGGGGTGAGACCAGTGGAGTATCTTAGATGGCCACTCACAGGAATTTTGAGACCCCAGATGCTATTCACCAAAGTAGAATGTATAATATTTTCTTTATAAACTATGTTATGCCAGGTGAACTAGATGTTTTCTGAAACCATGGTCTTCATAGCCCTCATCCCAGTAGTTTGGTCCCTCAGGGAGTTTGGATACATCTGTGGAGCTTCTGTGGCCCTCCCTTGCACAAGTGGTGCTGGATTCTACACTATTGTGTATCATCTTACTCTTCACCAAAGTTATCAATTATCTATTGTCCATTTGTTGTTTATATCTCCCTCTTGCTCCTCTCCCTGGTAACCATTAAAGAATTTTCTTTTTGTGTGAAAAGCTTTCCATGAGGTTTTATAGTAATAGTCTCATACAGTGTTTGTCCTCTTGTGACTGACTTAGTTCACTGAGCATAACACCTTCCAGATTCATCCATGTTGTGAGATGCTTCCTAGAGTCATCATTGTTTCCTAATGTATAATGCTCCCATGTGTGTACATACCACAGTTTGTTTATTCAATAGTCTTTTGATGGGCATCTAAGTTGTTTGTCTTTTTGCTACTGTGAACAATACTGCAGTGAACATGGGTGTGCAATGCACATGTCTATTTGTGTGATGTTTCTATCTCTAGCATCCTAAGGAAGTGTCAGAGAAAGCCAGGTGGCATAATGGTTAAGTGCCATGGCTGCCAGCCCAGAGGTTAGCAGTTTGAATCCACCAGGCTCTCTTTGGAAACTTTATGGGGGCAATTCTACTGTATTGTATAGAGTTGCTATGAGTCAGAATCAAGGCACCAGTGATGGGTATAGTTTACTTTGGTTAAGGAAATGTCATATCATTTTCCAAATTGGTTGTACTATTTTGTGTTCCAACCAGCAGTCCATAGGAGTTCCAATATCCCAACAGCCTCTCCAACATTTATTATATTCTAGTTTTTTTTTAATTGATGGCAGTGTGAGATGGTATCTTCTCATAGGTTTGATTTGCATTTCTCTAATAGCTAGCTATCACAAGCATTTCCCCATGTCTCTGTTAGCTGTCTAAATGTTTCCTTTAGTGAAGTGTCTGTTTGTTTTCTTTGCCCATTTTTAAATTTATTTATTTTTTTCACTGTGGAGGTGTTAGATTTTCTTGCAGTTTTTATAATTAAATCTTTGTTGGACTTGTAATAGCCGTTTTTTCCCCCCTGACTGTAGGTTGTCTTTTAGTGAAGCCTTATGATGAGCGTAAGTGCTTAATTTTATTCCATGATCTTTATCACTTTAGATTTTATATTTGTCTTTAATTCACTTTGAGTTAATTTTTATACATGGTATGAAGTACAGCTCTTTATTCACTTTTGAAGATGGATATCCAGTTGTACCAGCAACTTTTGTTGAAGACACTGTCTTTTCCCCATTTATCAGACTTTAGGTGATTGTTAAATACAGACAGATAAATTTACATCTGGATTTTCAATTCAATTCCATTGGTCTATGTTTTTGTTGTTGTACCAGTGCAAGACTCTTTTGACCACTGGGTAGCATAGTAGCTACTAAAATCATATAGCATGATGACTTCCATTTTGTTCTTCTTCAGTAACTCATTACCTATCTGGGGCCTCTTCACTTTCCATGTGAAGTAGGTGATTTGTTTCTTCATTTCATTAAAACATATCGAATTTGGAACAGAATTGAAGTGTGTATGTAGATCACTTTAGACAGAATAGACATTTTCACAATGTTAAGTCTTCCAGTACATTAGCATGGTATGTTTTCCTCCTGCTATGTAGGTTTCTCTCAGTTTCTTGTAGTAGTGTCTTGTAGTTTTCTTTGTGTAGGTGTTTTATATCTCTGGTTAGGTTTATTCCTAAGTATTTTATCTTCTTGTGAGATACTATAAATAGTATTCATACAGTGATTTCATTTTCAAAGTTCTATTTGTTGGTGTAGAGGAATCCAAATGATTTTTGTCCATTTATTTTGTATCCTTGTATTTTGCTGGAATCTTTTATTAAGTCCAGTAGTTTCCTTTTGCATTCTTTGAGATTTTATGTGTATAAGACTGTATTGGAGGGGGGAGTCAAGATGGCAGACTAAACATGTCTCCCTAAATACCTGTGGAAACCAACACATGAATTGATAATTAAATGGAGTCTTCTGCATACCCAGTGAGCTCTAGGACACAGCATAGGGCTGTTAATTTGGACTTCATAAGACTAAATGGAAAATTTCCTCTCTTTCACTGACTCCCACTCTTGTAAGTGCTGTCTGTCACAGACCAAAGGTAACTTTCCATTTTAACTTTTTTTGCTCTGTCTTAGCCGGATGGGTGGAGCTGGGACTTGACTAGCAGCTAATCTCAGATGTGGTGCTGCTGGGATTGGCAGGCAAAATTGCCATATTTTGAGAGCCCAGCTTTGGAGTCTGTGCATATCAGCACCTTTGGCCTCTCGTTCCACCTCTGCCATTGAGTAGCCTGTGCCAAGGCAAGCAGAGTGCTTGTGCGGGAGGCCATCTTATTCCACTAGAAGGCAGATATATCCATACGGAGGCCTCAACTGGACCTAATTCTTAGGCTGGGAAGCAGCACCTGCCTGGAGGAGAGCACTTTTCCAGCAGAACAGCAGTATTCTCCACAGTGTTGCCTACTGCCGGGGCCCAACAATAAAGGCCAGCAGGGCAGTAGCCTTTCTGTATTTCAAAATAGTTTATAACACCTGGGTTGGATATAGAGCTGCTTACTTTGCCAGCTAGGAAGAGGGACCTGTACACCTGAAAACCTTACTGACTTTGGAAGTTGTCAGATACCCTTTACCTTTCATTTTAAGAGGCCTAGAGAAATAACTGTGGTCCATACTCACAGCATCTCTCCCAGCATTTACTGACTCACATGATGCTCCCAAAGCAACAAACTCTGGAGGAAAGTGTAACCAAGAAATCACCCACGGCTTCAGAAGGCCCCCAAAAGAAAGCACCAAAGAACTTCCCAGACAAAGAAAATTTTCTGAAACTATCAGAAGGTGAATACAAAAGGATTATGTAGAAAGCCCTCTTAGACTTTATACAAAACGCAGCAGAGCAAACTGAAAAATTAAGCAAGCTGTTCAATCTGATGGAACATCAGTACTCTGAAATGCAACAGATCAAGAACAAAATCTAAGACACAGAAACTTCAGTTCAAAGCCAAGAAAACAGAATGGAACAAATGGAAAAATATGCTTTCTGACTTGGAAGACAGAGCTACTGGCTCCAGCATCTATGAGGATAAATCAGAAAAAAAGAAACAAGAAAAATGAAGCAGTGTTAAGAAGCATATGGGACTCTATTAAGACGAACGATCTATGATAAGTTGGAGTTCCTGAACAGGGCAAGACACCTGACAACACAGAGAGTATTGTGGCTGAGCTGCTAACAGAAAACTTCCCAGAAATTATCAAAGAAGAGAATATAGGTATCCAAGATGCATATTGAATGCCACTCAATATAGATCTCATAAGAAAGACCCCAAGACATATTATATAGTCAAGCTTAACCAAATGAAACATAAGTGAAAACTCTTAAAGGCAGCAAGACTCAAAGCAAAGCTAATATACAGAGGGAAACTTTGTAGGTTCTCGTTGGATTTCTCTGCAAAAACAATGCTGGCATGGAGACAGTGGCATGACACATTCAAAGCCTTGAAGCAGAAGAACATTTAACCAAGAATTATATATCCTGCAAAACTATCTTTCAAATACAAAAATGAAATGAAGACATTTGCAGATAAACAGAAAATCAGAGACTTTGTGAAAACCAAGTCGAAGCTACAAGAAATACTGAAAGAATCTCTTGACTTAGAAGAACCACTAACTTTGTATTTTATAAGCAAATATAGGACACACCAGCCAGAATCCTACTCAGTTAGGGAAAGCTCCAAACTCGATCAAAGCTATAACAATGAAAGAAATGATTCCAGTGATCATATCATTAAAACTATGATGTCATCATATTAAAAAAGAGGGATGTACTACAGTCATTATAGTCCTTCCAGATGGAAAGGAAGTTAATAAGACTGATTGATAGTAATTAAAATGAAGTTTATACGTAGTTTACTAAGAAGGATCATAGGGGCAGCTATAAAGCACAATAAAGATGCAACATATCAAATCAATAAATGTAATGCAGGGGTATCAACAGCCGCACACCAACCCTGGAAAAATCAACTCACAAAGAAGAATATCTCAGAACAGATTAAAAAGAACAACAGAAAAAACATCAACACAAAAAGAAACATCAGCATGACAGCACTGAACACATACCTATCAATAATCACATTGAATGTGAATGGACTGGATGTTCGAGTGAAGAGATATCGAGTCACATCTTGGATCAAAGACACAACTCATCCGTATGTTGCCTACAAGAAACTGACCTTAGACTTAAAGATATGAACAAACTGAAAATTAAAGGATGGAAGAATATATATCAAGCTAAGAATACACAAAGAAGAACAGATGTTTCAATTCTAATCTCAGATAAAATAGATTTCAATGTAGAATCAACCATCATGGACACAGATGGACAATATTGTTGAAAGTTTCAATACACAAGCATTACTTAACAATATTAAATATTTAAGCACCTAATATTTGACCACCTAAATACATTAAAGAAACACTGACTTCACTCAAAAATGAGATAGATCACCCCACACTAATAGTGGGAGATTTAAACACTTCACTTTCAGTATTGGACAGATTGTCTAGAAAAAAGCTCAGAAAGCACACAGAAGACCTTATTGCCACAAATAACAAACTAGACCTCATTGACATATACAGAACTTCCTATCCATCAGTGGACAACTACACCTTCTTCTCCAGTGCACATGGAACAATGTCCAGAAAAGACCATGTGTTAGGACATAAAGAAATTCTCAACAAAATCCATACCCTTGAATTAATGCAAAGTATCTTCTCAGATCAGAAAGCCATAAAAGTCAAACCCAATAGCAGAAAAAACATAGAAAGTGGAGCTCATTGAAACAGTGCAATATCTTGCTCAAAAACCCATTGGTTACAGAGGAAATCAAGGATGAAATAACGAAATTTATGGATTCCAATGAGAATGAAAACTTCTTACCAGAACTTACCAGTGCTCTGAGGTCAGTTTATCTCCATAAATGCACACATCTGCAAGGAAGAAAAAATCAAAGAACTAACACTACAGCTTGAACAAATAGAGAGAGCACAACAGAGAAACCTCTAAGGCGCCACAAGAAAACAGATCATAAAGATTAGAGCAGAACTAGATGAATTAGAGAATAGAAGAACAATTGAAAAAATTCAAAAGACCAAAAAGCTGGTTTTTTGAACAGATCAACAAAATTGGCAAACCATTGGCTAAACTTACTAAAGAACAAAAGGATACAACCCAAATAAGAAATGAGAGGGGAATTGTCCTAACAGATACAAGAGAAATCAAACATATCCTAACAGAATACTATGAAAGACTGTATTCTAACAAATTTGAAAACCTAGAGGAAATTGTCAAATTCCTTGATTCGTATCACCTACCCAAATTATCACAAGCTGATGCAGAACAACTTAATAAACCTATCACAAAGGAAAAGATTGAAAAAGTCATCCAAAAACTACCAACGAAAAACAGCCTAGGCCCAGATGCCTCCACTACAGAATTCTATCAAGCTTTTAGAGAAGAGTTATCTCCAATACGACTGAGACTATTTTACAGTATAGAAAGGTATGGAATAATCCCAAATTAATTTTATGAAGCCAGCATAATCCTGGTACCAAAACGAGGGAAAGACCCAACCAAAAAGGAAAGCTACAGACCAATATCCCTCATGAATCTAGATGCAAAAATCTTTCACAAAATTCTTGCTAATAGAATACAACAACATATCAAAAAAAATAATCCATCATGACCAAGTTGGATTCATATCAGGGATGCAAGTCTGCTTCAGCATCAGAAAATTAATGTGATCAACCACATAAATAATACAAAAGACAAAAATCACTTGATTTTGTCTATTCATGCAGAAAAAGCATTTGATAAAGTCCAACACCCATTTGTGCTAAAAACTCTCAGCAAAATAGAAACAGATGACAAATTTCTCAATGCAATAAGGGCCATTTACACAAAGCCAACTGCCTATGTCATCCTGAATGGAGAGAGACTGAAACAATTTCTCCTTAGAACAGGAACTAGACAAGGATGCCCACTCTCACCTCTCCTATACAATATTGTACTAGAAGTTCTAGCCAGAGCAATTAGACAAGACCAAGAAATAAAGGTCAGCTGCATCTGCAAAGAAGAAGTCAAAATCTCCCTATTTGCTGATGATGTAATTGTATATGCAGACAAGTCCTAAAGAATCCATAAGTAAACCACTCAGACTGACCGAAGAGTTCCGCAAAGTCTCAGGATACACAGTAAGCTTAAGGAAATCATTAGGATTCCTTTATACCAACAACCAGATTATTAAGGAAGAAATAACCATATCAATATCATTTACTATAGTCCCTAAAAAGATAAAGTACCTAGGACTAAATCTAACCAGAGAATTAACAGACCTTTAAAAAGAGGACTCCAAGAAACTAAGAGAGAGCTACATAAATGGAGAAACCTACCTTACTTGTGGATAGGAAAACTTAACACTGAAAATGTCTATTTTACCCAAAGCAATTTACTTACATAATGCATTCCCAATACAAATTCCAGGGACATTTTTTAATGAAATGGAGAAACATATCACCAACTTTGTTTGGAAAGGGAAGAGGCCCTGGATAAATAAAACACTACTAAAGAAGAAGAACCTGACTTTAGAGCCTACTACATAGTAGTCAAAACAGCCTGGTACTGGTACCAAAAGAGACAGCCAGATCAATGGAACAGAGTTGAGACCCCAGAGATGACACTATCTTCCTATGACCAGTTGATATTTGACAAAGGCCCTAAGACCTTAAACTGGGGCAAAAACAATCTCTTCAACAAAATGGTGCTGGGAAAATTGAATATCCATCTGCAATAAATGGAAACAAGACCCATATCTTATGCCTTATACAAAAACCAACTCAACCTCAAGCTATATAAAAGATCTAAATATCAAATCTAAAATGATAAAGTTCATCCAGGAAGAAGCAGGAACAACAATGGAGGTTTTAATACACACCTAGACAGATTTCAAAATCTGTCAAACAAACCAAAAACAACGGAAGAGAAAACAGGTAAATGAAAACTACTAAGAATCAAAGACTCATCCAAGGACTTTATTAACAGAATTAAAAGGCCACCTACAGAATGGGAAAAAAATATTTGGTAACTATATGTCAGACCAACACCTGGTCTCCATAATCTATAAGGTACTACAAAATATCAATAAGAAAAAGATAATTAATCCAATTAAGCAATGGACAAAGGAGATGAACAGATACTTCTATAAAGAGGAGACACAGACAGCCCCAAAACACATGCAGACATGCTCATGATCATTAGCTATTAAAGAAATTGAAGTCAAAATTACAATGAGATACAATCTCACCCCAGCAAGATGGGCCATGATCCAAAAAATGTAAAACAACAAATGCTGGAGAGGCTGTGGAGAAAGGTGAACTCTCCTACACTGTTGGTGGGATTAGAAAACGGTACAACCTCTTTCAAAAACACTCTGGAGCTTCCCTAAAAAGCAGGATCTATATCTATCTATATCTATATCTATATCTATATCTATATATGTATCTGTATCTGTATCTATATCTATATCTATAGATACCATTTGACCTAGTAATTCCACTGCTCGGAATATATCCTACAGAATCGAGGCCATTCACATCAACTGATGCATGCATACAAATATTTACTGCAGCATAGTCCATGACCACAAAAACATGGAATCAACCCAGATGCCTAACAACAGAGGAATGGATAGGTAAACCGTGGTGTACATCCACAGGAACACTGTGCAATGATAAGAACAATGATTTTAGGAAACATCTCATAACTTGGTTTCAGTCTGAGGACATTATGCTGAGTGAAAGTAGTCAACAACAAAAGCACAAATATTGTATGAGAACCCTACAATAAGAACTTAAAAACACACTCATGCATAGAAGAAAAGACTCTTCGATGGCTGCAAGGGTGGGGAAAGAGTAGGGGGAGGGCTTGGATTAAATAGTAAATAGAAGGTTGGTTGGGTGAAATCTGTGACAGCACACATTAGAAAGAAGATCAATATTAACTGGACTTCAACATCGTGTAATTACTTCTCCCATCTTAACCCAATACTGTAAGGACAGAGAAGCTGGGGTGGGGGGCCAGGGACCATGCTCAGGGGAAATCGAGGCCAACTGGCATAACTAGCATTTTGCTAACAGAGCCTACTGCACCCCATATTGGTGAGTGGGTTTTGGGGTCTTAAAAGCTGCCAAGATGCCATCTGAGAATACAGCAAATGGTCCCAACTCAGCAGGAATGGATGATCACCGAAGGCCAAAATGACATGGGGTAAAGAAAACCCAGAAGACAGAGAGACCCACGTGAGTGGGTTACTATGTCGACTTGTGACCAGAAGAACCAGATGGTGCCCGGACACCACCTGTGATAATCTTGATGAAGCTCATAAAGTTGAGTTGCACTGGCAAAACAAGCATAAAAAGGGGTGCACTCTGAGATCTCCAATAAAAGACCACAACTGGTGGTCCAGGGGCCTCGGAGTCCCCCTAGGAGCATGGTGCTGTACCTGTCCATAAATCATAACAGAGGTCAACTCTTTGGACAGGAATGGATTGGACTTGGTGACACAGATTGACCGTATCATGTGTGCACTTTAGTGTTCTATGCATCTATAGGATGTTGTCCTGCTGACCTCTTACTGGAGGTGGGGGAGAGGGTGTAGAGGAGGGGATAGGAGATTGTTGGGAGGATAAGACATGTATGGAGTGGAGAGGAGAAGTGTTCTGTCACAGGGCAGGGAGAGCAGTGTGAGCTGCATACAGGTGGGCATGCAAATTTATATGGGAATGTACATTTTCATTCAATCATAGAAGAAAAATTATATCCTCTTCAAATAGGAATATTTTTTTCCTTCCCAATTTGGATGCCCTTTCTTTCTCTTTCCTGCCTTATTGCTCTGGCTAGGTCCTCTAGAACAATGCTGAAAGAGCTTAATGATAAAGGCCATTCTGGTCTGTTTTCTGTTCTCAAGGGGAATGCTTTCAGAGTCTGTATAGGATGATGTTGGCTGTTTGCTTTATGTAAATGCCCTTGATTAGGTCCAGGAATTTTCTTTCTATTTCTTTTTTGAAGGAATCGGGTAAAATTTGACAAGTACCTTTTCTTCAGTGATTGATAAGATCATGTGGTTCTTGTTTTTACACTTATGTGATGGAATATATTGATTGTTTTTCTAATGTTTAACCATCCTTGCATACCTGATATGAATCCCACTTAGTCATGATGAACTATTTTTTCACAAGTTATCAAATCATATTGACTAGAATTTCACTGAGAATTTTTGTATCTATGTGCACAAGGGCTATTGCTATGTAATTTTCTTTTGTGTGTTGTCGTTACTTTGGTTTTGGTGTCATGGTTACTAAGGTTTCGTAGAATGAGTTTTATAGTGTTCCATCCTTTTCTATGCTCTGAAATACTTTCAGTAGTACTGAGTAAATTCTTCTCTGAAAGTTTGGTATGCTTTGCCAGTGAAATCATCATGGCCAGCACTTTTGTTGCTGTTGTTGTGGGGTTTTAAATTACCTCTTCAATTGCTTCTTTTATTATAGTTTTATTTAGTTTTTCTGCAACTGTTTGTGTTAATTCATGTAGGTAGTTTGCTTCTAGAAATTTCTGCATTTCCTCTTGGTTTTCATTTTGTTGAAGCACAGGGTTTCATCGTATTCCATTATGAATCTTTTAATTTCAGTTCAGTCTCTCATGATATCACCCATCCTATTTCTTATCCTTAACTTGATATCACCTTAACTTCCTCTACATATGAAATTTCTATGACTACATTTTTTAGTCTCTTTTTTGTTTTGATGTTGTCATCTTCTAGATATTGGCATCTGTTTCCCTATTTACAGTGTTTTAGTTTTGACTTACTTTTGTAACTTCTCTATCTGGCTTGATATCCGATTTTTCTGTCCTGTGTTTTAGTCTTCTGTTGTTATCTGATGTTATGGGTTCTCTAGCCTAAAGACCCCCTTTAGTATTGTTTTGTAATTTGGTTTGTTGTTTTTACAAATTTCTTTAACTTTTGTTTATTGTGAAATTCCCTAATTTCACCTTTATATCTGAGTGATAGTTTTGCTGGATAAAAAAAATTCTTGTCTGGAATTATTTATTTATTTATTTCTATTCAAGGCCTTATGTATGTTATCTTAATTGCTGTCTTCCCTGCATGGTTTCTGTTGAATAATCATGACTTAGTTTAACGGACTTTTCTCTGTAGATATCTTTTCATTTATCTTAAGCTGCTCCTACAATTCTGTCTTTATCTTTGGTGTTGGCAGCCAAAAGCCAAAGCCAAGTGCTGTCGAGTTGGATCTGACTCATGGCGACCCTAGGGGCCAGGGTAGAACTGACCCCCAGAGTATTCAAGGAACACCTAGTGGATTTGAAGTTTTATTGTAACATATCACGGTGATTTTCTTTTGGGATCTACCTTATGTGAGGTTCCATGAACTTCTTGTGAAGATATCTTCTTTTCTGCCACAATGTCAGGGAAATTTCCTGCCAACAAATCTTCAACTGTTCTCAATGTATTTTCTGTTATCCCCTCCTCCCATTCTGGTATTGGATTTTCCCTCAAAAACAATGAACAAAGCAAAAAGTGGTGTCAAATGCTTTATCTTCACTCACTAATTCTGGCTTCTGTTGCCTCAGCTCTGCTTCTGTGACATTCTTTCTTTCTTTCTCTTTTCTGGCTTTCATAAAGACAAGTTTATTTTCTCTGGCAAAGTACTCTAAGAGTCCAAATTCAGGAGATCAGCAACATGGGACGTCTTTCTCTGTTGGCTCTTGAGGAAGTTCCTTGTCATCAAGAGCCAGGTCTGAAGGATACCCCATGCTCCTGGCACTGATACTTTCTTGATGGTATGAGGTCCTATGCTGTCTGCTTGCTTTCATTTTTTTTCATATCCCAAGAGATTGCCTTAAGGCAAAATACAATCCTGTAGACTGAGTCCTGTCTCACACAATCTCATCCCATCCCCCTTTCTTTAACATCATAAAGGCAGGATTTACAACATATAGGAATTCTGAAATCTTATTGTTAGTCTTTTGAATTTCTTTTGCTTTCTCTACTGATTCTAGCAGTCTGTTTATTTTGTCAATCTGCTCTTGTATAGCTTTCCTAGATTCTTATATTGCTTTGTCTATGTTTTCCTTGGTTTGTTCTAAATTTTAGTTGATTTCCTTGATCTTTTGCAAAGCTATGTATGTTGATCTTTTGAATTCTACCTTTTATAATCCCAAGACATTCTATTCCCCTGAAAGCCCTGTTGGCATAGTGGTTAAGAATGATGGTTGCTAACCAAAAGTGAACAGTTTAAGTGCACCGAGTGCTCTTTGGAATCTCAATGGGAATTTATACTCTGTCCTATAGGGTCAAGATGAGTCAAAATTGATTCAGTGGCAGAAGGTTTTTTTTCCCCCTCTTCCTCCAGGTAGTTTCCTGGCTCTTTGTTTTGGTCACCTTCTGGAGAATCATGGTCTACCTCTTTAGGATACTTGATACTAACTGTTCAGTAGCTATTGTATTTATTCATTATATGTTTAATTACTACATTCTAGCTTTTTATTGTGTCTTGTTTTGTTTTAATGGGCCAAATAGAGTCAGCCTGTGAGCTACTTTGGTTATCAATGTCTTTGAAGTTCTTACGTCCTGTCAATAGGTGATGAGAACTGCTACTAGGTGTGTGAGTCCAGGAGTCCATTTACTTTTCTTGTGTGGATTCAGCTCAGGAGTCCAGATTGTTGGCTACTGAGTATGGAGCACAGGCTCTCATCTATAGTCTTAGACAACCAAGGCTGTGTAAGGTGATTGGAGAGGCACAGGTGTCTGGCTGCAATTGGGGGTTATGTGCTGAACAAAGTAGAAACTCACGGCTGCATAATGCCTAGGTGGAAGGTGGTTTCCTTATTTCCTATGGTGTGTGAGTGTCTGGGTTTTTCAACCAGACACTGGGCATCCAGTGCTGTTGGCTGTAAGGACTGGAAGGTACCACTTATTCTCAGCTCCCTGTCATGGATGGCTAGATGGGAATCAGTGAAGCTGACAGTCCTCAGGCTCCTGAAGCAAGTGGGTGAAGAACCTACTTAATGGGCAAGGTAATGTCAAATGTCGCAAATCTGTCACTCCTCCTTAGCTGTTGCAATTGGAAATAATATTCAGGTATATACTCTTTTATATTATGTTGATGAGGGCCTATGCTGTTGAATGGCACACACAGGTCTAGGCAGGAGTGAGAGACACTAAAATTGCATTGATTCCTTATGCCTGTGACTAGGTAAAGGAAAAGTCCCTATCACAAGTTTCTGGCTTATGGGGTATGATGATTATTTAAACTGTAAGATCAATTTGAGTGTGGTTAGTTTTGAGCACCCAGCTTAGGGGATCTTATAGTTTCTTTCTTTTCTTTTTTTCCCCTTGTTTGTTTGTTTGTTCACTCCCCAAAACTAGCAGACTAGCTCAAGGCATGACAGGTTCCACATCTGTCCTGAAGTTAGGCCAATTGCTGAACATGGCCAGACTGGCACCAGTGCAGAGCTGGGAGGAACCAGGAGAGGGGAAGAGAAGTATTTCTCTGCTACACACTTTCCAGGTGGGGAAGAATTTTCTTCTGGCTCTGTGCAGTACACTAGATGCTTGCATTTAATTTTTGCAGATACAATCACTTGCCCCACTCAGAGGCTTTTGCAGACTTTCCACTACCTGATCTTTACCAATGTGCTAAAATATGTCCCTAGGGCTACTGCTTATCTCAACTAGTATGTACCAGCTAGTCCAGGCTACCAGGTAAACACTTGTTCTTGTCTGGCTGCTTCTGGACTGCCTTTTTGCTGCTTCTGAGCTGTCTGTCCCTTCTCTTTCCATTTGGTCCAACTCGTCAACTTCGTGTTTGATTTCCAGGGCTCCTGGATCATCATATATAATCAATCCACTTGCTTTTTGGCCCTTTCTTGCAAGAGGGACCACAGGATGAGCCTGAGTATTTCACCATCTTGGCCCCACCTCTTTCAAAGATATTTTGATACAGGTCACTACTATAAACTTGTAAAAGCTGAGAATTATTCCAGCACCTACAGCACTTACAAAATTGTCTGTTGTTCAGACAACATAATAAGACGCTTAGTAAAGTTGAAATAAAATTCATGTGCATTCATCAACTCCAGACTACCGCTTTCCAGAATAGGGCAAGGCTGCCCTTTGGGAAACAGCATTTTAATGCTCAAAGGTAAAAGAGGTATTCATTACTGGCTAGGGGGCATGCCTTTGGTTCTTCCAATGCCACCAGAGCTTTTGCATAAAGTCAGAGACAAATAGGATATGTAAATTGTCAGAGTGTTTGAGTTGCTCTTGGTCAAAAGCATCCTTTATTGCTGTCAAGCATTTGACACCCAGTGTATTGGACAATTTTTTTTCCTACTACAAACAAGGAAAATCACTGAATGTCAAGTGCTAGGAGTTCAGGTATGTTTTCTCAGTCAGACAATATTGCCTCACAAAGTCGAATTACATGTGCTCTCCTTCATATTATCCAGTGTGGACAGTGATGGGTCTGTTAAGAGAGCTCCAAGTCAGTGTAGGCTGACAAGGTCAGCCATTCTTTCCAGGTGGTAAGATGGATACTTCAGGCTCAGGCAATTTCTAAGAAAATAAAGATTAGGAATTTATCAACAACACTGACTTTCCTCTCTGAAAATTCTTTTTATTTCCCCCACAACTTTATGACATAGAATGAAGAGTAGGGTTTAGTTGAAAGACAGTGTTCCTTTATGACAATACAAAATTCAAGAACAATAGGAGTTTCCAGAAGTGTCTGTCTTCAGTATAGATGTTTTCCTCAATGCATCATTCTCTCTGTGGATAGCACTGGAAACAAATCTTGTCCCAACCTCGTGTGTTACTCTAGACTGACGTGTACAAAAGAAATCTCCAGTTTTTGAAAAACATTTATGAAAATTATTCAAAAAATGTTACATCAGCATGATTCATAACATAATCAAAAGCAGTTATGCTTTTATTTTTGTTGAATAATATCAATATATCTTGTAATATGCAAATATCATCTGAAATTAAGCACTTTTGTTAGGCCAGTGTTAGTGTTTATGAAGTGTTCATTTATTCTAATTCATAAATAATTCCTAGAATATCTTGATTATAACACATATAATGCATAAATACCTAGGTTTTAATGCAATTTATTTGAGGGAAGCAATGCCCAATAGTTTATTCTTTAACTTATAACAGTTTTCTTGGGGAATATGCTCAAAGTTTCATCCTCTGAGGAATAAAATCAGAGGCTGCACACTGCAGGTAAAATAGACTTCACTGAATTAGACAAATCGTTAGACAACAGGTAAGCAACAAAAAACACTAACAAGTCATAGGAAAATATCTTTATCCAGAGGTGGTGTAGCAAATTATATAAAATGAATGGTTTTCAACAGTGAAAAATTTGAGACGTGCAAATAAAGAATCAAGTATAACCTTGACACTGGGGGAAAAACTCAGGCAATTGAAAGACCTTTTCAGGGGAACAAGATGTTGGGCTTAATAGACAAAGACTCCAATGCAAGTGTAATGCAAGTTTTTAAAAGAAACTAAAGGAAACCATGTCTAAGAATTGAAGAGATACGTTATCAAAATCTTTTTAAATAGAGAATAGCAGTAAAGTGATAGAAATTATACTAAGGAAATAAACAAATGGGAATGCTAGAGTTAAAATTCTGAGTTAAAACAATAGCTGTAACAATGCAATAATAATTACTTAGCTAAAATAGTAGAGTTGCACTGGTGGAAAAAAGTAATTAGTGCACTTGAAGATAAATTGTTAAAGGTTATACAGTATGAGTAACAGAGGGAAAAAATGAATTAGGAAAAGCAAATAAATAAATAATTTCTCAGAAATGTGAGACATTAAGCACACAATCAGATACAAATGGGGAAACTATAAAGAGAGGAGATGGGTGAAAACGCAGAAAAAAAATGTTCAGGTACATAAATACTGATCAAATGCTCCTCAAATTTATAGAAAATTGTTAATCTACACACCTAAAAAATTAATACACTTTAAGTAGGATCCATAGCCAGGCACATAATAATCAAAATATTGTGGAACAAAAACAAAATAAAATTTAAAAATAGGAAAAGGAAACTGATTTGCCATGAATAAGAGCAGCCCAACTGTCAATACAAACAGTGGAAGACAGTGGAATGACATATTTATTCAAGTCGCTAACATCCATTTACGTTATTTAATGTAAATGTGTTAAATAAGTCAATCAAAAGAGAGATTGTTGGGCTGGAAAAATAGCAAACAATAAGATCCCATACTACGCCATCAAGACGTGCCCATTTTATATTTCAAGATAAAAAAAAGTGGAGAGGAAATGGAGAGAAACTGCTTACTATGCAAATAGCAACCATAGGAAAGCTGAAGTGACTATACTATTGTCAGAAAAAAATAGACTTCAAGATTTTATATATATATATGCATATATCCGACTCGACGGCACTTGGCTTGGCATATAATTACTAGAGAAAAATAACATTTTGTTAATTGAGTAATCTAATCAGGAAAGTGACAATAATTATAATATGCACCTAACAACAGATCTCCAAAATACATGAAAAAAATATTGACAGAACTGACAAGCAATATGAACAACTTAACAGTAATCATTGAATATCTTAATACTCAGCTTTACACAAAGGCAGAAGTTGGCATGAAATCACAAGAAAGAGAAATAGAAAATGTGAACAATAAAACCAAATAGACCTAACAGACACCATGAAAAGCTAAGTAAAGACATCAGAATACACAATCATTTCAATCACTTAGGGAAATGGTCTCCAAAATAGATGATAAGTTAGCCGTAAAGCCAGTCTAAATAAATTTATAGTCACTAAAATCATACAAATTGTATCTCTGACCACAATAAGAAATAGAAATGAATAACTAAAGAAAATTTGTAACATGTACGAATAGGAAGAAGTTAAATGACACACAAGCAGCAGTGAAGAGTTTCACTCAGTTGTGCATAGAGTTACTGCGAGTCACAACCAACCAGACAGCACCTAATAACAACTCATAAATAACGAAGATATCAAAGAGGAAACTACAGTGAAATTAGAGAATCCTGTGAAATGAATGATATGGGAGCACAACATTCCAACCTGTTTTGGAAGTAGCTAAAATAGTGCTTAGAATACATAGGAAAAAGAAGAGCAAATGAAACTTAATGAAAAGTGAAAGGAGGGAATAAAAATCATCAGAAAGGAAATAAATAAAATAAAGAATAAAACACTAGAGTAAATCAATGAAACTAAGAACTAGAGCTTTGAAAAAATTTAGAAACATTAACAACTCTTTAAAAAGTGGTCAACAAAAAAGAGAAAATTTAAATTATTAAAAGTGATCAATGGGAAAGGAAAAAGTCACTACAGTCCTTGCAAAAATAAAAATAATAATCAAGGAACATTATGAGCAACCACATGCAAATCTGATAAATTGGGTGGAAAGGACAACTTCCTAGAAGGAAACTACATACTTGAATGGATACAAGAAGAAACATAAGTCTATATTGATTTGTGACAAATAGAGAAGAGTTTGTCATACTGTGGAGGCTTGCACGTTGTGATGCTGGAAGTTACGCCATCAGTCTTCAGATGCCAGCAGAGCCCACCCGTGGCAGACAGGTTTCAGCTGAGCTTCCAGACTAACACAGACTAGGAAGAAGGATCTAGCAGTCTATTTCGGAAAATAGTCAGTGAAAACCTCATGAATAGTAGCAGAGTTGTCTGATACAGTGTTGGAAGATGAGTACTAGTCTTCCAGATTTGAAGGCACTCAAAAGACAACTGGAGAAGAGCTGCCTTCTCAGAGTAGAGTCTACCTTAATGACATAGATGGAGAGCGTAAAGCTTTCAAGACCTTCGTTTGCTGATGTGGCATGACTCAAAATGAGAAGAAACAAAAAACAAAGCAAACCCACTGCCTTCGAGTCAGATCTGACACATAGTGGCTATCAGAATGTCATTGTATTACCCTTCAAGTCCTGTATATCATCAAAATCTCTTCCTTTCAGTATTTTCTTTATCTTCAGGTAAAGAAACAAGTCACTGGCAGCCAGATGAGGTGAGTAGGGAGGGTGTTCCAATACAGTTATTTATTTACTGACTAAAAACTCCCTTACAGACAACTACGCAATTAAGTACGCAAACTTGCCACCATGCCATCACGCACAATGGCCATTCCAGAGAGAGTTCCAAAATTGCTTTGAAGGGTGGACTAGGAACTGGTAGTGCATAGCTTCCCAAGGGAAATACTTAGAAGGTGACCATAGGATGATATTCAGCAAAAAGGTATGCAGAGCTTGGAGCAATTAAGTTTGCGGACTTAATTGTCAGACCTCGTAGACACAGAGACTGGGGAAAATTGTATATTGAAACATTGTTGAGCATTGTATTGTAAGAGCTGCTGTGCCAATCTCTCCACTGGCATGGAAATAACAAAAGTAAAACACTTAATCTGACGGCTAAATTTCTCAAGTCAGCTCAATCCTTTTTAGAATGTTCTTGATTAACTTGTGTGATTATTATCTTTTTATTTATTAATATTGTCGAGGTAAAAATCCCATTTGTTTCCCATAATAATGAATCTACTTACCCAGTCGCTGATGACCCCATGACTTTCACCTCTCTACTACAATTACATGATGTGTATAATAATTTACAGGCTTATCGCAACTAATTATTTAAACAATTATTTATTTATTTTTCAAATAACTTCTTTAGCCTAAATGCCTGTCTAAATTTCTTTAGCAGATCAACGTTCCTAGGCTATAATACATACAGTCTTTGAACCTCTAAAGGATTTACCACGGTGACATATTTGTAAACAGATTTCTTCATCACAGAGACAGTTGTAATAACTACTGATGAAATCCTAGAGAATGTTCATATACTGAAATGTGTATTGAGAACTGCATTTTAGACTTCAAATTTAATTGAAGATCTTTTCAGACTCCATATAAACCATAAAATTGTTGACAACATGATGGATGTTGTATTCTTGTGAAGGTTTCTTTATAGAGTTGTTAAAAATACCCATCTCTCTGTAGCTCTAGATATTTGAGCATTGTATTGTAAGAGTTGCTGTGCCAGTCTCTCTAGAGAATGTTCATATACTGAATATAGATATTTGTGGCTCTCAGTCTCATGCAAACAGAGATTTAAGAGTCTGAGGAACTCAATAACCAGTCTTGTACTAAGGAAAATAATTGCCCATGAATCACTATTTATTAAAATCAGCATTTAATCCTTATTGTGTGTCTTGGTTATCTAGTGCTCCTATAACAGAAATATCACAAGTGGTTGGCTGTAGAAAAGAGAAATTTATTCTGTCACAGGCTAAACCCCAAAACCCACTGCTGTTGAGTTGATCCCAACTCATAGAGGCCCTACAGAACTGAGTAGAACTACCCCATGGAGTTTCCAGGAGGACCTAGTGGATTTATACTGCCAGCCTTTTGGTTAGCAGCCATAGCTCTACGCCACCAGAGTCCAGAGGGCTAGAAATCCATCAGTTCCAAGTGTTGTTTTTGCTGGCTCTGAAAGAAGGTCCTTGTCGCCAAACTTTCCCTGGACTAGAATCTTCGATGTGCAGGAATCCCGGGTCCAAAGGATGTGCTCTGTTCCTGGCACTGCTTTACTGGTGTTGTGACGCACCCCTACCTTCTGCTCTCTTCCTTTTCCTTTATCTAAGATAAAAGTGGTGCAGTGGAAACTCCCTTTATGTTGGAGCAGAGGTGTGATGTTAGTAAGGGTGTTATAATCTTATGTTGATCCTCCTTAACATAATCTCACCTTGCCCCGCTAACTACAGGCAGAAACTAGGATTTACAGCACATAGGAAAAAAAAATCACAAAATGGAAGAAAACTACACAATACTGGGAATCATGGTCTAACCAAGTTGTCCAATATTTTGTGGCGACATAATTCAATCCATGACATTGTATTTATAACTGCCTCAAGAATTCTGGATCTGCCAGCCACCATGACTTTACACTGGTAAGGTTTTAGAGAAATCTAAGCTAGTTGATTGTTCTTGTGCCATGCCACTGAGTCTGTTCCAACTCATAGAGACCCTATGAACAACAGAACAAAACACTCTTCAGTCCTGTGTCATGCACACGGTTGCTCCCATTGTTGCAGCCACTGTGTCAGTCCATCTTCTTGAGGGTCTTCCTCTTTTTTCTGACTTTCTGCTTTATAAAGCCTGATGTCCTTCTCCAGGGACTGACCATTCCTGACAACATGTCCAAAAATGTAAGACACAGCCTCCCCATCTTTGTTTCCAAGGAGCATTCTCATTGTACTTCTTCCAGAACAGATCTGTTTGTCCTTTTGGCAGTCCGTGGTACATTTAATATTAACAATTCAAAGGCATAAAGTCTTCTCTTTTCCTTATTCCTTGTCCAGCTTTCCAATGCATGTGATGCATTTGAAAATACTCTGACTTGGGTTAGGTGCACCTTAGTCTTTGAGGTAGCATCTTTGCTTTTCAACACTTTAAAGAGGTCCTTTGTGGTAGATTTTCCCAATGCAATACATTTAGTAGGATAATAAATGTATTCCAAATGCTATATTCACTAGTCTGTTTGATCATATCTTTCTTTTCTTCAAGCATCAATGGAGAAGTGAAACACCATCACGACTGACAAGTTGTTATAAATAAGTGTCCTTTAAGAGGATCTTTGCATCACTTAAGTCTAAGAGTTTAAGAAGTTTTAGAGAAAACAAAGAATAAAGGTTTTATTACAGGTTTACAAATTCTTGTTTTGTCTCTCACAATCCTCCCTTCATGTTGTTTTCTTAACATCCCAGTGTGTCCATTTATTGCTGCCTTTCTGCTCATTCTTTCTTGCACATAGACTATTCTTTCTATGATTACTTTTCCTTCAAGTTTCTGCTAAACTGTCACGTTATTATAGTTCATATCTTCATGCCATACATGTTGAGCCCTGGTGACACGGTGCCTGAGCGTTGAGCTGCTAATCAAAAGTTCAGCAGTTCAGCTCCACCAGGCTGTTGTTAAAAACCCCATGGGGTAGTTCCCACTCTGTCTTGTATGGTTGCTATGTGTCCAAATTAACTTGATGGAAATGAGTTATTATTATTTTAATACATGTGACTATAGTACCATCTGGGAATAAGAGTTTCCTGGTTATATTAATAAGACTATATCAATTTTGATTGTATCTTAAGCCAGTTCCTTTAGGGATATAACAGGAGCAGCTTAGTCACAGAAGCTAGAAAGAACAAACCAGGGAAAATTGGTACTGCGTGGAGATCATCAAGGAACCAATGAAGAGAAACTGAAGAGAGACAAGAATAATCCGGTCACCTGGTGCTGCTCCAACACCATGAGTGGATGGCTTCAAGAGGAGAAATTTTGTCACAGGCCTGTAAGCCATAAGTGCATTCATCAGCTACAAGTCAATACAACATAAGAAACAGTCATAGTCCAGTAGGCCAAGAGTCCAAATTCCGTATGAGCACACCCTGGTGCAAGAACCTCAAGTCCAAAGGTTATGCTCTGCTGTTGGTGCTGTTTTCTTGGTGGTATGAGGTTCCTGACTCTGCTCACTTCTATTATATCCTACAAGCTTGTAGCTTGAGTTCTGCCTCACCAACACAACTGCTGTCCATTATCCCTCATCAATATCACAGAGGCAGGATTCACAACATGTGGGAAGAATGAACCATATTGGGACTCATGACCAAGTCAAATCGCTACACGCATTTCTGATGGGAGACACAAATGAAGTCTGTAATGTTGCCCTTTATTGCTAGCAGGGAGAGAGACTTCCCCTACAGTTGTTCTTCTGCATTCAGACTCTTTTTCCTAACTGTAAGAAACAAACATTTTTTTTATTAAGGCTATCGAGTTGTGGCATTTGTGTTATATAGAAGCACTAAGAAGCTAAGACAGTACCTACAGGATATTGGAGGTTCAAGGAATCCTGTCTGAGGTAATATCACCCATGCTGATACCTGAGAGTGATCCAAACCCTGACTTGTTCTTTTACCGTGATATATTATTATTATCATGATTTCTGATTCACCTGACATTTACTCCATGAACTCTGCCTGGATTGGTCATATGTGAGCATAATTCCAACCCCAACAGCAGCCATGACTGCTTTGGGACCACTGAGACAGTCATTTCCACTTAGCTCTAGTCTTACGAATCTACGTCATGTCTACTCTTTCTTCTTTCTGGCTCCCTCTTGAGGACAGAGCCATATCATGATCAGAAGTTGGTGATTACCAAAGAACACACTGGAAACCAAAATGGATGTCAGAAGAGATTCTGAAATTTACTCTTGAATGCTGAGTTGTTAAAACAAACAGAAAAATTAGTGAAAGAAAAGAGCTGAGTAGAAAATTTCAAAGGGAGGCTTGAGGAGGCAAAGAAACAATTGAGTGGAACTATGAAAGGACCTGAAGTTATAAATCCAAAAGGGAAGAAAGACTCAGCATTTCTCAAGCTGAAGAAATTCAGCACATTTATTCAATCTCTATGCTGAGCAAATAATATGAGAAGCTGGACTATGTGCAGAAGAATAGGGCATCAAGATTGGAGGAAGACTCCTTCACAACCTGCATTTTGAAGACAACACAACCTTGCTTCCTGTAACTGAAGAGGACTTTAAGCACTTACTGATGAACATCCAAAACTATGGTCTTCAGTATGGTTTACATCTCAATATATATATTAAGAAAAGGAAGCAGGACCAAGATGGCAAAGTAGTCAGATACTTTTTGTAGTCCCTCTTACAACAAAGGCCCCCCAAACAAGTTAATCTAGGAGCCTTGAACATCAAAGACAAAGCGGAGGAGTACAATTGAACAGCACAAAGAGGCAGAGACTTCAGAAACAGTGGGAATTTGCCAGACCTGACCTGCGCAGCACCCTGAAGGCTGGATCTGCTGAGTGTGGGCTGAGGCAAGCAGTAGTGCTCGGGATGCATTTTCCGTATCTGGGGAAACTGAGTGGTGTAGAGTCCACTCAAGCCTCTGGTACAAGGGAGAAGTGGTGAGCATCTAACTTACCACACCGACAACAAAACAGAAACACCTTTACTTCTTTGGAAAGAACTTTTCACCTACTTGTCTGCCCCTTTCCTGCTCTGCTTCAAGTATCAGTCTAATTTCAGCAGTTGCTGCAGCCCCTGAGCCAGAATTAGGACCTATTCTGTGCCCCCTGCTTTGGAGACAAAACTAATTAACAAAGGGGGAAAAATACTCTGCCAACTCCCCTAAGACAAGAATTCAAGGCAGGCATAGCTCCTTTGCTTCCAATGTTTTTCACATCAGCGTGGACCATGTAATTTTCTGACTCAAAATGGCCAATGTCGGTCCATTTCATCACACTAATGCCTAAAGTATGTATTTTTGTGTATTTCATTTCATTTTGAAGACTTCCAGTTTTCCTAGATTCACAATTTGTACGTTCTATATTCCAATTAATAATTACTGTTTGCAGCTCTTTCTTTTCATTTTGTGTTGTGCACATCAGCAAATGAAAATCTAGCAAGTTTGAATCCATCTACATAATTAAGGATGCCTCTACTTTGAGGAGATAGCTCTTCTCCAGTTGTATTCAGAGGGACTTCCACCTGAGTGTCTCACCTTCCTGGACTATATCAGATAATGTTATACTGCTATTCATAAGGTTTTCACTTGCTAAATTTTTCAGTAGACCTTAAGGTCTTTATTCCTGGTCGTTCTTAGCCTGAAACCTCTGCTGAAATCTGTTTGCCAGGGCTGATATTTCTGGTGTTGCAGATACCAGTGGCAAAGTTTATAGTATTATAGGAATATACAAGCTACCACAGCATGATAAACTGACAAATATGTGGTGATCTCCATGTACAGATGAATACAAGGAAAGATAGAGAGAAAGACAGGCAGAAAGAAGGGAGATAGGAGGAACAGAACACAGAATGTGGCACATGTGGAGGATACACACATGATTTTGTAGGTATGATTACATGATTAGGTCACATAAGACTGCAGTGCTTCTCGCTGGAGTTCTTTGTCCTTGTTGCTGGATGCCAAGAAGAGGACAGATACAAAGTAAGTGGCTGTATTGGAGACACTCACCTACCAAGAACTACAAGTAGCCTCTGTGAGATCAAGCTGGCCTCTGATTCACAGCCAGCAAAGCAAACCTCAACCCTTAGTCCTACATATGCCCAAACGGAAATCTTTCCAATATCCTGAGAGAGCTCAGAAACAGATCTTCCTCAGCTGAGGTTCTGATGAAACCTCAGCCCCACCTTAATTTCATCTTGAATCAGACCCTTAATTAGAGGACCAATTCAAGCTGTACTCAGACACTGTGAGATAATAAACTTGTGTTTCTTTCAGCTGCTGCATTTGTGGTAATATCATCACATAGTGACCATGAGCTGCTGCGTTTGTGGTAATATCATCCCATAGTGACCACGAGTGTGACAATACCACATGCTTTTTGCCATCATCTTCTAGATCTTCCTGACACCAAGAATTTACTTCCAGTGGTACAAACACAGCTCATTTACCTTTTTAAGAAATAAGAGTGGCGGAGTCAAGATGGCGGACTAAGCCCACGTCTCCTTCTATCCCTCTGGAAACCAAGACCTGAATTGACAATCAAACTGAGCCTTCTGATCACCTAATCAACCTCAGGACACGGCACAGAGCTGTTACTTGGGACTTTATGCCATTCAGCGAAAAACCTCCTCTCTTTCACTGACTCCCGCTCCTGGCTAGCTCCGGCTCTCACGGACGGAAGGTAAACACACCGTTTTGACTTTTTTTCCCCGGTCTCGGCTGGCGGGCGGAGCTGGGCCTTGCCTGGCGGCTGGACGCAGACACGCTGCTGGGGGGATAGGCAGGCGAAATTCCCATATTCTGAGAGCCAGGCTCGGGACTCTGTTAATCTAGACACTTTCAGCCTTTCGTTCTGTAGCTGCCTCAGTGGGGTTTGTGCGGAACTCCGTGGTCGGAGTGCGGGACGCCATGTTGGTACCGAGATTTTTGCAGGACCTCATTCTTAGCCTGGGAGCCAGTGCCTGCAAACGGGACAGCACTTCTCCGTCAGAAAAGTAGTGATTTTGCATAGTGCTGCCTACATTGGGGGTCCTGCAACAGAAGCAGAGGAATAGCTGCCTCTGGGCACCTTTAGCCCCCCTGTCTGCTGCCTGTGTGGAGGATGCCATCTCGGGTACGGTGGCCGCAACTGGACCTAATTCTTAGCTTGGGAGCCAGAGCCTGCCCATAAGAGAGCGCTTTTCTATCACAAAACCAGTACTCGACGCAGTGTTGGATAAGGCTAGGCCCTGTCAGCAGAGGCCACCAGGGCACTAGCAGTGCTGTATTCTGAACTAGTTTGTTATCATCTGGGGTTGGATACAGTGGCGCTTACTTTGTCAGACGGGAAGAGGGACCTCTACACCTGAAAACCTAACTGACTTGTGAACTGGTCAGATACCTTTTGCTTTACATTTGAAGACAGCCTAGAGAAACATTTGCAATCCATCCTCACAGTACCTCTTCCAGCCTTATATACTCATATGGGACCCAAAAAGCAACAGACAATTGTGGCATACAAGCAATCACTCATGGCTTCAGAAGGCTCCCAAACAAAGCAACCAAGGAGTTTTCCAGATGAAGAAACTTATATGAAAGCATCAGGAAGTGAATACAAATTGATTATATACAGAGCCCTTCTAGACCTTATACAAAATGCAGCAGAACAAAATGAAAAATTAAGCAAGTTGTTGGATCTGATGGAACACCAGTACTCTGAAATCCAACAGATCAAGAAGAAAATCAAAGACATAGAAACTTCCATGCAAAGCCAAGAAAACAGAATGGAACAAATGGAAAAAAGAATTTCTGACTTGGAAGACAGAGCTATTGATGCCAGGATCTGTGAGCAGAAATTAGAAAAAAGAAACAAGAAAAATGAAGAAACATTAAGAAGCATGTGGGACTCTATTAAGAGGAACAACCTTCTATTAATTGGAGTCCCTGAACAGGGTGAGACATCTGAGAACACAGAGAGTATTGTTGCTGAGCTGCTGAAAGAAAACTTCCCAGAAATCATGAAGGAAGAGAATATAGACATCTCAGATGCATATCGTACGCCACCCAATATTGATCTCAGAAGAAAGACTCCAAGACATGTTATAATCAAGCTTAACAAAATAAAACATAAGCAGCAACTCTTAAAGGCAGCAAGACTCAAGGCAAAGCTAACACTCAGAGGGAAACCCTGTAGGCTCTCGTCAGGTTTCTCAGCAGAAACCATGCTGGCATGGAGACAGTGGCAAGACACATTCAAAGTCTTGAAGGAGAAGAACTTCCAACCAAGAATTATATATCCTGCAAAACTGTCTTTCAAACATGAAAATGAAATTAAGACATTTCCAGATAAACAGAAACTCAGAGACTTTGTAAAAACCAAACCCAAACTACAAGAAATACTGAAAGAAGTTCTTGGCTTTGGCTTAGAAGAACGAAACCACTAACTTTATATTTTAGAATGACACACTACTCAATACTCATTTAGGGAAGGCTCCAAAGTAAATCACAGCTTTGATTGGGAAAGAAGCCATCCAGTGATCATCATGAAAACTATGGTGTCATCATAATAAAAGAGGGATGTACTACAGTCGTTATAGTCCTTCCAGATGGAGAGGACGATGACAAGACTGGTAGTAATTAAAATTGGGTTTATAAATAGTTTATTAAGGGGGTTCACAGGGGCAGCTGTAAAGCACAACAAAGATGTATCATACCATTTCAAGAAATCTAACACACGAGTCTCAACAACTATAAAACCAGTTCTGAAAAAGGTGAAAAATCAACTCACAAAAAAGAGTGTCTCAGAACAGACTAATAAGAACAACAGAGAAAACATCAACATAAAAATAAACATATCACACTGGCAGCAGTGAACACATACCTATCAATAATTACATTGAATGTGAATGGACTGAATGCTCCAGTAAAGAGACACCGAGTGTCATCTTGGATCAAAAGACACGACCCATCCATATGTTGTCTACAAAAAACTCACTTGAGACCTAAAGACAGGAACAAACTGAAAATTAAAGGATGGAAGAATATATATCAAGCTAACAATGAACAAAGAAGAGCAGGGGTGGCAATTCTAATCTCAGACAAAATCAACTTTAATGTGAAACCCACCATCGTGGACAAAGATGGACACTATTTATTGCTGAAAGTTTCAGTACACAAGCAAGACTTAACTATATTAAACATTTATTCACCTAATGTCAGAGCACCTAAATATGTCGAAGAAACAATGACTATGCTCAAAAGAGAGTTAGATGACTCCACAATAATAGTGGGAGACTTTAACACTCTACTCTCATTACTAGACAGATCATCTAGAAAAAAGTTCAGTAAAGATACAGAAGACCTCATTGATATATACAGAACTTTCCACCCCTCAGCAGACAACTACACCTTCTTCTCCAGTGCACATGGAACATTCTCCAGAATTGACCACGTGATAGGCCATAATGCAATGCTCAACAAAATCCATACCATTGAATTATTGCAAAGCATCTTCTCAGATCATAAAGCCATTAAAGTTGAAATCAATAGCAGAAAAAACAGAGACAGAAAGTGGAACTCTTGGACACTGAACAAAATCTTGCTAAAACAAACATGGGTTATAGAGGAAATCAGGGATCAATTAAAGAAATTCATGGATTCCAATGAGAACGAAAACACTTCCTACCAGAACCTATGGGATACAGCCAAAGCAGTGCTCAGAGGTCTGTTTATCTCCATAAATGCACACATCGGGAAGGAAGAAAGAAACCAAATCAAGGAACTAAGTCTACAGCTTGAACAAGTAGAAAGAGAACAACAGAAGAACCCCTTGGGCACCGGAAGAAAGGAGATCATAAAGATTAGAGCAGAGCTAAATGAATTAGAGAATAGAAAAACAATTGAAAAAATTGAAAAGACCAAAAGCTGGTTTTTTGAAAAGATCAACAAAATTGATAAACCACTGGCTAAACTTACTAAAGAAAAGCAGGAAAGGAAACAAATAACCCAAATTAGAAATGAGAAGGGGGTTGTCACCACAGATGCAACAGAAATCAAAACCATCATAACAGAATACTATGAAAGACTGTACTCTAACAAATTTGAAAACCTAGGGGAAATGGACAAATTCCTTGACTCATACCACCTACCCAAATTATCACAACGTGAAGCAGAACAACTTAATAAACCCATCACAAAGGAAGAGATTGAAAAGGTCATCAAAACACTGCCAACCCAAAAAAGTCCAGGCCCAGATTGCTTCACGGCAGAATTCTACCAAGCATTTAGAGAAGAGTTATCCCCAATACTATTGAAACTATTTCACAATATAGAAAGGGATGAAGTACTCCCAAACTCATTCTATGAAGCCAGCATAACCCTGGTACCTAAGCCCGGGAAAGATCCAACAAAGTCAGAGAACTACAGACCGATATCACTCATGAACTTAGATGCAAAAATCTTCAACAAAATTCTTGCCAGCAGAATACAACAACATATCAAGAAAATAATCCATCATGACCAAGTGGGATTCATACCAGGGATGCAAGGCTGGTTCAACATCAGGAAAACAATTAATGTGATTAACCACATAAATAACACAAAAGACAAAGATCACCTGATTTTGTCCATTGATGCCAAAAAGGCATTTGATAAAGTCCAACACCCATTCATGCTAAAAACTCTTAGCAAAATGGGCATAGACGGCAAATTCCTCAACACAATAAGGGCCATTTATACAAAGCCAATTTCCCACATCATCCTGAATGGAGAGAGACTGAAAGACTTTCCCCTGAGATCAGGAACTAGACAAGGATGCCCACTGTCACCTCTCCTATTCAACATTGTGCTAGAAGTTCTAGCCAGAGCAATTCGACAAGAGGAACAAATAAAGGGCATCTGCATCGGCAAAGAGGTAGTTAAAATCTCCCTGTTCACAGATGATATGATTGTATATGCAGAGAACCCCAAGGAATCTATAAGTAAGTTACTCAAACTGATAGAAGAGTTCAGCAAAGTCTCAGGATACAAGATAAATATAAGTAAATCAGTAGGATTCCTTTATACCAACAACGAGACTGTTAAGGAGGAAATTATCAAATCTATACCGTTTGTGATAGCCCCTAAGAAGATAAAGTACCTAGGAATTAATCTAACCAGAGAAGCAACAGACCTTTACAAAGAGAACTACATGCCCTTACTACAAGAAACTAAGAGAGACTTAGATAAATGGAAAAACCTACCCTGCTCATGGATAGGAAGACTTAACATTGTGAAAATGTCTATCTTACCCAAAGCAATTTATTTATATAATGCAATCCCAATACAAGTTCCAGCATCATTTTTTAATGAGATGGAGAAACAAATCACCAATTTTGTTTGGAAAGGGAAGAAGCCCCGGATAAGTAAGGTGCTACTAAAGAAGAAGAACACACTGGGAGGGCTCTCATTACTACACTGCCACAGTGATCAAAACAGCCAGGTACTGGTACAAGAACAGACAGACTGATCAATGGAACAGAATTGAGACCCCAGAGATGACACCATCTGCCTATGAACAGTTGATATTCGACAAAGGCCCTAAGACATTAACCTGGGGTAAAAACAGTATCTTCAACAAATGGTGCTGGCAAAATTGGTTATCCATCTGCAATAAACTGAATCAACATCCATATCTTACACCTTATACAAAAACCAACTCCAACTGGATAAAAGACCTAAATATCAAACCTGAAACGATAAAGCTCATCCAAGAAAAGGTAGGAACAACAATGGAAGTTTTAATAGACAATGAGGACAGACTCCAAAATCTGTCAAAGAAACCTCAATCAACAGAAGAGAAAGTAGATAAATGGGAACTATTAAGAATCAAACACTTTTGCTCATCCAAAGACTTTATTAATAGAATTAAAAGAACACCCACAGAGTGGGAAAAAATATTTGGCAACTCTATGTCAGATTGACGCCTGATCTCCATAATCTATAAGATACTACAAAATATCAATAACAAGAAGATAAACCATCCAATTAAGCGACGGGCAAAGGAGATGGACAGATATTTCACTGAAGAGGAGATCCAGGCAGCCAAAAAACACATGCGGACATGTTCACGATCTTTAGCTATTAAAGAAATTCAAATCAAGACAACAATGAGATACCATCTCACCCCAACAAGATTGGCCATGATCCAGAAAACACAAAACAACAAATGCTGGAGAGGCTGTGGAGAAAGTGGAACCCTCCTACACTGTTGGTGGGGTTGCAAAATGGTCCAGCCTCTTTGGAAGGCAATCTGGCACTTCCTTAAAAAAATGGATATCGATATACCATTTGACCCAGTAATTCCACTACTTGGAATATATCCTACAGATTCAAGGCCTTTCACACCGACGGACACATGCACCAGAATGTTTATTGCGGCACAGTCCACAATAGCAAAAAGGTGGAATCAACCCAGATGCCCAACAGTAGAAGTATGGATAGGTAAACTGTGGTACATATACTCAATGGAGCACTACGCAATGATAAAGAATAACGATGATTCCAGGAAACATCTCCTAACCTGGTTTCAACTGGAAGACATTATGTTGAGTGAGAGTAGTCAGCGACAAAAGGACAAATACTGTATGAGACCTCTACGATAAGATCTCAAAAACAGACTTGTGTATAGAAGAAAAGACTCTTTGACAGCTGCAAGGGAGGGGAGGGAGGGAGGGAGGGCGAGGGGGGGAGGGTTTAGTTTAGGTAGTTACTAGAATTCTAGTTGGGAGAAAGCGGTGACAGCACACATTAGGAACAAGAACAACATTAATTGGACTTCAGCATAACTTGAGTACTCCTTCCATCTTAACTCAATACTGCAACGATAGAGTAGCTGGGGCGGGGGGCGGGGGACCATGGTCTTAGGCGAATTCCAGGCCAATTGCCACAACTAGCGTTTTGCTAAGAGAGCTCTCTGCACCCCACATTGGTGAGTGGCATCTGGGGTCTTAAAAGCTGCCAAGCTGCCATCCGAGGACACAGCAAATGGTCCCAACTCAGCAGGAACGGATGCTCACCGAGGGCCAAAATGGCATGCGCTAAAGACAACCGAGAAGACAGAGAGACCCACAAGAGTGGTTACCTACATCGACCTGGGACCGGAAGAACCGGATGGTGCCCGGCCACGACCAGTGATAGCCATGACGGAGCTCACAGAGAGGAGCCTCACCGGCAACACAAGAATAAAAAGAGGTGCATCATGAGATCTCCACTAAAAGACCTCAACTGATGGTCCAGCGATTCTGGGGTTCCTCTGAGAGCATGTCCCCGGCCTTGATGCTGCCCGTTCCCATAAATTATAACAAAGGTCCACTCTTTGGACAGGAATGGAATGGACATGGCAATGCAGAGTAACCATATGTTGGAAGCACTTTATGGTTCTATACATCTACAGGATATCATCTTGCTGACCTCTGGCTGGAGGAAGGGGAGTGGAAGGAGAGGAGGGGAAAGGAGACTGTTGGAAGGATGAGACGTATGGAGCACAGAGGAATAGTGTGCAGTCACCGGACAGGGAGAGCAGCGGAAGCTGCATATAGGGGGGCATGTAAATTTACATGTGAATGTATATTTTCACTCAGTTATGTTAAATAAAAATAAAATAAAATAAAAAAAGAAATAAGAGTGGTGAGAGTGGGAGATACTGAGAGAGATGAGTTGATACATGTCTCCTTAATTGGTCTTCAAAAGAACTACACACTAACTTAGGTGTTAACAAGGCTGTCCCATGCAGCTCCATCAAAATGGAAAATTAATGCTTGACTTCCTCTTATTGGTTGGGAAAACAACTCTTGGTGCTGTAAGTATCATTTATTTGTTTACTCTTGAAATTTGCTGATGTTGTTGGAGGCCAATGAGTTGATTCTGTCTCTTAGCAACCTTATATAACAAAATAACAAAATAAACTTTTCCCATAGAGTTTTCTGGGTGGTAACTTTTACAGAAGTAGATTATCAAGTCTTTCTCCATTTGAGCAGATACATGACAACCTCTTGGTTAAGAGTCAAGTACTAAACTATAGCCAAGCCAAGTGACGTCGAGTCAGATCCGACTCAACTATAAATGCTAATAAAATAAATTCTACACTCTCTTTTATTATTTATTTGTTTATTTTTATTACGATTGAATGAAAATGTACATTCCCATATAAATTCACATTCTCACCTATAGGCAGCTCTGCCCAGTGACAGCACATCCCTCCTCTCTGCTCCATACATGTGCTATCCTCCCAACAGTCTCCTATCCCCTCTTCTCCACCCCTTCCCTTTTCTCCAGCAAGAGATCAGCAAGATGACATCCTATAGACGCACCGAACTATAAAATTCCCACAAGATACGGTAACTCTGTGTCACCAAGTCCAATCCATTGCTGTCAGAAAAGTTGATCCTGATTATGATTTATGGACAGGGGCAGCATCAGGGCGAGGGCCCATGTTCCCAGGGTAACTCTGAAGCCCCTGGACCATCAATTGTGGTCTTTTACCTGACATCTTAGGGTACACCCCTATTTATTCTCTTGTTGCCAGTGAGACTCCATTTTGTGAGCTCCACTGTGGCTATCACTGGTGGTAGCCAGGCATCATCTGATTCTTCTGGTCACAAGTTGATGTAGACATCTACTCATGTGGGTCTTTCTGTCTTCTGGATTCTCTTTCCCCCATGTCGTTCATGTCCTTGGTGATCATCTGTTCCAGTTGAGTTGGGAACATTTGCTATACCCTCAGTTGGCAGCTTGGCAGCTTTTAAGACTCTAGATGCCACTCACCGATGAAGGGCACAGACAGTCCTCATTAGCAAAATGCTAGCTGTGCCAGTTGGCCTCGAATTCCCCTGAGAGCATGGGCCCTGGCCCTCCACCCAGCTACTCTGTCCTTGCAATATTGGGTTAAGATGGGAGCCAAAGCCAAGCCAAGTGCCATCTTGAGATGGGAGGAGTACTCAATTGTATTGAAGTCCAGTTATTATTGATCTTCTTTCTAATGTATGCTGCCATCATTTTCACCCAACCAAATTTCTATTAACTATTTAACCTAAATGTTCCCTCTCCACCCTTGCACCCATCCAAGAGTCTTTTCTTCTATACACGAGTCTGTTTTTAAGTTCTTATCTTAGAGATCTCATACAATATTTGTCCATTTGTCACTAACTACTTTCACTCAGCATAATGTCCTCAAGTTGAAACCAGAGATGTTAAGAGATGTTTTCTGCAATCATCATTGTTCTTTATCATTGCATAGTGTTCCATTGAGTATATATACCATAGTTAATCCTCTGTTGTTGGGCATCTGGGTGGATTCCCTCTTTTTGCTATGTGGAATGTGCTGTGATGAGCATTCGTATGCAGATATCAATTGGTGTGAATGGCCTTGATTCTTTAGGATATATTCCAAGCAGTGGAATTACTGGCTCAGATGGTATATCTATATCCATTTTTTAAAGAGAGGACCAGATTGTTTTCCAAAGAGGTTGCAGCATTTTGCAATCCCACCAACAGTCTCCCCACAGCCTCTCCAGCATTTGTCGTTTTGTGTTTTTTGGATCATGACCAATTTTGTTGGGGTGAGATAGAATCTCATTGTTGTTTTGATTTTAATTCCTTTAATAGCTAATGAACGTGAGCATGTCTGCATGTGTTTTTTTTCTGCCTGCATGTCCACTTTAGAGAAGTGTCTGTCCATCTCCTTCGCCCATTGCTTAATCGGATGATTTATCTTTTTCTTTTTGATATTTTGTAATATCTTGTAGATTATGGAGATCAGGAGTCAGTCTGACATAGAGTTGCCAAATATTTATTCCCTTTCTGTAGGTGGCCTTTTAATTCTATTAATAAAGTCTTGGGATGAGCAAAAATGATCGATTCTTAGTAGTTCCTATTTATCCATTTTCTCTTCTGATATCTGTGGTTCGTTTGACAGATTTTGAAGTCTGTCTGCATTATGTATTAAATCTTCCATTGTTGTTCCTACTTTCTCTTCGATGAGCTTTATCGTTTTAGATTTGATATTTAGATCTTTTATCCAGTTTGAGTTGGTTTTTGTGTAAGATGTAAGATATAGGTCTTGTTTTAATTTAGTGCAGATAGGTATCCAATTTTGCTAGCACCATTTGTTGAAGAGATTGTTTTTACACCAGTTTAATGTCTTTGGGCCTTTGTTGAATATCAGCTGTTCATAGGCAGATGATGTCATTTCTGGGGTCTAGATTCTGTTCCACTGACCTATCTGTCTGTTTTTGTACCAGTACCAGGCTGTTTTGACTACTGTGATAGTGTAATATGTTCTAAGGTTGGGTAATGAGAGGCCTCCCAGTGTGTTCTTCTTCTTTAGTAATGCTTTACATATCTGGGGCTCCTCCCCTTTCCAGATGAAATTGGTAATTTGTTCTTCCATCTCATTAAAAATGTCACTGGAACTTGTATTGGGATTGCATTATATAAGTAGATTGCTTTGGGTAAAAAAGACATTTTCACAATGTTAAGTCTTCCTATCCACGAGCATGATAAGTTTCTCCATTTATGTAAGTCTCTCTTAGGTTCTTGTAGTAAGAGTTTGTAGTTCTCTTTGTAAAGATCTATTATTTCTCAGGTTAAATTTGTTCCTAGGTACTTTATCTTGTTAGGGGCTATGGTAAATGGCATTGACTTGGTGATTTCTTCCTTAATAATCTCATTATTGGTAAAAAGGAATCCTACTGATTTACTTTTGTTTATCTTGTATCCTGAGACTTGGCTGAACTCTTCTACCAGTTTGAGTGTTTCCCTATGGATTCTTTGGGATTCTCTGCGTATATAATCATATCATCCGCAAGTAGGGAGATTTTTGGTTCTTCTTTGCCAATGCAGATGCCCGTTATTTCTTGGTCTTCTCTAATTGCCCTAGCTAGAACTTCTAGTACAATGTTGAATAGGAGAGGTGAGAGTGGGCATCCTTGTCTAGTTCCTGTTCTCAGGAGAAACTGTTTCAGTTTCTCTCCATTCAGGATGACGTAGACAGTTGGCTTTGTATAAATGGCCCATATTGCATTCAGGAATTAGCCATCTGTTCCTATTTTGCTGAGAGTTTTTAGCACAAGTGGCTGTTTGACTTGATCAAATGCCTTTTCTGCATCTATAGACAAGATCAGGTGATTCTTGTCTTTTGTAATATTTATGTGGTTGATCCTATTAATTGTTTTTCTGATATGAACCAGCCTTGCATCCCTGGTATGAATCCAACTTGGTCATGGTGAATTATCTTTTTGATATGTTGTTGTATTCTATTGTCAAGAATTTTGTTGAAGATTTTTGCATCTAGATTCATGAGTGCTATTTGTCTGTTGTTCTCCTTCTTAGCTGGGTCTTTTCCTGGCTTTACTATCAGGGTTACGCTGGCTTCATAGAATGAATTTGGGAGTATTCCATCCCTTTCTGTACTGTGAAGTAGTCTTAATAATATTGGAGACAACTCTTCTCTAAAAGATTGGTAGAATTCTGCAGTGAAGCCATCTGGGCCAGGGCTTTTTTTGGTTGGTAGTTTTTGGATGACTTTTTCAATCTTTTCCTTTGTGATGGGTTTATTAAGTTGTTCTGCTTCACTTTGTGATAATTTTGGTAGGTGATATGAATCAAGAAATTTGTCTATTTCCTCTAGGTTTTCAAGTTTGTTAGAATACAGTTTTTCATAGTATTCAGCTATGATATTTTTGATTTCTGTTGGATCTGTGGTGACAACTCCGCTCTCATTTCTTCTTTCCTTTCATGTTTTTCTTTAGTAAGTTTAGCCAGGGTTTTGTCAATTTTGTTGATCTTTTCCAAAAACCAGCTTTTGGTCTTTTCAGTTTTTTCAATTGTTCTTCTATTCTCTGATTTGTTTAGTTCTGCTCTGATCTTTATGATCTGTTTTCTTCTGATGACCAAAGGGTTCCTCTGTTTTTCTCTCTCTACTTATTCAAGCTGTAGGGTCAGTTCTTTGATTTTGTTTCTCTCTTCCTTCAGATGTGTTCATTTATGGAGATAAACTGACCTTTGAGCACTGCTTTGGCTGTGTCCCATAGGTTCTGGTAGGAAGTGTTTTCATTCTCATTGGAATCCGTAAATTTCTTTATTTCATCCTTGATTTCTTTTATGACCCATGATTTTTTGAGCAAGGACTTGTTCAGTTTCTATGAATTCTACTTTCTATCTATGTTTTTTCTGCTATTAATTTCAACTTTTATAGCTTTATGATCTGAGAAGATGCTTTGCATTAATTCAATAGAATGGACTTAGTTGAGAATTGCTTTATGTCCTAACACATGGTCTATTCTGGAGAATGTTTCACGTGCACTGCAGAAGAAGGTGTAGTTGTCCAGTGATGGATAGAAAGTTCCGTATATGTCGATGGGATCTAGTTGGTTAATTGTGGCAATAAGTTCTTCTGTTTCTTTATTGAGCTTTTTTCTAGATGATCTGTTCAATATTGACAGTGGAGTGTTGAAGTCTCCTACTATTATTGTGGAGTGATCTATCTCCTTTTTGAGTGTAGTCAGTGTTTCTTTGATGTATTTAGGTACTCTAATATTAGGTGCATAAGTATTTAATATTGTTAAGTCCTGCTTGTGTATTGAGTCTTTCAGCCATAGTGTCCATCCTTGTCCATGATGGTAGATTTTACATTAAAATTGATTTTGTCTGAGATGAGAACTGCCACACCTGCTCTTCTTGGTTCATTGTTAGCTTGATATATATTCTTCCATCCTTTAATTTTTAATTTTTAGTTTGTTCCTATCTTTAAGTCTAAGGTGAGTTTCTTGTAGGCAACATATAGATGGGTCATGTCTTTTGATCCAAGATGTCACTCGATGTCTCTTTATTGGAGCATTCAGTCCATTCACATTCAATGTAGTTATTGATAGGCATGTGTTCACTACTGCCATTGTGATATGTTTCTTTTTGTGTTGATGTATTCTCTGTTGTTCTTATTAATCTGTTCTGTGGCCTTCTTTGTGAGTTGATTTTTCACTTTTCAGGGTTGGTTTTGTGGTTGTTGAGACTCCTGTATTATATTTCTTGATACAGTATGTTGCTTCTTTATTGTGCTTTACAGCTACCCCTAAGATCCTGCTTACTAAACTATATATAAACCCAATTTTGATTGCTACCAGTCTTGCCAGCTTCCTATCCATCTGGAAGGACTATAACAACTGTAGTACATCCCTCTTTTTAATATGATGATATCATAGTTTACATGATATGATCACTAGATCATTTCTTTCACTATTATAGCTTTTACTGTGTTTGGATCCTTCCCTAACTAAGTAGGATTCTGGATAATGCGCCCTTCTAAAATATAAAGTTATTGGTTTTGTTCTTCGAAGCCTAGAAATTCTTTAGGTATTTCTTGTAGCTTTGGTTTGGTTTTCACAGTCTCTGAGTTTCTGTTTATTTGCAAATGTCTTAATTTCATTTTCATATTTGAAAGATAGTTTTGTAGGATATATGATTCTTGGCTGGAAGTTCTCATTCAAGGCTTTGAATGTGTCATCTCACTGTCTCCATGCCAGCATTGTTTCTGCTGAGAAATCCGATGAAAGTCTGCAGGGTTTCCCTCTGACTGTTAGCTTTGCTTTGAGTCTTGTTGCATTTAAGAGTTTCTGCTTATGATTCATTTTGTTAAGCTTAATTATAATATGTCTAGGAGTCTTTCTATTGAGATCTATATTGAATAGTGTCCAACATGTGTCTTTGATATCTATATTCTCTTCTTTCATAATTTCTGGGACGTTTTCTGTCAGCAGCTCAGCCACAATACTCTCTGTGTTCTCAGGTGTCTCACTCAGTTCAGGAACTTCAATTAATTGTAGATTGTTCTTCTTAATAGAGTCCCACATGCTTCTTCATTTTTCTTGTTTCTTTTTTTCTGATTTCTCCTCATAGATGCTAGAGTCAGTGGCTCTGTCTTCCAGATCAGAAATTCTCTTTTCCATTTGTTCTGTTCTGTTTTCTCAGCTTTGAATTGAAGTTTCTGTATCTTTGATTTTGTTCTTGATCTGTTGGATTTCAGAGTACTGATTTTCCATCAGATCGAACAGCCTGTAATTTTTTTTTTAGCTTGCTTAATTTTTAGTTTTGGTCTGCTGGTCACCATAAATCGAATCCGACACGATGGCACTTGGATTGGCTGGCTGCTGCATTTTGTATAAGGTCTAGGAGGTCTCTTTATAATCGTTTTGTATTCACCTTCTGATAGTTTCAGAAAAGCTTCTTTTTATGGGAAGTTGTGAGGTGGTTTCTTTGTGGGACCTTCTGATGCCACTGGTGATTTCTGGGTTACCATCTTCTCCAGTGTTTGTTGCTTTCTGGGCTTCATGTTGGTCAGTAGAGGCTGGGAGAGGTGCTGTCAAGATGGACCACAGTTGATTCTCTAGGCTATTATCGGTCTATGCAAGCCTCTGCTCACCGAGTGTAGGGTCAGTGAAACAGTGGAGGTTTTGTGTTCAGTGGTATGAAGTCCAAATTAACAGCCCTATGCTGTATCTCAGGGCTCACTAGGTGTCCAGAAGGCTCCATTTAATTATCATTTGAGGTCTTGGTTTCCAGAGGGATTTAGGGAGGTGTGCATTTAGTCCGCTATCTTGACTCCACCCCCTATTTTTTATGTTTTATGTGTAAGATAAAAAGTATTTTAAATGACAAAAAAAATCAAAACACTCATTAACTTTGCTTTGCCTGTATCTCCAAAAGCTGCAGGAATACTTCCCATAAGTACTTTCATCTACTTGCTCCTTTGAGTCAGAATTATATATTTGGTGCATAATCAATTACAAATTTCAGAACCTACACAATGTTTTTGAACTTGTGATTGTTAGTGACTTAAATTATGGAAATTCCATGGAAGCAGAATGTCATGCTTGTGATTTGATTGTTCCACGTAAAAGAGAAAATAAAGCATATCATTTTTTGTAGTGATTTTAATCCTTGTCTCTGCTTTGATGCTTTCCAGAAGACTAGTGCAATGGGAAAATAAGAATAGAAAGAATTCTGTAACCCAACCAATTAACATCAACAAAGTAAACTTTGCTTCTAAGGAGTATTCTGGCCATATTTCCAAGATGGGTTTCTTTCTTCTTCTGGAAGACCGTGGGATATTTAATATTCTTCCCAAACATCATAATTCAAAGGTATCACTTTTTATCCAGTCCTCTTTATATATTGTCAAGCTTTCACATGTATACAAGGTGGTTGAAAATATCATGGCTTGGGTCAGGTGCACCGTAGTCCTCAAAGTTACGTCTTTGCTTTTTAACACTTTAAAGAGGTTTTTTTTTTTGCAGCACATTTGCCCAAGGCAATATAGCATTTAATTTCTTGACTGCTGCTTCCATGGTTGCTAATTGGAGATTCAAGTAAAATGAAATCCTTGTAAGTTCTACAGGTATTGACTGCACACAGCCTTAACTGTGCTCATAGGGAATCTACACATAGACCAAGAGGCTGTTGTTTGAACAGAAGAAGGAAGCATTATATGATTTCAAGTCAGGAAAGCTGTGTGTCATGATTCTATCTATTCACCATATGTATTCAACCTATATGCTCAGCAAAGAATGTGAGAAACTGGACTATATGATGAGGAACACAACATCAACATTGGAGGAAGGCTTGTTAACAACCTAAGAAATGCAAATGACAAAACACTGCTCACTGAAAGTGAAGCAGAATTGGAATGTTTACAACTGAAGACCAATGACCCACCAGTGGCTCCTTGGTGAAGGAGAACTGGCGATCTGCTCCCATCAAGATTACAGCCAAGAAAATCCTACAGTCCAATAGTACTTTGTCATAAATGATCTCTATGAGCTGGAATCAACTCAAAAATACAAATAATATTTGTAACTATGTCATCTATATCTACATGTGTACACCTGTATTTATGCAGGTAGAAGAACAAAGACCTTCAGTGTGAATTGCACTTTGTCATAAAACAAAAATCTTATGATTGATCAATAAGCACCATCATGATAAACAGAGAAAAGACTGAAGTTGTCAAAGATTTCAGTTTCAATGGATTGGATCCATAAACAGCAGCTATGGAAGTAGCATGCAAGACACCAAATGACACATTGTGTTGAGCAAATCTGCCACAAAAGAACTCTTTAAAGCATTAAAAAGCAAAGATAATAACTCTGAGGATTAAAGTGCACCTGATCCAAGTCATAGTACTTTCAGTTATCTCATATATATGTGAAAGTTGCACAATACATAACGAAGACGTTTGTACAACCATGACATATACCATGGGGGCTTCTGTGTTGCTGTGGTGCTGAAAGCTATGTCATCAGATCACAACAGAATATTGTGTGCTACAGTACTGGAGGATGAACCGTTTAGTTTTGGAGGGCACTCAAAATAAACAGTAACTCTAAAGAAAGGACTTCAGCATTTCAGTGATTATGAAGGTGAAGCTGAACTTGCAACATTTCATTCTGTGGTACACAACGCCACCATGAGTCAGTCACCAAAATGAGTCACAGTGTAGACACAGGTGTACATATATAGATATAGATCACATAGGTACAGATATTATTTGCACTTTCGAGTTGATTCCAACTCATAGGAATCATTTATGACAAAGTACCATTGGACCATAGGATTTTCTTGGCTGTAATCTTGATGGGAGCAGATTGCCAGGTCTCTTTTATCAAAGAGCCACTTGTGGGTTGTAGTTGCTGACCTTTGTTTGTCCTCTTTACTTTTTTAAATTGTGTTTAAATGGAAGTTTACAATTACAGTTTCTCATACAAAAACTTAGATGCACTTTGCCATGTGACCCTAACTACTCTACCCGCATTGTGACAACACACTGCTCCCCTCCAATCCATATTACTTGAATCTGTTGAACAGCTCCTTTAGTCCTCTGATGTTCTCTTGCCTCTGAGCAGGAATGGTCAAGTTAGTCTCCTGTATGGGTTCAAGCCACAAGACACATGCTTCAATAGTATCATGTTATGGCTTATATATTAGTTCAGTCTTTGAAGATTTGATTTCCAAAATGCTTTCAGTTCTGGGTTAACAAAGAGTCCAGAAACCATGTCTTCCAACGAACTTCCACTCTGTCAGATAATCCAGTCTGGCCCTTTTACCAGATTTAGAATTTTGCATCCTACATTTCTTCACTCCATTAAGGACTCTTTGTTGAAAGGGCAGTATTTGATGGTGATTGGGCACCATCTAGTTCTTCTGGTCACATGTTAATGGTGTCTGTGTTGTATGTTGTCCTTTCTGCTTCTTGGTCTTATACTTTCCTCTTGTCATTGATGCTTTCTTTTTCCTTTGCTCCAGGTGGGTTGAGACCAATTAATGCTTCTTTAGAAGGCCTCTTGCTAGCTTTATGAAGCTAGGCACCACTCCCCAGAGTGAGATGTAGAACATTTGTTTAAGAAACTTTGTTATGCTGATTGACCTGGCTGTTCACTGAAGCCTTGGTCCCCTGACCTTGTTACTCTGTCCCTGGAGTGTTTGGTTTTATTTAGAATACTTCTAAACTTTGGATTTACTCCATGTGTGCTGGCTTCTCCTCTCCTGTGTATTGTCTCTCCCTATCTGTTAATAAATATTCCTCTCCTCTCACTTCTTGTAACCATCAAATAACATTTTCTTATGTGTTTAAACCAGTTCTTGATCCTTGTAACAGTAGTCCCTTACAGTATTAGTCTTCTTGCAATTGACTAATTTTGCTCTGTGTACTGTCCTCCAAATTATTGCATTTCATATTTCCTAAATTCACATTGTTCTTTATCATTATATAGTGTTCCATTGTATGAATATACCATAGTCTGTTAATCCATTCTTCTGCTGAAGAGCACTTAGGTTGATTACATTTTTTTGCTATCGTGAACAGTGATGCGTTGAACATTGGTGTGCATACATCTGTTTGTGTGCTAGTTCTTCTTTCTCTAGAGCATATTTTGAGAAGCGGAATTGCGTGATTGCATGGTATTTCTATTTTGAACTTTTTAAGAAAGAACAAGATGGATTTCTAAAGTGGCTGGTACTATTTGACATTCTATTTGACATACCATTTGACATTACACAGCAGTGTAAAAGTGTTCCAGTCTCTCCAAAGCCTCCCTGACATTTATTATTTTGTGGTTTGGGGGTTAAGGTCAGCCTTGTTAGGGTGCTGTGGTGTCTCATGGTGGCTTTAATTTGCATTTCTCTATTAAGCCACCTGAATATATTCTTTGATGAACTGTCTCTTTATATCTTTTGAGTATTTTTTTAAATTGAATTAGTTGCCTTTTTGTTGTTGAGGTTTTATAGTATCTTGCAGATACCATGGATTAGATGCTGATTGGATTTGTGGTAGCCAAGTTTTTTGTTTTTTGTTTTTTTCTTCTATTCTGTAGGTTTTCTTTTTACTCGTTGGGTGAAGTCTTTGGATGAGCAAAAATTTTTGGTTTTTAAGAGCTCCCAATTATCTTTTCTCTTCTAGTGTTTGTACATTTTGCTATATGTCTATGCCTTGTATTGAGGCTCCCAGTGTTATCCCTACTTTTTCTTCTGTGATCTTTATCTTTTTAGCTTTGATATTTAGGTCTTTGATCCATTTTGAATTTGGTTTTGTGCATGGTGTGAGATGTGGGTGTGTTTCATATTTTTTGCAGATGGATATCCAATACTGCCAACATCATTTGTTCATTTGTTAAAGAGAATGTGTTTTCCCCAGTTTATGGATTTGGGGCCTTTGTAAAATATCAGTTGTGCCTGGGTGAATGATTTTATGTCCAGATACTCAGTTCTGCTCCACTGGTCTATGTGACTGTTGGACCAGTACAAGACTGCTTTGACCACCACAGTGAAATAATAGATTGTAAAGTGCAGTAGTACAGATCCTCTCATTTTCTTATTCTTAGTATTGCTATACTAGTCCAGAGTTTCTTCCTTTTCTGTATGAAGTTGGTGATTTGCTTTTCCACCTCAATAAAAAATGACGTTCAAATTTTGATTGAGATTCCACTGTATTTGTAGATCACGCTGGGTAGAATAAACATTTTCACAATATTGAGTCTCCCTATCCATGATCAAGTTAGGCTTTGCCATTCGTGTAGTTCTCTTTGGTTTCTTACAGTAACGTTTTGTCATTTTCTTTGTATCGGTTTTTTACTTATCTGATTAGATTTGTTTCTAAGTATTTTTCTTCTTAGGGCTATTGTAAGTGGTATTGATTTGATGATTTCCTCTTTGCCATTCTCTTTGTAGAGAGGAATCCAACTGAGTTTTATATGTTTATATCATCTTCTGATACTTTGCTGAATTCTTCTGTTAGTTCCAGTAGTGTTTTTTGTTTGTTTGTTTCTTTTTGTTTTTTGGATTTTTACTGTATGGAGTTGTATCATCTGCAAATAGAGATAGTTGTACTACTTCCTTAACAAGTTGAATGCACTTTATTTCTTTTTCTTGCCTGATTGCTCTGCCTAGAACCACCAGCACAGTATTGAATAGAAGAAGTGACAAAGGGCATCCTTGCCTGGTTCTTGTTCTCAAGCAGAATGCTTTCAAAGCCTCTCCATTTAAGATGGTGGTAGCTGTTGACTTTGCATAGATGCCCCTGATTGTATTGCAAAATTTCCCTTCCATTCCTATTTTGCTGAGTGTTTTTAACATGAAAGGGTGTTGTACCTTGTCAAATGTGTTTTCTGCATTAATTGACAAAATCAATAGTTCTTGTCTTTTATTTATGTGTTTGATTATATTGATTATTTTTCTTTTGTTCAACTATTCCTGCATCCCTGGTATGAATCTCACTTGGTCATGGTAAATTATTATTATTATTTTTTGATATACTTTTAAATCCTATCGGCTAGAATTTTGTTGAAGATTTTTCGATCTAAGTTCATGACAGACATTGGTCCATAATTTTCTTTTGCTGTGATGTCTTTACCTAGTTTCTGCATCAGATTTCTGCTGGCTTCATAAAATGAGTTTGGGGGTATTCCTTGCTTTTCTAGTCTATGAAACACCTTTAGTAACAGTGGTGTTAACTCGTTTCTGGAAGTTTGACAGAATTCTTCAGTGAAGTCATCACAACCAGGGCTTTTTTTTTTTTAGTTGGGAATTTTTAACATTATCTTTTTAATTTTTTCTTTTATGATGTGTTTATTTGGTAACTGAACCTCTGTTTGTGTTACTTTAGGAATATAGCGTGCCTCTAAAAAATTATCTATTTCCTCTAGGATCTCAAATTTGTTAGAGTACAATTTTTCATAGTATGTCATTTTGATTTGTTTTTTTTAAATTTTAGTTGGATTTGTTGTGATATTGCCCATCTCATTTCTTATTTGGCTTATTTACTTCCGCTCTTGTTTTTCTTTTGTCAGTTTGTCCAGTGGTTTATCAGTTTTATTGATCTCTTTAAAAACAATAACAAAAACAGATTTTGGTCTTGTTAACTCTTTCAATCGTTTTTCTATTCTTGAATTCATTTACTTCTTCTCTACTTTTTAATTATTTGCTTTCTTCTGTTGTCCAAAGGGTTTGTTTTTGGTTTTCATTTTCTGGCTAGTCTTCTTCTATTTGTTTGAGTTGAAGGGTTAATGTTTCGATTTGAGCCTTTCTTCTTTTTGGGTGTATGTATTTATTGAGATAAATTGGCCTCTGAGAAACGTTTTTGCTGTGTCCCAAAGGTTCTAGTAGAATGTATTTTCATTCTCATTTGTTTCTGTAAGTGTCTTTATACCGTCCTTGATTTCTTCTATAGCCTAGGAATTTTTGAGCAAAGTGTCATTCAGTTTCCATGTGTTCGATTTGTTTCCCTCAATTTTTCTGCTGTTGATTTCAACTTTTATGGCTTCATGATCTGAGAAAATGCTTTTCAATATTTCAGTGCTTTGCATTATGTTAAAGTTTGCTTTATGACCTAATACATGTTCTGTTCTGGAGAATGTTCCATGGGCAATGGAAAAGAAGTTACATTTAATCTGCTGGTGGATGTAGTGTTCTGTATACATCTATGAAGTCAAGTTGGTTGACTGTGGAGTGTAGATGTTCTGTGTCTTTATTGAGTTTCTTTCTGGATGTGCTATCTTGAATACACCTATTATTGTTATTTAGGGCAGTTAAAGTTAGTTTAATATACTTAGAGGTGCTATCATTGGATGTGTAAGTATTTTAGTATAGTTATGTCCTCCTGATGTATTGATGTATTGATCTTTTCATCAGTACATAGTGTCCTGTGGTGGATTCGACATTAAAGTCTATTTTATCTGATATTAATATTGCCACCCTTGCTCTTTTTTGAATGTTATTTGAGCGGTGTATATTTTTCCATCCTTTCAGTTTCTGTTTGTATCTAAGATAGCTAGATTATGGGTTTTTTTTTTTCTTAAATCCATTCTGCTAATATTTTTCTCTTTATTGGTGCATTTAACACATTTACATTAGTGTAATTGTTGATAAGTATAAATTTAGTGGTGCCATTTTTGCATGTTGCTAATTTCCATATTTCATTTTATTTTCTGTTTTATGTTGTTTTTCTTTATGAGTTTTCTTTTCATCATTTTCGTTGTTGGTTTTATATTTTCTGAGATTTCTTGGTTTTGTTTCTTATTTTCCTTTGTGATTACCTTAATATTTACCTATGTTATTTTAAATCTAAACCACTCTAATTTTTTTGCATCACCTTGACTTTCTTTCTATATGAAAGATCTATGATTACATTGTTTAGTCCCTCTTTTTTATATAGTACTGCAGTGTTTTGTATAGTGACATCTCTGTTTCCTTATTTTTAGTGTTTTAGTTTTGATTAGTTTTTGTGGCTTACCTATTTGGGTTAATATCTAGAAGCTCCATCCTGTGTTGTCTGATGTTATTGATTTTCTAGTCAAAGAACTTCTTTCAGTACTTCTTGCAATTTCAGTTTGGTTTTTGCAAATTATCCAAACTTCTGCTTATCTGGGAATGTGTTGATTTCACTGTCAAATATGAGAGACAGTTTTGTAGGGTATATAATTTTTGGCTGGTAAGTCCCCCCCCTTTGAAGGCTTTGTATAGCATTCCATTGCCTTCTTGCCTGCATAGTTTCTGCTGAGTCACCAAACTTAGCCTTATTGACTCTCCTTTGTAGGTTATTTTTCATTTAACCCTGTCAGCCAAGTACCGTCCAGCTCATTTAACCCTAGCTGCCTTTAAAAGCCACCGTTTACCCAACTTGTAGTTATAATATGTCTTGGTTTCTTTCTTTTGAGATCTGTCTTGTGTGGAGTTCAGTGAGCTTCTTGATAGATATCTTCTCATCTTTCATATCAGGGAAATTTTCTGTCAATAAATTGTCAAGTCTCTGTATTTTCTGTCATACCCTCCTATTTTTGTACTCCAATCATTTGTAAATTGTTCCTCTTGATAGACCCACATAGCTCTTAGTGTTTCTTCATTAAAATATATATATATATGATTTTTCCCAAATATGATGTCAGTTGCTTTATCTTCAGTCTTACTGATTCTGCATTCCATTGCCTCATTTTTGCTCTTTTGACTTTCTGTTGAATTGTCTAATTCTGGGATTTTGTTTTTAATCTGCTGAATTTTGGATAATTGTTATTCAACTGTTTCTTGAAGCCTATTTAATTTTTCATTGTACTCCACTACACTTTGCCTGATCTCCTCCCTGATTTCTTGAAGGACTCTAAACATTAATCTTTTATATTGCACCTTTGATAGTTTCAAGAAGTCCTCTCTGTCTGCAAAATTTTTTAGTTCTTTGTTTTGGGAGTTCAGTGAAGCCACAGTGGTCTGCTTTTTCTAATGGTTTGATATTGACTGCTGTTTTTGAGCCATCAGAAAGTGATTGTAATTTAGTTGTTCGTTTACTGTATTCTGAGTCATATACGTACATAAACCCAGTGTTGTCGAGTTGGGTCCGATTCGTAGCGACCCTAGAAGTCAGAGTAGAGCTGCCCCACAGAGTTTCCAAAGAGCACCTAGTGAATTTGAACTGCTGACCTGTTGGTTAGCAGATGTAGCACTGAACTCGCTGTGCTACCAGGATTTGCATATACATATGTGTGTGTGTGTGTGTGTACATATATATAACCAAGCCAAGTGCCGTTGAGTCTATATATATATACATACACATACATGTATATCTGTGTGTGTATATACATATACATACATAGCCAAGTGCTGTCAAGTCAGATCCAACTCATGGCAACCCTAGGGGCCAGGGTAGAACTGACCCCAGAGTATTCAAGGTGGATTTGAACACATGCATATATAGTTTACCATTTATTGACAGAGAATGTATTACTTTGTTTTTAAATGTTCAAATGGGCTGATTGTGTGAGCTTGTTTGATTATTGGAACCTTAGAAATTCTAGTGTTCTGTTACCAGCTGGTTAGAGCTGTTGTTAGCCATGCATGCCCAGGCACCAGTTTATTTTTCTTGTATGTATTCAGTTCAGGAGCCCAGGTAGTCAGCTGCCAAGTATGTGAGCTCTTTTCTTTCCCAGAGTTATAGCCTGTGGGAAGAAAATTAGTGTAGGCACCAATTTCTGGTTGTCATATTGACACAGGAAGGGGGCTGAATGATGTATGTACCTAGGCAATGGACCTCTTTTTGCCCTGTGTTCCTTGCTTGGGTGTGTGTGTGTGTGTACCAGAACTCCCCGCCATTTGTTAAATTGTTCCCTCTTCGAGTCCAGGAGAATAGCTCTGGGCACACATAAGTAGTTCTACTTCTGGCCCAGGTAAAGAGTCAGAATTTGGCACCAGTGCAGCACAGAGTAGGGAGGGGGAGGTGCTAGGGAAGGATAAGAGGTATAACCCAAAGGAAAGCTGTTGATCTATAGTAATTCATAAGCACTTAGGTTTTGACACTCAAATGTCAGGCTGGTGAGGCCATCTGAAGCGCAGCTTCCCTGCTGAGAAACATGCTCTCCAAATGCCACCACTCTGTCAACTGTGCTGGCAGTAGCAGGTCCTGCTGTGGGGTGTGGATTCCCACTGGGCCAAACTGGGTCAATCTAGGTGCTTCTGGAAGTACTTTGTTCTCCCTGTTGTGAAGTCTGATCTCTCAGCTTTTCCCCTGACGTTCAGGGCTTCTAGAATGTATGATATAACCTATTCAGTTGATTGGCTGGCTCTTTGTTGTTAGAGAAATCACAGGATGTGTGTGGCTAGTCTACCGTTTTAGCTCTGCTACTCTCTGTAACTACTGAACTTTTACTTAGCAGTCAACTGCTTAACCATTGCACCACCATGGATCCTATAGAGAGAGAGATGTATACTGAGTCCACAAACCATAGGAGTTCTGACAATTAAGTCTGTGAACTTAATTGTTCTAAGAGTTACATAGCTCATTGCTGAATATCACTATGGTCACCGTCAAAGTACTCATGCTGGGAAGCTATGCACTGATATTAACATCTAGTCCAGCCTTCAAAGCAATTTTGTAACTCTTTCTGGAATGGCCATTGCACATGGTGGCATGTTGGCAAGTTCTTGAACTTAATTGTGTGGTTGTCTGCAAGGGAGTTTTTAGCCAGTAAACAAGTAAGTTTATTTTAACATCACCCGCACCTGACCTGCCCCCAATGAGTTTTTTCTTTGACAAAAGATAAAGGAAATACTGAAAGAAAGACATTTTGAGGATATTCAGGACATCAGTGTAATATGATGATAGCTCTGCTAGCCATGCCAAGGAGAGTTTCCAAATTACTTTGAAGGGTTGACTAGATGCCGGCATCAGTGCACAGCTTTCCAAAGGGAGTACTTCGAAGGTGACCATAGTGATGTTCAGCAGTGATGTATGTAACAATTTTTCTGGGATGAGTTTGCTTACTTAATTGGTGATCCTCCTATGTATGGAAGGAAGGAAGGGAGGAAGAAAGATGAATGAAGGATGGACAAAGAAGGAAGAAATAAATGGAGACAAGAAACAAGAAAGAAAATGTTGGCCATCTAATAATTTCAAAGGCTTTCTATAGTCTTTTTTGCACTATCTAAACTTAAAATATTTTTGTTTTTATACACTTAACCACAGTAGAGACTATGTGGAACAAAGCACTCCAAAATTTATGATGAAATACCAACATAATGGACTGAATGCATGAAAGAAAAAATATGGAAAGAGAAAAAGCAAACAAAACTGTAAAGAACAAGTCATAATGATATTTTTCTTTCACTAATATGGTAAAGTAAGAAGATGTTTTAATAAAATATCTGAGTTAATGTTTATATCCATTACAAAATCTGTGATGTTCTTTCTTTCATTATCACATTTATTTTGAGTAGTCTGTGTAAAACAGTTACTATTAATACTGGCTACTAAAAAAAATATTTCCTAGTCTTCATTAAATGAGACCCAAACCTTGTTCTGGAGCCATGACTGACGTAGTGTGAGGTTTGATTTGCTCTCAGATCCACAGAATCTTGTAATATGGAAGTATTTTCTTAGAACTGACAGGCCTGACATTTGCTGATGTGAAGGAAGTTAAAGGACTCCACTAGATTCAGCAAAGATGTGCCCTGTAGAATCATGAGACCCAGAGTTTTAGAATCCCATTGAAATCAAGAATCCACTAGCTGATAAGCTGAGAAATAATAATAATAATAATAATAATTCCATGTACAGGATAATAGGACCTTTCACCTCCCCCCCCCCATTTTTGGTGTATATTTAAAAGCCTTTAAAAATATTCCAGGAAAAAAAAAAGGATGTTATATTCTTCAGCATTTGCTGTTAAAAGGATTTTCCACTCGTTCATCTCTAGAAGGTCATCTTTGAGATGTACAAGCCAGCCCTTCACTTAGGTCTCTTTTTGCATTCATATTCAACTTTCTTTCATTCGGTGGCCTTTATTAGCTGATCTCCTGGAGCTTGTAGCACATTTTAAACAGCAACACTGGGAGGATGTAAATGCAGAATAATGTATCAGGACTCAAATTTGCATGGTCAAATGTCAAAAAAATTAGGCCTTCCCCAGAACCATGTCAAGAGAAATAACGTAAGTGGGCAAGCTCAACAGCAGGCATGCCATTACCATTTAGCACAAGCTGTCATCACTGCCAGAGAGTGGAAGCGGTGGTCATTAGCTGGAACTCAGCCTGGGGAGGTTGCAAGTCTCTCTTTCCTCCTCTCTTTTTTTTTTTTTAAATTATTTTATTCCCCATCATCTGACAGTTTTTCACAAAGCCCAGCAATGCAATGTTGCCTCCCTGACAAGCAAGTCAAGAGGTGGGGGATGGCACCTTTCAGGGGGAGTTAAAAGACCAGGGAGTAAAATTTATAATCGCCCACTGTCAGCTAGATGGTGCAGGAATTGCATTACCTATCAGATAAATACTCATTAAGAATAATCACTTTATTTCAGCTCTGTAATGACATTAACAAGCTTGGAATACAGGGAATTACATGAGTCAGAACAAATAATTGAATATTCTGCTGTGGAGGGAACACAGCACAAGGCTGCCTTTATGTCATGCCCGTTCGGAAGTCACTGCAAGCATGCAATTAGATAATAAGCTTAAGCAGCGTGAAATCTGCACTATGTGTACCGCCACTGAAAAAAGAAGAAGTATTAATTGTTTGCCTCTCACCTGCTTGTAATTTCAGACAATACAACTATGAATAAGATTGCTATATTTTTATTCAAATGGGTTTATATGCTGGATTAAAATATACCAATGAAAGTGGAATGTAAAGGGAATCTGAGGAAGAGTGTTGGAAAGAAAAAAAGCAAGTAATAACAAATGAGGATTGCAAACCGTGATAAATGGGGGGGGGGAGCTTCCTCCTTGAAAGAAAGGGGGTTAGATCAAAATTTGGCTAAAATATTTAATTTAAGAGTTCCATAACAATGTGATCTTTCTATATATATTGCATATGTACTTACATCTCAGCATTTCTAGCAGGCAATTTTATTTCAAAGTTATAAAATCTCTTGAGTACTTGTACCGAGGACAGGCTCCTGCAACTTAATATAACTAGGATAGCAGGATAGATAAGTACAGATGATAGAAATGTAGATTTAGATAAAGATTCAGATATGGACATAATTAACATTGGGACATAATTAATCATGCAGAATATTACGTGTACATAGCAGGAGATCTGACCACAATGTTTCTGTGTTCTGGCAACCAAGGAAAGATGCTTAAAACTGGTGAGAAGCCTGAGTGACTTCGGTAAATTGTTTGGTTTATTAGTGAACTAAAACTGGAACTGGTTGTCATCGAATTGATTCTGGCTCATAGCAATGCTGTAGGACAGGGGAGAACTGCCCCATAAGGTTTCAGTAGAGCAGCTGGCAGAGTCAGGCTTCCAACCTTTTGATTAGTAACTGCATCTTTTCAGCACTGTGCCACCAGGGCTACCTTAGTGAGCTAGGACCCTGGAAGAAGACAAAGCAGCATGGTGCTATCCTGTCTCAGTGCCACACACGAGGATCATTTGGCATCCTAGATCACCTTGTGCGTGAATTAACCTGATGTGATGTGTCCAGTTAAACAAGTTGCTGCAGAATGTCAAAAAACAACCCTGAGATGTACTGCCCAACTCTGCCATTCACACAGAGAGGGTAGGTTTCTACCCCTTCTTAAGTATACTGGCCAGATGAGAACAGATTGAGATGGAATGTGAGGGCTCTGGGAGCTCTAGGGACACCAATTTTGGAGTCATAAACTTATAGTAGATTCCTACCACAACTCCAAGCCTTTGTAGTTATCTAGACAAGCCAATCGGTACTGGAGATTTGATAGATAAACTCAATAATCATTTATAATCCTGACATGTTACGGGTCTCCAGGGCAAAACTTAATACACACAGTGGGCTTGAAAACAGAGAAAACAAATAAAGGAATCTTTGTATTCCTGAGAAAATGTATTTTATTTCACTAGGCCTTACTATCTCCCAATCAGGGATTTATCACTCCCCTCCTCACAGGAAACATAAAACCAATTTAAATCTGTTTTTCTAAACAGACTGCCATCAGCCTTCATCGGGCTATTTGTCTGTAACTTGTGTGAGTGTTTGAAAGTTATTATTTAAAAAAAGCAAAGGGAAAGGGGAAGCTATTTCCTACTTTAGAGTGTGTCTACAAATTTAAGATTGACAGCTATACTGCAAAGTTGAGTATTTATCATATTTTTTCTATAAAATAACTTGAAAACTTTGGAAGCATGGTTGTCCACTAGGCTGATCTTTAGGAAGTGTCCTTTCAAAAAGCTGTTGCTGTTGAGTTGATTCCAACTCATAGCAACTCCATAGTATACAGTAGAACTACCCTCCCAGGGTTTCCAAGGGGAGGTTGGTAGATCCAAACTGCCCATCTTTTGGTTACCAGCCATAGCTCTTAATCACTGTGTAACTAGGGGTCCTCTTGACAAACTAGCACTCAGTTCATCTTGGGAAAAATTAAAATGTCTAATAGAAGACATATTTCAAGTAGAAAACTGGAATTAAAATTGGTAGCAAGAGAAGAAAATATCCTCTCTCTCCCTGTGTTTTTCTATCTCCCTCACTATAAAATGACCTCAGAAATCCTGGTGACATAGTGTTTATGTGCTATGGCTGCTAACCAAAAGGTTATTCATTGTCAAGCTTTTGTGTGTGTATGATGTGATTGAAAATGCCTTCGCTTGGGTCAGGTGCTTCTTAGTTTTCAAGGTGACATCTTTACTTTTCAAGACTTTAAAGAGATCCTTTGCAGCACATTTCCCCAGTGCAATGCATCTTTGGATTTCTTGCCTGCTCTTCCATGGGCATTGATTATGGAGCCAAGTAAAATGAAATCCTTGATAATATCAAATATTTCTCCATTTGCAGCCCAATTAGGAAATAGAGGAGGTCTGCAGGCTTAGGTAAGCTAAGGGAAAAGTCAAAATAATCACTCTAAATCATGTTTGACAAAGGATGATGAAGTGGCTGAGGTAAAAGGGAAAGTAGCTAGTTGACCATTTTTGTGGTCTGTGTCCTCGTACCATTACCGTGAAGGTCTGTGAAGGGAGAATCACAGTGAGCAAAGTTAGGAAGTAAGGTAAGGAAAGAAACAACGCAAAAACATGGAAACCATGATGGCCTCCGGTTTATAGATCTAGCTCAGCCACACTGATTTTTAAAAACATTTCTCTAAGACAATAAAATATCTTTGACTGAGTGCTTTAGAAGTGGAAGAGAAAGGCAAAAACACTATTTAGGAGAGGGCCAATTAGAAGCATAAAACAAACAAATGAACAGTACAACCGTTGCCCTTGAGTCAATTCCAACTCATAGCTACGACCATGTAGAACAGAGAATGGCCCCATAGCGTTTCCAAGGAGTGCCAGGGGGATTTACACTGCCAACCTCTTGGTTAGTAGCTGTAGCCACCAGAATATTGTGTTGTTGTTGTTAGGTGCCATTGAGTCAGTTCGAACTCATAGCAACTCTATGCACAACAGAACAAAACACTGCCTGGTCCTGCACCATGCTGGTAATCATTTTTATGCTTAAGCTCATTGTTAAAGTCACTTTGTCAGTGGTGTTCCACTTTTCTGCTAACCTTCCACTCCACCAAGCATGATGTCCTTCTCCAGAGACTGATCCTTCCCGACAACATATGCAATGTACATAAGGCACAGTTAGGGCACAGTTGCACCATCTTTGCTTCCAAGGAAAACTCTGGTCATACTTCTTCCAGGACAGATCTGTTTGTTCTCTTGGAAGCCACCAGCGTATATCGGGAATATCAGAATGAAAAAGGCACTCAGATGTAAACTGTTGTGAAGAAACAAAACAAAATGATAGAACAGAGTTAAAGAAGTAATTATAGACTAGATTACAGATATAGAAGACAATGGGTGATACAAAAAAATATGTAACAGTTATAATGTGAAAACTCATAATCCCCCCAAATTATTTTTTCTGAATAAAAAGACTATCAGTTCACAAGAAAAAACAGATGTCAATGGTCAAGTCCGGACTTAGCTTGTTTGCAACAATGGATATCAAGAATAAAGAAAACATCAACCAACTGGAAAAACATTCAATAAATGGGAAAATATATATATATATTTTCCAATTAAATTGGAGAATAAGACCTCTGACTTCTCCACAGCAGCATTCCATTGCAGAGGAGAGAAGAGCTTGTTCTTCCAGGTGTTTTCCTAGATTTAAAGGCAATGATATCCATGTTTCTCTGTTATACACAATGTTGGGTTGCATTCTCGTAGCAGTGACAATTAAAATTGAGTGCAAGTAACAGAAAACACAAACTAATATAGGCTTAAGTAAGAGGAAAGTTTGTCTTCTGCATAGGAGACGTCTGGAAACAGACATTCCATAGTCTCTTGATCTTTGTGGATCAAGGCATATATTCTCTCTGTGCCACTGTGATTAGCAAAACTTCATACTGAAAGATGACTTTTGAGTTTTTACCTTCCCATCTGCATTCCAGCCAAAGAAGAGGCTGAAAGGTGAAGCAGGCTATACCACCTGTATAACCTTCACATTACGTGCTGTCGTCTAGAACGTAAACACACGCAAACTACTGGCTGTGAGGGAGGTTAGCAAATGTAACCTTTGTTCTGTGTAAGCATGTGCCTAGTTACTGGGATATTTTTCTCAAGAATCAGAGGACAAAGTGATATGGGAGAAAATCAACAATCTCTGCCTCAAAACTCTTCCTCAGGCTGAGGATATTTCCTTTGATCACCTGATGCTAAGGGATCTTTACATTAAATAACAGAACACCACGTTGTTGTTTTTTTTTAACAAAAGCAGAAAGTGCTCAAAGCAAACTAATGTATATTTATATATCAGTCAAATAGAAAGTGAAAACCAAAGCTTGGCAATTCAAATTCCTGAGGTGAGTACTCCTTGGAAACCCAGTGCAGCAGTTCTTCTCCTTTCTGTAGGGCTGCTGTGAGTCAGAACTCACTCAGTGGCAACAGGTCTTGTGTACGCAAAAACATGTAATGGGAAAGTAGAATACCACTGCAGTATTATCTAAAGCTGTCTCCCTGTGCCAGGTATATAGCCAGTCTTGAAGCTGTCAGTGGACCAGAAGATGTGAAATCTGCACAAAATATCAAAGCCATTATCAGCATTTTCAGATAATGTTCTGTACATTCTTTAAATAACCAGAGTGGGAAACAGTAAGTGATGGTATTTACTGAAAGATGAACCAGGACCATGGACAGAGCATGATGGGTGGCTTGAGGGTGACAGTAGCCTTTTGGTATGATCTCAGGAGTCTTGGTCTATTGTTGCTGACTCTGGTCCCTCCGCTATAGACTGGACTCTGCAGGTAAAAATGTTTCTTCATTCTTATTCAAACATCAGCAAGTTTCTATGACAAGCTAGCTTTGCCTTTAGGCAAAATGGCATGCCAGTGCTTAAACTCTTTACTCACACATTTGTTCACATAGTAAATTTGTTTGCAAGCCATGACCCCTATGCCTGAGGGTTACCAGTTCCATGCTGCCAATAGTTATTGTTGAGAGGCTGTGTCATGGGAAGCTTTCAAACAGATTACATTTCCGACCCCCCCATAGACATCAAGAGACGATTTTCCTCTTCATCTTCTAATGAAGTGAATTGTGTCAAAACGTTAATGTTAAATAATGAAAGATGTGATATAAAATCATTTTCATTCTCAGTATGATTGACTTCATGGAAATTATAAGAAACTCTCAAGAAAACTGTCTTAGTCTCCAAAGATGGCAATAAAAAGTTATTACATACGTATAGCTTTAAGGAACAGAAACACGTTGCTCCGCAGTTAGGCAGGCTAGAAGTCCAAATCAGGTTATAGGTCATGTTGACTCTTTTCGAGAGACTTTTAACTGAAGAATTCTTGTACGGTTCTCCCAATGTTTCTCAATGTTTCTGGTGCCTCGTGGTAAGCATGGCAACCTTTGTTTCTTACATCTGTTTCCGTCAGTATACCAAGTCTGTCTTTTTTCTTGCATATCTGTCTGTTTTTCCCTTTTTAGAATACTCCACTCAGAAGGAGTTAATACCAGAATCCTCCCTACTTCAGTTACAACTTAATTGATAACATCTTAAAGAAAGACTACTTCCCTAAACAGTATTACTTTGATAGGTGCATGGGTTAGAATTAAATCGTATCTTTTGGGGGGACACAATTCAATCCATCACAATAACCATTAGAATTAATTGGAGAGACTGAACTGTTGGATAAGAAGTAAATGTGGAAAAATATCCGTTATAGTCTTAAATGTCAACCTATTATAAAATGTAATTTAAAAATCTATTTGAAAACAGAAAAAATATATATCCATAAGAAAATTGTATATGAGCAACAGGTTCATTTTGGACACTCTAAAATTTTATTAAATAAATAAAAGAAGGCTTAAATAAGTAGAATGTATCAGTGGGTGGGATTAGTATGTGGTTTTCCCTAAATTATTTTAAAATGTGATGAGATTTACATAAAATTCCTATTTTTTTCCTCACAGAATCCTAAAATGTAGTGAAAGTCTTAGAGTAGCCAAGGTAACTTTGAAGAATAATAAAAGGAGAATCTAACACTACTAAATCATAAAAAAATGATTATAAAACCTGCTACTTTTATTTAATGAGGTGTAATAATTGAGTAGAGATGTACAAATAAACTGATGAAACAGAGTGAAGAAATACAGAAATGGAAACATGCTCTCACATTTATTTGTAAACATATGAAATTAGCATGTGATGCACATGACTTTGCAAGTCAGTAGAGTAACTGGCTACACATACAGGAATATTGAAATAGAGATGTGTTAATGACTTAAATGAGAGAAACAAAACTTGAAGTTGTATAAAGAGATACATAAAGATATATAAAGATGCATAAAGAAAGGAAAGAGGAGAAAAAAGCATTATAATTTTCATCATATTAAAATGTTAACTGAGGAAGCAGAGTCATAGAAAGAAGCATCATGTTGCTCCCTTGCAACAAAGACTGGACAAACTAAATCAAACAGATACAAACATCAGTCCTAGAGCCCTAAGCACCACATGAAGGAATAAAGAACTCAATAAAGCAGCAAATAGAATACAAACCTAGCAAAGATCAGAGAAGGAGGAGAGCTAGACTGAAGGTTCCCTATGAGCTAATGGGGTTGGACTCTCCGTCTTGTCATAGCTACAAAGAAATGCAGACAGGGTGTACAAGAAGGCAACTTCAAGAGCTCCCAATAGAAGACAGAGCCCCAAGTAACCAGGGATATATGTTTTCCCACTCCCACCTTCCTCCCACCCAGCCTCCATGTTCTTATTGAGCCAAAGGGCTCAGCTAGAGAGCCATCAGTTCACTGCAGCTGGGTTCTGTCCTGCCCACAGTGGCTGGACACTTTAGCACAATGTTTTGGTTTATTTAGATTTGTGTGTGCACACACACACACTTGCATGTTTTTCTTCTTTTTCTTTTATTAAGATTGAATGAAAATGTACATTCCCATGTAAATTTGCATGCCCACCTATATTCAGTTCCCACTACTCTCCCTGCTTAGTGACAGCAGTCTCTTCCTCTCTGCTCTGTATGTGTCTTATCCTACCAATAAACTCCTATCCTTTCCACTCCACTCACTCCCCTTCCTCCAGTGAGAGGTCAGAAGGATGAAATCCTATAGATGCATAGAACCATGAAGTGAGCTCATGATATGATCACTCTGTGTCACCAAGTCTAGTCCATTCCTGTCTGAGAGTTGACTTCCATTATGATTTATGGACAGGGGCATTATCAGGGAGAGGGGCCATGCACCCAGGGGAAGTCTGAGGCCTGTGGACCATCAATTGCTGTCTTTCAATGGAGATCTCAGGGTGCACCCCTTTTTATTCTTTTGTCACCAGTGAGACTTAAACCTTCGTGAGCTCCTTCACAGGTATCACTGATGGTGGCTGGGCAACACCCAGTTTTTCCAGGCACAAGTTGATGTAGTGACCCACTCACGTGGATCTCTCTGTCTTCTGGGTTCTCTTTCTCCCATGACTTTTTGGTCCTTGGTGATCATCCATTCCTGCTAAGTTGGGACCATTTGGTGTGCCTTCAGATGGCAGCTTGGCAGCTTTTAAGACCCCAGACATCACTCACTAATGTGGGGTGCAGAAGGCTCTCTTAGCAAAATGCTAGTTGTGCCAATTGGCCTTGATTTCTCCTGACAGCATGGTCTCCAGCCCCTCACCCCAGCTACTCTGTCCTTGTAATATTATATAAAGATGGGAGGAGTAATCATGTTACGTTGAAGTCTAGTTAATATTGATTTTCTTTCTAATGTGTGCTGTCCCAGATGTCACCCAACCAAATTTCTATCAACTGTCTAATCTAAACCCTCCCCCTCTGGCCCTCTCTCCTTCACCATCCTTGAAGCCACCAAAGAATCTTTTCTTCTATGCATGAGTCTATTTTTAAGTTCTTATCATAGAGGTATCATACAATATTTGTCCTTTTCTCACTGACTATTTTCATTCAGCATGATATCCTCCAATTGAAACCAGGTTACGAGATGTTTCCTAAAATCATTGTTGTTATTTATCATTGCATAGTGTTCCATTGAGTATATATACCATAGTTTACCTATCCATTCCTCTGTTGTTGGGTATCTGGATTGAGTCCATCTTTTAGCTATTGTGGACTGTGCTGCGATAAACATTCATGGGCATGTATCAGTTGGTGTGAATGGCCTTGATTCTGTAGGATATATTCTGAGCAGTGGAATTACTGGATCAAATGGTGTATCTAGATGAAGCCTTTTAAGGAAGTGCCAGATTGTTCTCCAAAGAGTTTGCACCATTTTGCAATTCCACCAGCAGTGTAGGAGAGTTCCAGTTTCTCCACAGCCTTTCCAGCATTTGTTATTTTGTGTTTTTTGGATCATGGCCAACCTTTCTGGGGTGAGATGATATCTCATTGTAATTTTGATTTGAATTTCTTTAAGAGCTAAAGATTGTGAACATGTTTGCATTTGTTTTTTGGCTACCTGGCTCTCCTCTTTAGAGAAGTGTCTGTCCATTTCCTTTGCCCAATGTTTAATTGGATTATTTATCTTTTTCTTATTGATATTTTGTAATACCTTCAGATCGATGGCACTTGGCTTGGCTGGCTATAGATTATGGAGATCAGGCATCAGTCTGACATACAGTTGCCAAATATTTTTTCCCATTCTGTAGATGATCTTTTATTCATGTGGTTGATCCCATTAATTGTTTTTCTGATGTTGAACCAGCCTTGCATCCCTGGTATGAATCCAACTTGGTAATGATGGATTATTTTTTGATATGTTGTTGTATTGTCAAGAATTTTGTTGAAGTTTTTTGCATCTAGATTCATGAGGTCTGTAGTTCTCCTTTTTGGTTGGGTCTTGCCCTGGCTTTGGTATCAGGGGTATGCTGGTTTCACAAAATGAATTTGGGAGTATTCCACCCCTTTCTATACTGTGAAATAGTCTCAGTAGTATTGGAGATAACTCTTCTCTAAAAGCTTTGTAGAATTCTGTGGTGGAGACATGTGGGCCTGGGCCTTTTTTGGTTGATAGTTTTTTGATGAGTTTTTCAATCTCTTCCTTTGTGATAGGTTTGTTAAGCTGTTCTGCATCAGCTTGTGATAATTTCAGTAGGTGATATGAATCAAGGAACTTGTCCATTTCCTCTAGGTTTTCAAATTTGTTAGAGTACAGTCTTTCATGGTATTCTCTTATTATATTTTTGACTTCTGTTGGATCTGTTATAAAAACTCCCCTCTCATTTCTTATTTGGGTTATTTGCTTCCTGTTTTTCTTTAGTAAGTTTAACCAGTGGTTTCTCTGTTTTTTTGATCTTATTAAAAAAGCAGCTTTTGGTGTTTTCAATTTTTCAGTTGTTCTTCTATTCTCTAACTCATTTAGTTCTGCTCTAATCTTTATGATCTGTATTCTTCCGGTGACTTAGGGCTTCCTCTGTTGTTCTGTCTTGAGTTGTTCAAGCCATAGGGCTAGTTCTTTGATTTGGTTTCTTTCTTACTTCCAGATGTGTGCATTTATGGAGATAAACTGAGCACTGTTTTGGCTGTATCCCACAGGTTCTAGTAGGAAGGGTTTTCATTTTCATTGGATTCCGTAAATCTCTTCATTTCATCCTTGATTTCTTGATAACCCATGTCTTTTTGAGCAAGATGTTGTTCAGTTTCCATGAGTTCCACTTTCTATGTTTTCTCTGCTATTGGTTTTGACTTTTATGGCTTTGCGATCTGAGAAGATACTTTGCATTAATTCAGTGGTATGGATTTTGTTGAGAACTGCTTTATGTCCTAACATATGGTCTATTCTGGAGAATGTCCCATGTGCACTGGAGTAGAAGGTGGAGTTTTCCACTGATGGACAGAATGTTCTGTAGATGTAGACAAGGTCTAGTTGGTTAACTGTGGCATTAAGGTCTTCTGTGTGTTTATTGGCCTTTTTCCTAGGTGATTTGTCCAATATTGAGAGTGGAATGTTGAAGTCTCTCACTATTATTGTGGAGTGATGTATCTCATTTTTCAGTGTAGTCAGTATATATATTTTTTGATGTATTTAGGTAATCTAACATTAGGTGTATAAGTATTTAATATTGTTAAGTCCTGCTTGTGTATTGAACCTTTCAGCGATAAATAGTGTCCATCCTTGTCCATGATGGTGGATTTTACACTAAAATCAATTTCATCTGATATTGGAATTGCCACATCTGTTCTTCTTTGTGTATTGTTAGCTTGATATATATTCTTCCATCCTCTAACTTTCAGTTTGTTCATGTCTTTAAGTCTGAGGTGAGTTTCTTGTAGGCAACATATGGATAGCTCATGTCTTTTGATCCAGGATGTTACTCGATGCCTCTTTACTGGAGCATTCAGTCCATTTATATTCAATGTGATTATTGACAGGTATGTATTCAGTGCTTCCATTGTGATATGTTTATTTCTGTGTTGATATTTTCTCTCTTGGTTTTATTAATCTGTTCTGGTACATTCTTCTTTGTGAGTTGATTTTTCACCTTTTCCAGGCTTGTTTTTGTGGTTATTGAGATTCCTGTTTTTTTTTCTTCATTTCCTATGTTGCATCTTTTTTTTTTTTTGCTTTATGCTGCCCCTAAGATCTCTCTTAATAAAATATGTTTAAATCCAATTTCAATTACTACCATTCTTATCAACTTCCTCTCCATCTAGAAGGACTGTAATGACTACAGTACATCCTTCTTTTTAATATGATGACAGCATAGTTTTCATGATATGGTCACTGGATTGTTTCTTTCACTATAACAGCTATGATTGAGTTTGGAGCCTTCCCTAGCTAAGTAGGATTCTGGGTGATGTGTCCTATATTTGCTTCTAAAATATAAACTTAGTGGTTTTGTTCTTCTAAGCGAAGAGATTCTTTCAGTATTTCTTATAGCTTTGGTTTGGTTTTTACAAATTCTCTGAATTTCTGTTTATCTGTGAATGTCTTAATTTCATTTTCATATTTGAAAGATAGTTTTGCAGTATATCTAATTCTTGCTTTGAAATTCTTTTCCTTCAAGGCATTGAATGTGTCATTGTCACTGTCTCTGTGCCAACGTTGTTTCTGCTGAGAAATCCAAAGAAAGGCTACAGGGTTTCCCTCTGAATGTTAGCTTTGTTTTGAGTCTTGCTGCCTTTAAGAGTTTCTGCTTATGTTTCATTTGGTTAAGCTTGATTATAATATGTCTTGGAGTCTTTCTTTGGAGATCTATATTGAGTGGTGTTCGATATGTATCTTGGATATCTATATTCCCCTCTTTTATAATTTCTTGGAAGTTTTCTGTCAGCTGCTCAGCAACAATACTCTCTGTGTTCTCAGGTGTCTCGTCATGTTCAGGAACTCCAATTAATCATAAATTGTTCTTCTTAATAGACTCCCACATGCTTCTTCATTTTTCTTGCTTCTTTTTTTCTGATTTCTCCTCATAGATGCTGGAGTCAGTAACTCTGTCTTCCAAATCAGAAAGTCTCTTTTCCATTTGTTCCATTCTGTTTTCTTGGCTTTGAATTGAAGTTTCTGTGTCTTTGATTTTGTTCTTGATCTTTTGGATTTCAGAGTACTGGTGTTTCCTCAGATCAAACAGCTTGCTTAATTTTTCATTTTGCTCTGCTTCATTTTCTTTAAGGTCTAGGAGCACTCTCTACATAATCCTTTTGTATTCACCTTCCAATGGTTTCAGAAAGATTTCTTCATCTGGGAAATTCTTTCGTTGTTTCTTTTGGGGGCCTTCTGAAGCCATGAGTGATTTATTGGTTATGGTTTTATCCAGAGTTTGTTGCTTTTGGGGCATCATGTGAGTCAATAGAGGCAGGAAGAGTTGCTGTGAGGATGGACCACAGTTGTTTCTCTAGGCAGTCTTAAAATGAAAGGTAAAAAGTATCTGACAACTGCCAAAGTCAGTCACATTTTCAGGTGTATAGTTCGCTCTACCCTGCTGGCAAAGTAAGCAGCTCTATATTGAATCCCACATGTTATAAAGTAGCTCAAAATACAGAAAGGCTACTGATCTTGTGGCCTCTGCTGTTGGGTCCCTGCCATTGGTGACACTGTGTACAATATTGCTTTTCTGCTGTATAAGTGCTGTCCTCTGGGCAGGCACTGCCTCCCTACCCAGGAATTAGGTCCAGCTGAGGCGTATGTATGGGTAACTCCACCTCCCAGTGGAATAAGATGGTGTCTTGCACAAGCTTGCCACCTGGCTGGGACCAAAAGAGAGGCCAAAGGTGCCGAGATGCACAGAGTCCACAGCCACTGCAGCTGGGCCCCAGCTGTAGGTGACACTGTGTAAAATACTGCTTTTCTGCTTGAAAAGCACTCTCCCTGGGCAGGCACTGCCTAAGTCCAGCTGAGGCCTCCATATGGGTGTCTCTGCTTCCCAGCGGTACAAGATCGTGTCCTGCACAAGCTTGCCAATGCCTTGGTACTGGCTACTATATAGCAGAGGGAGAAATAGAGGACAAGGTGCTGAGATACACAGTGTCCAAAGCCAGGCTCTCAAAATATGGCAATTTTGTGTGTCAAACCTTCCAGCAGTGTGTCTGAGATTAGTGACTGGTGAAGTATCAGCTTCACCTACCAGCTAAGACAGAGAAAAAAACAATTAAAATGGTGAGTTACCTTTGGTCCATGCAAGCCAGTGCTTGCTGAGAATGGAGCCAGCAAAAGAAAGGAGGTTTTGTGTTCAGTGGTATGAAATCCAATGGCACTTGGCTGGCTTGGTGTGAAGTCCAAATTAACAGCCCTATGCTGCATCTTAGGGCTCACTAGGTACCCAGAAGACTCTGTTTAACTATCAGTTCAGGTCTTGGTTTCTAGAGGGATTTAGGGAGATGTGCGTTTAGTCTGCCATCTGGACTCTGCCTCCACTTGTGTGTTTTGATATTTTCTTTGTTTTCTTTTATTGTTGTTGTTGTTGCTTTTCTCTTTCTCCTTTCCTTCTTTTTCTTTCTCTTGCACAGCTACCTCCATGTGCCATCTGTTCTCTTTCTTGAATGACTGTGAACTTTTGGGTTGTTTGTTCCATTCTTCCGCTTTTTTGCTATTTCTTTTCTTTCTCTAATTCCCTTCCCCCCATCCAGCCCTGTGTACTACCAAGCCCTTGTCATACTGCATTGCCATCACTGACCAGCTGCCTCAACACCATTTTATTTTATTTTTATTTTTAATTGGTTTTACTTCTTCTCTGTCTTCCTTCCCTTCCATTCTCTCACTTTCCCAGCCCTGAGTACCACCTTACTCCCATTTTTGTTGGGTTGTGCTATATTGTTGCTCAACTACAGAGATTCTGACACTTAGGCTCTCAATTCTGCATGATACCTACAGGCCAGCTCCCTCAGCATCTTGTTTTGTTTGTTTTAATCACTTATTCTTTTCCTTTTGCTGCCCACCTAGGCTTTGTACAACCACCAGTGCTCCCTGATGGGCCATACCCCCCTGGCTAAAGAGATATCAGGTCACCACAACACCATTTCCACCTTGTCTCCAATAACTGGATCTCCCACCAACATACATCGTTTATTAATATTATTATTTAGCTTGTTTTGATTGTTGGTTTCTTCTCTCTACCCTTTTCTTTGTTTTCCCCCACTCACCAAGCTCCATGCACCACCCATGTCCCTTTGCAAGAGGACAAGCCACATTGCTTGACTAGAGAGCTACCAACACATAGCCTAGCCAGGTCTGCCCACCCACACCTACCAAGTCCTAACAAATCACCTTTTTGTTTCTTTTATTTCTCTCTCTTCTTTCACGGAACTTCATGAAAGGCACAGAAAAAAATCAGGGAAAACAGACAAAGCAATGGAAGAATATAGGAAAATAATACAGGAACAAAATGGCGAGGAAACAACTAGAAATCATACAAAAACAGTATTTCTAAATCCTCTTAAATTAAAAAACATTATTTCAAAAATTAATAGTGTAATAGAAGGTTTTAGGAGCAAATAAGAAACAATGGGAGACAGGATCAGAAACACTGAAGATGAATACTTGGTTACCACTTTGTTAGATAATAAGCCAGGGAAAACAATGAAAACAAAAATGAAGAAATCCTGAGAACAATGTGAGATACAATGAAAAGCAAAAAGTTTCATGTGATTAGAGTTCCAGAACTGGGAGCCAAAACACAAAATACTGGAAAATTGAAGATTTGCAGACAGAAATCTTCAGTGGTATCATGAAACATGAAAAACCAGCCATCCAAGAAGCTCAAGAAACACTATGTGCGATAGGCCTAAAAGAAACACCAGGGTGCATAATAATTACACTTGCTAAACATAAAACAAAAAATAGCAGCTTGAGAAAAAAACTACATAAAAAGGGGAAACAACAAGACTAAGCTCTGATTTCTTAGAAGAAATAATTCAGGCAAGAAGGCAATGGAATGACAAATAAAATCTTAAAAGAAAAAAGCTTAAAAACTGTCAAACAAGAGTAATATATTCGGCATGTCTCTCACCAAATATCATGGAAAAATTAGGAATTTCCAGATAAACAGGAATTACAAATGTAAATATGTAATGTGTAAATATGTAAAACCAAACCAAATGTGCAAGAACTGTTAAAAGGAGTCCTTCTGTTAGGTAACCAGCAACATCACAAAATAACTACAATCTAGGGCAAAAGACAGCACCAGCCAGACACCAACCTAGATAATGAACTCTCAAACATAAAACAAAACTAAAGGATTTACAACAAGTTACCAGAGAGGTCAGTCTAAGTGACAACAACATCAAAACAACAAAAGAACAAGTAATTGGTGAATGTATAGAAGTTTTGAATAGAGGTGAAGTCAAGGAATTATCAAGTAATAAAGAACTGATTTAAATTTAGGAAGATAGGGTGCCATGGATTGAATTACATCTCCACCAAAATATGTGTATCAATTTAGCTGGGCCATGATTTATGATATTGTGTGATTGTGCTTCATTTTGTGATTGTAATTTTATGTTAAAGAGGAATAGGGTGACACTGTAATGTGCTTAGTAAGGTGACATCCCTGATCCCATGTAAATAGCATTTCCCTGGATTGGGGTCTGCACCACATATTATCTCACAAGAGATAAAAGGAAATAGAAGTGAACAGAGAGTTGAGGACCTCATACATCCAAGAAAGCAGTGTCAGGAGCAGGGCACATCCTTGGGAAGTGAAGTTTCAGTGCTGAGATACTTCCTGACCAAGTAAAGATGGTCAACAAGGATTTAACTTCAAAAACAATAGAAAGAACATGCCTTCTTCTGGAGTTGATGTTCTGAATTTAGACTTCTAGCCTATAAGACTGTAAGAAAACAAACTTCTCTTTGTTAAAACCACCCACTTGTGGCTTTTCTGTTATAACAGCACTAGATGACTAAAATGGAGGTAAATATCAAAGTGACCACAAAGATACTAAACAAACCTACTCATCAAAATAAACAAGAAAAATATAAATTCTGAGTAGACATGAAATCTACCTTAAAAAATAGAGGGAGAGAAACAAACAAACAAACAAAAAAAAGGAATAGAGTACGTAAGAGTCAGAGGAGCAGATAGTGGCAGTACCACACAAAAAGACACGAAAGTCCTACATCACGAAGCATAGACTCACACCTGTCAATAATCACACCAATAGGAAATGGCTCAAATGTATACATGATGAGACTTAAATAGATTTTTTAAAAAAGAACTCATCAACATGCTTTCTACAGAAACATTCTTTTAAAGAAAGACATAAATACATTAAAATTCAAAGGATGGAAAATGACTTATCAAGCAAACAACAAACACAAAATAGCAGGAGTGGCAATACTAATCTCAAATAAAATCTGCATTAAAACAAAATTGACCATAAAAGACAAGGCAGGAGATCATACAGTGATTAAAGGGACAATCCATCATTGAGGACATAAACATAATAAATATCTGTGTACCCATAACACATAAACTAGACTCTCACAGCTCTGAAAAGAGACAGCTCTACAATAATAGTAGGAGGCATCAACATGCCACTCTCTGTGAATGGCAAAACACATGGAGAGAAACACAACAATGATATGTAAGATCTAAAAGACACCACTAACCAATCTAACCTCATAGACGTATATAGAACAGTCCATTCAACAGCAGCAAAGTACATTTTTTTTCGAAGTACGTGGAATGTTCTCCAGCATAGACCACAAAACAATCATCATCAAAATCCAAAATGCTAAGGTAATAGAAATCATCTTCTCTGAATTCTAAAAAAATAGAGATTAGAAACAGCATGTAAAAACAAAAGCAAAAACAAATACAAGGGAAGTGAATAACACTTTGCTTAAAAACCACTGGGTAATAGAATAAATCAAAGATGGAATAAAAATATTCCTATATTTAAATGATAGTGAAAACACACAACACCAAAATCTCTGCGATACAGCCATGGCAATGCTCAAAGGTCAGTTTTACACCAGTAGATGTACACATCACAAAAGAAGGGACAAAATCATAACCTTAGCTGTACAGCTTGAACAAATAGAAAGAGAACTGCAGAAGAAGCCTACAGCCAGCAGGAGACAAGAAACAATAAAGATCAGAACAGAAATAAATGAAGCAAAGAATAGAAAAACAATAGAATCAACAAAAACAAAAGTTGTTCTTAGAAACAATGAACAAAATTGACAAACCATTGTCAAATTGAAAAAATTAAAAAGGGAGAGACATGTAAATAACTCAAATAAGAAACGAAATGAGGCAAGTTTCAACAGACCCAACTGAAAGACAAGGATTGTAGCAGAGTGCTTTGAAGAATTGTATTCACACAAATTTTAAAACCAAGAAGTGGACAAATTTGTGGACATACACTACCTACCTAAACAAATACAAACTGAGGTTAAAAAGTCTGAACAGACCTACAAAAAAAGAAAAGAATGAAAAGGTAATTAAAACAAAATAGAAAACAAAAAATAAAACCTTCTTGGCTGGCTTGGATAACAACAAAAATGACCTGGCCCAGATAACTTTGCTGAAGAATTCTACAAAACATTCACAGAATTATTGTATAACATTGAAAAGGAAGGAATACTTCCAAATTCAGTCCACAAAGCCAGCATAAACCTGACACCCAAATCAGGCAAAGATACCATAAATAAAGAAAATTACAGACCAATATCTCTTGTGAATATAGATGCAAAAATTCCCACAAAAATTCTAGGCAATATAATTCAACATCAAATTAAATATATCAGGCACACCTTGGAAACTCTATAAGGAAGTCCTATTCTGACATCTAGGGTTGCTATGAGTCAGACCCAACTTGATGGTAGGGTTTTTATTTTTTTTATTATATCTATCTATATGTAGATATATAGATATATATACATAGTAACTAAGTGTACTCATAACATGCAAAGGTGGTTCAACATTAGAAAATCAATGTGACCCACCACACAAATAAACAAAAGGAAAGAATTACATGATCATCTCAACTGATGCAAAAAAGATATTCAATAAAGCACAGCACCCATCTCTGACAAAAACTTAACAAAAACAGATATGTAAGGGAAATTTCTCAACATAATAAAGAATATCTAGTTGTATAGTAGCTAAGTGCTACAGCTGCTAATCAAAAGTTTGGCAGTTCACATCCACCAGGCACTCCTTGGAAACTATAGGACAGTTGTATTCTGTCCTATAAGATTGCTATGAGTTAGAATCAACTCAGTGGCAGTGACCAACAGTCAATGTCCTTCTTTACAAAGAGAAGCTGGAAACACTCCCCTTGATAAAAGGAATAAGACAAAGATGGCTTTTGTCAGGACTCCTATTTTACAATTTGCTGAAAGTTCTAGCTACAGCAATGAGACAAGAAAAAGAAATAAAGAGCATGAAAACTGGTAACGAAGAAGTAAAACTACACTTATTTGAAGATGATATGATACTATATGTAGAAAACGCAAAAGACTCCACAAGAAATGTACAGGAACTAATAGGAAGATTCAGTAGAGTAGATGGAGACAAAATAAATAGAAATACCAGTGGGATTCAAGTATACCAATATGTGTCAATCCATCTCCTTGAGGGTCCTCCTCTTTTTCACTGACCCTCTACTTTACCAAATGTGAAGTCCCTCTCCATGACTCATCCCTCTTGACAACATGTCCAGAGTATGTGAGACACAGTCTCACTATCTTTGCTTCCAAGGAGCACCTTGGAAGATAGTGTAGCAAGTTTATTTCCGCAGAGAGATTCTGAGGAAAATTGGCCCAAGCTGGTAGGAAGGATGGAAGCACAGATTGCTTATAAGAAGGCTCTTACATCAAGCTGAAATGGACCAGGCCTAGTACATTTGCCCTGTTCAGTCACTGGCTGCAGACTGTCTGGATAAAATGTGTTCTCAACATGAACTCACATCAGACACAAAGGTGTGGAAAGGGAGCCTCTCAGTAAATGGTTCTCCTTCAAGATAGATTCAATGGCGACTGTGGTAGGGAAGAGTAGGTGATTAAAACAGATTTTGAAATGGTATATGATGGAGATTTTATATATAAGTGATATTATTAAGGACATGAGGTCATATGAGAGGCTAACAACACAGCAATTTCCACACGACCCTCAGTTAATGTGAGCATTTTGTCTAATACTGAGATGACCCTGTCCTTTGACATGGTGGTGAACTTCATTTCTTGAAGCAACTAAAGAATGGAAAGTATTTTGTATTACATATGATCTGTGTATATGCAAAAGGAGTAACATAAGACTCTGCTTACGTCCATCAGCCAAATTACTGACACTCGCTTTCATATGGCTCCACTTGAAGGGAACATGGACCAGAGTCTATATGCTTTTACTTGAGGTAAGTTAAAGACGTTTTATGGTAGTAGTTTGCAATGCTTCCTGAGTATCTGGAATCACCTGGGAAGTTTTAAAAAATTTCATGCGCAAGGCACATTCCATGCCAATTACTTCAAAGTCTCTGAGTGTGGGGTCCAAATAATAATGCTTTTAAAGTTCCTTAGTTGATTTTAACTTGCATAAAAATTGGAACACAGCAATGCAAAGGATCAAGTAATTAAAACAGAAAATTGGATTTTTATAAGTACAGGTAAATTGGAAAGAACAAAGAGAAAAAATACCACACTCATGGAAATGAGCTTGAGCAACTGTTGGGTTGTGTAGCTTGCCTTTGGTAGACCTATGTAAGGAATCTGAATCCCTTTGGCTCCACCTACAACATCAAGAATATCAGATCAAGTATCCATGTAGTAGTAGCACATTCGGTAACATGTGTTCTGACCAAAGTCTTCTAGACTCAGTGAGGTCAGATGGGGTCACTCCTACTTTGAGGCTGCTGAGGCTGGAAAGGAGAGTTGGGCTGTATGTCTACAGGATTCCCTCCTGACCTTCCTGTGTACCACAACTGCCCTCTGCTCAGAGGTTGTCCTTAGAGGTGCCTGGGTGAATTGCAAAGAGCTTGCAGTCAGGGGGCAAGTGTGTAAGGCCATCCTGGAAATTCCAACTGGCTCTGAACCCTGCTGGTGTTCCTATTTGATTCTGTCAAGAAGACAATCCCAAGTCCTGTTGGAAACCACAGTCTCTGGACTCAAAGCAATTCTCAGGCTGCAGACCTCTCTCTAAAGGTGAAGCTAGGCTCCGTTCCCATGCAGCGTCTTGATGCAGGGATGAGCTTTGCAGACACAGTGCACACTGCTGATTCCTCTAGCAGTTCTGGTGTATATTTTAACACACCATATTTTTCCACTTTGAATAAGGTTTTGTTACACTCGGGATTCAAAGAAACTCACCAAATACTATTTCTCTAAGTTTCCCTGAATCTCAGTTTCCTCAACTTTAATAGTGCTTCCAAGGATCTAAAGAAAAGGAATAGGAAGGGAATCTTAGGTTGCTAGCATTAAACATCTGTCTATGGGAAAGGAAAACGTGGCAATAGATGTTGGTGATGGTTGTACAATATGATTTATGTAATTGATTTCATTGAATCATACAAGGGAAAAACATTGAAATGGTAAATATTTGAATATTGTTACAATAATAAAAAAATCATAATTTTAAAAACAATTAAATGAATTCAGACAGTCACTAGAGTCTGTAAGCTCTAAAATATTGTCATTATTAGCGGAGTAGAATAATACACCTGTTGTTGCCCAGAAGATTTCAACTCACAGCTGCTCTATGGGGCTGAGTAGAACTGTCCCATATGGTTTCCAAGAATTGACTAGTGGATTAGAACTGCTAACCTTTTGGTTAGCAGCTGAGTTCTTAACCACTGTTCCACCAGGTCCACCAGAGTAACATGGAAGCTTCTAGTTTCAAAAAGAGGAAGCATTGTTCCTCTATTATCCAGCCCTACTTTGATTATCCTCCTGTATTGTTCAAGTTCACCATCCTTCTGTCAGTCTATTGTACTGTGGTGACTTGCATGTTTCTGTGACGCTGAAAGTAATGGTATTGGTATTTCAAGTACCATCAGGGTCATTCATCGTGTAAACATTTCAGTAGAACTTCAGATTAAGACAGACCAGGAAGAAAGCCCCAGCAGTCTGCTTCTGAAAATTAGTCAGTGAAAAAAACTTTAGGTAACAGTGGAACATTGTCTGATATAGTGCTAGAAGGTGAACCCCCAGATTGGAAAGGGCTTGAAAAACACAGTGGCTGCAATAGTGGCCTCAGGTATATCAACAATCCCAAAGATAGTACTAGACAGGACAACATTTCATTCTGTTGTAATGGGGCTGCCATGACTTGGCAACCAACAATAACAACATTGTTCAAGAATGCCTCTACTTTATTTTAGAATGTATGTGGGAGGAAAGGAGGGGAGCTTACTGAAATCTGGATCTGTGCCCAAAGCTGTGTCCACATGGCATAGTTTGTGGACATTCAGGCTCAGTGGGGAGCACAGTGATTGGGTGAGTCCTTCTCTGATGGAAAACAGTTGAGGATCAGAGCCTCCTGGTTGCTCTGAGTGGCAGAATTTGGTGCCACTGACTTCACCACACCCCCTGTCAACGCCATCTCTGGTACTGGTGTCGATTGGCTTCTACTCCTCCTTCATTTTCAAGAGCTTCTCCTAGGTCAGGCCTCTCCCCTGTAATTCAGCTTGGTTCTCCTTGCTGGTTCGTAGACTCCAACCTATTCCTGCTCTACCTCCAGTCCTCAATTCATTTTGAAAAGAGACCGTACCATCTGAAGACTCTCATCTTTGACTTTTAAGAGCTAGTTTGGAAGAAAATGGGAAAGTAAAACAAAAATCAAACAGACAAAAAATGCATAACCTAACACTGTTAGCTTATTTAACTTTTCTGCATTTCTCTTCTAATGGTATAATTCTCCTATAGGCAATATGATACCTCTGTATGAATTGAGGAAGGGTCAGGCATTATGAGAAAGTTGGTAGATTGCTAGTACAAGGGTTTAGCCCCCCCCCCCAAAAAAAAACAAAAAACAAAAAACCAAACCTGTTTCCATTGAATCAACACAAAAACACCAGAAGATACCCATGAGGGTAACATAGTACACCACTGATTTTATCTCTCTGATTCAATTGAGGACTTTGCTCTATAAAATAGGTTTTCTGAGTCGTAGTTCCCTCTGTAGCTCATCGATGTCCAACACATGTGACTTCATCCATTAGACTATGCTAGCAAGTTTCTGCTTTACAATTTTATTTTCCATTATCCTTGCTTTTAGCTTCCACTTTAGGAAAGTCTATGGCCTAAAACAATCCCAAGTGGAGTAGTGGCCAAGGGCTTGGCTGCTAACTAAAAGGTCAACAGTTTGAATCCACCAGCCACTCCTTGGCAACCTGGTGGGGCAGTTCTACTCTGTCCTATGTTTTGATATGAATTGGAATCCACTTGAAGGATTTTTTTTCTTTTTTGGTGTAGCCTAGAAGGCCTCAGGTTTCAAGAACAAATAATTATATAGATTAGAAGGACTTTGAGATGTCTCTCAGCTTCTTCCAAGTCCAATCTTTGCAGCCATTTCAGCTCAGAGGAGATTCCACCATTGTAAATATGTTAAAGGTCTCAGTCAGCGTTGTAGTTTATGTTCATTAGCAGTCATTGAAGAGCTGTACTTTCTTTCTTCAAAGGTCTCTTAATAATTGCTTATGTTATAATGTTGGTTATTTAGTCATATTATCACCTTAACTCTCTCCACCAGTTTCTTCTGATTTTACAGTGATGACAAGTAAAACACACTGTGTGTTAGTCTCCCACATCTATAAGGTATGCACAGGCAGCTTTCCTCAGTGAGAAGCCACATCAGGTCCTGCGCAAGGGCTGGCATTTTCATGTAAATGGCAAGTTTTATATCAATGTCAGATTAGCCACGAGGTTGTTAAAACACTGAAACCTTCTGACCAGTTGACAAGGCAGGATTTCAACGAAGAGGGTGACATTTCTGAAACATCCACGTCTCCAAGATTTTGATGTATTAGTTGATCTTTCCCCTGATGGCTTGTGATAAAGGCGCTGTTGTCAGTATTTTCAGAAATAATAAAAAGAGTCTTTTCTTTTTATTCTTGCTCTATCCTTTCCATTTTTCCAAGTCATTCTGTTACAAAATTACCTGTTCCAACATTAGCATTCAAGAGGTATACTAATTGAAGTGAACAGCATTGGGACAATATACCTTTTGATGGATTGACGCAGTGGCTGTAACAATGGGCACGAGCATAAGCAATTGTGAGACTGGCACAAAACTAGGCAACGTTTTATTCTGCTGTGCATAGCATCACTGTGAGTTGTTTCCTATGTATTAGAAAATGTGACTAGTTGTAGGATTTGTGTGGTTCTGAAATCCACACTTGAGAGCACGCTAGGATCTGCAGAAAAAATAATGAAGCAGTAGACATAACATTTTTATGCTTTCAGAGGAACAAAATGGCTTCTTGAATATTTCCTCTGAGACAGAAGAAAATACAAGTTGTCTTTAGTTTGAATAATGAAATGCTATACATAAACCCCTGATGGTGTAGTGGCTATGTTCTACATCTTCTAACCCAAAGGTATACAGTTCTACTCTACCCAAGTGTTCCTTGGAAACTCTATGGAGGAGTTCTACTCTGCCCTATAGGGTCACTATGAGCTGAAATTGTCTCGATGGCACTGGGTTTTTTGGTTTGTTTTATACACAAAACACAGGCGTTTACAGCTGAATATACAGAACAGAAGAGCCCTATAGAGTTTCCATGGAGCACCTGGTGGATTTGGGCTGGTCTTTTGGTTAGCAATTGTAGCACTTAACCACTATGCCTTCAGGGTTTCCGTAGTATACACCAAGTCAAAACCAAACCCACCCTTGTCAAGTCACTGCTGGCTCATAGTGACCACATAGGTCAGAGTAGAACTGCCCCACAGAGTCTCCAAGGAGCACCTGCTGGATTTGAGCTATCGGCCTTTTGGTTGGCAGACATAATCCTTAACCACTATGCAACCAGGGTTTCCATAGTATTCACAGATATTGTACACTTAAATGTTGTCAGGCAGGAACTTTGGAGCCCCTTGATCCACTCTGTCAACACTGGGGAGCAACCAGTCTCTGTAGTTTCCTTCTCTCTCTGTCTCTTCTTTTCTTTTACCTCACATTGTAGATGGAAAATATCTACTAAAGCAGGTGAAGTTATACAATGACATTGTGTACTTTGGAAGACATAATTTAATTTAATAGCTTAGTAGTGGTGTGACCAGTCCCTGCCCAGTGATCACTCTTCATCTTATGAATCCTTTGCTTTCAGCTCTTTGTCTTTGCTGTCTGCTAAATATTTTGTTGTGATTCTTCCCAAAAGATACTGGAAACTCTGACTCTATTAATTATAAAATAATGATACTAACAGTGTTTTGCTATGTACCTGGATTCTTCTTCTACAGCTCAGGCAGTTTTTAAGCAATGAAATTTGAAAAACAATTCCTCTTGATATTTTATTACTCTAAATGTGGAATAGCATTCCATCAACTACTGGATATTTTGAACGTCTTATTGTGGCAACCCAGAATTGTCTTAGGCTGGATTCTCTAGGGAAGCAAAACCAATAATATGTGTAATATGCAGAGCAGAAGATTGATATAAAGGAAACAGCTCACACAGTTGTAGAAGCTGAAATGTCCCTTGTTCTTGAACAGAGTACAAGCCTCACACAGCCATGGAAGTTAATCCTAGGTCAGCAGGTCAGAAATAAGAGTTCCAGGTCACAGGCTGTGTAGGTTGGTAAATCCCAAAATGGCAGGTGAGACCGCAAGGTTTCTGCTGATTCATGGAGCTTCAGGGACTGGCCATCCCAAGGTCAGAAGGTCAGGCAGCAGGAATTACTTGCAAGCTATGAGGTTTGATGAATCCCAAGAGCCGCTAGTTCAAGCCCCAGGAACCAGATGGGAAAAGAGAAGAGAGCAGGAGCTGCTGGTAATGTGAGCAGACAGATGCAGGTGGCAGGAAGTGGGGAGATGAGACCTGCGGGGTAAATGAGCCACTGCAGACCCCACCCCTGCCACTTTATATAGCTGCCAAAACATGGAGAATCATAGTCCAGACAAGGTGACACATAGTCCTAACCATCGCAAGTATGTTCACAGTTTTTCCTCTACTTAAACCAAAATCGAAAACCAAACCCACTGCTGTCAAGTCAATGCCAACTCACAGTGATCCTACAGGACAGAGTAGAACTGCCCCACTGAGTTTCTAAGTTAAGAGTTAAGAGCCATACCACTTAACCACTGTGCCGCCAGGGTTTCTTTCCTCTACTTCATCATCCATAAGTGTGACTCACCACTCCCTTCATCAGTCCTAAATTCAGGCCAATTATATTATGTATTTGTCCTCAAACAAGGCCTACAACTTCCCATCTCCATTCTATCATCCTCTTGTGACTGAATCTTGCTGAGGTTTTGCATTTCAAGTTGAGTCTCCAGTTTTTAAATTATTAAACCTGTGTGCAAAATTATTAGTAATCAACTGTATTTCACTTTTACATACTTACTGGTTATCTAATATGCTCTAATATTAAGCATCTAAATTAGTTGGAGTTAACTCTGACTTGGGACCCCTAATGTATTAGAGTACAATTGTGACTCAAGAGTTTTCACTGGTTGATTGTTTGGAAGTAGATATACTGGAATTTCTGCCAAGGGAAGTTTGCATGGATTTGAACTGCCAACATTTCAGTTAGCGACTGAGAATGTTAAGCATTCTGCAAAACCCATTTAAAACGTCACCTTCTTTATGTAATACCTCTGCACATGTTAGAGAGCAGAAATCTCTTTCCTTGGAAATGTAATAAATGTGTTTGCATGTCAACTGTTTCAGCACAGAGATGATGCTTTCTATGCTTTTGTGCTCCTACACCTCACCACATCATGCTTTGCACAAGAGTATCTATGCATTAGAACTATCGGTATTTTTAAGGGATGAGAAAATCATCCATTGTTCTATCTGCTGAAGTTCAAGGGAGGAAACTATCTCCATCACATTTTCCAATGAGGTACTTTTCTCCATTCAAACTTACTTTGAAGAGTCAGATGCCATCATTTCATTTGTGGATTTTTATTCTGACTTCAGAGGGTTAAGGTGAATGGTAGTGTTTCTAGATGGATGTGAATAGCTCTGATGTAGAGTGTTGGGTGGTTGACAGTGCTTGCCAGATTGATGAGAAGTGAGTCTGAAAGCCTATACAGTTACATTTTAAATAAGGTACGTAACATGTAAGAAACTAGATACTAAACTAAAACATACCAGACACAGTTTTAGTAACAATTTATATACAAATGCTAGAATTCAGCTAGTAATCACATTAGTGGATAAAAATATTTTAGCTACCCCATATTTTAGTTTGAGTGATTATTCAGGCAAATATTCTGAGCCGTGTTTGAAAGCCATTCTGAATAAATTGTGTTCTGATAAGTATCTGCCTTGAATACCAAGTTTTTTCGCTTAAATCAACACAAAGAGAGGACCAAAAACTCCAGCAAGGAGAGAAAAACAAAAACAAAAACTGATCAACATGGAACTCCATCCCTGACCCATCTTGTTGTTTATGAACAAGAAGGAAAAGTGTAACTGAATAGTGGGTGAGTCTAAAAGAAATTTAAATTCAGCTTCCAAAACTCTCTGACAGCAAGCAGTCTTATATCTCTGGAGGAGGACATCATGAAGCAGAGGGACATTTTAACCTAAGGAAAAATAGTCAAATTTCAAAGTTAGTTTTTCAGTTTCTGTAATGTTACAAGGCCTTTGTTTACCAATTTAAAATGCATTTCATCGACATGCAGAATGACAAACACATCATGATCATTTTAAATCTCTTGAGGTAGTTAGTGGCCCATACTTAGCAAGGACAAATGGGAGAAGGCAATGGCACCCCAAGTAACCCATTACTCTCAAGTCCATTGACATTGAGTTGTCCAGATTCATGATGATCCCATGTATATCAGAGTAAAACTGTTTATATAGGGTTTTCAATGGCTAATTTTTCAGACCTGTTAGTGGACAACCATATAAAGCATTTGCAGCCCCAAGGGACTCTTTATTGGTACCCAGGAGAAGGCAAAACAAACCTTTGACATAAGTGCATTTGCATATCTATGGTGGTTTGTTTGTGTAGGAGCTTGAATGTCTCCATAATAAGTTGTTGTGTTCTTTGGACATCAAAGGCAAAATGGGATTCATGAAAGAAGATTAAGTTAGTTTCTCAAACCATCTGATGTCATGTACTGCTTCTTTAATTTCCTTTATCCTTATTGAAATGCTGACTGCTTTCCCAGATATTTTAGCAGTGGAAGGTGATGTCTCAAGTATATTATAGACGGATTTTTACATCAGAAATGGTATTTGGCTATCTAAATCAAAATTAAGAATAGAAGGCTATCCCAGTGGGAATATGTTCACACAAAGAAAAAGTTGTAATACAAATAATCAAAAACTTGATTATAAAACTTGGTCCTGGAAAGTTGGCAAAACATATTTAGTTCAACAAGACTTGTCATCTGGGATGTCACTGGCAAAGTTTAAGGGTTGAGAAACAAGAGGTTTTTTTTTTTTTTTTAAATAAACCATTAAGCCAAATGGAGGCACTCCACTTAACAGAGACTCCTTGTGAGTCAAAGTAGAACTGTTGCTATTGTTCTTAGGTGCCATGGAGTTAGTCCTGACTGATAGTGACCCTCTGTACAACAGAATGAAACACTACTCGGTCCTGTGCCATGCCCACAATGGTTGGTATGCTTGAGACCATTCTTATGTCTACTGTGTCAACCCATCATGTTGATGGTCTTTCTCTTTTTCATGGACCCTCTATTTTATGAAGCATGATGTCCTTTTCCAGGGATTAATCCCTCCCAACAACATGTCCAAATTATGTATGACATTCTCACCATCCTGGTTTCTAAAAAGCACACTGGTTATACTTCTTCCAGGACACATCTGTTTGTTCTTTGGCAGTCAGTGATATATTAAATATTCTTCTCCAACTCTGCAACTTAACTGCATCCATTCTTCTTTTGTCTTCCTAATTCATTGTCCAGCTTTTGCATGCTTAGGATGTGATGGAAAATACTATGGCCTCTGTCAGGCACATCCTAGTCTGCAAGGTGACATCTTTATTTTTCCATACTGTAAAGAGGCCTTTTCCAGTAGATTTTCCCAAATCAATGCATCATTTGATTCCTTGATTGCTTTTTCCATGGCTGTTGATTATAGACCCAAGTAAAATGAAACCATTGTCATCCTCAGTCTTTTCTCTGTTTATCATGAAATTGCTTACTGATGCTGTTGTGAAGATTTCTGTTTTCTTGATGTTGAAGTGCAATACATACTGAAGACTGTGGTCTTTGGTCTGCATCAGTAAGTATTTCAAGTTCTTTTCACTTTTAGCAAACCAGGTTGTCTTATCTGTATTAACACAAGCTGTTAATGAGTGTTCTTCCAATTCTGATGTCCTGTTCTTAATACAGTTTAGATTCTCCAAACATTTGCTTGACATACAGATTGAATAGATATGGTAAAAAAATAAAACCCTGATACATGTCTTTGCTGACTTTAAACCATGCAGTATTCCCTTGTTCAAGTCAAACAACTACTTCTTGACCCATGTACAGATTCCTTACGAGCATAATTAAGTGTTCTGGAATTCCCATTCCCTGCAATATTATCCATAATTTGTTATGATTCACACAGTTGAATGCCTTTGTATAGTCAATAAAACATAGGAACACATCTTTCTGGCATCCTCTGGTTTCAGGCAAGATCCATCTGACATCAGCAGTGGTGTCTCTGGTTCTGTGTCCTCTTTAGAAACCAGTTTGAGTTTCTGGTAGCTACCGTCAGTATACTGCTGCAGCTGCTTTTGAATGATCTTTAGCAAATTTTTGCTTGAAGGTGATATTAATGATATTGTTAAATAATTTCCACATTTGGTGGGATCACTTTTCTCTGGAATAGACGTACTTGTGGATATCTTTAAGTTGGTTGGACGGGTAGCTGTCTTCTCACTTTCTTGGCACAGGTAAGTTAACACTTCCAGAGTTGTATCTGCTTGTTGAAACATCTCAAGTGATATTCTATAAATCCCCAGAGCCTTATTTTTTGCCAGTGTCTTCAATATTTTCCCTGTAGAACCCTTCACTGCTGTAACTAGAGGCTTGAATTTTTTCTTCAGTCGTTTGGCTTGAAAATTTGGAGTGTGTTCTTCCCTTTTCATTTTCTATCTCTAGTTTTCATCACATCAGTATAATATTTTAGTTTGTTTTGTCAAGCTTCACTTTGAAGTCTTCTGTTCAGTTCTTTTATGTCATCATTTCTTCCTTTGGCTTTAGCTACTTGATGTTCAAGAGCATGTTTCAGAGTCTCTTGTGACAGCCAATTTAGTCTTTTCTTTCTTATCTTTTTAATGACCTCTTACCTTCTTCATGTCTGATGTCTTCGATGTCATTCCACAACTTGTCTGTTCTTCAGACATTATTGGTCAGCACATCAAATCTATTTTTGGGAGTCTCTAAACTTGGAGGGATATATTCAAGATCATATTTTGACTCTCGTAGACTTGTTCTGATTTTCTTCAGTCTCAATTTGAACTTACATTTGATGTCTTTGCCACAGTCAGCACTACAGTGTCATCGGGATGATGATATTGAACTTTTTCCACAAATGTAAAGTGCGCCTGATGCAAGCCATGGTATTTTCAGTCATATCACATGTGTGTGAAAGCTGGTCAATGAACAAGGAAGACAGAAGAAGAATTGATGCCTTTGAATTGTGATGTTGGAAAAGATTATTAAATGTACCATGGGCTGCCAAAAGAACAAACATCTGTTCTGGAACAAGTACAACCAGAGTGTTTCTTGGAAGCAAGGGTGGCAAGACTGCATCTTATCTACTTGGGACGTGTTGTTAGGAGGGATAGTCCCTGGAGAAGGGCACCATGCTTGGTAGAGTAGAAGTTCAGTGAAAAAGAGGAAGCCTCTTGATGAAATGACTTGACACAGTAGCCACACGATGGGCTGAAGCATAAAAACAATTGTGGACATGGTGCAGGACTGGACAGTGTTTCATTCTGTTGTTGATAGGGTTGATGTGAGCCTGAGCTGAGTTGATTGCACCTAACAAAAACAACAATAGTCTCACCCGGATGCTAGTAACTGCAGGTGATTCAAAGACATGATATGAATTTGATGCCTGAGATCTTAAATCCCTACCACTAGAGAAAAATTAAGTGATAAAAAATGTAACAATGAAATTAATGAAAAAAGAGATATATTGCTTTGTCTAATAAAGAAAAAACACTGGAGATGCAATGAGTCAGATAATTCAAGAAGCAAATGGAAAGAGAGAAGGTTAGTTTTCATTAGTTAAATGCCTGATAGAGCAGGGCTGGGAATCTGTACTGGGGGGACTTGAATGGAATCATCCTTATAGAATAGAGCATAAATGTTGCTGGAGAGATGGTTGAAGTTGAAAGTGGATGAAGTCAGGTAGAGATAGAGGAGTACATGGAAACTAAAGAAATTGTAAAGAATTGCATCAGAGTCAAGTTGGTGGACTAGACACATGTCTCCTTAATTGTCTCTGAAAACTGAAACCTGGACTGACAAGTGAATGGAGTTTTCTGGACACCCAGTGAGCCCTAGGACACAGCACTGAGCTATTGGTTTGGACTGTGTACCACTGAATGGGAAACTGTTTGTCTTTGGCTGAGCCCTGCTCTGGTTGAATCAGCCAGATACTGCAGACTGAATGTAATTGGCATTTTTAACTTTTTTTTCTTTTTGTTGGCTGGCAGATGGGGAGTGACTCAAATAGCAGCTACACAGATCTGCAGTGCTAAAGTGATCAATAGGTGGAATAGCCACATTTTGAGAGCCTGGCTCCAGACTCAGAGCACCACAGGCCCTCTACCCTCTCTTTTCGGACCTCCACTATAGATTCTACTGTTTCATGGAGGCAAGACAGATTGATCAGGATGCCATCTTGTTTGACTGGGAGGCATAAATACCTAACCAGAGGCCTCAGCAGGGGCCAATTCCCAGGCTGAGTGGCAGTCCCAGTCCAGGGAGCACTTTGCCAGCAGGAAAGCTGTGTTTGGCACAGTGCAGGTTTATGGGAGGGGCCTGAAAGGGGACGGCAGCAGACCAGCCTGTCCTACTTAGAACTATATCACCACATCTGGGAACTGTGATAAGGGCCTTCTATTGTCAGCCAAAAGGAGGGGTTTACCACACCTGACAGCCTGACTGATTTTAGAAGCAGTCAGATAGCTTTTACCTTTTTAAAATAAGACTCCTTAGAAAAACAACTGAGGTGCAGCCCGATGGCATTTCTTCCAGCCCTTATAGGTTGGCTGATGGCCCCCCAGTGACTCTATAAATAGGGCTGTGTCTGTGTCAGCTAGGAGAAAGAGCCTACTACCCCAGAGATTCCACTGGGCCCACTCACTGGAGTACTTAGAGGTGTCTGGTGATCAACTTCCTTCTCAGAACTGCACCTCAGCTCCTGTTAAGGCAATACTAGAGAAAACAAACAGCTTCCAAATCTCCTGAAAGAAACAGACCCTAATGAAATGTTAAAAAAAAAAAAAAAATCTGTGGCTCCAGAAAACTCCCAAAATACAAAATCAAAGAACTTCCCAGATGAAGAAGACTTTCTCAAACTATCAGAGGTCGAATATAAAAGAATTATATAGAGAGCTCTCCTAGACATTATACAAATGTGGCAGAGCAAAATGAAAAATTAAGCAAGCTGTTAAAAGTGATGGAATATCAGCATTCTGAAATCCAACAGATCAATAACACAATTACAGAATTAGACAATTCAATTCAAAGCCAAAAGAGCAGAACTGAACAACTGAAAAATAGACTTACTGACTTTGAACATAGAGGTACTGACACCAGCATTTATGAGGAGAAATAAGAGAAAAGAAACAAGAAAAATTAAGAAGCGTTAAGAAACATGTGGGACTCTATCAACAGGAACAATCTATGATTGACTGGAGGTCCTGAACAGGGAGGTACACCTGAAAACACAGAGAGTATTGTTGTTGAGTTGCTGACAGAAAACTTTCCAGAAATTATTAGAGAAGAGAACACAGATATCCAAGATACGTATTGAATGCCATACAATATAGGCTTTTAAAGAAAGATAGTAAGACATATTACAATCAAACTTAACAAAATGAAACATAAGCAGAAATTCTTAAAGGAAAAGCTAACATTCTGAGGGAAACCTTGTAGGCTTTTGTCTGACTTCTTGGCAGAAATGATACTGGCACAGAGGCAGAGGGATGACACACTCAAAGCCTTAAAAGGGAATAATTTTCAACCAATAATTATATATCCTGCAAAATTGTCTTTCAAATATGAAAATGAAATTATGATGTTTGCAGGTAAACAGAAACTCAGAGAATTTGTAAAGCTACAAGAAATACTGAAAGAAGCTCTTGGCTTACAAAAGCAAAACCATTAACTCTTTATTTTAGGAGACAATCCAGGACAAAGCACCCATAAAGCTACTCAGCTAGGGAATGCACAAAACTCAATCAGAGCTTTAATATTAAAAGAAGGGATCCAGTGATCACACCATGGAAACTATGATGGCATCACATTACAAAGAGGTTATGCTACAGTAGTTATAGTCCTTTCTGATGGAGAAGAACTTAATAAGATATGTAGAAGTTAAAATTTGGCTTAAACCTAGACTATTAAGGGGAACCATGGGGGTAACCACAAAGCGCAATAAAGATGCAGCATATTGAAACAAGAAATGTAACACAGGAGTCTCAACATACACAAAACCAACACTGAAAAGGATAAAAAGTCATCCTATAAAGAACGACCCAGAACAGAAAATTAAGAGCAACAGAGAATACACTAACACAAAAATAAATACATCAAAATGACAGCACTAAACACATACCTATCAGTAATTACACTGAATGTAAATGGACTGAATGCTTCAGTAAAGAGACGATGATTAACATCTTGGATCAAAAGGCATGATCCCTCTATATGTTGCTTACAAGAAACACGTGTTAGACTTAAAGATGTGAAAAAACTGAAAATTAAGGAATGGAATAATATATACCAACTTAAAAATATCCAAAGAAGAGCAGGTGTGGTAATACTAATCACAGATACTATAGATTTTCGTGTAAAATCCACCATCATGAATAAGAATGGTCAATATTGCTAGAAGGTTCAATGCACAAGCAGGAATTAGCAATATTAAATAATTATGAGCCAAATACTAGACTATCTAAATACATCAAGGAAACACTAACTACATTGAAAACTGAGATATATCACTCCACAATAATAGTGGGAGACTTCAACACTCCACTTTCGGTATTGGATAGATCTTCTAGAGAAAAGCACAGTAAAGACACAGAAGATCTTATTGCCACAATTAACCAATTAGACGTCATCGGCATATATAGAACTTTTTATCCATCAAAAGATAACTACACCTTATTTTCTAGTACACATGGAACATTTTCCAGAACAGACCATGTGTTAGGATATAAAGCAAATCTCAACAAAATTCAAACCACTGAAGTATTGCAAAACACCTTCTCAGATCATAAAGCCATAAAATTCTAAATCAATAGCAGAAAAAAAAAAAGATAGAAATTGGAACTTATGGAAGCTGAACAACATCTTACTCAAAAAGCCATAGGTTATAGAAGAAATCAAGGATGAAATAAAGAAATTTATGGATTCCAATGAGAACGAAAACACTTCCTACTAGAACTTATGGGATACAGCCAAAGCAGTGCTCAGAGGTCAGTTTCTCTCTACAAATGCACACTTCTGGAAGGAAGAAAGGATGCAAAGCAAAGAGTTAACCCTACAGCTTGAACTAGTAGAAAGAGTGCAACAGAGGAACCCCTCAGGCACCAGAAGAAAACTGATCGTAAAGATTAGAGCAGAACTAAATGAATTAGAGAACAAAAGAACAATTGAAAAAATTAAGACCAAAAGCTGGTTCTTTGAAAACATCAACAAAGTTGATAAATCATTGGCTAAGCTTACTAAAGAAAAACAGGAAAGAAATAATCCGATTAAGAAATGAGATTAATAAATGAGATGGGATATGTCACAATGGATCCAACAGAAATCAAAACTGTCATAACAGAATACTACACAAGACTGTGCTCTAACAGATAGAAGACATGGACAAATTTCTAGATTCTTTTCACCTGCCAAAATTATGACAAGGAGAAGTAGAAAACTCAACATCATGAAAATATCTATTTAACCCAAAATGATCTACATATACAACGCAATACCAATACAAATTCTGGTGACATTTTTCAATGAGATGGAGAAATGAATTACCAACTTTGTTTGGAAAGGGAAGAAACCCTGTATTAGCAAAGCACTACTAAAGATGAAAAACACAGTAGGAGGCCTCTCACTACCCAACTTTAAAACCTATTACACTGTCACAGTAGTCAAAACTGCCTGGTACTAGCAGTGGTACAAATAGAGACATATAGACCAATGGAATAGAATTGAGACCCCAGAGATGACACCATCCTCTTATGAACAGTTGATATTCAACAAAAGTGTTAAGATTGTAAATTGGGGTAAAAACAGTATCTTTAACCAATGGTGCGGGGAAATTGGAGATACATCTACAAAAAATGAAATGAGACCCATATCTCACATCTTACACAAGAACCAACTCAAATTGGATAAAATACCCAAATATCAAGCCTAAAACAGTAAAGGTCATCTAAGGAAAAATAGGATCAACCATAGAAGTTTTAACACAGTGTAGACAGACTTCTGAATCTGACAAAGCACGATCAACAGAAGAGAAAATAGATAAATGGGGACTACTAAGAGTCAAATACTTTTGCTCATCCAAAGACTTTATCAAAAGAATTAAAAGATCACCTACAGAATGGGAAAAAATATTTGGCAACTATACGTCAGATCAACATCTGATCTCCATAGTCTACAAGATACTGAAAAATATCAACAAGAAAAGGATAAATAGCCCAGTTAAGCACTGGGAAAAAGGAGATAGACAGACATTTCTCTAAACAGGATATCCAGGCAGCCAAAAGACACATGTGGAAATCCTCACGATCACTAGTTATTAAAGAAATCCAAATAAAAAAAATGATGAGATACCACCTCACTCCAACAAGATGGACTATGATCCAAAAAACAAAAAACAACAAATAGCTGGAGAGGTTGTGGAGAAACTGAAACTCTCATACACTACTGGTGGAGTTGCAAAGTGGTACAGCCTCTTTGGAAAGCATTGTGGTGCTTCCTTAAAAATCTTGAAATAGACATACCATGTGACCCAGTACTCCCACTGGTTGGAATATATCCTACAGAAGCAAGGGCAATCACATGAGCAGATACATGCACATGAATGCTTATTGCACAGTCCACAGTAGCAAAAATGTGAAATCAACCCAGATGCCCAACAACAGATGAATGGATAAGTAAACTGTGTTATGTACATTCAGTGGAATACTGCAATGATAAAGAACAATGATGATTTTAGGAAGCATCTCATAACCTGATTTCAACTGGAAGACATTATGTTGAGTGAAATTAGTCATCAGCACAAGGACAAATATTGTAAGAGACTCCTACTATAAGGACTTGAAAGCAGGCTTATGCACAGAAGAAAAGACTCTTTGATGGCTGCATGGGAGGAGAGCGAGGGAGGGAGAGTGTTGCTTATAGACTTGGTAGTTGATAGAAATTTGGTTGGGTGAAATCAGTGACAGTACACATTAGAAAGAAAATCAATTCAGCTGGACTTCAGTATAACCTGAAAACTCTTCCAATCTTAATCTGATATTGCAAGGACAGAGTAGCAGGGATGGGGGTCCAGGGACCATGCTCTCAGGGGACATGAAGGCCAATTGTCATAACTAGAGTATTGCTAAGAGAATCTTCTGCACCCCATATTGGTGAATGGCATGTGGGGTCTTAAAAGCTAACATGCTGCTATTGAGGTACACTAAATGGTCCCATCTCAGCTGGAACAGATGATCACCAAGGACAACAATGACATGGGGGAAAGAGAATCCAGAAGGCAGAAAGACCTACATGATTGGATGGCTGTGACAACACGTGATCAGAAGAACCAAATGGTGTGTGGCCACCACCAATGACAGCTGTGATGGGTTCACAATGTTGAGTCCCAGTAGCAACTTGACAAAAAATGGGGTGCACCCTGAGAACTCCACTAAAAGACCACAGTTTATGGTCTGAAGCCCTAGGGGTTCCCCTGGGAGCATGGCCCCTAGACTTGTTGCTGTCCCTGATCATAAATCATTACTGAGGTCAACTCTTTGGACAGGAATGGATTAGACTTGGGGACACTGAGTGCCCATATTGTGTTTGCAGTTTACGGTTCTAGCATCTATATGATGTTGTACTGGCCTCTCACTAGAGGAGAGCAGAGAAGGTGAAGAGGAGGGGACAGGTGATTGTTAAGAGGACACGACACACGTACAATGGAAAGGGGGAGTGTGGAGAGAAGAAGGAGCTGCAGATAGGCGGACATGCTAATGTACACTGGGTTGTATACTTTCACTCAATCACAATTAAAGAAAAAAAAAGGAAATTATACCTAATGTGATGTGTCCAGTGGTGACATGAGTGTCATAGAATGAATTGTGTCTACTCTAAAAAACTGTATGCATAGCAATTTCTCTAGGTCTTGATTCCTGGTATTGTGTGATGTTCTTATACATTGTAAATCCTGCGTCTTTCCTGTTAAGGAGGGAAGATGGATGAGTGACAGTTTGTAAGGCAGGTCTTCATCTATAAGAGTGTCTGTGTCTTGAGGTAATACCTTGGGATATAAAGGAAAGGGAAGCAATCAGAGAATTGGGACCTCATCAGGAAAGAAGCAGGGCAAGGAGCAGAACACATCTTTTGGACCTGGGATCCCTGAGCCTCCAAAGCTCCCAGTTGAGGATAAGTTTAATGAGGACCTTACTCTAGAGCCTAGACAGAAAGCCTTCCCCTGGAGCTAATACCCTGACTTTGGACTTTTAGCCTACTTTTGTGAGAGAAAATATGTCTTTTTGTTAAAGCCACTCACTTGTGTTACTTCTGTTACAGTAACACTAGATGACTAAGACAGTGAGTTATCCGAGATCTGAAAGACTTGGCATAAGCAGACTATTGCTAATGTGCAAAGGCTAATTGACTAACTAAACGACGGAGAGTGGCTGAGAAAGAAGAGTTTTCAAAATCAGTGACGTGAAGTACAGGACAATGGAAAAAGCTGTGGTAGAGAACTTGGGCCTGGGGTGAGGAGCAGAGGGAACTCTGACTGGAATTTGGGGCGGAAAAAGGAGATTGTGGTGGTGAGGGAAATGATGAGGCGAAAAAGAGGATTGCCAATGTTGACCTGAGGGTTAAAATTTGGAGAGAAAGTGAAAAACTATCGAAGTCAAGTCTTAAAATCCGAAACTGTTTCTCTGTTACATTATTTGTTAAATGATGCTGCCTCAGTGCTGTCCACAGAAGTGCTTGCACTTGCATATCGGTTGTGGATTTGAGAGGCTGGCACGGTGGGAGCCATCAGTAAGCATTTTTTACATCTATCATGTGCCCTGTATTGGCCTCGTTCTTCCTATCTGTTCTTTACTACTGTTTTTTACTTACATTCAGTGCTGAAACACCATTGTGACACTTCGTGTGACCAAGGTGAACTAGGTGTTCACCAATCTCATTTCCTCTTCTGGAAGCAAAAAGATGTTTTAGTTCTCAACTCCTTTTCAGGCAGTTGGGGAAATGGGACAGCTTTAGTGTCAGTAGAGGTGGTTTGAGTACCTTTGGGCTGGGTACGAAGTGTCCTGTGTGATTCTTCATTCACTCTCTTTCTATCCTAAGGCTGGAATAGGTACTGCCTGATCACTGAGCATTGCTGGAAAGAGATTGCCCAGGGACTCAGCTCCTTCTGTCCATTAAAAGTGGTCATTTATTTTGTTATGCCTGTTTATGTTGCTATTGCTGTTACACAGGCTGTTACAAAAATTGACATCTTATAGTATGATGCTAAACAATATGGCATTATGTCATAGGACGTAGGGCAGTTATTACAGGCTAGAATGTTGGAGAGCTTTTCTCTTGGGATAGCCTGATAACATTGGCATGATGGCAGGTTAGAACACACTGTGGTTTTTCTTTGGTTTTCTCTGTGTGTGTGTAAGTATTGATAAATGGATAATGTTACATAATCCATCTATCTATGGTCTGAAATTGCAGGGAAGAAGTCCCTTTATCACACCTTAATCACTTAGAAAAGATATATTGGAGGTAATACTGTCAATCAATCAATCAAATAAAAACACCATTTGGAAACACAGATTCCTCCCAGCTTCAATATCACTGCTTACCTGTGATAATGTGGTTAGCTTCATGTAGAGAATCCACTGCCTTCCTGAAATATTTGGACTCCCCATTTCAAAGATATGAGCCCCTCATACTGGCTGACACAATAAAAATACAACTCTCAAATTCAAAATTTGTTAAATCTGAAAACAGGGGCCCTTCATGCATCTGTCAGTTTCGCATACTGTAGAGTATCATGCGGTGTGTGATGCTTGAAACGATTTCAAATACTAGCAGGGTTGTACATGCTGGAAAAGTTTCTGTTGTACTTCCAGGGGCAGAATAGAAAGATGAACCCGGCAGTTTACCTCTGAAAACAATTGGCCAGTAAAAATTGATATGAACAGCAGAGGAACATCCTCTATAAAGTGCTGGAAGATGAGCACCTCAGATTAGAGGAACACCTCAGATTAGATGAGCACCTCAGATTAGATGAGCACCTCAAAATACAACTACGGAAGAAGGACTTCATCAAAGTGGAGTTGATCTTAGTGCTGCAGGTGGAGTCAAGATTTCAGAACCTTGTTTTGATGATGTGACACAACTCAAAATGAATAGAAACAACTGAAAACATCCTTTAATAACTGGATGTAAAATGTATGAAGTATGAATCTACAAAAATCAAGTCATCAAAAGTGAAATGCAATACATAAAAGTCAATGTCCTAGGCATTGTTGTTATTATTGTTGTTAGGGGTCATCGAGTCAGTTCCAATTCATAGTGACAGAATGAAACACTGCCTGATCTTGTGCCATGTCCATAATCATTTTTATGCTTAAGCCCATTGTTGCAGCCACTATGTAAATCCATCTCATTGAAAGTCCTCCTCTTTTTCTTTGACCTTCACCTCTGCCAAGGGCTATATCTTTCTCCAGGGACTGATCTCTCCTAATGGCATGTCCAAGGTAGGTAAGATGCAGTCTTGCCATCGTTGCTTCCAAGGAGCACTGTGGTTGTACTTCTTCTAAAACAGATCTATTTGTTCTTTTGGTGGTCCATAGTACATTTAATATTCTCTTCCAACACCACATTTCAAAGGCATCAATTCTTCTTCTGTCTTCTTTGTTCAATGTCCAGCTTTTCCATGCATATGTGATTGAAAACACCATGGCTTTTGTCAGGCACACTTTATTCTTCAAGGTGACATCTTTTCTTTTCAATACTTTAGAGAGATCCTTTGCAGCAGGTTTTCCCAATCCAAAGCACCTTTTGACTTCTTGACTGCTGCCTCCACGGGCATTGATTGTGGATCCAAGTCAGATGAAATCCTTGATGACCTCCCTCCTTTCTCCACTTATGACAGTGTTGCTCGCTGGTCTAGTTGTGACAGTTTTTGTTGTCTTGATGTTGAGGGGCAATCCATACTGAAGGCTGTGGTCCTTGATCTTCATCAGTGAATGTTTCAAATCTTCTTCACTTCCAGCAAAGTAAGATGGTATCATCTGCATAACACAGATTGTAATGACTAGTCCTCCAATCCTGGTGCTTCATTCTTCTTCATATAATCCAGCTTCTTGGGTTCTTCGCTATGCATACAGATTGTAAAGGTGTGGTGAAAGGATACAACCCTGAGGCATACCTTTCCTGACTTTAAACTGTGCAGCGTCCCCTTATTTTGTTCACATGACTACCTCTTGATCTATATACAGATTCCTTAAGAGCACAATTAAGTGCTCTGAAATTCCCATTTTCTGCAATGTTAGTCACAATTTGTTATGATCCACACAGTCAAATGCCATTGAAACACAGGTAAACATCTTTATGATATTCTATGCTTTCAGTCAAGATCCATTTGACATTAGCAATGATATCCCTGGTCCCACTTCCTCTTCTGAATCCAGCTTGAGTTTCTGGCAGTTCCTTGTCAATATACCATTGCAATCACTTTTGAATGATCTTGAGAAAAATTTTACTTGCACGTGATATTGATGATACTGTTCAGCAATTTCTGGTTTGGTTGGATCCCCTTTCTTTGGAACGGGCATAAATATGGATCTCTTCCAGTCAGTCGGTCAGGTAGCTGTCCTACAAATTTCTTGGCATAAATGAGTGTAGTGAATGATAGAAATGTTGCTAGCATTGTATGATCAAATTTTGCAATACCAATGACTTATTCATTTTACACACCTTTTTATCAACAACATAAATGGCAACTATAGACATGAATGTAGAGTAGCTAAAACAAATGGAAAAAATGATTAAATAAAAGAGTGCAAAAGAATATCTCAAAGAGTAGTTAGAGAAGAAAAGGTAAAGTGTTTTAAGGAAATGTGCAAAGACCTGGTATAAGGAAACTAAAAGGAAAGAATAAGCTCAGCGTTTTTAACACAGAAAGAAAAAGATTAAAGGCTTGAATTACAATACTGAAACATCATGTAGAGAAAATACTGAATAAATCAGGAAGCATCAAAAAAAATGGAAGGAATACACAGGATCTCTGTATGAAAAACAGTTGATTGAAGTTCAACCATTTCTGAAGGTAGCATGTGATCACCAACCAACAAATGACAATGAAAGAGGAAGTTCAAGCTGCACTGAAGGCATTGATGCAAAACAAGACTTCAGGAATTGACCAAATAGCAGGTGATATGTTTCAACAGACAGAGCTGCAAGTGTTCACTCGTCTTTGCCAAGACACTTGGAAGACAGTTACCCGGCCAACTGACTGGAAGAAATCTATATCTATGCCTATTCCCCCCAAAAGTGATGCCATCACATGAAGAAATTACTGAACAGTATCATTAATATGACAAGCAAGTAAAATTTTTTTGAAGGTAATTCAAAAGCAGTGGCAGCAGTAAGCAGACTGGTAACTGCCAGCAAGTCAAGCCACATTTGGAGGAAGGTACGGAAGGAGAGATGTCATTGCCGACGTTGGATGGATCTTGGTGGACAGCAGAGAATACAAAAGACATGTTTACCTTGTTCTATTGACCATGAAAAGGCATTCAACTATGTGAATCATTAACAAACTATAGGCAACATCTCAAAGAATGAGAATTCCAAAACACTTAAATGTGCTTATGGGGAAGCTTATATAGAACAAGAGACAAATGTTTAAACAGAACGAGATGATACTGCTTGGTTTAAAATCAGGAAACTGCATCAAAGTTGTCCTATTTCATCGAACCTTATTCAATCTATATCTTGAGCAAATAATCTGAGAAGTTGAAATGTATTATGAAGAACAAAATATCAAAATTGGAACAAAGATGTGTGATAGGCAAATGACAACTTTGCTTGCTTAAAGTGACTAGGACTTGAAGCACTTACTGAATAAGATCAAAGCCTCCATTCATTAGTATGGACAGTACCTCAACTTAAAGAAAACAAACGTCCTCACAATGGACCAACATGCAATATCCTGAAACAGGGAGAAAAGATTGGTGTTGTCAGAGATTTCATTTTCCTTGTATCCACAATGCAATCTCATGGAATCAGCCATCCAGAAATCAAAGAACATATTGCGCCAGGCAAATCTGATGCAAGAGACCTCTTTTAGGTATGAGAAAGCAAAGAGGTAATTTTGAGAGTAAGGTGCACCCAACCCGAGCCAAGGTATTTTCAATTACTTCGTATACATTGGAAAGCTGGACAGTGAAAAAAGAAGAGAAAGACAAATAGACATCTTTGATTAATGGCATTTGTATAATGAATATGCTGTGGACTGCTGGAAGAACGTACAAATCTGTCTTGGAAGAAGTACAGACAGAATAGTCCCTAGAAGGGAGGATGGTGAGGCTTTGTTTTGTGTACTTCAGGCATGTTATGAGGGGCAACCAGACTCTGCAGAAAGACACTGTGTTTGCTAAGTTACAAGGTCACTGAAAAAGAGGAAGACCTTCAGTGAGAAAGTTTCACATAGTAACTGTAACAACATGCTAGAGTATATCAATAATTGTGCATATGACACAGGACTAGGCATCATTTTTTCCATTGTACATGAGGTCCCTATGTTGGAAGTGACCAGATGATTCCTAACAGCAGCAACAAAAATACATTCAGTTTTTTGGAAACAATGATCTATAGGCTCTGTTATGTACAATACCATATTCCTTTAGAGTCCAGTAGGCAAAAAATGTCATCCTGTAGTTATTGGATATATAATGACAGTGAAATAGATGGAAGTTTCAATTTTTTTTGTGTGATACCTATTTGAATATTTGCCTTGATATCTTGTTTTAGACATTCTCATCTTACAATAAATTTTTAGATTTTATTTCTAAGCCACTGTACAATTCAAATTGATACATTCATTTCTATAAATGTACGAACAAATTATTGTGATGAAATTATTTATGCTAAATAATTCATTAGCTAATAACACTTGCTGTGTTTTCAATTTAGGGTGCAAAATCTTATATTTGTTCTTTTAAATAGATTTCTACTGTCAACATTATCTTCACATGAATTACTGTATGAAGTCCTGAAATATAAACAAGATCAAAGGTGAAATACCCTACTGGAGGTATGTAAATGGCATAGGAAGGTGAGATTCTGAACTCTCTTGTCCTGTGGCCAGGGCAAATTAAAGTCCTATGTTTAGGTATTGTCACGGTCTGAATTGTGTCCCCAAACATACGTGGTGACTTACTTATGCCATGATTCCCAGTACTGTGTGATTGTCCTCCGTTTGGGGGTGGTAATTTTCCTATGTACTGTAAATTCCAATCTCTGTCTGTACTTAATGAGGCAAGACTAGATTATGATAAAGAATACTAGGGTGGGATTGTCAGGCCCTTACTAAGGTCACATCCATTATCGAACATAAAGGGAGTTTCCCTGGGATGTGACCCACATCACCTTTTAATCTTAGATAAAAGGCAAAGGAAGGAAGTAGAGAGTTGGGAAGCTCACACCACCAAGATAGCAGCACCAGGAGAAAAGCACTTCCTGTGGACTCAAAGTTCCTGCTCTGAAAAGCATTAAGAGGAGAGGAAAGTCGGTATCAAAGACTTTCTCCCAAAGTCAACAGAAAGGCTTCTTCTACTCTGTTCCCCTAAATTTGGATATCTAGTCTAATAGACATGAGCAAATAAACTATCCTTGTTAAAGCCATCCACTTGTGGTATTTCTGTTGTAATAGGGCTAAATAACTAAGACAGGTCCTGAGATCTGGGCTAGCATGGAGTGGACCTTCAATCAGAAGATTTTTAGTAACATCATGATTTCAAATCAATGTGGCCATTTTTATTTAATGCTAGGCCTTTAGACAGAATGGATCGCTTCTAATTTTACAGAGTACTGTAATCACTACTGATGTTTTAAACAGTTGGGACCCTGTCCCCTGGCCACAGGCTTCTTCTTGCAGAAATGAACTGATGAGCAATTTCTATCAGGCTGGTTTCAGAATTTATCTATCTAAACCTTACGCACAATTTCCTTAATGTGTCTTGCCAGTCAAAGCTGAAGATACTAGTCCATCAGGCTGAATCAAAGCAGAGCTGAAAGGGAATGCCTGTGTCTATCACAAGGATTCCTGAAATTCTCCCACATTTTTGAATGGAATAAGTGTAGGTTGTGCAAGCTAAATGATGCTTCATACGGTACGACCTCCCATGTGCATACTGCCGCACAATTCTCATTGTTGATCAGTGAAGTCACAGAGCATCTATCAAACACTCAGGCTTAGCCATCATGAGGGGTCCATGTTACGGCTGTCGGTCACGCTCCCCGTCTACTTTCCCTTCAGTGTGGTGTGACTGTTTGCCACATGCAAATTCTCCAGTGGATTCTTTCCTGTTTTGTAAGCTAGACTGCACCTGTAACTTGTGAGACTGAGTTAAAAATGACAAGTAGACAAGCACAAGGTGCATTATCTTGACAAACTCAGCCTCCAAAAATTATTTGAGGCCTGAATCATTAAAATAACAAGGAATATTGCACTCAGCTGTGCAGAAATGATCCTTATTGTCCACTTTAGCTAAATCTTTTCAGTCTCTGAGATTGGTCAATTTACACTGGTAGCTTGCAAATTCCTCAGTTCCCATTAGAGAAAAGCACAGCCCAGCCCAACGCACCCTCATTTATTTTAATGACCTGCCAGGCAGACATGAACATGTTAAAGTTGGAAAGCTATAACATGACAGAATTCCGACTTGTCAGAGCCATATTATAATCTAGCTAAAACACTTTCTTTCTCCCTTTCATGTCATCTCAGGTAAGTGGGGAACTAATTGTCAAATTACTAATTTTGTTGGCATTAATATCAATACTAAGACAAGCAGAGCATGAACTACTGAGCTAGAGGTTTTTCTTCTACACCTTCTGCTGTTGGTGGGGAGATAATTCTAGATTCAAGTAAGACTTAAATTCGTATGATCCAGTGGCTATTGGCATGAACCCATTCTTGAAAGTACTGTTGCTAATACTATTGGTTGAATAAAGGCCTTTCTGCATCATCTTAAAATTCTTAGTATACAGGGCATTGCAATAACAAATAAATATTATGTATTTACTGTGTGCTACACTGTGTACGTATATCTGCTCCGGGGCTTGATATGTAAAGTCCTTATATGTAAAGCAATTTCAGTTTGGTCATAGATTAGAACCCACCAAACCCTAACTCACTGCCATCAAGTCAATTCCAACTCATAGCAACCCTATGGGACAGAGTATAACTGCCCAATAGAGTTTCCAAGGAACACCTGGTGGTTTTCAACTGCTGACCTTTTGGGTAGTAGATGCAGCACCAACCACTACAACACCAGGGTTTCCCAGATTAGGTGATACTAAATTCTGAAATATGAATTATCAATATTGGACAATGAGTAAGGAAGGACAAAGAAGAACAGATACATTTGGATATTGGTGTTGGCAAAGAACAGTGAATGTACCAAGGCTATTGGGACAATTAATAAATCTATTCCAAAAGAAGTATTGCCAGATTGCTTCTTAGAAATAAGGATGACAGAACATCCTCTCATGTACTTTAGACATATTATCAGGAGGTAGCAATCCCTGGAAAAGAATATTATGCTTCGTGAGGTAGAAAATCAGCAAAAAAGAGAAAGATATGTAATGAAATGGACTGATACGTGGGCTGCAACAGTGAGTTTAAATTTATGAACACTCATGAGGATAGTTATTGGCCTGGAAGCTCTTTGTTCTGTGGTCCATAAGGTTGCTGTGAGTCAGAGCTGACTCAGAGACACCTGACAACAAATCTGGAGTTGGCTTGTTGTCCTACAAAATTGTTAACGGCACTCCAAGAGTCTCATTTTAATCGAATGATTTTCCTAGTTGTAGAAAATGTTGTTGTTGTTAGGTGCTGTCAAGTCTGACTCACAGTGACCCTATGGACAACAGAACGAGACCTGACAGCCTTGCCCCGTGTCCACAATCATTTCCGTGCTTACTCCAGTTGTTGCAGCCACTACATCCATCCATTTCATTGAAAGTCTTCCTCTTTTTTCACTGACCTCCACTCTACCAAGCATGATGTCCTTCTCCAGGGACTAATCCCTCCTGACAACATGTCCAAATATGTGAGACACAGTCTCACCATTTTTGCTTCCAAGGAGCACTCTGATTATACTTCTTCCAGAAGAGATCTGTTTTTCTTGGTGATCCATGGTACAGTCAACATTCTTCTCCAACACTGCAGTTCAAAGGCATCAATTCTTCTTCTGTCCTCGTTATTCAGTGTCCAACTTTTGTATGCATATGATGTGATTGAGAATACCATGTCTTGGGTCAGGAGCACCTTAGTCTTCAAGGTGACATCTTCAAATTTCAAAACTTTAAAGAGGTCTTTTGCAGCAGAGTTATAGAAAATGGACCCTATGTTATGTGTTACTCGTATCGTATCACAGAAAACATTTATCCTTTTCCAGATGTGTGAAGAGTATAGGGGTAGCCAGGGTGGGGAAGTGATGTTTCAGCTAGAAGTGCTGTTGCTGACAAAGAGGGTAGATTGGCACCAGCAATGAGGAGGTAGTCAGAAGATTAGGGCTTAAGAATTCTCTTTCTGAAAGCAAGTTAAATTTGAAGTACTTTCCAAGGCTGGTTTCCAAGGCTCAGAGGTTATGATACTATTTCACTCTTAGAAAAAGGCAAGACTTCAGTGATAGAAGCAAGGTCTATTCTTGAATCAATTTTTACAGTGCTTAAAAAATAAAAAAAGAAACATACATGTATAATACACATTCAGCATTATAAACAAATTAGGATTGAAGCATTTTAAGAATGACAGAATTCTTAGAACCAACCTCTGCATTTCCAAAGAAAGCAAACTGTGAACTTCAGTTATTTGGTTCCTTCTGATTTTCCAAAGCAGTAATTCTTTCAGTTAATAAATGAAAATATTTGTTTCCCATGACCAGCATTTTCTGTTAGCAGTTACAGCATGGAATGCTGCAGGTTCTTGCATGTGGACAATTGAAAAAGCTGGCTGTATTAATGTATCATATTTATGTATGTTCCCTATTTGAATTTCTTTTGTATTTTCTTCTCAGAGGTTTGAACTACAGATCCATTCACGTCACAGCATCTTACCTTTTCTTTTCAGAAGAATTCTGTTACTTGTTTTGATGTCTTTAGTTGAAAGATACAAATGTAATTAACTTTTATGGATATTTTCAACATCTGCATTTAATCAAGCTTCTTGGGAGTTTAGACAATTACGAATTGCACACTCACTTGTGCAGTTAGAAATCTCAAGTGTTCAAGATAAGCACAAACAGGTAAGTGATACAATAATAATCTGCTTTCATGTACCACTGTGAGTACATACAAGGGGCAAATTATAGAAGCAAAGTCAATGTTTTTGCATCCTGAGATAAAAATTCTGAGGTATAGGACGTTCTTTTAGAAAGAGGCTTATTTGTCAAGACATCCAGGGCAAACCTATGACACAAGGTGTCTGTGAGCATGAAAGTCACGTTGGGAATGGAAAATCCAGAAGGATTATCAGGGCTTGTAAGTAAGGTGATCTAGTCTGATCACCCCAGAATCTGGTCAAAGAGAACTAGAAGAAACCTAACACTGTAGTTCTGAAATTACATTACTAATACTGCTTCTCTGTTAATGTCAAAATTTGACGTCCAAGTAGAGACGGCTAAAATGTACCTACTGCGTACAAGGTACAAGTAGGTACCACATAGTACCTACTGTGCACAAGTCACCCTGGCAACGAGCCCCTCATTAGTGCTTTGGGGACCTCAGTACTTCCTTTATTGGATGTCTGCACAAGCCTATCTGTCAGGCATAAATCCCCTGTGCTTGGACCAATAAAGCCAGGTCACGAATTTTCAGGGGGATCAATTGTGTTGTTTAGTTGTCTGGGTTACCAACATTTGTTAAGGAAGCATGAGAGTGAATGAGTCCTTTGCTTGAAAAAGGATTTCTTACCTTGCCAGTTCAGAGCGCTGTGCAAGATTTTTGGTGATGTTCCCCCACCTTAGACCCATTTTCTGTTCTCATTTTCTTATTTTAGTTTCTTAGGGCTAGCCACAAATTAGGTGGCATAAAGCATTAGATTTGTTCTCTCGTAGGTCCAGATGTCAGAAACCTGAGATCAAGGCATCAGCAAGTCTATGTTCTCTTCGAAGGTTCTGGGGGAAGATCGTTTCTTGTATCTCTCAGGTTCTGGTAGCCCCAGGTGTTCCTTGGCTTGTGACCACATCACATCATTCCAATCTCTGTTTCCCTCTTCACATTATTGTCTTTCTTGTGTGTATGTATTCTCAGGAGGACACTGGTCATATTTTGTTACGGTCCATCCTATCCCACAATACACTTAGGTTAAATGATAACATTTTCAAAGATCTTATATTCAAATAAGGTCACATTCATAGTGCTAGGGGTTAGGGCTTCAACGTATCTTTTTTAGGACCTCAATTCAATCTGTAGTAATAGCCCTTCATTGAACGCCTGCCATTCATGTCTACAGTCTGAGCTGCCTGTATGGATACCACCTGCCTAGACAGAAATATGGAGCTTTATTTCTACCACTGAGTATCCCTGTCTTGGAGAGCCATCAGTGTCCCACTTCTTCCAGTACAGAAGACTGGCTTCTCCCAAATCCCACCTGCTGTTCTATCTTTGTCCTCAGCTGATGACATCTCCACCACAAGCTAGAAACTGCAGCTTTAGTTATCTCTGTTATCTCTCATACAGCTATTCCTTTCCAATTCTACTAGGACTTACCATTTTCTTCCAGTTCACTTACCAGTCTCACCATGACTGGGGTGCTCTTTGGAAACACTATCATCTTGCCAATCTATTCTTTAAAGTCTGTCAAGTACTCTTTGTTACCTGCTACGATAGTTTTTCAGTGACTGTCTGGAAGCACTAATCCTTTTGAGCAACTTCTGGACCTCTTCTTAGGGGACTAGAAAGACAAGGCAATATTTCAGCTGCAGGGAGAAAGTTCTACCTCAAGTTTTTTGCAACATGCTTTCAAGCAGGATTCTGTAAGACTTCTTATAAAAAGTGTTGTCGGGAGCGGACCCCCCTCTCCCAACATGAGGATCAAGGAGGTGCCTTCTAAGAGGGGCTTTATGACCCCCTCGGCTTATGAGATTATATTGGGACAATCTGACCAGGAACTTCTGGGGAAAGGAGATCAGAGGAATGGACTTCAATACAGCATGCCTAATAACACTGAGGTCTGCCCAGCCTCACTGGCTTCCCCCTAATTGCATTCCCCCCTCCCTTTTCTCCACATACACAGGTTTACAAGCTAACCCTTGAAAGGCTTTCCAAGGACAATTCTCCACACAGCCATTAAAACTACACAAGCATCTCACTCCCTGCTGCAGAAAGAACAAATAAACTTCTAGGTTCTTTATAGTTGGTATGGCAAACTGATAAGACTGAAGAGACATCTTTCTTAGTGCAGCTGGGCTTAATTAGAGAATGGCAGACACTATCTACACAGGAAGATATAAATAAAAACTTAGAGAAACAAATGGAGACAGCCAAATGGTAAGGTTTTGAGGAGTCTACCCTTCTGTGCTTTTCACCTTGAGGCACGAATAGAGTCATTAAGTTCAAAGCATAACTTTGTTTTCACTGTTAACTTTGTTTTCACTGACATTTAACACCTGGTTCAAACCATTATCCAAAAAGCCTTGGCAATTAAGTAGAAGAAGACCACGAGGGGTCACTTTCTTGTTAGCCAATAATGATGGATCAGTTTCTTGTTAACCAATAGTTTATATGATGAAGAAAACAGGGTGAACACTACGTCACCTCACCCATAAAAAATAAAGACGGACAGCTCTCGACACACAGATCTCTTGCTCTCTGGGTCAGGCTGCCTTAAACCAGAAAAGTCTTTCCTGCCTCCTTTATTCATTTCCCTCCGATGCCTTCCCTCCCTCCGTGTGGGACCCTGAAAAGTGTTGGGACTGGCTCCCGGCTAAGTGTCTGTTGTTTAACATGAAAACAATGAAAACTCAGAGTAGGGTCTGTAGCCTATCTCCCCAGGCTTGCTTTCTATCATCATACTACAAAGAATCTAGCATCTAGTCACAATTTGTTACTTAGTGTTAAATGTTTCAAGCCTCAGTGATCCTACCCTGCTGGCCTCCAGAACAGCATTATCTTCTGTACATCTGGAACACCTGTAAGACTCCACCTATATCTCATCTTTATTAAGACTTTCCTGGGACCTGCCTGTCTCTAGGCTGCATAGCAGTTAGACCATAGCTGGCATAGTATTTATGATTATCTGTTGTCATCTGTCTAGTTTTACACGTAAAATTAATTATATAATTATAGGGAGCCTATTTCAGTCCTGTTTTGTATCTCAGTGCACTATCATGTTGCTAAAGGCTTTGTAAGAAAAAGAATGATATAAACAGATCATGAAGCTAAATGAATCATCTCCAGTGTTAGGGAATATTCTATCACCAGATGACCAAATACAAATAGGGGACTTATTTATTTAGATATTAATCCATGCTTTATTGCAATTGAAAGCTTGGTGGTGTAGTGCTTACGTGCTGTGGCTGCTAACCAAAAGGTCAATAGTTCAAATCCACTAGGCACTCCTTGGAAACTCTATAGGGCAATTCCACTCAGTCTATAGGGTTGCTATGAGTCAGAATCAACTTGACAGCAGTAGGTTTGGTTTTCTGGTTTTATTGGCAATGAAATTTTTCCCAGTGACCCCTCCTTGCTCAGCCTACCCACCCCCAAGGGTACTACATTATCCCTGCCCCTCCCATAGCAACTACTCGGGAAAGTAGGAGCCCAAGCTTTGTACCCCAAAGCAGGGGCACTATGCTTTCCCCCTTCAGACAGCAGAGATTTTTGTTTGTTTGCTTTTGTGTTTGTATTAGCCTTTGTAGGAAAAAATAATGTTCCCTGAAAAATTTTAGGTGAATATAAAAGTATTGTCAGTCAAATAAAAGGATTAATATTTAACGGCATTTATGGAAGGTGTATTTGTCTATGATAATGTTGGAGAATTTGTAATCTTGATATTAAAACCCTGTGGCCGTGAGTTTTCAAAGAGCATTTAAACTTGCATGGCAGGTGGGTCTTGGGGACTGATAAGGTGAACCTTGGAAAAAATATTGATCTTTTTAGAAAAGAAGGAATTTCTAGGAAGAAAAGTAAAGTGGATATGCATGTTAGAGCCAGTCGAGGGTAGGTTCACACTGGGGATTATAGGAAGTGGAACATAAAACTAGAGAAACAAGATGGAAAAGAGTTGGTGTTTTCAAGATCTGTCTTAGTTTGGATTCTCTAGAAGGGCAAAGCCAGTGAGATGTACATGTATAGAGAGGGGGAGAGTTTGTTTTACTCAAGGGATTGGTTTATGCAATAGTGGGCCTGACAATTCAAAATGTGTAGTTTCACGTAGCAGACCAGAGTCTTTTGCATGGCTGAGCATCAAGATCTGTAAGTTCAGGTGATAAAAATAGTATAATACTGAGACAGAGAAATAGAGCCCTATCAAAATATTTGTTTCTATTCTGGAAGCTGACTACATCCTTAAAGAAACTCGGTTTTCAAATTACTCACTGATCACACCACTAAAGGAGATTACATTACATTACATTGTAAAATAGCAAACAGCCCAGTATTTGAACAAACCATTGAGAATCATAATCTAACCAAGGGAACACATACAATTAACCATCACAAGGTCACACCACTCTCAGAGGGGACTGCAGGACAGAGAATCAGCTTCTTCTTCCTATGCTGTCCCACAGCATTTTCTGAATTTGTTCACGCTGTTGGAGAAGGATGGGAATATCTGCTGTTTAGGTCTTGGGTCCTCACAAGTCACTGGACCGTGAAGCATCCTTTGGGAGAAGAATCTAAAGATGGTGCATCCATTTGCTCTAACATTTCCATGTGAAGCATTCTGCCTGGAGAATACAGCAGCAGGGTTACTGTCAGTAGCAAAAATCCACTATTCTTTGTGTTTCCTTCAGTGGCCTGGGCACAAAACTACATCCTCTAACAGACTACAACTTAGTATCAAAACAAGTCTTGTTTTTTTGTTGTGGAAGCACAGTGTAGAATGATTGTAAGTAAGTAAGTGTAACTTCAATATTAATACATGCCAGGCAGACATCCAGAATGTGTTTCACACTTAAGATTCGTGAAGAAATAGCAGCATTTGGGTACTTCTTTATGAAGAGTCATTATCAATCAGATACTTGCACAAAGAAACTGTAAAGCATAATGACATCGAGCTGCTGTAGCCCTTGGAAAGTTTGCTGTGACTCATGTTCAGTAGCCTGAGTTTGGGGTGAAACTTCTCTCTGTTCCACCTTCAGTCTCTCAGTTTTATTCTTTCATTTATTTATTTATCTCTCTCTCTGTCTGTCTTCAGGTAAGTATTTTTATGCCTCCCTCCCTGTTTATTGAACACGTCAAGCAACCTTGGGCCATGTTGTTCATCATCAAGAGTGCTTCATCTCGAAATATCTACATGACACGCTTCCTTGTTTCCTTTTGCACTCTTATCAGATGTCACCCTATTACTGAGGGCTTCCCTGACACTTATAAAACAGTACCCCTTCAGCACCCCTCAATTCTCTTCCTCAAAGCACTTACCACTAACTTGTACATTCATACCTGATTGTCATTTCCCTGTGTTGATACTTCCTTTGCTCAAAGAGGAAAGCTCCATGGGAGCAGCACTTCCTCAAATTTCTTACTTCTGTACCTTGGAACAAAGAATATGGTTGGACATCTAGTAAGTGCTAGATAAATGTGTGTTGAATGAATGAATGAATCTGTCTTTTTGTTGTGTGATTGTAAGGAAAGAAGAATGGGTCAGTATACTGGAAATTACTGAGTGTGTTCTACACTCCAGTCACTGAGCTGAGTGCTTCATATGGATTACCACAGACAGTTCTGTTAATGTGAGGTGAATGAAGGACTTCACTTTATGTGGGCCAACAGGGTCACAAGTCAAGAAAGTCTTCAAGTTGGGCTATGAAATTGCTTCTGTGTAACTACTCAGCTTGCTTTAATGACACATAAAAAGTTTTCGGATTACTGTCAGAGTGTATAAAATGGATCGTTTTATGTGATGGTCTTAAAGAGATGTAAATTAGGATATTGCTAAGTAAATTATCACTAACTTCAATGACTAAACATATTCAGCAAATCTTTACTGAGCATTACTATTTCAAATCCTAAGAATCAGGAACAAAACAGACAGAAATCATTTCTGTCTTGGAATTTAAGTCTTAAATTCCATGTTAAGGTATTTAATGTAACATCCAGTGTAATGTCCAAATCTACACAAATGGAGCCTTGTGCTTCCAACCAAGACAGAAAAACAGGGGCTAGATTTAATACTTTTGAAAATGACCATATACTGAACAAAATATATGAAATGTTAAATTTCAAGACTTTAAACCGTAAAGATCAGTCATTACTGAGAGCTGCAAAACAAACGAGCCGAGAATTATCATCCCAGCCCCTTACACTCATCAGTTTGTTGTAACGTGGGGACTTGCATGTTTTGTGATGTTGGGAGGTGTGCTATCAATAGTCCCTCAGTGGGAAGGTTTTAGCTAAGTTTTTAGATGAAGATAGACTAAGAAAAAGGACCTGGATGTCTACTGTTGAAAAGCATTAGCCAATGAAAATCCTATGAATAGCTGAGGAACATTGTTGTTGTTAGGTGCCATAGAGTCAGTTCTGACTCATAGTGACCCTATGAACAACAGAACAAAACACTGCCTGGTCTTGCACCATGTCCACGTTTTTGTTATGCTTAAGCCCATTGTTGCGGCCACTGTGTCAATCTATCTCATTGAGGGTCTCCGTCTTTTTCACTGACCTTCTACTCTACTAAGTATGATGTCCTTCACCAGGGACTGATCTTTCCTGACAACACGTCCAAAGTATGTACTTCCAAGGAGCACTCTGGTTGTACTTCATCCGGAACAGATCTGTTTGTTCTTTTGGCAGTCTGTGGTGCACTCAACATTCTTCTCCAATGCCACCATTCAAAGGCATCAATTCTTCTTCTATCTTCTTTTTTCATAGTCCAGCTTTCACATGCATATGATGCAACTGAAAATCTCATCACGTGGGCCAGGTGCATTTGTCTTCAAGGTGATGTTCTTACTTTCGAATACTTTGAAGAGGTCCTTTGCAGTAGGTTTTCCTGGTGCAATGTGTCTTTTGATTCCTTGACTGCTGCTTGCAAAGGCACTGATTGTAGACCTAAGTAAAATGAAATCTTTGAAGATCTCCCTCCTTTCTCCATTTATGACAATGTTGCTTACTAGTCCAGTTGTGAGGATTTTGATTTCCTGATGTTGAGGTGTGATCCATACTGAAGGCCATGGTGTTTGATCTTCGTGAGTAGATGCCTCAAATCTTCTTCATTTCCAGCAAGTAAGGTGGTGTCATCTGCATAACACACGTTGTTAATGAGTTGTCCTGCAAACCTAATGCCTCATTATTCTTCGTATAATCCAGCTTCTCAGATTATTTGCTTGGCATGCAGATTTAAAAGGTATGGTAAAAGGATGCAACTCTGACACATGCCTTTCCCGACATTAAACCATGCAGTGTCCTTTTGCTCTGTTCACATGACTGCCTCTTGATCCATATACAGATTCCTTAAGAGCACAATTAGGTGTTTTGGAATTTGCATTCTCTGCAACATTAGCCATAGTTTAGAATGACCCACACAGTTGAGTGGTTTTGCGTACTCCATGAAGCACAAGTAAACATCTTGCTGGTATCCTTTGCTTTTAGACAAGATCCATCCGATGCCAGCAATGATATCCCGGTTCCATGTCTTCTTCTGAAGCCAGCTTGCATTTCTGGCAGTTCCTTGTCAATACATTGTTGTAGTCACTTTGAATAATCTTGAGCGGAATTTTAGTTGCATGGGATATCAATGACATTTTTAGGTAATTTCCACATTCCGTTGGTCACATTTCTTTTGAATGGGCATAAACATGGATCTCTTACAATCAGTTGGCCAGTTAGCGTCCTCCAAATTTCTCGGCATTATCTGGACCAACATGCAACATCATGATAAGTGAAGAAAAGACTGGATTTGTCAAGGATTTCGTTTTATTTAGAACCATAGTCAACACCCTTGGACCAGCAGACAAGAAATCAAACAATGTATTACACTAGAAAAAACTGTCAAAGGCCTCTTTAAGCTGTTGACAAGCAACTATGTCACTTTAAGGACTAAGGTACATCTGAAGCAAGCTATGGTGTTTTCCGTTGTCTCATATACATGTGAGACCTGGACATGAATAAGGAAGAGCAACAAATTGATGCTTTTGAAGTGTGTTTTTGGCAAAGAATACTGAATATATCATGTGCTGTCAAAAGAACAAACATCTGTCTTTGAAGAAGCACAATCAGAATGTTCCTTAGAAGCAAGGATAGAGAGACTACGTCTTACATATTCTGGACATGTTATCAGGAAGGATCAGCCCCTGGAGAATGACATCATGCTTGGGAAAGTAGAGTTAGTGGAAAAGAGGAATGAGATGGACTGACACAGTGGCTGCCACAATGGGCCTAAACATAGTCATGATTGCGACCATGGCACAGGTAGTGTTTGACTCTGTTGTATATAGGATAGCACGTCTAAATACCTCTTATGACATACATTTTGGTTTTCTCTTTCTTCCTGCCTTTTTAATCACTCCTTGCTTTTTTCATATATGCTATCTTTGATGTCATTCTACAACTCATCTAACCTTGGGTATTAGTGTTCAGTGCATCACATCTATTCTTGAGTTGATCTCTAAACTCAAGGTCATATATTGACTTTCATGGATTGTTCTAATTTTCTTTAGTTTCTCTTGAACTTGCATTTGAGTAATTGGTCTGAGCCGTGATCAGCACCTGGCTTTGTTTTGACTGATGCTATTGAGTTTCTTCATCATCTCTTGATGTAGTTGACTTGATTCCTATTCCTTCTGCCAAGGCCTATGTGTATACTTGCTGTTGGTGAAAAATGTTATTTGCAATGAAGAAATCATTGATTTTACAAAATTCAATCATGTGATCTCCAGCATAGTTCTTATGTTGTGGCCAAGGCTGTATTTTCCAACCACCAATCCTTCTTTATCCTTCTTTGTTTCTTACTTTAGCATTTCAATCACCAGTAATTCTCACTGCATCCTAATTTCACGTTGAATTAATTTCATGTTGCGGAAATTGGTAATAATCTTTAATTACTTCATGCTTGGCCTTAGTGGTTGGTAACACTACCAATTGTATAAGTTGGTCTTCATTGTAGGTGTGTAGATATTACCCTGTTATTGACAGCATTGTGCTTCAGGAAAGATCTTGAAATGTTCTTTTAAAAGATGGATGCAATGGTTTTCCCCTTCAAGTTTTCATTTCCAGCATAGTAAAGTATATAATTGTCTGATTCAGAATGTAAATACCATTCTATTTAAGCTCAGTAATGCCTAGGATATCGACTTTTATGTGCTCCATTTCATTTATGATGATTTCAATTTTCCTAGATGCACACATATACATTCTGTAATTTTATTGTAAATGGATGTTTTTAGGTATGCCACATCAGCCAATGAAGCTTCCAGGATTTTGTATTCATTTACGTTGTTTGATGAGGCAGCTCTTCCCAACTATCTTCTGAGTACCTGGCAGCCTGAGGAACTCATCCTCCAACACTGCATCAGACAATATTTCACTAAGGTTTTTATTTTTTTTATTTTTATTTAACATAACTGAGTGAAAATGTACATTCACATGTAAATTTACATGCCCCCCTATATGCAGCTTCCACTGCTCTCCCTGTCCGGTGACTGCACACTATTCCTCTCTGCTCCATACATGTCTCATCCTCCCAACAGCTCCCTTTCCCCTCCTCTCCTTCCACTCCCCTGCCTCCAGCCAGAGGTCAGCAAGATGATATCCTATAGATGTATAGAACCATAAACTGCTTCCAACATATGGTTACTCTGCATTGCCAAGTCCATTCCATTCCTGTCCAAACAGTGGACCTTTGTTATAATTTATGGGAACGGGCAGCATCAGGGCCGGGGACCATGCTCTCAGAGGAACCCAAAAACCGCTGGACCATCAATTGAGGTCTTTTGTGGAGATCTCATGATGCACCTCTTTTTATTCTTGTGTTGCCAGTGAGGCTCCTCTCTGTGAGCTCCGACATGGCTATCACAGGTCGTGGCCGGGCACCATCCGGTTCTTCCGGTCCCAGGTCGATGTAGGTACCCACTCTTGTGGGTCTCTCTGTCTTCTCGGTTGTCTTTACCGCATGCCATTTTGGCCCTCGGTGAGCATCCGTTCCTGCTGAGTTGGGACCATTTGCTGTCTCCTTGGATGGCAGCTTGGCAGCTTTTAAGACCCCAGACGCCACTCACCAATGTGGGGTGCAGAGAGCTCTCTTAGCAAAACGCTAGTTATGCCAATTGGCCTGGAATTCGCCTAAGAGCATGGTCCCCCGCCCCCCGCCCCAGCTACTCTATCCTTGCAGTATTGAGCTAAGATGGAAGAAGTACTCAAGTTATGCTGAAGTCCACTTAATGTCGTTCTTGTTCCTAATGTGTGCTGTCACCGCTTTCTCCCAACTAGATTTCTAGTAACTACCTAAACTAAACCCTCCGCCCCTCGCCCTCCCTCCCTTCCTCCCCTCCCTTGCAGCTGTCAAAGAGTCTTTTCTTCTATACACGAGTCTGTTTTTGAGATCTTATCGTAGAGGTCTCATACAATATTTGTCCTTTTGTCGCTGACTACTCTCACTCAACATAATGTCTTCCAGTTGAAACCAGGTTAGGAGATGTTTCCTGGAATCATCGTTATTCTTTATCATTGCGTAGTGCTCCATTGAGTATATGTACCACAGTTTACCTATCCATTCTTCTATTGTTGGGCATCTGGGTTGATTCCACCTTTTTGCTATTGTGGACTGTGCCGCAATAAACATTCTGGTGCATGTGTCCATCGGTGTGAAAGGCCTTGAATCTGTAGGATATATTCCAAGTAGTGGAATTACTGGGTCAAATGGTATATCGATATCCATTTTTTTAAGGAAGCGCCAGATTGCCTTCCAAAGAGGCTGGACCATTTTGCAACCCCACCAACAGTGTAGAAGGGTTCCACTTTCTCCACAGCCTCTCCAACATTTGTTGTTTTGTGTTTTCTGGATCATGGCCAATCTTGTTGGGGTGAGATGGTATCTCATTGTTGTCTTGATTTGAATTTCTTTAATAGCTAAAGATCGTGAACACGTCTGCGTGTGTTTTTTGGCTGCCTGAATCTCCTCTTTAGTGAAATATCTGTCCATCTCCTTTGCCCATCGCTTAATTGGATGGTTTATCTTCTTGTTATTGATATTTTGTAGTATCTTATAGATTATGGAGATCAGGCATCGATCTGACATAGAGTTGCCAAATATTTTTTCCCACTCTGTGGGTGTTCTTTTAATTCTGTTAATAAAGTCTTTGGATGAGCAAAAGTGTTTGATTCTTAATAGTTCCCATTTATCTACTTTCTCTTCTGTTGATTGAGGTTTCTTTGACAGATTTTGGAGTCTGTCTTCATGGTGTATTAAAACTTCCATTGTTGTTCCTACCTATTCTTGGATGAGCTTTATCGTTTTAGGTTTGATATTTAGGTCTTTTATCCAGTTGGAGTTGGTTTTTGTATAAGGTGTAAGATATGGATCTTGATTCAGTTTATTGCAGATGGATAACCAATTTTGCCAACATCATTTGTTGAAGATACTGTTTTTACCACACTTTAATGTCTTAGGGCCTTTGTTGAATATCAACTGTTCATAGGCAGATGGTGTCATCTCTGGGGTCTCAATTCTGTTCCATTGATCAGTCTGTCTGTTCTTGTACCAGTACCAGGCTGTTTTGACCACTGTGGCAGTGTAGTATGTTCTAAGGTCGGGTAATGAGAGGCCTCCCATTGTGTTCTTCTTCTTTAGTAGCACCTTACTTATCCAGGGCTTCTTCCCTTTCCAAATAAAATTGGTGAGTGTTTCTCCATCTCATTAAAAAATGATGCTGGAACTTCTATTGGGATTGCATTATATAAATAAATTGCTTTGAGTAAAATAGACATTTTCACAATGTTAAGTCTTCCTATCCATGAGCAGGGTAGGTTTTTCCATTTATCTAAGTCTCTCTTAGTTTCTTGTAGTAAGGGCTTGTAGTTCTCTTTGTAAAGGTCTGTTGTTTCTCTGGTTAGATTAATTCCTAGGCTCTTTATCTTCTTAGGGGCTATCACAAACGGTATAGATTTGATAATTTCCTCCTTAACAGTCCCGTTGTTGGTATAAAGGAATCCTACTGATTTACTTATGTTTATCTTGTATCCTGAGACTTTGCTGAACTCTTCTATCAGTTTGAGTAACTTACTTATAGATTCCTTGGGGTTCTCTGCATATACAATCATATCATCTGCGAACAGGGAGATTTTAACTTCCTCTTTGCCGATGCAGATGCCCTTTATTTCTTCGTCTTGTCGAATTGCTCTGGCTAGAACTTCTAGCACAATGTCGAATAGGAGAGGTGACAGTGGGCATCCTTGTCTAGTTCCTGATCTCAGGGGAAAGTCTTATAGTCTCTCTCCATTCAGGATGATGTGGGCAATTGGCTTTGTATAAATGGCCCTTATTGTGTTGAGGAATTTGCCGTCTATGCCCATTTTGCTAAGAGTGTTTAGCATGAATGGGTGTTGGACTTTATCAAATGCCTTTTCGGCATCAATGGACAAAAATCAGGTGATCTTTGTCTTTTGTGTTATTTATGTGGTTAATCACATTAATTGTTTTCCTGATGTTGAACCAGCCTTGCATCCCTGGTATGAATCCCACTTGGTCATGATGAATTATTTTCTTGATATGTTGTTGTATTCTGTTGGCAAGAATTTTGTTGAAGATTTTAGCATCTAAGTTCATGAGTGATATCGGTCTGTAGTTCTCTGTCTTTGTTGGATCTTTCCCGGGCTTAGGTATCAGGGTTATACTGGCTTCATAGAATGAGTTTGGAAGTACTTCATCCCTTTCTATACTGTGAAATAGTTTCAATAGCATTGGGGATAACTCTTCTCTAAATGCTTGGTAGAATTCTGCCGTGAAGCCATCTGGGCCCGGACTTTTTTGGGTTGGCAGTGTTTTGATGACCTTTTCAATCTCTTCCTTTGTGATGGGTTTATTAAGTTGTTCTGCTTCACGTTGTGATAATTTGGGTAGGTGGAATGAGTCAAGGAATTTGTCCATTTCCCCTAGGTTTTCAAATTTGTTAGAGTACAGTCTTTCATAGTATTCTGTTATGATGTTTTTGATTTCTGTTGCATCTGTGGTGACAACTCCCTTCTCATTTCTAATTTGGGTTATTTGTTTCCTTTCCTGCTTTTGTTTAGTAAGTTTAGCCAGTGGTTTATCAATTTTGTTGATCTTTTCAAAAAACCAGCTTTTGGTCTTTTCAATTTTTTCAATTGTTTTTCTATTCTCTAATTCATTTAGCTCTGCTCTAATCTTTATGATCTCCTTTCTTCCGGTGCCCGAGGGGGTCCTCTGTTGTTCTCTTTCTACTTGTTTAAGCTGTAGACTTAGTTCCTTGATTTGGTTTCTTTCTTCCTTCCCGATGTGTGCATTTATGGAGATAAACAGACCTCTGAGCACTGCTTTGGTTGTGTACCATAGGTTCTGGTAGGAAGTGTTTCCGTTCTCATTGGAATCCATGAATTTCTTTAATTGATCCCTGATTTCCTCTATAACCCATGTTTTTTTGAGCAAGATGTTGTTCAGTTTCCAAGAGTTCCACTTTCTATCTCTGTTTTTTCTGCTATTGATTTCAACTTTGATGGCTTTATGATCTGAGAAGATGCTTTGCAATAATTCAATGGTATGGATTTTGTTGAGCATTGCATTATGGCCTATCACGTGGTCAATTCTGGAGAATGTTCCATGTGCACTGCAGAAGAAGGTGTAGTTGTCTGCTGAGGGGTGGAAAGTTCTGTATATATCAATGAGGTTTAGTTGGTTAATTGTGTCAATGAGGTCTTCTGTATCTTTACTGAGCTTTTTTCTAGATGATCTGTCTAGTAATGAGAGTGGAATGTTAAAGTCTCCCACTATTATTGTGAAGTCATCTAACTGTCTTTTGAGCATAGTCAGTGTTTCTTCGACATATTTAGGTGCTCTGACATTAGGTGCATAAATGTTTAATATAGTTAAGTCTTGCTTGTGTACTGAAACTTTCAGCAATAAATAGTGTCCATCTTTGTCCACGATGGTGGATTTCACATTAAAGTTGATTTTGTCTGAGATTAGAATTGCCACCCCTGCTCTTCTTTGTTCATTGTTAGCTTGATATATATTCTTCCATCCTTTAATTTTTAGTTTGTTCCTGTCTTTAGGTCTCAAGTGAGTTTCTTGTAGACAACATATGGATGGGTCGTGTCTTTTGATCCAAGATGACACTCGGTGTCTCTTTACTGGAGCATTCAGTCCATTCACATTCAATGTAATTATTGATAGGTATGTGTTCACTGCTGCCATTGTGATATGTTTATTTTTATGTTGATGTTTTCTCTGTTGTTCTTATTAGTCTGTTCTGAGACACTCTTTTTTGTGAGTTGATTTTTCACCTGTTTCAGAGCTGGTTTTATAGTTGTTGAGACTCGTGTGTTACATTTCTTGAAATAGTATGATACATCTTTGTTGTGCTTACAGCTGCCCCTATGAACCCCCTTAATAAACTATTTATAAACCCAATTTTAATTACTACCAGTCTGGTCATCTTCCTCTCCATCTGGAAGGACTATAACGACTGTAGTACATCCCTCTTTTATTATGATGACACCATAGTTTTCATGATCATCACTGGATGGCTTCTTTCCCAATCAAAGCTGTGATTTACTTTGGAGCCTTCCCTAAATGAGTATTGAGTAGTGTGTCATTCTAAAATATAAAGTTAGTGGTTTCGTTCTTCTAAGCCAAAGCCAAGAACTTCTTTCAGTATTTCTTGTAGTTTGGGTTTGGTTTTTACAATGTCTCTGAGTTTCTGTTTATCTGGAAATGTCTTAATTTCATTTTCATGTTTGAAAGACAGTTTTGCAGGATATATAATTCTTGGTTGGAAGTTCTTCTCCTTCAAGACTTTGAATGTGTCGTGCCACTGTCTCCGTGCCAGCATGGTTTCTGCTGAGAAATCTGACGAGAGCCTACAGGGTTTCTCTCTGAATGTTAGCTTTGCCTTGAGTCTTGCTGCCTTTAAGAGTTTCTGCTAATGTTTCATTTTGTTAAGCTTGATTATAATATGTCTTGGAGTCTTTCTTTTGAGATCTATATTGGGTGGCGTACGATATGCATCTGAGATGTCTATATTCTCTTCCTTCATGATTTCTGGGAAGTTTTCTTTCAGCAGCTCAGCAACAATACTCTCTGTGTTCTCAGATGTCTCACCCTGTTCAGGGACTCCAATTAATCGAAGGTCGTTCCTCTTAGTAGAGTCCCACATGCTTCTTAATGTTTCTTCATTTTTCTTGTTTCTTTTTTCTGATTTCTGCTCATAGACACTACCATCAGTAGCTCTGTCTTCCAAGTCAGAAATTCTTTTTTCCATTTGTTCCATTCTGCTTTCTTGGCTTTGCATGGAAGTTTCTATGTCTTTGATTTTCTTCTTGATCTGTTGGATTTCAGAGTACTGGTGTTCCATCAGATCCAACAACTTGCTTAATTTTTCATTTTGTTCTGCTGCATTTTGTATAAGGTCTAGAAGGACTCTGTATATAATCAATTTGTATTCACTTCCTGATGCTTTCATATAAGTTTCTTCATCTGGAAAACTCCTTGGTTGCTTTGTTTGGGAGCCTTCTGAAGCCATGAGTGATTGCTTGTATGCCACAATTGTCTGTTGCTTTTTGGGTCCCTTGTGAGTATATAGAGGCTGGAAGAGGTACTGTGAGGATGGATTGCAAATGTTTCTCTAGGCTGTCTTCAAATGTAAAGCAAAAGGTGTCTGACCAGTTCACAAGTCAGTTAGGTTTTCAGGTGTAGAGGTCCCTCTTCCCGTCTGACAAAGTAAGCGCCACTGTATCCAACCCCAGATGATAACAAACTAGTTCAGAATACAGCACTGCTAGTGCCCTGGTGGCCTCTGCTGACAGGGCCTAGCCTTACCCAACACTGCGTCGAGTACTGGGTTTGTGATAGAAAAGCTCTCTCCTGTGGGCAGGCTCTGGCTCCCAAGCTAAGAATTAGGTCCAGCTGCGGCCACCGTTCCCAAGATGGCGTCCTCCACACAGGCAGCAGACAGGGGGGCTAAGTGTGCCCAGAGGCAGCGACTCCTCTGCTTCTGTTGCAGGGCCCCCAATGTAGGCAGCACTACGCAAAATCACCACTTTTCTGACGGAGAAGCGCTGTCCCGTTTGCAGGCGCTGGCTCCCAGGCTAAGAACGAGGTCCCGCTAAAATCTCAGTACCAACATGGCGTCCCGCACCCTGACCACGGAGTTCCGCACAAACCCCACTGAGGCAGCTACAAAACGAAAGGCTCAAAGTGTCTAGATTAACAGAGTCCCGAGCCTGGCTCTCAGAACATGGGAATTTCGCCTGCCTATCCCCCCAGCAGGGTGTCCGAGTCAAGCCGCCGGGCAAGACCCAGCTCCGCCCGCCAGCCGAAACTGAGGAAAAAAAAGTCAAAATGGTGCGTTTACCTTCCGTCCGTGAGAGCCGGGGCTAGCCAGGAGCGGGAGTCAGCGATAGAGAGGAGATTTTTCGCTGAATGTTATAAAGTCCCAATTAATAGCTCTGTGCCGTGTCCTGAGGCTGATTAGGTGATCAGAAGGCTCTGTTTGATTGTCAATTCAGGTCTTGGTTTCCAGAGGGATAGAAAGAGATGCGTCCTCAGTCCGCCATCTTGACTCCGCCTCCTATTTCACTAAGGTTTTCTGCTATTAATAAGGTTTTCAATGGCTAATTCTTTCTAAAAATAGCCCCCTGGTTCCATCTTTTTAGTCTATGTAAGTCTGCAAGCACAGCTGAAACCTCTCTGTCATGCATGATTCTGCTGGTCTTTGAATACCTGTGACATAGTTTCCAGCATCACAGCAACACGCAAGTTCCCACATTACAAGAGACTTACAGATGTGTAGAGGAGGGATACCAATAGAACAATCAAAATTACAAATAGAAAGAGAAAAGATAGTTACAAAAAATGTGAAATGTGCAACAACTACAGGCGGCCTCAAAAGGGAGAACAGAGGTACAAGATAGAATATTTATTTGAAGAAATAATAGACCATACTTTGTTTTTTCAAACTTAGTACTAACTGTATACAAATAGGAAACCCTGGTGGTATAGTAGTTAAGTGTTATGTCTGCTAAGCAAAAAGTCACCTGTTCAAATCCATCTGATGCACCTTCAAAACAGTATGAGACAGTTCTACTCTAACCAATAGGGTCTCCATGAGTCAGAATTTACTCAATGGCCATCTCTATGTGCCAACAGAAAGCCCTAGTTGCACAGTGGTTCAATGTTATGGCTGCTAACCAAAAGGTTGGCAGTTGTGATCCACCAGGCACTCAAGGGAAACTCTATGGGGCAGTTCTACTCTGTCCTATAGGGTAGCTGTGAGTCAGAATCAGCTCAACAATAGTCGGTTTTGTTTTGGTTTTGGCTTGTACATCAACAAATCCCAGAATGTCAGAAAATATCAAGAACAATACACATGAGGAATGTTACATGAGGAAGCATTATTATGAAATATCTCAAAAACAGTAGGAATGAAAAATGACAACCGTAAAATCATTCAAAAGGGAAAAAGAAAATTTTCAGCACTGAGCAACAGACAAGGTTGAGGATTGGGTTTTCCATTTGAAACAACATCAACAAGAAGATGGTGAATCAGTACTGTCAAAGTGCTGAAAGGAAAAAAGAATGTGCTACACAGAGAAAACACAGGCATTTTTAGACATGCAAGGGCTAAAAGAAATGATAAATGAAATTGTTCAGGGGCAAAATGTGATAATTGATGAAAAACATGAATTCCTGGAAAGAAATGAAGAGCTCTAAAAATTGTTATAATGTGGACAGACACACAGTTACATGATAGAAAATGTATACAATTATTCATGACATGGTATTCTAAGGGACAATCCTTTCAAAGAATCTTATAATACAGAACATTGCTAAGCTGCATTTATATAATATACTTACTATAGCAATAGACAGAGAATTACAAGATGTTAAAAAAAATATGGACTTCAAATATTTATACTCTAAACAAATAATTTTCACTCATCCCAACACGTATGAAGACACTATTGCTACAACCACTTACATTTCACTTCTAATCAGTTGACAGGTTGTTTTACAGGAAGACAAGCATTTCTTCAAATAGCTTTGCTTTTTGCTACAGAAAATAAGTAAACATCAAAGTGCTTAGTGGATTTAACAAAGATGCGATATGGGAAAATAAATGGAACTTAATCCTTCGATAATTTGAGTAAATACATACTGCTTTAATTCAGGTGCAGTGTTGCCTCTGGGTTTCTCCGTTCTTTTACATCACTTGTCAGCAGTAATACCATGTAAATGAGCAAGGCTGAGCCTTTTCCCTTGCATCTTTGCTAATCCTCCTCCACTCTTTTAATCATACTACACAGAAGCCAATATCTATTTTCATCAGGAAGATAGGATCTCTTAAGGAATTAAAGAGGTTTCCAGTTAGCGGTACTGTGGGCAAGGAGGCAGCTGTGATCTCAGGCTTTGGGGATTTCTCATTATGCACTGGAGCTTTTTGGATCGAAGCCCTAAATTCTGACTGCTGGATTTCTAATCATCATGTGGTCAGGGTTAGAACTTTCCGTTATTTAAGATCTTTGATTACTCAGCACTTGGCTTTTGATTGAGTGAATCTCTGAAGACAGCATAGGACTGTGATTTCAAGTTAGCAGTTTTAAAGTAACCACTGGAAAAACAGACTGTAAAAGTCCTGTGATTGAGCTACACTAGCCCTTTTTAACTGACCTTCTGAAGCTGTCTGATCATTAACTCTACAGGTGCCACAAGAAGAAGAAATAAACAGAATGAATGAATTTATTATTTTCCCTAAGGAGAGAGATTCCAGGAAACTTACAGATTTCTGGCAAGTGTGAGACTAAGAGAGGCTTAGCTTTAGCAAACGGTAGCAACTGATATGGAAAGGGTTTAACATGATAAATATGAAGCAGGCATTTCCTATGATGATGCTGTAAGTATTTGGAGAAAAAGAAAATTCTGTCATTGTAATAAGTTATGAATTCAGAGAGTCAATATATAATTTGTAAGCAGGAATTATGCCATGAATTAAAAATACTTGTGTGCTAGTGAACACCATGCAGACATAATAGTCTTGAATGTCTCTCTGCAAAATAAAGAAATAGTGAGATCTGGTCTCTTTTGCTTGTCTCTAGAATAAAGTTATGAGTAACAGATGCTTTCCTCAGGCTTCTAATATAATAAACAATATTGAGGGTAGATTCTGGATCATATCATTTATGGAGAAGCTACACTGTGAATGAAAACTGACAATATTGATTTGAGAAAATCACATGACAGAGTTAAGTGTTGCCAGAGCAGAAAGAATGTAAGGTGGAATACATCTGAAAGGGCAGAAATATACAAAGTGTAGCCCAGATTCTCTGTATGATACTGATCTCAAATCTGTTTAACACCTGCACTGTACATGTGTGAACCATTTCATGTAAAGTTAAAAGACGCAAGCAGATATTTTAATTTCCTGATAAAAGGGCATCAGAGTTGAAATTTACTTTTTTTAAAGTTAATTGTTGATTAGAAAGACAAAAACAGAAATAGATGTTTTCAAAAGAATATAACAGAATCAGTAGTCTCTATTATATAGCTTCAATATTGTATGATGAATTTCAAAATTACTAAACACTCAAATTCAGTTATGAGGATTTTTGGTTTATGTTCAATATGAATTACATCAATAAGCAGTATCATGATGAATGGAGAAAATATTAACATTGTCAAGCATTTATTTTTACTTGGAAACAGTCAATGCCAATGGAAGCAGTAGTTAAGCAATCAAATAACAAGCCAGAGCATTTTAGACAAGACAAAGAAATAAAGGGCATCTGTATCAGCAAGAAAGCAGTAAAAATCTCTCTGTGTACAGATGATATGATTGCATATGCAGATAATCCTAAGGAATCCATACATAAACTACTGGAACTGATAGAAGAGTTCAGCAATGTATTAGGATATAAGATAAACATAAGTAAATCAGTACCATTCCTTTATACCAACAGAGAGACCATCAAAGAAGAACTCACCAGATCAATACCAGTTACTATAGCCACCAAGAAGATAAAATACCTAGGAATCAATCTAACTATAAAAATTAGAGACCTACACAGAGATAACTACAGGGCCTTACTGCAAGACACTAAAAGAGACTTACATACATAGAGAAACCTACCTGCTCATGGATAGGAATACTTAATATTGCGAAAATATCTATTTTATCCAAAGTAATCTACATACACAACACAATCCCAATTCAAATTCCAGTGTCATTTTTAATGAGATGGAGAAACAAATCATTAGCTTTGTTTGGAAAGGAAAAAACCTGGGTAAGCAAAGCACTACTGAAGAGGGACACAGTGGGAAGCCTCACACTACCCACCCTTAGAACCTATTACACTGACACAGTACTCAAGACAGCCTGATACTGGTACAAAAAGAGACATATACACCAGTGGAATAGAGTTGAGACCCCAGAGATGCCATCCTCTTGTGAACAGCTGATATTCGACAAAGGCCCTAAAGTTATAAACTGGTTGAAAACAGTCTCTTTAACAAATGGTGCTGTCAAAATTGTGTATCTGTCTGCAAAAACTGAAACAAGTCCCATATCTCACACTTCACACAAAAACTAAGTCAAAATGGATCAAAGACCTAAATAACAAACCTAAAATGGTAAAGATCATGCAAAAAGGAAGTTCTAATACGCAGTTTAGAGAGACTACAAAATCTGACAAACAAAACATGATCAACAGAAGTGAAAATAGATAAACGAGAACTACTAAGAATCAAAAACTTTTGCTAATCCAAAGACTTTATCAAAAGAGTTGAAAGACCACCTACAGAATGGGAAAAACACTTGGCAACTACATGTGGGACCAACGTATGATCTCCCTAATCTACAAGGCACTGCAAAACATCAACAAGAAAAGGGTAAATAACCCAATTAAGTGATAGACAAAGGAGATAGATGCTTTACCAAAGAGGACACCCATGCGGCCAAAAGATTAGCTATCAGAGAGATCCAAATCAAAACTACAATGAGATACCATCTCACCCCAACAAGGCTGGCCATAATCCAAAAAACACAAAGCATGGCAAGGCTGTAGGGAGATCAGAACAGTCTTACACTGCTGGTGGGATTGCGAAATGGTACAACCTCTTTTGAAAGCAGTTGGGTGCTTCCTTAAAAAGTTGGAAGTAGACGTACCATTTGATCCAGAGTTCTTGAGCTCATCTCTTTTTCTCGGGTTGCCATAGTGACTCTACATTGGGTGCCCCATCACAGCTGTCTTTGGTGGTGGCTGGGTACCATCTAGTTCTTTTTTTATTATTATTAAATAAAAAATGAAAGTGTGTACTTGCAATATTGGGTTAAGAGAGGAGAAGTACACAAGTTGTGTCGAAGTCACATTAATATTGATCTTCTTACTAATGTGTATTGTCACCAATTTCACCCAATCAAATTTCTAACAACTATTTAAAACTTCGCGCCTCACCCTCCTGTCTTCCCACCCTCCCCACCTTTGTATCCCTCAAAGAGTCTTTTCTGTTATGTATGAGCATGCTTTTAACTTTTTATCATGGGGTCTCATATAATAATTGTCCTTCTGTCGCTGACTAGATTCACTCAACATGATGTCCTCCAGTTGAGACCAAATTGAGAGATGTTACCTGCTATTGTTGTTGTTTTTTATCAATGTATAATACTCCATTGAGTATATATACCAAAGTTTACCCATCCATTCTTCTGTTGTTGGGTATCTGGGTTGATTCCAACTTTTTGCTATGGTGGACTGTGCTGCAATGAACATTCGTGTGCATGTATCAGTTGGTGTGAATGGCCCTGATTTTGTAGGATATGTTTCAAGCAAAGGAATTACTAGGTCAAATGGTATATTTATATGCCAAATTGCTTTCCAAAGAAGTTGCACCATTCTGCAATCCCACCAACAGTGTAGGAGAGTTCCAATCTCTCCACAGCCTCTCCAACATTTAGTGTTTTGTGTTTTTTGGATTATGGCCAATCTTGTTGGAGTGAGACGGTATCTCATTGTTGTTTTGACTTGAATTTCTTTAATAATTAATGATTGTGAGCATGTCCGCATGTGTTTTTTGGCTGCCTAGATCTCCTCTTTAGAGAAGTGTCTGTCCATCCTCTTTGCCCATAGCCTAATTGGATGATTTGTCTTTTTCTTATTGATATTTTGTAGAACCTTATAGATTATGAAGATCAGGCATCGGTCTGACATAGAGTTACCAAATATTTTTTCCCATTCTGTAGGTGGTCTTTTAATTCTTTTGATGAAGTCTTTGGATGAGCAGAAGTGTATGATTCTTATTAATTCCCATTTATCTATTTTCTCTTCTGATGAATGTGTTTTGTTTGTCAGATTTTAAAGTCTGTCTATACTGTGTATTAAAACGTCCATTGTATGAGTCAGACCTGACTCGACAGCACTGGGATTGTTGACTCTATTTTATCTTGGATGAGCTTTATCATTTTAGCTTTTATATTTAGGTCTTTTATCCAGTTTGAGTTGGTTTTTGTATAAGGCATGAGATATGGGTCTTGTTTCAATTTTTTGCAGATGGATATCCAACTATGCCAGCACCATTTGTTAAAGAGACTATCCTTACCCCAGTTCAAAATCTTAGGACCTTGGTCAAATATCAGCTGTTCATAGGAGGATGGTGGCATCTCTGGGGTCTCTACTCTGTTCCGTTGGTCTATATGTCTCTTTTTGTACCAGTACCAGGCTGTTTTGACTATTGTGGCAGTGTAATAGGTTTTAAAGTCGGGTAGTGAGAGGCCTCCCAGTGTGTTCTTTTTTTTCCAATAGTGCTTTACTTATTCAGGGCTTCTTCCCTTTCCAAATAAAGCTGATAGTTTTTTTCTCCATCTCATTAAAAAATGACACTGGAATTTGTACTGGGATTGCATTATATAAGTAGGTTACTGTGGGCAAAATAGACATTTTCACAATATTGAGTCTTCCTATCCATGAGCAGGGCAGATTACTCCACTTATGTAAATCTCTTCTAGTTTCTTGTGGTAAGGTTTTGTAGTTTTCTCTGTAAAGATCTCTTATTTCTCTAGTTAGATGTATTCCTAGGTATTTTATCTTCTTGGGGGCTATAGTAAATGGAATTGATTTGGTGATTTTTTATTTAATGCTTTTGATTTCAGTTGGATTTGTTGTGACATCTCCCATCCAATTTCCTATTCAGGTCATTTGTTTCCTCTTCTGTTTTTCTCTTGTAAGTTTAGTCAATGGTTTATCAATTTTGTTGATCTTTTAAGAAAATAGTTTTTTTAAATTTTTTTTTCATCTGTTCTTTTAGTCTCTAATTCGTTAGCTCTGCTCTAATCTTTATTAATCTGTTTTCTCCTGCTGCCTGAGAGGTTCATCTGTTGCTCTCTTTCTGCTTGTTCAAGCTGTCTGGTTAATTCTTTGGTTTGGGCCCTTTCTTCATTCTGGATCTGTGCATTTATTGAGATAAATTGACCTATGAACAATGCTTTGGCTGTATCCCACAGCTACTATTAGGTGTGTTTCATTCTCATTGGATTCCATAAAGTTCTTTATTTCATCCTTGATTTCTTCTATGGCCCATGTCTTTTTCAAGAAAGTTATTTTTTCAGTTTCCATATGTTCTAATTTCTACCTGTTTATTCTGTTATTGATTTAAACTTAAATGGCTTTATGGTCCGAGAAGATGTTTTGCAATAATTCAGTTGCTTGATTTTGTTGAGACTTGCTTTATGTCTGAACACCTGGTCTATTCTGGAAAATGTTTCATGTGCATTAGAGAAGAAGATGTACTTATCTGTTGAGGGATTAAAAAGTTCTGTATATGTCAATGAAGTCTAGTTGGTTGATTGTGACAATAACATCTTCTGTGTCTTTACTGAGCCTTTTTTGAATGATCTGTCCATTATTGAAAGTGGAGTGCTGAAGTGCCCAACTACTATTGTGGAGTGATCTACGTAATTTTTCAATGCTGTCAGTGTTCGTTTGATGTATTTAGATGTTCTGGTATTGGGTGCATAAATACTTAATATTGTTATGTCCTCCTTCTGTATTGAAACTTTCAGCAATAAATAGTGACCATTCTTGTCCACAATGGTGCATTTTACATTAAAGTCTATTTATCTGAAATGAGTATTACCGGTCCTGCTCTTCTTTGTATGTTGTTGGCTTTGTGTACACTTTTCCATCCTTTGATTTTTAGTGTGTTCATATCTTTCAGTGTTTCTTGTAAGCAACACATAGATGGATCATGTCTTTTGATCCAGGATATCACTCTCTGTCTCTTTATTGGAGTATTTAGTCTATTTATATTCAGTGTAGTTGTTGATAGGTATATGTTTAGTGCTGTCATTTTGTGTTACTGATGTTTTCTATGTTGCTCTTAATATTCTGTTATGGGCCATTCTCCTTTATGGGTTGACTTTTCATCTTTTTCAGTGTTGGCTTTGTGTTTGTTGAGACCCCTGTATTATGTTTCTTGTTTTGACATGTCACATTTGTTATTTTGCTTTGCTGGCACTGCTATGATCCCCCTTAATATTCTAAGTCTAAACCAGACTTTAACTTCAGTATATCTTTTTTCATGTCTTCTGTACCTGAAACGGTTATACGTAGTGTAATATATTCCTCTTCTTAGTGTGATGATATAGTTTTCATGTTAAGATTGCTGGTTCCCTTCTTTTAACATTGTGGCTTTGATTGAGCTTTTTGACTTCCCTACCTGTATAGGATTCTAGATGCTGTGTCCTGTATTGTCTTCTTAAGTATACACTTGACATTTTTATCTAAACAGAGTGTTGTATTGGGTATTTCTTGCAGTTATGGTATGTTTTTTACAATTTCTCCAAGCTTCTGTTTATCTGCGAATGTCTTAATTTCACCTTCATACTTGAGAGACAGTTTTGCAGGATGTATGATGTATAATTCTTGGTTGGAAGTTTTTCTCCTTTAATGCTTTGAATGTGTCATTCCACTGCCTTCTTGCCAACATCATTTCCGCCAAGAAGTCAGACAAAAGCCTACAGGGCTTCCCTTTGTACGTTAGCTTTGCTTTAAGCCTTGCTGTCTTTAAGAGCTTCTCTTTATGTTTCATTTTATTAAGCTTGATTATAATATATGTTGGTGTATTTCTTTTGTGGTCTAGTTTTTCTGGTGTTTGTTACATGTCTTGGATGTTTATGTTCTCTTCTTTCATACTTTCAGGGAAGTTTTCTGTCAGCAACTCTACAGCCATACTCTGTATTTTCAGCTATCCCTCCTTGTTCATGAACTCCATTATTTATAGATTTTTCCTCTTAATAGAGTCCAACATGTTTCTTAATACTTCTTCATTTTTATTTTTTATTTTCTCTGATTTCTCCTTATAACTGCTGGTGTCAGTTACTCTATCCACAAGCTCACTTACTCTGGCTCTGTTTGCTCAATTCTGCTCTTTTGACTTTAGATTTAATTGTCTGTTCCTGTAATTTATTATTGATCTGCTAGATTTCAGATTGTTGATGTTCTATCACTTCAAGTAGCTTGCTTAGTTTTTCGTTTTGGTCTGCTGCATTTTGTTTACTCTCTAGCAGGGCTCTACACCTAATGCTTTTGTACTCGACCTCTGATATTTTCCAAAAGATTTCCTTATGTGGGAAGTTGTTTGATTCTTTATTTTTGGATTTTTCAAGAGCCACCATGGACTGCTTCTTTGAAAGATTAGCTATTGACTGTTGTCTTTGTGATATCAAGAAGCTGTTCAGTTTCTCTGGTTACCTCAACAAGAGCTAAGTTGTAGTTCTAAGAGTGGAGTAAGAGTGCTACTAGCTTTTGTCACCAGCTGCCTCTGTGTACTCTAGTGACTGGTCCAGGTAGACTTTCTGGGATGGCTGGCCCCACCTCCTGACTTCTAAAGGTGGGAGTTACTTGTGGTGACTCTCTGTTGTTAAGCCACTTGAGCCTATGGTGTAGCTCAGGGAATGGAGGAGAGAAGGATGCCATCCTGCTCCATTGTCCAGGACTGCTGTGCTCTGCAGATGTATTTAGCTTAAAAATTGCATATTTGCTGAGAAGGGCTCTGTTCACTGTCCACCAAAGGCAGCTGGGTTCTCAGGTGCGGCAGGCTCCACCTCCTGCCTGGCAAGGATGGTGTACTGCTTATGGAGTCACTGGGGGCCTTCAGCCAATGCTACAATGTGGATCAGTGAAGGGTGGTGGAGATACTGCTGCCTAGCTCAGTAGTCCACTCTCCACATGTTCTTATTTTCAAAAAAGGGGCTTTGCTGCTGTAGAAGGAGCTGTCTATCAGCTGCCAAAATTAGTCAGGCCCGCAGATGTGGCATTCCCTGCCTCCAGGCTGACAATGAAAGCACTTCATAGGCCATCTCCAGATGTTTTACACGGGCCAAAGAAGGGAGGGGGTAGGGCTTTGTTACCCATATCTACCAGAACACTCTTATAACTCCAGGCATCATCATCTTATACACAGATTTGCTGCTGGAGAAACACTATGCAGACTGAAACTGTTGCTCAGCATGAGAATTAGCCTGAACTGTGACCTCCAGGTAGGTGACTCTGCTTCCCAGGTGACCAAGATGGTGTCCCACCTGAGCTGCCTTTCCTGCCATGAAACAGCAGACTCTGTGGCACAGCTCAGAAAAGAGAGGGTGGAGGGGCAGAAGTGCCTTCAATCAGTAGCCAGGCTCTCAAGATGTGGCTATCCTAAGCACAAACTCTGCTGTACTATATGCTGTTTACTTAAGCACTACAGTTCAGTGTATTTGATGGCTCATGCCCTGTTCCTGCCTACTGGACAGCTAAGAAGATGTCAGTACCTGCAGTCCTCTGAAACATTGAGTCAGCAGAAGCAGGACTCATTGTGCCACTGCCTCATCTTTGAGAGAGTTTGTTTCCCCATTACTGGTACCTAGTCCAGTCTGACAACCCTATGCCAGATCCTAGGGATACCAGGATGCCCACACTGCTCGGTCCAATTATCACTCCAGGTCTTAGTTCTCAGAATCATGGAGATGTGTCCCCACCCACCAGAATGCTATAGTTTTTGTTCTTCATCACTGAATACATCAAGTTCTCTTCATTTTCAGCAAACAACATTGTGCCATCTGCATATCACAGGTTGTTACTGAGACTTGCACCAACCCTGGTAGTGGATCTTTCTTCATACTGTGCAACTTCTTGGATTATTTGTTAAACTTATGGATTGAACAAGTAGAGTGAGAGGATACAACCCATATATACAACTTTCCTGGCAGTTCACTGTGTAATAACCTCTTGTTCTGTTCAAATGACTGTTTTTTGGGTTATACACAGGTTTATCTTAATGAAAAATAAGTGTTCTTGAGTTACCATTTTTTTCAGTGTTATCCATAATTTGTCTTGGTCCACATAGTCAAATGTCTTGGCATAGTAAATAAAACACAGCTAAACATCTCTATCGTACTCTCTGCTTTTAGCCAGGATCCATCTGACATCAGCAATAATATCCCCACTTACACATCCTCTTCTGAACCCTGCTTGAATTTCTGCCAATGTTCTGTGGATATGCTGCTGCTATTGCTTTTCAATGAGCTTCAGCAAAATTGTACTTAACTCTAATATTAATGGTATTTTTTGATAATTTGCACATTTTGTTGGATCACCTTTCTTGGGAATAGGCATAAATATGGATCTCTTCCAGTTGGTTGGCCAGGTAGCTGTGTTCAAATTTGTTGACACAGACTAGTGAGCAATTCCAGTGCTGCATCCTTTAGCTGAAACATCTCAGTTGGTATTCCCTCAATTCCCAAAGCCCTATTCTTTGCCAGTGCAGCCTGGACTTCTTCACTCAGGACCAGTGGTTCCTGATCATATGCTACCTTCTGAAGTGGTTGACTTTCAACCAATTCTTTTTAGCATAATGAACCTATGTAGTCCTTCCATCTTCTTTCGATGCTTCTTAAATCATTTAGTATTTTCCCCATAGAATCCTTCAGTATTATAATTTGAATTTCGAATGAATTTCCTGTAATTCTTTTAACTTGAGACAAGCCAAGCATATTCTTCTTTTTGTTTCTCTATCTCCAGGTCTTTACACACGCCATTATAATACTTTGTCTTCTTAAGCTGTCTTGAAATTTTCTGTCTAGCTTTAACTTCATCATTTTTTCTTCCTTTTGCTTTAGCTTCTGGAAATTCAGGAGCAAGTTTCAGTCTCTTCTGATATCTCATTTGGTATTTTTTCCCGTCCTTTTAATAATCTCTTGTTTTCTTCATGGATGATGGCTGGCAACATTATGCTTCAGGATAGATGTTGAAATGTTCTTTACGATAATTAATGTAATTCCGTTCCTCTCTAATTTGTCATTTCTGGCGTAATAGAACATAGAATTTTCCAATTCAAAACATTCTGTACTAGTTAGTGTCTTCCAGCTTACTAACACCTAGGAAGTAAATGTGTTCTATTTCATTTTTTATAATTTCCAGCTTTCATAGATTAATAATATTACATTCTAAGTTCCAGTTATTATTGAATGTTTGCAACTGTTTCTTCTCATTTTGAGTCACGTCACATCAGCAAATGAAGGTCCTGAAAGGTTGACTCTCTCCACATTGTTAAGGTTGACTATTGGATGAGGCAGCTCTTCCCTATTCCTCTTTTGAGGCAAATGTTGTGTAATGTATGTTTTCACAATAAAATAAAATGAAAAATTGTAGAGCATATTTATTATACATCTTCTGTTAATTGTAGGCAATATCTTGATTGAGATTGTAAAGAGGCTATATGGAGTCAAATCAAATCCATTTACAAATTTATAATCTCAGTTCTAGGTATTTTATGGTCTTTTCCTGGGCATCTTGTGATAAAGTTAAATAGATATTTTGTCTTTACTTTGTTGTTATTAGCTAGCTGTGATTCACAGCAAATCCATGAATAACACAACAAAATATTATCTGATCCTACACTACCTTCATGATGATTGGCAAATTTGAGTCCGTTGGGGCAGTTGCAGTGTATCTGGAGTCTTTTTCAACCTTGGGCTCATCTTCCAGCACAATAGCAGATAATATTCTGCTGTGATCTATAAGGTTGGATGTTGTTCTTGTTTTCAGGTGGAGTATAGTTGGTTCTGCCTTATAGGTACCCTATGTAAAACAGAAGGAAACATTGCCAAGTCCTGTGCCATGCTCACATTGTTATGCTGGAGCCCATTGTTACAGGCATGTGTCAATCCATCTTACTGAGGGACTTCCTCTTTTTCACTGACCCTCCGTTTTACCAAGCACGATGTGCTTCAGAAACTGATCCCTCCTGACACCATGTACAAAGGATGTAAGATGCAGTCTCACTGTCCTTGCTTCCAATGAGCATTCTGGTTTTACTTCTTCTGACATAGATTTGTTTGTTCTTTTGCCAATTCATGATATATTCAGTATTCCTCTCCAGCAGCACAATTCAAAGATGATAATTCTTTTGTCTTCCTTACTCAGTGTCCAGTTTTCCAGTGCATATGAGGCATTCAAGAGCAGCATGGATTAGAGTCACTTTAGTCTTCAAGGTGGCATCTTTGCTTTTCAATATTTTAAAAAGGTCTTTTGCTATAGATTTTACCAAGGTAATGCATCTTTTGGTTTTTCAGCTGCTACTTCCATCAGGGTTGATTGTGGATAGAAGTAAAATGAAATCCTTGGCAACTTCAGTCTTTTCTCAGTTTATAAATATGTTGCTTATTGGTCCAGTTGTGAGAATTTTTGTTTTCTTGATCTTGAAGTGCAATCCATACTGAAGTCTGCGGTCTTTGGTCATCATTATTAAGTATTTCAAGTGCTCTTCGCTTTTAGCAAGCAAGATTGTGTCATCTGCATAGTGCAGGTTGTTAATGACTCTTCCTGCAATCTTTATGCCCTGTTCTTATTTGTATTGTCAAGTTTATCAGACTATGTGCTCAGTATACAGATTAAAAAGGTATGGTGAAAGGATATAACCTGGATGCATGCCTTCCCTGACTTTAAATCAAGCAGTGTCCTCTTTTCCTGTTTGAAGAGCTATCTTCTGATTCATGTATAGATTTCCCATGAGCACAATTAAGTGTTCTGGAATTCCTATTCTTTGTAATGCTATCCATAATTTGTTATGGATCCACACAGTCAAATGTCTTTGCACAGTCAGTAAAACACAGGTAATAAACATGTTTCTGGTATTTTCTGCCTTCAGTTGGGATTGTTCTGACATCAGCCATGATATCCGTGGTTCCAAATCCAGCCTCAATTTCTGGCAGTTTTCTGTCAATATAGTATCACTTTTGATTGATCATTAGCAGAAGTTTACTTACGTGTGATATTAAAAATACTGCTCAATAATTTCCACATTTGGTTAAATCATCTTTCTCAGCCAAGCCAGCCAAGTGCAGTCGAGTCTGATCTGACTCATGGCAACCCATCAAAAATAAGAATGTCCTCCAGTTTTTTTGGGCAGGAAGCTCTTTCAAATTTCTTACGCCAGGGCATGTACAAATGAGCACTTCTAGTATTTCTACCATTTGTTGTAATATCTAAATTGACATTCTGTCAAATCCTGGAATCTTGTTTTTCACCAATCCCTTCACTAGCAATTATCAATATATCCTTGTACTTCTTCTTTCAATACCACTTGTTCTTGATCATACACCATCCCTTGAACTGGTTGAATGCTCACCAATTATTTTTGGTGTAATGACCGTGTATTCCTTCTATCTTCCTTTGATGCTTCCTGTGTCATTTAACATTTTCCCCGTGGAATCCTTGCACTCTAGCAACTTGAGACTTGGTGTTTTTTTTTTTTTTTTTTTTCAGTTCCTTCACCTTGAGAAATGTCAAGCATTTTCTTCCCTTTTGGTTTCCTATCTCCAGCTGTTTGCACACGTTATTATAATACTTTGTCTTCTCACGCCACCCTATAAAGTCTTCTATTTAGTTCTTTTACTTCATTGTTTCTTCCTTTAGCTACTTGACATTCAAGAGCAAGCTTCAGATTCTCTTCTAACATCTTTTTTTTTTTCCTATTCTTTCTTATCTCTTTAATTACCTTTTGTTTTCTTCATGGATAATGTCCTTGATGTCATTACAGAATTCATCTGGTTTTTGATCATTAGTGTTTAATGTATCAAATCTATTTTTTAGAAGGTTTCTGAACTCAAGTGAAGCATACTCAAGGTTAGATTTGGCTCTCCTGGACTGATTTTCTTCTGTTTTAGTTTGAAATTGCTTATGAGCAAGATGGTCTGTTCCTCAGCCAGTTCCTGGTCTTGTTCTGACCGATGATATTGATCTTTTCCATCATCTGTTTCCGCAGATGTAGTCAGTTGATTCCTGTGTATTCCATCTTGTGAGGTCCATGTGTACAGTAACTGTTTATGTTTGTGAAAAACGACATTTGGAAAGAATTCATTGTTCTTGCAACAATTCTATCATGCAATCTCTGGTATCATTTCTATTTTCCAATTACCAACCCTTCTTTGTTTCCAACTTTCACATTCTGATCACTAGCAATTATCAGCATATCCTTATTACATTTTCAATCAGTTTCAGAATACAGAAGGTGGTAAAAATCTTCAACTATTTATCTTTGGCTTTAGTGGTTGGTGCATAAATTTGAATAATAGTTGTATTAACTGGTTTTCCTTGCAGACATATGGATATTACCACTGACAGTATTGTACTTCAGGATTGATCTTGAAATGTTCTTTTTTCAATGAATGTAGCATCATTCCTCTTCAACTTGCCATTTGTGGCATACAAGACCATATGATTTTTCTACTTCAGAATGTCCAATACCAGTTCATCTCAGCTCACTAATGCCTAGTGTACCAACATTTACACATTCTATTTCATTTTTCATGATTTCTACTTTTCCTGGATTTATGCTTCTTACTTTCTGCATTCTGATTATTAATGGATGTTTGCAGTCATTTCTTCTCATTTTGAATTGTACCACATCAGCAAATGAATGTCTTGAAAGCTTGACTCCATTAACCTCATTAAGGTCATCTCTGCTTTGAAGAGGCAGTTCTCCCTCAGTCGTCTTTTCAATGCTTTCCAGTCTTGGGGGCTTGTCTATATCAGACAGTGTTTTCCTGCTATTCATAAGGTTTACACTGATTAATTCTTTCTAGACGTCAACTATAAGGTCTTTGGCCCACGTTTACCTTAGTTTGGAAGCTCTTCTGAAATCTATCTACTGTGGGTAACCCTGCTGGTGTCTGAATACTGGTAGCATAGCTTCCAGCATCACGGCAACATGAAAGATCCCACAGTATGGCAAACTGACAGACACGTGGGGCCTATAAGCTTTACATTGATTAATTTTCAAAAGTAGATCACTAGGTCTTTATTTCTAGTCTGTTTTAGTCTAGAAGCTCTGATGAAACATGTCCACCATTGGTTAACTCAGCTGCTATTTGAAATAGAGTTGACATAGTTTCCAGTAAATAAAAACAAAAAGACAAGCCTTTGCCCTCGAGTCAATTCCAACTCATAGTTTCTAGTGTCATGGCAACATGCACATAACCACAGTACGGCAAATGGACAGACTGATGGTGGGTCTTCACTTCACATTGTATTTATGAGAAAATTTACTCAGAAAGTTTATTTTTCCTTAAGAAAATTTGTAAATAAAATCAGTGGTGATGGAGGACCATTCATTATTGATAATGTTACCCTTTTACTCTTTTGGCTGGTGAACATTTGCCAATCACTGCTGATTTCATTTGCAATTTTTCTTTCAAAAAAAATTCTGAGTAAGTTTTGCTGTAATTTCATTATATTGTACATAGAGTCACTATGATTCAGAGCCAACTCAGTAGCACCTAACAGCAACAGCTACCTTCTGTTTGGATAGTGCAACGAGGAACTCAAGAATATTAGCTGTGTATATTATTTTATTGCTTTGTAAAAATTTCTCTCTAGGGCCATGCAATTATTGTTGAATTTTTCTACATGTTCTTAGCTTGAAATATTGGACCCATACCTTCCTTATCATCACAGACTTCAGAGGCTCAAATAACCTCATGCCACAGCAAGGGTTGTAAATCAAAAATGATTTATATTTTGTTGGGAATTAACTGGTACTTTGGAAACTTTCCTATGTATTGTGCAAGCAGCTGCACTAAACTGTGAAAGTATCCATTTCTCTGTAAAAAATGTGTGCTGGTGGCAAGCTGGGAGAAGTCATGTTCTGTCTTTGTAGGTCAGTAACAGCACAGTGACTGTGAGTTGTTTCAAAACCTTAGCTTACTCATGCCATGCAGCATGCCAGTGAAAGGGACCAGTCTCAAAGTTTGTTCTGTTTTAACTCATAGATGATTTGATCCAATCAATAAACAAATGTCTTTTGAGACTTACTGGGGTATTTCCCTAATCATTTAATCCACCAACATCTAGGGCCAATTTAGGAATGAAATGAAATATCTCAAACCTAAAGCTAAATATCCTTCCCACAGTCTGCAAGTAAATTAGAACAGAACCACTTCATCAGGTCAGTTCTCTAAGGATCTGTATTCAGATTAAAAAAAACAATAAGTCACCAATGACCATGATAAGTCCCCACTGGGGGAAGGGAAAGATACCATCACCTTTTTCTAGCTGGAGGTTCTCTTGTCACTGATCAGGATTTGAAAAGGTTTGACCACAGCGTAGTGCCAAACCATTGTAGGATATCTGGAGTTGATTGCGAAATGTTGTGATTAATGTGACAGAATAGAACATCCCTATAGGATTTTATGAGCTGTAATCTTTACGGAAGCAGATCACCAGGTCTTTCTCCTGCAGAACTACTGTGTGGGTCTGAACTATCAACCTTTTGATTTTCAGCTGAGTGCTTAACCATTGAGGAAACAGGTCTTCTTATGAATAAAGAAGCACTTCTTTTTTTTCTCCCAAATCTTTTAGTGTGTTAACGATGCTTTTATTGCCTTGTTGACCTTCTCTTTTGTTCTCTTTGGTGACTTTGATTACAGAAGAAAGCAAACAGAAGATGGCACATATTAGAATCCTCAATATTAGGTCCAATACAAGTGACTTCTTCAGTAAACATCTGGTTCCAAGCACCCTACTGTTAGTTGACTAAAAAAGTAACTTTCCAAGGGCATCTGCACTTTTCTTTATTTAAAAAAGGCTTAGAACTTTTTTATGTTTATTTTGGTACTCTGTATTTTTTCCTACAATAAATGAAGACGATATTCTTGTCCTAGAAAAAAAAAATCACTAATTGAATTACCTTCGATTTACTTGCTTGTATTCTCCGTTTTTTGTTCATGGAAAACATTTCTGCAAGAGCTGCTCTATTCTTAGGGACAAATTGATTCACAAACGGAATTGGGTGGGAAAAAAATGCAATGGGAGAGAATAAGCCAGAGAGAAATTGGAGTAGGAGATGAGAGAATCAGCAAATTGGGAGAGTAAAAAGTAACTTAGGCATAGATATGCCTTAATTAAGGAAATTGATGTCTCCTAGACAGTTCTCCTCTGCCCTATAGGGTCGTTATGAGTCAGAATCAACTCGATGGTGCTGCTTAGCCAAGTATACTAGTATTCTCTATGACTTCCTTTATAAAACCAAAAATATATTTGGAAAAGAGAATGTCCTGGTAATGCATAATAAGGAGGATAGTTATAAATTTATAGTAAAAATACTATCACTTCTAGCTGATCCATATATTTTCTTTAATATTTCAAATACTGTCTTGTTCAGTTCACTGTCACTTCCTAGGGCTAATGGAACCAAATGTTTCTTTCCTCTAGGGCTTGCCACAGCCCCAGCCCATTTCCTTCTTCAATGTGATATCAGAGATATTACCTAAATAAATGTTTGTATTATGCCACTGCCTTGCTTAAATTAAAAAAAAAAAAAAGAATTAAAATATTTTGATGTTGTCATTGTTAAGTACCATTGAGTCCTTTTGGAATCATAGTAATCCTATGGACCACCACAAGTTTTGTAATTTAGGGTGAAGTCCTTAATTTCCTTAACAGACTAGTTAAGCTCCATGAAGATGAGTAACACAGCACCTTTGTGTGTGTGTGTGTGTGTGTGTGTGTGTGTATGTGAGATCCTCAAAAAATAATTGTATGTTGAATGAATAAACTCCTTAGCAGGGAGTGAAGAGACTCTTCACCATCTGAGACTCTTACTTTAACCACCTGACTTTCTGCCTCTCTTACATCTTCAATCATCCATTATGGTTTTGATCTTTTCTAGGACATCTACATATATCACGCTCCTTTCTAAACCCCAAACCAAACCAAATCCACTGCTGTTGAGTTGATGCTGACTCATAGAGATCCTATAGGTCAGAGCAGAGCTGCTCCACAGAGCTTCCAGGGAGCACGTGGTGGATTTAAAGTGCTGGCCTTTTGGTTAGAAGCCACAGAACTGAATCAGTACACCACCAAGATTTCCATACTCCTTTCTAGGTAGTAGAAATTCATATACAACTGGAAATGAATCCCTCAATCTCGAGGAAGCTTTCAGGCAATGCACAAACCACCTGAGAGTTTTGAGGAGTGAGATAAGGACCACGGCTACCCACAGAGGTATTTCAAGAGGAAGAGTTAGTTGTGGAGTGGAGCAGTGAGAGCAATGCGATGGCAGAGAGAGGAAAGGTCCAATTATGGAGGAGAGTTTCAGGTTATGTTTCACTTCAAGCTTTTATCTAAAAGTTTGTTTCTTGCATGATTCAGCTCAATTCAACAATTATGGTTCAGGTGAGATCCCCTTCTGTTCAAGGTCCTAGACCTACCATGCTGAGATTGCTACATCTGTCCAGTACCCATGTGGTTGTTAGGTGCTATCAGATAGATTCCAACTGAAAATGACCCTACGCCCAGCAGAACCGAACACAGCCCACTCCTGGACCATCCTCAAAATCGGTTCCATGCCTATTGTTGCAGCCACTGTGTTAATCGATCTCATTGATGGTTTTCCTCTTTTTTGCTGACCTTCTACTTTACCTCTCCAGGGACTGGCCCCTCCTGATAACACATCCAAATTACGTGGTATATAGTGTTGCCTTTCTTGCTTGTAAGAAGCATTCTAGCTGTATTTCTTCCAAGACAAGTTTGATGCCTTCTTCTGGTGGTCCGTGCTATATTCAACATTTTTTACTAGCACCATAATTCAAAGCCATAATTCAAAGTCATGAATTCATCGTCAGTCTTCCTTATTTATTGTTCCACTTTTGGGTGTGTAAGAGATGATTGAAAATACTAAGTTTGGGTTCAGGCACACCTTAGTCTTCAAAGTGACAATTTTGCTTTTTAGCAGTTTAAAGAGGTTTCTTTGCAACTGATACGTCCAATGCAATGTGTTGTTTGATTTCTTGGCTTTGTCCACTGTTGCAGTCAGTGTCAATCCATCTAACTGAGAGATTTCCCCTTTATTTCCGACACTCTGCCAAGCATGGTGTCTATCTTAGTTATCCGGCGTTATTGTAACAGAAATACCACAATTGGATGGCTTTAACAGAAATTTATTCTTTTACAGTCTAGGAGGCCAGAAGTCTGAATTGAGGGTGCCAGCTCCAATATAGAGCTTTTTCTCTGTCAACTCTGGGAAAAGGTCCTTGTCATCAGTTGTACGCTGGGCTAAGCTTCTTAGTGCGGGGACCCTGGATCCAGTGCACTGGCTATCCCACTGACTCTTTTTGTCTTGGTGGTATGAGACTTCTCTATCTTTCTGCTCATGTCTGTCTTTCAAATCTGAAGAGATCGACATAAGACATGATCTAATCTTGTGTATTGAATTATGTCTCATTAATATAACTAGTCTTGCTTCACTAACATTACAGAGGTACAATTTACGACACATAGGAAAATCACATCAGAAGACAAAGTGGTGGACAATCACATAGAACTGGAAATCAGGTTCTAGGCAAGCTGACCTTTAGCTTTTGGGGACACAAATCTGTGACACTGTCTTTCCCCAGTTACTTATGCCTTCTGATAGCATGTCCAAAGTATGTGAGATGAAGTCTTCATTCTTCTGAGAAACACTCTATCCTGGCTGTACTTCTTTCAACAATATACAGAGAAACTAATGTGACTGAATGTCCACATCTGCCTCTTTACATGGTACCTGCAGACAGGCAGTCATTAAACTGCTAGAAAGGAGGCATGTACACCCACTGATATCAACCATTTGTGATCAAACTGGACACAAGAGACTTACAGATTTTTGGCAAAGTAAACAACATTACTATTGTTTAAAGAATACTGTGAGTAAAAAATAACAATAGATTCTCAAAAGGGGAATCACTGTTCTTCAGATTACTCATGTTCCTTCTTATGTCACTGGATAGCTGTGCCAGGGTCAGGCCAAATGGCAGGTGCTGTGTTCGTCTATGTCACCACTCCCTCCCGCTGTCCCTGCACTGTCTGAGGTTTCCGCTGTGCTGCTGAGCCTTGCTGGCCTCTGACACTGGCTCCTGCCAAGCTGTCTGTACCTGTAGGGCTTCCTACTGTCACACTACTTTGGCCCCCACTGCTCAGTGTGAAGACCTGGAGCCATAGCACAGAGCACACTCTGGCCTCTCTTGCCACTCTCAAGCAAGTGTTACAGCTATTTTAGCTCCACTGACAAACCCGACACCCAGAGGCATCCGGCTCTGCCCCACTGCAGAAAGACTCCTGCACAGGATCCTTCAAGGCAATCCCTAAAAGGGACACACCCAGTCCTCTGCCTTATACTTGCAAGTGTTAGCATTCTTTTAGCTCTACCAGTGAGCTTCTTGCTGGAAGGTGCGCATCTTTCACTCCAGGAGCAGCAAACCCATCACCCTTGTCTCTCACTATCTGATGCTGTCTTCAGTATTCTAAAAAGGCAGCCACTAATAGCGACAGCTCTGGGTCTAGGAGATTCTCAGTACGTGGACTCCAGGTCCTCTGTCCAAAGGACAAGCTCCACTCCACACTCTTTTTCTTGATGGTGCTGAGGTCCTCTCCAGCCTTTGGAGGATTAACCCTTATGCAAGCATACTCAAACCAAAAACCCATTTGCCATTTAGTAGGTTTTGACTTACAGAGACTCTATAGGGCAGAGGAGAACTGCCTCATGGAGTTTCTAAGGAGTGCCTGGTGTATCCAAGCCACCAAACTTTTCATTAGTAGCCGTAGCACTTAACCACCTATGTAAGCATACCACCCCTCACCACTCAACCCCTACAATCCTGTTGTCATTGTGTCCAGTCTGACTCACAGCTCCTTGTTAGTTTCATAGTTCTTTTACCATGAAGACCATGAACTGAACAACTCCTTTGGTGGACCATATGTCATTCACTTTGCATAGTTCTAGATAATCATTTTGTGGAATTATGTAACTAGAAAGGCCACATAAAAGTGACTCAGTATACTGAAGACAATCATAGACTTCTTTGGAAACCCTGACGCTATAGTGGTTAAGTGCTATGTCTGCTAACCAAAAAGGATGGTTCAAATCCACCAGGCACCCCTTGAAAACTCTACAGTGCAGTTCTACTCTGTTCTATAGGATTGCTATGAATTAACTCAATGGCAGTGGCTTCTTTATTTTTAGGTACTTTAGGTAATTTGATATCTGATTTTAGACTTACAAGTATTATCACTGGGCACTGGAAATTTTCTTCTGCTGTTATTATTGCATACTAAAACAATTGCTATATTCAAAGCAAGTATTGTGATTACCATGAGAAAACTCAATTTAGCATAAATGCATTAAGCAGCAGCCCTGTAGTCTATATCCTAATTTACCTTTTCCCTTTTGAAGAAGACTTCATATTTCTTGACTTCATTTTGCACATAGGCATTTTCTGTGGCAAGCAAACAAAAATACTTACTTCTAAGTAAATAAATTAAAATCATGGGAATTTTATTTGGAATTAAATCAAGTTAATACTTAAATTCTTCTAAAAATGAGTGTTCAGATTTACTGGATCAGAAATCTCCCTTTTAGGGCAAAAGAGTATATTTTTATCTACCCAGTCTTATCCAGTACATGACCCCAAAATGCCAGATTTAAGGGAGAGATCCATTCTACTTTTGATGAGACATTAATGAGGAAATGTCTGGTTTTATTAAGTATTATACATTATTCATAAGCCATCCATTCTAGAAACTAAAATATAGACATTTTCATATTATAAGCATCAATACTACATGAGATTAGCCTGGGGGTCACCTAGAGGGACCTTGGGGACCAACACATATCCCAGAACAATTTGTGAACAGTTACTCTAAATGACACCCATTGGTGAATTTGGAATATTTTCTCTTTGGGGGTAAATGTATACATTTAAAAGTTTATTTTTACATGTTCCCTTATTCTTTCTGCCTATGCAATAAATCTTTTCCTATCATCATTGTGCTAAATATTCTACAAGGAAAGGGATTTCTAAGAGTAAATTATGGTTTTATGTCATCAAACTAAACTTGATTTAAATCACAACCTCATGGTGAAATGCTGTGACATCAGATACACTTCATTCCTTTAACTCTCAGCTAAGGTGAGATACATTTTAGGTACAACTTTATTTTTTGAGCATGTTGACAATGTCACATCAGAAAGGAAAAAAAAAATCAATACCCTTTGATTGGAAAGATCCCTGAAAAAGAATTCCATAATGCTGCAGGCACAGTTTTTGAAAGGCAATATTTAAGTGCTAATATTCTTTGATTATTAAAAAAGAAAGTGATTTTAGATGACTTTTTAAAAAGTCTGTAGTGAATTTAAGCATCCCTGGTGGTACAGAGGTTTAAGTTCTTGGCCACTAGCTTAAAAATCTGAGGTTTGAACCCAGCAGCCACTTCACAGGAGGAAGATGTGGCGATCTGATTCTGTGTAGGTTTACAGGCTTGGAAATCCTATGTGGCAGTTCTAATCTTTTCTGTAGGGTCACTGTGAGTTGAAATTAACTTGAATGCTTTGGGTTTGGATTTTGGACAGTGAATTTAACGGCCTGTTGGTGGGAAATAATATTTAAAAGAGTGTAATTATATGAAGCTTGAACCACACACCTAAGATGTGTTTTGTAATTAAATTTCCTCCATACCTTGAATAAAAATAACTATTTTACTGTTAGAATTTGTACTTGGTATATGATGTTACCTGCTTTTTCCATTGAGCTGACCAATTATCGTCCCTTATGTAGGGCCCCTATGGTACATCTTTTAATATGTCTTAGGATAAAATGAAGTAAAAATTCAGTTAAATACTAGTTAGCCCTCTCTACTCTGTTCCCACAAGTCCTCATGAGAGGAATGAGCTCCTGGTGCTTGAGTTTATTTTTTACCATAAAGGAAGCCCTTTGATACAATCTGTATTAACGTGTTTCGTCTATTGCCATGCTACTGAGTCAGCTTCTACTCACTGTGTCCCCACGTACAATGCTCACAATGTGGTCAGGTCTTGTAACAGCACTGTGGTCAGCGGTGTGCTCAGGACTGTAGTAGCCACTGTGTATTTTGAGTGCCTTCACGCAAAGCTAGGGGCTCTACTTCTAGCACTATATTGAACAAAGTTCTGTTGTGATTCACGGCATTTTCACTGTCTGATTTTAGGAGTAGAATTTCAGGCCTCTCTTCATAGTCTCTCTTAGTCTGGAAGCACTGTTGAAATTTGTCTACCACGGGTAACCCTGTTGGTGTTTAAAATACTGGTGATATAACTTCCAACCATGTGGCAACACACAAGCCACTACAGTACAACAAACAGGGATGCTCGATGGCTTCTATAGCACCAAAGGTATCTTCTCCTCATACTATCTTTTAATTTCCCATTTACTTGTCTATCTGACTCACTGTTTGCATGTTTATTTACTTACATAAAAATGAAATTAGCTGTGTCTACACTTACTGGGTGCTCTTTGTCAGTATTTTGTAGCATTTAATCCTTAATTTTTAACCTACCCCAGTAAACTCAGTATTGTACTTTCATTTATACAGATGAGAAACTAGATGTAAAGAGATTAAGACGTACCCAAGTAGTGCTGTTGGTTACAATGCTTCAACAAAATCTGTACCCATTCAATTCACAGGCACACTAAGAATTCCACCAAGAAAGATTTGTGGTTGGGGCATCATAAAGTCCAGTCTGATAAGCCATGATAAGCTGCAAGGATGGTGAGGGCTTTAGCAACTCACATGTGGGAAGGTCCTTACTCAGCCAGGAATTGTCCTTACATGCATCTTATGACATAGGAAAGTAGGTACCCTCTTGGTCGTTTGTCACTCAGAGTTACAACTTGAGACTAAGACTCATTCGAAGGGTGGAGAGCAGTCCTCACACACTAGGACTGTCAATGGATTATTAAAACACTAAAATATCCCTGTACTGAATGGTTGGCAGATTTTGGGAGAAATTTGATATCTACCCAACCCACTTTAGACTGTATTCACCTCTGAATCCCTGCATCACCCTACAGTCCAGCGATGAAAAGATCAGTGCTTGGAATGTCTGGAGTCTTAGACTCTGCCTCTCCTCCCCCAAAGCGCTTACACTCGAAAACTGAGAAGGATACTTTCTAAGTGGTGATGGCCATGCCCTGTGTGCACTTGAAAGTACATTTCAACTCATAGTGACTCTTTAGGGCAGAATCTAACTGTCCAGTAGTTGTCAAGGCTATAATCTTTATGCAAGCAAATAGTCACACTTTTCTACCAAAAAGCAACCAGCGGATTTGAGCCACCAAACTTTTGGTTAGCAGGAAAAGCATTTAAACAGTGTGTCACCAGCTTACCTCTATACTTTGAGTACTAGTTATTGAACATGTTAAACACACTTGGGGAGCCACTCAAATCTTTTTTAATTAAAACCTGTGAATATCTACTTGTATGTCAATCATTTGAAATGTGTATAAATGATTTTTTGAATAAAGTTTTTTGAGAAGTGCTAAAATTCAGGTGTTACTATTAGCTGAACTATATAAAGGTCAATTGTGTAGATTATAACAGATTATGAATAACTTTGAGGAGAATGGGAGTTACAGAAGACTGAATTGTGCTCACAAAGAATCTGCACATGGATCAAGAGGCAGTTGTTCAAACAGAACAAGGGGACACTGCATGGTTTAAAGTCAGGAAAGATGTGCATGAGGGTTGAATCCTTTCACTATACCTTTTTAATCTGTGTGCTGGACAAACAGTCTGAGAAGCTGGGCTATATGAAGATGAACAAGGCATTAGGATTGGAGAAAAACTCATTAACAACTTGTGTTATGTAAATGACACATCTCTCTTGTTGAAAGTGAAGTGGATTTCAAACACTTACTGATGATGATCAAAGACCACAGCCTTCAGTACGGATTGTACCTCAAAGTCAAGAAAACAAAAATAGTCATAATCATTTGAACCTCTAAGAAATAAGCAACACTAAGATACATGGAGAAGAGATTGAAATTGTCGAAGATTTCAGTTTACTTTTTTCAACAACCAGCACCCATGAAGGCAGCAGTCAAGCATTTCACTGGGAAAATCTGCTGCAAAGGACTTCTTTAAAGTTTGAAAATTAAAAACGCCACCTTGAAGACCAAGGTGCACCTGACCCAAGCTATGGTATTTTCAATTGCATCACACGAGGTCTGACAATTAAGTCTGTGAACCTAATTATTCTCAGTGCTACGTACCTTATTGCTGAATATCACTAAGATCACCTTTAAGTACTTACCTTGGGAAACTATGCATTGGCACCAGCACCTAGTCCATTCTTCAAAACAATTTTGGAACTCTCTCTGGAGTGGCCATTGTACATTTTAAGGTGGCAAGTTCACAAACTTAATTGTATAGTTGTTTGTGAGGAAGTTTTTAGTCAGGAACTTGAAACAACTGTATTGGAATACCTTCCCTACATACATGTCTGAGCCCCAGTGACTTTTTTTCTTTACCTGAAGATAAAGAAACATTGAAAGGAATGTATTTTGATAACATTTGGGACATCAAGAAAAATGCAACAAGAGCTCTGATGGCACTTCCAGAAAAAGAGTTCCAAATTGCTTTGAAGAGTGCTATTCTTGGTGTCTCTGCATAGCTTTCCTCAGGGAGTGCATCAAACGCTACTGCAGTAATGTTCAGCAATGACGTATGTAGCACTTTTTCTAGGATGAGTTTGTGAACTTATCAGGCCTTGTATGCATGGGAAAACTGTACAATGAATAAGGAAGAGAGAAGAATTGAAGTCTTTGAATTGTAGGGCTGGGGAAGAATATTGAATGTACCATGGATTGCCAAAGGAACAAGCAGGTCTGTTCTAGAAGAAGTACAACCAGAGTACTCCTTGAAATCGAGAATGGTAAGATTATATCTTACATGTTTTGGACATGTTGTCAGGAGGGGTTAATCCCTAGAGAAGGACATCATACTTGGTGAACTATAGGGTCACTGAAAAAGAAGAAGACTGTTAACAAGATAGATTGGCACAATGGCTGCAACAGTAGGCTTAAGTATAAAAACAACTGTGGGCATGGCTCAGGACTGGGTAGTATTTTGTTCTTTGTACATTGGGTGACTATGAGTTCGAGCTGACTGGACAGCATCTAAGAACAACAGCAAAAACTGTTAGCTGAAATACTAATGGCATCAGTGGATCCTGTCAACACATACAGAGAACACAAATGCAAGATCAGGAAGTGAGTCTGCAGGTACAGGTGTCCTGAGTGATTTTTTTTTTTTCCTTCTCAATATTGGGAGGCTATTTCCCAAGTATAACCTGTGTGTGTCTTAGGGGCTAGCCTGAATTTTATGTTCCTTTTTAAATGTAGGGCCTGAGCGAATACACGGTGACTGAAAGGAATTGCAGAGGGTCGTCTGTGTTCATATTCACATTCTGTATATTGATCATGCAGCATTTTCAGTTATCTAAAGTAAAGCTAGAATGGAGAACAGCTGAGACTGTGACTCAAGAGTCAGTAATCCTGGTTTCAGACATCCACTCCCTTAAGACTATGAAATGGAAGATTGGGGAACTTGTCTCTCTCGAAAGACAAAACAATGCAACAAAGTGATTACCTACAATAGTTTGACAAGGACAGAGCTATACTTGATAACTGGGGTATGGCACCAACTTCTCACTTGTAAACATTGACAGATCCCAAAGATCAGGTTGTTATGCAAAAATCCCTGTCATGTGAGAGTCAGGGCTGTGCGCTGTGTTTGGTACTGGGCAATCTTCCCTGACCTGTGGCTCCTTGTCTGTTAGAGTCTCCTCATCGTGTCCCAGGACGTGTATGACATGACAGATCCCCCTTTCCCACCATGCCTTCCTATGACCTCAGAGGTTGAGGGCGTCCTAGGGGTTGTCCTGGTGAGGACGATTGCCTCTAAAGCAGCGGGGGCCCACTGTGATCTGACCATGTATCAGGTGTCTATGGGGACCTCTGTTCCTCATCTCTCCATTTTCCCACTTTCCTGGCCTATGAAAGCTGGAAAATGAATAAGGAAGGCAGAAGAAGAATTGATGCCTTTGAATTGTGGTGTTAGAGAAGAATATTGAAGATACTATGAGCTGCCAAAAGAACAAACAGCTCTGTTTTGGAGGAAGTATGACCAGAGTGCTCCTTGGAAAGCAAAGATGGCAAGATGGAGTCCTTATCAATCCCTGGATAAGGACATCATGCTAGATTAAGTGGAAGGCTAGGGAGAAAGAGGAAGACCCTCTACAAGATGGACTGATATAGTGGCTGCAACGATGGGTTTAAGCATAAAAATGATTGTGGGCATGATGCAAGACCATGCAGTGTTTCACTCTGTTGTGTGTAGGGTTGACTGACCCAATGGCATCTAACGATAACAACACTGGCCTAGTAGGAAGGTGGGTCCTAGGCCTGAGGGCAGGTGAGGCCTAGCCACCTGGCCTGTGCAGAGAGGCTATTTTGGAAGGAAAGACTTCTGAGTCCTCTGCTCTACTCCTATAGCCCTGGATCCCACAGTCTTCTCCTAGCCAAGGCACCCCTTTTCCTGCTCAATAGCCAAGGCCCTGAGCTTGCTACACACTATCCTGGCTCCTCTGCCCCCCTAAGATAACACAAACCAATTCAGACCCAGGCACCCTTACTCCCCACCATACACCTCACCCTCTTTCTCCTCCCCTTCAGACTTGGTTTGGCATTAATGCATAAAACTGCAGATAACAGATTTTTTTTCTATTGTTCAAAGGCATAATGGATGAGGAGGTAGTTGAAAAGTGGGGAGTAGCTGTATTGCTGTTGTTCTGCTATTTTGCTATTATTGTTTTCATCCAATATATTCTCCCCACGGTGTCTTTGGGATCTAGCTCATGGCACCTCCTCTGCTTAATGCTTTTCGTTTTCATTGAGAGAATGCAGAGCAAAACAATTGCCAAGTCAACAGTTTCTACTTGTGTGATTCAGTGACACTGATCATATTCTTCCAGTTGTACAATTGTCTTAGTTATCTGGTTCTGCTCTAGTAGAAATACCACAAGTGGATGGTTGTAGCAAAGAAAAGGTTATTCTTACACAGTCCAGTAGGCTACAAGTCCAAATTCAGGGTGTCCACTCCAGGAGAAGGCTTTCCCTCTGTGAGCTCTGGAGTAAGTTTTCTGTGTTGCATCAGCCTTTGGTCATGGAAAATCTTGGTGCAGGAACCTGAAGCCTGAAGGATGCGCTTTTCTCCTCATGCCAGCTTCTTGACAGCGTGAGGTTACTAACTGTTTGCTTCTTTTTTTTTTTTTTTTTAATCTCTTGCAGGATGAAAGGGTAAAAGATGGTACAGGGCACACTCAGGGAAATTCTCTTTCTAGTGCTGCTGGGAGGTGACCTTAGGAAGGGTGCTATCGTCCCATCCTAATCATATGTAACATAATCCACTCTATTAACCACTAGCAGAGATTTATAGCATAGGAAAATCACAAAATATTGGGAATGATGGCCCAGTCAAATGGTTACATACATTTTTGGGGGGACACAGTTCAATCCATGACAACAACCTTTCTCACCCTCACTTTCCAAATTGTTTCTCTCCCAGTTACACAAACTCATGGCTCCTTAAGATTCCTGTCTAATCTTTTGATTTGTTGTCAATTTTATCACATACAGATAGATCTTAAGAGATCACAATGCTCAAATACTTTTTAATGACTGCTCTTTTCTCTCGAGATATCCCAGAATCCTCAGCATTGTGCAACTAGACTACTCTTATATTAATTTTAATGAAGAATCAATCATCATTAGCATAGATGTCTTCCAGTATAGGTCTGATTTCATTTATTACTTGTAATGTCCCTATGAGGTAGTCACTGCTATCGTTCCTATATGACCTATCTACTATCTGTCCATTTGTTATACATGGGTGGCTTGTGTGTTGCTGTGATGCTGCAGGTTATTCCACCAGCTGCGTTACTCATGATGGACAGGGTTCAGTGGAATTTACAGACTCTATCACAGTAGGAAAAAAAGCCTGGAAATCTACTTCCAAATATTAGCCACTGAGAACATCACAACCGGACATTACTTGACCTTGTTCTGGAAGGTGATAGCTCTAGGTTGTAAGTCTCTCATAATGTACAGTGGATGCAACAATGAACGCCAACATACCAATGTTGTAAATGAGATTGCCTTGAATCAGCATTAAGTGGATAATAATGAAGAACGTGGTATCTGAAGAAACTATGTGTTAGGGAAGTCACGCAATGCAACATTTCCCAGGTTGAGTTCCTGCAAGAATGTGGGAGGAACTCAGATCCATGCCTTCCTCTCCAACATTGTTTTCATACCTGGTGTGTGGGTGTCATGCTTATCCAGAGCAGTAGGGGCAGAGTAGGGTGATGGGACAGCCATGGATCCTGTTCCAAGGCTTCTATTAGTATGTACCTCAATGCATATTCTACAACCTGTGTTTGGACTCAGAACAGAAAACTCTGCATTCCGTGACTTCTGACTCAAGTTATACATTTCCTGAAAATTCAAAGTGCAGTTGAGCTATGGTCAGAGGCGGAGACACCCAGTAGAGTGAGTATTTCCCTCAAAATACCCAACTGGGGGAATTTTACAATAACTGCATACAACTGCACCTTTGCTTATTTAACAGGAGTGTTCACACAAGACTAAGTGGTAAACTACTAGCTGAAAAGTTGGAGGTTCACATCCAACCAGAGGCAACTTGAAAGAAAGGCAGGGTGATCTACTTCCTAAAAAGCCATTGGAAACCGTATGGAGCATAGTTCTGCTCTGACACACATGGTCACTATGAGTTAAGAGTTTACTGGAAAGGCAACTAACAAGAACAGAAACACTGAGTATTTTATATATGATTAAACTTTTGGTAAGCAGCCAAATTCTTATCTAGCACACCACCAGGGCTCTGGATTTATTACCAGTTAGCTAAAAATCATTTGCGAGACATTCTGATATACTTAATCACTACTTTTTTCTATTCACTCAGTCTATTACTCCCTTCCTTCTCTTCCCTCAAACATGAACTTTTCCATTTAGTTCCTAGTATAATTATTTCACTGGTAACCTTTCCATTCTCTCATGGATTGTTTCTTCTTACCCACATGGCACAACTGCTTGATAAGGCAATAGTTCTCTCTTATATACTTGCCTCTCCAACTTAAGTTTAAGGCTATATTCTTCCTTTAGGGAATTTTCAACCTTGTAGTGGAATCAGAATATGACCAGTTATTAAATAACGTAGAAGAATATAATACTCTGCAACATTTTGCATTAGAATCAGTGTTGTTGGTGCCTAGAGAAGCTGGAATCATAGAAGATAGATGATGCTGAGCAAAGTCTGTCATCACCGATGATAGATGTTGAGCAAAGTCCAATGTAAGGGGTAGTTAAAAGACACTTTCTTGATTAGAGTGAGGAGTTCTTAAAAGGCAAACTGCAGAAAAGGTGGGCATGGCAGGGTAATGCAAGAAGACTGTTACTGTAGTGAAGGTTACAAGCATTGAAGGGTACAGAGAGACAAGTAAGATGAGACTGTGTTCAGAGGACATCACTGATGTACTATTCCTAGCGTGCATATGACATAGAAAGCGCTCATTATCGACTGCTGTATGTTTGCACTTTTATTTACTGATATTAGAGTATATGTCACTCATTTGGCTTGAATTGTTTTCAGAGGAACAGGTATGTCTGTACCTCACCCTATGACCCATCTGAAACAGTGAAAGCTCAGCTCAATGCCCAGGGAAAGCCTTCTCTCACAGGCCCCCCCAACACAGAGCAAGTGTGTCTACCTGGGCCAAAAGACTGATCTAGTCAGTGAAATTGGTCATTTATCAAATCAGTGGGAGTATAAAGAGACAGGAGTGAGAATTAAATGGTTTATTTAGCCTCATATTGGCTAGAAACCCCTTGATTCTGTATGTTTTTTACAATTTTAACTACTCACAATAGTATTTTGGGCATGGAAGACAATAATTTTTCTTTTTTGAGCAGTGATAAAAAACTTAAAAGCGAGTTGAAGCTGTGTTTACCTCAGTGTCCAGCAGCCTATATAGGACTGGGTGTGGAGTATGGTGAGAAAAGCTAAACTGTATTTACCTACGGGTAAGAATATGGAATGAACATCAGTGATGGTTGGACAAAATAGATGATATATTTGTGTCATTGAATCATACATGTGAAAATTGTTGAAATGGCTTATGGTGTGTTTCATATATACCTGTATATGTGCACATGTGTGTAAAGCACAAAACCAAACCCATTGCAATACAGTTGACTCCAACTGTTAGCAACACAATAGGACAGAGCAGAATTGCCCCACAGGACATACAAGAGTCGCAGGTGGATTTGAACAACTGACCTTTTTAGCTTATCACCTGAGCTCTTAGTCACTGTACTACCAGGGCTCATCTAGGTAGTTACTACAATAAAGCAAACACAAGAACAGAAATCAAACAGCCGGTAAGCTGAAGATAACCACCATATTCCCAAACTTTTACCTTGAGGATGGTAACATTGCTCTTCTGCCCTCATATCCTCCTTTTATCCATGGCGGAACTATGAAAATGCTGCTGCTGTTATATCAAAATATTTCTTGTTGCATTTCTTCAACTTGCCAATAAATCTGATCAGATTAATTACACAGTGTTCAATAAACCAGAGTGTCATGTTTAACATAGTGAATATATCACTAAAATTAATAAACTGAATTAGGTCACACACTTATAACTTTTGTCTTTGGCCAATCCTCACTGCTCACAGTAGCTTTTTTGAGATGGTTGTCACTATATGAAGAAAGAGATGAATGCCAGGGCACATGGTAATACATCTGTGGTTTGATATTTAACTCATAGTGCATATTTAAAGTCATAAATCTCAGTTTCCTTTCTTTAATCCTCTGAAGTGAAATAAAAACACTATATGGAAATTCAGAAGGCTGAGATTCTACAGCTTGTTGGTTTGAAAGTACATGTCACGTGGCTAAGAAAGGGAGTGAATGCTAGAGAATTGTGCCATTAACCAACAGCTGGATTATTTGTCTGCAACTTTAAAATCTGACCATTTGAATTAATTACATTCAAGGAGGATGAAAGCCTGCAACGTGGTATTTTTAGTGTCTGGAATTGAAGTAGCAACCAGGACCCAACAGATCACACTAAAAACAGCCAGCCTTGCCGTTCAGAGTGCTTTAAACAGACTTATTCTGATTGTAACAAAAACACCCATAAATCTATGCACATATATATTGATCTTGGCTTCCTCTTAAAAATGACTCTGTCCTAGTAAGTTGGCATATTTCATAAACAAACCAACAAATTATTGATCTATCACATACTCTAAAAGTCCTATGAAGAATCTAGGTTGCTTTGAAGTTCATATTGCACCTAGGGGAATGAGAAACTCTGAAATGAAAAATAGATATTTAAAAAGAAGCATGGAAGATATATAGCTGTCTCTTTCTACTTCTCTCTAAACTTTTATTGTGATTCAATCTGTGTATTTCGCATCCCACATTGTAGTTACTGATGTGACACTGAGTACTGTAACATCTTTCCTTCCAAGAGGCTTCAGGCATTCAGTTACTTATACCTCTACTTTTAGTAATTGCATAGTGAAAAAGTCTACCTATGTCTTCCGTTGCTTAAGCAAATGAGGTGTAAATTAATATACTGGTTAGATGTATTCTATTAAAGCCTCATTAAGCAAATAGACTGCTTTAAAATCAGGAAAAGTGTGCATCACCGTTGTATCCTTTCCCCATACTTACTCAATCTGTATGTCGAGTAAGTAATCTGAGAAGCTGGACTATATGAAGAACACAGAATGAAGACTGGTGGAAGACTCGTTAACAATATCATTATGCAGATGACACAATCTTACTTGCTGGGAGTGAAGAGGATTTACTTTTGATAAAGATCAAAAACTACAGTCTTCAGTATGGATTATAAAGGGTCTTCCAATAAAGATGTCTTATTTTTGACAGCTCAAGGACAATATTTGTGAAGCTATAGCTGCCATGTTTATCACATTTTTTTATTAGTCTTGACTAGTAACCATTAGAAGCTACATGATTACACAGTACGTAGAAATTATTAGTTTATTATCAAAATGGGTGGTATTCCATTCTCCAAACATTATGTGAAATTTATGAAGTGCATAGTCACCCCATGAAGAGAATATTTCAACGTTTAATCAAAAAAATTGTGACAATAGGATCTATTGCCAATCAGACAATGTCTATATGTCAATAAACCATACATTCCAATGAAAATATTGCCACTGTCAGAGGGTATACAAGACTCTACCCCAATCAGTTTCTCACTGAGCACATTGTAGGGTACAACACTGCCTTTAAGTACTAAAGAGCAAAGACTTTGCTTTGAGAACTAAGCTGCACATGACCCAAGCCATGGGCTTTTCAATCATTTCATGTGCATTCAAAAGCTGGACAACAAATAAAAAAGACCAAAGAAAATTTGATACTTGGAATTATGGTGTTGTTGAAGAATACTGAATGGGTTACAGACTACCAGAATGAACAAATCCACCACGGAAGAATGCTCCTGAGAATAGAAGACTTTCTCCAACATTCTTCAGACATATTATCAGGAATAACAAGTCCTTGTAGAAAGACATCATTCTTGGTAGAGTAGAGAGTCAGTGAAAAATAGAAAGATCCAGGACAAGATGGACTGGCAACAATGGGCTCAAACATAGCAATGATTGTGAAGAGGGTATGAGACTGGGTAGTGTCCTGTACCTGTGTACGTAGGGTTGCTTTGAGTCAGAACTGATTTGACAGGACCTAATAGCAACAATAAAGCAGATTGATTTTTCAAAAGAAAAGCAATTGTTTACATTAACTTAGCATAAGCAGAATGTTACTTTGAAGTCTTTTATTAATATAATAGAAATTATAAGTATAAAATTAATCACTGTATGGAGTTTAATAAAGTTGTAATTTTGTTTCTTGCAAAGTAGTTTTCCATAACATGAGCAACACAGACTTTGTAGGAGACCAAGGACACCAGGAGAATATTGAGTACATTGATTAAAATGGCTTTAATACTTGGGGAGTTCCTTGGGTCTAGTTAAAGGCTGGTATAACCTGTAGTAGGGCCTATACTGTCATTTCAAATGTGTAGCTATGCCTTTTTCCTACTAAATAATTACTTCTGTCTTTCAACAGGGCAGAGAGACAGAAAGCAAGCAGTCATAAATATGAATCAATACATCTTAACGTAAATCACCAAAGAAAGACTACTTCTGTTGAGTCGATTCTGATGCTTGGTGACCTGTGTGTTACAGTGTAGAACTGCTCCATGGATTTTACTGGCTGTCATCTGTACAGAAGCAGATTGCCAAGCCTTTTCAAACCAACCAAGTTGTCAATTAAGAGTAAACCATTTACACAACCCATGGATTTTTAATACATATTAGATCGTGCTAAGTGATACACTGATATCATGTGATAAATGCTAAGTGATATCAGCATATATGAGTATGATACGAGGAAAAACACAAGATGGCTGAGTCTGGGTGCTCAGCAGAGCCTAGGGAGGGGTGCCCAGATTGCAGTTTAATCAGTGTGGTCAAAGAGAGAGTGTTTGGGAGAGCGACACTGAAGACAATCTTGAAGTTGAGAGGGTCAGCCAGACCAACAGGGGTGGAGTGCATCAAGGAAATGAAACCAGTGCCACACCCAGAAACAGAGTAGTTGCTGTTCTTAAGATTCAGCCACCAAGCCAGTGAGGAGGAGGCCAATGTGGGCATTCACTGTTGAAGGAGAGAGCAAGAGAGGATGTGCCTCTTCTCATACTTTTGTTTTAGACTTCTAGCCTCCAGAACTATGAGAGAATAACTTGCTGTTTGTTTTTGTTTAGAAAGGAAAAGAAAGAATTGACATCTACAAGAGTACTTGGGTGATACAAACGGTTACTGCACTTGTCTGCCTAGCTAGAGATTGAAAGTTTCCATTCACCCAGAGCTGTTCCACAAGAATGATCTACTTACTAAAGACTCAACCACTGAAGACACTATAGAATACAGTCCTACTCTGACTGGATCACCGTGAGCTGTAGATAATTTGACAGCATCTTGGGGTGGTGGTGAAATAAGAAAGAAAGAAAAGGATGATGGGGACAAGCAGGAGATTCAGAGTTCAGTTTGGGTTGTATTTGTTTTGAACTGCCTCTGAGACATGGAGATGGAGTGAGAAAGAGGCAACAGGATGCATGAGTTGCATTCAAGAGAGTGATTGCTGTTTTAGGTGGAAGTTGGGGGTCATTGGACATAGATATTTTTAAAGTCAAAAGAGCAAAAGAGTAAGTATAAAAGAGAAGTATGTGAATATCTCAGAATATACATCTAATATAAATTTCACAACATTTATACAGAATCAGTCATGTTTGATGTAAATAAATTACACCTTCCTTGTGGTTATGGTTGTGATCCCTCACAAGCATAAATACGTTTTTGTAGGTTGAGTTCTCCAGAGAAGCAAAACCAGTAAAGTGTATACATGTGTAGAGAGAGATGCATACCAAGGAAATGTTTCATGTAGTTATAGAGGCTGGAACATTCCAAGTACATGGGACAGAGGCTTCTCTTGATCCACATAGCCATGGGTGTTGGCAACCCCAAACTGGCAGGTCAGAGAGCAGGGTTTTTGTTCACAAGTTGTGAGATTAAATAATCTGAAGATCACCAGGCAAGGTAGCAGGTAAGCTGCTAGCTGAGGACCCACGAACCAGAGATCAGATGAATAGGAGCTGGGCGCAGGATCCATGGTGAGCAAAAAACCTCTGAACCTTGCCAGAATGTCTGCTTATATTTGATGCAGGCCACGTACTCAAGGAAAATCACTTTCAACTGATTGGCTACTTATAGTGGATCCCATCATGGAGGAGATCACCATATCATATGACTGTGAAACAACTGAAAATCGTAGTCTTGCCAAGTTGGTCTGTTTTAACTATCATACGCATATTGGCACACTATCCAGTTTTTATAAACCATCACCACCAATTTCTCTCCAATTAATTATGAACAATGTGACCTCACGTGTGTTAAGGTAAAACTGTGTTCCATAATGTTTTCAGCAACTGATTTTTTGAAAGTAGATGGCCATGGAGGCCATATCCATGGAGGATATATAACTTCTGTCCTTTTGTGGGGATGGCACAGGTCCTGGTGGGTGTTTTGTTCTATTGTGTATGAGATGTCTGTCTACAAGTTGGGGCTGACTTGATGCCACCTAACAACAAGGATACTCTGTGTTCCACTGAAATATGATTGGTAACTACTTTGTTCAAAATTTCGGTATCCATACTAATTTTTTTTGGTCTATTTTATTGATATATTTCTGAGAAAGTTAAGTAAAAATATATGCAGCGAGCTCAATTCACTTGTTCTTGTAATTATCTTAATGCTCTGTCTTTTATAATTTTTGTCAGGTGCTGTTTTAGTTTCCCAGTGTTACCACAACAGAAATGGGTGGATTTAACAAGTGGAAATTTATTTTCTCACTTTTTAGGAGTCTAGAAGTCCACATTCAGGGCACGGGTTCAAGGGAATTATTTATTTATTTATAAACATAGCAAATCTTAACAATTAATTATAAGAGGACTTTGGTTAATACCTTAACTAAGTGACAAATTTTAGTTAATTAAATATCTCCAACATTTTACTCTCTATCTTATAAATTTAATATGTCTTTTTTTTTTTCCTAAGTAAAATCAATTCAAGTCCTCCAGAATCTTTTGGAATATTCCATTAATTTTTCTTTTTTAATTGTGATTGAGTGGAAGTTTACAATACAACTCAAATTTGCATGTCTATCTGCAGCTCTCTCTACTCTCCTTGTCTGGTGACAGTACACTCCTTTCTGTTCCATACATGTTGTATCCTTTGAACAACCTCCTGTCCCATCCTCTCTACCCTCTCCACTCCCCTCTAGTAAAAGGCCAGTAGGATGACATACTATAGATGCATAGAACCATGAAGTGTACATATGACATGATCACTCTGTGTCCCCAAGTGCAATCCATTCCTATCCAAAGAGTTGAACTCACTAATGAACTCATTAATGATCTATGGTCAGGAGCAACATCAAGTCTAGGAGCTATTCTCCCAGGGGAATTCCCAGGCTCCCACACCATCAATGGCAGTTTTTCAGTGGAGTTCATAGGGTGACAGCACACATTAGAAAGAAGATCAATCTCACTGGGCTTCAACATAACCTGAAAACTCCTCCAGTCTTAACCCAGTACAGCAAGGATGGAGTAGCAGAGGCAGGGGTCCAGGAACCATGCCCTCAGGAGACATCAGTGCCAGTTGGCATAACTAGCTTATTTCTGAGAGAGTCTTCTGCACCTCATATTGGTGAGTGGTGTCTGGGGTCTTAAAAGCTAGCAAGCTGCCATCTGAGATATGCCAAATGGTCCTAACTCACCTGGAACAGATGATCACTAACGACAACAATGACATGAGGGAAAAAGAACCCAGAAGACAGAAAGACCCACATGAACGGGTGACTGCATAAACACACAACTGGAAGAACCAGATGGTACCTGGCTACCACCAATGACAGCTGTGATGGGGCTGACAATGTTGAGTCCCAGTGGCAACACAGAAAAAAAGGGGGGTCCATTAAATTTAAAAACATATTAGAAGTGACTTAGTCTCTGCACCAGGCACACATAAGTGAGAACAAAGCCATGAAAGAGATGGATCACATTCAACTCCCTTCTTGCCACAGAGTATACTGTCATAGAGGCATCCATAGCGTGAATCTTTTGTATTCTGTAAAACAACATTTTCTCTTCCTTGTGACCCCTGTGACAGCCATCCTCGAATTTCAACCAGACCCATGACTGTAGTAAATTTTTCTGCAGTCATGAGAGTGGGCTCTGACGTGTAGATTAGAGGATTCAGGAAGTATTTCAATTGACTGTTCACAGTAGGAACAAACTTCTTCTGTAGGGAAAAGATAAGAATCACTTTTCCAGTTACTGATTTTAGATGATGTTTGAGATAATTAAAAATAAAAATTTAAAAAGATAACTACACTAGTAAACACAAATGCATATAAGAAACTTGGACAGATTGGTGAAACTTCTAGGTTTGGCTACAAGAATGAATAGTGAATGTAGATAAGGGTCAAAATTTCCTGTGGGACTGATTTTACGACATAGTATAGAAGCCCACTTATTTGTTATGATCTCAAATACATTATTTTTTCACCTCCTGATAAACTGAGTCCATTGCTGAACTTGTTGAACTCCCATACATCTTCTGAGTGGGGTTGTTAATATTTGTTTTTATAGGATATCTGATTAAAGATTTAAATTTAATGATGTTATCTGACAAGAGATTTTTAGTAATCAGAAATATTCCAGTCAGCAACAAATGGTAATTTGTTAGTATTGTCAACTTGTTTACTTCCAATACCACTAATAGTAGGTGATCTCAATTTACCCTCAAGTTCATCAACAAAAAAGGAAAAGTCAGTGCTTGACTTGCTTTCACCCTGTGAGTTCATTAAATAGTGCACTTAAACTAGATGTAATTTTCCTCCACTGCAATTATAAATACGTTTTCGTGTCACTATTTTGTAAGAGAAACACACACATGTATGTATGTGCACATAAGTATGTGCGTGTGTGTGTGTATATTCATACATTCATAAAAACATATGAGGTCTTTCAATTAGTTCTTGAACTCACCCTAGGAAAAGTGCTACATACCTCATTGCTGAATATTACTATGGCCATTTACAAAGCGCTCCCTTTGGGAAAGTATGTACTGATGCCAGCGCCTAGTCTACCCTTCAGAGTAGTTTTAGAACTCTTTTTCTGGAATGGCCATTAGAGCTGTCGTGTTATCCTTGATGTCCTGAATGTCATCAGAATGTCTCCTTTCAGGATTTCCTTTATCTTCAGGTAAAGAAAAAAGTCATTAGAGGCCAGACCAAGTGAGTATGGAGGGTGTTCCAATCAGTTATTTGTTTACTGGCTAAAAACTCCCTGTTGTGTGAGCCAGTACATTGTCATGATGCAAGCACCATGAATTGTTGGAGAAAAGTTCAGGTCGTTATTGTTTAACTTTTTCATGCAGTATTTTCAGCACTTCCAAATAGTAAACTTGGTTAACTATTTGTCCAGTTGGTACAAATTTATAATGAACAATTCCTCTGATATCAAAAAAGTTTAGCAACATTGTCGTGACTCTTTTGAACTGACGAAATTTTTTGGTTGTGGAGAATTGTTGACTTCATTTTGCGCTTTGATGCTTTGATTCAGGGTCATGTTGGCACACCCATGTTTTATTACCAATGATGACATCTGAAAATGATGGTCTCTTCAAAAAGTCTTGTCAAACATGGACTCTCCTTTGCTTTTGTTCATCAGTGAGCTCCTTTGGGACCATTTTCATACACACCTTCCTTGTTTCAGGATTTTCAATTAAGATTTTCCAAAATGTTTCTTTGTCAATGTTTGCTTGGCACGCTATGCTTCTCATACTCAGCTGATGATTTTCATGTACAATTTGATGAATTTTTGCAGTTTTTTTCACTTCTGCTCATTACTACCTATGCTGATCTTTCTTCATCAGTGGTGGTTTTTTTCCCCTCAGAAAAATGTTTAATCCATTTATACACTGCCCTTTGCTTCATGGCACTATCCCCATAAACTTGAACAAACATGCCCCTGATTCTACTTCCACTCTTGCCAAGTTTAACAAGAAATTTCATGTTTGCTGCTCTAGTTCGAGCTCCAACACTCTCAGTATAGCACACAAAAACATGCAACAACAATAAGGAACACTACTCAGCAAGAAACCACCTGTTTCAGTCAGCTAGTACTGCTCTAACAGAAATACCACAGAGTGGATGGCTTTAACAAAGGAAAATTTATTCTTACACAGTCTGGTAGGCTATAAGTCCACATTCAGGATGTCTGCTCCAGGGGAAGGCTTTCCCCCTTGTCGGCTCTGGAGGAAAGTCCAGTATTACATCAGTCTTTGTCCAGGGAGCATCTTGGTACAGGGAACTCAGGTGTGAAGGATGCGCTCTTCTCCTGGGGCTACTTTCTTGATGGTGTGAGATTCCTAATTCTCTACTTGATTCCCTTTCTTTTTATCTCTTGTAGGATGAAAGGATTAAGGATGGTGCAAGCCATACTTCAGGGAAACTCCCTTTACAGTGGAGCAGTGAGGTGATCCTATCAAGGGATTTACAGCCCCACACTAATCCTTTAACATACAGCATAGGAAAATCACAAAGTGGCAGATAATCATAAAATTCTGGGAATCATGGCCCAGCCACATGGATACACATATTTTCTGGGGGACGCAATTCAATCTATGACACCACCACACGTCAACATGAACACAGCTGTGAGACACTAACATACCAAGGTTTTGAAACCCTACCAAGTTGTTTGTACAATGCTGCTAAAGAAAGTATACAGTGGCAAGTTTACAAATTTAATTGCTAGATTGCACATGTGGACACAAGAGAAGACTGCTTGGGGAATTTAAGGCTGAAGAATGTTGAATGTATGATGGGCCACTAAACATATCTGTTCTGGAAGAAGTACGATCATAGTGCTCCTTGGAAGCAAAGACGTCAATACTGTGTCTTATGTAGTTTGGACCTGTTGTCAGGAGGGATCAGTCTCTGGAGAAGGACGTCATGGTTGGTAGAGTGGAGGGTCAGCAAAAAAGAAGAAGACCCTCAATGAGACAGATTGACACAGTAGCTACAACAATGGGCTTAAGTATAAAAACATTTGTGGACATCGTACAAAACTGGGCAGTGCTCTGTTATGTTGTTCATAGCATTGCTATGAATTGGAACTGACTAGACAGCACCTAACAACAATATTGCCTAGGAAACACACACATATATATTTTTTCATTTTTGTTAATGTGTATACATGTTTAACAATATGTTTATATCTGCTAACCTATATATTATTGCAAGACATCCTAGTGGCTCAGTGGTTAAGAACTTGGTTGCTAACAGAAAGTTTGGTGGTTCAAATCCAGCAGCTGCTCCATGAGCGAAAAGACCTGGTGATCTCATTCCGTAAAGATTATAGCCCAGGAAACACTCTGGGGCAGTTTTCCCACTACAGGCTTTCTCTGAGTTGAAATCTACTGAACAGCAGTAGTGGCACTTTATTATTATAATACACAGAGTACATACATTATTTATCACATTCTCCTTTGTTTTCTTTTGAACTTGGAAAAGTATGATATCAATTTAACAATGATTCTAGCTTTCTTTAGTTTTTAACTAGTGCATAAAAAGTCAGAGCCTTGGCTTAAAACAAGATAGAAAACAAGTTTTACTGTAAGTGCTAGACCTTTGCCTCATGTATTTTCCAAACCACTCTCTGAGTGATGCTCTAGTCCTCATCCTACCAGCTGAAGAATGCCAATCTCGTTTTTAGCAAAGCTCCATCCTTTACTTGGAAACTTTACTCCTAGGTATCAATGAAAAACCACTTAGTGTTTACTGAATGTCTGATTCATATGAGGTCCAGAGCTAAGTGTACCTGGACACATAGAACCAAAATGATGGATCATTGTGCAGAGTAAAATCTGTAAAAGTTGGAATGTGTGTAAGGCAGAAACCTTTCAGAGAAGGAAAACACAAATATCTACTAGATTGAGCCGCAGAAATAATTATATACTGTTGAAGGCAGAAAACTTGAGATCCAGAGGAACAAGACAGCCCCATAAAGTTCCAGTTCTGACACATTTCATACTGTCTACAGGTCTACCATTGACAATCAGAGGAAATTATTGGCAAACACTAAATGACAACATGAGGAGTTGTTACAGTTACAGAACACAAAATTATGCTTATGAGGGTAGATGGACAAAACAGTAGAATTAATTTGTTTTCCTTTTATTAATATTGAATGATTAATGTTGTTCAGATACAACTCTGCTTTCAGCTGCTGCCAAAACCTGAGCCAGGAGCATGAAACTCTCATATTTCACATGACTGACAGCTTATATTTGATAGGGTGGAAGTCACAGTTATTTTATTTTTATTGTTATTAAATGAAAATATACAATCTAAATCAATTTTGCATACCTGCCTGTCTGCAGCTCCAACCGCTGTCTTTACCTAGTGACAGCATGTTCCTCCTTTGCACTCTATACTTCTAGTAGCCTCTTGATGAGCACCTGTCCCCTCCTCCCCACCCTATTGTTTCCCATCTAGAAAGAAACCAGTAGGACTGCATCTTATAAATGTATAAAACAATAAAGCACACACACATATGACAAGAATGGGCTGGACTCAGGGACACAGTGTGAGTATATGGAGGTCACCGTTTTTGATAACTGGAATGCAGATAATGGTTTTAGTACCCTAGCAAAGTTTGCGTTTCATCTTCTTACTTTTAAATGCAAAGACCAAGAATCACACTTACCTTTTTGGAGGTGTTTATCCTTAAGTACAAAGATACTTTGTACTTAAGTACAAAGATAATTAAGTTGTCTGAGATATTGGGCAGTTCAGATAACAGCTTTTAATCTCAAGTGTTTGGAATTGCCAGTACTTTTAATAACCTCAAACTTACATTCCTTTTTTTTTTTTTTTCCTGAGCTGTACGAACATTGAATTCACCAGTCATCACTTTTTTTTTTTCCTAGTAACTTCCCTTATATGAGAAAAGTTTCACCCAGGTCTTGTTGATTTGCTGTGAAAGCTTCCTCCAGTCAATGTAATTCATCTTCCCTGGTCTCACTGTGCCTCTTTTCCTCCGTAAGGCATTGCAAGGTCTTGCTATATTAGCTTGGGTTTCAGAAGCAAAAATAAGGTTTAATCTTATAACTTTTGTGCTTTACTCTCCAAGGAGAAAGTTCTTCACAAGAAGAAATAATAAAAATTTTTAAAAATATCTCTCTCCTTCTGGACAAGAGCAGATTAATTGAGTCTAATGTTCAGCTAGAGACAGAAATATTAAGCCCCAAACAATCTCAGAGTCCTTTGAGGCTGACCTAAATGAGTAATTTTTTTGTTTGTTTGTTTTCTCTCATGAAGCTTTAAAAACAACTCATTTTTAAAAAAATGATGAATATCAACCAGTTTTTGCTTGTTTCTAGCTTCTGACTCATTTGCCCTGTCAGTCAAGGAAACACGTCTTCTCTGCTTTGAATTTTAATAGTCTGTCAACATCAGAATTTTTGCCTGTTGGGGATCCCAGGTGGTACAAATGGTTAGCACACTTGCTATCCACTAAAAGACTGAAGTTTCAAGTCTACCTGGTGGTGTCTCAGAACAAAGGCTCATTGATCTACTTCTGAAAAAAAAAAGTCAGCTATTACAAACCCTGTGGAGCACAGGTATACTCTGAAACACATTGGGTTACCATGAGTTGGAGTTGACTGGATAGGAATTTTTTTATTGTTATTATTATTACTTTAAATTTATTTATTTGTATTGTGATTAAGTGAAAATATATAATCCAAATTAAATTTGCCTGCCACCCTATCTGCAGCTCCTTCTGCTCTTCTTGCCCGGTGACAGCACACTCCTCTTTTTTGTTCTATAGATGTCATATCCTCTTAATAATCTCCTGTCCCCTCCTCTACATCCTCCCTTCTCCTGTCCAGTAAGAGACCAGTAGGACAGCATCCTATAAATGCATAGAACCATAAGGTACACACACCATATGGTCACATTGTATCCCTGAGTCCAGTCCATTCCTGCCCAAAGGGTTGACCTCAGTAATGTTTTCTGGTCGGGGGCAGCATCAGGTCCAGGGGTCTTGCTCCCAGGGGAAGTCCCAGGCTGCCAGACCATCAGTTACAGTCTCTTAGCGGAGTTCTTGAGGTGCATAACTCTTTTTCCCATGTTGCCACTGAGGCTCAACATTGTGTTCCCCATCACGAATTTCTTTGGCGGTGGCTGTGCACCATCTGGTTCTTCCAGTCACATGTTGACACAGTCACCAATTCACATGGGTTCTTCTATCTCCTGGGCTCTTTGTTCCTCATGTGCTTGTTCTTGGTGATCATCTGCTCTGGATGAGTTGGGACGATTTGGTGCACCTCAGATGGCAGCTTGCTAGCTTTTAAGAGCCCAGATGCCACTCATCAACATGGGGTGCAGAAGACTCTCAGCAATAGCAATAGCAATTGGCCTCAATGTCCCCAACAACATGGTCCTGAGACCCATCCGTGCTACTCTGTCCTTGAAATATGGGGTTAAGATTAGAAGATTTTTCAGTTTATATTGATGTCTCGTTAAGTTGATCCAGTTCCTACTGTGTGCTGTCACTGCTTTCACCAAATTTGTATCAACTATATAATCTATGATCAGCAGTCTCCCTCCCTCCCTACCCTTGCAGTGGTCAAAGAGTCTTTTCTTCTGTACATATGCCTATTTTTAGGTCCTTATAGTAGGGGTCTCATACAATATTTGTCCTTTTGCCATTGATAGATTTAACTCAGCCTAAGGTTTTCCAGGTTGAAACCAGGTTCTGAGATGCTTCCTAAAATCATCATTGTTCTTTATTATTGTGTAGTGTTCCTGAGTATATGCAACGTGGTATGTTCATACATGCATCTGCTGATGGGCATTTGGGTTGACTACATCTTTTTGCTCTTGTGAACTGTGCTGCAATAAATATTTGTATGCATGTATCTGTTCACATGACAGCCTTTGTTTCTGTAGGATATGTTGTGAGCAGTGGGATTACTGGATCAAATGGTATATCTATTTCCAGCTTTTTAAGGAAGCACCAGATTGCTTTCCAAAGAGGTTGTAACATTTTGCAATCCTACCAGAAGTGTAGAAGAGTTCCAGTCTCTCCAGAGGCAGTCCAGCATTTCTTGTTTTGTGTTTTTGGATTGTGGCCTACCTTGTTGAGGTGAGATGATATCTCATTGTAGTTTTGATTTGGATTTCTCTAATAGCTGATGATCATGAGCATTTCCTCATGTACCTTTTAGCTGCCTGGATGTCCTCTTAGGTGAAGTGTTCATACATCTCCTTTGCCCATCACTTAATTGGATTATTTGCCTTTTGCTTGTTGATATTTTGTAGTACCTTGTAGATTATGGAGATCAGACGTCGGTTCAAAGTGTAGTTGTCAAATACTTTTTCCCTTTCTGTCGGTGGTCTTTTAACTCTTTTGATAAAGTCTTTGGAAGAGCAAAAGTGTTTGATTCATAGCAGTTCCCATTTATCTATTTTCTCTTTAGTTGATCATTCTTTGTTTGTCAGACTTTGAAGTCTGTTTAAACTGTGTATTAAAGCTTCCATGTTGACCTTGTTTTTATTTGCATGATCCTTATCATTTTAGATTTGATATTTATGTCTTTCATCCAACTCAAGTTAGTTTTTGTGTAAGGTGTAAGGTATGAGTCTTGTTTCAATTTTTCGCAGGTGGATATCCAATTTTGCCGTCACCATTTGTTAAAGAGATTGTTTTTATTTTAGTTTACAATCTTAGGGCCTTTGTTGAATATCGACTGTTTATAAGAAGATGCTGGCATCTCTGGGGCCTCGACTCTGTGCCACTGGTCTATATGTCTTTTTTTGTACAAGTACCAGGCTGTTCTAATATTGTGGAAGTGTGAGAAGTTCTAAGGTCAGGTAGTGTGAGGGCTCTCACTGTGTTCCTCTTCAGTAATGCTTTACTTTTCTGGAGTTTCTTCCCTTTTCAAACAAAGTTGTGATCTGTTTCTCCATCTCATTAAAAGATGACACTGGAATTTGTTTTGGGATTGCACTGTAGATGTAGATCACTTTGGTTAAAATAGACATTTTCACCATGATTGGTATTCTTATTCATGAGCAGGGTAACTTTCTCCATTTATGTAAATCTCTTGGATTTTTACACTAAGGTCTTGTAGTTCTCTGTTGTTGTTGTTAGGTGCCATTGAGTCAGTTCTGACTCATAGCAACCCTATGAACTACAAAACAAAACTCTGCCCTGTCTTGCTCCATGTCCACAATCGTTTTGTGCTTAAGCCCACTGTTGCAGCCACTCTGTCAATCTGTCTCCTCAAGGGTTTTCTTCTTCTTTGTTGACCTGCCACTTTACCAAGTAAGAAGTCCTTCTCCAGTGACTGATCTTTCCTGACAACAAGTCCAAAGTATGTAAGACTCCCTCTTGTCATCTTTGCTTACAAGGAGCACTCTAATTGTACTTCTTCCAGAACAGATCTGTTTGTTCTTTTGGTGGTCCATCATACATTCAGCATTCTTCTCCAACACAATTCAAAGTCTTCAATTCTTCTTCTGTCTTCTTTGTTCATGGTACAACTTTAGCATGCATACGAGACGATTGGGAATACCATGGCTTGGGTCAGACGCATTTTAGTCTTCAAGGTGACATCCTTACATTTGAATACTTTAAAGAGGTCCTTTTGCAGTAGATTTTCCCAGTGCAATGTGTCTTGATTTCTTGACTGCTGCTTCAAGGGTGTTGATTGTAGACTCAAGTAAAATGAAACCCTTGACAACTTCAATCCTTTCTCCATTTGTGACAATGTTGCTTACTGGTCCAGTTGTGAGCAGTATTGTTTTCCTGATGTTGAGGTGGAATCCACACTGAATAGTGTGGTACATCATCTTCATCGGTAATTGTCTCAAATCTTCTTCATTTCCAGCAAGTAAGGTGGTATAGTTTGTGTAATGCAGGTTGTAAATGAGTCATCTTCCAATCCTGATGCTTTGTTCTTCTTTGTATAATCCAGTTTCTTGGATTATTTGCTCAGCGTACAGATTAAACAGGTATGGTGAAAGGATACAACCCTGACGTCCACGTTTCCTGACTTTAAACCATAGAGAGTCCACTTGTTCTCTCTGTATATGTCTCTTATTTCTCTAGTTAGATTGATTCCTAGGTATTTTATCTTCTTGGGGACTATATTAAATGGTATCGATTTGGTGATTGTTTTGTTGATGATCTCTTTGTTGGTGTAAAGGAATCCCACTGACTTACTTATGCTTATCTTATATTCTAATACTTTGCTGAACTCTTCTACTAGTTTGAAAAGTTTACTTATGGATTCTTTAGGATTCTCTATATAAACAATCATATCCTTTGAAAACAGGGAGAGCTTTACTTCTGTGCTGATGCAGATGCACTTTATTTCTTTTTCTTGTCTAATTGCTCTAGCTAGAAACTATAGTACAGTGTTGAATAGAAGTAGGGAGAGGGCATGCTTTTCTAGTTTCCATTATCAAGGGGAATTCTTTCAGTTTCTCTCCATTCAGGTTGATGTACCTGGTTGGCTTTGCATAGATGCCCCTTATTGTGTTGAAGAATTTTCCCTCTATTCCTTTTTTGCTGAGAATTTTTAGCATGAATGGGTATTGGACTTTGTTGAATGCCTTTTCTGCATCAATTGACAAAATCAGGTGATTCTTATCTTTTGTGCTATTTATGTGGTTGATCACATTAATTGTCAACTTATTTGTTAATTATCAAATAGTATCATACACAAGTGAAATTTTGATGGCAATCATTCAAAAGGGATTTCAGAATTACATTGGCAGGAAACTGCCAGAAATTCAAGTATTATTCAGAGGAAGACATGGAAGGAGACATATCATTGCTAAAGTCAAATGGATCCTAGCTCAAAGCAGAGAATATAAAAAAAAATTACCTACTTTTTTTTTGACTATGCAAAGACATTAAACTGTGTGGATCATAACAAATTATGGATAACATTGAAAAGAACTGGAATTCTAGAACACTTAGTTTTGCTCATGAAGTACCTGTATATAGACCATGAGGCATTCTTTTCAACAGACCAAATTCAAAGAAATTGTGCATCAGGATTAGATACTTTCAACACACATATTCAATTTGTATGCCCAGCAAATAATCATAGAAACCACACTATATTAAGAATAGAGCATCAGGATTGATGGAAGTTTTATTATCAACTTACATTAATCAAATGGTACAAACTTGCTTGCCGAATGCATAGAGAACTTGAAGCACTTACTGATGAAGTTCAAAGACCACAGCCTTCAGTATGGATTCTTGAACATACACATAACGCAAGCAAAAATTTTCACAACTGGATCAATAAGCAGTATCATGATAATGGAGAAAAGACTGAAGTTTTCTGTGATTTCATAATACTTGCTTCCACAGTCACCACCCATAGAAACATTGCATTGGGAACAAAAAAGTGCTGCCAAAGGCCTCTAAAGTGTTGAAAACTGAAGATATCATCTTGGAGATTAAAGTACACCTGATCCAAGCCATGTTTTCAATTGCTTCATATGCGTGTGCAAACTGGACCACGAGTAGGGAAAACACTACTTTAAAAAGTAGTGTTGGCAAAGAATATTGAATACACTGTGAAGTGTCGAACAATTTTGTCTTGGACAAAGCACAGTCAGAATGCTCCTTAGAAGTAAAGATGGCGAGGCAACATCTCACATACTTTGGACGTGTTATTGGGAGAGACAAGTGTCTACAGAAGGATCTCATGCTTGGTAAAGTAGAGCATCCATCAAAAAGAGGAAGAGCCTCACAGAGATGAAATGACATAGTCACCACAACAACAGACTCAGACATAATAATGATAGAGAGGATTGTGCAGGGCCAGGCAGTGTGTGTTCTGTTTTACTTAGGGTCATTATGAGTCAGAGCTGACTCAATGGCCCCTGTTTAGTCACCTGATACTGCTCCAACAGAAAATACCATGAGTGAATGGTTTAATGAAGAAAAACTTGATTGTCACAGTACAGTAAGCTACAAATCACTGGTGAGTTACACAAGTCCACTCAATAAGAGAAATTATCACAATTTAGTAGGTTGAGTCCAAATCCAGTGAGAACATCTCGGCACAGGAACCTGAGGTCCAAAGGATGTGCTCTGCTCTTGATGCTGTTTTCTTGGTGGTATGATGTTCCCCTCTTCCTCTGCTCACATCTCTTCCTTACATCCCACAAGCTTGTAGCTTGAATCCTGCCTCACCAACACAACTTCTGCCCATTCTCCTTCATCAACATTACAGAGGCAGGATTCACAACAGCTGGGAGGAATGGTATCATGCTGGGACACATAGCAGAGTCAAACCAACACACACATTTTTGGGGGGACAATTCAATCCATGACGGCCCCTAACATCAAAAACAGATGGATGCTGAACTTTGACAATGAATATGAAAGACTGTACCAAACTTAGTGCTGGTGAAGAATATTGAGTCTACAATGGACTGACAGAAGAAGAAACAAATCTGTCTTGGAAAAAGTACAGTCGGAGTACTCTTTGAAAGTGAGGATGACTCACGTACTTTGGACATGTTTCAGAAGGAAGCAGTCCTTGGAGTAGAACACTGTGTTTGGTAAGGGAAAAAGTCTTCCAAAAAGAGGAAAACACTCAACAAGTTGGACTGATACAATGGCTGCAACAGTGGGTTGAATTACAGCAGCAATTGTGAGGATGACCCAGGACTAGACAATGTCTCCTTCTGTTGTACATGTAGGGTCCTTACATGGTGGAAACGACTCCATGGCTCTTTCTAACATTGTTGTAGTCAAGGCATGTTATTCTGGCTGCCTTTGACGCAATTATCTCATTTTAGGTGTTCTGCACTTTTTATTTATATTCACATTTTAATTGAAAATGCCGTCTACAAGAAAAACCTTACAAAATAATTATGCAAATTTCCAAAAAAGAAGAAGAAGAAGAAGAGTTTTCACCTCCTGAATAATTACCAGATCCTTCTTTCAAGCAGAGCCTTCGATGAGATTTTCCTGAGTTCTGAAGACTTCATATAGATTTTTCCTTTCAATTTCTCCTGCCCGAATATCATCTAAGCTAAAAGGCATCCATAACAAGATGGCAGGGCCTTTGAATCAAACTCTATGTTTTATTCACACTTCCAGAAATACTTCATAAAATCATTATTCTCTTTTTTTTTCCCTCAGTGTTTAAAGTGTCAATCAAACACTTGAAAATATTCTCTGGTATTCTGTTTTCTCAAGAAAATATCTTGAACTGCTGAAGGTTGAAAGCCTTAGCTATGAAGCAGTTTACACAACATTAAAAGCACTTCCTTTAGGATTTTTGGCAGTTGTCAACCACAAATGCCAAGCAGAAAGCAAAGGATTCCCACGAGGTGTGAGGCATCTTTCCTCACCAAAGCAACATCATTAGATGTCTATCATAATTGGATGTCTATTATGACCAGGAAACCTGGGTGGCACAGTGAATTAAATGCTGTCTGCTAACCATAAGTTCGGCAGTTCAAATCCACCAGGCCCTCCTTGGAAACTCTATGGGGCAGTTTTACTATGAACTGTAGAGTTGCTATAAGTCAGATTCAATTTGACAGCATTTTTTTTTTTTTTTTTTAATCATGACCAGGTGTGAGTTACCCAGAAGCAAGGTACACCTGGGTTTTATTGTGTTTACTTACTAATCTGTAGTATACATTTTACCTAGATTTCACCATCTCTTGGAAAAAAAAGAAAGAAATTTCACACTGCAGATTAGTAGGTAGGCACAAGCAACACTGCCTGTTCCCTGCTTGTTGAGTCCACCGCCCCTTATCGTGCACCAGGTAGATTCACTATCTGAGCCTCAGCAGTGTGGTCTCACCTCAACCTACAATTTTCCTGGCAAAGGAATCTAGCCCAGTTTTAAAGAATTAAACTACTTACAGTCTCGAAAATTGAAAAATTTATCCCTAGTGCTATTCGAGTTTACTTCTAACAGATAAAAAAAACAAGAATCGGTCCATATGAACTTACCAATCTCTCTTTCATAAGTAACCTGGAGAGAAATGGTATTGTGGCTACCATTCTGTGACCTGCTGCAAAGCATTAGTAAACATAACAGTGATATTAGATCTTATTATTTACAAAGAACACCACTTTCTTGATCACTCACTTACTTATTTAAATAATTTGCTAAGTCCTTAATAAGCTCTCAACTTTGAAGGATAAGGCAGTAAAAAAGAGAAAAAGCCTGTTTTGGGCTGCCTCTTGGAACGTATATGCTGATGAGTGAAGAGAAAATTGAAAGCCAGAACTCAACTTGGTGTCAAGAGGTTAAAGAGCAAAGAAGAAAAATTCAGATGTGTTCAAGGGTAAGGAAAGAAAGGCATGGACTAGGTTTGCTATTTTGGATGTCTCCATCTTGTTCATCTTCTCTAGGCTACAGAAAACTCCTCCCAAAGTTACCCACTCTTTCCAGAATGTGTGGCTCCCCCAATAGGTCTCCAATTAAGTGTTCTTTCTCATGTTTGGCTGTGGAAGAAGTAGGTCATGAGTATGCTCCATGAAAGTATTTTGTACTGGAGGAAATTTAAGGTTCAGTAATGTACTGATATTTCAATCTGCTTTTATTACTCACAAAACTATACCAACCAACCAACAGATTTTTAGGATACACGGAGATAAGTTACTTTCAATACTATCTTGGCTTCATGCTTCTGTTGGCAAAAACATGGCTACAATAAGCAGCATCAAGTCATCTGTGCCCTCTTACTAAGGGTAATCAACATGCTGAGAAGAGGTATGTGCACATAATTACAGTCTCCATGAAACCTTTAATGTTTTCTAAACAAAAGTTACAGGCATATCATGATGACAATGAGCATAGCAACACATGGAAAAAATGTCAAGGCTGATTAATGCCATGGTTATATTAGCTGAAAGAGGCAGGGATAATTTGTTTTTCTCACTCTGATTCCTCATTCAGTTTTTGTCTCTCTCATTTCTCTGTCTCATGCAACAGATGTATATCACCTCCTATTACTGACATGGACTTGTATCCAAAAGGCTTTGTTTGTTAGGCTAGAACTTACTTCCTTGGATTGTACAATCTTGTATAGAATTTACTTTTAAGTTACACAATTTCTCTGACTCCACTGGTAAGAAATCCATCAACCATATTTCTATCATTATCGTATAGGTTTATTTTTACAATTTCCAAACTCTCTAGAATTGTAGATACCAGAATTGTGTTTCTCCTTCTAAGTAACTTTGGTGATGTTGTCAGTTAAATTAATAGATGCCTCTGTGTCTTCATAAATTGAATATGTGTATTGAAGGTCTACTATACTGTATCATTATTCTGAGCAATGAAAGTGTAATGAAAAACCAAGTAATCACAACACCACACACACACACACACACATGCATTTATCTGTGTTCCTTTGGAAGTTGTACATAAATCAAGAGGCAAAAAGTACTGATTCAATCAGTATAGGAAGTTTTAAAATTTAAAACGGTGTCTATCATAGCTGTGTCTTTTTACTGTTCGTATTTTACCTGTTGCTGAACAAATAACCCGAGAACCTCAACTGTATGAAGAGCAACACACTATCAGGATTTGAGAAAACTAATTAATGACCTGAAATATGCAGATGATACAAGCATACTTTCCAAAAATAAAGAAGACTTGAAACACTTACTAATACAGATTAAGAACCAAGGCTTTCAAGTATGAGTTACATGTCAACATGCAGAAAACCACAATCCTTGGAACTGGACCAATAAATAACATCAAGATAAATGGTGAAAAAATTGAAGCTGTCAAGGATTTCATTCTTCTTGGAACAAGAATCAATGCTTATGAAAAGAGCAGTCAGGGAATCAAGTGACTTATTCCATCAGGAAAATCTACTGTAAAAGCTTTCTTTGGATTGCTGAAAAGAAAAGCTGTCACTCTGATAACTAAGAAGCGCTTGACTCAAGCACTGGTCTTTTCAGTTGCCTCATAAGCATATGAAAGATGGACAATGAAAAACAAAGACTGAAGAAGAATTAATGTGTTTGAGCTGTGATATTGGTGAAAAATATTAAATATACCATGGATTGCCATAAAAACAAATCTGTCTTGAAGAAGTACATCTCGAGTGCTTCTTAGGACATAGGATGGTGAGACTTCTTCTTACTTCCTTTGGACATTTCATCAGAAGTGACCAATACCCAGAGAAGAATATCATGCTTGGTAAGTTACAGGGTCGGTGACAAAGAGGAAGACTGTCAAAGAGATGAAATGACACAATGGTTGAAATAGTGGGCTAAAACATATCAGCTATTATAAGAATGGTGTGGGACAGTGCAACACTTTCCTCTGTTGTGTATGGGGTCATTATGGATCAGAGCTGATTCAACAGCATTTAACAGCAAAAACATGCACATGTCCTCATGTTATATTATTACAGGAGCATGGAAAAACATACAGAAAAACAAAACGTCCACTTGTGAGCTTATGTCTTGCAGGGCACCCCAGACGTGTAATATTTATGTAGGGAGACAATGAAAACAATGTCTACTGGAGTTAACAATGGATTTTATCTGTGTCATGGGTCTTTCAGGTTTTGTCAAGGAAAAAAGTTAACCTATAAACTGATAGGACTGATGTGATCGTATTGTTGTTAGGTTCCCTCAAGTTGGTTCTGATACAACGACCCTACATACAATGGAATAAAACAAACCCTGGTCCTGCGTCATCCTCATAATCATTCGTATGTTTGATCCCATGGTTGTTGCCATCTCATTGAGTGTCTTCCTTTTTTTTTAATGATCCTCTACTTTACCACTCATGAAATCCTTCTCCAGGGACTGGTTCCTCCTTATAGACAACATATGCAACATACCTGAGACTAACTCTTGACATTCTTGCTTCTGAGGAATGTTCTGGCTATAAGTTGTCCAAGACTTACTTCTTCATTCTTCTGGAAGTCCAATGTATATTCAATATGCTTTGCTAACATCATAATTCAAATACATGAATTCTTACTTAGTCTTCTTTGTTCATTGTTTCATTTTCACAAGTATATGAAGCAATGGAAAATATCATGGCTTTGGTCTGGCTCGTCTTAGTACACAAAGCGACACCTTTGCTTCTAAACACTTTAAAGAGCTCTTTGCAGCAGATTTGATTAATGCACCATGTCATTTGATTTCTTCCCTGCTGTTTCTATAGGTATTAATTATGGATATAAATAAAATATTTCATAACTTCAATATTTTCTCAGTGTCTTGCATAGTATTGGCCTAGTTGTAAGAATTTCTCTTTTCATTGAGATATAATCCATACTCAAGTCTGTAGTCTTTGATATTCATCAGTAAGTGCTTTAAGTCCTTCTCACTTTCAATAAGCAAGGTTGTGTAATCTGCATAACACAGATTTTTAATGAATCTTCCTATAATCCTGATGCACCGTGCTTCTTTACATGGTCCTGCATCTCAGATTATTTGCTAAACATGCAGATTGAATAAGTGTGGTGAAAGTCTACAACTCCAACACATATCATTCCTGATTTTAAAATATTCAGCGTTCCGTTGTTACATTCTAGCAACTGCCTCTTGATGTATGTACAGGTCCCTCATGAGCTCAATTAATTCTGGAATTCCTGTTCTTCAAAAATATCCATAATTTGTTATGACTCACGCAGCCAAATGACTTTGCATAGTCAGTAAAACACAGACAAAAATTATTTCTGACATTATCTGCTTTTAGCCAAGTTTCACCTGATGTTAGCAATTGTATTCCTTGTTCCATGTCCTTTTCTAAATCTGGATTGAATTTCTGGCAGTTTCCTGTTGATGTATTGCTGTAAGTGTTGTTGAATTTTCTGCAGCAAAATTTTACTTTATTGTGACACCAATGGCATTGTTAAATAAGGTCTGCATTAGGTTGGATAATTGTTCTTTGGAATGGGCACAAATTTGTATCTCTTCCAGTTGATTTCCAGGTAACGGTTTTCCAATTTTTTTGGCATAGGTGAGTGAGGGCTTAGAGCAAGGAAATTTGTTGAAAACATTGTAATTCCTGTTTCATCAGTTCCTGGAACGTTGTTTTTCATCAATGTCTTCAGTGCAGCTTGAGTGTTTTTGCTTCAGTTTTTAATTGTAAATTACCTTCTAAAATAGTTGAGTAAATGTCAACGAACCTTTTTTGGTGCAATAATTCAGCATGACTTCCATCTTTTTTGGATGCTCCCTGAATTGTTTATCCCTTGTTCCATGTACTCTTTTAAATCTAGCTTGAATTTTCAGCAGTTTCCCATCAATGTATTGCTGTGTTTTTAAATTTTCTGCATCAGAATTTTAAAGTTTTGCTTCTAGAATCCATCCATATTGTAATTGGAGGCTTGGATTATTTCTTCAGTTCTTTCAGCTTGAGAAATGACAGATATGTCCTCCCTTTTGGTTTTCTGTCTCCAATTCTTTGTACATGTTATTATAACCCTTCACTTTGTCTTGTTGACCTACCCTTTGAAATCTTCTGTTCAGCTCTTTTACTTCATCATTTATTCCTTTTGCCTTAGCTACTTGACATTCAAGAGCAAGTTTCAGAGTCTCTTTTGACATTCAGTTTGTTATTTTCATTCTTTCCTGTCTCTTTAATTATTTTCTCATGCATTATGTCCTTGATGTCATTCCACAACTGGTTTAGTCTTTGCTCATTAGTATTAAATCCATCAAATCTATTACTGAGGTTGTCTCTAAATTCAGGTGGATATACTCAAAGTTGTGCTTTGGGTCTCATACTTGTTTAATTTCCTTCAGCTTCAACTTGGACTTGCACTTGAGCATTTGATGATCTGCTCCACTACTGGCTCCTTGTCTTGTTCTGACTGAAGATGTTGAGGTTTTCCATCATCTCTTTCCACAGACATTGTTGTTGTCAATTACAACTCATTTGGTTGCTATGTGTTCTGCCTGGTGAGGCCCCTTGGTGTAGTTGTTGGTTATGTTGCTGAAGAAAAGGTATTTCACTACGAAAATTCTATCATTAGACCTCTGGTGTCATTTCTGTCTACTAGGCCATGTTTGCCAACTACTGATCCTTCTTCATTGTTTGACATTTTCATTCAAATTACCAGAAATTATCAACACATCTTGACTGTATGTTTAATCATCTTCAGACTACACAAATAGGAAAAAAATTCCATGTGACTGTAACTGAAAGAAAACACAAGGATAAACTAAAATAAGAAAATCTCTCTCTTTTCTTCTCTCTCACAATACCTGATTTCAAAATTTAATGTAGAACTACAGTAATTAAAACATTATGAAAATGATAAAGGAACTGAAATACAGGTCTACTTAAAATAACTAACAGTTTTGATGTAAATGCATCTGTCACTTGTCAATTTTTTTAATAAAATGCTAAGGAAATTCAGGGGAAAAATGATTACATATCGACTCGACGGCACTTGGCTATAAATATGCATACACATGTATCTGTATCTACATTACAAAATGGTGCAGTGACTACTAAACGTCTTAAGTACAGAGCAACACTAACCTAGACTGATATCTCAGTCCATATAAAATGGATCATAGACCTGAATGTAAAACTTAAAACAACAAAAACTATAGAATGAAATCCAGGAAAAACAATCATTAGAAACTTTATTATGCAAAGAATTCTTAGATACCATATCAAAAGACTAACCATAAAAAAACTCATGTATTTCTGTGACTCTTGTCATCAGGATTTTAATTCTCTAAAACTTATAATGCATTTGTTAATTACATTTCATATAGTGTAAAGGGTAACCATGAGTCGGATCCGATTCAACAGCACTTTGCTTGCTGGCATAGTATAAAGGATTTCTCCAAAAACTAGTTCTTAGATCTGTCTAGACATGGTACTTACAGGCAAATTTAAAGTCTTTCTCAGTTCTTTCATTAAAAATAAATTAAATGTAGTAACAGTTTCTAGTTAAGAATTTAACAAATTACAAGATATACCTAAGGAAATCATAGCGTAAATTTAATATAGCAGAGGTAAAAATAAGTGAAGTAGAATATGATTAATAATAGATTTGCAAACATAGATCTAAAATATTCAACAAAAAGATTAATGAAGCAAAACTAATGATTTTTACTACAGGGGAAAAAATGGACACAGTGATGATGTTATAAATGAGATACCAATCACATAGGATTAACAAATATTAGGGAATTTCTTCACATAGCCCATGGGATCATTTATGATAACTTTAATAGTGATCAAGGAGACATTTGACACATTTCATATCCCTTCCTGATTGAAAGCAAACAGAAGAAAACCACCAAAGAAAACAGAAGTAGAAAATTTACTTAACTTGATATTATACAGTACCTCTAATTATGCAAAGAACTAACAAATTACTTAAGAATTGAAGTGGGGTTCTTTTTATCAAAGCAATAAAATAAAATGTTTTTGCAGTCTATCGATCGTTCTTTTTCTAGACCTGATAATCATAGGGAAACCCTGGTGGCCTGGTGGTTAAATGCCATAGATGATAACCAAAAGATTGGCAACTGAGAGCTGTTAGGCTCTCCTCTGAAACTCCATGGGGACGTTCTACTCTGTTCTACAGAGTTGCTATAATTATATAGTAAATGAAAATATGAGGTGCAAATAGGTGAAAATAACATGGCAGTGTTTGTCAATGTCCTGACAATACTTAAAATAGGGAAAAATTCAATCAGGTGATCGGATAAAAAAAAAAAAAAAAAAAAAAAAAACAAGCACATGAAATCAACAGTGTTCCTTGACATCGTATATTTCCATTTGTACAAACCTAATGGTATCTAAATGTTTCATTCAAAGTAGCTGAAAAATACCTGGGGATAAATTCAACCAAAAATTAAAAAACAATTCTATGAAGCAAATTTCAAATCTTATCTGAAGAGGTAGTATAGCTTGAATAGATAGATAGTACATGGCTAAAATTACTAAAAATGCACTTTAAAATATTATAAAGGTTAACAGTACGTCTTTCATTTTTAAGCTTAAAATTTAATTCTCCCCGAAAGAACTCTGTGTGTAATTGATTCCCTTGAGAATGTGAATTTACAAAATGTAGATTAAATTAAAAAAAAAAGTAATGATCAAGAATTGCTCACACTACATATTTATCAGGCAATATTTTATGATGTATGAAATGAGAATGGGTAGGACAGAAGTTAGTGGAATAAAATTAAAGTACTACATTTTGCAGTACTTTAAATACCTTTAAAAACATGATTCCCACATTTATTTGTGGTTTTGTGTCCAACTGCCAAGCTGCATTGGAATAACTTATTTAAATAAAAAAATATATTTTATACAGTACTCCAAAATATGTTTCATCTGGAATAATATACTTTATGAAACCGTTAAAGAACCTTAAGGATTAGGCTACGGTCTCTCAGGATCCCGGATCAGAAAGAAAACCTTAATCCTAAAAGCTTGAGGAATACAAAAAAAACAAAAATCAAGAACTATTTTCATAGATTTGTCTATGCAATTTTTAATTTTCAAACTTAAACAAAAACAACAAAACAAAACAATCAAAAAGAGAAACTCAGACCCAATATTTGTAGGAAAGGACAAGTGAAATATTAACAAATAGTTTATGCAATAACATTATAAAAGCTAAAAGTACAATTTAGACTCTGAAACATTGACCATGTAGGCCAGAGCTGACCCCAACAGACACACAACAGGAACACACACCACACAGACACACATACACCTCACAGACACATGTCATTCTTCCCAGGTGAGCATCTCTTCTGCTGGAGGGACTACTGATCCCAGGAAAATGGATCCCAAGAACTCTCAACACTTCGTAGAGACAGGCTTTGTGTGATTAAGAGATGAGTGCATTTTCTCTGCATATCATCTTTCTACGTGAAAACTCCGCTCATTTCCAAGCCAGAAGCAGAAAATCAATTCTTTTTCTGAACTCTCAGGTAAGCAAGTTTTTCAGTCATTTTGTACTAACCTCCTTTGTCAGAGAAAGCAGTATGGACAATCTTGGGATTTTTCTGTGTCTCTGCATCTAAGTGCCTTCATCTGTGTGTGTGCCCATGTGTGTGTTCTCATGCATGTGTGTGTGCCCATGTGTATGTTTGTCCGTGTGCCTGCCTATGTGTGCACACACATGCATGTGTGCAAATCTGCATGCTTGTAGGTATGCTTGCCTGTGTGTGGGTGTGCCTGTGTGTGCACGTGGGTATACGGATATGTGCCTGTGTGTGTGAGTGGGGAGAGAGAGAGGAAACTGATTCAGAGACGTCCTCCAAATTGTAATTGTTTTGCTTGAATATGGTCAATGATAGAATTATAGACTTCTTGAATGATCCTTTTTCAATAAAAAGTATATTATCAATTTCAGAATCTTTTAAATACATTTATGGCCTATGGCAAATAAATAAGAATAAACAGACATTGCTATTATGATTAGGATATGAATCAACAAACAATACACAATAATGTACTTTGTCCCAGTTTTCCTGTGGTTACACGCAATTCCTTCTGTGCAAAAGAATACTCAACTGTTTAGTGCCAGGACTTTGGAATCTATTAATGAGGGAAGAAATCTACAGGATTCTCAAAGATTTTAGGAAAATATCATTTGAATAGTAATGAAAAGAGAAGCATCATCATAAGCCTGGAACTGAATTTTAAAACCCCAAATATTTTATTTGCTTTGGCTTTCAACAGTGTATGTCAAAGAGGATAGATTCTCTACAAAACTGTTTTAAAGCATATATTCCATTGGCTGGCTGGCTGATAATATGTTCACACATCTGACCCTATAAATATTAGTATTCAGTTGAAAGGAGTATAGTAAGAGGAAAAAGACCATTCAACTGAGAATCAAAAGGAAATGCTGTGTTCGCCCATTCTATCATTAAGCAGCTGTATGACCCAGCTGGATACGACACCTAACTTCTGAGCTTCAGTTTTCTTAAATATAAAATTTGGCAACAAGTGTTAGGGTGCATAGGTAAGAATCTTTCACCAGCACAGTTACAAGAAGCATCTGTGGCAAGATCAACAGCTTTCTCCCTTCAATTTAAATGAAACATTTGACGAACATTGTTTCCCTTCAGTATTGCTAGGAAACAGAATCAAACTCTACAGTTAAAACATAACTTGAGATAATTTATGTGGTTCACGGGGTAATAATTGCGACATTTTCCATGGTCTATTAAAGACCCATTTCTTTGGTTTTATTAGATGCTTCAGAATGTTCTGGAGGGTTTTTCCTAGCATACTTTATACTCCTTTGAGTGACATGATATCCTTATATTTCAGTGGAGAGTGTGGAACTAACATCATAAAATGAAAATTTCCAAAATGCACTTCTTCTTTCTGTTCGTTTTACACATTGCATTTGAAGAAAAACTAATCCTGCAATATTCTTGTCAACATTGTTTCTTTGAAATGCAACTTACATCTACTTTTCTTGACGTATAGAGGGGAAAAAATGGTTAGCTCATCACTGCTCTGAGGCTTGCTTAATTAAAACATATCTTCTGCAATATATTTGACAGTAATACACACCAATATACAGAAAACATAACATTTTCTGTTCTCTCCTGTTTTACCACTGTAAATCTAACTTCGCTTTTGGCCAGAGATTTTAAGAAACCATTAAGACTTTCAGTGAAACCATTTTCTCTTCCTTCGTGAGTCGTATGGATCTCGTAGCCCTTTTTGCAGGAGGCGATGAATTGGGCAGGAGTCGATGAATTGGGCAGGAGTCTGGCTGAGATGGCTGGACCATAGCATGACAGGTTGGGATGTACTTCCTCTACTTAGACTGTGGGTGGCAGTATAAGATAACATTTGCACCATAAATGTGGGGGCTGGAAGGCCTGAGTGAATCAAATCTTTCTCAACAGTTGCAACTAATAAAAATCAGCTTTTCCTCTTAATTACTGCTAAGTGAGTATCTCCTGGTGTAGCAGTCAGATGGTGAAACTGATTATTGAACAGATAACTAACATTTATTGAGAGCCAGGGATTCCCCAAGCACTGTGCTGAATACTTACATGTTCACACGCTACTCCACTTATACGTCACAGCTAGACTGCGGAAAAGAGAGGCCCATAATTTTAAAGAATCTCAGACGAGTATAAGCAGCTTCCTCACTAACAGGCTGCCCTAATTCTCAAAGCTGCCCCTTGATTTGGGGCACAGGAGAGAGTGATTAACAATCACAAACATAGCTGTGATGCTTATATCCAACTAGTCTCAGTACTCATTCCAGAAACATCACCATAAGGCCATAAAATACAGAGGTAGCCAGAATATGAAAAGAAGAGGGATTTATAAGCAAGAATGATCCTTCCAGATGTAGCAAAGCTGTTGCAGTACTCAGTGGCATCAGCCTGGCTGGAGCAGAACTCTACTCAGATGGGAAGATGTTGGACTTCTGTGGCATATCTTAGTTAAGGCCATATATCTTAACTAAGAAAGAGGATGCCCAGGCTCTTTCCAAACTAGAAACTGTGTTTGCTTTTAAAAAGAGATTCAAATTACTAAAAATGATATTCTCAACAGAGACAAGTTCTGTTATTTGCCTATTTCTAAAGGACACCGGCACTGTAAACAGACACCCACTCTGACAAAAACTGCACTGGCGGGAAAGGAGGTTTGGGTCGGAGATGGGCATCAGTGCAGTGTAACCAGCATCTTTCGCTTCCTCAATGAACAAAGAATAGAAAACAAAAAACGTGATTGTAAACAACCAGTACATAATTGGCATCCCATATCAAATGTGCAGATTCCCTAGATTCTAATTCCGTGTTCAGATCAAGTGCAAGCTGTCAGCATGCGTATCTGCTGTGCATACGTGAACAGGCTCTTGAAAAGAGCTTTACTTTGCCAGTAGAAAAGAGACAACAACAATACAGCCCTGGGTGGAGTCAGAAATACTAATACAGCAGACTCTTGCACATCTGCATACTGGAGGGAATCAAGAGAATATATTACATTCAAGTCATTGTGGGGATAACATGGAAGGTTGTCTTGCTCAGGCCTTCCAGCCAGGAGCAGGACTTCCAGATGAGAGTGATTCAGCAGTATAACATAATTTGTTTATTACCAATCTGACCTTGGAGCTCACGTAGTTGGCTGCCAGCCACCTTTGTGTAAAATTGTATATAAGGCCACTGTGACACCACGAGGTTGCACCTTGTTGCATGCTCTACCTGCTTGACACCACTGCACCAATAAAGCTGGTATGACCACGCCTGCTGTGCCTCCGTTACTGCGTCTGCCCAGATCACGTATCAGTATTCCTGGCCTTGAGTACCTGTATTATGACAGTTGTGATTTCTGTCACAAGCAGGACTTCCCTGTAGAAGCTGGAATGAATATTGAACTCAATGATTCAGTTATTGGGCTGGTCTTTAAAGTGTTCATTGGAGGGCTTTTGACATGTGTACTTACTCACGCAACCACCACCACAATCACGATGGTGAACATACTGATTGTGCCCCAAAGATCTTTCTTTCCCACATCCCCTCTTTTTCAGGTAACCCCTGATCCACTTTATATCACCATAAATGAGTGCATTTTATAGCTATTTATACAATAATAATAATGCAATATACACTTCTTTTTTCTGGCTTCTTTCAGCACTGTTATATTTTGAAACCCATCCATGTTGAAGTATATTTCAGTACTTTATGTGATCACTGAATCATATTCTACTGTACGAATATAGGACCCGTATCTATTGCCTTTGAGTTGATTTTGACTCACAGTGACCTTATAGGACTTAGGAGAACTTTCCCAAAGAGTTTACAAGGCTGTAATCTTTAGGGAGACACACTGTCACATCTTTCTCCCAAGAAGTTGGTGGATTTGAACCACTGATCTTATGGTTAGTTGCTGAGTGCTTAACTGCTGAACCACCAGGGCTCCTTGAACACTCCACAGGTAGATGAAAATTTGACTTATTTGTAGTCACTGACCTAACATTAATAAAGCTGATATAAACATTCTTTGCATATCTGCTTGTGGCCATGTGTTTTTGTTTTTTCCCAAGTAAATCCTTGGATGTGGAATGGCTAGATTAATGGGAAATGTATGCTTAACTTTTGAAGAGATTTTCACACCAATTTCCAAAGGTATTGTGTCATTTTACATTTCCACCTCCAATGTACAAGTTTTCAAGTTTGTTCACATCTTCATTAACGTGATAATTTTAGTCTTTTAGAAATTTTAATCATTATAGTAGGGGTATAGTGATATCTTACTGTGATTTTGTTTTTTATTCCTCTAACAACAAGTGATGCTGAATATCTTTCGTGTATTAATTTTCTATCTGCATATCTTTTTTGTAATGTGTTTATTAAATTATTTTACTCATTTTTAAGTCATTGTTTTGTTAACATTGAGTTTGAGGATTCTTTGTATGTTCTTAATAAAATATCTTTATTAGATGTATAATTTATATGTATTTTATCTAGTTTGTGGTTGTATTTTTATCGTCTTAAAATTATCATTTAAAGAAAAGGTGTTTTTAATACTTATCAAGTTGACTTTGGCAATTTGTTGAGAACAGACTATTAATTTGATTAATTTCAGTTATCGATCTCATGGATTGAGCTTTGATATCAAATATAAAACATACTTATGTATGTGTATGTTCATATATATATATACATATACACATATATATATATGCTAAGGTAGCCTGCATATTCTTCTAGAAGTTTTATGGTACTGTATTTTACTTTTACCTCTATAATACATTTTTAGTCAATTTTTGTATGTGATTTTAAGTATAGATCAACATTTAAGTTTTTCCAAATGGATATGCAGTTATTGGAGTAACATTGGTTGAAAATACTACCCTGCCATCTTCAAAGTGCCTTTCTCCTTTGTTAAAAATTGTTCTCTTTGGTTAAAAGTGTGCTTGCAATCACTTATGGGCAGGTTAATTTCTAGATTCTGTATTTTGTTCCATGGATATGCTGGTGAAGCTCAATGTGTGGCTGTATTGTCATTTAATGTGCCTTTATAATAATAAGGTGACATCTTCTAATTTATTGTTTTTCAAAATATTTTGGACTGTTCTAGGTATTTGCTTTTCCATGTGAATGTAAAAGCAGCTTGCAAATTAATTTTGGAAAACAGTTTCTTGAGACTTTGGAAATGCCCAGCCAAGAGTTAAATGTTTAGTTCACAACTGTAAAACTGTATATCTTAAAAATATTGAGTCTTTCAATCCATGAACATACTGTGTCTGCTTATTTATGTTGTTTTAACATTTTCTCAGTACTGTTTTTGTGATTTTCAGGACATAGGTCTTACAAATCTCTTACCACTATGCATTTTTGTACTAAAAATTGCTACTGATTTTTTAAAATTTTAACTTCCAACAATACATTGCTAGTATGTACAAATACAATTGATATTTTTTCACTGATTCTATCTTCTCCAAAGTTGTTAGTCACATAGTTTCAGTAACTTTTTAGAGGTCCTTTCAGGTGTTCTATACAGATAATCATGTCATTTTTAATAAAAGTTTACTCATTTGTTATAATTCTGATATTTTTATTTCTTGTTCTTTTCTTTTTGTATTGCCCTAGCTAGATTCTTTAATACACTGTTGAGTAGAAGTAGTAAGAAAAGATATAGTAGGGTAAATTAAGTCCGTCATTATTAAGTAAAACTCCAGCTGTAGATTTTTGTAGATGTTCTTCTTCAGATTAATGAAGTCCTTCTATTCCTTCATTTATGAAAGTATTTTTAAAGAATAGATTTTGATTTTGTCAAATGATTTTTTGCATCTTCTGAGATGATAATATTGTCTTTCTTTAGCTTTCAGTCTGTTACCCTGAAGAGTATATTTATTCATTGATTGACTTTTGCATGATAAACTCAAAATCCTAGGATAAATTCTATTCAGTCACGGTATATCATCTTTTTTATGCATTGCTGAATTTTATTTTCAGAAATTTTGTTTAGACTGTTTGCTGCTATGTTCATGTGGATCATAACAAATTAGGGATAATGAAATAGAAATTTTAGAATACTTAATTGTGCTTATAAGACACGTGGATAAAGAGGCAGTTGTTTGACCAAAACATGAGGATACTGCATGGCTTAGAGTCAGGACAAAAGTGTGTCAGTGTTGTATCCTTTCACCATACCCATTCAAACTATATGTCAAGTAAATAATCCAAAAAGCTGGACTGTATAGAGAAGAATGGGGTATCAGCATTGAAGGAAGACTCAGTATCAACTTGCAATACACAGATGACACAGCTTTGCTTCCTGAAAGTGAAGAGGACTTAAAACACTTACTGATGAAGATCAAAAACTGTGGCCTTCAGTATGGATTACATCTCAACATGAAGAAAACAAAAATCCTCCCAAATGAACCAATAAGCAACATTAAGATAAACTGAGAGGAGACTGGAGTTGTCAAGGGTTTCATTTTACTTGGATCCACAATCACACACATGGAAGCTGCAGTCAAGAAATCAGAAGACACACTGCAATGGGCAAATGTGCTGCAAAAAAACATCTTTAAAGTGTTGAAAAGTAAAGATGTCACTTTGAAAACTGAGGTGTGCGTGACCCAAGACATAGTATTTTTAATCGTATCACATGCTTGTGAAAGTTGGAGAATGAATGAGGAAGATAGAGGAAGAATTGAAGCCTTTGAGTTGCAGTGATGAAGAAGAATGTTGGCTATACCATGGACTGCAAAAAAAAAAAAAAAAAAAAAAAAAGAACAGATCTGTCTTGGAAAATATACATCCAGAATGCTCCTTGGGAGCAAATGGACAGACTGTGCCTACATGCTTTCAATATGTTCTCAGGAGGGGTCAAGTTCTGGAGGAAGACATCATGCTTATTAAAGGAGAGCATCAGTGAAAAAGAGGAAGACCGTCAATGAGATAGATTGATACAGTGGCTTCAACTATGGACTTAAGCACAACAATGATCATTGGCATTGTGCAGGATCAGGCTGTGTTTTGTTCTGTTGTACATAAGGTCACTGTGAGTTGGAAGTGACTCAATGGAACCTAACAATCTAAACAGCAAAATGTTTATGAGCAACACTAAACTACAGTTTTCTATTATTTTAATGTCTTTTTCTAGTTTGGGAATCAGGATATGCCTGACCTCAATGATAAGGTGAGAAGTACATCCTCTTTCTCATTTTGTGGAATAATTTGAGTGTTTGCTTTATTTATTCTTCAAAAGGTTAATACAATTCACTGATATCAATCTGAGTTGCGTTTTGTTTACGGGAAGATTTTAAACTGTACATTCTCTTTGTTTACCGAGTATAGGACTACTCAGGTTATCTACTTGTGGGATCTTTGGTAGTTTTTGTCTTTTAATCTATTTGTTCAATTTTAGGATGTTACATTTGTTGGCAAAAAGTTGTATTTGTATTTTTTTATTATCCTTTAACACAGAATCTGTCCTGAAGTCAACTATCCCATTCCTGATATTGATCATTTGAGTCACCTTTTGCTGGTTTGCTTGCTCACTCACTAATTAGGGATTCAGCAATTTTTTGATAATCTGGAAGAACCACATTTTGATTTCATTGATTTTTCTCTATTTTTTCCTTTTTCTTTTTCATTTATGTATTCTTTGACTTCATCGTTTTCTTCCTTCTTCTTACTTTAGGTTTAGCTTGCTTTTCTTCCGTGAAAGCTGAGGTCATTGACAAATAAACTGTATACATAAAAATAATATACATCCTTCTGTTCAATAAGTATTTTATAAATGTCAAACAGATCATTATTATTTGATAAAGGACTTCAAAGCTGTTATAGAATTTTTTATTTTATGTCTACTCATTCTACCAAATATTGACAGAGATGAATTGAAGTAACTGAACGTATTCTTGTGTTTGCTTATCTCTTCTTGGAAACCCTGGTGGCACAGTGGATTAAGTGCTACATCTGCTAACCGAAAAGGTCAGCAGTTCAAATCCACTGGCTGTGCCTTAGAAACTCTATGGGGCAGTTCTACTCTGACCTCTAGGGTCAATATGAGTCAAATCTGACTTGACAGCAGTGGTTTGTCTCTCTGGTGGTTATATAAGTACCTTCTTAGTTACCATTTTCATTACTCTTTATTCCTTTGGGTAGATTCATTTCTATATGCCATAGTTTTCTTCTTTCTGAAGAATTTCTTCTATATCCGATAGTGCATACTTGCTGGTAATGGATTTTTTCAGCTTGCCCCAAATGTCTTTATTTACTCCCTGTTTTTGAAAGATACTTCTACCAGTTTGTTACTTTTTTTCTATTTATTCTAAATATTTTAAGCTGATACTCCATTGTTTTTTTTTGTTGTTGTTGTTGTTTGTTTCAGATAAGAAGTCTTCTTCACTTTTGTTCTCTGAACATAATGTGCCCTTTGTTCTATGGTTGCTTTTAAGATTTTAAGATTTTCATGTAATCACTGATTTTCAGCAATTAAAACTGATGTGAGATTTTTTTCATGCTTTTTGTTATAGTGATGTACTGAGATGCTTTGATTGGTAGAATCGTTGTTATTATTTATAATTCTTTAAAGTCAATTATATAAAAGAATAAAATAAAATAATTTATTTTACATGTGAATCCTCTGTGAATTTGGCAAGATGAAAAGTAATACTAGATTTTTGTCTTTCTACTTGTAATTTTTTGTATATGTATTAAAAGGTGAATTCCATTATATTAAAGCACTTAATGCAATTTCATTGATGATCAGATGATAGAATAATTTTGATAGAGATATGCTTGACATGGTCATGTTAATTACTGTTAAATCAAAATGATGCTGTCTATGTAAGCTGAAACGTTGTACCTTTGGGTAAAATTAAATGGCAAAAAGTATTTGCATTAAGCTAGTAACCTAAAGTTTGATGGTTTGAATCCATCTAGCAGTGTCATGGCAAAAACACTGACAGTCTGCTTCCATAAATCTTACGGCTAAGAAAAATTTAAATATTCCGTGGACTGCCAAAACAAAGATCTATCCTGGAACAAGTACAACTAGAGTGCTCCTGAGAAGCAAAGATCGTGAGACTATGTGTTACATGCTCTGGACATATGTCAGTAGGGATCAATTCCTGGAAAAGGACATCATGCTTGGTAAAATAGAGAGTCAGCAAAAAAGAGGAGGATCCCTTACAAGATGGACTGATACGATGGCTATAGCAAAGGGCTTACACAGAATGATGATTACGGACATGGTCCAGGACCTGGCAATGTTTCATTCTTTTATGCGTAGGGTCACTGTGAGTTGGAACTGACTCAATAGCACTAAACAACAACTACAACGAAACCCTATAGAGCAATTCTATTGTGTAGTACGTGGGGTCACCCTGAATCAGAATCAACTCAGTGGCAATGATTATGGAGTTTTAATAGCCAATGGGCATTTATGTATCATAGTTCATAAAATATATATTTAGGTACATTGCTCTTTTTTTCAATTGGGTTGTCTTCTTAAGTTGTAATAATATGTTTTTATATCAAGGACATGAGACTTTTTTCTAGTATTTGATTCCCAAATATTTTCTCTCAATCTACAAGTTGTCGTTTGGTTTCATTGAAAAAGTCCTTTGATATAACAAAGCTTTTAATTTTTATGAGATCCCATTTACTTATTTTATCTTTTCTTGTCTGTGACCTTAGTGTCAGGTCTAAGTATCTACCTTTGAGGACTAAATTTTGTAGCAGCACTCTTCCATTTTCACTAAGAGTTCTACAGTTTTAGCTTGAACAATTTGGAGTTTGATCCACTTTGATTTACTTTTTTGTGTATCTTGTGAGGTATGACCAAGGAGCATATGGGGGAAAAAACATACTGAACTGTGTAATGTCAAGTAGATTTCAACTCATTACCCTATAGGACAGAATAGTACTTCCTGATAAAGTTTCCATGGCTATAGTCTTACAGAAGCTGACTATTACATCTTACTCCTGGCTGAGTCGCTGGTTGATTTGCATTGTGAACTTTTGAATTAGCTGCCAAGCTGTTAACCATTGCACCACCAAGCCAAGTAAGTCAAATGTTGTCGAGTTGAATCCAACTCATGGCGACCCTAGAGGTCAGGGTAGAACTGACCCCCAGAGTATTCAATGAGTGCCTGGTGGACTTCTTTATTTCTCAGTAACTGTTAGGGAGTTGAAAATCAATACTCCAATGAGACGCCACTTTATTCTCATGGAATGGCTGAGATAAAAAGTAAAGAAAAATTAATAAATATTGATAAGGATGAAAAGAAATTCAAACCCTCATCCATTACTGATAGGAATGCAAATGGTATAGCAGCAGTACTAAAAGCTTTGGCAATCCCTCAAAAAGATAATAATAGAGCTTTTAAACTTTTGACCATACGAGCCAGAAATTCAACTCTTAGGTATATATGCAAAACTGGAGGACGAATGCTAACAGACACATACACACCGATGTCTCTTGCAGCACAATGCACAACAGTCAAAAGGTAGAAACAAGCCAAATGTCTACAAGCTAATGGTGGATAAGCAGAATGCAGCATGTACACATAGTTTAATATTACTTTGCCATAAGGAGAAATTAAGTCATGATACATGCCACAAAACATGGATGAAACTTGAAAACATTATTCTGAATGAAGTAAGTCAATCATAAAAAGACAAATATTATGACTTTATTGATATGAAACATTTAGGGTAGGAAAATATATAGAGATCAGACTTTAACAGTGATTACTGGAGCTAGAGGAAAGGAGAAAGGGGAATCTTAGTTTAGTGAGAGTTAAGCTCCTATTTATGGGAATAGAAAGTGTGGGAATGGATGCTGATGATGGTCACACCACATGATTAATGTTACTGGTTTAATTTATGCAAGTGAAAAATACTTAATTGTCAAATGGTTCATTGCCTATATTTTTGCAACAATTGTATATATATATCACATACACATAATGCGTGTGTGTGAAAGAGAGAGAAAGAGAATATGTGTGTATGAATAATAACTAAGTAGGAGGAAAGTAGAAGACTTGTTAACTGGAAACCATTGTTCGCGTACCATCGCCTTGTGAACCTTTTACTGCCTTTAGTGTTATATCCCTTGATTCACCGACAGCTCTTTTAGAAGGTTTCCTGCCTTCTTTCTCTGCTTCTTCTCTCTTCTTGTTTCCTTCTAACTCTTCCTGCTTAATTGTGCTCACGTGCAAACCTGTACATAGACCGAAAGGCAATCACTGGAACAGAACAAGGAAACAGCATAGTGTGCAGTTTAAAGTAAGCAATGCTGTGTATCCAGGATGTACTTTTTACTGTTCTTATTCAATCTGTTTGCTAAGCAAATAATCTGAGAAACTGGACTGTATGGAGAATAATTCAGGGTCAGATTTAGAGGAAGACTCATACAACCTGCAATGTTCAGATGAAATAAATTTGCCTGTTGAAGGTGAAGAGGACTTGAAGCATTTAATGTTGAAGATCAAAGACTACCACCTTCAATATGTATTAAACCTCTACATAAGAAAAATAAAAATCCTAAAAAATGGACCAATAAGCAACACTGCAATAAATGGATAAAGATTGAAGTCATCAAGGATTTTGTTTAACTTGGATCCATGATCAATGTCCATAGTAATAACTGCCAAGAAATCTAATGATGTATTGTATTGAGCAAATATGCAGCAAACACTTCTTAAAAGTGTTAAAAAGCAAACATGTCGCATGCAGGACTAAGCTGTGCCTTACCAAAACCATGAATGGTATTCCTAATCATCTCATATGAATGAGAAAGCTAGATAATAAGGAAGATGGATGAAGAATTGAGGTATTTGAATTACGCTGTTGGTGAAAAATATAGACTTCCAGAAAGATGAATAGATGGGTCTTGAAAGAAGTGTACCCAGGATGTTCCTTATAAGTGAAGTTAGAAAGATTTTCTCTGATGTACTTTTGATACCATCAGACAGGATCAGCCCTCAAGAAGGACATCATTCTCAGTGAAGTAGTTGTTGTTGGGTGTCATTGAGTCAGTTCTGTCTCATAGCAACCCTGTATACAACAGAATGAAACACTGCCCAGTCCTGCTCCGTGCTACAAGAGTTATGCCTGAGCCCACTGGGGGAGCGACCAGGTCGATCCATCTCATTTAGGATAGTACTCTTTTTTGATGACCCTCTGCTTTTCCAAGCATAATGTCCTCCAGGGATTGATCCCTCCTGATATGTCCAAAGTATATAAGATTTAGTCTCACAATTGCCACAATCTGGTTGTCCTTCTTTCCAAACAGATCTGATCATTCTTTGGACAGTCAATGGTATACTCAATATTCTTCTCCAACACCACAATTCAAAAGACTTCAATCCTTCTGTCTTCCTCATTCATTTTCCAGCTTTTGCCCACATACAATACAATAATAATCTTCAGGTTGACATTATTTGTTTTTCAATACTTTAAAGGGGTCTTTTGCAGCAGATTTTCTCAATTAAATTTGTCTTTCAATTTTATTTTTCATTATGATTAAGTGAAGGTATGCAATCCAAATCAATTTTGCATGCCCACCTATTTGCAACTCCATCTGCTTTCCTCACCCTGTGATAGCACACTTTTCTTTTTCACTCTCCTAGCATCCTTTTAACAAACATCTGTCACTTCCTCCCTACCTCTCCTCTCCCATCTAGAAAGAAACCAGTAGGACAGCCTCCTACAAATGTATAAAACAATAAAGCACACACACCACATGCTTACTGTATTCCCAACTCCAGTCCATTCTTTTCTGAAGAGTTGACCACAGTACTGGTTTCAGGTCAGGGCCAGTAGCATGTCTAAGGAACATGTTCCCAGGGGACCCTCCAGGCTATTGGACCACCATTTCTGGTTTTCTTGTGCTGCACCAGGGACCCTATATTGTGTTCCCCATTCATGGCTGCCTTTGGTGGTGGCTGGGCACCTTCTGGTTCTTCTGGTCTCAGGCTGATGCAGTCTCCCATTAACATGGGCCCTTCTGTCTCCTGGGCTCATTTTTCCTTGTGTCTTTGATGTCATCATTTGTCATCTGTTTCAGACAGGTTGGGACAATTTGGTGTTCCTCAGATGGCTCTTGCTAGATGTTAAAACCCTAGATGTCACTCTCTAATATGGAGAGGTGGAGAGGACTCTCTTATCAGAAGACTAGTTATGCCAAATGACCTCCATTTGCCCTGAAAACATGGCCCCCAGACTCCTGTCCCTGCTACTCTATCCTTTGAAATGTTGGACTGAGTTTAAAAAACCTTTAAATTTATGGTGTAATCCACTTATACTGATCTGCACTCTGCTATGTGCTGTCACTCCTTTCACCTAAACAAATTCCTGTCAACTATCTCATCTATGAACATTCCTCTCCCTCCCTTCCCACCCTTGTAGCCATCAAAGTATCTTTTCTTCTGATATAAGTTTATCTTTAAGTACTTATAACAGAGATCTCAGACAACATTTGTCCTTTTGCTGCTGACCGATTTCACTCATCATAATGGTTTCTAGTTGAAACAAGGTTATGAGATGCTTCCTAAAATCATCATTGTTCTTTATCACTGCATAGTGTTCCATGAGTGTATGCACCATAATTTGTTTATCCATTCATGTGTTGATGGGTATCTAGGCTGATTCCATCTTTTGCTGTTGTGGACTGTGCTGCAATAAACATTAATGTACATGTATCTGTTCACGTGACCACTTTTACTTTTGTAGGATATATTTCAAGCAATGGAGTTGCTGGTCATGTGATATTTCTATTTCTAGTTTTTTAAGAAAGTGCCAAATTGCTTTCCGAAGAGGTTGTACTGTTTTGCATTCCCACCAGCAGTGTAGGAGAGTTGCCATCTCTCCACATGCTCTCCAACATTTGTTGTTTTGGATTATTGCCACCCTCATTGGGGTCAGATTGTATCTCACTGTAGCTTTGATTTGGATTTCTCTAATAGCTAATGATTGTGAACATTTCCTCATGTGTCTTTTAGCTGCTGGATGTATTCTTTGGTGCAGTGTCTATCTCTTTTGCCTATTGTTTAATTGGGCTATTTACCTTTCTCTTGTTTATATTTTGCAGTACCTTGTCTAACTCATTCAGTGCTGTTGAGTCAATTCCAACTTGACTATGGAAATCAGGCATCAATCCGATACATAGTTGCTAAATATTTTGCCCATTCTGTAGCTAGTCTTTTAACTTTCTTGGTAAAAGTTTTTGGATGAGCATAAGTGTTTGATTTTTAGTAGTTCCTATTTATCTATTTTCTCCTCTGTTGTTTGTGCATTAGTCAGATTTTGTAGTCTAAGATGTGTATTAAAACTTCCATTGTTGTTTCTCTTTTTTCTTGCATGATCTTTATTGTTTTAGTTTTGATATTTAGGTCTTGGATCCATGTTGAGATAATTTTTGTGTAAAGTGTGAGATATGGATCTTGTTTCAGTTTTTTACAGATGGATATCCAATTTTGTCAACACCATTTGTTAAAGAGACTGTTTTACCCCAGTTGACAACCTTTGGACCTTTGGCTACAATCAGCTATTCATAGCAGGATGGTGATATTTCTGTGTTGTCTACTTTTCTGCAGTGGTCTATGTCTTTTTTTTTGTACCAGTACCAGGCTGTTGTGAGTACCATGACAATATAATAGGTTCTAAGATCAGGTGGTTTGAGGCCTCCCACTGTGTTCTTCTTCTTAAGTAGTGTCTTACTTATCCATGGTTTTCTTTCTATCCAAAGTTGGTGATTTATTTCTCCATCTCACTAAAAAAATGACATTGTAATCTGTATTGGGATTGCATTGAATGTGTAGATCACTTTGGGTAAAGTAGACATTTTCAAAATATTAAGTCTTCCTATCCAGGAGCAGGGTAGGTTTCCCCACTTATGTAAGTCTCCTATCATTTCTTGCAGTAGGGTCTTGTAATTTTCTCTGTATAGGTTTCCTCTCTGGTTATATTTATTCCTAGGTATTTTATTTTCTTGAGGACTATAGTAAATGGTAATTTGGTGATTTTTCTCTTTGATAATCTCTTTGTTGGTGTAAAGGAATCCTACTGATTTACTTATGTTTATCTTATATCCTGATACTTAGCTGAACTCTTCTGTTAGTTCCAGTAGTTTATTTACACGTTCCTTAGGGTTCTCTGTGTATACGACTATGTCATCTGCAAACAGGAATATTTTTACTTCTTCTTTACTGATGTCGATACTCTTTATTTCTTTATCTTGTCTGATTGATCTGGCTAGAACCTCTAGTACAATGTTAAATAAAAGTGGTGATAGTGGAAATCCTTAGGAATTCTTTCAGTCTCTCTCCACTCAGGACTATATAGGTGGTTAGCTTTGCATAGATACCTCTTATTAGATTGAAGATTTTCCCTTCTATTCCTTTTTTTGCTGAGAGTTTTTAGCATGAATGGGTGTTGGACTTTGTCAAATCCCTTTTTCGCATCAATTGACAAAATCAGGTGATTATTATCTTTTGTGTTATTTATGTGGTTGATCACATTAGTTGTTTTTATGATATGGAAGCAGCTTTGCATCGCTGGTATGAATCCAACTTGGTCATGATGGATTTTTTTTTTTTTTTTTTTGATATGTTGTTGAATTCTGTTGGTTAGGATTCTGGTGAAGATTTTTGCATTTAGATTCATGAATGATATTGGTCTGTAATTTTCTTTTTTTGTGTGAGATCTTTCCCTGGCTTTGGTATCAGGGTCATAATGGCATTATAGGATGAATTTGGGAATAGTCTATCCTTTTCTATGTTTTGAAATAGCTTCAGTATTACTGGAATCATCTCCCGTCTAAAAGTTTGGCAGAATTCTCCAGTGAAGCTGTCTGGGTCAAGACCTTGTCCCGTTCATAGTTTTATTGATTACTGTCTCAATCTCTTCTTTGCAATTTTTTTTTTGTTTGTTTGTTTTGTAAGTGGTTCTACTTCTCCTTGCGATAATTTTGGTAGGTGATGGGAATCTAGAAATTTGCCCATTTCCTTTAGGTTTTCAAATCTGTTACAGTATAGTTTTCTGCAGTATTCTGTAACGATACTTTTAATTTCAATTCGGTCTGTTGACACATCTCCCATTTCACTTCTTATTCAGGTTATTTGTTTCTTCTCCTGTTTTTCTTTTGTGAATTAACCAAAGACTTATCAATTTTCTTGATCTTTTCAAAAAACACCTTTGATTTCATTGATCCTTTCAGTTGTTTTCCTGTTTTCTAATTGGTTTAGTTCTGCTCTGATTTTTATTATCTGTTTTCTTCTAGTGCCCAAGGGGTTCTTTTATTGATATCTTTCTACTTGTTCAAGCTGTAAGGTTAATTCTTTGGTTGGAGCCTTACTTAGTTCTGAATGTGTGCATTTGTAGAGATAAGTTGACCTCTGAGCACTACTTTTGCTGTGTCCCATAGGTTCTGGTAGTGTGTGTTTTCATTCTCATTTGATTCCATGAGTTTCTTTATTGCATCTTTGATCTTTTCTATAATCCATGAATTTATGAGCAAGATTTTTTCAGTTTCCATGAGTTTGAATTTCTACTGATTTTTTTTCTGCTGTTGATTTCAACTTTTTTGGCTTTATGGTCTGAGAAGACACTTTGCAATAATTCATTGATTTGGATTTTGTTAGAGACTTGCTTTATGGCCTAATATGTAGTCTATTCTGGAGAATGTTCCATGTGCATTGGAAAAGGTGTACTTACCTGTTGTTGGGTAAAAAGTTTTGTACATGTCAATAATATTGAATTGATTGATTGTCGCAATAAGATCTTCTGTACCTTTGCTGAGCTTTTTTCTGGATGTTCTGTCCAAAACTGAAAGTGTAATGCTGAAATCTTCTACTATTATTGTGAAGTGGTCTAACTCATTTCTCAGTGTTTGTTTGATGTATTTAGATGTTCTGACATTGGGTTCATAAATATTTGATATTGCTATGTCCTTCTTATATATTGAGACTTTAAGCAATAGTGACCATCCTTGTCCACAATGGTGGATTTTACTTTACAATCAATTGTATCAGACATTAATATTGTTACTCCCACTCTTTTTTGCATGTTTTTAGCTTGGCATATATTTTCCATCCTTTCATTTTCAGTTTATTCATATCTTTGAGTCTAATGTGTGTTTCTTGTAAGCACCATATAGATGAATTATGTTTTTGGATCCATCCCATTACTCTCTGTCTCTTTATTAGAGCATTCAATCCATTTACATTTAGTATAATTATTGATAGTTATATATTTAGTGCTGTCATTTTGGTGCCTTTATTTTTGTGTCATGGACATTTTCTTTGTTCCACTTAATATTCTGTTCTTGGTTGTTTTTCTTTATAGGTTTTCTTTTCATCCTTTTCAATGTCTGTTGAGAGTCCTGGATTATGTTTCTTGTTTTGATATGTAGTATTGTTAATCTCCTTTGTGGCTACCCCTGTGTTCCCCTTAATGTTCTAAGATTAATCCAATTTTTAACTTCTATATATCTACTTAACTTCTTCTCCATTTGAAAGGGCTATAAATACCATAATATATCCCTCTTTATAGTCTAATTAAGTCATAGTCTACACGTTAAGATCTATGTTTCTGTAATTTTATTGTTTTAGCTTTGATTGAGCTTTGTGACTTCCCTTGCTTAGTAAAACTCTGGATGCTATGTCCTGCATTGCATCCTTGCATATATATCTTATTTATTTTCTAATCAAAGAGCTTCTTTCAGTATTTCTTGTAATTTTGGTTTGGTTTTTGCAAAGTCGCTAAGCTTCTGTTTGTCTGAGAATGCCTTAATTTCATCACCATATCTGAGAGACAGTTTTGCAGGATGTACAACTCTTGGTTGGAAATTTTTCTCCTTCAGGGCTTTGTATGTGTCATCACTCGGTCTTCTTGCCAGCGTGTTTTCTGCTGAGAAGTCAGAGGATAGCCTGCAAGTCCTCCCTTTATACATTAGTTTTGACTGAAGCATAGCTACCTTTAAGAGCCCTCTTTGTTTCATTTTATTAAGCTTGGTTATAATGTGTCTTGTTGTCTTTCTTTCAGGATCTACCTTTTGTGGAGTTTCATAAGCATCTTGGATATCTATGTTCTTTTATGATGTCAGCAACTCTTAACATCAGCCACTCTTCAACAATTCACTCTGTGTTTTCTGCTGTCTCTACCTGTTCAGGAATTTCAATTACTCATAGATTGATCGTCTTGATAGTGTACCACATGCTCGTGAATACTTCTTCATTTTTGTTGATTATTTTATCTGATTTTTCATCATAAATGATGGTGTCAGTTGCTTTATCTTCAGTCTCACTAATTCTGCATTCCATTTCCTCAATATTGCTCTTTTGGCTTTGCACTGAATTGTCTAACTCTGTAAATTTATCATTTATCTGCTGGACCTGAGATCGTTAATGTTCTAGCAGTTCATGTAGCTTGCTTGATTTTTCATTTTGTTCTGCTGAACTTTGTTTAATTGCTAGGAGGACTCTAAACGTAATTCTTTTGTACTCTACCTCCCATAATTTCAGGAAGGCTTCTTCACCTGGGAAGTCTTTTGATTGTTTATTTTGGCAGTTTTCTGCAGTCATGGTAGTCTGTTTCTTTAAAGGGTTAGATATTGATTCCTGTCTCTATGCCAAAGTTCCGCTTCTCTAGTGTCTTTTCTACTGAGAGAGGTGCTATCCAGCAGCAGCTAGGCCCTCAGGGGTGACAGGGCTGCCTCGTGGCTTACAAAGGCGGAACCTCTTCAGGGACACTCTAGCAAATGCTGTAGCATGGCTGAGAGAAGGGAGGGAGAAAAGGTGCCACCACAATCACCCACCAGCCACCACTGTGTTATCTAGGTGTATTTACAAGAAAAGCAGCTTTTCTGCTGAGAGAGACATGTCTGGTGGCAGCCAGGCCCTCAGGCTGGGGAGAACCCACCTCCTGGCTGACAAAGATAGTGACCTACTTGTGGAGTCTCTCAGAGGCCACGTTAGAGGATGCTATGATATGGCACAGAGAAGGGAGGGAGAAAGGGTGCTGTCACTCTTGGCCACCAGCCAACACTGAGTTTCTTAGACATAATAATCTTAAAAACAGTTTCTCTGCGGGGAGAGGTACTGTCCAGCAATAGATGTTTCCAACCAGGTCCTTAGAATTGGCAGGTCCTGCTTCCTGGCTGACAAAGATGGCGACTTATTCATGGAGTCTCTCTAGGACTATGTCAGGAGATGCTATGATGTGGCTCAGAGAAGGGATGGGGAATGGACACTGTTCTACTGTCTTATAGCTAGTGTTTCCATGAGTCTGAAGTGACTAGTGGCAAGTTTGTTTGCTTTTTAATTGACTCAGGGTATCTGTACATTGTGGAATCTAGCCTACAGAGCTACTGTTCAGTAGAAGGAGAGGAACATGGTTTCCACAAAGCACAGCCAAAACCAAAAGCAGGAATCTCAGGCTATTGGGAAGCTCCTAAACAAGTTGAGTCATCTTCATATAGAGGAAGACAGCCTTATGCAGTGGTGAGATCTACTAACTCTGAGGTCAGACTTGATGTCCCAGTTCTGCTTCTGAATATCACCCAAGAAAAGAAATCACTCTTTTGGAGTATAACAGTACCAATTTATTGGGTTGTTGGGAGGAAGTATAAAGGATTTAGACAAGTGTCTGTCACTGAGTAAGCATTATGAATGGTGTTTTAGCCATCTGCTACAGCTCTAACAGAAATACCAAGGTGACTTTAACAAAGAAAAGTTTATCCAGTAGGCTACAAGTGTACTCCTTGAGAAGGGCTTTCCCTCTGTGAGCTCTGGAAGAAAGTCATTGTGTTGCATCAGTTTTTGTTCAGGGAGTATCTTCGTGCAGGAACCTCAGGTCTGAAGGACACGTTTTATGCACAGTGCTGCTTTCTTGATGGTGTGAGGTTACTTACTCTGCTTGCTTCCCTTTCCTTTTATCTCCTGTAGAGTAAAAAGATAAAAGGTAGTGCAAGCCATACTCCAGGGAAACTCCCTTTACAATGGAACAGGGAGGTGACCTTAGGAAGAGATTTACTGTTCCACTCTAATCCTCTTTAACATACAGCATAGGAAAATCACAAAATGGGCAATCACATCATACTGGTAATCACAACCCTGCCAAATTTCTATATGTATTTTTGGGGGACATCATTCAACTCATGACATTCTATCTTTTGGCCTCTCAAAAAATCACACCCTTGAAACATGCAACACATTCATCCCATAGTAGCAATAGCCATAGCGAAGACATTGTTTTAGTCAGCTAGAGCTGATGTAACAGAAATACCACAGAATAGATGGCTTTAACAACAGAAGGTTTATTCTTACACAGTCCAGTAGACTACAAGTCCAAATCCAGGATGTCCACTCCAGGGGAAGGCTTTCCCTTTAGTCAGCTCTGGAGGAAAGTCCGGTATTGCATCAGTCTTTGTGCAGGGAGCATCTTGGTGCAGGAACCTCAGGTCTGAAGGACATGTTCTCCCGGTGCTACTTTCTTGATGGTGTGAGGTTCCCCATTCTCTGCTTGCTTCTCTTTCCTTGTATATCTTGCAGGATGAAAGGATTAAGGGTGGGGCAAGCCATACTCCAGGGAAACTTCCTTTACAGTGGAGCAGGGAGGTGGTCTTATAAAGAGATTTACAATACCACTTCAATCTTTTAACAATCAGCACAGGACAATCAAAAAATGGAGGGCAGATATGGCATACAGGGAATCATGTCCCAGCCACATGACTACACATATTTTGGGGGACACAATAAGACCCATGACAAACATGTTCATCCCATGTGGTACCAAAAGAAAACAGTTCCAAGTCCAAATTACAGAAACTCCTCTACATCTGTGAAATGGAGAATGCAAGTTATCTGCTTCCAAAGTACAATAGCAGAACAGACAGGCACAAGCTGGACATGGGAGAAATTGCAGGGAAATATGGTATTAACAGGCAACAAACAAGTCCCCTAAACAATTACATTTTCCCTCAAAGCTTTGAAAATAATCTTCAGTGCTCAGAGACATATTACACAACAGCTCTGCCCTCCAGACTGTAGGTATTTGCCATCCTATCCAGATGCTGAATGGAAGCCCCTTGGTCCTATGCTACAGCTCTACCTTCCAAGCACACTGGGACAGCAACTTGGTCCCCTAAGCTTTATGTGCACCTTAAGCCCAACTAAGTAGCAATTCCAGACTTACAAACACAGGAAGCCATGGGTCCATGCTTTCAAACCCCTTAGGTCATGGTCATACTTTTTGAGACTGAGGAAGCTCACCTTCTCATGGTCTTTGTTTCTTCAGCTTCTGCTTCCTATGGTCTCATGGCCCGCGCCTCAGGCCCACATCCGCCATGCTGGGGCAAGTGCTCCATATCTCTGTAACTCTACCAAATCAAGTGCCCAGAGGCACCCCTCTCTGCCAGGAAGCCTTCTGCACACAGGCATTCAGCTCTCACTCCATGGGTTCTCTCTAGCACTGTCTCATGCTGATCTCATTCTGCTCCTGCACTGCTGCTGGTTCTCTGCTCTTGTTTCTCACCATCTGCACCTTCAGTGTTAACAGTCCTCCTCAATTCCTTCTGAGTCTTCTATCCATTCACAGTTTTAGAACCTCTTCCACATTTTAGATATTTGTTAAAGCAGCACCCGATTCTCTTGGTACCAAATTCTGTTTTAGTCGTCTGTTACTGTTTTAACAGAAATATCAGGAGTGGAGGGCTTTAACAAAGAAAGGTTTCTTCTCACACATTCCAGTAGGTTTCAAGTCCACATTCAGGGTGTCTACTTCAGGGGAAGGGCTTTCCATCTGTCAGCTCTGGAGGAAAGTCCTTATGTTGCATCAACCCTTGGTCAGGGAGCATCCTGGTGAAGGAAATTCAGGACACACTGTCCTCCTGATGCTGCTTTCTTGATGTTATTGTGTTTCTAGCTCTCTGCTTACTTCCTTTTCCTTTTGTCTTGTAGGATAAAAAGATGAAAGGTGGTGCAAGCCACACTCCAGGAAAACTCCCTTTATATACAGTCCCACCCTAATCCATTTTAACATATAGCATAGGAAAATCACAAAATGGAGGGCAATCACACAATACTGGCAATCATTACCCTGTCAAATTTCTACACACAGTTTTTGGGGGACACTATTCTATTCATGACACAAGTACACAAATATTTTGTCCATGGAAATACACACACACACAAACATGAGGCCTGCCTGTTAAGTTTGCAAACTCATCCTAGAAAAAGTGCTATACACTTCAGCTGCTGAATATCACTAGGATGACTTTCAAAGTATTCTGCTTGGGAAGCTATGTACCAATGTCAGTACCTAGTCCCCGCTGCAAAGCAATTTTGGAATTCTTGTTCTGGAATAGCCATCAGAGCTGTCACTGTATTACCATTGATGTCCTGAATACCATCAAAATGTCTTCTTTTCAATATTTCCTTTATTTTCTGGTAAAGAGAAAAGTTCTTTGGCGGCCAGATCAGGTGAGTAGGGAGGGGGTTCCAATACAGTTATTTGTTTACTGGCTAAAAATTCCCTCACAGACAACTATACAGTTAAGTTTGTGAACTTACTAACATGCCACTGTGCACAATGGCTATTCCAGATAGAGTTCCAAACTTGATTTCAAGGATAAACTAGGCACTGTCTTGGGTGTGTAGCTTTCTAAAGGGAGTACTTCAAAGATGACCATAGTGATATTCAGCCATGAGGCATGTAGCACTTAGAACAACCAAGTTCTCAGACATAATTGTGTTTTGTGTGTGTGCGTGTGTGTATGTGTTTTAACAAGTAAGTCTCTTTTATTAGCTGAAATAAAACATGAGCTTTTTATAAATGGGATTCACCACTGCTAGGAGCTCTGGTGATACAATATTTATGTGCTTTCCTGCTAACCAATAGGTTAGATGTTCAAACCCACATAGAAACTCTGAAGCAAAAAGACCTGGAATTCTTTTTCCCCTAAAAATTAAAATCTAGAAAACTCTATGGGACAAGTTGTACATTGTCCTATAAGGTCACTGTAAGTGGAAAATTGACTTGAGGCCACACAATGACGTAACTACTTTTAGGGACAACCCAATGTTTACAGCTTGTCAGAAGACCATAACTCATGAACTCATCTCCTATTATTATTTCACATCCAACCTGGCATCAAATCCTGCTGATTTTTACCATTCGTGTATCTCACTGATCCTTCCACTTTGTCCTGTGGCCGTCATCACCACGACGACCCTCATCACCTCCACCATCGTTCCATGTTGCTATAACCACAACCACTACAAGTGCTGCCATGATCACCGCCACTGTCACCATCTCTCCCTCCACGCACACACACACCTTGGGATGCCTGTATTGCAATCACCTCATGGGTAGACTACCTCCATGGTCTTTGTCCCCCTCTCTATCTTTCCTCATTCCAATCTTTATAACATGGCCCAAGTAGTCATTTTTAAGTACAAATGTGAATGCATACATCGCTTTCTCATTTCACCTACGTTTTAGCCCCACCATATGGTGCTTTTGCTCTTGAGATGAAGCCTATCTGGCTTCCAGGGGCCCCTTTGTCTGGCTTTCCCCAGCTTCATCTGTGGCGCTGCCGTATCCCTCACTCAGCTCCACCAGTATCGCACTTCTTTGTGCTCTATGTGGTTACCGCCTCTTACAGACTTTGGCACAGGCTAACCCTGCTTCACGGAATGCACTTTCTTCCAAGGGCGCGTTGGAAGTCTTGTGTCATAATCAAACTTCAGCTGAAGAACTGCTTTATCAGGAAAACCATCCCCAGGTTCCTTGGGAAGCTTATGTTTCTCCACTATTGTAAGATCTTAATGCCCCTGTCTTCCTGGGCAGTACTAGCTTAAGTGAAAATTTCCCTTCATCTGAGTGCGTTTTAAATTGTCCCTTTATCCCTCACTGGAATGCAAAGTCCATGACCACCTGTACTAAGGCTGTGTTCATTGTGCTGTGGTGCACAGTACACAGTAGGTACAAGAGCCTTTTGAAGGCATGTAGAATGAGTTATGAGAGTGAAGAAGCCAGGGCTTACAGAGACAGGGAACTGGACAATAGAAACTTTCTTTTCCTGTTCTTTTCTATGCATCTGATATTGACAGTTATAATTCATTCTAATTAAAGAAAAAAAAATGAACAGAAAAGAAAGTGAATCATTGTGTGTTCAGTAGTATGAATTGTAAAGTTTTACATTAAACTATATTAATTGCTTATAATTGTACAGGTTGTGTACATGTATATGTGAAAAATAAACATTGCCACAAAAGATATAAATATCCGTTACTAACAAATGATGATCTGCTCCGTTTCCCCAGTCTACCCATATTCATCAGAAGCATTGATTTAAGCAACAGCTATCGGCAGATACAAATGGATGATGACAGGAAACAAAAATCCACCTTCAATCGCCATAAGTGGGCCTTTCATTTTAATGTAATGCCTTTTGGAATTACTGATGCTCCAGCCATACTTCAAAGATGAATGAGCAGGCTCCTGCCAGGTTTAATACATCATATTCTAGAGTTTACTTCACCTATGTGCTGGAGTCATTGCTGCAAGGCGCTCACGAACACCTGGAGGATTTCCTGGAAGTCTCAGGAAAAAAAAAAAAAAGTGTAGTGTTGTTGAGTAATTACACAGAAACCCCAGTTGATAAACTCCTCTGTATACAAACTGAACTAAAACTAACATACATTTCCTGGTCCAGTCAGTTTGATTCACAAACATCTTAAGTGCTACGATGATAAAATTGTTAGAGAAGGATGAGATCACAGGATAGTCTAGATGTTAAAGTTTCTTGGTTTGTATGTTGAGTTGTTACAGGAGATACCAAATTTGTAATGAATGAAGATAGCAATACCAGGGCTTGGAACCACACCTGAGTCTTCGTGGAGCTTGAGGTACAATTAAGGCAAATGAAATGGAGGTGGGATTGAATTTAAATCTTAAATGTGCATCATATCCTTCGTGAGCCCGAGGTCCATAGCCCTCTGTCTCCACTCCTGTTTCCTCGTCTGTCATCACTAGCAGTGGGGGTCTGTGCCTGCCTCTGGTTAACACATCTGGAATGTTCTAGTGGAAAAACAAACATCCTGATGCAGACAAGGCCCATCAGGTAACCCAGGTTATTTTTGATTGACACGGTGACTGCAACAACGGGCTGAAGCATAGCAAAGATTCTGAGGATGGCACAGGACTGGACAGTGTTTCATTTTGTCATATACACGGTCACTATGAGTTGAGACTGATTTGATGGCACCTAACAATAGGCTGCGTTCGTGTGATCCTATGGAATCAGTGGCTTACTTTTGCTTGTCTCAGAGGAACCAGGGAGTCCAGGCAAGCAGGTGAGCCAGGTGTCCTCACAGGTGAACTCAGGGATGCTAACCCTGGACTCAGCTGCCCCATCCATCCTGGGTATTTATATTCAGGGCTGCAATCAGGTTCATTGTGGATTCACCACCTGCTGAGATGGTACCTTTCTAGCCAGATATACCGAACCTGGTCTTGATTTTAAAGTGATCCCTATAAATTCATCTATTTGTGCCAGAACAATGGGTCTAACATAAAGACGTGTTCATAAGAAAAGGGAGAAGGGCGATACCTGCCAGCCAAGCCAAGTGCCGTCGAGTTGGATCCGACTCAGTGCGATACCGAGTGGTTAACAGTGCAGGCTTGGGGAGATAGGTAGTGTGTATTCAAATGTTTTCTTACAATGCAAGAGTCCTGTCACCCTGTGGTCACCCTGTGAATGTTACTGCTTCTCCACTCTGAGCTTCTGTTGCCTCTCTACTCAGCGGCAGTGAGTTTGGTTTGGTTTTGGTGGTTAACTCTATGTGTAGTGGTTATCACCTTTGCCTCACACCTGAAAGTTCCCTGATTTGAAACCAGGTGTGAACAAACAGCTTTCCTTGGAAACCCTGATGCTGTAGTGGTTAAGTTCTACAACTGTTAAACCAGGTCAGCAGTTTCAATCCACCAGGTGCTCCTTGGGAACTCTATGGGGCAGTTCTACTCTGTCCTTTAAAGTCTCTATGAGTAGGAATTGACTCAGCAGTAATATTTTTCTTTCTCTCTCTCTTTTTTGTTAGTAATTCCTACTCTGTGCTCCCTGTGGAGTATTTGAGAGCAGGATAGAATGTGATAGGTCATGTAATGATGCTTAGCCAAAAGCCTGGCAGTAGGGGAATCTCACTCAACATTATTGGTAAGAACAATGACGATTATAGTCTTTAATAACAAAGACACTGTACACAGGAATAAGAAGGTCTTTTTTTTAAAAAAAAAACAAGATCAGGAAATTGTAATTTACTTGTAGTCTTGTCTTGAAATATCTCAAGGCAAGGTTTCTCACAGTGTATTCAACCTTCTGGAAGGCTAATGTAGCAATATCTTTAACTGTTGTTGCTTAGCACCCTTGAGTCAAATGATCCTTGTGGGTTGGTGCTTCTTCCTGAGTCACTCTGGGGCCACTGAAAAGAATTAATATTGTGAGCTCTTTGAGGCCTGGGCTAGTATTTTTTCACCCTATCTCATGGATTCCGTTGAGAATATTGATTAGAGTGCTGCTTGCTCTAAAAGCAGAAGACACCAACATTCCATACATTAAAAAATAGAGTAAAAATTAAAACCCATAACAGAAGCAAATATTTAAGAAAATTCAACTTGTAAAGATAAATGTGTTTCTTGAAGTCAGCGACTAAAAACAATTAACCTCCTTAAATATAAATATACTACCTTTCCCATTGAAATGATCCATTTTCTGTTTTGTTTCTGTTTTGTGTTTATTTCTCCCTCTTCTTTTTTCATGCTAGCTCCGCTCAGTGGATTCATTTGCTTTGGAACCAGCAAGATTGCTCTCCTCTAAGACCTAATCTGTAAAGGATTTTCCAGTGGTTACCAGTCATCTTTCTCATTGTATCTAACTCAGAGCTTATCTGCCCCAATTGCAGAAGTTATTTTCACTCATCTTATTGATCATTGCTGGACAATCAGTTGGACTCATCTGTAAATCTCAACTGGAAGCCTAGTTTCTATAAATCCACATCAGTTTCCATTTACCCACTGCTACATGCAAATACTAATTCATTCCTCCTCGTTCTCTCAAAACAGCTTATGTGTTTTCTTTTTTAAGACAGACTATACAAATAGAAGAGTCTCTAGGAGGTACAAAGTTGAATTTTCAGAAAAAGAAATTGAAAGTTCAAACCTACCCAGCAGCTCTTGGAACAAATGGCTGGGAATCTGCTTCTGAAATATCATTCTCATGAAAACACTATGGAGCACAGTTCTACTGTAATACACATGAGTTTGTGCAGAATTGGCACTGACTTCATGGTAACTGAAAATATAGATACAGATAGTTAGATGGATGGATAGATGATAGATAGATAGATGATAGATGATAGATAGATAGATAGATAGATAGATAGATAGATAGATAGATAGATAGATAGATAGATAGATAGATAGATAGATAGATAGATAGATAGATAGATAGATAGATAGATAGATAGATAGATAGATAGATAGATAGATAGATAGATAGATAGATAGATAGATAGATAGATAGATAGATAGATAGATAGATAGATAGATAGATAGATAGATAGATAGATAGATAGATAGATAGATAGATAGATAGATAGATAGATAGATGATAGATGATAGATAGATAGATGATAGATAGATAGATGATAGATGATAGATGATAGGTAGGTAGGTAGGTAGGTAGGGAGGCAGGCAGGGAGGGAGGGAGGGAGGGAGGGAGGGAAGGAGGCAGGGAGGGAGGCGGGGAGGCGGGGAGGCGGGGAGGCGGGGAGGCGGGGAGGCGGGGAGGCGGGGAGGCGGGGAGGCGGGGAGGCGGGGAGGCGGGGAGGCGGGCGGGCGGGGAGGCGGGCGGGCGGGGAGGCGGGCGGGCGGGCAGGCAGGCAGGCAGACAGATAGACAGACAGATAGATAGACAGATAGATAGACAGACAGATAGATGATATAGATAACAGACAGACAGACGACAGACAGATAGATAGACAGGTAGATAGGGATATATGTGCTTTAGCTCTTCTCTAACCTAAACCATAGTCAGTGCCAATATCACGGTAGAGTACAACTGCTCTGTACGGTTTTCTTGGGTGTGATGTTTATGGAAGCAGAATGCCAGGATTTGGCAGTACCACTGAGTGGATCTAAACCACTAACATTTACGTTAACAGTTGAGCACAAGCTATTTGTACCACACAGGAACCTGAACTATTTTCAGGTCTATAAAAGTGACAAGATATATTATTCATGTCATGTGTACCACTCCTCTTTTGACAGCAAACAGGAGAGCTCAAGAAGACTGGCCCCTCTGAGATCATCACCAACAGGAATAGAGGGGCATTCCCTAGGGCCAGGTCCCTCCTTCTACGGAAAGCTCACCATCTAAGGCCACATATGAAGTCCTCCTGTCCCTGCCCATTGAACAACAGAAGCACTAGGTGCTTTGTGGACTGACACATATCTCATTAGAGGATCTTTTTTCCCCCAAATTTTATCATATTTTTTCAAATGGGATTTGTATACATTTTTTGTAAGCACATACAAGATAATTTAAGAGCTTTGAGATACCTACATGCAGTCATACACAAACACACACACACATTCACAGTAATCTATAAATTTTGTTCAACACACTAACAGTGGAATTACCGTAAACCTTCCTTCCTTCCTCTTTCCATTTCCTTCTGCCTGCATCCCCAGTGGGGAACTCTTCAGCAATAAAGAATCTGGAATTACCTGGGGAGAGGGTCACTTAACTGAACAAACATACAAGCAAGCAAGTGCCATCAGAACCTGGTGAGCCAGTGAGCTGTGTCACTGCATCCTTGTCCTCTTCCTTGGTAACGACAGCTCCCTCCCATCTTCCCGTTCACAATCTCACGGCCTCACTGTTGGATATTTTGCTCACTAGGACGTAGCCCTCCCCTGAGCACAGCCAACGTCCGCCTCCCTCAGATGTGCTCAGAAGTGTTGTCCTCCGTCACAGTCCTTTTTGTTAATTCCCCCAGGGTGTAATTAGTACCATGTTCCCAAAGCTCAAGCTAGTACAATTTCGCCCATCTGCTCCTTGATGCTTAAGACCCCTTTCAGAACACAAAGCACTTCATTCGATAAGCAGAGATACCATTTAAAATGAAAATATCCTTGGAGGCGGTAACACAATGACTTAAAAGTATTACTGAGGCACAATTCACTAACACCGGCTTTCTCTGGTGTTCAGTTTTGGGGTTGAGAGATGAGCAAAGATGACCGTGAGGACTACACTGGCAGATGAAACGGGCTAATTCATAGAGAGTCCTCAGTATAGCGACCAGTGCCAAGGCCTCTAACTAACGGCGATTATCTTCACTTGACCAACGAAGACAGGAGCCGGCCAGGGCAGGTTCACGGTTGTGGTTCAAGCTGTAGCTGACTCCACGTCACGTTCTTTCTACTGGGACCAGCTGAGATACCCAGTGCCTGCCCCGGAAGAAAGCTAATTCAGGGGCTTCCAATTCAGTTATAAGAGGACTGTGCAGGTTGGCCTCCTCCTAACCCTTCTTGGCCTCATCTGACCCTGGATCTCAAGGACTACTTGTCACAAACATGAGTGCATAGTTTTGACTCCCCAGGGTTCTTTGGTCCTCTCACCAACAGCCTTAAGATAAACACACTGATTCCCTTGTCTACTGTTCTCAAGCTGCTTGTCTAAACCCACTGAATCTGAAATAGCAAGCCAGCTTTGGGGACTTTCTGATACCCTAAAAGTCATGAAAACCATTTCTGTTTTTGCTGTACTCTTCCTTGTGAAAACTAAAATGAATGAACAATTCTGGTGATCTCTCCAATTCTAAAAAATGAATTGCAATGCCACTTCCCGACAAGGAAAGTCCAAGGTGCTCAGTCACACGGGTCTGATATTTACATGGCGGGGATGGATTACCTAACAAGCAGGCATACAGGGGCTTACTCATGGTTACTTACTTGTCTGTATATTTCCCCTGTAATGTGGGGAACCCATGTGTACCCTGCTTACTGTAATCCCTGCTTACTTTACTTACTGGTTAATCTGTCCCTATTACTGTGTGACATTTGGGGGTGACAATGCATTTTCTGCTTCAGTTGCTTTCACTCTGAGGATCTAGACACCCAGGACACCCTGTCTTCAATTCTTGCTATCCTCTGGGTTAGTTTTAAAAGCAACCTCAGTTTATTCACAAGAACAGCCTCTGAAAACTCACTCAGCATATTATCCATGCAGGCAGAGCAGGTCAATGGGTTAAAAGAGACACGGGGAAGGGGGATGACAAGGAATAAACTTAGAAATTGAATCTCCTCTGAAATATAATGCCACATAATTGAGTTTCTGTATACGTTGTTTGGAGACAGTAACAAAGAAATGTAAAACAGGATCCCTGAAGCTGAAACAGCTTGTAAAATCTGGCTAAGCCATGTTGAAAAATACTCAGACACCCCCGTTAGAAAACACAGGCTGTTTATTATGATTTCCTTTTCTCTAGCCCTGTGAGTCATGGGCTCTCTGTTCTTTCTTTCTTTCTTTTTTTCATAGTCCTCTACCCCTCCTCTCTTTCAAAGTGCACTCATTGAACTCTTGGCAATTAGTGTAATTGAAATTTATTGACAATGTGGCTGTCGTGGAAGCCCCATTGTCCCTGAGTGCCAGGGTCTGAGCAGCTCCATCGCAGTCCCCAGCAGCCCGGGCCTTGCTCACTTACGTCAATGGCCCCGGCTGCCAGGGGTTCCTTTGGGGGTACGAATGGTACTTAGCGATAAGAGCCTTTCGAAACCAGATCCCTGGGCCCCATCCCTGGTGGGAGATGGAAATGAAATATGTATTTGGCTGCTGTGGAAAATTAATGTAATTGGCTCCCACATAAAGCTTTGACAAGTTGACCTGTTTGAAATCTGAGGAGGGCTTCAAGCCCTGTATCGTATTATCTCCAACTAACCCAACCACACTTGATGCCCCCCGCCCCAAGCCCACTGGAGGTGAAATGAAATGGAATTTGGGTACCAATATTGAACAACACTTCTGTTCAATGCAGTGATTATTTTTGCATGTGTGGCTTCAAGATGAAGGGCCCGGGATGATTGGATTTTCGTGTGCGTGTGTCTGTGTTGATAGCTCTCAGTTTGGTTTTCTTTTCATTGACAAGGCAGGGTTTTAATAGTTTGGAAATATACACGGGCAAATCTATCTTTAGACCCAATTTCTCTCAAATATTCAGTACGTTTCTAAAATGTAGATGTGTAACTTGATTAAATTTAATTGGACTCATTTAAAGGTCAGTGCAGACTTGCATTTCCTCTTCTGAGAGGATACATTTTTATTTTAATGCATAGGGATTTAGGCATGTAAAGCTAATAGGAGAGATATATTTAAATCTTTGCCCATGGAAATGGGCATATGATGTTTTCCCTCAGGGGAGTTTCCTAGGAGGAGATTACTATGGTGAATTAATTTTAGTTTCTGTCCTGTCTGGTTCCTAATTTCAGATAATATGCTCTTTTGATTTATTTAATAGGACCCTAAAATGCAATGCTCTAGAGTTTAAGAGAATATAATGATAAATTGAAGAGCATATGAGAAAACCTGTGTACATGTTTCTTCCTTTGAGAAAATGTTTATGCTGTTGTGAAATCCTGAATTATTTGCATGCATTAATGTATGCAGACCATTGCCATAGTACTGTTTTAAATGTAACCTAGAAACAATAAGTTAGTGGGTTATATTGATTTTACATTTATAAACAGATTGCATAAGCACTTTATTATTATTTTTTCCCAGCCAGAAAATTTGTTCTCTGAAGAAGGTTTATTACAGTTAAGAGATCTTGGAAATTAGTCTTTCTCACCAGCTTTTACAACTCCAAAGGACTTTTTTTTTTTTTAAATTATGACTGAATGGAAGTTTACAATACAATTTAAATTTGCTTGCTTCCCTGTGTGCAGCTCCCTCTGTTCTCCTTGCCTGGTGACAGCACGCTCCTTTCCGTTCCATACATGTCATATGCTCTTAACAATCTCCTGTCCTCTCCTCTCCACCTTCTCCACTCCCTTCTAGGAAGAGGCCAGTAGGACGACATCCTATAGATGCATAGAACCATCAAGTGCACACACGACGTGATAACTCTCTATCCCTGAATCCAACCTATTCCTATCTGAAGAATTGACCTCAGTAATGACCTATGATCAGGGACAGCATCAGGTCTAGGGGACATGTTCACAGGGGAACTCCCTGGCCTTCAGACCATCAGTTTCTGTTTTTCAGTGGAGTTCTTAGAGTACACCCCTTTTTTTATCATGTTGCCACTGGGACTCAACACTGTGAGCCCCACCATGGCTGTCATTGGTGGTGGCTGAGCACCATCTGGTTCGTCTGGTCACTTGTTGATATCGTCACCCATTCCCGTGGCTCTTTCTGTCTTCTGGGCTCTTCTGCTCTCTTGTCATTGTTGCCCTTTGTCATCATCTGTTCCAGCTGAGTTGGGACCATCTGGTGTACCTCAGATAGCTGCTTCCTAGCTTTTAAGACCCCAGATGCCACCTACCAATATGCGGTGCAGAAGATTCTCTTAGCAATAGGCTAGTTATTCCCATTGGCCTCGATGCCCCTGAGAGCATGGTCCCCAAACTCCTTCCCCTGGTACTCTATCCTTGCAATATTGAGTTAAGATTGGAAGAGTTTTCAGGTTATGTTGAAGTCCTTGATCTTCTTTCTAATATGTGCTGTCACTGATTTCACCCAACCAAATTTCTATCAACTATCTAATCTATAACCAATCTCCAAAGGACTTTTTATTGAGAGTTTATTTTACAGTGATCAGGTATCATCTTGAATTTCTGGAGTAGGCCAAGAAATAGGGGGAGAGAGGAGACAGTGTGGGTAGAGGGATTCTGCTTAAGTACCCTGGCGGGTACAGGGTCTCTAGTAAAGCCAGGGGTCTTCCCCAGAGACATGGCAACCAAGCTAAACAAAACCAAAGCCAATGCCATTGAGTGGATTCTGACTCATAGTGACCCTATAGGACAGAGTAGAACTGTGCCATAGAGTTTCCAAGGAGTGCCTGTGGATTTGAACTGTTGACCTTTTGGCTAACAGATGTAGCACTTAACCTATGCATTATCAGGGTTTCTACACAGCAATAGGGCCTGGACTATTTCCAGTCTTTAATTATGGAAAACAGGAAGTTATAAAACACAGGGAGTTGTGAGACACAGGAAGTTGTAGGAGACAGGAAGTTGTGAGACAAGCTGTGAGATGTGGGCAGTTGGGAGATGAAGGAAGTTGCAAGACACAGGGACCTATGAGATGCAGTTACTGAGACACAGGAAGTTGTATAAACTTGACAGGAGGACTGATGTGATGGTAACGGATTTCAAACTATCAGGTTGAAACAGGGCTCAGCTCACTGCCTGGGTTTTGTTTTTCTCTAGATTTTAATCAAAATGCTGTATTATTCATGAGTGGAGGTTAAACGTGATAGCAAGCGAATTTGGTAAGGAGTGTCCTGACATCTTCACTGCCCACAGCAGGAAGAACCTTACTCAACAGGAACCTTAAAGGGGGTTTAACATGCACAAAGAAAGTTTTCTAGCAGGGGTTCAGTTGTTTCATGCCGTAGCCATTCTGTACTTTGGGCTTGTATTCTGTGACTGGAAGGTGGAATTTGTCTACAAACCACAGACATGAAACATATTTAGTTGTTTGTTATTTAAATTAGAATTCCTAACCTGAGGCTTTAGCATATAGAGACTGTATGAAAGATTTGTCTTTTTAAAGAAATTTATTCTTGGATTACAGTTCTTGCTCTTATCAAAATATCCAAGCCTCTTCTTTCTGTTGTCCCTCAGTTGTCTCTGATGTTCTCTGTTTCCTGTTCTGTCCTTTCTGTGATGGTAAATGTAATATGTCAAGTTGGTTAGGCCATGACTTCCAGTGGTCTGGCATACATTATGTTGTGATCTGACGTGAGTAACCAATCATTTGGAAGGGCTCCCTTGGGGATAGGTCCTGCATCCAATTTATGTGGATGGTCTGGCCAAGCTTATGCTCTCTCTCAAGTCTGCATTCATGTGATCGTCCTCTGACTTCTGGTTCTTGGCACGTAAGAAGCTTTCTTCTTGATGCCTAACCTGTGGATTTGGGATTTGTTAGCCCTTGCAACCATGTGAGTCAGGAGAAGCCTCCAGCCCGCTGCCTAATCTGTACATTTGGGAATTACCAGCTTCCACAATTGCAGGAGCCATTTACTTGACATAAGTCTCTGTGCGTATTTACGTGTACATTTCACTGGTTTGGCTGCTCTGGACAATCTAACCTGAGACACTTTCTGGTGGCCCTTTTGTGATCCCAGTTTGCACCCGTGGTAGATACTATACTGGCATAGAGTCACGACCTGGTTCATCCTGAATGTCTCAGATAGATCTCAGACTCAGCATCAACCATACCATCTCATGAGCATCTTCCCGAGAACTGCCTGTCCGTTCTGGTCATTAGTACTCTGTACATTTAGTTGTCTAAGATGGACATCTGAGCAGTGCACTGACTTCTCCTACCGTCTTTATAACTCCTATTAGAGCCTTTGTCAAGTACTGTAGTTTTACCTCATCAATGGGCTGGAACCCTCTGCTGTTATCTTCCTACTCTAATGGCAGGTCGTCCTCATCTCTTTGAGATGACTGTGATTGTCTCTTACCTACTTCCCACTTGATATCTTGTGTTGTTTCAACTAGCCCTCCAGATTACTGACCAAGTGGACTCTCCAAAATGGAAATATAATCATGTTCTCATTTGCTTAGTACCCCCAAGTATCCCTCAGTGTGGATAAAGTGCAGGCTACCTGGAATTTGCCATCGGTTCCCCACAGAGCTGGATCCAACCTACTCCTCCAATCCTGCTTTCTATTCCCTCTACCACATGTACCCAGAAGTAACCACTTAGGAGTGTCATATCACATCTTTGCACTTGCTTATGAAGACTCTAGGAATTTCTTTTCCATTCAACCCCACTTTGAAGCTCTCCAACAAGCCCAAGCAGAGATGTCAACATCCTGTGTGCTTCCACCATATGTTAGAAACTTTCTCCATTATCTTCTTACCTGTGATTACCTGTCTATTTGAGGGAATCAGGAAATCAAGTTTTGAACTAATTAAATCCTGACAAGTAGAATAATGATTCACCAAAGACATCTATGTCCTCATCTCCAGAACCTGTGACTAGATTATCTTAATGGACTTTGCAGATCTGATTACGTGAAGGACCTCGAGATGGGGGATACCCTGTAGTATCTCAATGGACCAGGGAAATAACAGGTGTGCTCCTAAGTAAAAACAGGAGACAGAACGTGATATTAGACTGAGGTGATGTGCTAACTCACCCAGCCATTTCCGGCTTTAAGATTTGGGAAAAGGCCATGAGCCAAAGAATTTGGGCAGCCTCTAGAAGCTGGAGAAGGCCAGCGGACTGATTTCTCCTAGAGCTTCCAGAAAGGAAGGCAGACCTGTTGAACTCTTGTGGTTAGCCCAGTGGAACCATGTCAGACATCTGATAAAATGTGTTGTTTTCAGGCCAAGTTTATGAACACTTAATCATGTGCATGGGGAATCTGCATTTAGATTAAGATGCAGTCTTTCAAATAAAGCAAGGAGTCAGTGTGTGTTTTAAAATTAGAAAAGATGTGTGGCATCATTGCATCCTATGACTATACTTAGTCAACAAGAATGCTTAGCAAATAATCCCAGTAAATGGACTACATTAAGAATAACTCAGCATCAAGATTGGAGAAAGACTCATTAACAACCTGTAATATGCAGATGACACAACTTTACTTGCTGAAAGTGAAGAGAACCTGAAGCACTTACTGATAAAGATTAAGCAGTACAGCCTTCAATATGGATTATACATCAATATAAAGAAAACAAAATCCTTGTAACTGAACCATAAAAGCAACCAAAGCAACATTACGATAACACTTCAAGACCCAATTATTTTTTGCTTTGATTTTTTTTTTTTTTTTATGGATACCGTGTGTCTGATTTTTTGGTAGATAGTACGAATTTTATCTTCTTTCCCTTTTCCACATACCTGCAGTCCAAATTCAGTGTAGGACATACTTTACTCCACTGTTCCAATTCACAGAGGCTGCACAGAGTCCACTGGAAAATATGTGTGTGTGCCAAAGAAAAAAATATCAAAATTTTTATTTTTACTGCTGAAAATTCAAACACACCCCTATCCTGACATTAAACCACATATTTTCCCTCATTTCTGTTTCAAAGACTGCCTTTTGATCTATGTTCAGGTTCCTTATGGGTACAATTAAGTATTCTGGAATTCCCAGTCTTTTCAATGTTATCTGCAATTTGTTATAATTCACACAGTCTATAAAAAAACAGGTAAATATCTGTCATGGATTGAGTTGTGTCTCCCTAAAAATGTGTGTATCAATTTGGCTGGGCAATGATATTCAATACTGTATTGTCATCCTCCATTTTGTGATTTTAATTTTATGTTAAAGAGGATTAGAGAGGGATTATAATACCCTTTCCCAGGTTACATCCCTGATCCAATGTAAAGGAAGTTTCCATGTGATGTGACCTGCACCACTTTTTATCTTAAGCAAGAAATACAAAGAAAGGAAGGCAAACAGAGAGTGGAGACATCATACTACCAACAAAGTGGTGCTGGAAGAAAAGCGTGTCCTTTAGACCGGAGGTTCCTGTACAGAACTATGGAAGCTTGATGACATGGGCCTTTCTCCGGAGCCAATAGAGAAAGTCTTCCCTTGGAGCTGATAACTTAAATTCGGACCTGTAGCTGATTAGATTATGGCCAAATAAATTTCTCTTTGTTAAAGCTATTCACTTCAGTTATTTCTGTTATAGCATCACTAGATGACTAACAAGACATCTTTCCAGTATTCTCTGCTTTCAGCCAAGATCCTTCTGACATCAGCAATGAGATCCTTGATTCCAAGTCCTCTTCTAAATCTAGCTTGGATTTCTAGTAGTTCCCTGTGGATGTACTGCTACAACAGCTTTTGAATGATCTTCAGTAAAAGCTTACTTGTATGTGGTGACTATATTTTTTCAGTAATTTTCACATTTTGTTGGATCACCATTCTTTGCCATAGGCATAATTCTGAATCTCACCTAGCCAGCTGGCCAGAAAGCTTATCCTCCAAATTTCTTGGCATCAACTATTGAGCACGTCCAGTGCTGGGTCTATTTGTTGAGACATCTTAATTTGTAGTTCATCAGTTCTTAGAGTCTGGCTTTTGAAAATTCCCTCAGTGCAGCTTGGACTACTTCCTTCAGTGTTACTGATTCTTGATTATATACTATCTGCTGTAGTGGTTGAACACTGACCAATTCTTAGTATAGTGACTATGTGTGTTCCTTTCATCTTCTTTTGATGCTTTCTGTGTTGTTCAATACTCAGGAAGCATCAAAAGAAGATGGAAGGAATATATAGAGTCATTATACCAGAAAGAACTGGTCAACTTTCAACCATTTCAAGAGGTAGCATATGATCAGGAACAAAGGGTGCTAAAGGAAGAACTCAAAGATGCATTGACAGCCTTTGTAGAAAACAAAAATCTCCAGGAACTGATTCGGTATTAATACAAATGTTTCAACAAACAAATGCAGCAGTAGAAGTGCTCACTCATCTATGCCAAGAAATTTGGAAGATAGTTACCTGGCCAACCAAGTGAAAGACATCTGTATTTATGCCTATTCTGAAGAAGGGTGATCTAACAAAATGTGGAAGTTATTGAACAATATTATGAATATCACAGACAAGCAAAATTTTGCTAAGGATCATTCAAAAGTGACTGCAACAATCTATTGACAGGTAAATGTCACAAATTCAAGTAGGGTTCAGAAGAGGATTGGGAGCCTGGGATATCATTGCTGATCTAAGATGGATCTTGGCTGAGAGGAGAGAATGTCAGAAAGATGTTTACCAGTATGTCATTGCTGTGGAAGAGCTGCCTCCTCAAAGTAGAGTTGACCGTACTGATGTGGATGGAGTAAAGTTTGCTGGATTTTCATCTTCTGATGTTGCAGGACTCAAAATGAGAAGACACACTGCAAACATCCATTAGTCATCAGAATGTGGAATGTGTGAAATGTGAATCTAGAAAGTTGGAAATTGTCAAAAATGCAATGGAATACATAAACATTGATATCCTAGGCATTAGTGAGCTGAAATGGATAGTTATTGGCCATTTTGAATTGGATAATCATATAGATCACTGTCCTGAAAATGAAATCTTGAAGAGGAATGGTGTTGCATTCATCACCAAATAGAAAATTTCAAGATCTGTCCTGCAGTACAGTGCTGTCAGTGATAGGACAATAGCCATATGCCTGTAAGGAAGACCAGTTACTGTGACTGTTATTCAAATTTATGCACCAACCACTAAGGCCAGTGATGAAGTACTTGAAGATTTTTACCAGCATCTTAATTCTGAAATTGATGGAACAAACAATCAAGTTGCGTTAATAATGATTTGTGATTGGAACATGAAAGTTGGAAACAAAGAAGAAGGATCTGTAGTTGAAAAATATGGTTCTGATGATTAAAACTATGCCCAAGATTGCATGGTGGAGTTTGGTGAGACCAATGACTTCTTCACTGCAATGTAATAGTTAAAAAAGTGAAATAACATTAGGAAGGAGAAGAAAACATAAAGGGCAGCAAATCTGTTCCCCCTCCAATAAATATTTGTTTAGCATCTGTACATCATGGATTCAAAATTAGTACTGGGATATACATGGAAAAAAATTCATTGCCCTTGGATGAAACACAATAGTAGAGAAAGAAAAATACACTTGCATACTACATGCCTGGCAGTTAGGAGATTTGTAAATGCTCTCTTATTTAATAATCACAACCAAAATGAAAGATGTTATTCATTGTTATTTATTGTTGAGGAAATTGAGGCTGAGAGAATTTAAGAAAAAATACTGCATGTTGTACAAATCAGCATTGGAGTCCAAGATCTGAACTGAGTTCTGATTGATTCTCAAATCCTCTGACCCCAACTAGTGAGAAGTAGATGAGAGAACTGCCCAAAGACTATAGCATCATTGAGTTGCCCACTAGAAAAGACAAGGAGCAGAAGGAAACACCTTTTCAAGATTTGACAAGAGTTTGCTGATCTCCTTGTTTTCTGTGGGAAGGTTTGTGTGGCACCAATGTGGCTATCTTTCAATTAGAAGATGCCACCCTTTCTTGCCTTTTTCTGTAGTCTTCTAAGAAGGAGTTTACCAGTGGAGTCTGTGCCAGTGATGCCGTCATCTCAAGACAGAGGGTGAACTTAATATTTATGATAAATAAATAGTTAATAGTGGAAAATTCAGGCATGGAACTCTGGCATATTTATGAAATTTTACATTTCATTTAGGAATCATAGAAGTGTGAACCGAAAGCTGAGTCAGCATATTCCATTGAGTGTAGGACACCACATGAGCATGTGAACCCAATCCAAGTTTATACAAAAGACCCTTAAGTTTCCTCTCCCATCCTTCCAAGCCCTAAAGCATTTGCCACACAGAAGACGAAAGAGAAAACAATGAGTCAAAAAGTGAATAAAGTGTGAGTGCTGACTGGTGAGAAATTTGGAGTAGAGATGACCTTGGGTCTGGGTGACACCTTGTGAAGAAGGAGAAGAGCCTCAGCCACGGGTGGGGAGAGGGGGAGAAAACAACATTGCAGCCCCTATTTTCTCCTTTTTTACCATCTCTCAGCCAATTGCTCTCAACAAACCAGTGATTTTCTTAAGAGTAGTTAAATCAGTAAATACTGCTTGCTAATGTTTCTTTCTCTACTTGGATCTGGCACTTTGTTTACCTCCAGACAGAGTGAAACCATGGCCCGTTTTCCTTAGTGCCTTGGTGCCGAAAGTAAGATTGAGTTACTTCCCTGTCTCATCATTGGGCCGTTGGGAAATTTGAGCCCTGAGATGACTGTAGAGCTTACAGAATTTCTGATAAAGGAAATGCATTTAAATTCATGATACTTCTTATGCATTACTTTGCCCATCTGTTGCCTGTATATACTCTAAAGAATATTAAGTGGGCTTCACATGCATAACCCATAAGAGCCCATAATCCTGAGCCCTTTCCAGAATCACACTGATACTTCCTGTTTTCCCACATACACATCAGTGCTTGATACAAAACCAGTAATTCTTTCACAATCAGTGTCTCCAACAATTCCTATTTCTAGCCATTCTGAAAAGGATTAGAGTACTGAGGACATGTCACTTTGCCTCCTGGGAGATAGTCCTACTTCTTAATAATAGGAAAGACAATCTTTAAGATATATTTTGAAACACTGTTCCAGTGGAGATTCTCTTTCTCTTATTTGTGAAAGAGATGGAACAAATACTCATTGTAGGTTTCCTTCTCCAGGATACACAAATTAGCTTCCTTTTACTTTGTACAAACCATATCCTTGGTGGGAGAAGGAATCTTGTCTTGCAAGGAGGGAGACAGAAAGATGATCCATGAGACCCATTAGGAATGAAAGGTCTTTACTGTTTGTACTGAGAGGTACCTTCACCCCTTGTGACAATCCTTTTTAATTGTAGTTTCAGTATCTGTAAACAAACCTAACACTCAGTTCATAATATGAAGGATTAAAAAGGAGAATTTTTCAACCACATGGCCATGTAGCTATCACAGAGTAGGCATTCAATAATGATTGCTAGTTTATCTTTGCTTCTAATATTCTAATTGTGATTTACATTACTACTGCATTAAATCAGTGAGTTCCCAATCTTTATAACAAATGGAAATGACACCCCTGGGAAATTAGAAAGTATTAACAAACTTGGAAGTTGCTTTAACAGTAAGTTTGTGAAATAGAAATGGCATACTTTACTTCCCTCACTGTTAGAAGCACTGAGAAAAAATTTCCTAAGACCTGCCCAAAAGATGGCGATCTGGTTCATTCATCTCTCTACTCCTTTGCCTTGGTGCTGTGACTGACTCAAGGTAGGCACACGATAGCTATCCAATGACTGGATTCTTTGATTTCTTTAAAAATAATAACAAAATAATCACTTTTAATTGCTTATAGAAAAGCCTTAATGCAGTAGCATTCACTGAATTCTTTTCTGGAAGACTGTCTCTTTGTCATTCTTTCCTTTTTCTTGACTTGCATAGAACAACTGGAATTATCATGAACTGGTTGAGTTTTTCAATTCAACTTCATTGATGATTTTTTAATAGTCTTCCACTGACAGTCTTTTTTTTTTTTTTTTAAGCTATGTTGCAGAGAACAGCATGACTTATATGGTCCCAAATCTGTATTTGTGAGAACATGAACATGTGTGCTTATGCAATGTCTGGAATTCAAACTCACAGCAAGTCAGAGAGAGATGAGTCAGAACCCCAGGAAACTGAAAGCCATAAATTCACAGCAGGGCTCCGTGTTCTAGATGGGGCTGTGTTTGTGAGCGACCCCTGCACTACGCTGGCTGGCTTAGCTGGCATATGAAATAGGAAAGCAAACTTAGGGGATCGGCACTAGAATGGTAACAAGACAAGTGACATAGCAAGACAGGAAAATGTTAGCTCACCATATACATATCTTTCTTTTTGCCTTCTTCGTCTTTTCTTTCATTTTTATTTTGTCAGTTTTTTTTAATTTTAATTTTACAAATTCTTATCATGGGCAACCCAACTCTATGGATGTAATGCATTTAATATCAGACAATTGTCTTTGTTGCTAACCTGTGAAAATCTTGTAACATGCTGAATCTCAGTTTTTATATCTGATTATGTCCAATTCTAAATATCAATCACCTGTTGATGATAGAGACATTCATCTGCTCTTTCCTCCCAGACTCCAAGAAAGAATAAAGTTTCACATGCATCTACATAATCACTTCCAACAGGCCAACTATTTTCCCCTTAAACCAAGTTATACCCTGCAGTGAAGCCGAAGAATTCTTGCTATGTCTTTTTCAAATTAGTCCTTGGTGACACAGGTTGGCAAGTTATAGATTAATTATATAGTGTTGAATAAAGAGGAAAGAACTAAATAACCATGTACTATTTATCAAATTGTCTGGTTTTTCTAACCAACTTTCCCACTTTCCATCCACAGCTTTCTCTGCCCTCACTCACTAGATTCCCCAACTCTAAGAGACACATCTTTTAAATCTAATATTCTTCTCAGAGATGTTCTTCCCAAACTCAATTCTAGTGATGCTGCAGGAAGCCTGAGGAAATTAGATCTCACCAGAGTTGTGTTCCTGCCATAAAGGAGGTAGTATTGCACAGTCCACAATAGCAAAAAGATGGAATCAACCCAGATTCCCAGCAACAGAAGAATGGATAGGTAAACTATATACTCAATGGAACACTATGAAATGATAAAGAACAACAATGATAGCAGGAAACATCTCTTAACCTGGTTTCAACTGGAGGGCATTGCGTTGAGTGAAAGTAGTTAGCGACAGAAGGACAAATGTTGTATGAGACCCTTATGATACGAACTGGAAAGCAGAGTCATGCATAACAGAAAAGACTCTTTGAGGGCTGCAAGAGTGGGGAGGGTGGGAGGGTGAGGGGGGAGGGTTTAGATTAGATGGTTGTAAGAAATTTGGTTGTGTGAAATTGGTGATAGTACACATTAGTAAGAAATCAGTATTAACGGGACTTCAACACAACTTGTGTACTCCTCCCATCTTAACCCAATATTGCAAGGACAGAGTAGTTGGGGTGGGTGGCTGAGGACCATGCTTTCAGGGGAAATCAAGGCCAGCTGGCACAACTAGCGTTTTGCTAATGAAGTCTTTCCATACCCTACATTGGTGAGTGGCGTCTGGAGTCTTAAAAGCTGCCAAGCTTCCATCTGAGGGTACAGCAAATGCTTCCAACACAGCAGGAATGGATGATCACCAAGGTCCATAACAACATGGAGGAAAGAGAATCCAGAAGGCAGAAAGACCCACATGAGTGGATGTCTACATCGACTTGTGACCAGGATAACCAGATGGTCCCGGCTACCACCAGTAATAGCCACAATGGAGCTCACAAAGTTGAGTCTCACTGGCAACACAAGTATAAATAGGGGTGCACCCTGAGATCCCCACCAAAACCCACAATTGATGGTCCAGGGGCCTTGGAGTTGTCCTGGGAGCAGGTCCCCTGGCCCTGATGAAAGCTCTGTCCATAAATCATAACGAAGGTCAACTTTTCAGAAAGCAATGGATTGGACTTGGTGACACAGAGTGACCATATTGTGTGGGCACCTTATGGTTCTAGGCATCTATAGGAGATTGTCCTGTTGACCTCATGCTGGAGGAAGGGGAATGAGTGGAGAGGAGATGATAGGAGACTGCTGGGGGTATTAGTTATATATGGAGCAGAGAGGAAGAGTGTGCTGTCACCGTGCAGGGAGAGCAGTGGAAGCTGCATGTAGATCAGCATGGAAATTTATATTGGAATGTACATTTTCATTCAATCATTTAAAAAAAAAAAGGTAGTATTGAATGACCAACTGTTTGGACCAAGTGAGATGGTCAGTTACATCTCTCCCTGTGTTCCATGGAGAAGCAGAAGGTGTGAGACAATGATTTTTACAGAATCTCTCAGGATGAAAGTGCTGCTGTTGTTGTTGTTAGGTGCCATTGAGTCAGCTCCAACTCATAGAAACCCTGTGAACAACAGGATGAAACCCTGCCCAGTCTTGTGCCATGTCCACAATCGTTTTTATGCTTAAGTCCATTTCTGTGGCTTCTGTGTCAATCCATCTCAGCAGGTCTCTGTTGTTGTTGTTGTTTTTTTTAACTTGCAGGTGGTAAACAGTTTTCCAAAAGGGAAACTTTTCGGGGGGGAGGGGTCCCAGGACCTGCACAGGTGAGCTCAACCTCCATTTATCTAACTCTGACAAGATTGTTGTCTTCTCCAGTTATTCCAGAGGATATCCCTCAGCTTCTTAAAGTGGCCACAGGTTGCACTTTGTGTTAGATACAAAGTGGAAGTCAGCCAGTTCTCTGTTACCTACGCTATATGGACCAAGCAACTCAAGCATGATTTGACAATAATCCAAATTTGTTAAGGAATGTCTTGAATTACAAGCAATGGGATTTTCAGATAGTTGGTGACTTCTTTCAGGTATTATAGTGTAAATTGTTGAATAAAATTTATTTTTTTTCTGGGATCAGCAAATTGCTTTACGCAATGACTTACGGAATGTTCTCTCCTTCAGTATTGAACTTAGTCTAATTAACTGAACTTTTTTTCCCTTTGATCTTTGACTTAAAATTTCAGTGTGGACATGATTTGTCAAATTCACAGTAACCAAAACAACTGAGGATATAATTGATTTATCAGGAAGAAGGTCTATTTGAAGTTGCGTTAGAATGAGGTGTTATTTTGTAAGATTTCTAATAAGACTAAGCACTGAAGATTAGGCTTTTAAAACTTTCTTCATGAAGACTGGTACAATGCAACATGTTCTCACCAAACCACACCACATTTTTCTATGTCTCCAGTGAGCAATATAATCTCTTGCAATTTTATAATTACTTTTTAAAGAAGGTAATTTTCTTCTTACCTGAACAGTTTGATAAAATGTTTCATAAATAAAATTGTTTATTCAAATAAAACATTTATAAATCTCCCACTTTTGTCCACAATTTCATATTTGGAATACAACTCTGACCTGACAAAGCAGAGCCAACTTTCCTTTTTACATATTTGGTTAACTCAGATTGAAATTTTTAAATGTAGTAACATTTAGTTGCATATCTGATATTTTGCTCTCGTTTCTGAAATTCTGCAATATCGTAGTGGCTATGTGGAATAAATATAAAATACCTTCAAGTTTCTTTGCTAATACATTAACTGCACTTAAGATATTTGATTCCAGTTAATTTACAATTAGAAATCATGTTACCTTTTGAAGTAATTGTTTGAGTTATACATTCTATCTCTGAGTAAGTGTGGATCAGAGCTTATAAAACATTAGAAACTGGCAGGAGTTCAGACTGGTGCATTCTGGTTCAAATGTTTGAAAATAGTTTGCATTTTCAAGCCAGATATCCTCATGATGTTGTCAGTGTGTCTTCTTATGGTGGCTTGTATGCTGCTGTGAAGGTAGAAGCTGTGCTACTGGTACTAGAAGGGTAACCCCTATGGGCAGAGTTCAGATGAGATTCTAGATTAAGATAGACTAGGACGAAGAAACTGGCCATCTGCTGCTGAAAAAAATTCAGCCAGTGAAAACTTTACTAATGACAGGAGAATGTTGTCTCATATAGTCTCAGAAGATCAGACCCTCGGCTTGGAAGATACTCAAAGCACAACTGGAGAAGGGCTGCCTCTTCAAAATAGAGTCTTCCTTAGTGATATGGATTGAGTCAAGCTTCTAAGAACTTCATTTGCTGATAGATAATGACTTCAAATGAGAAGAAACAACTATAAACATCCATTAGTTGTTGGAAGGAGGAATGCTCAAAGCATGAGTCAAAAAAAAAAAAATTGAGAACCATCAACAATGAAATGGAACACAAATATATCAATATCCTAAGCATCAGTCAACTGAAGTGATCTGACAGGAGCCATTTTGAATCAGACAAACATCTGGTCTACTATGACAGGAATAACAAATTAAAGAGAAGTGGTAGTCATATTAGGTATCAAAAAGAACATTTCAAAATTTATCCAGAAGTACAATGCTGTCAGAGATTGGATAATATCCTAAGAACAAAGATGAAGAAATAGAAAGGTTTTACAAACTTCTTCAGTCTGAAATTAATCAAACATGTATTCAAAATGCAATGATAATTACAGGTTATTGTAAAGTGAAAGTTGTAAAGAAAGCAGAAGGATTAATAGTTGGAAAATATTGCATTGGTGATAGAAAAAAGTTGGAGAACATTTGATAGAATTTTGCAAGATCAACAAGTATTTCATTGAAAATATATTTTTCACTGGACAGTGACTATACCCACGAACCTCATCAGACAAAACACACAGAAATCAAACTGACTATGCCTGTGGAAAAAAACAGCTTGATGTGATCAGTTATAAAAAGGCCAAGGGATAACTACAGAGCAACCATCAATCGCTCATATGCAAGTTTTCATGCTGAAGCTGATAAAAACTAGAACAAGTTCACCAGAGCCCAAGTATGACCTTGAATAAATCCCACCTGAACTGAGACACCATGTGAAGAATAGATCCTGACACAGTAAACACCAAGAATGAAGACCAAATAATTTGATCAAGGACATCATACATGAAGAAAGTGGAAGATCACGAAAAAGACAGGAAAGAAATAGAAAACCAAGATGCAGATCAAAAGAGACTCTGAAACTTGCTCTTGCATGTAGAATAAAGTGAACAGAACGAAAGTAAAGGAGCTCAACAGAAGATTCCAAAGGTTCAAAGGGTGTCTTGAGAAGACAAAATATTAATTGACGTGTACAAAGACCTGGGCATAGAAAACCAAAAGGGAAGAACACACTCATTATTTCTCAAATGGGAAGAAATGAAGAAAAAATGGAAGTGGTGATACTGAAGGATTCTGTGTGCACAATCTTTTAATAACTTCCTTGTAGAATTTTTCACTGATTGCAGCTTGAGGCTTGAATTTCTTCTTCAGTTCCTTTAGCGTGATAAACGCAGAGCACACTCTTTCCCTTTGGTTTTCTATCTCCAGCTTTTTGTGTATGTCATTGTAATACTTTACTTTGTCTTCTCTAGCTGGCTTTTGAAATATTCTGTTCAGTGCTTCTACTTCATTACTTCTTCCTTTTGCTTTAGCTACTCGACATTCAAGAGCAAGCTTCGGAGTCTCTTCTGACATCTAATTGGGTCTTTTCTTTCCTTCCTGTCTTTTTTATGACCTCTTGCTTTCTTCATGATGTCATTCCACAACTTGTCTGGTCTTCAGTAATTACTGTTCAACACATCAAATCTGTTCTTAGATAGTGTCTCAACACAGGTGGCATATACTCAACTTTGTCATTTGATTTTTGTGGACTTCCTCTAATTTTCTTCAGTTTCAGTTTGAGCTTGCATGTGAGCAGTTGAGGCACTTGGCTATCAGCAGTTGATGATCTTTGCTACAGTTAGCACCTAGTATTGTTCTGACTGATGATACTGAACTTTTCCATCATGTCTTTCCTCAGATGCAGTTGATTTGATTTCTGTGTATTCCATCTGGTAAGGTCTGTATGCATAGTCACCATTCACCTTGGTGAAAAAATTATTTGCAGTGAAGGAAATCTTTAACAATCTGTTATGCATATGATATAATCTAGTTTTCTGAAAGTAAAAATGATTTGAAACAATTATTGAAGAACAAGACCACAGCCTTCAGTGTGGGTCACAACTCAAAATCAAGAAAACAAAAATACAACTAGACAAGTAAGCAGCAACATGATAAGTGGAAAAAAGATAGAGTTTGTCAAAGATGTCATTTTACTTGCTTTTATATTCCACACTTATGGACATAGCAGTCAAGAAATCAAAGACACATTACATTGGGAAAATATGCTGCAAAAGATTTTCTTTAAGATGTTGAAAAGTGAAGATGCCGTCTTGAAGAGTAAGGTGCACCTGACCCAAGCCATGTTTTTTTCAATCACATCATATGCATGCAAAAACTGGACAGTGAAAAAGGAAGCCAGAAGAAGAATTGATGCCTTTGAATTGGGGTGTTTGGATACAAATATTGAATGTACTATGGATTACCAAAGAACAAACAGATCCATTCTGGAAATATAGTTAGAGTGCTTCTTGGAAGTAAGGACAGTGACACTGTGTCTTACGTACTTTGGACATGTTGTCAGCAGGGATCAATGCCTATTCTGTTGCTCTCTCTAATAAAGCCACCCACCAAGTTGAAAGTTGCCCTCTGCAGGAGGTGTTGAGTGAAGGAACTGAGGGCAGCCTCCATCCATCAACCAGTGAGGAACTGTAGACTCGGCCCCCCACTCCATAGAGAGCTGAATCCTCACAAAAACCATATGATGACCTGTCTTGGAAAGGTATCTTTACTCAGTTTGTGTTTCAGAGGACATTGTACTTGGTAAAGTAGAGCATTAGCTAAAAAAGAGGAAAACTCTCAAGAAGATGAATTGACCCAGTCGCTGCAACAGTGCCCTCAAGCATAAAAGATCTGTAGGCATGGTGCAGGACTGGGCAGTGTTTCATTCTGATGTTCATAGGGTCACTATGAATTGGAACTGATTCAATGGCAAGTAACAACAACAACATTATATTGCAGCCCAGATTCAGAACAAAGTGATAGCAAGTGAACAAAAGAGCAGGTTTGCTACACATGATCCAGATTTATGTGGTGTCCAATCAAATTTGCCAGGCTGACCTCCTTCCTAGTTTCCTTGTATTTATTTCTTTAGGAAAATCATCTGCTAATCCTAAACTCAAAACTCAGTGCTTTATTGACACTGCACAAGTAACATATATACTGATAAATATTAAGGACTCAATTTTCATCTTTTGGTATTTTGTGTTTCAAATCTTTTGCCCACAAGTTTAGCTGTATTGCCAAGAGACATGATGTAGACTTTTACCATAAAATTTTCATGATTATAGATTTGGCTATAGATTCAATTGTCTTCCACTAGGCAGTCTCTCATTTGCTTTTCTTTAAAGTCCACCTGTCTTGGTACTAAACAGAAAATACGTGTGTGCTGAATGGAGTGTCTTGTTACTCGTATACTATTGTGTAAAAACTTTCACTGAGAATTGATGACTTAAGAATTATATTTTTAGTGGATCAGGGACCTGGCTTTAGTAAAGCAGGGTGTGTTGGTTCAAGGTTTCTCACGAAGCTACCATCAGGGTAGGATGTGACTTGGTGCTCTGGTGTCATCTGAAACATAAACTGAATAGGGATACTTTTCCAAGACCAGTCACACAGTTTTTGCGAGGATTTAGCTCTTTATGGACTATGGGGCTGAGGCTGCAGTTCCCCACCGGTTGTTGGATGGCTGCCCTCAGTTTCTTCACTCATCACCTCCTGCATAGGGCAACTTCCAACGTGGTGGCTGGCTTTATTAGAACCAGAGCCAGAACCAGAGCCAGAGCCAGAGCCAGAGCCAGAGCCAGAGCCAGAGCCAGAGCGAGAGCCAGAGACAGAGCCAGAGACAGAGCCAGAGCCAGAGACAGAGACAGAGACAGAGACAGAGACAGACATCACCATTTCTTTGTAACCTAATCTTGAAAGTGACTTTTCATCACCTATCTGACTCCTATGCAGACATAGTGGTGAAGATCTACGGCTACTGAATTAAGGGTTAAAAGGTTCAAACCACCAGTTGCTCCTTGGAAACCCTGTGGGGGAAGTTCTACTCTGTCTATAGGTTGCCATGAGTCAGAGCCAACTGGGTGGTATCTAACAAAAACATCCCATTTCTATTTTCTAGACACAGTTCTATCTATACTCAAAGGAAGAGGATTACAGCAAGACATGAAGACCAGGAAGGCAGGGATCTGTGGGTGCCACTATAAGGGCTTCCTAGCTCAATGCCTAGGCCTAACTCTCATCTGGCCATTGTGATATATTATAGACAATATCTGTCTTGTGCATTATATGAATTTGCATCCATCATTATTATAGGGAAACAAGATTAAAGATGAGCCACCTGATATTTCAAAGAATGAATCATGACATGGATTCAATAGTCTCTTTAATAACCAAGACATTTTTCTTGATGTTTGAAATCTCACTTCAGATACTTCTCAAATTAGATGAGTCCTCTTTACTTTTAAAAATGCATAGGAGTATATGCAAAGTGTTCTAAAAACATGTTCTAAATTTTAACTCGGTTAGCAATTTACTTACATTGGTCCAGTGGGTGTTCTGCTTAAGATGAATTCTATTATTTAATAGGACCAGGAAAAATTGGTAGAGATACTGAATCTAATGTAACATTAAATTCATAACAATTTTTTAATAAGCCATTGTTTCCTGAAACTTAAAAGAAAACCATTATAAAGACAGTATCATATGCAAATCATTCATGTGCTCCAATGCTAACTGACAGAGTAGAGATAAGAGGCCACCCAGAGGTGCTAAGGAGGAAAGGCCTGGTGATCTACTGTCAAATGCTCAGTGGTTGAAAACTCTGTAGATACAGTTCTCCTCTGGCACACAGAGGGTTGTCATAAGTCAGAAGTAACTCAAGCAGTTGTTTATTTCTGTTATAACCTAGTGGACACGAGTTCAGATTCTGGAGAATGATAAATAAGTTCAAATCCCTCCCTTGCCACTTAAAAAACAAAAAGAAGGAACTGTAGTTGAGTCGATTCTGACTTACCGTGACATGGTAGATCAGAGAAGAACTGTCCCTCAGAGTTTCTAAGTTTCCTAACAGATTTGAACTGTTGACCTTTTGGTTAGCAGACATACCACTTAACCACTGCATCACCAGGGTTTTCCCTTGCCACTTAGTAGCTGTGAAATCTTCAGGGAATTATTTGGATCCTCTGACCCTCACTTTTCACATTTATAAAATATGGTAAAAGCAGTGCCTTACTCACTACAAAGGTCATGAGGATTGAAAGGCTTAATGTTTGAAGAGGGTGCAGAACAATATCTACCTTTTAGTTAAGCACCATATAAGTGTTTGTTGAATGCAATAAATGGCTTTCGGAAAAACAACTTAACATTTTCTGGGCAGATGTGCTTGGTGTACTTAATACTATTTCAGCCATTCTTATGAATTTTAACTAATTCTGTTATCCTCGGGAGCAATCGCTCAGAATAAATAATTTGTCCTTCCTTTGTATCTCAACCAACACTAGATTGTGATCCCCTCAGGGAAGAGGACGGTATCTTACTTCACCCTTTATGGCCCAGGTCTTGTATTGTGCCTGGCACGTGGACAGCATTCAATAAACAAATGTTTAATTAATTTCATATTGTTTAGAGGTGACAATTTACAGTGAAGAAAGGAAAGAGAGATTGTCCTTTGAGTGGAGTTTGTTTTGGTGATGTTTGCCTGCGGTTTAGAAAAGCTTGGTATCTCCTTGTTCCATTACATCACTCAGCTAATTAATCAACACTTGAATGAATCCCAAGATAGACCTTTCATTTTGTCTACTTATTAACTTTCATTATGGGCAATAGCTAGAGTGTAATTGTTAACAGGATGGATTATGCCGTAAACTTTTTTCCTATTACACCATTCCTTCACAAATCCCCTTATTAAAGTGTACCAAGGGTGATATATTATGTTAAGAAGGTTTAAAACATAAGGTGACAATGACCTTCCCTTTAATTAACTATGATGGAAACAAAGGTGAGAACAATGATGATGAAGCTTGGCTGAAAACCATAAATCACCCTCCACACTGGAAGACAGGGCACAGCTACAAAAATAACCTTGCGATTCACAGGTTAAGTGAATGTTCCAATGTGCTGCCTCTGCATTATTTATTTACACGTAACTCCATTGTATCAAGAGGATGCTTGTGAAAACCAAGAAAGAAAGCCTAGCTGTAGCCTGTTATGCTCAGAGTTCAGAACTTACTTGCGTGTTTTGTTTTAAAAAATCAAAGTTCTGAGTATTAGTCTAGTATTAAAATAAGTGAGAAGCCCATTAATTTTTATTATTGAGGTATAACTTGCATACAGCGAAAAGCACAGATCCTATGTGTTTGGGACAAGAGCTTTGACAATTGTGTACATTGAAGTAAATGCCACCCCAAATAAACATACACCCTTTTCATCAACCACAAATTTGGCTGGTGACCCATGTTCCATCAATCCCCTGCTACAGATACAACCATGCTAATTTTTACACGTAGAGGGTCCATTTGCCCCTCTCTGGATTACATGTAAGTGGAAATGTACACTATGTAGTTTGTAACTGTAAATAAATTGTTTTCTTTATGTTTTTATGGTTGCTAGGTGCCACCTAATAGACTCTGATTCAGGTGACCCTATATAGGAGAGAATAAAATATTGCCTGGTCCTGTGTCATCTTCATGATCATTAGTATATGTGAGCCTGTGGGTGCAGCCATCCATCTCACTGAGGGTTTCCCTCTCTCGCTAATGTTCTGCTTTACCAACCGTGATGCCTTTTACTAGTGATTGGTCATTGCTGGACATGTGTCCAAAATAAGGTAGACAAAGGCTCATTATTCTCACTTTTAAGAGCATTCTAGGTGTATTTCTCATAAGTGTAATTTGTTTGTTCTTTTGGTAGTTCATGATGTATTCAATATTCTTCACTGTGCAAGAGTCATATATTTTAGGGACTTTTTTGTGAGAAAAACAGAGAGCAACCTTGGTTACCAACGACGGATCATTCACTCTCTCTGGCTCTTGGCTCAGCTGAACGGTACATGAACTTCAGGACGCAGGAATGTAGTTCTAGCCTTAGGCAGCTGTCTACCCGTGCTTCTGACCCCTCACAAGATATCAAAGAAAATTGTCCACTTAGGAACTTCCATTGGAAGTTTGGGGATCTCATTCTTATTGTTGCTTATTCTACCCTCCTGTCCACTCTGCCAGCCTCATCTTTTCCTCTGAATGGACTGGGCAGAGGTTTGATCTCAACTAGGTGCGTCTCAAGTCTCAGACTAACAGATTTATTTCAGGAACTTGTTGACAAGTTAGAGTAGGATGTGGTAGAGTAGGAGGCAGTAAGAACAAGACAGACAATGAGTAATGTTTGAATTACAGGACCAAATTTTGTAAATCTGACAGACTGAGAGAATGACAGAGCAAGCGACTTACTTCAGATATTTTCCCAATGACCCTCCTTCATTAGGATAAATAGGCCAGACCAGAAACAGAGCTTCACTCCTGAAAGGAGCTCTGCTTCCCTGAATCCCAAGTCCAGCCACCAAAACACCAGGAGTTTCAAACAAGTCTATTTGAAGCATATCCACAAAAAGAAATCCAGGGATACTTGGGCAGTAGATACTTAGGAAAATGCGTCAACACCAAGGGTTCAGTGTTTGTTGGGAGAAAGGTCGGACTGAGATCAACAAGAGTAGAAGAGAGACAGAGACCTCTGTGGCGCACAGCAGTGGGTGAGACATGATAAATCCCATCTAACTTTCCAAAGTGCCCCTGCCTTAAAATATGTTCTTTCGGAGTATACTAAGGAGTTTGGGCATTTCAACTTCATTTAGCGTGGGACACAATTTCGTCCATGTGTCAGCTGATCAATTAACTATTTGGTTATTCTTTGCAATTCTTTGAAATGAAACACTGAGTGTAGAATCTGTGCATAATGAACCCATATCAATAAATTCAGTGTGATTCAACTTTGCCTTTCATTCTTCATTATCCACACGCTTCCAGCATCCCTGTCACAAACCTGGTGGCGACAGAAAGTGTTACAACTACGCTGGGCTATGCAGAGTGTCTGCAGGGCAAGCTCAGGGCTTGGTGAAGCAGAAGGGAGGATAGATCACTTACCCAAGCTCACTTGGTCCAACAACATGCACTCTTCCAAGAAGCGGAGATTCCTGTTTGTTACACAAAGAATATACTGAGCACAGTTTTATTTTCCTCAACTGTGTTCAGTTTTAGCACATTTTAAATGTGACGAAGTGGTGATGGGAAAAATTTCTCTGAGCAAACTTAAAAATTTACCTGCATCACAAAAGAGTGAAAGAACTGCATGTCTGTCTCCGTATCTGTAGGATAATGTGGTCGACAGCCTGCCCAGGATGCTTTGCCTTCTTCTATTGTAACTGGGGAGAAACTGATGTGAAGGACTGTCCTTAAACTGAGGCACTTTGTGCTCCACAGCTCCAGTAGTTATACACCCTTATACCTAGAGGCCAGAGGAAGTCATAGGTTTTACACTGGTGTCTACCTGTCCTTGGTTTTCAATCTCCAGGCTGATGGGATGGAGACACATCTGTTGTACCAAGATTTTGTATTTGAAGAATTCTGTCATGTTTCTTAGCAACAATATAATTATGGTTTTATTAGTAATTCTTTTTTTTTTATTGATGAGAATATACACAGCAAAACAGAAAGCATAAGCTCGTGTGCAATGGGGGATGCAGGGGATGGCATCAGGGAAGAAGGATGGAGCTGGAAGTCTGCAGAAACATTTGAATTCAGGGTCAAACTTCCAGAGTGTCTGGTGTGGTCTTGTGGAAATACAGAGACGAGCTTTTGGAGAGACTCTGGGAGAGTATTTGCTGGGATTAAGAAAAGGACTTTGGCAGGATGATGCTGTGTGGGTACTCTGTGCCACAGAGAGAGAATCACGAGATCCGAAAAGCAGCAGTGACAGAAAACCCTACATTGGTAAACTGGGGGTCATGCCTCTGATCTCTTTGTGGTGTGTAATTCAAGGGTGTGTGAGTGCCTTCTGTGCCCAGGGAAGCTGAATCTCTCTTGAGACTATTGGGGTTGTTGCAGTGAACTTATTTATTTATTTAATTGCATTTAGATGAAGATTTACAGAGCATGTTACTCATTAAAAATTAATGCACTTGCTGTTTTGTAATGTTGGTTGCCAGCCCCACAACGTGTTAACACTCTCCCCTTCTCCATCTTTGGTTCCCCATTACCAGCTTTCCTGTCCCCTCCTGCCTTTTCGTCCTTGCCCCTGGGCTGGTATGCCCGTTTAGTCTGATTTTGTTTCATGGGCCTGTTTAATCTTTGGCTGAAGGTTGAACCTCAGGAGTGACTTTGTAATTGAGCTATAAGGGTGTCCATGGGTGATTTTCTCAGGATTTCTCCTACCTCTGTAAGACCGGTAAGCCTGGTTCTTCTTCTTCTTCTTTTGTGACTTAGAACTTTGTTCTACGTTTTCCTTCCTCTCTGTCCAGGACCCTCTATAGTAAGCCCTGCCAGAGTAGTCAGTGGTGGTAGCTGGGCCCCATCTAGTTGTGCTGGACTCTGTTGGAGGCTGTGGTTCTTGTAGACCATAAGCCGTTTGGACTAACCTTTCCCTTGTGTCCTTGGTTTTCTTAATTTTTCCTTATTCTGGGCAGAGTGGGAGCAGTGGAGTATCTTAGATGACCTCTCACAAGCATATAGGGTCTCAGATGCTATTCACTAGAATAGGCTGTAGAACATTTTCTTTATGCTAGGTTACACCAACTGACCTAGATGTTCCAGAGACCGTGGTCCCCACAGCCGTCAACTCAGACCTTGCACTTATTTGGTCCATAGGGGAGTTTGGATGGGCCTGTAGAGTCACATGACCTTACCTTGACCAAGCTGGGCTGACTGCCCCAGCACCGTGTACTGCCTTACCTTTCACCCAGGTTACTACTGACCTGTTGTCTATTTAGGGTGTTTCCCTCTCCACCCCTCCCCTTGCTCATAACCATCGAAGATTGTTTCTTTTTGCGCATTAACTTTTCATGAGTTTTTACAATTGTGGACTCATACGATACCCAGTGGACTTTGAACTTTTACTTTATTAAATATTTTTACTTCATTAAATATTTTTTTACTTCATTTCATTTGACTTTCTATTTAAGGATTCCTGGATGGTATAAATGGTTAAAGGTTGAGCCACTAAATAGAAACTTTACAGTTTAAACCCACCAGGAAGGAGGGCCTGGCAGTCTGCTCCCGGAAGGTAATAACCACAAAAACCCCATGGGGCACAGTTCCACTCTCTGTACGTGGGTCCCCGTGAGTTGGAGTCAACTCAAAGGCAACTGTTTTGTTTTTTTATTTCAGAAAAAGTCTCTCAAAGCAGAGATGTACAGTTCTGAGTCTGTCATTCTAGGAAAGCCAGACTTCGGGAGATATTTCTGTCTAAGGGGATTACAGCACACTGTCCAAAGGCACTGGATGGCTTAGGAACTAGCAGCAGGCTACACTGCCTTTCACCTTTCACCTCTCACTTGGTTGTGTTTACCCACTGTGAAGGAATATGTACCAAACGGTGGCAACTCATAAAACTTGAATTTTCAGTTATTTCTTCATGGGCGTTTCTCATGCACAATGCAGGGGCAATTGCCGTGCCTGGAGTTTCTGGGTGGCAAGATGGAAGTGGACGTGGACATGGGCATTCCTTGTAGATTCAGAACAACAAAAGGTTTCAGCCTGGAAGACTGTCTTCAACACAAACAATATAGTGCATCAGATAAGTAGAGCTAACAGAATTCATGCTGAGTGAGAAGCCAAAAATGCTGATTTAATTCTATTCTTTGTCAATATAACTTTCAAGGATTGGATGCTAATAAATTTGTATCTCATTACAAAGTTGTTTCTTTGTAGTGCTGCAAATATCCTTAAAAAATTGTCATTTTAATTTGATAAATGATTGCATCATATTGAATATGTGTGTGTGTGTGTGTGTGTGTGTGCACATGCGCATGTGTGTACAGTGATATGGAAATAAGGGAGGATTATACTGTGGAAGAAGAGCATTTCTTTTATCTCAGGGCAATATGTTTTATGCAAAACTCAATGCTTCCTAAATGTACACACAAAAATTTAGATTTTGTAGAGCACAATTCTGGCATTATGCACTGTTTTGCCAGTGATACACAATAATACACAATGATAGACAATGGACAAATTATATTAAATGACAAAAAATTAGTATTAACTAGTAATTATTATACAGGTAATTATTTTTCTGAGAAAACAAGATTTGGATGTACTAGATTCCTCAGTAGTATGTATCTAGTTAGTCATTTTGGAAGCAAGAACATAGCACTTTATTTTGAACAAATACGTCATGAAAAATTTTAAATCATATATATTTATATATACATATACATTTATACAGATATATGCATACATACTTATGTACACACAAACACTCAGACATGTGTATGTATTTATTTAATACATACTACCAGGGGTACTAGTGGCCCAGTGGTTAAGCAGTCAGCTGCTAACCCAAAGACTGGCAGTTTGAAACAACCAGGTGCTCACCGGGAGAAAGACTTGGCACTGCGCTTCCATAAAAATTACGGCTTTGGGAACTGTGCGACAGTTCTACTCTGTTCTTTAGGGTCTCTGAGCATCTAGGTAGACTATGGAAGCAGGTTGTTGTTGTTTCTGTGTATATAGACACACTTATAAGTTCAATCATTTTGATAAGTAAAAATGCAAACTCTTTTGTGAACATGAGCACACCTGCACAGATAAAGCTCTGCTGTGAGTCTGGATCCACGTGTCTGAAATGAAAATCCATACCTGTCTTGTCAGTGTCAGCCCTCCATGCTAGAACAGAAATTAAAGGAGGCTTTTGATATCCTAGGTGTAGACATGTTCCTTAGTAACAGATTGGTTGGAATTAAAGATGATAGCCAATACTTTAGGAAGTCTGAATAACACTGTCATAAAATAATGCTATTTTTTCCTAGCCTGGAAAATCCTTAAACCAGCTTCATGTCTTTCAACTGGAAGGAGCTGCTTTGGTATTATGGAGCAAAATGTAGGAAAGTCAGATGGATTGGGCAGAATTTTTCTTTTGAGGGTGAACTGGAGGCTACTGTAATATTTTCCCATGCTTTGATAATAAGGCATGACAAATTGAACCCCTTGGAATAGTCCTTGCACTAATAGCACCATAAAATAACTCCCTTTAATTGTCACCTCAGGCCAGAGCCACCAAATAACTAATGAAGAGAAACTTGTGGCCGCTTTAGTAGGGCAGTATTTATGGGAGTGTTTTCACTGATTTCCACCTGGCTTTCACTTACACGGTCATCTCAGGACGGCTTTTAGTACAAGGGTGTGCGTAAGTGTCTTTCCAAGCCCGTTGATTTGCGCAGATGTCTGTACTGTAATAGTCTGATGAAAATTTCCCACTTGGAGCGAGTAGAGGGAGCCCTTGGACCACGGCAGATAACAGTTTCGAAAAGTCTCTTTTCTAAATTTTCTGTACAGGGTCAATATCCCAAATCACAGTTTCTATTTCAAGTTCAGTGTTTTGTTTCATTTTTCCTCCATATGCTTCTCTTGGGCATCTTTTGTAAGTTTCTGTCACAAGACTGGCACAAGCCTAAGTACACAGTTCACACATACGAAAAAGATAGAGATGCTTGGCACCACACTAAAGGATCAGCAGGAAAACGGCGGAAATGGAAAAGGAATTTGGTCAAGTCACCTGTAAGACCATTGCTTAGCCAGCCAGCCACGTGCCATCAAGTCGGATCCGACTCATGGCGCTTAGGTGTGTGAATCTCTTCTTCAAAATGTGCATGGATTGCTCACCTGTATTGAATACTGTCAGATGCTGGGATAATTTGAATAATAATTCTGATACCTTCTGATGCAAGAGATCAAATCTTCCTTTCTAATCAGTATCTCACGATAAAACTCCATGATGTTAGTGTTCCTGTCTTTTGCTCTTAGATTCTTTAAGATACTAACATATTTGATTATCTAATTTTAGGGGAAATTTCATACACACAATCAATCTTTATTAATATCTAATAAAACAAAGGACAATTGAGTGCGCTTATCAGACTTAAGAAGAGAAAATTAAAAGTTAAAAATGCACACAAAATTTTTAAGCACTGGCTTTAGAAGCTGTGTTATGGTCCAACCAAACATGGTTTTCTCCCATCGGGTAGCCACATCACCCGTGAGTCTTTCCAAGTCTTGGAGTGTGAACCAAAGATGCTTCCTGGGGCAACATGATTGGGTAGTTAGTGATTTGCACAAAGAAAATGCAGGCCTTGGAGCAAAGCAAAACAACCACCATAAACTTTCTGCTAGTCACGGTTTGCTGTGTGTGATTACCTCTAAACTGGCTAAGACAGAACTATTATATGATTTAATTGAAACCCAAGTCTGGGCAATGCCAAATCTGTCTGTTGGTGGGACAGGGCTTCTTGCCTAGAAGAAGTCTATCTGCATGATTTTCCAGTATGAATCTGATGGAGAATTTGGGGGCACATTAATTATTTTAGGTCACTAAAATCCCATTATGTACATCGTGGCACTTATTAAAATTCCCTGTCAGGAAGTTAACTCTGGTCTTTAAAAAAAGATTAACGGCCGTGATCACAACTTTAAGATTCTGGAAAGTCAAACACAATTACTTGGAGACAAAGAGGAAATGTTAAAACCATGCAGCTCATTTACAGATTCATAGACTTTCACGGCTTTTCATATGATATTTGAAACTTCTACACAGGCTCTTACTCAGCTGAACCAGTTTTCTTATTTTGTCACATCTTAACTGTCTGCAGGTAACATGACAAACATCACAGACCTAACCAGAGAAAGGGGCCAGTCACAAGCCATTTTCAAATTTAAAAATGCAAAATGAAAGCATGTCTAGAATATTATACTTAATAAACTTCTAGATGATTTTTAAGACACTGTAGTCAGTAAAAAAAAATAACCATGTGAAGGCACAGGAAGTGTAAGATTAGAAGTAACTCATTATATACTATTTCTTCTTTTTCTGATTTAAGAGGAAAAAGTAGACTGTCTTCATTGTGTGCTAAAATTGTTTCATTATTCATTAGAAATGCGTTTACGGTTACTCTCCATCCAAAGAACTCTAACTTGTGGAAATGATTTACCTATTGAGAAATAGAGAAATTACCAGGATAGGACATATGTATTACTGCATTTTTAGGGTTAAATCAGTTCAGTCTGAATGCTCTTGCGGCTGTGAAAACCATTCTTTCCCCTTTATCAAAGGCAGAAGCTTAAATGGTAAATGCTTAACGATAACCATTATTCCTTCATATTAGTTTAATCAATTTTAGTCACAGTTAAGATCAGGACTAAATATAGGACCGCCTTCAAGTCCTCAGAGACAGTGTTAATTGCACGTGTTAGCAACTGAAATAAAAATAATCAGACATAATGACACTGTAATAAACATGCTGAATCATATTCTCACATTAGCAGTTATTACCCTACTTTCCGATTAAATTGAAGCAATAGATGGCCTGGCGTGCTTTGTGTATTATGTTCCCCGACATGATTAACCACCAGAAACGACTTAGCGCAGGAGTTAGTGGGTGCAGGGATGGGGAGGACCCGGCCGCGCTGAGCAGAGGGCTGTCCCACCAGCAGTTTCTAAAACACCGTCCTCAAGGAACTGCCAGCCCTGCAGTTCTGCAAGAGCAGCCGCAGCATTCGGTCTTCTAAATTTAGAGCGTGCACGCGAGACGAGAAGACCACGAACGACGGGCTGATTTAATGGGATACTTCATTTTTAATTGCTGAATACATTCCCCAGCGAGAATCCCAAGCTCATGATTCCCCACGGTTACTAAAATTGTCAATTCCTTATGCCCATGGATAAACTGCACCAGTGAGAAAGAAAGACGTTAATAGGTCGTTATCTTTATTAGCTTGACTGAGAGTGAAGTTTGCAGGATTGTACTTGAGGAGTATCTAAATTACACAGCAAATTCTAAAATGTCCTCAGCAGGACACAGGGAGATCAACTTGAAGACATGAAGACTGTCGGAAAAATAGTCAAAAGATCAAAATGTCACTGGTCACTGTTTTCCTTTCCTTTTATGTAGGATTGAAAGGGATTAGGAGAGAAAAAGCAGGCAATTGTTCTTTTAACTGGAAGGATGGAAGAAGATAATCTAAACTGTGTGTGTGTGTGTGTGTGTGTGTGTGTGTGTGTGTGTGTACTTCTATATATGAATGTAGGTATGTGCTCAGAAAGGTTAGACTTGTGTGTGTAAGGCATATTTCGTTTTGTCTTGCTGGCAATAATGAGGGAAGATTGTACAACAGTTTCTTCTTATTCTGACTTATTCATTTGAAAATGAAGATGTGATGAAAGGCTCATCAGAAATGTATGGCTTTGTAAACAGCAAGGTAATGAATTCCTATTGTAAGGATGTATTGTTGAAAGATGGTAAACCATCTCCTGTTTTCTGGCATCTTATATAAATGCGAGCTGCTCTATGATTTCTACCAGATTTTCTGCATGTGTATTTGTGTGTATGTCTGAGCCATCAACTAACTTCCTCCTAGTTTTAAAGTCTGACTCTTTCCCTCGGCAGGTGGAAATTCTGTTGCTAGCATGTGGACTGAAATAAATCCGTTATGTAGAAAGACTTTATAATGAGGCACTAATGGGGGCTCTGAGTCCAAAGGAAAGAATGTCACCTGGAAAATGTGGTCAGAGAGGACATGCTAATGAGAAGTCTCTGCAGTACATAGCCCCCATGTCCCCTTTTGGAGGCTGTCCCCTGCCTCCTTGTTTGTCCTCACAGGAGTGCTTTTATGGAGAGCAGAAGTAAGTGTCCAGTTTAAAAAAAAAAAAAAAACTAAGTTCTTTCTAGCAAGTCCCTGCTTTAGGATGGAGTGAGCCCTCTGAGTCCTAAACATAGGGGCGTATGAGTCACAGAATGTAGCATAAAATCAAGAAAGGAGGCGAGCGGAAAGCTTTCATCTTTACCAGATAACAGTGCAGGCATTTTATAAATTAGCTTCTCCAACCTTTGTGGATCTGAATTCTAACGTTACTATCCTTGTCCAGTTTTACTTCAGACTGGTTGCAAATTTCTTAGCTTTCAAAATTGTCATTAGGTACTTGCTGTTTCAGGTCGATTAGAATCTTTACTTAGCAACTCTCATGTAACTACCGATAAATTTTCCTTTATTTCAATTGATTTTAGTAGACGTTTTGCATGCATTTTTTTGTTTCTTTTTCTTTTTGTTTTAAGTAAAGCATTTCCTGAAGCAGCCAGCAAGACAAAAGCCTTTCACACTGTATCAACAAATTTTTTCCTTAATTCCGGAGATCTTCAGCTCATTTGGAAGTCATCATCCTTTTATTTAAAGGATTACATTGGCAACTTAAAAAAAAGCTTACACCATTGAATGGAGGAAGGAAGCACAGCATCCCAAGGAAAAAAAAAATACATTTATTCTCTGGTTTCTTCTTTTGCTGTTTCTTTCAAATTTCACCAACATTGCTTTGTGTCAAGGAACATATGCTTCTGGTCGTTAAAACAAGATTGAGTTTTGTGACACTGGTTAGACTTGCTAGTGCAGACATTTGAATTGTTGTGAGGAGCTGTCCCCCTTCCAGGGAACACAAAAAGGGGCAGGCGGCTTTTACCCCAGATCCAGTGAGAGCCTCTCACAGTTGTTCCCAGTTGAGAACACTCAGGTCCCTTCCCATTGTTCTCCTGACAAATGGTGAATGTCCTCCATTTGCAGTGTGGGACCTTGACTAATGAGGTAGAAGTGATGCAGCTGCCCCGGCTGTACTAACGGCCTCAGCCCGGAACGCGCAAGCCACTTCTCCCCGCCGCCACCCCTGGAACTGCCGTTTGAGGACTTCATCACCAGGGACAACGCCTGTCTTTGTGCTGACTTTTGGGTCGTCAACGCCCTCTGGTTCCATGTGTTGACAAATAATTTATATTCATACCAGACTTTTCTCCTACACTTTTTTTCAAGTGACTGTTTTAGAAGAGTTTTCTGCAGGAAATCTGTCTATCAAAATAAACTTGGTGAAATGTGGGCCAAAAATAAATAAATAAAAAGAAAGAGAGGGGGAAGAAAACATACAAAACACAGTTTGCATTATCAGTGTTTGTTTTTCCCCTCTCCTGTTATGATCCACTGTGGAGAGCTGCAAGAATGATTTTTAAAATAGGTATGATGAGCTATGGGGCAGATGATCGCCAACAAAGAAGGGAGATGTAATTAATTAATGACACCTGCAGACATTGCAAAAACAGCATCGAGACAGCATGTACTTATTTATGTCACTTTAAAAATAAATCGATGGCAGTGGAATTGGTTTTTTTTTTTTTTTTTTTTTTTTTTTGGTGTTTTTCACCCTCATAGGCTCAAATATAACACGTACCTTAGACTGGAAAACCTATTTCTTATAGAAAGCCCACTTGGGGGAACTTTCAGTATAGCATAGGTTTGGGTTTTTATTTTTATCTTAAGTTGCTCTTTACACTAAGGATACAACAGTCAGTTTTTAAGCAAGGCAATTTAGGGGAGATAGAGTAGGTATTTTTAAATTTGTTTTTTGTTAAAAAAAAAACCCCGAGAAAGTTGATATTAAAAAATATGACAATTGAAAAGCCAAGGAAGAGTTGCAGTTCCCCCAAATTATAGATTCCAAAAACATACACCAGATTTAACCTCAACATTTCTAAGGATAACGGCACAGGTTATCATTAACAACAACAACAAAAATGTCTTGAGTTATAAGTTGGCTGAGTGCTATGACTTCTTGTTGGTGGCCTGGACTCTGAAATGTCTTATATTTTGACCCTAGGCAAGAGACTATTTCCAAATCATCTCCTATTTTACAGGTCTAACTTAACAAGCTAACAATGTAGACAGCACACATGGTTATAGCTGTCTTTGAACATCTGTGTAGAAGGGGTGGGGTGTCAAGTCTTTGCTGTGTAAAATGTAGCCCTAGTCAGCACTTGAGCCTGAAGAAGTCTTCCTCTGCAGATAGAGGGAAGAAGCATTTTTCATCTGATTGCTTTTTCCTGGGAGAACATAGTGGGGACAATATGGTTCTTAAAAGAAAAATTAAGAAAGGAAATTTTAAGAATTGAACTATTTCTAAAGGAACTGGACCTTTAATTTCAAACAATCATAGAATACAAATAAGAGCTTCTGAAAAGGAACCCTTCAAAGGATATCTGTGCACGATCTTACGGAAGATGAAACTTGTCAGTGCCACTAATAATAAGGAGAAGAACAAGAAAGTGCATACTTAAAAGAATTATCCACTCTTGTTAAGAAAATAAAGTGTTTTCACTACTTCTGTAGTCAAACTACAACAATGATGAATCACTGCTGCAAATCTCATGCATTTAAAAATGGTGCCAAAGCTTTAAAAAACCTAGATATTGGTGAACATGATAAAATAAAAAGGCATTTGTGGTTCTTTTACTCCTACCTGTTAGACTTTACTACGCCTGCTTCATCTAGTAGATGACTTATTTAAGCTTCAGTGTTTTTTATTTTCAACAGCAAGAGAAGTCACTTTTCCTCTTGCTATTCAGAAGTGAATTGTTGTGTTTATTATTAAATCAGAACAATAATCCAATAGCTTTCGCATGTGTTTTGGAGAGGTCTTGTTTATTTTGGTGGCATACAGAATCCTTACATGGTCTTTATTGGTTTTGAATCTCCCCTTGAAATAATGTGTGTGATTAAAAACTGTGTTTTGCCCTCATGTCACTGAGGAAGTCACATAATGTAAATTACCCACTCACCTGCATGTTACAAACAATTTCCCTTTTTCATAACTTAAGAAATAGTGCTGAATTTGATTTGGGGGATAATTCTGAGGACAGGTTGTAATAAAACATGCTATTATTTTAGAGAACACAAATATAAGGCACCCCCCCCCCAAGTGTTGTAGAGGTTGTTTTCATGGTTGGTTAGAATTTCCATGTAGAGCTGGTAGGAGAAAAATGAGCCCTGCCATTATTTTGTGTGCAGAATTTTCAGATTTGTTTTCTGAGTCATAATCTGGTAGGACCTATTTTAGCACAATGGAGGACTCTGCCATTTAAGTCCACTCCCGGAGTAGGAAATGGTGAGTCTCTCTCCCAGGGCTGGATGAAACTGTAATTAAACATCTAAAGGATTCTTTCCTCTGTGTAGCTCTTCTACTACAAATAACTGTAAGTCACATGCAAGGATTACATACAGAAAAGGCTTGACTAGTGTGTCAAACTCCTTTCTGTTACTTACCTGCGACTGGAAACTTTTGAAAACCTTAAAATAGTCATCATGTCTGATATACATTTAAAATGTAGCCACATGTCTCAAAAAATTTTCAGTCCAAAATGCTTTTCTTTAAGCAAAACTTCATACAGAAAGTAACATTTTTTCTACATTTTGCTAATTCTCTCTCTCTTTGCTAATTCTCTTTTGCTTTGAGTCCTTCCATGAAGGGGCACGATGAAAATCTGCAGAAGACAACCTACGAATGGAGATGTTTGGGAAGAACTGGTGAGGGCATGGGCATGTACAGAACCAAGCAATGAAACCAGTCCCACGCCGTGCATTAACTCTGGCTCACAGTGCCCCTTTAGGGCAGCTCAGTGGAACCACGCTGGAGGTTTTCCAGGTCTGCAATCCTTACGGGAGCAGACTGCAACATCTTTCTCCTTTGGGTCCGCTGGTGGATTTGAACCGCTGATGTTTGGATTTGCAGCTGAACACTTAACCATTGTACTACTAGGGCTCCTGGAAATCACATCCAAACCTTTGGTCATCAAGTCAATGCTGACTCATAACAATCCTATAGGACAGAGTAGAACTGCCTCATAGGACTTGCAATGCTCTCACTGTTTATGGAAGCAGACTGCCACTTCATTCTTCTGCAGAGAAGCCAGGGCTTAACCACTGTGTAAGCAGGGCTCCTGCAATGACCAAGGGAGGAGGCACTGAAGGAGAAATCAAAAGAGGTTAGTGAAAAAACACTTCTCTGATATATGAAAAGTTTTAAGTCCTGCTAAGTCTACCCAGAGAGGAGTACAACAAGCCTTGCTGATCTCATGTGGTTTCTTTTACATTTACTATCTCACACAACCAAAGCAGTCCATTGTTTTTGAGTTGATTCCAAATCACAGAGACTCTACAAGACAGAGCAGAACTACTTCCTGGTGTTTTCAAGGAGCAGCTAGTGAATTTGAACAGCCAACCTTCTGTTTAGCAGACATGCCTGTGTCTCTAGGGTTCCAATAACTCATGCATACATCTTCAAACTGGGAGGAAACATAGTAACAATTTCAGTTGAGTGCTGCTTGGGCATCTAGGCTTTGAAACTCAAAGAATTCTCTCAAAGTGATAGACTATATAATGAGAGGCTCTGTTTTGGTTCATTACTGAGTCAAGTTGCCAGCAGGTTCCAGAAGATCTTAGGGTAGAAAGGTGGATGGTTACAGCTGAGAAAGCTGGTTTGCACTGGAGAGAAAACTTGGCAAGAGTTACTGTGAGAAACTTCCTCATGTTAGGGACAACAGCCTGGGTGGCCCCCAACAAAGCACACAGACTTCATTCATATCACCATTGAATCTATTGCGTTTTTACTTCCTTCCTGTTGTCTCTTCTATCAGGGCCGGGATCCCTGAGGGTGATGCATGGTCCCCTCTCTATCCCAAGATGTAACAGATAGAGTTCTTCTTAGGTATGAAGCAAATGCATGTTGAGTAGGTCAGTAAACTAATATGGATGGATTTCTTTGTGTTTCTGTGTATCTGTCCTTGGCCTGACCAACTGTTATAGTAGGAATCCTGCTCAAACAGTTTCTCATCTGAAGTACACATCAGTACACTGGCTACCACAGTGAGTGAGAACACTTTTCATGACAATCTTACATTCTGTGTTAACATAGACACGTTTGAAGATCTGGAGTTAAGTGGCATGGCTTTAATAAACCCATTGTCATCAAGTTGAGTCCAATTCATAGCAACCCTAGAGGTCAGAGTAGAACTGCTCCATAGAGTTTCCAAGGAGTGTCTGGTGGATTTGAACTGCTGACGTGGTTTTAATAGAGAAAGTAAAAATGAAAAGCACAACTGCCATCAGCAGTATCATCCAGTTTGAAGATGTATGTCTGAGGTATTGGAACCCTAAGGGCACAGGCATGTCTGCTAGACAAAAGGTTGGCTGTTCAAATTCACTAGCTGCTCCTTGGAAACACCAGGAAGTAGTTCTGCTCTGTCTTGTAGAGTCTCGGTGAGTTGGAATCAACTCAAAAACAATGGACTGCTTGGGTTATGTGAGATAGTAAATGTAAAAGAAACCACATGAGATCACCAAGACTTGTTGTACTCCTCTCTGGGTAGACATGGCACTAACTTCTTCACAAGGCTGGTTTGAGAATTCAGTGACAGTTGGTAAGTGCTCAGTGCAACACAGGCCACAAGGGAGGCACTATTAAAAAAAGCAAAACAGTAAGAAAATAAAATCTGCCAAGAATTCAACAGTCAATTTTTCTCTCAAACATCTTGTGGATTTGGAGACCAGAGTAGTGAAGTCAGGCCAAGCTGCTCCCAGCCTCAGGTGACTCTGACCTTCCCCTTGGAGCACCAAGACGGCAGTGATCAGCAAGCTGCTGTCAAGTTGACTCCGACTCATGATGATCCCGTGCATGTCAGAGTACAGCTGTGCTCTGTGAGATTTGCCATGGTTGTGATCTCTGAGGAGTTATTATCAAGCCTTTATTCCGGGGCACCTCTGAGTGAGTTCAAAAGACCAGCCTTTTGATCAATAGCAGAGTGCAGAACAACTTGCACCTCTCAAGGACTCTTCTGCAAGTCCCTAAACCTCAGGAAATCCCTCTGTAGTCCTAAGGGCTTGGCAGGATGACAGTCCATCTGATGTACTCTCTTTAGGGCTCTGGGAGCACTTCCCAGACTCTCCCATCCTTCCTCCCTGGGCTCACTTCTTCCTCTGCGTCTACATCCTGGATTCCAGTCCACAGCCTTGCTCCAAAGTCTGGGAACAAAGTTGTCCTTTATACAGATGAATAAGCATCACATAAATCCTATCAGTCACTCAAGGCACAGATAGCAGTGTGTTACCTCCAAAGGCTATGTAACCCAATCTTTCTGGTAGAAGAGATGGTCTTTCTATCTACCATCTGGAACACGGACATTTGCTGTTGAGCTTGGGGGTTAGAAGTCCCTTTCTCTCCTTGGCATGCACATGCCTACAGGCACATACACATATATACAGGCACACATGTGTACCCACATACATACAGAAGCACACACATATACACATGCATGCACATATATGAAAAAACACAAACGTGGTACTAGTTAAATTTGTGCCACTTCGGGCATAGTTGTCACAAGTAAGTGGGATGATTAAAGATGCTTTCCTCTGAATGTGCTGGAACACGTGATGGTTACTTATAATTGAAACTGATCAATACTGAGACACCAGACCACACAGCCTAGGTGGGGAATAACTGGGGCATTTTTTCCTGGAAACTCTGAGTCTTTTTTCCTAGCCATCTTGTTCATTTAGCACCTGGAAGCTAGAATAAAGGAATGGATGGATCCGCTGTCTTTATTTACGAAACTATCTCTACTTATTTCTGTAAAATTAATCACTATATTTTTTTCCCCAACTGAACATAACTAAACTTCTTTTGGTGCCATGGTTTCACAGTGGTTAAGAGTTCAGCTGCTAACCAAAAGGTCAGCAGTTGGAATCCACCAGGTACTCTTTGGAAACCCTACAGGGTGATTCTAGTTCGTCCTGTAGAGTTGCTATAAGTTGGAATGTACTCAATGGCAATGGGTTAAATATATATTAAATCTCGTGAAATGGACTTTGGAGTGTAGCTGATAGCTGACACATCCCGGTGTAGAAACATCACATGTAAAAAATGCTGCGAACTTTCATAACTGCCCTTCTTCTCTGCTCATTTCCCAGCTTGAATCTCCCCTGCTCCACACTGTCACTATGGCCTGTGAAAGCACCCATAAAGCGCTGGGGTGGTCTTCAAGCAGCCCAGAGGTATTCATAGATGGATCTGCAGAAAGAGCAGGAGTTTTGAGAAAACCTCTTCTTAGGGGCTTAGGATGCTGTCATCAGGGAAGGCACAGGCACCTTGGTGGAGCTCACTTCCCATGGCAATTCCAAACAGGTATCTACTGCACCATGTGACAGGTCAACCTCCACCAGCAACAGCTGTCGTGTTCCACTTCCCATAGTCTGAAATCCCTGGTGCAGGTAGCAGTATCTGGTAAAATCATCTCAGTAAGTGCTTTCTGGAATTGTCTGGGAATTTTGGAGCTGAAACACTTTTGAGGAGGAGGGAAACCATTCCCACGGGCTTAAGGTCACCCAGAGGGCTGACAAGTCCAGATATAGAGTGGAGAAAATCTCCTCAAAAGCACAATGAGGTTTCAAGAATACGTTGCTAAATCCAGTGCTGGACTCAGGGGTAAACTATTAGTCTGACTTTCCTCACTGATTCTACACATGTGTCATCTTTTGATGTACCGAATATTTCACAGCTCAGAGATCCCCCTCTGAGCTGTCCCTATCATGCACAATGAATGTCATGGGGCTGAGTGTCAGGTGAGCTGGTAAGGAAGTCACAATCAGCCAGCTCTCAGGGCGATCAGAGAAATGTCCTGACTGAGAGTACTGCCGATTCCCATGGTGTAAATACTCATACCACAGCTGATTTGAGTCTACCAGGGTGACGTCACTGAGTATCGAGCTGGGAAGAGCCATGAGATATTTCCGCCATGTTCGTGCCATCCATGTCAATAACCTCATGACTACAAAGGAGAGGAAAAGGTACTGAAATGACTAGGTAGTGATGAGGGTTGAAAACCCTTAATGGTCACCTCAATTCTGACTCATAGTAACCTTATATGGCGTAGTAAAACCACCCCATAGGGTTTCCAAAACAGTATTCTTTACAGAAGAATGACACATCTCTCTCGTGGTGAGTGACTGGAGGGTTTAAACCACTGATCTTTTGGTTAACAGCCAATTACTTCACCACTGTGTCACCAAAGCTCCTTCATGAGGGTTGGCTGTGTATTATTTTGTCTTTAATGTAATTAGTTTAATAGTAACTTTACATCGCTTAATTTTAAGCACCAATTGTGTTAATAGCTGGGTCACTGACACAGATTGACTCCATTTATGCTATTAGAAAAGTTGGCTTTTCTGATATTTTCCATTGTTTATCAAGTTGTACTGATAAGAAGGAAACCCTGGTTTCTTCATGGTGAAGAACTATAGCTGCTAATGAAAAAGTCAGCAGTTCAAAACCACTAGGCTCTCCTTGGACACCTTAGAGGGCACTTCTATTCTGTCCTATAGGGTCACTATGAGTTGGAATTGACTTGCTGGTGATGGGTTTGGCTTTGTTTGATGTATGTCAACGAAAAATAGTGTTCTCATTTGCAAACAACGGATATGAAAGTGAACTTATTTTTAGCATGTTTTTGATGTTTCCTTCCTCTCCTGTAAATAAAATCCATTTCCACACAGTCAGTTCAGAGTTAAGACCACACTCTGTAGCACTTTTAATGGTTGATTGTTTGAGACTCTGATCACTAGGAATTCCTTCCACAGCACTGCTGCGTGGATTCAGATTGACAACTTTTTGATGTCAGAGTAGCTGAGCACAAGTTGTTTGTACCACACAGAGACCTTGAACTACCTTGATTTATGTTTTATACACTGCTGTTATAGCAATCTACAGATTTCCTTATTTATTACTCTTACAGCTGAGTGTCTTCCTTCACTAGAAGTGCCAAGAAGACAGAGATTTCTAACTTTTTCATCAATGACACGTCACAGGTGTCTGCCACCAGGCACAGAGTGAGACTTCAAAAACATTTTCCAGATAAACACAAGCTTTGCCAATTACTAGTACTTTGACATTCTTACACAAGCAACATGGAGACTGGGGGAAATACAGTCAAACTTTTGAAACCAGAAGCCTGTGTAAGGTGGAAACTTGTCAGAGAAGGGAGGCTCAGGTGTTTTCTACTAGAACTATCAACAGAAAAGTGGGAAGACTGCATCTCGTCAAAGGACAAAAACATGCAAGACTTGGATAAACAAGGCAGGCCCATCAATTTCCAACTTGCACAGGTTTCTCTGTACAAATGGCAACCATAGCATCCTAGAGATTGCACAGACAAAGGGTCATTTATGGAGCAAAAGACAAAGCATAAGGGCCTTGCTCTTACAGAGTGGATTTTCCACTGCTAAGGGCCTTCAAAGAAAAACAACTGTGACATCATTATCTGCAAACACTGACACGAGTACATTCTACTACATCCATCTGGACTCCAGATTAATCTGGTTACTCATTCTGGGGTTTCCTTAAACAAGGATAATGCTCTCTGGTCTCAAACAGTTAAGTGCTTGGCTGCTAACCAATAGGTGGGCTGTTTGCATACACCCAGAAGCATCTCAGAACAAAGCCTGGACATCTACTAGAGAAATGTCGCAGCCAGGAAAGACTCCGACATTCATTGCTTTTCCTTGAGTTGAAACTGATTTGATGGCAGACTTTTTTTTTTCCCTGATGTTCACATGGTTGGAACCCTGGGAGTGGAATGCCGAATGAAGAGGACCTGCCAGCCCCTGGTGCCTTACTGGGTGTGTGCAGGCCCACACTGAGACGCTGCTTCCCTGGCAGAGAGGCGGGACCCGTCGGATCCTGCTCACAGAGGGCACCGGGAAGGGAGATGCCAGTCTGGCTTTCCCAACTGCACTCAGCATGGAATTAGGAAGTTGGTATCTGAGGAAGAAGAAAAGATGCCAATTTCCTGCAAACACCATTCTCCCAGTACAAATTAGCCTGTCTCACTTAAGAATGAGTCGGAATAGCCTCGATAGCAGTGGGTTTGGTTTTTTCCTTTTTTTCCCTACTTTTTAGTTCTTATTGGAACATGGAATACAAAGTTCCCCGTCAGACTTTATGTTCTGGGCCTCTTTGCATAGAATGACTCGATGCCCTCAGCGCGGAAATGTATAGGAACATCCGGTGAAGAAAGGCTGCAAAGGACCGGAGCTGTGCATAAAACAGTCTGATTTGCACGAAGACAGCTATCACACTCTGTTCTATTGTTTTGATAGAATGATGCCCCTCTCGGAATTTTCATTTTGACAGAAACATTTCAGACTATGTTAGGAATCCTTGTGGTACTTCGAAGGCTGGTAACCCTTCAATTATTGAGAGAACTTTTCCTGGACTGTGGTCGGAATTAACAGACGCACTTGCTGTTACACCAGGTCCACTGTGGTGTGTTGACAAATTAAACATGTACGCAGAGAGGTGTGCCTGCCCCAGCTGTAGAAAAGTAATCCGAGTTCATAGAGGGTTTACGAGCAAAAAAAGACACCCAAGGGTTAACGCCATTTCCATCCCACTGAGTTTCGCTTGCCATTATTTTCTTTTCCTTTTCTCCCTTTTAACTGATTCGTAGCATAAAATCTTCCTGGACACCTAATTATCAAGCCAGCTCACAGTCACAGCTGTCTGCTTGGAGAAGCCATTAGATGCAGCAGTTGAAGCCTCCATAATTCCCCAAACTTGCCGGTTGTGAATATTAAGAAAAGATTTTTACATGTCATATGCAATTCGAAGGTGGAGTGAATGGCCTTGGAGATGACGCGCACTGAATGCTTGTCCATCACACCATTCACTGGTTACAGGTGGTCCCATTTTCCACTCTCAGATACTGGCTGGCTATGACAGCAGGCACTTAATTTGCATGTTCGACAGACAACAAACGGCCCCGTGCATGTCAAAATAGGTGGTGATGCGTGACAGTTCCACACAATGCTGTCGCCTCTCTGCCTGACCTTTGGCCTCTCTGCATGTCTTTTTTCCACAATCAGGGGAAAAAGAAAAAAAAAATACACACACATACACACATAGATGTATATGTGTATATATACATATATGTACTTCTCTGCTTTGCAAAAAGTTTTATATGAAATTGATAATTTTCCTTTCTTCTTCCTCTTTCTCCCCACCCCCACCCCAGCCCCCTTGAAGGGTACTGTGCATCTAGATTTTTAACTTAACTGCTACAAAACTCTGCCAGGAGAACCTCATAAAATTTAAAAATCAGGAGGCTTTGCAGACAGGAAGCTGTCTTGTTGAAATCCATTGTAGCTAAATTGCTTGGAACTTTTTCTTTCTTTTTTTTTTAATGCAACCTTTAAGTGGGAAACTCCAATCAGGTTAATTTTTATTTAAAAAGATCATAAAATTAGACTCTTTAGTGCTTATCGTTAACTTGTGTTAATTAGATTCCTGTCCTTGCAACACTTCTAATATTAATATTTCACTGAGGTTTAAAATTACTTCCTTTAATTGCAGGTTGGGCTCCCCTTATTAAACATAACACCCAGTTATTCTAATTTTCCGTAATAAGTGCCATGAGTACCAGCCCCTCCCTTTTGCTCTCTACAGAGACCTGCTAATGAGAACACAGCTCACACCAGGGCAGAAAGGTTAGAAGAGGATGAACCGGTAAAGGCCCTAGAGTATGCCTATCCTCAGAGTCCCGAGACCTCTGCTTTTTGGGGTTATCTCTGGCATTTATCCAGCATTACAAATTTAGGTGGTGTGCTCCCTGCACTGTAGCCGGGCCCTCGGGCTCCGACCAGAAGCTCTCAAGGAGCCCATACATTTCTTGTCTCTCCAGGGAGAAGCACAGTCCCCGCCACAGCCCTGTGGTAGAACTGGCTCTTGTTTTAATGAAAAAAGCAAGCCTGACAGCGGATAATCACGTCTCTTGGGTGTTAGAGGGTTTGAGTTGCAGCTCAGTGCTTGGGGTAATTACCCCAAGATCACCACATCCCTGGGAGCGCCTAACTGAGGGCCAGTGGAAGGCACCCAGGGTGGGACTGCAGGAGTCCACTGGGCTGAGCCAGGAGGAGCCAGTCAAGGGGTACTTTCTCATCCACGAGAGACTCACACCGACACAGACACCCAATCCTAGAGTCTCAGACCTGAGGAAAGCAGGGCCGGGGTTAACAAGGCCTTTTATTTGAGTGGGACCGCCACTGTTCAGGTGAAGAAACTGAAGACTGCCTCAACTCCAGTACATCTCCCGTTGTTGACTGTGAGGAGCGCTGGCTTCAGCCTGCATACTCTCCCTGGCCTTGAACTTCCATGTGCTCTGCAGGGACCATATTAAGATGTTGGAGATGCACCTCAGGGAGGGTATAGTGAGCAGTCAAATGAAAATAAAGAAAACACTTTTAGCCTATTCACCATGAAAAGTATTGCTGTTAGTTTCCATAGGGTCACTTGGATTCACAGTGGCCTCATGAACAACAAAGTAAGATGTCATGGTGTCCTGTGTCATTTCCATGAGAGTGTACTCAAATCCATCATTGCAGCCACCTTGGATTTTGAGTTCCTTCCAACCCAGGGGGCTTGTCTCCCAATACCATGTCAAACAATACTCTGTTATGATTCATAGAGTTTCCATTGGCTAATTTTTGGAAGCCATCTGAAAACTCAGTTGAAACTTGTCCATTGTGGGTGATTGTGCTGGTATTCTGAAATATCAGTGACAGAGCAATACACGAGGCATCCCAGTAAGATGAGCTGAAGGTCTAGTTGTGGCAGGTACTTGAGCATTTTGCTTGTTGTCATCTATGGAGCAGATGATTTCAACTCTTGGTCGTGAATTGACTACAGGTCCAGCAGCACTCCTGGAGTAAGCTCCCTGGGACTCTACTTCAACATCTCTTATGGCATGCACACGTTGTTTTAGCCAGCTAGTGCTGCTATAATTGATGACACTTGGCTGGCTTGGCAGTGCTGCTATAATAGAAATACCATGAGTAAATGGCTTTAAAACGAGAAGGTTTATTCTGTCACAGTACACTAGGCTAAAAGTCCAAATTCCCAGCATCAGCTCCGGAGGAAGGCTGTCTCTGGTGGCCCTGGAGGAAGGAATTTGTTGTTAATCTTCTCCTAGACTGGGAGCTTCTGAGGCACAGGGACCTTGAGTCCCTTACAAAGGATACACTGCTTCCAGCACTGTTGCTTTCCTGGTGGTATGAGGAAAGAAGCTCCCTGGTTGCTTCCCTGCCTTTTGTAACCCAAGAGATTGACTCAAGGCACAACACAATCTTACACATTGTGTTCTGCCCCAGTGACACTAGGCCCCCACTCTCTCTTACTAACATCATAGATGCAGAGTTTACAACATACAGTACAACATGTGTTCACTACATACGACACCAGGAATCATAGCCTAGCCCAATTTCTACACATTTGGGGGGGTTCAGGGAGCACATTTCAATCCATGATACATTAAAGTCCAGCATATACTCTGGGGAAATGCAAGCTGGGCCCCCTCGTGATCACATGTGCAGAATTGTCGTATGTTCAGTGACAACTTTGGTCCCAAGGTGGGAAGTGGGGAAGGCAGAACCTTTGCCTGTGTGTATGAAGTTCAGTCTATTTGCACCCTCCTCATTTAGGTTCAGGTAGCCTGGGGAGGAGCTTACGGCAGCCTCCCTGCTTCTTGACAGCGTAGAAGATGAGACAAGAGTATCAAACCTTGAAAATGCCAGCCTTTTGTAGCATTGTGATAGGTCTTGATTGCCAAAACCCTTCTCCATCTTGGATTCATCATCTATAATAAGGGAACAACGGTATTACTCATGTGGGCCATGACAGATTGTAGATAGCATTATGAACAATGGGAATTCCAGAACACTTAATTGCGCTCATGCAGAACCTGTGCATAGAACCAAACAGCAGTCAGCTGAACAGAAAAAAGGGATCCTGCATAGTTTAAAATCAGGAAGGTGTGTATTAGAGTTTTATCTTTCATTATACATACTTAATCTGTATGTTGAGAACATAATCAGACTATATAAAGAAAAGAACAGCATAAGGATTGGAGGAAAATTCATTAACAACATGTGATACTTAGATGATACAACCTTCCTTGCTGGAAGTAAGAGGGACTTGAAGCACATACTGATGAAGATCAAAGACCATACCTTTCAGTAGGGATTATGAGGTCTTCCAGTTAAACTCACAAACTCAGCCTAGAGAAAGTACTGCGTACCTCATTGCAGAATATCACTGCAGTTAGCCTTGAGATACTCCCCTTGGGAAGTTATCCAGCACCTAGTCTACCCTTCAAGGCAACTTCGGAGCTCTTTTTCTAGAATGGCCATTAAAGCTGTTGTCATATTACACTTGATGTCCTGAATGTCATCAAGATGTCTTCCTTTCAATATTTTCTTTATCTTTGGGTAAAGAAAAAGTTGCTGGGGTACAGATCAGGGGAGTAGGGAGGGTGGTCCAGTACAGCTATTTGTTTACTGGCTCAAAACTCCCTCACAGATGACCATACAATTAAGTTTGCAAACTTCCCGCTGCATGCAATGTGCATTCCAAAAAGAGTTCCAACGTTGCTTTGAAGGGTGGACTTGGCACTGGCGTCAATGCATAACTTTCCAAGGAGAGTGAGTACCTTGAAGGTGACCATAGTGATATTCAGCAATGAAGTACATAGCATTTAGAATAATTAAGGTTATGGACTTAATCATTGGACCTCGTATATCTCAACAATAAGAAAACAAATACCCTTATAACTGGATCAACGAACACAAACTTGATAAACATGATTAAAATTGTTAAGTATTTTATTGAACTTGAATCCACCATCAACAGTCCTGGAACCACTGCTACATTCCTCACTGGAAGCCGTGGATAAAAAATCTAAAGATGCACTGCATTGGGAAATCTGCGGCAAAAGTCCTCTTTAAAATTTTACAAACAAAGATACCACATTGGGAGCTAAGATTTGCCTACTCAAGCCATGGTATTTTCAATAGCCTCATATGCGTGTGAATGCTGGTCAGTCAATAAGGAAGATGAATGAACACTAGATTAATTTGAGTTACAGGGTTGGCAAAGTGTGCTAAATATACCACTGACTGCCAAAATGACAAATAAATCTGTTTTGGAAGAAGTACAACCAGTATGTTCCTTAGAAGCAAGGATGGCAAGAACTTTGTCTCACATATTTTGGACATGTGATCAAGAGGGACCTGTCCCTGGAAAAGGACATTGTATTTGGTAAAGCATCACTGAAAAAGAGGAAGACTCTCAAGGGATGAATTGACACAGTGGCTGCAATTATAGACAGAAACCTAACAACAATTATAAGGGCGGCACAGGACTAGTCAGAGTTCTGTTCTGTTACAAAATAAACCTCTCTTTGTTAATGCTGTCACTTATGTTATGTCTGTTACAAAAGCACTAGATGACCAAGACAGTGACCTCACATGACAGAGTAAAACTGTCACCAATGCACCTGACAACAACAACATTAGTTAGCTCATGGGCTTATTGTGGCAATTAGATGAGTATGTTTTTAGCAAATGAAATGAAATGTGTTAAACATTGCCCCTCCTCTCACAATTCATGTCTACTCAGAACCTCAGAATGTGGCTTCATTTGGAAATATAATCTTTGAAGATGTCACTAGTTAAGGATCTTGAGATGAACTCTTCTTGGATTTAATGTGAACTATAGATCCAATGTTAAGTGTCCTTGCAAAAGCAATGTGTCCTTAAAAGGAAGACAGCCATTGAAGACGGAGGCAAAGAATAGAGTGATATACTCAGAAGGAAGGAATTTTGGAAACAACCAGAGGCTCAGATAGGCGTGGAAAGATTCTCCACTCAAGCCCTTGGAAGGATCGTGGTACATTCTTTTGTAAGATACACATATATACAGATAGATACACAGACAGACTGATATACATACATATGTATACACACACACACACACACACACACACACACACACGGAGGCTGAAAAATGTATTATTGTTTTATTGGAGGCAGTCCCCCATTCCTAATTTAGCCATTGCCATCTAAACTATCAAATAAAGTTGGAGGTAAAGAGTTATTGCCTATTAATTTTGTTACTTTGTGCAAGTAGTATACATTTAAACCCCTTATTATATCATTATATGCAAAAGCTTTACACATTGCCTGTAAAGATCTTGTTTTACAGTGGTTTGTGCTGTGGTTATTATAAGCATCATGCAAAAATATGCCTAAAAATGAACCAAGAAGAGATCCTGAATTATTATTATGATTTATCCTTTTGCATGATAGCGTGTCTCCAGTGTTTATTAAGGTTAATCTCTTGTGTAGAGCAATAGAGTTTCTATCACCAAGGACTAGAGCTTCTTATTCCTATTCCACAAATTAAAATGAAAACAGAGGAGCTGAATCTGAGAGAACAGCCTATGTGATGGCTAAGAAGAGAGGGTGTGCTACATTCAAGAAACTGAATGGAGTTCAGCAACGTGATGAGGTGAACACAAAGAGGTGAGCCTGCTTTGTTTCAGGGATATTTATTATTCACATTCAACTTCACCTTTGTGCTATCCCCAACAATCAGCCTTTCCAAAATGTAGGATTCTTATTGTTGGTGCCATCAAGTTAAAGCCAACTCACAATGACTGTCATGGATTAAATTGTGTCCCCCCAAAATATCTGTCAACTTAGCTTAGTCATGAGTCCAAGTATTGAGTACTTTCCCACTGGTTTATGTGATTTTCCTACATCACTGTGATGTAAGAAGACGGTGAGGTAAGGACAGTTATATTGATGTGATCTGAAAAATTAGGGTCTCAAACCAGTCTCTTTTGAGACCTGAAGGAGAGAAGTGAGTTGAGAGTAAGATGACCTCACACCGGCAAGAAAGCAGTGTTTGGAGCACAATGCATTCTTTGGATCTGACGTTACTGTGCTGAGATGCTCCCACACCAAGGGAAGAGTAATGTGTCATGAGGACCTTCCTCCAGAGCCCGTGGAGAGAAAAAGTCTTATTCTAGAGCTGGCGTCCTAAATTCAGATTTCTACCCTACTGGACTACGAGAAAACAAACTTCTCTTTGTTAATGCCATCCCTTGTGTTATTTGCGTTACAAAAGCACTAGATGACCAAGACAGTGACCTCACTTGACAGAGGAAAACTGTCACCAAGTATTTCCTTGGCTGTTCTATCTATGTAATCTTTATGAAAACCCTGGAGGCATAGTGATAAAGTGCTACAACTGCTAACCCAAAGGTTAGCAGTTTGGATCCACACAGTGATCCTCGGACACTCTAGGGGGCAGTTGTACTCTGTGCTATAGGGTCACGATGTGGGAATTGACTCAGCAGCAGTCGGTTTGTTTTGGTTTTCATCTTTCTGGAAGCAGATTACCAGGTATTTTTCCAGCAGAGCCACTGGGTAGGCTCAAAATAATAACTTTTAACTTAACAGGTGAGCACACTGAAATAACCATTGCACTACCAGAATTCCTTGCTCTGGGGTTGTCAATTCCTAAATAAGGACCTCACTCATGATCGACACCCAGACCCATCCACAGAGTTAAACAGCCACCTTTCTCACATCTCCATGGTCTAGGAGTGAGGGCCACAAAAGGGGGAGTGGGGGCTGTGACTGAAGAATGGAATCTGAGCAACACTGTGCCATCATGAAAAGAAGGGATTGATATGTAAAGACAAGGATGTCTGGACCTTTTTATACATAATTACTGCTATACACATATACACACACACATAGATAAAATACATTAGCTAATATAAAATTCTTACGTGCACAATTTAGTGACAAAAATTATATTAATCATGCTATGCAACAATCACCAAACTCCCCTAGGACCTGTTTGAGAATCAGATGACTTATGGATACTCTTCCTAGGAAAAAAAAATGCAACACACATACACATAAACATGAACAATTAACTTTGAATTTTTTAGATGGCACATGTACCCTCAAAGGCCAGGTTTGGTATCTCTATACCAGATATAACGCATGTGTTACTGGTGAGTGATTCACTCATACCTGAGAAAGTAGTGCCAGGATGAAAGTGTGTTCTCTGAGTCTGGTGTTCCTGCACTGAGAAGCTGCGAGGCATGGGAAGTCTGATGATGAGGACCTCCTACCGAGTCACTAGGAGTCAGAACTGACCCGACAGCAGTGAGTTTGAGTGGTCCACAGAGGTGACAGAGACAGCCCTTCTCTGGGGGCTGGTGCCTCGAATGCAGACTTACACCCTGATAAATTGTGAGAGAAGAAATTTGTCTTTGTTAAAGCCATCTGATTGTGGTATTTCTGTTTAGCAGCAGTCGATAACAAAGAAAATAGCCAAAACCATGAAAAGGAAACATGATGAGAGCAACTCCAGAAAAATGAAAAGATGCTTACAAGGGGAAAAAATGAGATGAGACTCTGATGACTCAGGGGAACTTAAGCGGGCACAAAGGCAGTGGGATGACAAGTAAAATCTTGAAAGAAAAAAAAAAAGACCAGTCAAAAATAATATATCTTGCCATGTTGTTGTTCTTATGTGCTGTTGAGTTGGTTCTGGCTCATAGCAACCCTATGCGCAACAGAACGAAACACTGCCCAGTCTTTCACCATGCCCGCAATCATTTTTATGATTAAGCTTATTGTTGCAACCACTGCATCAGTCCATCTTGTTGAGGGTCTTCCTCTTTCTTGCTGTAAGTATAAACCTTCAATAGGACCGAATGTCAAAGTGGTACCAAATAATAAAAGATTGGTTTAAACTAAAGAAAAAGGAAAATTTTAAGGTAACCATAAAGAAAATTAACAAACCTACACACATTTCAGAATAAGAAACTGATATCATCAAGTTTAGTAAACACAAAATCTACAATAATTAAGTAAAAAGAAAATCTACAGACAAAAGGAAATCACGCAGAAAAGTAAAAGGAACAAAGAAAACATCAGCACTAAATAATAATAATTTAGCAATAAACTTGTATGTATTGATAATCACACTGAATATAAATGACTTAAATACACCTGTAAAGAGACAGAGTGGCAGAATGGTTAAAAAAAATCACTACCCACCAATATGCTGATGCAAGACATACACCATAGACACAAAGACATAAATATATCAAAAATCAAAGGATAGAAAATACACGACAAACAGTGACTAGAAAAGGACAAGAGTGACAATGCTAATCTCAGATACATACTTTAAGGCAAAATCAACCACAGAAGACAATGAAGGACATTATGAAGTGACTAAAGGGGTAATCCACCAAGGGCACATAACTTTAGCAAATACGTACAGACCTGACAGCAGGGCTCCAGAGTACATACGAGTGAACTGTAATAGCATTTAAGAGGTAGAGTCCCACAAAAATAGTGCCAGATTGGAACACGTCCCTCTTGGTAAAAGACAGGTCTAGAAAGAAACTCAGCAAATATACAGAATATCTAAAGGCCGCAATCAACCAACCTGACCTCACTGATGTATAGAGAGCACATCATCCAACGACAGCTAACTACACAGTGTTTTCCAAACCACACTGAACTTCTTCAGAATAGATCATAATTCAGGTCACGAAGCAAACATCGATTAAATCTAAAACACTGAAACAATACAAAGCATATTCTCTGACCACGACACCATAAAGGTAGAAATCAGTAAAAGGGTAGGGTACGTAAACAAAAAGAAACTGAATAACACTTTGCGTAAAAAACAAGGTGATAATAGAGGAAATCAAAGAATGAGTTAAAAATGCCACAGAATCAAATGAGAATGAAAACAATTCATAACAAAACATTTGGGACAGAGAAAAGGAAGTGCTCAGAGAATAATTTACAGCAAAAATGCACACATCAAAGTGAAAACTAGCCAAAATCAAAACATTAACCCTACAACATGAATAAATAGAAAGATAACAGCAAAAGAAGCCCACATCCACAGAAGAAAGAAAGTAATAAAAATGTCCTATTCTTCATATTAATTCTGCTTCTCAGGTTATTTCCTCAGTGTACGAGATCTGACAATTAAGTTTGAAAACTCATCCTAAAAAAAGTGCTACATATCTCTTGCTGAATATCACTACAGACCTCCAGTCCCCTTTGAAGTACTCTCCTTGGCAAGCTGTGCACTGACACCAGTGCCTAGTCCACCCTTTAAAGCAATTTTTGAACACTTTTTCTGGAATGGTCATCAGAGTTGTCATCATATTACCCTTGATGTCCTGAATGTCATCAACATGTCTTCCTTTCAATATTTACTTTATCTTTACACAAAGAAAAAAGTCATTGGGGGCCAGATGAGGTTAGTAGGGAGGGTGTTATTTGTTTATTGGCTTAAAGCTCCCTCACAGACTGTGCCATGTGAGCTGGTGCACTCTTGTGATGCAAGAGCTATGAGTTGTTGATGAAAAGTTCAAGTTGTTTTTGTCTAACTTTTTCACACAGCATTTTCAGCACTTCCAAATAGTAAACTTGGTTAAATGTTTGTCTGGTTCATAGAAATTCATGATACACAATGCCTCTGATATCAAAAAAGTTTAGCAACATCGTTTTCTAGATTTGGACTGGCAGAATTTTTTGGTAGTGAAAAATTGACCAACTTTCATTGTGTACTTTGACCCTTTATTTCAGGGTTGGGTTGGTGCACCCATGTCTCGTCATCAGTGATAACACAGTCCCAAACACCAACTTGCCTCGCCAAAAGGTCTTGGGAAACTTCAACTCTCCTTCGCTTTTGTTCATTGGTGAACTCCTTTGGAACCGTATTTGTACACACCTTTCTCATGCCAAGATTTTCAGTTAAGATTTTCCTGTTTATCGATGTCTACTTGGTCTTCTATGGATATCACATTCATCCAATGATATTGACAGACAATTCAATGAAATATTGCAATGTTTTTGTCAGTTCTTCTCATTATTGGCTGTCCTGAACTCTCTTCATCAGTGAGACTTTGTCTCCCTTCAGAAAAACCTTTAATGTGTATGTACACTGCCATTTTCTTCATGGCATTATCTTGATAAATTTGGGCTAACATGTCTCTGATTTCACTTCCACTTTTGCCAAGTATAATAAGAATTTTATTATTTGTTAGGGTCTCTATTTCAAGCTCAACATTCCTTCAACGGCACACCAAAGCACTCAACAACAATAATGAATGCCACTCAGCAAGGCCCTGCCACATGTGAACACGAACACAGCTGTGAGACACTGATACAGCAAGGTTGTAAAACCATACCAAGTTGTTTGTGCAGTGCTGCCAATACAAGGGTGCGGTGGCAAGTTTGTATATTTAATTGTCATGCCTCATGCAGATTAAGTACGGGGAAACAATATGTAGGTAATGTAGAAGCATCAACCCCAAAAGATGCATAGTAGTTTTAAATATGTACACCACAAAGCAGAGCTGCAAAATACATAAACCAGTACTGTTAGAATTGTATTTCATTTTATGAAGCAAATATATCCAATACTGAAACCAAAGAAAAGCTATCAATAAATGTACCCTATGAATATATAGATGAGATGTTTAATAGAATTTTAGCAAATACGTTTCAGTAGTGTGTACGAGATCCTTTTCCTTGACCAAGCAGAGTGTATTCTGGAATACAAAACTGGCTCAATACTCAAAAATCAGTCAGTATAATCTACCATATTAACTGATTTAACAAGAACAACTACATAATTTTATCCCTTGTTGCTGAATACCTTAAACTGTTTTGATTTAAAAAAAAAAAACAAACCCTCAGAAAAACAAGAGTAGAGAAGAAATTTCTTAACTTGACAAAAAGCATTCTCCCAAACCTTACAGCTAACACACCTAATGGTGTAAGACTGAATGCCTGTCCTTAACACTAGGTACAAAGCAGTAATATTTGCTCTTACTACTCTTTGTCACCACTGTACCATAAGTTCTAACCAATGCAATAAGGCAATACAGGAAATAAAATGCATACAAATATCAAGAAAGTAACTAAATGGTCCCTATTTATAAGTGACAAGGTTATCTACATGTAAAATTCTAAAGAAATACACAAGAAAAGTGCTCTAGAAGTAATATATAAATTCAGAAAGGTCTCAAGTTACAAGATAAATGCAGAAAATAATCAATAGTGTTTTTAAGATTAACAAAAATATATGGACACTTAAAAACTGAATACGATTACAGTTGTTCCAAAACAATGAAATAATTTGGATTAAATCTGACAAATAACAGTTAGGGCTTGTATGGCTGAAAAAAAATCACAGAAATGGTTAAAGATATCAAAGAAAATTTGAATAAGTGGTGAGAAAGATTGCCTTCATAATTATGAAGATTCAAGATGGTAATGATGCCAGTTCTACCCAGATTTACGTGTATGCCTAGCACAATGTCTATCAAAATCTCTGTAAGTCTTTGTAATTATAGGTCTGCCATTCTAACTAGTTACAGGGAATGCAACAAAACTGTAGTAGTTAAAAGCACATTTGAGAAAGACAAACAAATAGAGAGAAATCTGTCTACGTAATTTAAAGATGTGTGTAACTGTTGGGAACTCTATTAGTGGTATAGGCTTAAGTGCACATCTGCTAACCAAAAGATCTGCAGTTCAAATCCACCAGATGTTCTGTCTATAGGGTTGCTCTGTGTTGGATTTGACTTGATGGTGGTGGGTTTGATTTTACAGCTACTGTCAAGCAGCCAAAAAATCAAATGTAGCATTACATTGGACAAATCCTCTGCAAAAAAGATCTCTTTAAAACTGTTAAAAAGCAGATATAATGTTAAAGACTAAGATGCACCTGACCCAAGCTATGGTATTTTCAAATCGTCTCGTATGCATGTGAAAGCTGGGCAATAAATAAAGAAGACTGAAGAAAGACTGACACAGACCTTTGGAATATGGTCCTGACAAAGGACATTGAATATACAGTGAACTGCCAAGAGAACAAACAAATCTCTTGGAAGAAGTATGCTAGAATGCTCCTTAGGGGTGAGGATGGTGAGATTTGGATTACGTACTTTGGACGCATTATGAGGTAGGATCAGTCCCTGGAGAAGGGCATGATGCTTGGTAGAGAGCCAGTAAAGAAGAGTCAATAAGATGGATTGACACAATGACTACAACGGTGGTCTTTAAAATAACAAGGAACATGAGGATGGCACAGAAAATGGCATTTCTGTTGTTTAAAGGGTTGCCATGAGTCAGAACTAATTTAAACATACAACATAAGACTATAAAACTCTTGGAAGAAAAACTTCAGAAAAGTATTTGAGAGCTTGAACCAGAGAAGGAGTTCTTAGTCCTAATACAGAAACCTTTCCTTTCCACATGGTCTTGTGTCTGACAGACCCTGTGTCTTGCAGTGGCAATCGTGTGTCTCCTCGATGCGTTTGTTGTCACCAAGAAGGTGAGGACAATTGTGAAATCATTACTGCGAATCCAAGTGGTGAAGAAGCCCTCCCCCGCACCAGGACAGTCACGGATGCACCTGTCTTCATCCCATTATCCAGCTGCAACTACCGATGCAGATGCTGTCACCTGTCCTGGCCCACTTGTGACCGTAAAATCAGGGCTGCTAAAAAAAAAAATAACACAATCCATAAAAACAAAAATCAATAAATTGGACTTTACTAAAGCTTAAAACTTTGATTTGAAAAGGACTGTTAAGAAGATGGAAAGACAAGCTAAAAAATGGGACAAAAATACTGCAAACCACACGTCTGATGAAGGACCAGTATCTAAAATTATAAAAGTCAAAACAATGAATAAAAAATTAAACTAGAAAATAGGCAAGTACACATATATTATCAGTCATTAATGAAACACAAATTAAAACCGTAATGAGAAAATAGGTTACACCTATCAAAATGGATAAAAATAAAAATAAAGCAAACACCAAACGCTACTGAGTATGAAGAAAAATTTTCTCACTTATGTGTTTCTGGCAGGAGATCAAAATGTTATCGGAACTCTGGAAATCTGCTTTTAGTAGTTTAAAGTACTAAAATACTAAATGTGTAAATACACTGCAGGGTACTTATTATGCAGAAGTGATTATTTTCACATAGAAAACTGTGCAGCAGTATTTATTATAGTTTCATCCATAACTACCCCAAATCAGAAACCACTGAAATGCTGATCAGTAGCTGGAGCATGAAAGCAATGGTGGTACATCTGTGCTATAGAATACTACACAGCAATGTAAAGGAAAGAAAAGCTTATATGGCTACCTGAGTGAATACTAAGATAATCATGGTAGGAGAAACAAGTCATTTCCAAAATATTACACGCAGTATGATTCTACTTTTATCACGTTCTTGAAAGCAGAAAATCATAGATTAGTAGAACAGATTAGTTATTGCTTAGACTTAAGAAGTAGTGGAATCCCTGGCCAGAGCTAACAGGTAAGTCTACAACAGAATAACAGTTCAAACACTTCCAGAAGTGCCTCTGAAGACAGCTTTAGCAACCTGCTTCCCAAATCTTTCAGTGTGGAAACTCCTATACTTTGCATCCACTTCAGGGCATATAATGACAAGGTGGCTGGAGGACACGCTACATGTAGGAAGCAAGTAGTTGTTTCTCAAAAGGAGCAACATGGACTATGGTATGAATGGAAATGTTCTGCATGCTGAATGGATAAATGTCAGTACCCTGATTATGGTATTGTTCTGTGGCTTTTCAAGATGTTACCACTGGAAAAATGGAGTTAGCCTTACAGAGTATGTCTCGGTTATTATTTTTAAAGCTGAGTGCAGATATACAATTATCTCAAAATAAACATTTCTTTTCAAAAACAAAAATGTCTTACTCAAAATTTTCAAAAGGAAAAGATTTTTGAAAGTTTTCTCTTTAAAGAACTTTCTTTTTTAAACTCAGTGTTGCAGTTTTACCTTCTTCTCTATCGTTAAGTATTGTGTTAAACTTGATATTTATGGAAACTTGGAATGAAAGAATTTTCCTGCTGAGATAAATTTATATCTAAACACTCCTGTATAATAGCTTTAGGCACACATAAGATACTTTACAGTCACTTGTATTTTGCATTCATTTTTCTTGTGTTGATTTTCTGTCTTGTACAAAGATCTAATCATAAATCCATATCATTTGGAGTTATAAGGAAAATAAGAAGACAGTAGACAATTCTTCCATAAAATTTGTATTTTTTCATGAATAGCCCTATACATTTATTTTGGATTAAGCAACAAAATACAAGGGATACTCATAGTTTATAACTATAGCAAAAATATTCTTGACTTTGTCACCCAGTTTTCTTTTTAAATTATGCTTAAGGTGAAAATTTATAGCTTGAGCCAATTTCTCATACAAAAATTTACACACATATTTTTGTGTGACCTTAATTGCAACCCTATTAATGTAACGGTTTGCTCTTCCTTTCCACTCTGAGTCTCCTGTGTCCATCCAACTGCCTACCACTCTCTTACTGTCTTCTCATCCTCCCTCAAGATGGGAAATGCCTATTTGATTTCCTATATCTGCTTGAACTAAAATAAAAAGCACTCTTCATAAGTATTATTTTATGTTTTATCTTCAGTCTAATTTTTTTTATTATGACTTGGCTGGCTTGGCATATAAAAATTTACATGTCCACCTATATGCAGCTTCCACTGCTCTCCCTGCCCAGTGACAGCACACTATTCCTCTCTGCTCCATACGTGTCTCATCCTCCCAACAGCCTCCTGTCCCCCCCTCTCCACCCACTCTCCTTCCTCCAGCCAGAATTTTTTGTCTTAGGGAATGGTTTTAGTTCTGGGCTAACAGAGAATCTGAGGGCCATGTCTTTTCTGGTCTCTTCAGTCTTAATCAGACCATCAAGTCTGGTCTTTCTATGCAAATTTGAGTTCTGCATCCCTCTTTTCTCCTACTCCATCAACCACTCTCTGTCGTGTTCAGTCACTGTTGGTAGCTGGATATCTTCTAGTTCTTCTGCTTTGGGGCTGATGGAGTCTCTTTATATGGACCCTTTGTCTCTTGGGCTAGTATTTTCCTTGTGTTTCTGGTGTTCTTCATGTACTTTTCTCCAAGTGGGTTGGGACCAACTGATACATTTTATGGCTGTTTGATGGTTTTTAAGACCCCGGACACAACTCACTGAAGTGGAATGTAAAACAACTTCTTAATAAGCTTTGCTATGCCAATTGACCTAGATGTCCCCGAGGCTGTGGTTCCTAGACGCTCCCCCATTCCCCCAGCTGTTCTGTTCCTTAAGGAGTTCAGTTGTATATTCTGGAAAACCATTAGCTTTTGGTTTAGTCCAGTTGTTTGATGTCCCCTGTATTATGTGCTGGTGTTCCCTTCGTCTGACCCTTGTCTGCCATCAAGTAGCAGACAACAATCTACTCCATCCCCACCCTTTCTCCCTTCCTGCCCTCCTAAATACTACAGAATGTTTTCTTGTGTGTTTAAATCTTTTCTTGATTTCTTATAATAGTGGTCTTGCACAACATCTGTCCTTTTGAAACTAACTGCATCCAGCCCAATGCCCTCCACATTCGTCCATGTTGTGATAAGTTTCATGGATTTCTCATTGTTCTTTATTGTAGAATAGTATTTCTTTGTGTATATGTAACATAATTTGTTTATACATTCATCTGCTGATGAGAATCTAAGTGATTTCCAACTTTTTGCTTTTGTGAACAGTGCCGTAGAGAGCATGGTATGTGTATATCTATTCACATGACGGCTCTTATTCTTCTAAAGTATATTCCAAGGAGTGAGATTGCTGGGTCATATGTTGCTTTTATTTCTAGCTTCTTCAGGAAGTGCCAAATTGATTTCTGAAGTGCTTGTACCACTTTACATTCTTTCCAGCACTTTCAAAAGTGATCCAGTCTCTCCACAACCTCTGCATTTATTACTTTTCTTTTTGGATTAATGCCAGCCTTGTTGGGGTGAGATAGTATCTCACTGTAGTTGTGATCTTCATTTCTCTAATGGCTAATGTCTGCGAACAGCTACTCATATATATTAGCCCCCTGAATGTATTCTTTGTTGAAGTGTCTGCTGATATCTGGATTCTCAATTCTGTTTCATTGGTCTATGTATCTGTGGTTGTACCATTACCAGGCTGTTTTGACTACCATGGTATTATAATAGGCTCTAAAATAAGGTAGTGTGTCGACTCCCGCTTTGTTTTTCTTCTTCCATACTGCTTTATTCATCCAGGTGTCTTCCCTTTTCATACAAAGCTGGCAATTTGCTTTTCCATCTTGTTAAAAAAAAGGTCACTGGGATTTGGATTGGGATTGCATTACATTTGTGGACCTGACATTTTCACAATGCTATGTCTTCACATCCACGAACATGGTATGTTTTTCCACTTACCAGGTCTGTTTTTGTGTCCTGCAGTAGCTTCTTATAGTTTTCTTTGGTCTTTTACATCTCTGGTAGGATTTATCCATAAGTATTTTATCTTCTTGGGGGCTATTGTAAATGGTATTGATTTGGTGATTTCTTTTTCAAAGTTCTTTTTGTTAGTGTACGGGAATCCAATGGATTTTTGTATCTTTATCTTGTATCCCGATACTTTACTGAAATCTTCCACTAGTTTCAGTAGTTTTCTTCTGGATTTTTGGGGGTTTTCTATTGTAGAAGATCATATTGTCATGTATGATTTCTTACTCACATAGTGGTTGGTTTAAATGATGATTGTAAATTAGAATCTGAAAAGTTGTCTAATTTGATTAACATATCTAGAAATAGAAATTTAGGGTCGTGAAGGGAAAGACTAGTACCTCAGTGAGTGAGTGCACTCTGTTTAGAAATCACACATTTGTTTCACATGGGCTGAAATTTACTGAAAATCATTTGTGGTGAAATACATAAATAAAAACAATATAAGAACAATTGAAATATTTCTTTTAACTATACAGTTTGTACTAAAACTTGAAATCCAATTGCTGTTTAACTATCACTGTGCAAATAATTTTTCATTTTGTCTTTTAGTCATAGTTACAGTGATATTTTAACAACTTTTTAAAGGCTGTTGAGTCTGCACTGACTGATTCCAACCCTATCTGCAACAGTACACGGCTCAGTCCTGAAACATCCTCCCACTCCGTACCATGCTTGGGCCCATTTTTGTATTCACTGTGTCTCTCCATCTCACTGAAAGCTCTCCTGTTTTTCACTGACCCTCTACTTTACACAAGCTCCGGGGAGAAGTCCCTCCTGATAGCACGTTCAGTACATAAGATAAAGTCTGGTCACCCTTGTTTTGAAGAAACATTCTGATTGTGCTTCTTCCAAGCAGGTTGTTCCTTCTGGCAGTCCATGGTATATTTAGTATTCTTCACAAACACCATAATTCAGTCAACCCTTCTTCAGTCTTCCTTATTCAATGTCTGGCTTTCACATACCAGAGGCAATTGGAAACATGATGGGTTGTATCAAGTGCACCTTAGTCCTCAAGGTGATATATTTACTTTCTAACACTTTAAAGAGACCTTTTGCAGCAGATTTGTCTAGTGAAATACATCTTTTGATTTCTCGAAAGTTGTTCCTATGGGTGTTGATTATGGGTTCAAGTAAAATGAAGTCCTTGAAAACTTATTTTCTTTGTTTATCAGGATGGTCTTCATTGGTCCAGCTATGGGTATTATAAGTGCTTCAGGTCATTTTCACCCAGAAAAGAGCTCAGATTGGAACTCATCCTTTGGATCTAGGGTCCATGCAGTAACAATAGCCTAGAGCCAAGGGAAGATTTGAGTGACTAAATTAAAAACCTGTTATTATTGAGTCAATTCTGATTCATAGAGACCCTACAGGCCAGAGTAGAAATGCTCCATAGAGTTTCTAAGAGACACCTGGTGGATTTGAACTGTTGATCTCTGGTTTGTAGTCATAGCACTTAACTACTACACTACCAGGCTTTCCAAATTTGAAACTATAATGTATCATTTATTTTACACTATTGCAATGTCTGGTTTAACAATAAAGATTTCTATTTATGGACTTTGAACTATGTAACTGTCATTGTGATGGTTAATGTTATATGTCAACTTGGCTAGGTCACGATTCTCATAGTTTGGGAGGCATTGTGTAATCATCCTCCGTTTTGTGATCCAATGTGAGCAGCCAGTTAATTGGACGAGGAGTTTTCTTGGGGGTGTGGCTGTCTTCTGATACATATGGATGTTCTGGCAAAGCTCATGCATGACCTTGATCCTGCATTTATTTTGTCATCCTCTGACCTTCAGTTCTTGAGATATGAGAAGGCTTCAGCTGGTTGTCTGTCCTACAAATTTTGATTTCACGATTAGCCAGTAGCCGGCCACCTCAACTGCAGATTTTGGACTTGCCAACTTGACAACTCTGTTAGCCAGCAGCCTTCAGCTGACCTGAAGGTTTTGGGGTTTATTAGTTTCTGCAAATGTGTGAATCAGGAGCAACCTCTACCTTGGGGCCTGAGTCATGAATTTGAGACTTGCAAGCCTACACAACTTAGTGAACTGCTTCTTTGAAACTCATTTCTTTGAATATATATATGTATCCACTTGGCTGATCTTGCTCCTCTAGGGAACCACCTTTGAGACACTAAGATATAACTAAAGCCTGAAGTATTGTATCTCCAATGTATCTTTTCAAACAATTTATGTATTGCTTCTTTAAATGTATACCTTATTCTACCAAACATTACCAGAAGAGCTAGATGGTTTGTTTAATTTCCTTATGTGAAACTTGACTTACCTTCCAACTGAGAAATTAGTCATGAAGAAATATTGCTATTGACACTGAAAGTGACTTACATTTGGAAGTTCAATCAATTCCTGGACTGTGTTGACTTTTGTTACAATCTAAGTCTACTGTGTTTTTGTTGTATTGTTATCATACTAGTCTCAAGATTTTGTACAAAGTCGATTATTATTTAATATCTTAAAAGGGAATTGTCTTTGAGTCAGTTCTGACACATTGCAACCCTTATAACACAGAGTAGAACTGCCCCAAAGAGCTTCAGATTGTGATACAGAATTGGACTCCGTCTTGGATGTCTGCTGTCTCACAATTTTCAAGCTCACCTCTTCTCTGCTTTCCTCACCCGAACAAGCTGATTTAATAAACAAATAAACAAAAACACTCAGGTGTTCCCTTGTTTGGTATTGGTGGGAATTTCAGACTATGAAAACAAGCCCAACCAAGGAGTAAAACTTTAACTTGGTCCCACTTCCCAATCACACTTAAAGCTATGCCTGTTTCTCCTCCTGAGACTGTCATTATTGGACCTGGTTAGAAGTTGGCATTTCTGTCCACAGAAAAACTTCAGTATGTGTATAATAATCCAGTTTCTTATCCTTCTGGTGCCTGTGTGGCATGAGCAGCCTCAATATCTGAGCCAATTTGGGGGTGAGGGTTCCATCCTACTTCTATGGGGTAACCATGGCAATTGGTAGAGTGAGCAATATGTTTAGGATGTCTTTCTTCTCTTGATGTGGGTTGATAACTGACTTTACTGTTTGCTGGCAAGCTTGAACTTTGAGCTTTGCTGCTTTGTGCTTCATTAACTTATTAAATTACTCAGTCATACTGAAACTGAAAGCTATTCCCCAATATTTCAAATACCAATAGGTTTTAGTGGAATTTTCAGAGTGAGAGAGACTCGGAAGAAATTCTTGGGTATAAATTCCCCAAAACTTATGAATGAAAACCCTACAGATCACTACAGAATATTTTCTGATATAGTACCGGAAGATAAGCCCCGGGGTAGAAGTCATGCAAAATACAAAGTGATTTGCACAAAGAAAGTTTACCAGTCATGGTGAAGATGTTGAAGAGCTGGACAATATTTATTCAGCGGTATTTGGGGTCACTGTGAGTCAGAGGTAACTCAACCGTAGACAACAATAACAACTGTGTCTCCACTGTAGATTTATGCCAATTAAACTAGAAATGTCTTTGGTAATCCACTTTCTTTCTTTATATTGGTCTTTGTCTGAACCTCTATTGTGTGTCAGATTGAATTTTGTCTCAATTTCAGTATAAACTGTGATGGACTCGGGGGAATGAAACTCCCTGTGATTCTTGGTTGTGTGTCTAACCAGATGTCGATATCCTTCTACAGAGTATTTGGGAAAAGGCTGTATCATAAATGAAATTGTATCCCCACACATACATGTATCAGTTTGGCTAGGCCACAATTCCCAGTACTACCATTTTGTCATTTGAAGTGATTTTCCTATGTATTATAAATCCTATCTGTATGATGATGATGACAGGGGATTGCTGTCGTTGTTAGGGGTCATCTAGTTAGTTCCAACTCACAGAGACCGTATGTGCAAAAGAACCAAACACTTCCCAATCCTGTACCATGTCCACAATAATTTTTATGGTTAAACTCATTGTTTCAGCCACTGTGTCAATCCATCTTGTTAAGAATCTTCCTTTCCCTCACTGACCCTCTGCTCTACCAAGCATGATGCCCTTCTCCAAGAACTGATTCCTCCTGACAACATGTCGAAAGTATGTAACATGCAGTCTCATCATCTTTGCTTCCGACGAGCACTCTGGTTGTACTTCTTCCAGCACAGATCTGTTTATTTTTTGGCAGTCCATGTTACACTCAGTATTGTTCACGAGCACCACAGTTCAAAGCATCAAATAATCTTCAGCCTTTCATATTTGTTGTCCAGCTTTCATATGCATGCGATGCAACTAGAAATACCATGGCTTGGGTCAGGCATACCTTAGTCTTCAAGGGGACATCTTTACTTTTCAACACTTTAAAGAGGTTCTTTGCAGCAAATTTTGAACCATGAAGACAGTTGTATTAATGAGGCAAGACTCAATCTGCAAAGTTGGATTGTGCTTTGAACCAACATCTTTTGAGATACAAACAAGAAGCCACAGAGAGATGATGCTCCTCATACCTCCAAGAAAGCAACGTTGGGAGAAGAGCATGGAATCCTTTGGACATGAGTTTCCCATGCTGAGAAGCTCCTAGATCAGGAAAAAATTGATAAGAACATTCCTCCAGAGCTGAGAAAAAAAAAGCCATCCCCTAGAGCTGACACCCTGAATTTGGACTTCTACCCTCCTAGACTGTGAGAGAGCAAATAAGTAAATAAATAAATAGATGGATAGATAGATAGACAAAGATAAATAAATATCTCTTATAGCATCACTTTAGAGCTGAGACAGGCTGAAACCTTGTGCAACAGTGCAATATACTGACTCACCCTCGTGCTGCTCATATACACAAGGAGTAATCATTGTGTTGGGGTGCTGAAGTCCACAGTCCCCAAAGCAGACGGCTCACAGGACCCCATGAAGTTTTACGTGTTCTCGCTACAAAAATTTCTACAGGAAAACCGGTTATGTAATCTTGTGAAAGGAGGCAACACCAAGTGTTATTACAAACAAAAACAATTGGATATCCATTTGCAAAAAATTGAAACAAGACCCATGTCTCACACTGTATACAAAAACCAACTCAAAATGGATAAAAGACCTAAATATAGAAGCTAAAATGATAAAGCTCATCCAAGACAAAATAGGGTCAACAATGGACGTTTTAATATACAATATAGACAGGCTTCAAAATCTGACAAACAAAACACATTCATCAGAAGAGAAAATAGATAAATAGGAATTAATAAGAATCAAAAACTTCTGCTCATCCAAAGACTTCATCAAAAGAATTAAAAGACCACCTACAGAATGGGAAAAAATATTTGGCAACTCCATGTCAGACCAACGCCTGATCTCCATAATCTATAGGGTTCTACAAAATATCAATAAGAAAAAGACAAATCATCCAATTCAGTGATAGGCAAAAGAGATGGACAGAAACTTCTCTAAAGAGGAGATCCAGGCAGCCAAAAAACACATGTGGACACGCTCACGATCATTAGCCATTAAAGAAATTCAAATCAAAAAGACAATGAGATACCATGTCACCCCAACAAGATGGGCTGTGATCCAAAAAATGCAAAACACTAAATGTTGGAGAGGCTGTGGAGAGATAGGAACTGTCCTATACTGTTGGTGGGATTGCAGAATGGTGCAAGGTCTTTGGAAAGCAATTTGGTGTTACCTTAAAATAATGGATATAGAAATACCATTTCACCCAATAATCCCCCCACTTGGAATACATCCTACAGAATCAAGGCCATTCACACCAACTGATACATGCACACGAATGTTCACTGCAGCACAGTCCATGATAGCAAAAAGACGGAATCAACCCAGATGTCCAACAACAGAAGAATGAATGGGTAAACTTTGGTATACATACTCAGTGGAGTACTATGCATTGATAAAGAACAACAATGATAGCAGGAAACATCTCTCAATTTGGTCTCAGCTGGAGGACATTATGTTGAGTGAAACCAGTCAGCGACAGAAGGACAATTATTATATGAGACCCCTACAATAAGAACTAAAAGCACACTCATACATAACAGAAAAGACTCTTTGACGGCTACTAAGTTGGGAAGGGTGGGAAGACAGGAGGGTGAGGGGCGAGGGTTTAGATTAGATAGTTGTTAGAAATTTGGTTGGATGTAATTGGTGACAATAAGCATTCGTAAGAAGATCAATACTAATGGGACCTCAACACAACTTGTGTACTCCTCCCATCTTAACCCAATATTGTAAGCACAGAGTATGTACACTTGAAACAAAAACACCAAGCTTACCTGCAAACTGTCTCCACTCTGTATTTTCATAAAATTTCCAAATCCAACTCCTTATTTAATTATTAACTTAGCATTTGACCTCTATTAATTAAATGCATGCTTGCTAAACACACAGTCAAATAGATAAACATTATACCATTTCCAAATTCACCCAGCTGTCCCATCTCTCTCCAGTGCAGATGGAGAGAGTGGTGGCGTACCTTTGTAGGTGGACACATCAGAACAGGCTTGGTCGGGAAAAAGTTCTGATAGAGGCAAGCTTTGTACCTACTCACAAGTTCTCACAAACACCTACTGCCATCAAGTTGATTTTGACTCATAGCAAACCCATGTGCATCCAAGTAGCACTGTGTGCCGCAGGGTTTTTCAGTGTCTGATTTTGAGTGTAGATCACCAGACTTTTCTTCTTGGGGTACCTGTGGGTGAACTCAAAGCTATAATCTTTTGGTAGCATCAAAGCACATTAATCCTTTGCACCTCCCAGGGACTCAACCCATGAGAGAAATACATGTTTAGTCATCAGAAAATAGCGATAAACTCTAAAGACAAATTTTACAACAAAGAATTTCAACTGTAAATTTGTGGTGGCATCATATGAGCTCCAAGAATGAAGTCCACAAACTTAATTGTTCTAAGTGCTACCGATCTCATTGCTGACCATCACTAGGGCCAACTTCCAAGTACCTGCCTTGGGAAGCCATGTGCCAATGCCAGCACCTAGCCCACCCATCAAAGCAGATCTGGAACTCTTTCTACAATGGACATAGCTCATGGTGGCAAGGTGGCAAGTTTGTGAACTTCATTGAATAGTTGTCTGTGAGGCAGTTTTTAGCCAATAAACAAGTAACTATATTGGAACATCCTTTCTACTCACCTGGTCTGGCTTCCAGTGACTTTTTCTTGACCTGAAGATAAAGGAAATATTGAAAGGAACACATTTTGATGCTATTCAGGACATCAAGCATAATAATACTACAGCAGCTCTGATGACCATTCCAGAAGAAGAGCTACAAAATTGCTTTGAAGGATAGACTAGGTGCTGATGTTGATGCATAGAAGGGAGTACTTCTAAGGTGACTGTAGTGATACTCAGCAATGAGAGTTGTAGCACATTTTCTAGGATGAGTTTGCAAACTTAATTGGCAGTCACGTATCTCTGGTTATGAAATCTAAACCTGTGTTAAACCTTCCTAGATGGGTAAATCATATTTGTTTGCAAAAATTATAGCCTCACTAGCTGTTATGAGAGAAAAAGGAAGAAAGGAAAAAGCTCTAAGATGTTTATTTATTTTTTAAGTATATTGCTTTACTTAAAAAATATAAAGGAAATTAAGTAACAAATGTGTAATTCTGAAATGTCAAGCATACCCTGGACATAATACATTATGTTTGGTCGGTAAGTGTAATTTTGAAAAGTGTACTGAATGTCTTAAAAGAAAATGTCACAATACAGTAGATAAATTCCAGGACTGTTTCTCTTTTTAATTTAACTAGAAGGGAAAAGGCCTGGAATTGACCTCTGCTTCCTGTGAATGTTTTTCTTAATGACCTACTTAAAGATATTGCTAGAAGTCAGCTTGATGTGCTTTATTACAGAGGAAGGAAGACAAATCCCAGAGCAGACGTCATAAATATGTGGCACATCTGGGGAAGGAAATGTAAAATGATCACTGGCTAAGTCCTTTGAGCTCCGACCCAAGAACAGTAGCATACATTCTTATTTAAATCAGAAATGCTATTACTAGGATCAGATTTATTTGTCCCAGGTTCTAAATCTTCATTTACAATTGTATTAATTCTGATGTAGTATGGCATAAAATAAATGGTGCCCTGGAAAACTGTGATTGTTGTGTAAATGTTGAACACAGAACCATGACCTTGAATTTAACACAATGCTTTTAGGTGAATATTTAAGAGAGAAACTACTGGTTCCATCCTTGATGTTACCTCAGGAAATTTCTTGCCATCTATAGAAACAGCCTCAATGGTGTTCCAAAGCAGTTTGCCCCGAATAAATAATTTGATGTTGCCTGTAAGAGTCAATCTGGAAAACGAATTACTATTGAGTCAATTCTAACTCAAGGGGACTCCATAAGTTACGCAGTATGATTGCTCCAAAGAGTTTTCTTGGTTGTAATCTTTATGGAAGAAGATTTCCAGACTTTTTTCAGTGGTGTCACTGGCTGGTTTCAAACCACAAACTTTTAGGTTAGTGGCTGAATGATGAAAACCCCCTTGACCAGTTAGCCAATTATAATTCCTTTCTTGTGAGGAGAGATAGGCATGGATTTCTACCCCAAACCAAATCTTGCTATTGTATCCCTTAGCCATTTCTGTGGTGGGAAGAAGAGGTGGGTCCCTGTTTTGTGGGCTTCCTATCTCACAGCAAGGCCCCTTGTTTATGAATTGTCCCCTATTTAGAAGGCTTGGTTCAGAATGTGGTGTGTACAAACAGCCATCTGCTTAAGTCCTAAATGATTGATTAAGGGTGGACACATAAACTGGACTAAGAAGACTCTGTCCTCCAGAAATTTTGATTTTTTTCTAAGAACACACACAAAAAAAGCTCAACATTGTTGAAACTGAATTATATTAAAAGGAAGCCTTTTATCAAGAAGGCTCCTATGCTGCTGCTTATCACTTACCTTACAGCCTGTAGTTCAGTCTTCCTTGGATCTTATGATACATGCTGGTTTATAGGACCACTACGAGAAAGAATCCGCTTGATGACAATGGATTTAGCTTTTTGTTGTTGTTGTTGTTGATTTCTTTTTAGTAGATTGTCTATTTCTGCTTGCAGCCCTGGTGGTACAGTGGTTAAGAGGCTGACTCGATGGTACTGGGCTATTCAAATCCACCAGCCAGTCCTCGGAAATCCTATGTGGCAATTCTATTCTCTCCCAGAGAGTCAGTGTGATTGGAAATCAATTCCATGGTAGTGGGATTGGTTTTCTTTGTTAATCGTTACTCAAGCTGATTGCAGTGCTTTTCTCTGCATTCCATAGAAGTATCATCATTCAGCTTCCCAGTCACCTGGGACAGGCAGTACAGTGATTAAGCACTTGGATACCAACTGCACTCACTAGAACTTCCACTGGAGAAAGATATGGCAGTCTGCGTCCAGAGATCACAGCCTTGAAAACCATACTGGGTAGTTCCACTGTACTCTGTCCTATAGGATAGTTGTGAGTCAGAATCAACTAGAAGGGGGTTAAGTGGGTTAAAGATATTTTGACACTCAGAATTCTGGTATCAGTTAATATGACTGTATTTGGAATTAGAGTCTTTTCAGATGCAATGATGTCAAGATGAGGCCCTACCGGTGCACGGCAGTCCTGCTGCCTTCTGAGTGCTGCCTTAGAGGGCAGAGAGAGGTAAAGCTGAATTCATATGGCAGCCGGGATTCCAGTCATAGCAAAACCAAATCACACCCACTGTCATCGAGTCAGTGCTCACTCATAGCGACCCTATAGGATAGAGCAAAACAGCCCCAGGGAGTTTCTGAGGAGCACCTGGCAGATCTGAACTTTCTTTCTGCCTTTTGGTTTGCAGTTGTAGCACTTAACCACTTTGCCACCAGGATGTAATTCCAGGCATACTCTGAGTTGGTTGATTGAGAAGACAATAAAAGTTTGGAATAATTTTGTTTCAGTGTTTCTCTATTTGAGTCTAAACTTTTTTTTTTAATCAAAGGTCTAGAAACCAGCATATAACCAATTAATTCTGGTCATACTCTGATTAATTGATTATATGCTGGCTTTTAGACCTCTGAGTAAAAAAAAAAAAAAAAAGTTTTAGATGAAAATAGAGAAAAACTAACTTAAAATTATTCCAAACTTTTATTGTCTTTTCTTTGTGAAATCTTTGACACTTGTGTAGTTTTCAACAACAACTTGGAATGTTAAATAGATTTATTCCAAAAGAAAGCCATGCTCTGTTAAGCGACACAGTGTTGAAGGAACATATGGTTGTCATCGTATTCAGAAAATCAGGAATATTTTTATCAAGTTTCTTTTCTTTTTCATTTAAAAGAAAAGAGGTAGGCAGATCTTCCCTCCACAATTTTTACATCAGACTTGATAAAGAATGACAGCCAGATCATGTTAAATTCAGTCAAAGGGTAGTCAGTTAGAAAATGCAGAACTTTGAATGCTAGGAAATGAGAATAATATTCTTCCAGAGAACTCAGGTCTTTCATAAATGCATACCAAATATATAAACTATTATTTATAGTAAACTTTTAGAGACAATTATATAGATTTAATGGACACTATTTCATATGACAATTCAGGATATCTTTTGGTTTGTTTAATTCACAACATAAATACTAACATTGAACAGGAAGACCATGTCTTTCAATGAAACCTACACAGTTTTGCCCTCTAAAATGTAATTATGACAAAATACTATTCTCTTATGTGTGGAATGCGTCCTCATAACTAGTGATCTCATAACTAGGTGTCCACCCTTATTTTGTGTGGTAGCAATTTTAACATCATGATCTTAAATCTACACAAATAAAAATTTACTAGTGTGAGGGATTTTGCACCATCTCTTTTTTCTATGTGGACTAGTGTTTATCAGCACTAACTTGTTTCCCATGATGACTACTTACCCATCAGGTCTCAGTTCAGATGATACTTCCTCTGAGATGATCTTTATTGAATGCACAAAAAATGTTTGAGTTAAAAAACAAAGTGCCCTTTTAAATCACCCAATCCTTATTCTACCTCAGCCTACTACTAGTATGTCCTGCTCACTCTTCGCATCCTCCACTATTCTGTAAACGTTGGGAAGGGAAATTTTGTGTCTACGTATTACATCTATAATAGTGGTTAAGTGCTGTGGCTGCTGACTGAAAGGTCCCCCGTTCAAATTTCCTTGTAAACTCTATGATGCAGTTCTACTCTGTCCTATAGGGTCACTATGAGTTGGAACTGACTCTACAATGATTTTTTTTATTATTATTCATTGAATTATTGCATCTATGTTCATTGCATCATTGTATCTATTTACCCTATTTATAGCACTAGCTGTATCCATATTATCTAATGATAACTATCTTGCTCATTTTTACTTTTTCATTATGCTACCACCTAGTTTCTTCTTCGTAAATGTTGTTACATCTAATAACGCACAAAAAGTGATGATGATAGACTGCTACTCTGGGAAAATGAGGGAGATGTAGTATTTCCTGCTCCTCCTATTAAGTGCAAGTGATAACCATGGACTTACCGAAGATAAGCATAAGAAACTATTGAACAGTGGAAAGAAAGCCATCTGGCTAGTCTTCTGGGAATAGGATAATGACACAGGGATGCGTTTTCTGAGTTTTGTTTCTGCGCAAGTCTTGTAACTGAAGAAGCCAGAAATCCAGAAGCTGTAGCACTTAACCACTATGTCACCAGGGTTTCCAAAACGTTAATAGGCACAGAAAAAAGCAAAAACAAAAACAAAACAACAAAAGCCTGTACTCACCAGCAGAAGCACCAGAAAGAGGCAAGGTAATAAGACAGAAATTTTTTAGGAAAGTTCTACTACATGGCATCCAATACCACAGACTAACCATGGCCAACCTCAAGGCGCTCAGTGAAGAGCAAGTGGAGGACCTAACCTTCTATTTTCATAGGGCTGTAACGATGCACCTTGACAATCTTGCTCAAGCAGTGTCAGAGAATGTTGATTAGGGAATTAAGATTTTCGTCAGGGCTTCCATGCTGTTCAACATTAATGTGTCCACACACCCACTGATGGTGTCAGGGAGGCCAAATGACAAGCATTAATAGCCATACCTATACCCTAAAACTCAGAACGGTATGAGTGGAGGACTAGTTAGCAGTCAGAGTCCTCACCTTAACCCAGGAGTAATGATGAGCCCCTCTGCTGAGTGTCAGTGGAACTTAGGAGAATATGGATTTCTGCTCCCCTTGATAATAATAAACTAGTACCCTCTCTTCCTCTACTACAGTAATGACATGGAAATCCACCTAAAACACAGGCTTAAGTGAGGCATTAAGTTTCACAATATAATATTTAAAGCATTCACATTTCAGTAGAAAAAATACATATGGCAAGAATCACAAAGATCCCTAACTGAATGAAAAATGGCAACCAGTATATGCTATTGCCCAGATAACTGAATAAAATTGGCAGATAAATTTTAAAGTGGGTACTATAAGAATGTTTCAATTAGTGATCAAAGACATTTTGGAAAAACATGAAAAAATGTGTAACTTCAGCAAAGAGATAGAAGGTACAATGAAAAACAAAGTGGACATTTTAAAACTAAAAAAAATCAGTAACCAAATATTTTTCATATCACATATAGACTAAAAAGAAAAACAGAGGCGATAGATGACAGCCTCAGTGATCTGAGTGAACAGACGGTAGAAACTAACCAGTCTGAACAACAGAGAGAAAAAGAAAATGAAGAAAGTAAACAGAGATTTGAAGAGTTGCTTGTCTGTAAGGAAAGGTTTCACATTTGTGCCGTCAGAGTTTTGGAAGGATAGAAGGAAGAGCACAGGGTTAAAAAATACTCAAAGACAATAATGGCTAATTATTTTCTAAACTTGGCAAAAAATATAAATATATGCATTTCAGAAACTCAAGATAAATGTAGAGAAGTCCACACCAAGATGTATCATAGTCACATTGCTGAACACTGAAAACAAGGAACCGATCTTGAAAGCAATGAGCAAGAAATGATGTTTTATATGTAAGTGGAAAATAATTGCATAGACAATGGATTTTTCATTAGAAACCACACAGGTCAGAATAAAGCAGCACATCATGTTTTCAAGTGCTGAAAGAAAAGAACTGCAACTCAGAATCCTATATTCAGCAAACATACTCATAGGAATGAAGGCGAAATGTAGCTGGTCTCAGATGAAGAAAAGCTAGAATACTTTGTTGCCAGAAGATCTATCTCACAAGAATGTTGAAGGAGCTTCCCTAAACTGGAAAAAAAAAAAAATGCAAGTTAGACCATTATGAAGGAATTACATGATAAGCAAAAAATGATTAAATATAATAGACTTCCTTCAGTTTTCTGATTTATAATTGATAGTTAAAGCAAAAATGACTGATAAAGTTATTAATATCTGCAGAAGAAATATTTCAGACAACTAGATGGGTAAAACAATATGAAGAATCCTTAGGTATACAAAAACTTATTGTACTGTGCTTTTAACTGAAAATGTGCAAAGGGGAGGTCCAAGTCCAACCAAGGCTGCCTCAAAAGAAAAGCCTGGCAATCTAATTCTTAAAAACTGCCCTAGTAAATGTTAAGGGTTACAGTTATGCTCTGACATACATGGGGTTGTCAAGAGTCACCATCAAATTGCTGACTATCGGGTTATAAAGAGAGGTAAGTTTTCTTAAAAACACAAGAATTTTTCTGTACTTCACTCAAAGTGGCAAATGATGGCACGATTTGTCTGCATTTCCTCTCACTGGTATTGTTGTACCCTGTTTCAGTCCTTCTATGTCTAAGACAAAGCTTTGTACAACCTTTGCATGATGTTTTAGAATAACACGCTCCTTGTATTTAAGGAGCAAACATTCACTTGATGTCTGTTTTGCAAACCAAATTAACTCATTTTGTAGATAGAGAATCTTTTCAAAGAGAAAATTTATGCATGACTGGTTCATTTTATTACTAGGAGTAACAATATGTTTAATGTGCTCATATCACCTCTCAGCTGACGTATGTGGCACCGGACCACCTCTGACTTGATTCAAGTCCTCCAATACATGTCCACATTTGAATATCTTCACATTTTGGATGCAAACACTGAATCATTGCTGTTACATATAGAATTTTGTCCTCCAAAAGTATATATTGAAATTCTAACCTTTGCATCTATGAATATGACCCTGTTTGGAAACAGCTATTTTCTTTTGTTATGTCAAAAAGGTCACACCAGCATAGAGCCCAAAAGAAACTCAAAGGGAAGAGAGATGCTATGTGAAATTGTGTAAAAAGGATGGGACACCTATGGATCAAAAACTGCCTGGGTCTACTGACAAGGATGAAATCTAGCTGGCCAAGACATAGATTTGGACTTTTATCCGTCTCGAACTGTGAAAAAAATAAATTTCTGTTCTTTAAAGCCACCTCTTTGTGCTATCTGTTCCAGTAGTATTAGGTACCTAGGACAGTCAATGACGTAGGAGTGTCATAGCCCAAGTCCTCTTCTGTCAAGTCAATTCTGACTCATAATGACCCTACAGACAGAACAGGACTGCCCTGTAGTATTTCCAAGGAGCGCCTGTTAGATTTGAACTTCTGAGCTTCTGGTTAACAACTGTAGCACTTAACTGCCACACCACCAGGATTTCCAAGGAGTGCCATAAACTCACTGCTTTCACGTCTATTCCCAACTCTTAGTGACACTATAGACAGAGTAGAACTGCTCCACAGAATTTCCAAGAAGCACTCGGTGGATTCGAACTGCTGACATTTTTGTTTGCAGCACTTAACCACTACGTCGCTAGGGTTTCCATAGTACACAGGTATGCCATAGAGATCTTAAAATCCTTCAGAGGAGACCATAAGCCTGCCCTGTTCTTTTAATACTTTTCATGTTAATCCTTGAGCATGCTCCAATAATTAAAAAATATAGAAGTAAAAGCTTGAGAAAAGGTCCTTTTAGTATTAATTAATAAAATTTGCTTCAAAGTAAGTCTATCCTGTAATATCTAAACTCTTTGAAAATTGTTTTATTTTTTGATGTAATAAAATGTTCATCAAATTACTTTAACAAAAATCTATTACACTTTGGTCATTGTGTAGTTCTACCGAATGTTATTTGCATAAAATAACAGATTTTGGAGACTCTAGCTCTCAATTATATAGATAAATGACAGGCTTTTAATACAAAGTCAGGGCAAAGTAAGTAAATGTTGGGAAAAACTGATAATTTGCTACTTTTGAAGAATAAAGGTGAGATAACTTAAAAAACGAGTGGAACTATCGTGCTGCACAGCCTAAGGGTCAAGACTTCCATCAAATTATTGCCGTAAGGTTTCTAGGGCTGCTTGCCTCTCTGTATTCAGAGGATGAGCTTGTAACTGGAGCACACGTGCATTTAAGGGCTTTTAGAGGGAAGCCCTGAGCACAGCTTCGGGAGTCACTCTCCTTGTCATGGGGTGGTGTGTAGTCCTCTTGTGGAAAACTGGTAGAGCCAAGGTGGAAGCCTAGTGGCGAGTCTAATGTTGGAAGCTTTTTAGCCTGTCTTTGTTGCTGTTAGGTGTCACATAGCCTGTGCCAACTCATACTGTTGTTGTCAGGTGCCATGAGGTAGCTTCCAACTCACAGTCACCCTTATGTACAGGAAAACGAAATATTAGCCAGTCCTGTGCCATGCCCACATTGGTTAGTATACTTCAGCTCATTGTTGCAGCCACTGTCTCAATCCACCTTGTTGAGGGTCTTCCTCTTCTTCACTGGCCCTCTACTTTACCAAGCTTGATGTCCTTCTTTAGTGACTGATCCCTCCTGATGACTTGTCTAAAGTATATAGGACATAGTCTTGCCATCCTTGCTTCTAAAGAGCACTCTGGTTGTACTTCTTCCAAGACAGATATGTTCATTCTTTCGATTGTCATGACTCTATGTACCTGGTGGTGTAGAGGTGAAGTGCTATAGCTGCTAACCAAAGATTTGTCAATTTATATCCACCAGGAGCTCTTTGGAAACTCTATGGGACTGTTCTACTCTGGTCTATATAGTCACTGTGAGTTGGAATCAACCTGATGGCATTTTCTTTCTTTCTTGTTTTAAATATATAACCGAATGAAACATTTCCCAATACTGTGCTACAGTCATAATTCATGGTATTTGACTGCATCATTGCAGCTTCTGGGTCAGTCCATTTCAATGACTCTTTCTCTTTTTAGCTGACTCTCTCTCTCCTTTCTCCAAGGATTTGTTCCTCCTGATAATGTAAGACAAGGTCTTGCCAAGAACACCCCAGTTGTACTTCTTTCAAGACTGACTTGTTTCTTCTTCTGGTATTAAATGGTATATTCTGCATCCATGAGCACCACATATCAAAGCCGTCGAGTTTTCTTTTGTCTTCCTCATAAGTTATCTTGTTTTGTATGATGTAATCCAAGATACCATGATTTGGGTCACATGCACTTTAGCCTTCAAGGTGACATCTTTGCCATAGATTTCCCAGATGCAATGTGTCTTGAAATTTCTCACTGCTGCTTCCATAGGTATCGATCATGAAACCGAGTAAAATAAAATTTTTGATAACTTCAATTATTTCTCTTTTTATCTTGATGCTGCTTATTGGTTCAGTTATTAGGACTTCTGTTTTTTTATGTCGAGGTGTAATCCATACTGAAGGATCTGGTCTTTCGTTCTTTATCAGTAAGTGCTTCAAGTCCACTTTAGCAAGCAAGGTTGTGTTATCTTCATACTGCAAGTTGCTAGTGAATCTTCCTCCAATTCTGATGCCCTGTTTTTATTCACATAGTCCAGCATCTTGGGTTATTTGCTCAGCATACAGACTGAGTATGCTGAGAGGATACGACCCTGGTACACATCTTTCCTGATTTTAAGCCATAAATTACACTCATTTTCTGTTCCAATGACTGCCTCTTGGTCTATGTACAGGGTCCTCATGACCACAGGTAAGTATTCTAGAATTCCCATAATTTGTTATGAACCTCAGACATGAATGCTTTTTCATAGCCAGTGCAACACAGGGAAACATTTTTTTTGGCAGCATCTGTTTTCAGCCAGGATCCATATAATGCAGCAATGATAACCATCATTCTGTGTCCTCTTCTGAATCTGACTTGACTTTCTGACAGGTCCTTGTCTAGGTACTGATGCAGTCATATTTGAATGAGCATCAGGAAAGTTTCACACTTGTGTGACATTAGTGATATTTTTCATTAATTTATTCATTCTGTCAGATCACATTTATGTGGAATGAGTACAAATGTATATCCGTTCAAGCCATGTGGCCAGGTTGCTGTCCTCCAATTTCTTGGCATAGCCAAGTGAGCACTTTCAGAACTGTATCCATTTGTGGAAACATCTCAGTTGGTAGTTCATCAATCCTGGAAGTACCTAATTTATTTTTGGTATTTATCGTTTCATAGTTATTTAATCAAAATGTTTCATCAGCAGATTCAATTTTTCTTTTTTAATCCTTGTTCTTATTTTTCTTTTTTAAGTAATTGCATGTTTTTATTGGCGTGATTTTTGTTCTGTTATTCAATAGATGCATTGTTCCTGAGACTGATGTTTGGAACCAGGCACTCAGGAATAAATGGTATAATCCCTGCCTCCAAGTTGCATAGCTAGAAGGAGCATAGTCAAGTGACCTTGTATTTGTATTGTTGCTAGTTGCCATTGACTTGCTTTCATCCGTGATCAGCTTCTGTTTAACAGAATGAAACATTGCCTGGCTATCTTCGTAACTATTGACATGATTATGCCTGTGGTTTTGGCTATTATGTCCTTTTATCTCACTGAGTGTTTCTCTCAGTTTTGTTGACCCTATACTTTACGAGACAGGTGCTTTTGTAGAAACTGGTCTTAACTAATGATACGTCCAAAGTAATTGAGCTGAATCCTCACCATCCTTACTTTTTTCTAGTTGCATTTGTTCTAAGACTGGTTGATTCTTCTGATAGTCCTCAAAATATTTAAAATTCTTTGTCAGCATCACAGTTCAAATGCATCAATTATTTTCTTTCTTTTTCATTATAGAACTTAAATATTATACACAAGTGATTTCAGAGGACAAGACTTGGGTCAGATGCACATGAGTACTAAAGAGACCTCTTTGCTTTGTAGAACTTTAAGGATGTATTCTGCTTCAGATTTTCCCAATGCAAGCAGCCTTTGATTTTCTAATGATTGTTTCCATGAGCACTGATTGCTGGTCTAAATAGAATAAAACCCTTCACAACTCCAATTGTTGCTACATTTACTATGGCATTGTCAGTCCAACCTCGAGGTTAGAAGATAATGAGTCTTATGGCAGCAGAATCCTCTACACTGGGCTCTGGAATCTCACATGGAGGCCCTCGGAGGTGGGGAGTACGAAGGGTACTGATAGATGAGGATGGATAAGTAAAGTCAAAGCACGAGTTTCTTCCGTATTGGATTAAGTTTCCAAAAAATGAGGAGGATTTGGCCAGATTAGGAGTAATACTGGAGAATATCTTAAGTAGATGGATGAGAATACAGAGTTTGGTAGGGAGCAGGGTAAATTTGAAAATATTAATATCTTTGGTATGACAAAAATACATGATGCAGGCATGTTAAAAGTGGACAACAAGGCTTAAAGTTGTATTTGTAGATGTGCTATCTCAGAATCTAGTGATATGTGGTATATAACATGTTGTACCTTGTTACAACTTTTAAATTTTTATATGTGACTTTTTAGTTGTGAAAAGACAGAATGATGAAACAGAAAATAAGACTGGTAAGTAAAAACCTAAGACCTTAGAGGTAGTAAGGGAATATAAGTTTCAGAATGCAGAAGGTAATATTATTTTTGTGAGGAGAAATTGAACTAACACTAATTCAGAGAAAGGAAGCACAAGACAAAGGTAGACGTCCGGAAACAGAGCGTGGGAAACTGAGGACATTTTATTTTGATGATCTGTTTTCTCTGAAGTATGAGTTTGGACTGGGCTGCGGGCTCAAGTAGACTTAGTAAATATCTGAACTGGAGATAAAGGAAAACATTAGTGAGCTATACAGGTATCTTCCTGAAGACTGTACACAGACATACAGAAGGAGATATAGATATATATATGTGCATGTGCACACAGACACACACATACTTGCATACATACATACATATGTATGTGTATATATATATATATATACACACACACACACACACTTTGTTTTTACAGTTATGGCTGTGTATGGCTATGGTTTAATTCTTTCTTTTACTGTTCAGCTGCCCAGAGTAGTTATAATCAAGAATGATGCCACTCATTACTGGTTCTTGGTGAGTCTGAAAAATTCTTACCATTTTTATATGTAAAGCACAGATAAACATACAAGTCATAAGGAAATATACAGTGTACCTGTATTAATTTCGTGTGGGGTGATCAAGGAAAACCATGGAAAAAAGCCTCTCATCTAAGAGCTTTTCCTTGATATGTCCTTCAGCGCTAAACTCTTTTGTCATGAAGTTTGTCCTATCTCGATCAATTCACTGTGTAGAAAAGTATATTTTAAATAATCTTATCCAAGATATTAAAACCCTACGAATATTTTCTGCTGACCTCTCTCTTACGGAAAATCACTAAGACTTTGTAGAATTCTCTGTTATAGGCGTAATTTAATAAACAAAACTTTAATTAGCAAGTTTGTTTTTTCTGGCGGTCAGCTAAAGTACTGGTAGTCTGAACCTACCAGCAGCTCCTTGAGCCCCCTATGGGAGAGTTCTAATCTGCCCTACAGGGTCACTGTGAGTCTGATCTGGCTATTGGTTTTGATGGTCTTTAGAAGAATTAAGAGTTGGTATATGTGACATCATTCTTGTCAAGAAGAAATGGGTTAGGGGATGCTGAATTGCTGTTAAGGATGACAAGGAAATTTGGAAATGGGTAATGGTGATAGCTGAACAACATAATAAATATAATTACTGTCACTGAGTTAAATGTGTGAGGAAGGTTGAAACGGCAAATGTCTTGTTTCATTTATTTATAGAATTAAAGTATCAAAGACATGGATTGGTGTTTGAAAATGAGATGATCTTTAAAAAAGATAAACAACATGAAGTTACTGCTGAATGAGTATATATTTCTAGAAAATATCATGATGCGTAATAGAGAAATAAGAACCTCTATTAGGAATGAATACATCCCTGTGTCGGATCCGACTCGACGGCACTTGGCTGGCTATTATTATGAATTGAATTGTGTACCTCCAAAACACATTTGTGAATCCTAGCTTCTTTGCCTGTGATTATAATTATATTTGGGAATGTGCTGTCTTTGTTATGTTAATAAGTCAAATTAATTTAGGGTGTGCCTTGAGTCAATCTCTCTGGATATATAAAAGGCTTTAAACAAGCAAAGGAACAAGGAGAGATGGAGGGAGATTGACGGCAACCAATGGTAAATATCTCCAAAAAATCAGGAAACAGCCTAAAGAGACAAGCACTTTCTGCCAGAGGTGACAACAGAAAGCTTGTCCCTAGAGCCAGCTCCCTGAGTTCAGACATCTGGCTCCCTATACTCTCAGAAAATAAATTTCTGTTTGTCATAGTTGTTCACTTGTTGTATTTCTGTCATAGCAATATATATCTTAGCAACTAAGATATGCATATCTCAGTATTCTGCATATGTGGAGGACAAGTTAACAGGCAAATGGACAGATGGAGCCATACCATAGGGTCTTCCATGGAAAGAGAAGTTCTACTTAAGATGTCTGTTGAGCCAGGACGAAGGAAAAGATGGAAGGCCACACTGAACCGGGTCAAGCCCCCTGCCACATGACCCATTTTTGAAGCACCACAAGATGTAGTAAATTTATAATATTTACAAAATAGAAACTTTTTCTTTAATAATTATAGAACTTTGTTTAATCATGAAACCAAAACAGCATGTAGAGAAATGGAGTGTGTGAAAGAGTAAAGGCAAAAATATAATCTGGAATAAGCTCCAGCAACTGAAGGACTTCCTAGGGAGAACTTTGGACTCTCACCTGGATACAGACTCGGGGTTTCTGGGACAAGAAGACCTGACATGTGCCCTGCAGACCTTCACCAAGGAATGCTAACCTGAAACGTGAAAACATCAACACTAACACCCAAATTATTAATGTTCTCAGAAGATACTAAACCAGTGAATGAGGTTCAAGAAGCATTGAATTTTTGCAATACAAGACTAAACATTGGTAGGTAAAGGATATCTGCCTTCAAACTTTTGAGATTTGTTCATTTCTGATTTTAAAAATCAAATTCACAAGTTCAATCAAGTAAAAGAACAGATGAATTCTTCAGACATGCAAAAGCTTTATGAATTTATCTACCACGCACTCTTTCTTATGATCCATCAGATGTTCTATGTAGGAGAACACACAGTGTGTCAAGAAATAGCTGGCCCAGGACTCAGTGACCCAGCGTCTAAGCAAAGAAGAGTAGTAAAACCAAGGCTCACGTTGGCTGTGCAACAGAGGAGAAAAGGCTACCCGGACACTGGCCTTGGGTAAAGCAAGGTGATTAAAGGCTTAGGGGAGATGATGCCAGGGAAGACAGATTAAATACACTGAACGACGTGACACAACCAGCCGTCAACGTATCATGAAGTGCTGTTGAGTCAGTAAAGGAACAGCAGTAAATAGCAGTAAGAAAACAGATTCCTTTCCTGAACACCTGGGACCCTGGTGGCACTGTGGTGAGGAGCTGAGTCTCCAACCCAGAAGGTCAGCGGTTTTAATCCATTAGGTACTTCTCAAAATCCCTATAGGACAATTCTACTCTGTCCTATGAGTTGTTATCAGTAAGAATCAACTTAATGACAAGAGATTTGGTTTAGGTTTTAGGTTTCTTGAATTCCTGGAAGACATTAGAGTCTTGCACAAGAAGGGTATGCGTGTGTGTGTGTGTGTGTGTGTGTGTTTGTCTGTGTATGTGTACACGCACGTGTGTGCAGAACCTGTAGTGGTTACGTGATTGGCTACTAACTGAAAAGTTGTTCAAACCTATTGTGTGAGAAAGATTTCAATCAGTGTCAGTAAAGATTCAGCTTTGGTAACCTTGCGAGGCTGTCGTACTCTTTAGCGCATGTTCTCTCTGAGTTGTAATCTACTGGATGGAGATGGGTTGCCACAAGGAAGGGGATGCTACTGAGTAAATGAAGATTTTAATTTGGGCAAGTGAAGCAGAGGAGCGTTATTATGAAAAAAATTCTGTATGTTGAAACACTTCTGCAATTAAGTACGAGTTCCAAACATAAAAAGACTGTAAGATGGTCGATTTGTATTTAAGAGATTTAGGATATGATATGAATTTGTTCTATTCAGGTGTGGTACAAATTGAAAAAACAACAACAACAACAAGACAGTTAGCCAATGCAGATCCAGCTGTTAGATTTATTCTTGATAAAGCATTGGAGGAATACGGGTTCAGCAACAGTGAGTCATCAGCAATGCTAGAGATCCAGGACAAGCTCTCCTCTGCATGTTCTCAAGGAGGACTAGTCCCTAGAGAAGGACATCATGCTTGTGGTAGAGGGTCAGTAAAAATGAGGAAGACCCTCAAGGAGATGGATTGGCATAGTGGCTAGAGTGGGCTACAGCGCAACGGTGATCGTAGTGTTTGTTTTGCTGTACATAGCGTCACTGTGAGTAAGAACCACTGGATGGCATGTAGCAACAACATAGTTTTAAGTATTTCTGATGCTAGAGGATAGTTTTTCCATCAGAGGTACTGAAATTAGTCAAGTTGATTCAAATTTGCAGTTTGACTCCCTGCTCTGTCATTCCAAGTTTTTGGATTTTCTCAATACCTTGTTGTTACCAGCTTCAGTCAAGAGGAATCTGACTCCTGGTGGCCCTGTGTGTGCCTCTCAGAAAAATTCCATGGGGTTTTCAAGGCTATGACTTTTCAACAGTATATTGTCAGGTCTGTATTCCAAGGTACTTCTAGGTTCAAACTGCCTGCCAACCTTTCAGGTAGTTATGTCACACAGACACTCCTGATCTCAGTATAGTTTCTCAGATAGTCTGCACATAGATTCAATGACAGTATTATCTAATAGTAAAAGGCCAATCATGTGTAAATATTAGCTTTGGGGATTATTAAAAAGGAACTGAAGTAAATTATTGAAGATCCTTATAGCTGGATGTCCAGTGGCAATTAAACATTCAATTTTCCCTCATCAAATAACTGATTCTGCTGACTCTCAGCTGAGCATTTGCTGATGGTTATGTTCAGAGATACTCCGGAGCTGCAGATCAGGATGCCCTACAACTTAGTGAGTCTAGTTCCCCAATATCTATGTCTTTCGTTTCTGCTTCAGTACTAAGTCTAATCAGCTACTGCTGTATTCGATAATAAAATAACTATACTAGACAGAAGTGTGGACAAAGTATTTTTCCCTAACCCAGAAGTGTCTAACTGGTAACTCACACAAACATACAAAGACAGAAGATGAATGAAGGAAACCATGGCTTCTCCTTCTCTGGAATGACTGTGCCTTCTGTTCATCATGCATTATTGGTAACGTAAACTTGATTAGAATAAGTCTTCCACCAAGCGGTTAATAGTATCCCTGTGCTTTACTGCTGTATGAGTAGAAAGGTTAATCTATGTCAACCATCGCGTTGCTCTGAGTCTGGTACTTGAAACATTGCTGACTTTCTGTGCACTTTTCAGATTTGCAGAGGTGACACATTTTATCAGGACTCAATTGAGGTAAGTTTATTTCCCCATATATTAAATAAATAAATAAATTACAGCCAAACACACCCACAGCTCTAAGTTTCCATCCCCTCCTGGCGAATCCTTTTCCCCAGGCTCTCTAGTGTTGACTGCCTAGGGTCTATCTGGTGATGCAGTTCCCACACTCTTCTGTGAGCAGGAATTGTCAGGGTGATTGATGGAAGCTGTGGTTGCCTTCTGCTTACTGAGGAGCTTTCAGAAGTGGGAATCTTGCTTTCTGGCCATCGCACCTTTATAGCTGGAGAATCACTCCTGGAAGATTTCTGAACTTTAGCCAGTGATGATAATTTTGAAGTTGGGCCACGGGATGGTCAGTTTGATGCATCAACTTAGTTAGACTACAGCCCCTGGTTGTTCAATTAAACACTGATACAGCTTTTGCTGTGGAAGTATTCTGTAGTTGTAGTTAATGTGTATATTCAGTTGACTTTAAATAAAGAATATTACCCTGGATTATGCAAGTGGTTCTGGTTCAATCAACTGTAAGCTCTTAAGAGTAGAACTGAGGTTTCCTGAAGAAAAATAAATTCTGCATGTTGATGGCAGCTTTAATAATTCCAGCCTGCTGTTTGGATTTCTGGCTTAAAGATCCATAACCCCTTGAATGATAGGGCAACTGAGCTCCCTTAAAGAAGAACCACACTACATGGCCAAATATTTATACTGTTAATTTTTCTCTTAGCTTACCGCCTCAAAGAGATCTATGCATGTCTACCGAAGTGACTGTTTAATGGAAAAAGATAAATGAAACAAACAGACTTTTCAGTTATTATTGGATGCTGGATCTGAAATAACAAGAATTCCAGGATGCTCCAAATGCCACTATGGCCTACTGCTTAGAGTTTGAGCTTGAAGATTAGGAGACCAATGCAGGTTTAACTCAGGTAAATCTCAGTGGTGGGCCCAATGGCTCCCTGAAGCCATTCTGTGATTATTTGCCCTGCACCAGAAAGCATATACTAGACACATTCAGCAACTGGCGGTATCTTCACGTTGATTTTCTGACTTGTGGAGAGAGTATGGTAGAAAAGGTAAAGTAAAAGCTACTAGAACTGCCTTTACTTATATAAAAATAGTAAACAAAAAGGAATACCACATCGTTAGTAGCAATAAAGAAATTAGCATTGATGTCAAAAACTCAAAGTTTCCAGGGATTAAAAACCTCCATTGTTGCTGAATTGATTCCTACTTGCATAATGAAGGAAAATACGCAGTGAGTAGATCTTTGAACAACAAACCTGATTGTTCATTTTTGCTTGGGAGGAGAAATAGCCAGATGTGTGGTTGTATGTGGATTCACAGGTATGAAGAATGGTTTGACTGGGGAGTCATGGCCATGAGTGGGACACGACTGGAAAAGTGGAGACAAGGAGGCATGAAGAAGAGGTATGTGCATAAACCTCTCTGAATGGTCAAAAACTAAACATTTTTTTTTGTTTCTTTTTCATGCTCTCTAAGGGGTGACCTCATCAGAGAAGGATTTAAATAGAGCGATTGTTTCTTGGACACACCAGTCAGCCTCTTTCCCCAGCCATCCCTTTCATTGGCCAAAGGACTTATGAACAGCATAGCGAAGATGTCGGCAATGGAGATTATATACAAGCGTAAAATGTAGTTCTACTCCTCAAGACATCTTGCTACAACCACTGCTGAGTGCCCAATTTGCCAGCTAAAAAGACCAATACTGAGTCCCCAAGACGGCATCTTTCCCCAGAGTACTTACAAGGTACTTGGTGGCAGGTTGCTTACATTGAACCCATTTCTTTGCGTAAGGGGATGCATTTTGTGCTATTGGGGTGCATAGTTATCCTGGATATGGCTTTGTATTTCTTGCGCACTATGCTTCTGACAAAACTACCATCTGTGGATTTCCAGAATGCCTTAACTATTGCCATGGTATTCCACACTGCATTGTTTCTGATAACACAACTTACTTTACACCATATGAAATACAGCAAGGGGCCTGTGATTTTGAAAATAATAATCTATCCTTTTTCACCATCATTCCATAGAGGGTAGCTTAATATATCAGTGGAACGACCTTTGGAAGACTCATTTACAGTGCTAGTTAGGTGACAATACCTTGCAGCATTGATGCGGTGTTCTCTAAGAGCTGTATTATACTTTAATAACAACACCCTGTATGTGATGCTGTTTCCCTCAAAGTTAGAACTCATGCGAGTCAAGAACTCAAGACATAAAAAAAAGAATGAGTTCATTCAGTATTTTAGGCAACAGTGAATTGGTAGATGAATTCTTGCCTTTCATGTGAGATGCCCAGTCTGGATTCCTAGCAAATACACTTCATGTACAGCGAACACCCTCCTGCCAGTGGAGGTTTTCTTGTTGCGGTGGAACAGTGACTACAACGATGATTCAGGACTAGGCAGTGTTTTATTCTGTTGTGTGTAATGTCACTAAGAGCTAGAACCAACTTGATGTCAGGTAACCACGACAGCCTAATGTTAAACTGTATAGACAACAAAAGTTCATGTGACAACTGATTGTAGGAGTGGTGCAGGATTGGTGAGGTTTTTAATCTATTCTTCTTGTGACTGCCATGAATTGGAAGCTAACTTAACGGCAACTAGCAATAACTAGAAAGTATAATATTGGGCAGATTTGTTGCAAAAGACCTCTTTAAACTGTTAAAAGTGAAAGCTCACTTTGAGGACTAAGGTGCACTACACTTAAGCCATGGTATTGTTGATCACTTCTGAAGTTGCTCAAAAAGGTGATCAACATGCAGTCATAGTTACTGATGATTGCAATTCAAAATTGGAAACAAAGTTAAAGGACTGGTAGTTTTTTAAAAAACTGAATTTGGTGGTAGAAATAATGCCAGAGATTAGAATTCTGCAAGACCTTCAAATTCTTTGCAAATACCTTTTGTCAACAATGTGTATAGTGAATACATACTTAGACATAAGCAGATGGAATATGTAGAAATAAAATTGACTAGATCTGTGGAAATGACACAAAAATTCAATATTATCAGCCAGAACAAGATCACAGGCAATATAGCAACAGACAATCAATCATAAGCAAGTTCACGTTGAAGGTGGAGAAAATCAAAATCCATGAGAGCCAAAGTAAGACCTTACCTATACCCTACCTGAATTTAGACAGCATTTCAAGGATAGATTCAATTCACTGAATGCTAATAACCAGATGAGTAGTGAAATAGCATCAAGGACATCATACATGAAGAAAGAACAAGGTCATTAAAAAAACAAGGAAAGAAGAAAACACCAAAATGAATGGCAAAAGAGACTCTAAAACTTACTGTTAAACATCAAGCAGCTTAAGAAAACTGAAGGAAAGATGAAGTGAAAGAGCCAAACAGAAGATTTCAAAGGGCAGTACAAAAAGACAATGCCGTGGATTGCATTGCGTCTCCCGAAGAATGTATGTATTGATTTGACTTGGCTATGAGTCCCAATATGGTGCCATTCTTCCCACATGTTGTGAATCCTGCCTCTGTGACACTGATGATGGAAAATGGGCAGCAGTTGTGCTGGTGAGGCAGGACTCAAGTTACCAGCTGTGGGATATCAGGGAAAGAAGTAAACAGAGTGAGTGTGGAACCTCATACTACCAAGAAGGCAGCACCAAGAGCAGAGCATGTCCTTTGGACCTGAAGTTCCTGTACTGAGATGCTTTCCTGGAATGTGGACTCAGCCTACTGGACTGCGACAAATTCTCTTGCTGAGTGGACTTATGGTTTGTGGATGGATTTGTGGTTTTCCAGACTGTGTCAATAAAATTTCTCTTCATAAAGCCTTCCACTCCTGGTATTTTCTGTTGGAGCACTACCAGGTGACTGAAACAGAATTTGTTACTGAGAGTGGGATACTGCTCTAACAAATACCTAAAATACAGAAGCTTTTTGAAACTGAAATGGATGGAAGAAGGCTCTCCAAAGAACTGCTAACATGTGAGAAGACAGCAGATGGTGAAAAGCAGCAGCAGCAGCAGCAGCAGCAGCAAACTGGCAACAGCAGGACCAGGAGCCAACCTACAGAATGTGACAGCTGAATGCCTCTGTACAGAGTTTTTCTGGTGGAGTGGTGTTCCTCAGGGCACTTGAATCAGTGGAGCTAGGTTTACTGATCCATGGGACAAGAGAGTTGAGTGCCTGTGCTTAGAGTTTTCCTGGCAGAGTGGAGTGCATCTGGGCACTTGAATCAATGAATTTCAGAGCTTTGGAACAACCTGCACCTGCAGAGCAGGTGCAGGCTTGAGGCCTGGGCCATGAGACCATGGAAAGCAGAAGCTGAACAGCAGAAGTTGAGCCTCCTCAATCTCAAAAAGGTATGGTCCTGACCACAGGTATTTGAAAGTGTGGAGCCATGACTTCCTGTGTTTGTAAGAGTGGAGTTGCCACTCATTAAGGCTTAGGGTGCACCTTAAGCTGTGGGGGCAGAGTTGCTGTCCAAGTGGGACTTGAAGGAAATACAGCAGAGGGCCAGAGATTTCCACTCACAATCCAGAGTGTGACCAACACCTATAGTCTGGAGGGCAAGGCTAATGTGTGAAATGTCTCAGAAAATAGAAGATTATTTTCAAAGTTTTGAGTGCTGTTGTTTTGTGTTCTGGTGACTTGCTTGTTGTCTGTTAATGATTTCTTTCCCTGCAATGTCTCCATTTATAATGAAAATGTGTAATTTGTGTCTTTTTTTTTTTTTCACTACCACTATTTTGGGAAGATAAGATGTGTTCTAGATTTCATAGCTGGAGAGAAATTAGCAGATTTTGGACTTGCACTTAAGATCTTTGCTATAAATGAACATATTTTGCATGATCTAATGATATGATTTTTGGGGTGCCAAAGGGTGGAGTGTCATGGACTGCATTGTGTTCCTCTCAAAATGTATATTGATTTGACTTGGCTATGAGTCCCACTATGGTGCCATTCCTCCCATGTGTTGTGAATCTTGCCTCTGTGACACTGATGATGGAGAGTGGGCAGCAGTTGTGCTGGTGAGGCAGGACTGAAGTTACCAGATATGGGAGAGAAGGGAGAGAAGTAAGTTAAGGAAGCTGGGAATCTCACACTACCGAGAAATTAGCACTGAGAGCAGAGTATATCCTTTGGACCTGAGGTTCTTGTGCCAAGATGTTCTGCTTGAATTTGGACTCAGGCTACCAGACTGTGATAAATTCACTTGCTGAATGGACTTATTGTTTGTGGTTGGATTTGTGGCTTGCCAGACTGTGTCAATAAGATTTCTCTTCATAAAGCCTTCCACTCATGGTATTTTCTGTTAGAGTAGTACCAAGTGACTAAAACAAAGTATTACAATGACATGTAAAAAAACTGGAGGTAGAAAGTCAAGAGGAAAGAAAATGCTCAGCATTTCTCAAGCTGGAAGAACTTAAGAAAAAATTCAAACCTTGAGTTGCAGTAGTAAAAGTTTCTATGGGGAAAATATTAACCAATTTAGGCAGCATTGAAAGAAGATGGAGGAAATGCAGAGTCACTATACCAAAAAGAATTGGTCAAAATTCAACCATTTTGGGGGGTAGCATATGATCAGAAACTGATGCTAATGAAAGAAGTCTAAGTTCCATGAAGGCATTGATGAAAAACAAAGCTCCAAAAGTTGTGAGAATATCAACTGAGATGTTTTAGTAAATGGATGCAGAGTTGTAAATGCTCACTTGTCTATGCCAAGACACGTGAAAGACAGATACCTGGCCAACTGACTGGAAAAAAAATCATATGCTGCTTTCCAAGAAAGATGTTCCAACAAAATGTGGGCATTAATGATACTATCGTTAATATCATATCAAGTAAAATTTTGCTAAAGATCATTCAACAACAGTTAAAACAGTACATTGACAGGGAATTGTGAGAAACTCAAGCAGGATTAAAAAGAGGATGTGAAGCAAGGGCTATCATTGGTGATATGAGATAGATTTTGGCCTAAAGCAGAGATTATCAGAAAGATATTTACCTGTGTTATATTACCTATGCCAAGTCATTCAACTATGTGGACCGTAACAAATTATGGATAATACTGAGAAGGATGGTAATTTCAGGAGACTTAATTGTGCTCAAGAGAAACCTGTACTTAGAGACAGTCATTCAGACAGACTAGAGGATAATATGTGGTTTAGAATCAGGACAGTTTTGTATCAGGGACGTATCCTTTCACAAAGCTCATTCAGTCTGTATTCTCAGCAAATAATTCAAGACATGGGACTATATATGAGTAAAGAGGAATGTAGCATCAGGATTGGATGAAGACTCAATAACAATCTGTGTTTCACAGATGACAACAACTTTCTTGCTAAAAGTGAAAAGGATTTGAAGCACTTATTGATGAAAATCAGAGTACAGCCTTCACGAAGGATTACACCTCAACACGAAGAGAACAGAAGTCCACAGAACTGGACCAAGAAGTAATGTCATGACAAAAGGAGAAAAGATTGAAGTTGTTAAGGATTTCATTTTGCTTGGATCCACAATCAACGCCCATGGTATCAGCAGTCAAGAAATCAAAGGACATATCTCATTGGACACATCTGCAGCAAAATATTTCTTTAAAATGTTAAAAAGGAAAGATGCTACCTTGAGGACTAAGGTATACTTGACTCAAGCTGGGATGTTTTCAGTAGCCTCATTTGCATAAGAAAGCTGGTCAGTGAATAACATAATAACATCTGGTGTTGACTTCCAAGTGTGGGGCCAAACATATGTGTGCCTAATATGCATAGATGTTGAGTCATTGTTTCTCCTCTTTTATGAACATTATATTTTGAAAACTTCTTTCTCCGGATGAAGTATGTTTGGGAGAACGCATTTCTGAAATACCCAAGAAAGAATCAAATTCTCAACAGATATTATCCAGCCAGAGTTGTATTATATGAATTAGACCACTCTATGTTTCTGGGTGGCCCTTGGAGTCTCTGGGTAATGTAATTGGTTAATTCACTCAATCACTAACTGAAAAGGTTGGAGGCTAGAGTCCACCCAGAAGAACCTCAAGAGAGAAGTCTGGCAATCTACATCTGAAAAATCAGCCATTAGAACCCTCTAGAGCACAATTCTACTGTGACATATGTGGGGTAGCCATGAGTGACAAATGACTCCACAGCAACTGGGTAAGAAGGCCACTGTGCAAGTCTCACGGTTGTGGACAAAACGAGTGAGGACACTCAGACCCAATGCATGTGTCCTACTCTGCCTGTGTACTTGGGGGAATAGCCTAGCATATCTGAAATTCAGTGCACACATCTTTGTACATTTGCATATATTTAAGGACCTATATTCCCTTAAAATTCTATAGTCAATTTTGTTCTGATGCAGAAAATTAATGATGGGTCTGTTCCCCCCCCCAAATATTTTCTTTTGGGTCCTGCGTTACTCTAGTCCTAACACATTATAAGGTTGTGCTTACCGGGTCAGCTTTTTCTTCTCCTGGGATCTGTGAAACTTCCTACCAGGATTGTTGATGATGGGTCACTTGCCACCTCTGTGTCTCAGTGTCCCCTCCTTACAAACTGAGGTAATGCTAGTGTCTGCTTCCTAGTGTGGCTGGAGGCAATGAGAATTATCTGTTGTGATTCCTGTCACTAATTTTCTGCCTCCTCACCTGACTGCAGGAGAAATGAGTGCAGGTCTGAAACATTCTCATCTTCCTCAGCTGGTTGTTGTTAGGTCTGGGTTCTGAGTGTGAGTGTAGTGTGAAAAGTCCCCCTGTGTTTCAACACCACTCCACTCTCTTATTTTCAGAAAAATTCAGCACCAAATCACTGACACTCACGTGTATTTTCCCTTTAATCAGGTTCACTTTCAATTACAGTAATATCTTGACATTTTGAAAGCTAACTACCAAACTAGGAGGTAATTTTGAAATTAATGGGAAGCAAGAAGTTGTGTCAGCTTGGGAAAGTGTTACGGTTTCAAAGAGTTGGAGCTGTACCTTCTTCTTAAGGAAAAGATTCTTTATACTACCGTCCATCACCCCAGATACAGAGGCCTCTTTTTAGTCTCTAGCAATTTTCATAGTGTTTGACTCAATTTAACTTTGATTTGTGTTCACTGAAGGCTAAGTGTGGGTCTGCAGGACACTCAGAGACTAGGAAGACATACCATCACGGTTTTGGGTTCGTGTGTGTTCTCCTGGGTTTGTTCTGGGCCCAGGTAGACATAAATCGAGACTGCCGCCACTGTAATGAAGCCCCACAATTGAGGTGCTGGCAGCCAGTCTGTCTCAGGTGACAAATGGCCCCAGGCATCCTTCAGAGTTCCTGGCCCTTGTTGCTACCTTTGTTCTGGTGGAGGCAAACAGAGACAAGCGGTGGCAGGAGTCAGGGCTTCAGGCTGTGCCCTGCAGACTGTGCGGGTGGGCCTGTGTGTGAGAGTGTGCCGTATGCCTGCCTCTGTGTGCACTGGTGTGTGCATTCCAGGAGGCCCAACCTCCGCTGGCGCCTGTCATACCCATGCCCAATCCTGTTTCCCAAAGGCACCTGTGCACTGTAGTAAGGACAGGCACGTGCAACCAACCTCCCCCTTCCGATAATCCTACATGATGACTTGACTTAATTTTTCCCCTAATCTGCCTCTAATATCCCCTTTCCTATCAAACACCACCCAGACCCCAATTGCTCTCTTTAATCTTTCATCTCCCTTAATCTTAGTCCTTTCTCATCAAACAAATTTGCTTCACTAAGAGAAAAAAAATGATTTCCAATTGTTTCCTTCCTTATGTGCACCTTCCTGAATTAGTCAGGCAAGAAGAGTTGGTTTGAAAATCCTGTTGGATCTGTTATCTATGGTGTTTGAGGTGGTTCTTCCCCTTCCTGTTCTGGCTTTCTCTATACTCTGAGCTCCTAAAAAGCCTGGCCTGGTGGTAACTCTTCACCATCATCTTCAAGTCACCACTTTCTCCTAGAGAAGACGCAAACCTCAGCCTGACTCCACAATTCCCAGTGGACTCAAGTCTTGTAAGAGATTCACAAAAACAGTGCTGTGGATATGGAACACAATGAGTCAGGGGCCGCATTTCTACCCCAACCCCCAAATCATACCTGGATTTGTAGTTTTGGAAGCTCTGCCTAAACTGTCATTAGCCTAAGGAATCATGTTTGTTCCTCACCAGTTAGCGTTTCGTGGAAATATCAGTTGTTTTTTGACTAACTTCATTAGTTGACTTAAATGTCCAAGTAGGAAAGGAATGAGAATAAGACAAAAAGATCTATACGCCAAGGTGAGAGATACCTTATCTGAGATCCTCAAAGTTAATTGCAATGGTTTAAGGGTAGGTTCCAGGAAAAGATATGACCCTTGCATCGTTCTAAGGGAAAGATGGATAGACTGGAGCCATTTGATCCTGTTGTAGTGTGTATGTTGCCTTCTAATTACTGTATCTCATGTATATCTTCAGAGTTTGGGCCTCTCTGCACCAGAAATGATTATCACAACATGCATGAAGTCTATACAGAACCCTGTTAAGTGCTGTTAAGTCAGTTCTGACTCAAAGCAATCCTATGAACAACAGAAGGAGGAAGCACTGCCGGGTCTTCTGCCAGGTCCACAACCATTTTTATGCTTAAGCTCATTATTGCAGCTACTGTGTCAATCCATCTCTTTGAGGGTCTTCCTCTTTTTTGCTGACCCTCCACTCTACCAAATATGACGTCTTTCTCCAGGGACTGATCCTTCCTTACAACATGTTCAGAGTATATAAAGTGCAGTCTTGCCACCTTGACTTCCAAGGAGCACCCTGGTTGTACTTCTTCCAGAACATATTTGTTTGTTATTTTGGCAGTTCATGGTACATTCAACATTTTTCTCCAATATCACAATTCAAAGACATCGATTCTTTTGCCTTCACTGTTCATTGTCCAGCTTTTGCATGTATACGATGCAATTGAAAATATCATGGCTTGGGTCACATGCACTTTAGTCTTCAAGGTGGCATCATTACTTTTGAATACTTTAAAAAGATCCTTTGCAGCAGATTTTCTCAAGTGCTATGCATCTTTTGATTTCTTGACTGCTGCTTCCTTGGGTGTCAATTGTGGAACCAAGTCAAATGAAATCCTTGACAACCTCAATCTTTTCTCCATTTATGATGATGTTGCTTACTGGTTCAGCTGGGAGGAGTTTTGTTTTATTGATGTTGTGGTACAATCCATACTGAAGGCTGTGGTCCTTGATCATCATCAATAAACGTTTCAAATCTTCTTCACTTCCAGAAGGTAAGATGGTGTCATCTGCATAATGCAGGTGGTTAATGAATTGTCCTCCAATCCTGATGCCTCATTCTTCTTCATAGAATCCAGCTTCCTGGATTATTTGCTTGGTACACAGATTAAAAAGATATGGTGAATGGATACAACTCTGATGCACCTCTTTCCTGACTTTAAACCATGTAGTGTACCCTTGTCTTGTTTACACGACTGCCTCTTTATCCATATACAGATTCCTTAAGAACACAATTAGGTGCTAATGGTCATCAAATTGGTTCCAACTCATGGTGCTGCCATGTATAACAGGAGGAAATGCTTGGTCCTGCACTGTCTTCACAGTCCTTAGTATGTCTGAGTCTGTTTGGGGCCCATTGTGTCACACTATCTCATTGAGCACGTTCTGAACTTTGGTGGCACTTCATTTTACCAAATGCAGTGTTCTTTTCCAGCGACTGGTTCTTTCTTGTGATGTGCACAAAGTAGTCTGGCTAATTTCTGGAAGCAGATTTTCAGCCTTTTCTTGCTAGTCTCATATTCTCAAAGCTCTGCTGAAACCTGTCCAACATGGTATTTTAAACAGATATACCACACTGTTTAGCATCATAGCAAAATGCAAGCCACAGGACTACAAAAACTAACAGGCAATGGTAGTGTGCAGCAACCTGGGTTTATGGTATTATATCTCAGTGCAGAGATAAAGGTATGGACAAGATATGCTGTTCACAGCACACACTACTCCTGTCCTTCTGGAATGGTGCCCAAATCATCACTCTAGAAAATCACTCTTAGAAAAGTATTACTTTTAACAAGACTGGGAACAAGCGGGTATCCAGAAACCTTGATAGAGAGGACTGTCTCATTGGCGTTGCCTCTACTGTCTAAACTGTTCCATGTGTGATGGCCTGGGGCCTGCTGTCCCTTCCCTGTCTCCTGTGCAGTGGCCCTCTGTGTGTCAGGGCTGCCAAGGTAGCAGAGATCCAAATTTCAAATCTACTTCGTAAACACTCCTGGCTTCACTTCTGCAATGGTTAATGTTTTGAGTCAGCTTAGCTAGGCAGTGGTACCAGTTGTTTGATCAAACACTGTAATAGACAATACCGTAAAGGGATTTAGAACTGTTTGACATTAAGTAAAGAAAATAACCCTTGAGACAGTGCAGAGAGCTCGTTCAATCAGCTGAAAGCCTTTAGACCATGAGGATTCCCTGGGGGGAAGGGTTCTGCCTAAGGATTATAACCTAAAATCTGGCTGGAGTTTCCAAGGTGTCTGATAATTAATTCCCTGAACTTAATTATTCTAAGTGCTGCACATCTTACTGCTGAGCATCACTGTGGTCATCTTCGAAATACTTACCTTGGGATGCTATGCACCAACCAGTGCCTAGCCTACCCTTCACGGCTATTTTGGAACTCTTTCTGGAATAGTCATTGCACATGGTGGCAAGTTTGCAAAGTTAATTGTATAGCTCTCTGTGAGGGAGTTTTTAGCCAGTAAACAAATAACTGTATGGGAATACCTTCCCTACTCACCTGATCTAGCCCCCAGTGACTTTTTTCTTTACCTGAAGATACAGGAAATATTGAAAGGAAGATATTTTGATGATATTCAGGATTTCAAGGGTAATATGACTACAGTTCTGATGGCCATTCCGGAAAAAGAGGGTAATGACATTTAGCAATGAGGTGTGTAGCACTTTTTCTACAGGAGGAGTATGTGAACTTAACTGGCAGTCCGGATCCGACTCAATGGCACTTGGCTGGCCTATTCTTATGCACTGTCACATGGATTTGGAACATCATGGGAGCCAATTCCTTGAAATTTTTCTCTTTACTTTTTCTCCCTCATTCTCCTTCATTTTCTCTCTCATGTGACACTCCTTGAAATCCCAGTGTGCAAGAATAGATAACCAAAAAGTGACATTGTACTTTTGTGGCTTTACACTTTATGAATATGATGTTGTGGACTGAATTTTATTTCCCCAAAAGATATGTTGAAGTCCCAACCTTGGTACCATTTTATGTAGTCTTTTTTGAGGAAATAGGGCTTTCCTTTGCAGATGCTATCAGTGAATTTGAAAAGTCCATGCTCGATTAAGGAAGGTCTTAATCCATTTTGAATAATGTTTTAAAAACAAGAAACAGGCAATGATACACACACACACACACACAGACACACACACACACACACACACACATACGGGAAAGATATCATGTGAAGACACATCTACGGGCCAAGAAACAACATGAAATGCCCAAATCTTGAGATGCTTAAAAACGAACAAGGAAGGAGCATCCCCTGGAGCCAACCGAGGAAGAACGTAGCCCTGTTGGCATCCTGAGTTCCAACTTTCTAGCCATCAGAGCCATGAGAAATTAGAATTCTGTTCTTTATACCCATTCACCCTCTGATAATTTTTGTTATGGCAGCCCTGAAAAGCTGAAGTGCGTGTTAATGTAAAAAACATGAAAAATGAAAAACTGAACCAGAATGTTCTTGTACACCATAATGTATTGCTATCTGATAAACATAGTCCTAAGGTCAAACACAAACTTTAGTATATTTGAACATTCATAATCTTAGATAACTGGGGTTAACTACTTATCAGGACAGTTCTTCTAGTGAAAAACCTAACCTAGTGTTCTCTCCAGCTCTCTGATCCTCAGTCGTGTCATGATAGGCACTAATTTCTCAAAGATGTATGCCTTGCAGCTCTCTCAGTTGGGTATAAATGGTCCTGCTGTCTTTGGTGTAACAGGTCACAATGTGGACTCCAGCAACCCCTCTGTTCTATACATTCTTCATTAAATAATGGGTAGCACATAAGACAATTTCCCTAAATAACTGCAGTTTAAATTGATGTGACCTCTTTGCTCATTATGTTCAAAACAATCAGGAAAAAGCAAAAAGATAAAGTGAGTTGTCAGACCATAAATCAGGGTCATTCCTAGTATAGATGAGCTAAGTGAAAACCAGAATCAGATAAAAAACCAGGAAGCCATTGCTGTTCAGCCAATGCCAACTCGTAGTGACACTAAAAGACAGAGTTAGAACTGCCCCACCCTGCAGAGTTTCCAAGGAGTGCCTGGTGGATTTGAACAGTCGAACTTTTAGTTAGCCGCCATATCACTTAACCACTATGCCACCAGGGTTTTCAGAATCAGCTTAGTCCATAAGAACCAGAAAGAGCTATGCATATTTTGAAAGGATCCTATGACTTTGAGACTACAAAACCCCAATGATTTTGAATTTTTCATGATTTTATTACTACTTTGAGACATGTTAGAATATGTGTATTTGTCTTTGTTTTTTAACTATCAAAGAAAAGGGGGTTCACCCAGATCCAAGTAGTTTAAATAAACTGAGAATGAGCATGCCTTGTGATTGGTACTAAATATGGGTAGCCTATTTCATGCTAAACTCCTTTGTATGTTTTTCTGCAAGCAGATTGACTTACTAATGAAAAACTGTCGAGTTCATGAGTTCTGAAATTTTGTCTAGTTTTATGCTAGCTTCAAGAGCCTTGGTGGCACAATGGTAAGTATTGGCTTTTAACCAAAAGCTGTGTGGTTTGAATCGGCCAGCCACTCTACAAGATGAAAAGACCTGGTGATCTTCTCCATATAGATTACAGTCTAGGAATTTCTATAAAGCCTTTCTACACTGCCCTATAGGTTTGCTATGAACTCAATAGCATACAACAAAATCAACAAGGCTATTTTCAGTTGAAAGTTCATCTTTTCCTTTCCAAGTGGCCTGTTTCTGTATAATTGTACCTTGATTCCCTCATGCTTTCCAAATTGTCACTCTTACCTGGCGTTGCATGAGAGCTAATCCCTAGACAGAGTTGGAAAACCTTTTACAAGGAGCCAGTCTGTTGATCTTGAGATGTGCTTGTCTTGCCAAGACAAGGGTGAGGTCTCCTAAATCTTATCACACAAGTTTTCTTCTATTCTATTGCTCGTTGTGGACTTCAGCCCCTACTAAATGTTGAGTTTTCTGTTTATGTTGGAAGCTGAGGCAGAATATGAAAATCTCTCATCAAATTAGATGCAGTAACTCAGCTTCCACCTTTGTAGTTAATTTGCAGAGGTAAAGACACAGATTCACTGTGAGAATTGCCATTAGCCTTTAGCCACAAGAACAATTATTAATGGACAGCATCATAAATATAATAAAATTTTCATCACCAACATCATCATCACTGTCTAAAGCCCAGATGGTCCCAAATATAGAGATAGTCATTTAAACAACGGTGTTAGAAAAATGTGATTCTGAGCTTATGGTTTGACATTTTAATGATGTTTTCAAAAAGAAGAGCATCGGAAAGCAAAATTCAGCTAATTTTTAAGCCCCAAGTATAACTGGAGTAGCAGAAGAGCGAAATAAAGGATTAATCATGACACGTAGAATTTTCTTACTCACACTGTTGTTGTTAAATGCTGTCAAGTTGATTCTGACTCACAGCGACCCTATGTACAACAGAAGGAAACCCTTCCCAGTCCTGAACCATCCTCACAACCTTTGTTACATTTGAGCCCCTAGGTGAAGCTTATTTATGTTAAAAAAGACCAAACTCATTGCCATCAAGTTGATTCTGACTCACAGTGACCCTACAGGACAAAGTAGAACTGCTCCATAGGGATTCCAAGGAGCACCTGGTAGATTCAAACTGCCTACCATTTGGTTAGCCGCCACAACTCTTAACAACTACTCCACCAGGTTTTCTTTATTTACATGAGAAGAGTAAAACTATGTGGTATTCAATAACTACTATGTCACAGAACATGATTTTCATTAAACCTTCCCTTGTTCATGAACCTTAAAGTAAAATATTTTTTATTTGGAGCTGGCTTGGCATCACCACAATAACTCTTGGGTATTAATATATTAATGCCCTCAATATTTTTTAAACACTCTCATTACAACAAAACATGTATGTATTTTTGTGTGAACACCCTTAACTACACTAGTTGCCACTGTGTCAGTACAGACCCATAGGGAGATACACCGTAAGAAAGAGTAGTACTATCCCGTAGGATTGTCAAGGAGCAACTGGTGGACTTGAGCTGCTAACCTTTTAGTTAATAGATAAGCTCTTCACCACTGGGTCACCAGGACTCCAACTAGCTATAAAGTCGGTTGACAATCTCTGAGCTTATTATACCTTTTGTCTTTATCTCTAGCCTGAACTTGTAACAAGGTTGACTCCAGTCTCTCTCCCTGTCACAGTAGTCACAAGAACAGGTGGGACATTTGCAAGAAAAATTTTCGTACGTGTATTTTCAAACTTTTCTTCAGAAATGTAATCCTAGAGAAAACAGTTACAGTTTGACCTGAAAACATAAAAGAATGCAGAGTAATCTTCAGTTTTTGTTAAATAACTAGCTATTAGCTGTTGGAAAAGATTACTTATGACTTACACATATGGATATCACAGTGTCATAAGAAACAAACAGACAAAAACTAGGCTGCCCTTCAAGTTGATTCTCTGTCTTCCTCTATGTGTACTGTATGTAACTCAAATAGCACATTTTCTATTCTAATGGGAAAATCACCCAGAATCACTTCTTCTTTTATGTGTTACTATGTTTCTTTTGTGGCTTTAGTCACTCCCACTATTTGGCACTAATGTGTAGTGTTTGACTGACATCTGGAACGAGCTGTGAAAGCAAGAGTTTATTTGAACAAAGATGGGATTGAGAAGAGGTTAGTCCCTTGCTTCGCTTCCTAGTGTCAAAAAAATTTGCTCTATTTTGATACTTTCCTTTGTTCCCTGCACTGGGGAATTAAAGTCTATGATAAACAGACATTACAACTTGTTTCAGGAAGTGAGTGGCTGTGGCTTTGATGGATGCCCCTGGCTTGCTCTAGGCTGCCACTCAGTAATTGCTGCCACCAGGCACAGCACAAACCCACCAGCCTTCAGCCCGCCTTTTGGACAACATGCCCTCTTCAGAATCCCTCTGCTACCCTCTGAGCTCGTGTTAATAACTCCCTTGCCTTGTCCCCAGGCTAGCTATCTTGGCACTAAATGCTCCATCTTGTAAAACCCAGTTGCTGCGGTAACACTTTGCCCCTTCCAACATGATCTTCTGTTACACATGAACTCATTCTTGTTCCCGATGGCTTGAAGAGGTAATCACATAATTCATTTGGAGCTCCACTCAGGTTAGACTTCTTTAGGAAGAGGCTGCGAGGACACAAATCCATAATGCAAAACCTATTTATAATAAAATTATGTGAACAGCTTATAAGCAGATTAATATTTATTATCAAAGTATGAGTCAAATTTTTGAAAATTCTATTAATTTGGAATTAATTTGTCCAGTCCTCTCTTTACAAATTGGGATAAAGCAATCTGTAGGCAAGAAGTCAATTTTTCCCCCCGCTCAGATCTCTTGGGAAAATGCACTCTTCAATTGCTGAGTAAAAGCATAAAAGCTAGTTTGCAGAAGTTAGGACTCTGCCCTAAAGGGTAGACAAATCAAGGATCTCTAAAGGAAGGCTGTCTTGATAGCCACTAAGTTGTGGTAGTGCAGTGGTGAAGAGCTACGACTGGTAACCCAAAGTCAACACTTCAAATCCACCAGCCAGGCCTTGAAAACCCTGTGGACCCTACTCTGTCCTACAAGGTAGCCATCAGTCAGAATAGACTCAGAGGCAACATTTATTTCTTTTGTTTTTAATTTTCTGTGACAACAAAAAGACTTGTGGCAAAGCGGGAGAAGTATGTGTTACAAAAGTTAAAAGGTTTATAATTTTTAAACTCTGTGATATGAATTCTGTATCAGCAACTGTAGAAGTCTCACTCTATCACATGTGAGCTGTGAATCAGTATCAAAGAAAATCAGAAAATACAAAGTGATTTCACAGTGAGCCACTGATTTCATCACATAACAACACATGGTATTCATTTGTCCAAGCACAAAAAAGTTATGTACGAATACTTTAAAATCATTAGAAAACTGCAAACTATACTTTGGCTATAAAGACACAGCAATTGTATCTAAGTTAAAGTAAATGTACTAATTCAGTTTACCTGTTTAACAACTCATACACTTAAAAATAGGTATCCATAACACTGAGCATGCATATATGAAAACAAAAAAAAATATGATCAACAGACATTACTGTATTTTAACTTTCTAAAATACATGCTGTGTACTCTAATAATTTTATAATCCTTAGAGCTGTCATCTAACTTATTTTAAAGTACAGGGATGATTTAAAATCTATGTTGAACCTTTGTGAGATGTTAGGCGTACCAATGTCTGCTCTCACAATCTCTAAGGGTGGTCTTATTTCTTCCTCATTTAACTGTTACTTTTGTTAGATGTCATGCGTTAGTTCTGACTTGTGGTTGTCACATGTGCTACAGAACACAACACTGCCGGGTCCTGTACGCTCCACACAATTGTTGTTACGCTGAAGCCTGTTGTAGTTGCTGTGTTAACTCATCTTTTTGAGAGTGTTCTTTTTTGCTGACCTTCTACTTTATCAAGCATGATGTCTTTCTCCAGGGGACTGGTCCCTCTTGATTACATGTTCAAAGTAGGTGAGATGAAGCCTCACCATCCTTGCTTCTAATGAGTGTTCTGTTTAAATGACCTCTGACCAATTTATTTTTCCCATTATTTATGACTTAAAAGATCTAAGTAGCTTGAATTATTATTCTTATTATTTCCAGTTAAAACCAACAAGAGTCTCAAAGGGTAAAAATCAGTCATAGAAGACCAAAAGTTGGTGGTTACTCAAATTACATGTACTTCATCTTCTAATGAATATTCATTCTTATGACAAGACCCTCTGGAGAAAGAAAGAAGAAAAGGCTTACTCAAACTCTCAGGAATGCTTAGTACTCACACATTTCTAATTTTTCACCCATTTATGCTGAGTATGTATTCTATAAGGATTCATCAACCCGTCTTGCTTCTGCCCATCCTACGCAGTTTTCTTGTATGTAAATACATATGCTTTGTGTCTACAAATACTATTGATATATCTGCCATAGACCAGGTCACGTCTTTCTAAGATGCATACCTCATTGACTGTACTTCATTTTCTAGTCGGAGTTGCATTATAAAATTATTGTTGTTTTTAAGTGTCATCAAGTTAACTTCAACTCCATATTACAAAGTAACTCCATATGACACAGTATAACTCTCCCATAGGGCTTTCTAGTCTGTAATATTTATAAAAGCAGATTGACATGTCTTTCTCCCAAGAAGTTTCTGGGTGAATTTGAACTGATAACCTTTGAGTTAATAGCCAGTCTTTGAACATTTATGATGCAATGACTTGCTGTTGTAAGGTTAATCATTGTCAAGTATGATTTGACTTAAACATCATTTTGCTGCAATTTTAGAGACTTTGATGCTATTACCCTAATTGTAGTCTCTTGTCTGTTACTGTTGAGTACTATACCACTGGTATTCAATTACCAGCAGGATCACCCATGGGGGACAGCTTTCAGGGAAGCTTGCAAGCTAACTTGGACAAAAAAAGAAGGGCCTGGCAACCTACTTCTAAAAATGCAAAAAAATTCTATGGTGAAAACCTTGTGAAAGCAATGAGACACTGTTTGTTATGTTGCTGGAAGAGAGAGGCCCTCAGCTTGAAAGATACTCAAAATACAACTGGGGAAGATCTCAAAGTAGAATTGACCCTAATGCCACAGATGGATTAAAGCTTTCAGAATCTTCACATGCTGATGTTGCACAAATCAAAGAGAAGAGACAGCTGCAAACATTTGTTAATAATTAGAATGTCTAATGTATGATGTATGAAACTAGGAAAACTGGAGGTCTTCAAAAGTAAGGTAGATGCATGAAAATCAACATCCTATGTATTAGTAAGCTGAATTGTACTGGCATTGACCATTTTGATCTAGATAGTGATATGACCTACTATGCTGAGAAGGAAAAATTGAAAAGGAATGGTGTAGCATTCATTGTCAAAAAGAACATTTCAGTATCTATCCTGAAGTACAATGTACAAAGTACAGTCATGATGGGATAGCCATACACCTATAAGGAAGACCAGTTTATATGACCATTATTCAAATTTATGCACTAAAAAGTAATGTCAAAGATGATGAAACTGAAGATTTTTACTAACTTCTGTCTGAAGTTTATCAAACATGCAAAGTTCATTGATAATGAATAGTGATTGGAACATGGAAGGTGGAAACAAAGATGAATTGGTAGGAGGAAAATATGGTCTTGGTGAAAGAAACAAGATCAGAGATCACATGATAGAATTTTGCAAGATCAATACCATATTCATTGCAAATATCATTTCTCAACAACATAAATGGTGGATATACACTTAAATCTCAGATGGAATACATACGAATCAGATTAACTATATCTCTGGAAAAAGTCCATGGAAAAACTCAATATCATCTGTCAGAACAAGGTCATACACATGTTCAAACTGAACGTAAAGAAAATTAAGATAAGAAAGCCAAAATATGAGCTTGAGTATATCCTACCTGAATTTGGACACTGTTGCAAGAATGAATTTGATGCATTAAACACTAATGACTAAAGACCAGATGCTTGTGGGATAACATCAAGAACATCATACATGAGGAAAGGAAGAAAGGAAAGTCATTAAAAAGTCAGGAAAGAAAGAAAAGACCAAATGGATGTCAGAAGATTCTCTGAAACTTGTTTTTGAATACATAGCACCTAAAGAAAAGGGGAGAAATGATAAGTAAAAGAGGTGAACAGAAAATTTCAAAGGGAAGACAAAGTAAAATATTGTATTGAAATGTATGAAAACCTGAAGTTAGAACACAAAAGGGAAAAGCATGTTCTCGATTTCTTAACCCAAAACAATTCAAGAAAAAACTCCAGTCTTGAGCTGTAGTATTTAAGGATTTGATGAGCAAAGTATTAAACAAAGAAAGAAATATGAAAATAATATGAAGGAATATACAAAATCATTATACAAAAAAGAAATGGCCACCATTCAACCATTACTGAAGAGAGAATGTTGCAGAGGACCAACAATACTGAAGGAAGAAGGCTACCCTGTATTGAAGAATTGGCAACATACGAGGTTCCAGGATTTGATGGCATACAATGGAGGTGTTTCAACAAAAGGTTGTAAGGTCGGAAGTGCTCACAAGTTTACATCAAGAAACCTGGAAGACACTTATGTGGCCAGCCAGCTGGAAGAGATCCCTATGCATGCCAATGCTAAGGAAAAATGACCCAACAGGGTACAGAAATGATCCAACAATATCATTAATACAACATACAAGTAAAATTTTCCTGAAGGTTATTAAACAATGATTGTAGCAGTACATAAATAGAGAACTGCCAGAAATTCAAGCTGACTTCAGAAGAGGACGTGGAACAAGGGATTTCACAACTAATGTCAGGTGGATCTTGGCTGAAGAATACCAAAGATGTTTACCTGTGTTTTATTAACTGTGCAAAAGCAAACAACTATGTGAACCTTAACACAACATTGTAAAGAATGGGAATCCAGAACAATTAATTGTGCTCATGAGGAACCTATACATGGAAAAAGAGGCAGACTTTTGAACAGAACAAGTGAATACTGAGGATCCTGAAAGGTTTAAAATTAGAAAAGACGTGAGTCAGGGTTCTTTCCCTGAATAAGTATATATTCTACCATACTTATTCAGTCTGTTTGCTGAGCAGATAATCAGAAGCTGGACAGTATGAAGAAGAACCCAGCATTAGTACTGGAAGAAGACTCATTAACAACCTGTAATACGCAGGTGACACAACCTTGCTCTCTGAAAGCAAAGAGGACTGGAAGAACTTACTGCTGTGGATTAAATTACAGACTACACATCAGCAGGAAGAAGACAAAATTCCTCACAAAATGATCAATACGTCTTGATGAATGGAGAAAAAGATTGAAGTTGTCAGGGATTTCAGTTTGCTTGTCTCCATAATCAGGACCACAGAAGCAGCAGTTAGAAGCTAAACTATCTATTGCAATGAACAAAATTGCTGCAAAAGACCTCTTTACAGTTGCTATGGACTATGTCTTATCTCCCCAAACTGTGTGTCAAATTGGCTAGTCTGTGATTCCCAGTACTGTGTGATTGTTTGCCATTTGGTCATCTGATGTGATTGTCCTCTGTGTTTTAAATTCTTTATTGTTGTTTTCTATCAATTCAGCTCTGACTCATAGTAACCTTATGTATAAGAACACAAAGCAAAACAACGATTTCCTGTTCCTGTGCCATCTTTATGATCTTTGGCATATCTGAGTTCGTTGTTATAGTTATTGGGTCAATCCACTTCCTGGAGTATTTTCCTCATTTCTGTTGGTCCTCTCCTTTACCAAATTTAATGTCCTGTTCTAGTGATTGACTTTTTCCAGTGATGTTTCCAAAGTGACAGTTCTAATCTCACCATCCTTCTTTTTAAAGAACATTTTGGTTGTATTTATCCTAAGACTGATCTGTTCATTCTGTTGACTGTAAAGTAAAACAACAAACAAACACACAAGAAAAACAAACTCATTGCCATCAAGTCAATTCAGACTCACAGCAACCCTAAAGGGCAGAGTAGAACTGCTCTATCAAGTTTCCAAGGAGAGCTTGGTGGCTTCAAACTGCTGATGTTTTAGTTAGCAGCTATAGCTCTGAACTACTATATCACCATGGTTTCCTTTTGATACTAGTAACCGACCAACCAACCAACCAACCAACCAACCAAGCAAACAGAAAACCCAAAGCCATTTCCAAAGAAAGCAGAATGGAACTGTCCCATAGTGTTTCTGATGGGAAATGGCTGCTGGATTTGAACTGCCGACCTTTTAGATAGCAGCCTTGACCTTTTCCCAAGGCAGAAATTTGAGTATCTTCCTTTCATCTTATTTCTCTCTCTACTCCACATTAAGTTATCAAGTAACTGTTGATTAGTTTGACTAAATACCTCCTAATCTTTTCTTCTCATCCCTAATGCTATCAGTGTATTTAATCATCATATAATGACGGCATTTATATTGCTTTTTTTAAATCTAGGGCATCCCATTCATTTCTTGTCCCTGCTCTCCAACCAGATCAGTCATTGAAAACACAGACTCATGAGCTTGTTGTTGCTGAGTGTTGTCAAATCATTTCTGACTCAGCTACCCCAGGTGACACACAATGACTGCCCCATAGGGTTTCGGAGGCTGTAATTTGTATGGTAGCAGATCACCAGTTCTTTCTCTCAAGAGCTGGCAGGTAGTTTCAAAATGCAAAGCTGTTGGCATCTGAGCACTTAAATTCTGCACCACTAGGGATCCTGTCATGGTCTTACTAAGACTCCACAAAGCTTAGAAACAAAACCCTACTATCCCCTGCTGGATCAACTTCATGCTCCAGAAGTTGGCAAAAATCTTCAATTGCTTTATCTTTAGCCTTTCGATGGCACTTGGCTTGGCTAGTGTTTGGTGAGCAAATTCGAATAGTGGTCATATTAAATTGTCTTTCTCATAGACATATGGATATTATCCTATCATTGAACATTGCACTTCAGAATAGATTTCAAAATATTCTTTTTGACGATGAATGTAATACTATCCCTCTTTAAGTTGTAATTTCTCTCTTAGTAGATCATATGATTCATATGATTGTCTGATTCAAAATGGCCAGTACCTGTCCATTTCAGCTCACTTTTACCTAGGATATTGAGTTTTAGGTATTCCCTTTCATTTTTAACTCTTTTTAATTTTCCTAGATTCATGTCTCATACAATCCGAGTTTTGATTATTAATGGCTATTTTCAGTTGTTTCCCCTCTTTTTCAGTCATGCCACATTAGCAAATGAAGGTCATAAAAGGTGGATTCCATCTGTTTGGAATCCACTTCGAGGCCAAAGCCAAGCCAAGTGCCATCGAGTCGGATCCGACTCATGGCGACCCTTTGAGGAGGCAGCTTTTACCCAGTTATACCCTGAGTGATTTCCAACCTTAGGGACTCATCTTCTGGCATTGTATCAAGACAATGGTCTGCTGCTGTGCATAAAACTTTCACTAGCTAGTTTTTTCTCAGAAACAGACTAGTGGATCTTCCTTTCTAGCCTTAGTCTAGAAGTTCACCTGAAACCTATCTACCACCAGTAACCTTACTGCTACTTGATGACTGGTGGCATAGCTTTGAGCATGATAGCAGCGTGTAAACTCGGACAGCACCACAAACTGACCGACACATTGGAGAGGGGCCTGTCTTCATTACAGGTGCATGTATATTGTCCCATTGCGGATAGAGCTGTACTTCTGGATAGATCTTGAATTATTCTTTTTAATGATGAACACCGTATCGTTCATGCCTCCTTAGTTTCTTCCAAACTGTGAGAGTTTCTTAATATTTTCTTGCTTTTTACTACCTTGACAGTTTTTGGAGGGCATCTGTTCAACATTTTGTGTAATGTGAGTTTATATGATGTTTGGGGCTTTATCAGTGGGCTGAATTTAAATATGGAACTATCTGAGATTTTCTCCTGGTATTTTCCCATAATTAGTTTGGTGTTACAGATTTTGGAAACGTATATCACATACATCATACACCCTTCCCCTTGTGCTATATGAGCCTTGATCATTTTGTTAGGGTAGAGTATGCCTAGTTTCTTTGTTGAAAAAATACTGTTTTTTCCTTTCCTATACTTGATTAGTTTGAAGTAAGTCAATAAGTTGCGGCCATACAACATGAGGTAAATTAAGTTCTACTTCTTGTGTAGTAAAGTACTGAAAAATTTCTGGACATGTGCTGAAACTACTACTGTAATTAATAAACATTTTGGAGAGATAACTTGAGTCTATGTGTGTATCATTTTTTTGTACCCACATTATGCAGTTCGTAAATAACTGTTGATTATATTTAACCAAGTAAATATTTCCTAACGTTTCTCCATCCCCAACACTACCTAAACTAGCTCACCACACTTAACCTAGATACAGCAATCTAATTGGCTGTTGTTCCTCTATGTTACCCTCTTTCATTGATCCTTCCTGCTCTATAACTAGATCAATCATTCCAAAATTTGACTCTACAATTTTAGAATTTAGCAGAGGATCTTACCTGTAACACTTAAAACAGTGATTCTCTAACAGTGGGTTTCTATTTCTTTTATTATTTCTGTGTTTATTCATCAGGAATTTTATCTCTAAGGTTTTTCTCCCTCCCTTCTCCCATTTATTTATTCTTTTAGTTATTTATGTATATCAATATAAACTCACAGATACTTATTTTATTCTTTCAGTTGTAACACAATATGTCTTACTTATTTTGGTATGCAGATGATTCCACATTTGGCCACTGCAAAGTATTTTCTGTCAACTCCTACTTCTTTGGGGTATGCCACATTTTTCTGAGCATTCATTTACTCTAGCCTCACCTTACACTTTTATTATCTTAGGCCTAGAATTTACCATTTATTTCATGTAGTGTTTACTTTTTAATTGGAGAATGGTATCTAGAAAACAAGATACAGATGGCAAGTGCGATTGCTGTTATTGGGGTGTCATTGCTGAGAGTCTTTCAGTATGTTATACCTTCATAACTAGAAGTTAACAATATATGAGTTCATACTGATATTTTCTACTCCAAAGAAATAACTTTAAATTGAAAATATCAATAACCTAGAAGTAACTTTTTTAAATTGAAGGAGTTTAGTGCTGTTTGTAAACTAAACTAAGATATGCAGAAACCCAGTTTACAAGTTCAGAACAAGCAGATTAAATACAAATTCCATTTATCCCAAAGGTGTGTTAGAATGTGGCCAGTGCAACTTGGATGATAAGTTCATCAGGTTGAAAATAATTTATAGTTCTTTGGATTCATTAAGAAACTTGACTGATGTTGTCTTTCATTTTGTTTGGAATAAATACCACCTTGGGAGCATCTAAAAAGGCATTGGTGGCTCCGTTGTAGTGTTTTCACTTTCTTGCAGGAGACCTGGGTTCAATTCCCCGCCAGTACACCTCATGTGCATCCACTACCCGTATATCGGTAGAGGCTTGCACATTCCTACGATGCTGTATGATCTTAATGGAGGTTCCAGACTAGGACACACTAGAAAGGCCTGGAAATCTCTTCAAACTCAGTCAGTGAAATTGCCATGGATCCCAACAGTCTTACCTACAATTTATCTTGAGGATGGCACAAGCACAAGTCACACTTTATTCTATTTTGCCTGGGTTGCCATGAGGGGCAGCTGTATGGTGGGTGTTGATGACAATGGGCAGCCCCTACAATAACCCATTCACTGGTGACATTTCCATACATCTAATCAGATATTTCCCGCTTTTGAAGTCTCTTCTTCCAGACCCTTTAGTAAATGCTAAACATGCATAACATTTTAAGAAATAAAAACTCTTTGAGGAGTGAAAAATACAGTAAGGATCTCAGTTACTGTTAGCTTTTGAAATGCATTAATATTTTGTAAACATTTTATATTATTCTATCCTTGGAATGCCCATGCCTGACATATTTTGTATATTATAATTTTGAAGAAAGTTCTCTTTTTTCATTAGAATGCTGGTTGGAGAAAAGCAAACGCAAGGGCAAGAGAACATAGTCTATTCACTCTCTGAGGAAGCCCTAGTGGTGCAGTGGTTAAGTGCTACAGCTGCTAACCAAAGTGTGAGCAGTTTAAATACGCCAGGCACTCCCGGGAAACTCTATGGGGCAGTTTTCCTCTGCGTTATAGGAGTTTTCATTTAGTAAAGGGCACAGTGGCCTTAGCAGAAGGGGTGCTCATGCCTAAGCCCAGTTTCTCCTTCCACACTGACCAGCTGTGCAAAAACCAATTGTTGTTAATTCCATCCCCACTTCTGGCAACCCATGTGTGTCAGAGTGGAACTGTGCTCTGATTTTTCAGAAGTAGAATCCAGGTCTTTCTTCACAGATGCCTCTAGGTAGACTCAAATCTCCAACTTCTCATTTAGCAGCTGAGGAGTGGAACCATTCGCACCTCTCTTTAAGACTTCATTGGCGCATAAGAGGTTCCTAAAACAGAAGAAGATCATTTCTATTATTTATTCCAGTATGAATCTTGTTGGTAAGACAAATCGATAACATGGATAAATATAAAACAACATGAAGATGCCACAGGGTGCAGGGAAGGCTTCAAAAACCCAGTGAAGCCAGGGACACTAGGAGGATGACAGCTAGAAACAGCTGGAAAGTCAACTAACCTATCAGTACTTGTGACTCCTCATCTGTAAAACAAAGGAGTAGGCTCCAGGAGTCCCACAGAACTTGCCAACTTTAAATTCCAAAGATCCTGTGGATTCCAGTCGGACGAGGGGAGCTGAAATCAACCCTCCACTGGAACTCTTTGCTGTAACCATGACTATTTGCCTTTTAATTTCTTTCATTACAAAGCCAGCAGCAATGATTGATTTTACCTGTTTTCCTCCTGTGTCTGCATCAAAGACGGATGCAATGACAGTGTCCACCGCTCTCCTGCCTCTGCCTTATTTCTTCCACTTTAAACACTGGCACGGCCCACATTGCAGATCTTTCCCTCTAGGTGAGTAAGCAGTGGCAGTAAATATTTGTGAAATGCCAGCCTCCCCTACTTGGACTTCACAGGAACAGGAGTTCCATCAATTTGCTGGTTTCCTTTGTACGCATCGTTCTTGTCCAATTCCTCTGTAACATCTGCCATTTCTGTCCTCCCCCTCTCTCTGCCTCTCTTTTATAAGGGATTGAGTTGTATTTTATCCTCTAGTCCTTTCAAAATACTGTACACCTTTCTAAGCGATGGCAACCCCCTGACAAGGCGAGGGAGATGAGAAGGCTGGAAACCACATCAGAAGGGTCCCCTAGAGCTGTTGTGACAACAGGAAGGAGTGCTAGGACTTGCTTCCTTGCAGGCTGAAAGCACCTTTGTTGTGTTCCTGAGGAACAAGAGGAGGAGGCGGAGGCCTGTGAGTGTGAGGCGTCTTCCCCAGGCCTGCCAATCACGTTAACGCTGAAGAAAAAAGAAAAGAGTAAGGGAAGCAAAATCTAAATAGGGAGGCATAAATAAAAGACATAAAATGATAGATCTCTATTTGCATGGTTCTAAATATCAAAAGTGGTCTATCTCAGGCATGGGGATGATTACACCTTGAGGAGGTGACTAATTTGTGCCTGGAGGAATGGCAGTGAGGTCACTGAAATTGTATTTCTGCCTTCCATCTCAGCTGGAGAGTTTTTTGAATACTCAATGTACTTTAAAGATATATTCAGAGACTTTTTTTTTTCCTCCCCCAGCTTGCTTAGTAAGGTGCTCATTTGCATCAGGTTGTCAAGAGTTATGACATTTAACGCTATTAATGTCACTTCCATTATTCCACTGACTATCAGCTGCCTTCACCTACAAACTGTGAGTGCTTCTCACAACGTGACCATAGCTAGAGAGCCCAGGAAAGTGAATAAGAAACCTAGGTCGCTGTACGGTGGGAGGCCACTTGCTAGCTCTCTCTCTGTCCTTCACTGTCATGAATCTGGAGCTATAGTCACCCAAAGGCAGAAGTAATACACATGTACATGCGGGCACATGCATGTGTGGATATGCACCCATACAAAATTCTTTTTATTTTAAAAATCTGGTGAAATTCAACAAACACAGCCAACTCTTACAAGGAGCTGTGTCAGGGTTGGCAAAAGACAGAGGGTACACTTAACTGAATTAATAATTACACAAAGTGGCCCCCATACCCGAGGAGGGTAGTTTACCTGTGTTCTCTAGACTTTAATGCTGTGTCAGCTACTGAATTGTTAAATATTAAAATTAAAATGACTTTCACATGCCTTATTCACAGATTATTGTTACCATATTTCATATGGTAACAATATGACAATTTCTGTTATTTTTATTTAGCATTGAAAATAGAAGGAATGACTTTCAATAAATTGTACTATTTGAACTTTTTAACTACTTTAACTTTTCAGGGAATCCTCCCCAAACAGTCTGCATAGTACAAAGTCTTTTATCACTGAATTTAATGTGACCTAAAATTAAATTCTGAATGGAAAATAGTCTTTATGTGTAATTTTTTCTAAACTCTTATTATAAAATGTTTCAAGACCTCAGAAGTTGAAAGAATAATGCAATAGTCACCTTGATTCAAAGATTAACATTTTTCTATATTTTTGTATTTATCTTTTTATTTTTCTAACTCTAGTTTTATTTTCTTCTATGTCTACTTATGTGTCTAAGGAGACTTAGTAGCTCAGGGGTTAAGCACTGTGCTGCTAACCTAACGGTTGGATGTTCGAACCTGCTTAACAGCTCTGTGGCAGAATGACCTGGCAATCTACTGCTGTATGAATTAAAGCCTTGAAAATGCTACACAGGGCTGAAAATCAACTCCGTGGCATACAACAACAACATGTCTGTGATATCTCTGTAGATAGATTGGAAGGTAGATGCTTTTTTTGCTCAGCCAAAGCCACGTGCCGTCACAATGCATATTAAAATCCATACCCTACACCATTATCATATCAGATACAAAAAAAGGAAAAAAACAAAAAACAAAAAACTATTGCTGTGGAGCAGTTTCTGACTCATAAGTGACCCTCTAGGTCAGAGTAAAACTATCTGCCTAAGGAGTTGATGTAATAAAAACTTGAAATATCTTCATTTTTTGGATGGATTAATGAAATGTTGTTAATTCAACAGGTCATATTCAATTGTAGCTGTCACTCTTTGTTCATTTCCAGTGTTTTCCCAAAATTAGCTAGTGTGAGCCCTTCACGTAAGCACCTATATCCTTTTGGTATACCCCCTTGGCTTTGAATACTTCAAACTTGTCCTGTGCACATGTAAAGTTGGTCTTTGTCTGTGGAACTTTGGTTCCTGTCAGTGGTATTGAAAGCCAGCTTCTGGGCACTAAGTGTTCTCCTTGCTCCAAATGTCGCCACTTTTCCCTACTACAGTGGACAGATTGAGGAAAATAAATTGTTTTCAATAAAAAAAAATATTTCAAAACAAATCGTAATGTTAGAGAGCATGTCTCCTGATTCTTTTGTAGCTTTAATACTCTTACATTGAAAGATTTGTGTCATAACATCATTAACCCCAAAACACAAACCCACTGCTACCAAGTCAATTCGGACTCATAGAAATCTTGTAGGGCAGAGTAGAACTGTTCCATGGAGTTCCAAGGAGCCCCTGGTGGACTTGAACTGCCGATCTTTTGTTTAGCAGCCATAGCACTTAACCCCCATGCCACCAGGGTTTTCACGTAATGAACAAATTGATTGATTAGTTTTTCTCCCAATACACATAAAATAGTGTCAAAAGACTAATATCACCTTGGAAGAAAGCTGTATCTACTGAAAAATCAACCACTAAAAAGCTGTGGAGCAGTTTGTTCTCTCATATATATGGGATCGTCATAAGTTGGAATCGACTTGACGGCAAGTGGTAGGAAAAAAAATGTTCTTTTTGGTAGGACATACACATGAAATATATAGATCGTACAGAGTATCAGCTCAGTAAAGTCACTCTCAAATTTATAGTAGCTTAGGGTAGCCATGAGTCAGATCCGACTCGACGGCACTTGGCTTGGCTTTAATATGAACAGCCAAGCCAAGCCAAGTGCCTTCGAGTCAAGTTGCTTTCTTGTATCAGCTGCCCCAGCAGAGTCTTCTAGAATGTTAGGGGTGGTGAGATACTATTTTTATTTACTTTACTCATACACAATACATGAAGTATTCACACCAGTCCAGTTAGCTGAATAACCTCCTCCTCAATAACATTTTTGGAGTTCCTTCCTTTCTTAGTAAAAGACTGACTAGGATGAGTGTCAACCTTCTATAAATATAGAAGTTAATTTTCTCAACTGGACACATATTCAAGAAATGCCTGGGTTTTTTTCCCATTATACTATGTCTAGCCCGCAGGAGACTGTGTGGGATTTTTAGCAGAGGTGAAAAGAGTTCACAGTTCTCTTGGGAATGTTAAAAGATGAGTTAGCACACTATCTGCTAATTGTTTCGTAGGAGAAAACACCGAGAATGTCAAGATGTAATTACTGCTTACAGCTTACCCACTGTGAAAGCATCCTTTGAGGGACTCTGTTTGTTGCTAGTACCTGAGAAAACAACCTCCAAAGAATGCAAAGCACATAATTACCAGCTTTTAGTGCAAACCTTTTTGGAGAAATTCTCTGTTAAATCTACTCTTTGGAGGCAAATAGCAAAGGAGCTTGTAATTAGAAAAGCAGCTCTTCAGACATGAACCAACATAGAAAATGCTAGGTAATTAGTAGATAATTTTATAGGTATTCCTGGCACTGAGCACTAAAAGCAAAATTAAGTCAGGCAAACCACTCTGAGAATTGCCTGTAGCCAGCGCGCTGTTAGTGGTAATCGGAAAGAGGGGAGAAGAGCATCATGCTGGAATCCTCATCACTCTTTTCCCATTGCCCAGTTAATAGCAGGGTCTGATAAAGACCAATAGAGAGGATAATTGGGTGACTGAAGGGCAGTTTGTTACCTGAGTTATTTATTGGCAACAGTTCTTCATTTTAATCATCAATGTGAATTATATTTGAATTGTGGGAGGGAAGGCTTTTAGTGAGCTTGTAACAATCATTTTGTTTTATCATTTTCAGTAGCACATTTCATTTAGTCAACTGCTAATTGGTGCATTTGTGTTCCACATTCTGGGAGATAATTTGGGGTGGTGTTCAGGCTTCTAGGGTTTGAGGCTTACCCTGCAGGTGTCTTTTTAGAATCTCAGCATTTTCCCAAATATGTGACCAATGAGGGCTTGATTTCAGGTCTACAAATTAGAAAATGTGTTAAGATAGAAACTGGACAAATGTGGAAAAGGTGAAGATGTCCCTGAAAGAAAACTAAAGGGAAGCAGCCCAAGATTTTCTTTTGTTCATTTTGTTTAGAGTAGCTTTATTCTTTCTGTTAACAATAAACTGCTAGTGACAAAATTCTCTGACCATAGTCTGTGGATTTGATAACACCTCTCCTTCTTGGTTGATTTGTACAGTATGGAAAGTACATCTAATTGGGAGTTTGAGACTTTGGTGGTCTGTCCAGTGTTACAAAGTGTTCCCTGCGGATTTCATTCCTGACTCCTCAGTACCCTCATCGTGGAAGTGAAAATGGAACACAGATATTATTTGTATCTATTTAGGTTGTTATTTGAAGGGCTAAATAAAATAATGGTTAAATATTAAAATTTGAGCATGCTGTTGTGCAGGCGGGAGGTGATATTCTCATAACTATTTTCTCTCTCCTGCTTTGGGCGTGTTCCTAAGAAGGACTCAGTGCTAGAGAAGGACATTATGCTTGGTAAATTGGAGGATCAGTGAAAAAGAGAGTAACTCTTAATGAGATGGCATGACAGTCACACAGACTGCACAGTGGAGTTACATGTAACAGCGCTCATGAGGATGACACAAGACTGCGGAAGAACAGTAGCGAATGTGTATGAATCCTTGAAATTAGAGAGAACAGGACTCTTTCCAGGCAAATGAAATTGAACTGTATCAAGTGCTGGGAAACACATCGTCAGGTAATACTTGGGGGGATTTTTCTCCCTTTTAAATTCATGCACTCAAGTGGAGTCAACATTCCAACTTTTAATGATTTCCTGCTCCTCTCGGTCCTTCATCATCCACACCCTTTGAGTCGCCAGGTCCTCCCACTCTTTCTGGGCAACGTTTCCTGGAAAGCCTTTGAAGGCAACAAGAATTTCCCATTTAATTGGCCTGTTTGTTCTGTTCCCTTTCAAGTGGCTCTCAAACTAGTGTAGTTGCAACATTCTACCTAATCTCTTTACTAAACTTAAAATAATTAGTTGTCTAATGTTGCACTGAATCTGATGTGAATGGGCACGTAATTCTAAAATAGACAAGCTAGACAAGATTATTTTTAATTACGAAACATTTCAAATTGAGAACAAGCTACCCCTTGTTTTGTTTTATGTTCTTTTACATCAGATACAGGGTGTCAGCGTTGGATTGGGGCATCTGAGCTCTGCCTGCCTTTTCAAGGAACAAGGATGCTCTATATAAGCTGACCTGAGAACCAGCACTTTAGACCATGGGGAGAAAAATCTCCATTCCTATGTCATTACTCAGATGACCGCATTTCTGGCTTCTCTTCACGTAGTCTCTGCTCACATGCTACCTCCTCAAAGAGGCCACCCTACAGCCCTATTCATCTAGTTAAAGCTGTGCTCTGATGTAAGCACTGGGGAATATTTCCGACCCGGATTCCTGTTCCTGTAGATCTTCCTCTCTGGTGGGTGGAGATGTCTCACAGTCTCAGCCTTAGTCACACTCTGTACCTTTGCTCTTATCTGTTTCGTTACATTTCAAATCATTTCATTTCTTTCTTCATTATCTTTCTAATAAGGAGCAGGCAATCATATCCATCATATTTCACATTCTGCCCCACCTTCTGAAAGACTTCCTGGCATATAAGAGGCCTTCAGTACATGTGTTCAATGAAGAGTAAAGTTGTGAAAATTGAGTAGCCTTTTCTGATGTGCTGGTGGCCAGATGAAAGAACCCCTTCAGAGATAATCAAGAATGAGTAGGAAATCCCTGAGTGGTACAAGTGGTTAAGCACTGGAATCCTAATAAAATGTCAGCAGTTCAAACCTACCCAGAGGCACCTTGGAAATAAGACCCCACAATCTGCAGCTGAAAGGTCACGTACTTGAAAACCCTGTGGAGCCATTCTGTTCTGCACAGGCGGGGTACCCATTACTTAGAACTGACGGGAGGACAGCTAACAGAAACAACAGCAGAGAGATACTAGACTCAGGACAAGCCAAGCCAGAAAGATGGCCTGTGACTATGGCCTTCGGTAGATGGAGCTCTGTCTGTGCATGGAGAGCAGCGACAGTTGATTTGGCAAAAGATGGGTGCCTGGAAGATATTCATCCAGGGTGTAGACTCCATGCAACAGACACAAGAAACTGTGTGTTCTGTAGTGACACACGGAAGAGAAGGCTCTGTTCCCACCTTTCTTGGAGAAACCCCATGAGCTGCAGTTGTAGCAGCAGTCCCCTCCTTACTCAGTGGTCACATGTTGCGATGGAACTGTGTATAGGAATCAGAGAAGACAGTGAACAGCCAGCACGCCAGAGAATGAAACGTTCTGGCTACTAGCAAAAACGTTGCATCTGAGAAGGGCCTAGCATCTGCACAAGACAGGGTGGGTGTTGTTGTCAGAGGGCACGGAGCCCACAAAGACCCTGTGCACAGGAGAAACACTGCCCAGCCCTGTGCCCCCCCTCACGGTCTTTGTTAGGGCTGAGCTCATGGCTGTGGCCATTGGGTCAGTTTATCTTGTTGAGAGCCCTCCTCTTTCTGTCTACTAAGCATCATGTTCTTCAGGGACTGGTCCTCTTGAAAAACACCTGTAGAGTATGTGAAACAGTCTCACTATCTTTGCTTCTAATGTGCATTCTGACTAAACTTCTTCCAAGAGAAATTTGTTTGTTCTTGTAGCAGTCCGTGTTACAGTGCATATTATTCACCAACACACTAGGGTTCAAAGGCATCAGTTCTTCTTTGGTCTTCTTTATTCATTGTCTAGCTTTCACATGCATATGAGGCAATTGAAAAACACATGGCTTGAATCAGTCATGCCTTAGTCCTTAAAGTGACATCTTTGCTTTTTAATACTTTAGAGAGGTCTTTTGTGGAAGATTTGCCCAGTGAAATGTGTCATTTTTTTGAATTCTTGACATCTGTTTCCATGGGCAAAAAAAAAAAAAAAGCACTCAAATTAAATCTGTTTAAGTTTCCATTTTCAGTCTGAAATTTCAAAGAGTGAAGTCCTCAGACTTTAAAGATTAAGTTTCCTGGGCATCATGACATTCAGACCCAGCATCATGAAATACAATGCCAAAGCACACGTGCCATCTGGCCTGCTTGGAGGAGCAAAGAGGAAACTGGGTTATGGAGGTGAGCAGCTGAGGATGTCAACAGCCAGGATGGTCCTTGTAGGGAAGCTCTTAATGTGGAAAAGGCTCAAGGCCTCGGCCCAGAACCACGCTCTCCAGGCACGGCATTCACCATTCACCTATAAACGACTGGACGATGCTTCTTTGCAGTACTGAGAGATGTCCCTGTCCTGTTTCTAAGTTTTATGGTGATTTTTTTTCTGTGGGATTTGTTACTTTAAAGTTGAAAGGGCTAGCATAAATGTATCATGGGAAATAGGGTTGGGAGAGGTGATATTTAAGACCCCCTTAAACAACAAAGAACACTTATCAGCTGAATTATCACTAACACCCAACATGCAAATTGATAGGTGAGGTGCCTCCTTTTGGTCAAGTATTATGAAGATAATCAGAATGCTAACCCTGCCTTAACAGACCTGTGGCCTTTGAGGCAATGCTTTCTAGATTTGAAATACATAGGAAAGTAATTTAAAATAGGTGTGCAACGATCCGTGCCCATAGAAGAAATCATTTCTGTTTCATCTTCCCCTTTTCTTTTTCCCTTCCTCCCTTCCTCCCTCCCTCCTTCCCTCCATTCCTTGTCTCCTTTCTGTCTCCAACATACATAAAGTGGTTAAATTATCTTAGTATTATGCTCTTTTATGCAAAATTGTTTCTAGAAAATCACCATCTGTTTGGGATTCAGCATTAACTTACTGTTACGGTAGTATTGCCGCATTTTTAAAATATTAAGTGCCTGCTACAATAGATCAACTCAATGGCAACCAACAACAATGACAGAAACAACTGTAAAGACACTAATTTTCATCCTCTCATTGAGCTTGCATTTTGCAAGTAGAAACTAGATGTACAAGAAAACCTTAAAAAAACAAACACACTGCCATCAAGTCAGTTCCAACTCACAGCCACCCTTCAGGACAGAGTAGAACTGCTCCACAGAGTTTCCAAGTAGTGTCTGGCAGATTGAAACTACTGATCTTTTGGCTAGCAGCTGTAGCACTTAACCACTATGCAATCGGGGAAGAAGAAGAGAAAAAAGACAATAAGAGGCAGAAAACAAATTCAGATATTTCGTTTTCATGCCAAGCTCTTTGATGCCTTTGAAGGACATGCCTTAGTCCAATCTTAATTTTAAGGTCTCTTGGATTTGGAAAACCTAGAGTGGGTAATGTATTTATTCAATAATTATATAGCTTATATTATGCACAATATAAATATTTTGAAAATATTAACTCATTCAGTCCTTATAGAAACCTTATTAGGTAGATACTCTTACTGTCCTCAAGCTGCAGATGAGAAAATTGAGACACAGGGAGGTGTGTTAACTAATCAAGGTCACTATGTGGTTGGGGCAAGTATGTAGTCAGTATGTGATGGCATAAGGGATGAGGGCAGGCAGGCTGGCTCAGAGGCCTTCTCCTGAATGTAGCCTTGTGTAGGCTTCCATCGAGAAGGAGGTGTTAGTAACCAGCAATCAGTGGTGATAAGGAAGCTGGAGAGGAACTTGAGAGTGGTTTTAGAGGAAGACCTCACTTTACTGCCTGTATCTGTCACACTGAAGCAACCCTCTCCCACCCTCCCTAATACTGTCACCTCTTTGCTTCGTTGCACTTGCACCCCAAGGAGCTGATGGCAATACAGCAGGTGCTCCAGTGCTCCCACACAAATGCACTGAGTGCAGCCAGCATCCTGACTGATGAAAACGGTGACTATGCTTGGCTGCTAACCAACTGGGTGGTGGTTGGGGTCCACTCAGAGGCACCTTCGAGGAAGGCCAAAAACTCAGCCACTGAAAACCCTAGGGAGCACAGTTCTGCTGGGACTACAGGGGTGTACCCTGAGCGGAAGTGGACTCAGTGGCGACGACTTGACTCTGTAAGTCTAGGTGGCTGTGCAGTGTATCATAGGCAGATATTTGGGGACTCAGGGATCAGCTAGCTCTTCCTAAATGTTGCTAAGAAAAGCTGGAAAGATGGAGCTTGGAGAGTGGAAAATTGCTGATTTTTTCAATGAATAAATCTTAATTCCACTGATTCCCAACTCCTAATGACCCTACATGACAGGATAAAACTGTTCTGTAGAGTTTCCGAGGAGCACCTGGTGAATCTGAATTGCCAGTCCTTTGGTTACCAGCCACAGCTCTTACCTGTACCACCAAAGTTACCATTCCAATAAATAAAACCCCAAAATAACAGTTTCAAATCTTGCATCGCTATCATCATTCACACTGTTCTTAGGACTTAACAAGCTACTCCTGGTAGAAATTGAGTGTTAAAAGAATTTTCTGCTGACACAAACTATTAAGCACTCATGTACTGTCTGAAAGGTTGGCAGTTTGAACTCACTCAGAAGCACCTTGATAGAAAGGCTTGGTGATGTGCTTCTAAAAGGCCACAGTCATTGAAGACCCTATGGAGCAGTTGTCCTCTGCACACATGTGGTCACTGTGGGGCGGAATGCACTGGAGGAGAACTAATAACAACAAGATTGTGTGTGGGTGGCAGGATGCTGAATAATACTTGAAGTTTTTCAGGTTGTTTTTATATGATTCGAAACCCACTGATATTATCCTATTTTGTTTTATTTTTTTCAGGACATGGGCTTGGATCTGAAAAATCTCATGAATTATAGCAATAACTAAAACTCCTGTGTAAAACAGTTGTCAAAGTTTGCTCATCATACCATATATTAAAATTAGCTTATATACCCCAAAACTAAGACCAAACCTGCTGCTGTCAAGTTGATTTCAACTCATAGCAACCCTATAGATCAGAGTAGAACTGGACCATAGAGTTTCTAAGGAGTGTCTGATGGATTTGAACTGCTGACCTTTTGGATAGCAGATGTAACACTTAACCACTATACTACCAGTGTTTCTAGCTTACATACAAACCGTGTAAATAAACCTTTGCTAACTTTCTGGTTCCTTTTTTTTGCTATTGTTGTTGGGATATTACTAGAAATCTACTGGCCCCCCACACCCAGGTTTAGGGAGATGATTCTTTCTCTTTGTCAAACCTACCTGTCAATCTCTTCCTTGTTTTGTGTGTAATCAAGAGCTAATAAAGGGATGCGGACCCTCCTACAACCACTGCCTCCTTCCATCCCTCCTAGCGGTCAAACCTTCCTACTCTAGATTCAGAGCTGCAGATGTTTGTCAGTGATTTCCTTTTGGGGCTGGGCAACATATTTCCACGTGTTGGCAGTGGCAGTGTCCAGATCTGAACCCTCTTAGATTGTGCTTAAGTACATATACGAGCTCAAGTTTCAGGAACAATGTTCCCAAAGTACCAGGAAATGTCTTTTTTTGTGTGTTTTCCTACTGGGTTACTATCAGCAAATGATTCACTTATCTTGTATGCTCAAAAAAATGTTGAAAAAACATAGTAGAAAATATGGAAAATGAGATTGTGATGAAGAATGGTAGTATACCAAGTATGGACAAAGAAAATTTCAGGCTGGTGATTAAGTTCTCTAAGTACATGAATAATTACAGTTCTACTATAAATAAGAATGAAAATTAATTTAAATATTCTAATGTCTAGTAAAAACTGGTAAAACTCACCTGCTCAATTTGAAGATATGACAGTAACATTCACAACTTTTTAAAAATAAAATAAATTACCACTTATATGCAACAAAAAAGTAGCATTCATTATCCAAAATTGTAGGTCATTGTTCTTCGGATAGCATTCAAGCCTTAGAATTTAAAAAAGGAGGAGAACAGGGAAGAAAGAAAAGGAGAAACGGAAGGATGGAGGGACAAAAGGTGGGAAGCATATTACCCTTCATTGGTTGACAGTGGATTAAAAACAGAATGTTTTCAACAGGTTCTTTAAAATAAAGCAAGTTTTGGTTTCAACAGTATCTTTAAACCAAAGCAACAAAGACTTAGTGTTGAGGGGTCTCATTTCATATTCAGCGCTGCCTCCCCCACACCTTCCTGGAGAGCGGAGTCTTGGCTGGACCCAAAGAGATGCCTGCAGATAGCCTGTGACAAGTGTTGACTGATGATTTGTTTTGCCAACCTGTCAGGGTAATCCTATCGTTTGCTAATATAAGGCAAGGTCTTTATTTGAAAACATCAAATGTGTTTGATTGTACACATCTGTGTTGGGGACTACTCTGCCAACGTACAAGTGTTAGTTCATTTCAATAAATCAGTAATGTAAGTATCAAGAGAAAAACATGGGTGTGAGTTTCTGGAATGACCAGTTGTCTGACATGCAGAGGCATGGGAGAATGCTCCAGGCTCCACCAAACATTCCTGGGAGGTGTTAATGACTTTAAGCCTGTCAAGAATGTCTCTAGTTTATACAGAACAGACAATTCATCAGTTTAATAAAAAGGTATAACATTTCCTACAGGTGAGCTTCACTGATCAGAGGATAAAAAAGAATCTTGTTTCCACTTTGGAAAGATGCATTGTAGATTTTAACCTGTGCTTTTGATGTTAGCTTTGAAAGTTTTCAGGGGATTTCAGCTGTGGAGGTATTTGTTGTCTGAGGCTGGACTGGTCTTTACTGAGGATGTGACTCTAGCAGACGCAGTAATCTTCAGTACGGTGATACAGTGTAGTGACTCAGAACGCCAGAGAGGCATAACACAGGACTTCTTGGAGCACTGGTAGAACTTTGGTTAAGAGCTCAGCTGCTGATGAAAAGATTGGTGGCTGTAATCCATCAGCCACTCCTTGGAAATGTTACAGGGCAAGTTTACTGGGTCCCATAGTGTCTCTGTGAGTCAGAATGGACTAAATGGCAATAGTCTAGTTTGGCTTATTTTTCTTGAAGTTACACAACTTCTTTCTCCAAAGGAAATCATAACGAATCAAAGCTTTTCAGAAATTTCATAAACTGCACATTCCAAGAGGACACACAGTTTGTCACACTATGGAGGCTTGCATGTTGTTGTGATGCTGGAAGCTATGCTATCAATATTCAAATACTTGCAGGAACACCCACGGTGCACAGGTTTCAGATGACCTTCCAGAAGAAGACAGACTAGAAAGAAGGACCCAGTGGTTTACTTTTGAAAAGAATTAGCCAGTGAAAACCTTGTGAACAGCAAGAGAACATTGTCTGATACAGTGCCAGAACATGAGCACATCTGGTTAGAATGCACTCAAAATACAACTAGAGAAGAGATGCCTTCTCAGAGTTGAGTTGATCTTAATGATGTGAATGGAGTCAAGCTTTTGGGACCTCTGTTTGCTGATGTGACATGACTCAAAATGAGAGAAAATACCAGCAATCATCCATTAATAATGAACATGGAATGTATAGAACAATTGGAAATCATCAAAACTGAAATAGAACACATAAGCATGGGTTTCTTACACATTAGTAAGCTGAAGTGGGCTGGTATTGGCCACTAAATCTGACGATCATATAGTCTACTATGTTGGGAATGACAGCTTGAAGAGGAATGACTCTGTATTCATCATCAAAATGAATACTTCAAGATTTTTCCAGAAATACAGTGCTGTCAGTGATAGGAAAATATTGCTCTTATTAACAAGGGAGACTAGTTAATATAAAAATAATTCAAATTTATGCACCAATCCCTGAGGCCAACGAGCAAAAATTTGAAGATTTTTATCAGCTTCTGTATCCTGAAACTGATCAAACACACAATCAAGACACACTGATAATTCCTGGAGATTGAAACAGGAAAGTTGGAAGCAAAGAAGAATTTTTAGTTTGAAAATCTAGCCTTAGTAATAGAAACAATGCCAGAGGTCCCATAACAGAATTTTGCAAAACCAATGACTTACTCATTTCACCAACATAAATGGTGACTGTTCACATCGATCTTGACAGATGTAATACACAAAAATCAAAGTGAATGTATTCATGGAAAGATATGATGGAAAAGCTCAGTATCATCGATCAGAATAAGTCCAGTGCTAAATGTGAAACTGACCATCAATTACACATATGCAAGTTCAAGTTAAGAGTAAAGAAAATTAAAACAAGTCCACAAAAGCCAAAGAGTGACCTTGAGTAGATTCCACCTGAAATGAGAGCCTATCTCGTCAATGGATTTTATGCACTGAATGCTAATGACCGAACACCAGACGAGTTGTGAAATAACATCAAAGACATCACACATGAAGACAGCAAAAGGTCATTGAAAGACAGAAAAGAAAAGCCCAAAAGGGAAGTCAGAAGAGACTCTGACAATTCCTGGGGAGTGCTGAATAGCTAAAGCAAAAGGAATAATGTAGTAATAGAGTTCAACAGAAGGTTTCAAAGAAAGAGTAGTTGGAGAAAACATAGTAGAATATTATAATGTCATGTGCAAAGAGGGAAGAGGACATTTCACACTTCTCAAACTGAAAGAACTGAAGGAAAAATTCAAGGCTCAATTTGCAATACTGAGGAATTCTATGGGGAAAATATTAAACACAGGTAGTATCAAAAGAAGACAGAAAGAATACACGGTCACTTTTACCAAGAAGAATTAGTTGATGTTCAACTATTTCGAGAGGTAGCATATGGTCATGTCTCAGTGGTAATGAAGGAAGATGTTCAACTGACACTGAAGACACAGGAGAACAAACAAGTTTCCAGGAATCAACAAAATACAAATTGAAATATTTCCAGAAACAGATATGGCCTGGGGAATGCTTACTCATCTATGTCAAGTAATTTGGAAGATGGCTTACCCGGCAAGCGACTAGAAGTGATCCATACTTATACCTGTTTTCGAGTGATCCAAATGAGTGTGGAAATCACCAAATAATATCAGTAATATCACATCAGTAAAATTTTGCTCAAGATCATTCAAAAGCAGCTGCAGCAAGGAAATGCCAGAAATTCAAGCCAGATTCAGAAGCAGACATGGAGCAAGTTATATCATTACTGATGGGAGGTAGATCCTGGCTGAAGGCAGAGAATACCAGAAAGACGCTTCCATGGATTCTATTAACTGTGTAAAGGTGTTTGACTGTATGAATCATAAATAAATTCTGGATAACATTACAAAGAATGGAAATTCTAGGAAACTTAATTGTGCCTCCGGGGAACTGTACACAGATCAAGAGACAGTTGGTCCAACAGAGCAAGCAGATAGTGCCTGGTTTAAAGTCAAGAAAAGTGTGTGTCAGGATTGCATCCTTTCACCATACTTAATCTCTATGCTGAGTAAATACTCCAAGAAGCTGGACTATATGAAGAAGAGTACAACTAATGGAAAAATTAGAGGCTTCAAGAGATAAATATGTGACAATTTTCTTCCTTTTATAGCCTTGTAAACCCTATAAGGCAAATCTACTGTTTCTATAGCGTTACTGTGAGTCAGAACTGACTTACAAAGATTCTTTTCCCCCCTCTGTGTCTGGTTTGGAGGGAAATCCTAGCACCACTTTCTTGGCATTCCTTGGAGATCTCTGTGTGGCATTTACTCATATACCATGGACTGTCAAAAGGACAAACAGATCTGTCTTGAAAGCAGTACATCCAGAGTGCTCCCTGGAAGCAAAGATAGCAGACTGTGTTTCACATATTTTGGACATGTTGTCAGGAGGGATCAATCCTTAGAGAAAAACATACTGCTTGGTAGAGTGAAGGGTCAGCAGAAACGAGGAAGTTTCTCAACAGGACGTATTGCCACAGTTGCTGCAGGAATGGGCGCAAGCACAGCAATGATTGTGGGCATGACACAGAACTGGACAGTGTCTGATTCTGTTGTACATGGTGCCACTGTGATTTGAACTGACTCAACAGCATCTAACAACAACAACAATAAGAAATGAACAATGACATGAGACAGAAAAAGAGATAGATACAGAGAAGGAGAGTTGTTTTCGGGTGCTGTCAAGTTGGTTCCTACTCAGTGACCCGGTATGGAATAGAACTAAACACTGCCTGGTCACACTTTATCCTGCAAAATACTTGAGCCCGTTTTTGTAGCTGCTATGTTGATCCATCCTGTTGAGGGTCTCCCTCTTTTTTTGCTGATCCTCTACTTAATCAAACAATGTGTCCATTTCCAGGGACTGGTACCTCTTGATAGCATGTCCAATGTCGGTGAGAGGAAGTCTCATCATCTATGCTTCTAATAAGACAGGGTTGTTATTTGTTTGGGCTGTTCATGGTGTATTCAATATTCCTTGCCAACACTATAATTCAAAGACATCAATTCTAAGATAGAAAGAGAAATTTTCTATTTTCTTCACAAGGGAGACTATTCTTTCAAGGCTAGTTATTTGTTTCAGTGCTATTATATTCAGAATGAAATTCAACCTTCTTAAAGATAATTAAAGGTAGGATGTTATGAGTAGTTAATTTTATATAAAATTGATTAGACTCTTAAAATTGTAAAGGACAAGAGATATCAAAAGTTTGGTCTCAGAAATAATTAATTGTGTACCACCAGACACATACTTCCCTCTCTGATGATCAGTTCTGGAGTATTTCCATGTAACTAGAGAGTTTATGCCATGTTTGTTTTCTTTGTTTTATCCTCCCATGAGTTAGACCAGGAAAGTTACCAGATTTGTAGAGTTTTATCCAATAACAAAAATCACTCTATAGCCTCTGGAGGAAACACAAAAGCAGTTGAAATAAAGGAAAATTTAAAGTTCTGTCTAGAGTGAAGCCCTTGTTTTATAAAGTACACATTCACTCAGTGCAAAAGAGACAGAAAGGTGGTCCCCCATGGTGGGAAATTCACACAAATTGGAGCAGGAAATGCACAAATTATGTATCCTGATACTTCTAGGCATTTCCATCTTTTAGAAAGCAACATTAAAATGTGATGCAGGTTTTCCTCCAAGGACACTGTAGCATCAGCAATATGTAAATGTTGTCTTTTCCAGTTTATTTTTCCAGGTGAAAACTCTTCCTGTCTGTGAAAGAAGCCTTTTGTAGCCACAGCTTCCTGGTTTGTAATAAAATCAGAAGGGATCAAGTTCCTGTAAAAGAAGAGTTGCCTAGACTTTAAGTCTGAAATCAATTTGTCTGAGCACAGATGATAAACAGGACATTCTCAAGGCTGCATCCTCACCTCATTTCAGTAAGGGGTGGCTATTCCGTTTTCTCTACGCAGGTGTTGGAGGGACTCTCAGAGAGTGGTCCTCCATCTGTTCACATTTAATTGTGCCCCTCATCAGACCTCTCTCTGAAGGTACAGATGTTAATTTGTTTCTCACTTTCATGAGTCATATTTGCAGATATCAGTTTCCATTAAATCACCCATAATCATTTGACTGGACTCCTTCTCATTGTGCAAAATTCTCCCACAGAAAGCACACAGAAAACACTAACAGTGTTTCACAGACACTCTGGACAAGGTGCTGCAGGACTAGCTTTTTTCTAGAGAAAGTACTCTCTAGGAAAGTATCCCAAAAGATGTCCTGTGATTAGTCTCTATCATGAGCCATCTTTCAATTATATTATTTTAAATAAGTCAGTATCTTAGAAAAACAAAGAAGTTGATGCCAGATATGGTTATTTGGATAAATGCAACACAGTTATTCTGTGGGGTGCTGTTTGACCCCTACTCTCTTTGTCTTCATCCTCTGTGAGGACGTGGACTCAAAAAGAACGTGCCACATCTCTTGACCCAGAAGCCCGACTTCCTCTCCCTTCTTCTCTCCCTCCTGACTTCCTCATTTCCCCTGAAAACAATGGTGCCTTTCAGTGTTCAGCAAGGGCAAGCGTCCAGGCCAGGTGGTGTCCAGGGTCCACAGGTAAAGGTTCTGCCTCCAGCTCTGACTCCCCCAGGGGTCCGGCTTCTTGCACTCATTTTGGCATTTCCATACCTGCTGATGCCACGTGGGAAGGCTCACCTGAGCCTCTGTATGAGAGACAAAAGCTGTGATAGAATACAGTGGAATGAAAACAGCTTTTAGTGAATGACAGCTTTTTTAATTTTAAAAAAGTGTATGAGATGGTTAATGAATTTGGTTGAAGGTTAATTTTCCACTGTGTTTCCTCATTGTGTAGAATGAGTTAAAAGTATCTTGTTACAGAGTAGTGCATACAGAATTTATTTAACTATGGGTCATGTGCTATCATGTTTTTAAAAATTATAATATTCTGACTTTTACCTTAGGTTATGCATAGTACAATATATATAACTTCTTTCAATCCCTCCAAAATCCGTGTGAGATTAACATCATTATCGCTGATTTTCAGATGAACTGAAATCTACATCGCTTTTACAAAACCACTCTAACAGTCCACTGAGTCCTGGGATATGAACTGCAAATGTGGCTTCTACTGTGACGTGTGGTCAGAAAATGCTCTTATCCCTTCTCAGAGTGTGGGGACACATGGAAGCATGAGCGAGCTCCTGACAGCTGCTGTCTGGGTGATAGCAATGCCTGTAACCTATTTTAAATATGTTATCCAGCTTAGCTGAAGTGATTATTGAGTATTATGATGTCACATCTATCTGCTCTAACAATCACCTTTATGTCTGATACTATGAATGACACTGGGTAAAGTGCTTGGTTGAGTTTGTGGGAGTGTAGAGGTATCTCCCGACCAATTAAAAAAAAAAAGAAAGAAAAAGAAAATCGTTATGGTGGAGTCTGTTCTGTCTGACACTGACTCTATAGAACATAGTAGAACTGCCCCATGTGGTTTCCAAGGTCGTAAATCTTTATAGAAGCAGACTGCCACATCTCTCTCCCACAGAGAAGCTGATGAGAATTATTGCCAAGTTTCCACTGGGTTTCTGCAGAGAGCAGACTGGTGAATTAAAGAGAGATACAATGGGAACCACCACTCCTGCATCTTTTTGATTCTTAATGTTTTGTATGCATGTCCATAATGATCTCTGGAATATGATATTGTGTGTAATCAAGACCCTCAACAAGATAGGTTAACACAGTGGCAGCAGCAATGGGTGCAAACAAGGCAATGACTGTTAGGATGCCACAAGACACAGCAATTTTTCATTCTGTTATACATTAGATCTCAGTGAGTTAGAACTAACTTGATGACATTCAATAACAACGCTTTCCACAGTTTCTTCTTGACTATCATAGTTGCCAATGCACCTTTGCTAGTCAAGAAGAAAATTACCACTGTTTAAAACCACGGTTGATGAAGTCATGAGTTAGTGAGCAGTGGTTTCCACTTCATGTGTACTGTGCAAATCATGGCTGTGTTTTGGAACTTGCACCGACCACCAGGTTTGTTCATCTCAATGATATATTTGAACACCAATGAAATTACCACCAACAAGGTTTATTGATGTCATAGATCTATTGTGAGTTGGATCTTTGTTATGATTCCATGCATTTGCTAGCACCATAGCCCCCTCTAACAAGGGGGCATGATGACACTTCAGGTCTCTGGATACGAAAGTGACAGGGTATTCTTTCCAATCATCATGTAAATAACTATTTCTTTTTGATCAAGGCACAGTCACCAGGTGTCACAGATTAAATTATGCCCTCTGTCCTCTCCAGTGTGTATCCCTTTGGCTGGGCCATGACTTTTAATAATGTGTGATTTTTTTCCTATATGTTTTAAACCCTGTCTATATGATGATAATGAGGGAGAATGGTTGGCAGTAACATTAGTGAGGCAGGATTCAATTTACAAGCTTGGATTTTTTCTTGAGGCAATCTCTTGGGAAATAAAAGGAAAGGGAAACAAGCAGAGAGTTGACTTCATACCATCAGCAAAGAAGCACCAAGAGCAGATCTCATTCTTTGGACCCAAGGACCCTGTATCTCAGAATCTCCCCAGGCCAGGGGAAGGCTGACAAACAAGATCTTTCCTCCAGAGCCAACACGGAAAGCCTCCCCCTGGAGCTAACACCCTGAATCTGGACTTTAGCCAGGTTTTCTGTGAAAAAATAAATTTATCTTTCATAAAGCCTTTCACTTGTAGTATTTCTTTTATAGTGGCATTAGGTGACTAAGACACCAGGTGAATGCTCATAGGTCTTTTGTGGAAGGACAGCAGAGATCATTACCATGTTTACTTGTTATGCTGGTATAGGACCCTCCCTCCTGAGACATGATTCTTGAGCCTGGATTCCAGGTCTGGATTCTAGGTCTGGATTCTAGGTCTGATAACTAGCTTAGGTTCAGAATTAGGGAGATGAATACTATCAGTCTCCCTAGCCTCTGTGCCTGATATCTACTTCAAAGTCCAAACCATTGCTGTTGAGTCAACTACAACTCATAGCAGCCCTATAGAGCAGAGCAGAACTGCCCCATAGGCTTTTCAAGGAGCAACTGTTGATTTTGAACTGCTGGCCAGGGAAAGCCCAACAGGATTTCCTTTCTTCTGCCCATATAAGCTAATTCATACCTTTTCCAGAAGCCTATCTGTGGATGTTGTGTTCTACCTGCCTTCTCAGTCATTCTTTATGGGTCAGATATCCTAGGCTGCCACTGCAACTATGATGATCAAGAAGAAAATCTCCATCTCTTGGCTCCAATGTAAGGCATCTATTATTTCATAGTTCTATCATTTCCACTGCTTTCAGTAACTGGTGCCCCATATCATCATCTTCTCTCACCAGCCCAACTGAGTAGATGACAGCTACCACTGAACATTTAGTGATGTTGTCCTTTTCACCGTTATTTTAGGCATCATCATGTTGGTTCTGACTCACAGCAACCCTATGTGCCACAGAACAGAACACTACCTGGTCTTGTGCAAGCAGTGCTTTCAGCTGTTAAGCTTGAGCCTGGTGTTGTAGCCGCAGTGTCAGTCTATCCTCCTGAAGGTCTTCATCTGTTTTCCTGACCGTCTACTTTACAAAGCTTGATATCCTTCTCCAGAGACTGATCGCTTATGACAATATTTCCCAACTACATAAGGCAGAGTCTCACCAGCCTTGCTTATAAGAAACGCCTGGTTGGTCATCTTTCAAGACTGATCTAATTCGTCTTTGGGCAATTCATTGTATATTCAGTGTTCTTCACTAACTTCACGATTCAAAGGCATCAATTTTTCTTCTGTCTTCTTTTTCGTTGTCCAGCTTTTGCATGCGTATGATGCAACTGAAAAATACCATGGTTTGGCTCAGGCATATCTTAGTCTTCAAAGCAACATCTTTGTTTTCAACACTTTAAGTAAGTCTTTTGCAGTTGTTTGCCCAATAAGATGTGTCTTTGGATTTCATGCTTCTACTTCCATGAGTATTGATTATGGGTCTAAGTAAAATGAAATCCGTGATAACCTCAATCATTTCTCCATTTATCGAGATGTTGCTTACTGGTTCAGTTGTGAGGATTGTTGTTTTCTTTGTATTGAGGTACAATTCGTACCGAAGGCTGTGGTCTTTGATCTTCATCGGTAAGGGTTTCAAGTCCTTTTCACTTTCACCAAGCAAGGCTGTGTTATCTGCATAAGGTGGGTTGTTAATGAGTCTTCTTCCAATCCTGATGCTGCATACTTCTTCATATACTCCCATATCTTGAATTATTTGTTCAGAATACAGATTGAACAAGCTTTGCGAAAGGATATAATTCTGACACATATCTTTCCTGACTTTAAATGACTCAATACCTCCTTGTTCTGTTTGAATACTTGCCTCTTGATCTCTTTACAGGTTTCTCATGAGCAGAATTAAGTGTTCTGGAATTTCCATTCTTTACAGAGTTAACCATAATTTGTTTTTACCTACACAGTCAAATCCCTTTGCATAGTCAATAAAATGCAGCTAAACATCCCTCATGTATTCCATACTTTCAGTGAGGATCCACCTGACATCAGCAATGACATCTCCAGTTCCAAGTCCTGTTCTAAACCTTGCCTGAATTTCTGTCTATTTCCTGTTGATACACTGCTGCTGCCACTTTTCAATGATCTTTTAAAAAAATTTTACTTGAATGTGATGTGATATTGTTTGACAATTTCCACATTTGGTTAGAGGAGCTTCCTTGGGAATAGGCATAAATACTGACTTCTTCCAGGTGGCTGGTCAGATAGCCATCTTCCAAATTTCTTGGCGTGGATAACTCAGCATTTGAAATGCTACATCTATTCTTTAAAACATCTAAACTGATATTATGCCAACTCCTTTGGCCTTATCTTTCACCAATGCCTTTAGCGTAGCTTCTTCCTTCAGCACCATTGGTTTTTGATCATATGCTACCTCTTGAAACTCTTCAATGTTGACAAACTCTTTTTGATATAGTGACTGTGCTTTCCTTTCATCTTCTTTTGATAATTCCTACATCTTTGAATGTTTTCTACATAGAATCCTTCACTATGGCAACTTAAGCCTTGACTTTTCTCTTTGGTTCTTTCGGTTTGAGAAATGCCAATCGTATCATTTCCTTTTGTTTTTCTATCTCCAGCTTTTTGCACATGCCATTATAATGCTTTTCTTTGTCTTCTCAAGCCATCTTTTAAATTTTTCCGTTCAGTTCTTTTATTTCATTAATTCTTCCTTTTAGTTTAGCTGCTTGATGTTCAACGTCAAGTTTCAAAGTCACTTCTGATACCCACTGAGTCAGGCATATCTTGTCTTTCTTTCCTCTCTTTTTGATGACCTGTTGCATCCTTCAGAAACTTTGGTGGTATAGTAATTAAGTGCTATGGTTGCTAACCAGAAAGGTGGAGGTTCAACCCACAGGCGCTCCTTGGAAACTCTATGGGGCAGTCCTATTTTGTCTGCAGGGTCTCTATGAGTCAGAATCAACTGGACAGCAGTGGGCTTGTTCTTGCTACTTTCTTCATAAATGATATCCCTGATGTCATTCAACTTGCCTGGTCTTTGGTTAGTAGCATTCATCATATCAAATCTGTTCTTGAGATGGTCTGTAAACTCAGGGAGCATGTACTTACCATCATACTTTGGCTTTCATTAACTTGTTCAAATTTTCTTCATTTTCAATTTGAACTCACACAAGAGAAATTGATGATATATTCCAAAGTTAGCCCCTGGCCTTGTTCTGACTGGAGATACTGAGCTTTTCCATGGTATCTTTCCACAGATTTAGTCTATTTAATTTGTCTGTATTCTCTCTGGTGAGATAACCTGTATAGTCACCATGTGTTATGGTGAAAAACAGTGTTTTCAGTGAAGAAGTCGTTGGTCTTGCAAAATTTTATCATGCAATCTCCAACACCGTTTCTGTCACTAAGGCTTTATTTTCCAACTACCAGTCTATCCTGTTTGTTTCCAATATTTGCATTCTAATCACTAGTAATTATTAACGCATCCTGATTGTATGTTTGATCAATTTCAGAGTGCAATAGCTGGTAAAAATCTTCAGTTTCTTTATTTTTGGCCTTAGGCTTAGTGTTCGGTGTGTAAATTTGTATTATATTCATGTTAGTTGTTTTTCCTTGTTGGTGTGTGCATATTATCCTATCATTGACAGCACTATACTTCAGAATAAACCTGGAAAAGTTCTTTTTGATGATCAATGTGATATCATTCCTCTTCTCTTCAAGTTGTCATTCCCCATGGAGTAGACCACATGACTGTCCTATTCAAAATAGTCAATAGCAGTCTATTTTTCCTCACTATTGCCCAGGATATTGATGTTTATTTCATTTTTGACAATTTTCAATTTTCATACATTTGTAGTTCATATGTTGCATGTTCCAGTAGATGTTTGCAGCTGTTTCATCTCATTTGAGTCATGTCACATCAGCAAAGGAAGGTCCCAGAAGCTTGACTTCATCCATGTCATTAAGTTGACACTACTTTGAGGAGATAGCTTTTCCCAAGTTCTCTTTTGAGGGTCTTACAACTAGAAGGCTTATCTTCCAGCGTGATATCAAATACTGTTTGCTGATATTCATAAAGCTTTCACTGGTTATTTTTTTCCAGAAGTAGACTGCCCTGTCTTCCTCCTTAGTCTGAGTGCTCAGCTGAAACCTTTCTGTCATGGGAGACCCTGCTGGTATCTGACTACTAGTGACATAGCTTCTAGCATCACAACAATACTCAAGCTGCTTCTACAATATGACAAAGTGACAGACCCATGGGGGTTGTTTTTCACTATTTTCTATAGCTTTGAAAAAGAGTGAGTCCTCTGGCTCTTTCTGGAAAACGTGGTTTATTTTCTTCCTGCAGCTAGTATATCCACTCTGATGTGCCTGCTTTCTAAGCCTTTTAACTTCCTCTCTGTTTCGGCCTTTCAGGTGTGTGCAGACAGGGCTACTACTTTGTCGAAAGTTCTACAAGAAGTTTTTCTGACAAGTTTGTACAATTTGTGGCTTCCTTTTAAAGATGGTAAATCCTTTACCTCTGAAGAGCATTTCCAAGCCAATATATTTTTTCCTATCAAACTTATTTCCTGCCTTCCTTGATCAAGCACCTTCAAGCCCCAATCCTTTGTTTACTCCCTCATTCTCACTGGTATGAGTTTCCTAGTTCCTGAAGATCCTTTGAGATTTAATGTCTTTCTTATTAGCATATCCTCAGGTGAGTTGTGTTGGAAGTCAACACTAGTTACAGACCTAGTGAACAGGATGGAAAGTGGTAGCAAATACAGAGGGGCAACTTGTTTCCTTGTGGGGGAAGAGCTTCTACATTTTTTTCCAACAATGGAAAACATGATGTCTTGTAGCAGGGAAGTGTGGAATGATACTGCCAGTTATGCAGGTCCAGAGGTGACTGAAAAATCTACTTAATTAGGAGAATCTGCTCAGGTGCCTCCATCCATGGGTGTAGGTCCCCGGTTTTTCCAACCATGGACTAATCTTATCATTACAGACCAATAGTGGCTAAGTGTTTAAACTTTATTGAAGTTCAGTCACTGAGACTATAGGATCCTGGACTCAGTCTTTAGCTATTTCTTCCCATCCCTTTCAAGAGATAGAAGATTCTCTGAATGTACTCAAAGAGGCTATGCTAGTGTCCTGTGGCTGCTGTAGCAAATTATGGCAAGCTGAATGGCTGAAAACAAGAGGAATCTGTTCTTTCACAGTTCAAGAGGCCAGAAGTCTAAAACCAAGGTGTGGGCAGAGTTGGATCATTCTGGAGAGGCTGAGAACCTGTTTCATGCCTATTTCCTGGTAGCCTTCAACAACCCTTGGAGTTCTGAACTTGTGGTTGCATCACTCCGTCTCTGTCTTGGCTTTACATGAGCTCCTTCTCTTTGCATCTTTGTCTCTGTGTATCCTCTTGTCTTCGTGAAAGAACTCCCATGATTGGCTTTCAGGCCCGCTCTGATCTAGTATGACCACTTTGTAGCTAATTATATCTGCAAGGATCCTATTACCAAGTAAGGTCACATTCTGAATTTCCACATGAATTTGTGGAAGATACTATTGAAGCCATTAGAGGGGACATCTGGTCTTCACACATAGTATCTCAATGAGCTAGTATTGTGTCTCAGCTGATCCTTGTTTTTCATTAGACCATCACGGCCATTAATCAGTAACACTCCAATCTCACCATGCTTAGGTCTACCAACTCCACCACACGTCTCCAAAGACTAGCATCACACACAGGCAACACTGTCTCCTTGTATGGGCTTGTACACCCTTCTGACTCACTATAATCGGAACTGTAATGATTACACTCCACTTTGAGTGAGGGCTGTAACACTGGCACAGGAATTAAATTGTATGAGATCAAAGCTTTAGTAACAACTCTGTCTTATATATCTTTACACATCCAGTCAGTTTTACGTGAAATCAAGTGCTCCATTCTATTACACCTCATGCATTCGTTATAGGTAAATTATAGCGTTAGTAATTTAAGTGGGTACTTTAATTTTTACAGTTTCATGAAAATATCTCTTTAGGTATTAAACGTACTCCAGTAAAGTTATTAACAAATACTCAAGAAGTAAGCCTCATTTCCCAGTCTCTCAAGTTGAAACTGTAGATGATCCCTTCATTCAACTAATGAAGCACTTGTCTCGCCAGCTTGGAATTCTAAGAGTGAAAGAATTGTGTTTTAGACTCTTAATTGGGAAATGAATTACTCATTGGTGGATGTCTGCCATGCGCTAACCCTTGCAAATCTCTAGATCTTGGAAGCATTTTTAGTGATTTAAAAGGAGATGGTGACTCCTTGTCTTTTGAAAGGGATAATTACCTTCAAAGGGGAACTGATTTCGCGCTAACAATAAATAGCATTGACCCTTCTGTTTAGGGGAGAGATTTGCTTGGAAATCAGAGGTGCCAAAAGTAGTCACAGACAAAGCAATGGGGGAATTCCCAGAAAAAGCTGGAAAGTGGTTAAAGACTACACTAGTATTTATTTCATCAGCTATATCCTGCTGTAAGTTTGTACTTTGTTTCATCCAAGTGTGCTTCTGAAATACATCAGTTCTCCGGAGATGAATCTCAGCAAGTGTTCTCGTTTTAGTTCAAGTTTAATTTCCCTTAAGCAGTCATCAGTAAACCAGGTACTATGGAGTTGGCTTTGGCTCAGGGTGACCCATGTGTATCAGAACAGAAATGTGCTCCATAAGATTTTCAGCTGCTGACATTTGAAAGTAAGTTCCCAGGCCTTTCTTCCAAGGTCCCTCTTGTTGATTTAAACCTCCAACCTTTCTGTTAGTGGCATAGCTTGTTAACTGTACCATCCAAGATACTAAGCAGGAAGAGATTAAATAAAAGACTCATTTAAATCCCCTAAATATTTTTGAATAGGGACCCTGTAACTCATAGGTTGAGTCTGTGTGTATCTAGAAATGTGTGTGTGCATATACACACTCAGGCCTTTATAATATAATAAAGACGATATTGGAGAAAAATTTAAAACAGCAAAAATCTAAGTTGTAGTTGTTTCAATGAACTGCATTTGTTAAGTGCTACTGAGTCAGTTCTAACTCGTAGTGACCTCACAAAGAATGAAATAAACTGTTTTAGCGATGGGATTAAAAAAATCTTGTAACTGAGTTCACTGGATCACAGCTGTGGTTGTTCTTCTTTCTGATCATGCCCTTACTTCATGGCTACTATGGTAGGCCCAGCAATTACCCTAAATGTTTTGAGGGTTCGAAGAAGAAATAAAGAGAACTATCCTCCAAGAAATTTTCTTCAGGATCATGTGGTTCTATGATAAGAAAAGCAATTATGCTATTAGTAACAACCCACAACACACACTAGCCCACATGTCTTATGTGTATAGGACCTTGGGTGTGATGTAAGATTTTTACCACCCTTGTACAGGTAAAAAAAAGAAAAAGCAGAAAGATTACATGATTTTCACAAAGTACCAAAGCCAGTGGCTGGCAGAGAGAGGACCAAATGTCTTTGGTTTTATTTTTACTTGTCATTAAGTGACAGTATACAATCCAAATTAATTCTCAATGCTCACCTATCTGAAGCTTCTGCTCCCCTTATGTAATGATAGCATACTCCTCCTTTTCATTCTGTACTTGCCAAAACCTCTTAACAAGTGTCTGTCCCCTCCTCTCCACCCTCTTCTCTCCCATCTAGCAAGAGACCAGTAGGACAGTATCCTATAAATGCGTAGAATCATAAAGTACACAGACCATATGATCATATTGTGTGCCCAAGTCTAGTCCATTTTTGTCTGAAGAGTTCACTTCACTAGTGTTTCTGGTCAGGGGCAGCAGCAGGTCGAGGGGCACTCCTGGACATAGGACCATCAACTGTTGTACTTGAGTTTTTGAGCACACCCCTCTTTTCCTCATGTTGCCACAGGGACTCAACACTGTGTGCCCTATCACAGCTGTCTTTTGTGGTGGCCAGGTACCTTCTGATTCTTCTTGTCACGTGTTGATATATTCTCCTGTTCACACAGATCCTTCCACTCCTCACCTCTTTTTTCCCAGTGTTGTTGTTCTCAGTCGTCACCTGTTACAGATAAGTTGGGACCATTTGGTGTACCTCAGATGACAGCTTGCTAGATTTTAAGACCTCTGATGCTGCTCACCAATATGGGGTGCAGAAGACTCGCTTAGCGATACACTAGTTATGCCAGTTGGCCTTGATGTCCGCCAAAAGCAAGGTCCCCAGACCTTGCGCCTACTACTCTATCCTTGCAATATTGGATTGAGATTAGAAGAGTTTTCAGTTTATGGTGAAGTCCAATTAAATTGATCTACTTTCTACTGTGTGTTGTCACTGCTTTCACCTAAGCAAATTTCTATAATCTGTCTAATCTATGACCAACCGTCTCCTTCCCTCCCCACTCACATAGCTGTCAAAGAGTCCTTTGTTCTGTATACTAGTCTATTTTTAAATTCTTGTAGCAGGGGTCTCAAACAATATTTGTTCTTTTACTTCTGATTGATCTCACTCAGCATAAAGTCTTCCAGTTGAAACCTGGTTGTGAGATGTTTCCTAAAGTCATCATTGTTTTTTATCATTGCATAGTGCTCCATTGAGTATATGTACCATAGTTTGTTTAACCATGCATGTGTTGCTGGGCATCCAGATTGATTCTATCTTTTCACTGTTGTGGATTGTGATGCAATAACCATTCATGTGCATGTCTATCTTTGTGTGACTGCCCTTAATTCTGTAGGATATATTCTGAGCAGTGGGATTACTGGATCAAATGGTATATCTATTTCCAGCTTTTAGAGGAAGTGCCAGATTGCTTTCCAAGGATGTTGTACCGTTTTGTGATCCCACCAGCAGTATAGGAGAGTTCCAATTTCTCCACAGCCTCTCCAGCATTTGTTGTTTTGTGTTTTTTGGACCATGGCCAACCTTATTGGGGTGAGATGGTATCTCATTGTAGTTTTGATTTGGATTTCTCTGATAGCTAGTGACAGTGAGCATTTCCTCATGTGTCTTTTGGCTGCCTGAGTGTTTTCTTTGGTGAAGTGTTTGTCCATCTCCTTTGCCTGTTGCTTAATTGGATTACTTATTTTTTGTTGATATTTTCAATACCTCATAGATTATGGAGATCAGATGTCATTCCACAATTTAGTTGTCAGATATTTTTTCCCATTCTGTAAGTGGTCTCTTAACTCTTTTGATAAAGTCTTTAGATGAGCAAAAGCTTTTGATTCTTAGTAGCTCCCATTTATCTGTTTTCTCTTCTGTTGGTTGTGCTTTGTTTGTCAGTTTTTGAGTCTGTCTAAGCTGTGTAATAGAACTTCCATTGTTGATTCTATTTTTTCTTAGATGATCTCTATCGTTTTAGGTTTGCTACTTAGATCTTTTATCCATTTTGAGTTGGTTTTTGTGTAAGGTGTGAGATATGGATCTTGTTTCAGTTTTTTGCAGACGGGCATTCAATTTTGCCAACATCATTTGTTAAACAGACTGTTTTGACACCAGTTTACAATCTTAGGGCCTTTGTCAAATATCAGCTGTTCATCAGAGGATGGAGGCATCTCTGGGGTCTCTTTTTGTAACAGTACCAAGTTGGTTTGACTACTGTGGGAGTGTAAAATGTAAAATGTTCTAAGGTCAGATAGTGTGAAGCATCCTGCTATGTTCCTCTTCTTCAGTAGTGCTTTACTTATCCAGGGTTTCTTCCCTTTCCGAACAAAGTTGGTGATTTGTTTTCCATCTCATTAAAAAATGACACTGAAATTTGTATTTGGACTGCATTGTATATGTAGATCACTTTGGGTAAACTAGATATTTTCACAACGTTAAGTCTTTCTGCCCATGAGCAGGGTAGTTTTCTCTAAGTCTGATTTGGTTTCTTGCAGTAAGGCTTTCTAATTCTCTCTGTATATGTGTCTTATTTCTCTAGTTCGATTGATTCCTAGGTATGTTATGTTCTTGAGGGCTATAGTAAATGGTATTGATTTACTGATTTCCACTTTGATGGTCACTTTGTTGATATAAAGGAAACCTACTGATTTACTTATGTTTACCTTATACTTATGTTTACCTTATACCTTATTACCTTATACCTGATACATTGCTCAACTCTTCTATCAGTCTAAGTAGTTTACTTATGGATTCTTTACGACTCTCTCCATATACAGTCATATCATCTGCAAACAGGGAGATTTTACTTCTTCTTTGACAGTGCAGGTGCCCTTTATTTCTTTGTCTTGTCTAATTGCTCTGGCTATAATCTCAAGTAGAATGTTGAATAGAAGTGGTGAGTATGGGCATCCGTGTCTAATTCCCAAACTCAAGGGAAATTCTTTCAGTCTCTCTCCACTCAGGTTGATGTAGGCAGTTGGCTTTGTGTAGACGCTCCTTATTGCATTGAGGAATTTCCCCTCTACTCCTGTTTTGCTGAGAGTTTTTAGCATGAATGGGTGTTGGACTTTGTCAAATGCTTTTTCCACATCAGTTGACAAAATCGGGTGACTCCTATCCTTTGTGCTATGTATGTAGTTGATCACATGAATTGTTTTTCTCATATTAAACCAGCCTAGCATCCCTGGTATGAATCCAACTTGGTCAAGATGAATTGTTTTTCTGATATGTTATTGAATTCTACTGGCTGTAATTTTGTTGAAGATTTTTGCATCTAGGTTAATAAGTGATATTGGTTTGTAATTTTCTTTTTTAATAGGATCTTTCCCTGGCTTTGGTATCAGGGTTACGCTGGCTTCATAGAATGAATTTGGGAATATTCCACGACTTCCTAAGCTGTGGAATAGCCTCAGTGGTTTTGAAATTAACTCTTCTCTAAAAGCTTCTTAGACTTCACCTGTGAAGCCATCTGGGACAGGACTTTTTTGGTTGGTAGTTTTTTTTTTTTTTTTTTTTTTTTTTTTTACTTTTTCAATCTCTTCCTTTGTGATGCATTTATTAAGTCATTCTCCTTGTAATAATTGTGGTAGGTAATATGAATCTAGAAATCTGTCCATTTTTTCTAGGTTTTCAAATCTGTTAAGTACAGTCTTTCATAGTATTCTGTTACGATACTTTTGATTTCCCTCGGGTCTGTTGTGAAATCTTCCCTCTCGTTTCTTATTCATGTTGTTTGTTTCCTCTCGTGTTTTTCTTTTGTAAGTTTAGCCAATGTTTTATCAGTTTTGTTGATCTTTTCAAAGAACCAGCTTTTGATTTTCTTAATTTTTTCAACTTTTGTTCTATTCTCTAATTTATTTAGTTCTTCTCTAATCTTTATGATATATTTTCATCTTGTGCCTGAAGGGTTCCCCTGTTGCTCTCTTTCTACTTGTTCAAACTGTAGGGTTAATTCTTTGGTTGAGGTCCTTTCTTGTTTTGTGCATTTATAGAGAGAAACTCACCTCTGAGCACTGCTTTTGCTGTATCCTATAGGTTCTTGTAGGATGTGTTTTCATTCTCATTTGACTTCATAAATTTCTTTATTTCATCCGTGATTTTTTTCTATAACTCATGGATTTTTGAGCAAGGTGATGTTCAGTTTTCATGGGTTCAAATTTCTACGTATGTTTTTTCTGCTACTGGTCTGAGAAGATACTTTGCAATAATTCAATGATTGGATTTTTTTTTGACACTCACTTTATGTCCTAACACATGGTCTGTTCTGGAAAATGTTCTATGTGCATTGGAGAAGAAGGTGTGCTTTTCTGTTGATGGATAAAAAATTCTGTATATGTCGATAAGATTTAGTTGGTTAATTGTCACAATAATATCTTCTTTGTCTTTACTGAGCAATTTTCTGGATTGTCTGTCTATTAAAAAGTCTCCAACTATTATGGTAGTAATCTATCTCATTTTTCAATTTTGTTGGTGTTTGTTCAATGTATTTAGATGCTCCAGAATTGCTTGCGTAAATATTTAACTGCATTACATTCTGCTTATGTAATGAATCTTTCAGCAATAAATAATGAGCATCCTTGTCCATGGTGGTGGATTTTGCATTAATTGTATTGTATCTGAAATTCATAATGCCAACCCTGCTCCTCTTTATATGTTGTTTGCTAGGTATATAGTTTTCTATTCTGTAATTTTCAATTTGTTCATATCTTTGAGTTTAATGTGTGTTTCTTGTAAGCAGTATATAGATGGATCATATCTTTTGATCCTGGATATCACTCCACTGTCTCTTCATTAGAGCATTCAGTCCATTTACATTCTGTGTAATTATTAATAAGCATGTGTTTAGTGTTGCCATTTTGATGAATTTGTGTTTGTGCTGTTGATGTTTTCTATGTTGCTCTTAATGTTCTGTTCTGGGTAATTTGGCTTGGCTCTGGGTAATTAATCTTCATAGGTTGACTTTTCATCCTTTTCAATGTTGGTTTTGTGTTTGTTGAGACTCCTTTATTATGTTTTTGTTTTGACATATCACATTGTTATTTTGCTTTGTGGCTACCCCTATAGTCCCCCTTACTATTTTAACTTTCAAACAGAGTTTAATTTCTCATATCTTTTAAATTTCCTCTCCATCTGAAAGGGTTATAACTACTGTACTATATCCCTCTTTTTAGTGTGATAATGTCGTTATTTTCATGTTATGATCACTGTTTCCCTTCTTTTAATACTGTAGCTTTGATTCAACTTTGTGACTTCATTAACTGGGTAAGATTCTGGGTGCTGTGTCCGGCATAGCCTCCTTAAGTATATACTTGATGTTTTTGCTTTTCTAAGCAAAGAACTTTTTATTTCCTTTAGCTTTGGCTTTGTTTTAACAAAGTCTCTGAGCTTCTGTTTATTCATGAATGTCTTAATTTCACCATCATATTTCAGAGACAGTTTTGCAGGATATTTAATTCTTGCTTGGACATTTTTTCTCCTTCAAAGCTTCAAATGTGTCATCCCACTGCCTTTTTGCCAGCATTTTTTTTGCCAAGAAGTCAGATGAAAATCTACAGGGCTTCCCTGTGTATGTTAGCTTTGCTTTAAGCCTTGCTGACTTTAAGAGCTTCTATTTCTGTTTAATTTTATTAAGCTTGATTATAGTATGTCTTAGTGTCTTTCTTTTAGTGTCTAGTTTTTGGGGCATTCGATAAATTTCTTGGATATCTATGTTCTCTTCTTCCATAATGTCAGGGAAGTTCTCTGTCAGCAACTCAACAATACATTCTGTATTTTCAGCTATCCTTCCCTGTTCGGGAACTCTAATTATTCATAGATTATTCTTCTTAATAGAGTCCTACATGTTTCTTAATACTTCTTTATTTTTCTCCTTATAAATGCCGGTGTCAGCTGCTCTGTCCTCAAGCTCACTAACTTTGACTTCCATCCTCTTGACTCTGCTCTTTTGAGTTTGGATTGAATTGTCTAATTCTGAAATTTTATTATTGATCTGTTGGATTTCAGATCATTGTTGTTCCATCAATTCAAATAGGTTACTTAATTTTTCATCTTGTTCTGCACTTTGTTTAATCTTTAGAAGGGTTTGACACATAATTCTTTTATACTCAACCTCTGATATTTTCATAAAAATTCTTCATCCTTACTTTGAGGATTTTCCAGAGTCATGGTGGACTGCTTCTTTAAATGGTTAGCTATTGATCGTTGTCTTCATGCCATCTAGAAGCTGTTCAGTTTCTGTGGTGTGACCTCAACAGGAGGTGAGGCGTAATTCTAAGAGGGGAGTTGATCACAAGCTATGTCTATGTTCTCTAGTGACTGGCCCCACATGGACTCTGGGGTGTCAGGCTCTGCTTCCTTGCTGACAAAAATGGTGCCCTAATTTTGGAGTCACTCTCAGGCTGTCAGCCAATGCTATGATCTGGATCAGTGGAGGGTTGAGGAAATGTTGCCGGGCCACTCAGCCGTCAGTTCTCCAGGTGGTCCTATTTTGAAAAGGTGCTTTACTGTTAAGTGAGGAGCGACCCAACAGCTGCAGATATTAGTCAAGTCCTCAGGTGTGGCAGGCCCTGCCTACTAGCCAGCAGTAAAAGCACATCATAGGTTATACCCAGATGTTAGAACATGATTCAAAGTAGGGAGGTTTTATGGCCTTGCTGCCCTCCAATGCCAGGCTCCACCTGTAACTCTAGGCATCATGGTCCTGAACACAGTTTTTCTGCCGGAGAAGCACTTTCCATACAGGCACTCCTTCACAGTGTCTGAATTAGCCCCAGCTAAAACCTCTTGGTGGGTGACTCTGCCTCCCAGCTGACCAAGATATTTTCCCACCAGAGCTGCCCATCCAGCCACAAAACAGCAGGATCTCTGGTCCAGCTCAGAAATGAGAGAGTAGAGGGGCAGTTGTGCCCTCAGCCCACAGCCAGGCTCTCAAAATATGGCTGTCCCAAGGACAGTTTCTCTGCTGGGCTGTGTGCTGTTCACTTAAGCACTGCAGTTCTGTGTATTTTCCAGCTCATGCCAAGTCCTTGCCTTCCAGATAATAAAGAAGGCATCAGTATGCACAGTCCTCCCAAATAGTAAGCCAGCAGAAGCAGGACTCAGCACACCACTGCCTTTTGGTAGAGAGAGGTTGAGTCCCCATTATTGGTGCACAGTCCAATCTGACAACCCTATGTCAGATCCTGGGGCTCTCTGGATGTTCACACTGCTGCATTCATTTATCATTCCAGGCCTTTTTTCCCCAGGGGTACTCCAGGAGACATGTGTCTAGTGGGGTCATCTTGATTTGTTTTTTATTTTATTGTGTTCTGTCTGATTGATACTGACTCACAATGACCCCATGTGACACAAGAGAACTGTCCCATAGGGTTTTCTCAGGTGTAATCTTTATAGAAGCAGGTCCCTGATCTTTTTTCTGTATTGTTACTACGTGGCTTCGAACTTCCAACCTTTCAGTCACCAGCTGGGCACTTAACCATTGCACTATCAGGGCTCTTTTACCCAAGCCTCAGACTCATAAAGACATCATTTCATGCATGTCATGCTCATGAGGGACTCTGTCTGAAGATGGATGGTCTAAGGGCCCACTAGCCCTGCAAGATGTCTGGGTAGATGTGTCCTTAGACAGAGATGTCTCTCACTGCCCATGGACAAGCCTCTGGGTAGCAGAAGTGCCTCCTCTTCCCAGACAATGGCATGAGAACCTGCTTGGGTAAGAATGACAGGCTGCTGTGAACACAGGAGCCCTGACATGGATATGGCAGCTAAAATTTGGCTGTGGAGTGAAGAGGTACCAGGCAGGACTCAGGAGATCCCAGGAACAAGCACCGCCTTGGGGAGACAAGGAGCCCACTGTCTCCCCTGATTTTGTACATGAGGTGGAAAGAGTCCAACAGCCATCAGCCTTTTTGTTCTCTATCATGATCACTCTCCAGCAGCTGTCAGGGAGCTTGCTTTCCATCCTTCTGAGCATCAAGTATGATGGTACTGAACACTGAATCTGGAGGGGAGCTCTCTCTGGTTGCTGAGTGACTATTAACTGTGGCAGGTAGACAGGATTCTTTCAAAGGTTCTCGTAAGGGGGTCTTCAGTGGAGGAAAAGGATGAATTTTTTAGTTGATTTTTAAAAAAAATACTTTTTTTTTCTATTGGCTAAGTGACAAGAGCTTCCAAATGCAGCATCATTGTCTCTCTTGCCTGAGTGGAGGTGCAAGCTTGGGGTTTACAGAGTTTTTGCTGCTGGTAGTAGGAGCTCAGAGCCAGCCTTCTGCTTTTCTAATTGGCAGGCAAAGTGCTGTGCTGGAGTCTGCTGGAGACACTGTCCTTCCCTGGACAGAAAACTAGCTTGAGCTCTGCCTGCATGTCCTCCACCTGGACGTAAAATCACAGCTCTCACCCTTTTTTTCTCAGTAAGCCACCATCAAAGACTGACATTCTATTCCAGTAACAAGCAAAACATTTGAAACTATGGGGAGGACAGATTGAGTGTAAAGGCATTGTATTATGTTTTGCATATTTGAAGCAGATCCAAGCTGTGTGAGCCAAGGAGTCCATAATTACACTGGTGAGTTGAGGGGGAAAAAAATCTGATTTTATTAAGATAACGTCTCCCCCTACCTTGCTAAGTTAACACAGTTGCAAATATAAGAACTAACTACAGATGTCTTATAAAAAAAAAATCAATATTGCTATCAGGATGTATTTCAATTTCTAAAGCAGAGGACAAAATAACTTTGTTTTTATACAAAGTCTCTCAAGTTTTATTGATTTTAGTTTTCTTTTTTATTTTTTTTAAATTCCTAATGTGGCCAGTTTCTCCTTGTAAAAGAAATCAAATGCATCTTTGAATATCTAAATTTGCTTGAAAGCTGACTGCACAGAGAAGGTACTGTAACCCTCCTAAAAGCTGGATTCCTGGTTTTTCTTTGTCTCTCTTCTTCTTTTTCTGATTTAAAACTGCTTATCAAGATGAATGAGAAGAGTAGTGTGGAATTTCAAAGATAATTTTTTTTCCCTCCGGCTTTCTCTCCATGTTTTCAAGATCACCATTGGAAGGAGGTACCTCCATTTCCCAGAACTTCTCCAGGGTTCTGTATCACACATGCTACTCGCAAAGGAAAGACAGGTGGCAAGGAGAAATACTGAGTCCCACTGTTTCCATCACAAACCAAAACTAAACCCTTTATCACTGAGTTCATTCCAACTCACAGCAGCCCTGTAGGGCAGAGTGCAACTGCTGCATAAAGTTTCCAATGAGCTCCTGGTGGATTTGAACTGCTGACTTTTTGGTTAGTGATGTAGCACTTAACTCCTATGCCATCAGTGTTTCCTTTCAATAAAAAGAGGGTGTAAAATTTCTACTCAGTGTTGCATTGTAGGGCAAAGTTCAAATGTTAAGAATATTAAACACAATGCACTGTCCTATGTGCCCAACGTGTATATATATTGTGGCCAAGGCTCCTTACTTCTGTTAAGAAGTGGAGTTCGAAAGGGAAGCAAGACCATGGATGAATTCCAGGCAAGACTCCATGAAAATAATTCTACTCCGTGGAAGTATGACTCTGGATATAGTCTGGTAGCAGTGTACATTGTTTGGTTTAATAGTGCAAAATTAGTAAAATATGTTCTGCATTGTTCTATCTGATACCCAGAAACATAAAGTTATCGAAATCTTTAACATGAAGAGTCATGTTTGACAATCAATCAGTTGCTGAAGTATTGTCAAGTATTTGCTATGACTCATGCTGTTATTGGTGGTGGGTGTGGAGCCCCCATAGTGTTTTCTAGGCTTTATTCTTTGAGGTAAGAAGATTGACAAGTCTTTCTGCCACAAACTCACTGAGTGGATTTGAACCACCAGCCTGGTAGTTAGCAGCCTAGTACTTTCATTGTGCCATTCCCAGCTCCTATGCTTTCAGTAAGCTTTGAGATATTGGTGAAAAATATGAAGAGTTATACCTTTAACATGAGGTGAGAAAGAAGACTGAAAAGTGTATTGAAACAAAATATATATGAAAAAGCAAACATGTGGCTTGTTAATAATTTATAATTACAGTCTTTAATCTTTAGCAGTGATGAGTTGTTTTTGTCCTTTTTTTATCCCCGTCATACTATACCTATAACTCAAGTAGGTCACTATCAGGAAGGCAGTTACTATTTGACCAGAACCTGGGCTGAATTTTTTTTTTTTTTTCACATTGCCATCAAATTGATTTTGACTCACAGCAATCCTACAGGCAGAGTAGAATGGTCTCATAAAGTTTCCAAGGATTACCTGATTGATTCAAACTACCAAAATTCTGGTTAGCAGCTATAGCACTTAACTACTACCCCACCAGAATTTCTAGTCTATAAACCAAACCAAATCACACCTGGTAACACTGAGTCATGTCTGACTCATAACGACCCTGTAGAACAGAGTAGAACTGCCCCATGATGTTACCAAGGAGCACCTGACAGATCTAAACTGCTGACTTTTTGGTTAGCAAACGTAGCACTTAACTACTACACCACCATACAGGCTATAATTAGAGCTAAATACACGAATAAATAAAGGTGATAAGTAATGACTAAGACCCATTTTTCAACAACTACCTCTATTAAACTTTTTGTTTTTGCTTTATGCCATTGAGTCAATTATGCCATGTAATGACCCTATATGGCAGAATAGACCTGCCCTGTAGGTTTTCTAAGCTGTAATCTTTATGAAAGGAGGCTGCTAAGTGTTTCTTCTGCAGAGCAGCTGGGTAGATTTTGCCTGTTTTGAAAACTTGTGGATGCTCATAGTAGAAGTTGTGGCCCAGAAATATAAACAAAGTAAGGAACAAAGCAAAAACGAAATATGAATGTGCCTCTCATGCATGTATAATATTAGTTTCATTTGCATCACATGTTGTGGCTTATACACAGAGACACATACAAAGAAGATTATCTCTATATTCTTTTTCTAATGTGCATTTACTTGATTATTTAACAATGCATTAGAGATATCTTTCAATAGTTATATTGAAATGCCTACATAGTTAATAAGTATAGACTATGTCCTAAATTTAATCATTTTGAGTTATACAAAGGGCAGATTAGACATAGAAGCACCCATGGGGGAAGGCAGACACTGTCTGATCTGGAGGGAGGCAAACAAGTCCACAAGCCCAGGAACCCCAAGGCTTGGCAGCTAGTAGAAAGTGAAATAGCTAGGGACTTGTTCCAAAAGTCATAGCCTGAATCTAGACTTCTGGCCTCCTGACTCGTGAAAATGTAAATTTCTCTTCTTGAAGCCACCCACTTGTAGTATTTCTGTTGTAGCAGCATTAGAAAGCCAAGACAGGAGTTCAGTACGTACTCTTGACTGAATGAGTTTATCGTTCACGTTCTAGAAAAAAAACCACACTGCCGTCAAGTTGGTCCTACTCTTATCAACTTCTTAGGGTTCCAGCGCTGTAAATCTCTTCGGAAGAAATCTGCCACATCTTTTTCCCGCAGAGGTTAGAACAGCCAGCTTTCTGGTTAGTAACTGATCATTTTAACCACAGCGTCATCTCATCCCTCACATTACTATCGTGTATATCACCAATTTTAACTTTTGTTAATGCCAAGTGCTGTCGCAGCAAAATGCATCATTTCATCTGTTTAATTACCCCTGTTGCTGAACATCTTGAAGCATATGTCTTATTCTTTTGTATACTGACTCTCCTGTAAACTGCCCACTGGTGCTTTTCCTTGTTTCTGTTGATGTTATTGACATATAGGCTTCTCCCTGTTGTTCTGTAGGAATTACAGAAACTGTAGTCAGTAAATCCTTGTTTGTGTTTCAAGTCTCCTTCTACTTTAACTTGTTTGTCTTTTAACCTTTTAACTTTTAACCATATCTTTGCTCAAGGAGTTGGTTATTTCAACAAATTTTGATTGAATGTATCGTCCATGAGGCACACAATGTTTATTATTATTTTATAAGAACATATGTTGCGTTTTCATACATAATTTTTTATACTGTAAGGGAAGAGTAGGTTACTAGATTTCTTTCTATCTTCAGAACACTGACCTATGAATGTTTATTGAAAATACAAATTTTCCCCAGAGCTAAAAGTTTGTTTCTGTTAACTACTAGATTTGCATATGAATCTGGATCTATTTATAGGTTTTTAATTTGTCTTCTTTTACTTGCCATCTATGGCTCTACTCACAGCATATTATTTGAATTTTTTAGACAATCATATGATCTATTATGCTGGGAATGACAACGTGAAGAGGAATGGCATTTCATTCATCATCAAAAAAGAACATTTCAAGATCTATCCTGAAGGACAATGCTGTCAGCGATAGGCTCATATCCATATGCCTACAAGGAAGACCAGATAGTACAACTATTATTCAAATTTATGCACCACAGACTAAGGCCAAAGAAGAAGCTGAAGATTTTTACCAACTTCTGTAGTCTGAAACTGATAAAATATGCAATCAGGATAAATTGATAATTACTGGTGATTGGTATGTGAAAGTTACAACAACAAAAAAAAAGCAGACGGGTTTGTAGCTGGAAAATATGGCTTTGGTGATAGAAAGTATGCCAGCCAAAGCCAAGTGCTGTTGAGTCAGATGCCAGAGATCACATAATAGAATTTTGCAAAACCAAAGACTTCTTCATTGCAAATACTTCTTTTTGTGTGTGTACCAACACAAACAACGACTACACAGGCAGGCTTAACCAAGTGTCATACACAGGAATCAAACTGACAACATCTGTTCAAAAAGATGACAGAAAAGCTCCATTCCATCAGTCAGCACAAGGCCAGGGTTTGATTGCAGAATAAATCCTCAATTTCTCATATGCAAATTCAAATTGAGGCTGAACAAAATTAGAACAAGTCCAGCACAGCCAAAAGAGAAACTTGGTTATATTCCACTTGAGTTTAGAGACCGTTTCAAGAATACATTTGACACCTTGTACACTAATGAACAAAGACTACAGGAACTGTGGAATGGCATCTAGGATATCATCAATGAAGAAAACAAGAGGCCCTTAAAATGACAGAAAAGAAAGAAAATACCAAATTTCTTGTAAGAAGAGACTCTGAAACTTGCTCTCAAACATCAAGTAGCTGAAGTGAAAGGAAGGAATGATGAAGTAAAAGAACTAAACAGAAGATTTTAAAGGCTGAATCAAGAAGACAAAGTAAAGAATTACAATGGCATATGCAAAAACTGGAGATAGAAAACCAAAAGAGAAGAACAGGTTCTACATTTCTCAAGCTGAAAGAATTGAATCACAAATTCAAGCCTCAAAGTGCAACAGTGAAGGATTCTATGGGAAAAATATTCAACAACCCAGGTGCCCACTGGTGCTTTTCCTCTTTTTCTATTGATGTTATTGACATATAATGACACACTGTCATTACAACAGAACAAACTGGTCGATGTTAAACCATTTACATAGGTAGTATATGGTCAGTAACCAATGGTGCTGAAGGAAGAAGTCCAAGATGCCCTTGAGACGTTGGCAAAAAACAAGGGTCCAGGAACTGACCAACTGAAATGTTTCAAGAATGTAAGCAGCACTGAAAGTGCTCATTAATCTGTGTCAAGAAATTCGGAGCACAGCTACCCAGCCAACTGATTGGAAGAGATTCATATTTATTCCTGGTTCCAAGAAAGATGACCTAACTGAATTAGAAAATTATCAAACAATATCATTAATATCACAAGGAAACTTTCACTAAAGATCTCTCAAAGGCAGATTTAGCAGTATATTGACAGGGACCTGCCAGAAATTCTGACTGTAATCAGAAGAGGATACAAAACAAGGGATATCACTGCTGCTATCAAATGGATCTTGGCTGAAAGTAGGGAATACCAGAAAGATGTTTACCTGTATTTTATTGGCTGTATAAAGGCATTTGACTGTGTGGATCTTAACAAATTGTAGCTAACATTGCAGAGAATGGTAATTCCAGAAAACTTAACTGTGCTCCTGAAGAACATGTGCATGGAAAAAGAGACAGGCGTTCAAACAGAACAAGTGAACACTGCATGATTTAAAGTTGGGAAATGTGTGCGTCAGGGTTCTATCCTTTCACTATACCTCTTCAGTCTGTGTGCCAGACAAATACCCTGAGAAGTGGGCTATATGAAGAAGATCAGGACATCAGGAGTGGAAGAAGACTCATTAACAACCACTGTTATGCAGATAACACAACCTTCCTTGCAGAAAGTGCAGAAGACATGAAGTACTTACTGATGAATATCAAAGACTACCACCTTTAGTGTGGATTACATTTGAATGTCAGAAAAATAAAGATTTTCACAACTTGGCCAATAAACAACATCGTGATACACAGGGAAAAGCCAAGGTTGTTAAGGATTTCATTTCACTTGAATCCACTGTCATCGCCCGTGGGAGCAACAATCAAGAAATCAAGACACAAGCCACTGGGCAAATATGTTGCAAAAGACCTCTTAAAAGTATTGAAAATTAAAGACGTCACCTTGAAGACTAAGGTATGCCTGAGCCAAGCCATGGTATTTTCAGTTGCATCATACACATGTGAAAGCTTGACAGCGAGTAAGGAAGACAGAAGAACTGAAACTTTTCAATTGTAGTTGGAGAATAATATTGAATATACCAATATTGACAAAAGAATAAACAGATCTGCCTTGGAAGTACAATCACAGCGCTCTTTAGAAGCAAGGACGGGGAGGTGACGTGTTAAATTCTTTGGACATATTGTCAGGAAAGATCAATCCCTGGAAAAGGCTATCACACTTGGTAAAATAGAAGGTCAGCGAAAAAGAGGAACACTTTGAACAAGATAAATTGTAGTGGCTGCTACAAAGACTCAAACATAATGACAATCGTGGGTATGACGCAGAACCAGGCAGTGTTTTGTTTCGTTGTACAAAGGATCACTCTGAATCAGAACTGACTTCATGGCACCTAACAGCAAGAAGTCATGCAATTCTCTTAACTCTTCAGAATTCGCATTTCTTCTTTTGTACCTGTATTTTGCTAGATAATCTGTAGAATTACTTTTGGTGTATTTTAAAAATCTCACTGGAGTTTTAGTAAAATTGTATTCAGTTTATGATTATTTGGGGAAGATATGCTATGCACTTGGCACTTGGCATGCTATGTTATGCTTGTCAACATATAAATCATCTATTTCTATGTATAAAACAATTTTAGAGTATATTTCAGCAAAAATATAGCAGATTAAAAATGAAATATAAACACATCCACTCTTCATTTATCAACACAGATTTCAAAGACCAGGTATTTATGTAAAAATTGGTGTTGTGAGAAAAAAGAAGATGACTACATCATTACATAGCTACTATATTACATCGTTACATAATTACCAAACCACTGAGAATTGTGGCCCAGCCAAGTTGATACATAACCTTAACCATTGGTGTTTGTTACTACCAGATGTGTATAATTAGTGTACAAAAATAGTCAGATAGTGTTTTTCTTTCTTTACTGTTGCTATAAATGCAAAATCTTAGATAATAACATAGTCAATAACTGAGGAGGAAGTGTATTCTGTTTATAACTGATAGAAAAATAAGGTTGTCCAGGTCTTTCAACATTTTGCCCCAGTGCAGACTGTATGTACCTCCCATGATACTGAGTTGTGAAGTTAAATGAAGGACTCCGAGCTTCCCTTCCTCTCTCTCAAGAACATTCTATTTTAATTCACCTTTTATAAATTAATAGTACGTATTTCTGTGTTTTTTCATTTTGAGGGTTTGAAACTCAGACAGCCTCTTGGGATGAATGGAGTTCAATCTACTTTTTGCCTGCTGGTCATAGTGGTGTTTCTTTCATTGAGTGAAAATAGGATTTCCAACTTCAAGGGCTGCCCTTGTCCTTTAATACTCCTTTGTTCTTTTGTCCCTAGGCTTCATCGTTGTGTAAGCTTTGATTAAAATCACTGCTCAGTCTTTAAACTTAAAATAAGAGATTTCTGATATATTTAGCCTGATTCATATTAGACCTCATAATTTTAACTCTCCTGCAGAATAGCAGTTCTGTCTCAGGTCCCTTTTATAAATGAAGACTCAAGGCATACTTAAAGGATCAGTGCTTATCATTTTTAGGTGATGTCAAGTCAGCTCTGACTCACAGAGACCTTACATATAACAGACTGAAATGTTACCTGATCCTGGGCCGTCCTCACCATCCTTGTTACGTTTGAGCCCATTATTGAAGTCTCTACGTCACTCCATTTCACTGAGGGTCTTCCTCTTTTTCACTGACCATCCACATTACCAAGAACGAGGGCTTTCTGCAACAATTGTTTCCTTCTCTCAGGAAGTCCAAAGTTAGGTGACGTCTAGCTATCATTGCTTCTAAGAAACATTCAGATTACGTTTTCTCTGAGACAGTCTTGTTCATTGTTTTGACAGTCTACGGAATATTTAATATTCTTTGACAATACTGCAATTCAAGTGTGTTGCTGGATGGCATAAACAACTGGGCTCTCAGGTACTAACCAAAGTATTGTAGGTTCAAATCCACCCAGAGACATCTAAGAAGGAAGTCCTAGTAGGCTACTGCTGAAAGATTACAGCCACTGAAAACCCCATGAAATTCAGCTCTACTTTGAAACACATGGAGATCACCATGACTTGGAATCAACTTGATGGTGACTGGTTTGGTTTTATATGAAGAGGGTCACTCATTATTAATAACGTGGCTCAGAAGCAAATCCACTTGGTAGGATCCATGAGGCCTCATAGCTTGCCTTGAATATTTTCCCCACACTGAAGAAGCTGGGAGTATTACACCACTCTCTGAGACCTTTGCAGCATCATTCTGTTTAAAGATAACAGAGTACTAGAATTGAATTAGAGAAGGAAAAAGTGGGTTTGGGAAAAAGTTTTGGCAGAAAAAGAAAGGAAAAAAAGTTACAGTGAGAACTCTGAATTTGGTTCTTCTTTCTCTAGTCTTATTTGGAGCTCTTGTCACAGTTCCTGAGTAAATCCAGTCCTTTGACTTCTGTGCCTTTGGATGTCTCCTCTACCTCCTCCTCTTTCTCTTGAGTCACTATCGTAGCTCAAATCTATTGCACATCAGTATGCTCCAGGCACTACTGAAAGTACTCTAAGGATGTTAGCTCTTTCTCATAACTGAAATAATCCGGTGAATGGGCTGGCATTTTCACCCCATGTTACAAATGAGGAACTTATAAATGTTAAGTACCTTTCCCTTCAGAGGACAAGTAATTGCTTCACCTGGGCATTGATCTCCCAAGTACGATGCCTTCCAACTTCACAGGGAAAATCTCTGTCTTTCATATGAGGCAAACACCCATCTTCTCTCCAAAGGCCTCCCTGCTTTCCACGTGTGCATATGGAGCTCCCCAACAGGAACCCCGAAGGATTCTGCTCTTCCTCAGCCTTGGGCTCACCTTCACACCTCCACAGAAGAGAAACACCCTGAGCACTAGAGCTCTGTTCAGCTTTCCTCAGCTGGAGCTCTGACACCGCAGATTCGTGGCACTTAACTAGAAACACTGATTAGACATTTCTTAAAGGTGAAAAAATAATTCAAAAGCCAAATCCATTGCCATCAAGTGGATTCTAACTCATAGGGAGCCTCTAGGACAGAGTAGAACTGCCCCGTGTGGTTTCCAAGGAGCAGCTTGCAGATTTGAACTGTTGGTCTTTTGGTTACTAGCTGTAACTCTTAACTCCTACACCACTAGGGTTTCTGAAAGGTGAGTAAATCTGAACTCACAAAAAGAGTGATTCTCAGTCACTGCAAGAAAAATATTTTTTGTGACATTTTGCTAATGCTTGCAAATTTAAGTGTTTTTTGTTTCTTTATGAGCATTATCAGCACCACTATCAGTTGTCATCGCATAGATTCCAGTCCAGTGACCTCGTGTGTGTCAGAGTAAACCTGTGCTCCACCTGGTTTCAGTCTTTGATATTTCTGAGACAGGTAGCCAGGACTGTCTTCCCAGTCACCAAGGGAGACTTAAACCTCCAAACTCTCAGCTATCAGCTGAGCACATTAACCTGTTGTACCACCCAGATACCTTATCTTATCTCACTCTATGTATCAATATCATCTCTTCATTGTCTATCAAAATAGATTTTAGTTTGGGACATAAAATACTTCTTATTATAAAACACATACATACTCACTGTAAAAAATCAAGTCAGGTGAAGTGGTTTAACAAAGAAAAAATTACCCATAATTTTATTACTTAGAAGAAAACTGTAAATGTTTTGGGATTTACATGTAGGTCATTTTACTCCAACAATTTTATTATAATCGACTTTTCTTGGGTTTTCTATCCTTATTTTACTTAATAACACGATTTTTTCTGAGATCATTAAACATCGTTTGTAAATGCTTTGATGGTTGTATACTACTCCATTATATAGGGTCTCACAATTAATTCCACAAACTTAGTTGTTCAAAATGTTATATACCTCATGGCTGAATATCATTACGGTCAACCTCAACATATTCCCTTTGGGAAACTATGCACTAACACCAGCACCTAGCTCACCCTTCAAAGCAATTTTGGAACTCTTTCTGGAATGGCCAATGTGCACAGTGGCACAGTGGCAAGTTCATGAACTTAATTTTATAGCTGTCTGTGAGGGAGTTCTTAGCCAGTAAACATCTGTATTGGAACAGCTTCCCTACTCACTCAGTGTGGCCCCAAGTGACTTTTTTCTTTACCTGAAGATAAGGAAATATTAAAAGGAAAACGTTTTGATGACATTCATGACATCAAGGGTAATATAACAACAGCTGTGATGACCATTACAGGAAAAGAGCTCAAAAACTGCTTTGAAAAGTGGACTAGGCACTGGCATCAGTGCATAGTTTCCAAAGAGGAGTACTTTGATGGCGACGATAGTGATAAAAAGGATTGGTTGGCAAATTTCACTGGCAGTACTCGCATGAATGTCTGTTGTTGTTGGGGCTGTGAGGTCAGTTCCAACTATACGGACTCTGTGTGCTACAGAATGAGACATTGCTCGGTTTTGTGTCATGCTCAACATTGCTGTTATCTTGAGCTCATTGTTGCAGCCACTTTGTCAATCTATATCCTTGAGAGCCTTTCTCTCCCGTTCTAACTCTCTACTTTTCCAAGCATGATGTCTTTCTCCAGGGACAGATACCTCCTTACAGCTTTTCCAAAGTATGTAAGATACAAATTCATCATCTTTGTCCCTAAGAAGTGTTCTCTTTTATTTTATTGTGATTAAGTGAAAATATACAATCTAAATTAATTTTCCATGCCCTGTTGTCTGCAACTCCTTCTGCTTTCCTTGCCCAGTGACAGAACACTCCTTTTCATTCTATACTTTTATGTTTTCATTGTCAAACTGTAGACATATTTTAAGGTTGGAAATAAGATAATAAGTGTTAATTTTGATCTTATATTTGATATTATTTCTGTAGAATCAATTTACAACATAGTTACACAAGTTCAAAGTTTCTGACTTCTCTGATACTGAACCTGATTGTAACAGAATGCTTACATCCAGTGCCTAAAGTGACAACCGTTTCATAATGTGTTAGTAAAAGTTATTTTAACAGATTAAAAAATAAAAATAAAAGTTTAGCGTGTTTCATGTCATATGCCTCAACTGCTGTTTTATTTTATTTCTCAGTCTCAGTACATGACATGGAATATTTAGGAAAGATCATATACTAAGTGAATAATTGACTACTTATGGGGGAAATAGGATTTTAGATTTCTACTCCTCTGATATAAAAGAAAAGCTAGTATTGATGAGTGCATTGTTCTCACTAATACAGTGTGTGGAACACTAAAACATATTCCTTGGCTTGATTTTGGTCTTAAAACTTGCTTATGGACAGCTAACATCTGATATATGCATCTTGCTCTTGTCTCTTCTTTTTTAAGTTCTGGATACTAAGCATCTTCAAAACTAAAGTATCGTAATATTACCCTGCCACCTAGGGGCACTGCCAAAGATATTAATGTATACATAGTCAAGAGAGGTTTAGTATGTTGGACAAAATATAAAAACTCTGCCACTAAAGTATCAAAATAACATTTATTATTATTATTTTACATACCCTTGTCTCTTCCAATAGACCTAAATTAGAAAATGTAAAAATATGGGAAAATATAATAATTGGAATCATTTAAATGTTTAGTGGCAAAGTTTTCTTATTTTGGCCAATGCCAAACCCCTCTTTTTTTTTTTTATTGTGATTAAGAGAAAGTATAAAATCCAAATTAGTTTTCAGTGCCCGCCTATCTGCAGCTTCTTCTGCTCTCTTTGCCTGGTGACAGCACACTCCTCCTTTTCATTCTATACTTGTTGTATCCTCTTAACAAGTTCCTGTCCCCTCCTCCCCACCCACTTCACTCTCATCCAGAAAGAGACCAGTAGGACAGCCTCCTATAAATGCACAGAACCGTAAAGTAGACACACCATGTGGTCACACTGTGTCCGTGAGTCCCATCCATTTTCCTCTGAACAGCCGACCACAGTGGTGTTTTCTGGACACAGGCAGCAGCAGGTCTAGGAGCCATGCTCTCGGGGGACTCTCCCCAGGCTACTGGAACATCAACTGTGATCTTTTAGTAGCATTCTTGAGCTTCACCCCTCTTTATGTTGCCACAGGGACTCAACATTGTGGCCTCATCATGACTGTCTTTGGTGGTGGCCAGGTACCATCTGGTTCTTCTTGTCACGTGTTGATACAGTCTCGTATTCACAATGGGTCCTTCTGTCTTCTGGGCTCTTTTTCCCTCGTGTGTTTGTGGTTCTCAGTGATCATCTGTTCCAGATGAGTGGTGACCGTTTGGCATACTTCAAATGGCAGCTTGCTAACTTTTAAGACCCTAGATGCCATTAACCAATACGACGTGAAGAAGACTCTTAACAATAGGCTAGTTATGTCAGTTGAGCTCGATGTCGCATGAGAACATGGTCTCCAGACCCTGCCCCTGCTACTTTATCCTTACAATATTGTGTTGAGATTAGAAGAGCTTTCAGTTTATGGTGAAGTACAGTTAAGCCGATCTACTTTCTCCTGTGTACTGTCACTGCTTTCACCTAACCAAATTTATATCAACTGTCTAATCTATGACCAACCCTCTTTATCCCTCCCTACCCTTGTAGACATCAAAGAGTCTTTTCTTCTGTGCATAAGTCTATTTTTAAATCCTTATAGCAGGGATCTCATATACTATTTGTCCTTTTGCTGCTGAGTGATTTCATTCAGCATAATGTCTTCCAATTGAAACTAGATTATGAGATGCTTTCTAAAATCATGCTTGTTCTTTATCATTGCATAGTGTTCTACTGGGTGTATGTACCCTAGTTTGTTTACCCATTTATCTGCTGATGGGCATCTAGGTTGATTTCATCTTTTTGCTAATGTAGACTGTGCTGCAATAAACATTCATGTGCACATATCTGTTCACACGACTGCCTTAATTTCTGCAGGATATATTCCAGGCAGTGGAATTACTGGATCAAATGGTGTATCTCTTTCCAGCTATTTAAGGAAGCACCAGATGCTTTCCAAAGAGTTTGTACCGTTTTGCAGTCCCACCAGCAGTGTAGCAGAGTTTGGATCTCTCCACAGCCTCTCCAGCATTTGTTGTTTTGTGTGTTTTGGATTATAGACAGCCTTGTTGGGTGAGATGGTATCTCATTGTAGTTTTGATTTGGATCTCTCTGATAGTTAATGATCATGAGCATTTTCTCATTTGCCTTTTGGCTGCCTGGATATTCTCTTTGTTGAAGTGTCTGTCCATCTCCTTTGCCCATCACTTAACTGGGTTATTTACTTTTTTCTTGTTGATATTTTGCAGTAACCTGTAGATTATGCAGATCAGATGTTGGTGCACAACTTAGTTGTCAAATGTTTTTTCCCATTCTGGAGGTGGTCTTTTAACTGTTTTGATAAACTCTTTGGATGAGCAAAAGTTTTTAATTCTTAGAAATTCCCATTTATTTATTTTAGCTTCTGTTGATTGTGCTTTGTTTTTCACATTTTGAAGTCTGTCTAAGCAGTGCATGGGAACTTTGTTGGCCCTATTTTTTATTGCATGATCTTTATTGTTTTAGGTTTGATACTTACAAATACCAAGAGGCATTCATTTGAACAGAACAAGGGAATATGTCATGGTTTAATGTCAGGATAAGTGTGTGCCAGCGTTGTGTTCTTTTGTAGTACCTATTCAGTCTGTGGATCCCTGGTGGCACAGTGGATAAGAGCTCAGCTGCTAACCAAAAGGTCAGCCATTCAAATCCACCAGTCAGTCCTTGGAAGCCTTATGGGGCAGTTACACTCTTTCTTGTAAGAATCAGAACTGACTCAGCAGGAATGAGTTTGGTCTGATTTTTATCCAATCTGTATGTTGAGAAAATAATCCGAGAAGCTGGACTATACAAAGAAGGAGGAGGAGGCATTAGGATTGGAGGAAGACACGTTAATAGGCTGCATTATGCAGATGACACAACCTTGCTTGCTGAAAGTGAAGAGGATTTGAAGACTTACTGGTGAACAAAGACCACAACTTTCAATACTGATTATGATTTAACACAAAGTAAACACCAATCTTCACAAATGGACCAATAAGCAACATTATGAAAAATAGAGAAAAGTTCAAAGCTGTTAAAGATTTTATTTTACTTGGATTTACAATTAATGGCCACTGAAGCAATAGTCAAGAAATCAAAAGACACATTACATTGGATGAATCTACTCCAAAAGACCTCTTTGGAGTGTTAAAAGACAAAGGTGTCACTTTAAGAACAAAGACGGGCCTGACCCAAGTCACGGCATGTTCATTTGCCTCATATGCATGTGAAAGTTGGTCAGTGAATAAGGAAGATTGAAAAAGAATTGATGTCTTTGAGTTATGATATTGGTGAAGAACACTGAATATACCACGGACTGCTAAAAGAATGAACAAATATATCTTGGAAGAGGCACAGACAGACTGTTCCTCAGAAGCAGGATGGAGAGACTTTCACAAACTGTGGACATATTTTCAGGTGGGATCAGTCAATGGTGCAGGACATCATACTTGATAAAGTAGAGGATCATCCAAGAAAAGTAAGTTCCTTAATGAAGCAAGTTTACAACAGTATAGTCCAGCAATAGGCTCAGGCAAAACAATGAAGATGAGGATGGCACAGGACTTGGCAGTGTTTTGTTCTGCTGCACACTGGGTTGCTATGAGTCTGGACAGACTCCGATAGAACCTGAAAAATAATATCATGTCTTCCAAAACAATCCATATTCCTAAAATCAAATAAAAATTGTTAGACATAATGTCTTAAGTATTTCCGCTTTGGAAAGTCGACCACTGAACATGGTAAGGATTGAAGATCAGTACACGGAAAGGCTCAGTGTGACATATTATTTTCACAAAGCTCTGACATCATCTACGCATTACTTCTTGTTTATGACACTTGGAAGCACTCAGGAGACAACTCGACTTAAAACATAGCTGAATACCGACTGTTTGAAAATGGTTAGCAAATGTACATCTGATGTAACTGTGGTGTTTATATGACTGAATAATTTCTGACCTTAAAAGCTATGGTGAATAATCACCCAAATTAATGACTTTGTATGAGTGTCTACAGACTCTACCTAAGAACTGCAATTACCTGAAAGCAAATCTTTCCTGATTTTCATCTACTGAAGTGAGACATCTAAGCAATGAGCCCTGATAGTAATAACTGCATCCTCTGTAGAGATGGAACATTTACCTTGAGGCATCTAAGAATTTGACCCACGGAAGCCTCGGAAGAAAGGGCTGGTGGTCTGTTTTTTAAAAATATCAGCCACTGAGAACCCAACAGAGCAAAATTCTGTTCCGACATGCACGGGGTTCCTGTGAGCCCAAACTGGCTGTGTGCAACTATATTTTTTAAATTTATTTATTCTATTAATCTAAGAATTCAGATGAATGTAGGTACATGGCGCACACATACACAAGACAGGAAGAAGAACTCTTGTAGAAGACTACTTAGATGTTATTTAAAATGAATGGAGCAAGCAAATGCATGGTTTCTGAGTCACTAAAATGCTTGCTTATCCTGGGATTGAGAATGGGAGGGAGGCGTGGCAGGAGGGCTCACTCTGCCTGGCATCGCTGGAGTGCCATCCACCTCTGTGCCTCCAGTTCAAGAGAAAAACAAGTGCAATGAGTCTTCACAAGTCCAGTTAGTCAATTTGATCCAAAATCTCCTGAAGAAATTAGCCACACTAAGAGGAAAGGAGATAAATGTACAGTATCCCATTTTGCCCTCATACTCCTCTCACAAAGGTCACCCGGCCCAAAGAATTGTGAATAGTTCTTTGCTTCAAAAGGGTGCAGTTCCTCTCTGAGATAGCACTAAAAAGGAGGGGTCCCTCCAAACCTAACATCAGGAAAACCCAGTCTACACCTATTCTCCTATATTCCGCTTTTCAAGGGAGTGCGGGGAAATGAACAGTGTAACTAAGAAGTCATGGCTTTGCTTTACTCCGGGTTCTTCTTCTTCATGACAGGCCTTTGTTCCCAGGCAGAGAGAGCTCTGACTACACCCTGTTCAATTCTGCCTCTAAGAAGCAGGGAGCAATACAAATGCCAGGTGACTTTTCTCCTAGTGATCTGTCTCTTTCAAAAAGCATTGCTTTGGGGAAAAATGAGGTCTCTTTCATGTGAGTTAAAGGCATTCTTTCCTAACCTCTATCTTATTCTTAAGAGTATTAATTGGAAGCTGCATATAGGTGGGCATGTAAATTTATATGGGAGTGTACATTTTCACTCAGTCATAATAAAAATAAAAATCTCATTCCTACTTAGACGTCTGGGTAACATTCTAATTTCATTGTTGGTGTTTAGTATATATATTGAATATCATATCAGGAGGAATGAGTTGCTGGTGAAACACGTCATGCTTGGTCAAGTACAGGGTCAGTCAAAAAGAGGAAAATCTTCAGTAGGGTGAACTGACACAGTCGCTGCAACAATGGGCTCAAACAAGGTCAAGACGGTTAAGGACTGGGCATGCCTTTGTTGTGCTGTGCATAGGACTGGGTCACTGTGAACCAGAGCTGACTCTGCAGCACCTAACAAACACAACAACAACTAATACTTGCATTCAGAAATCTGGGACAACAATCTTAACTGGACTGTGGAGACTCTCACTCTGATTGCAGTGCTAAGTACAGAAGCTGTGAAGGGCAGAAGTGTCTGGGATACCATCGTTGGCCGGAATAAAGGTACCATTTGATATATGATCTATAAACTTGAAGGCTTTAAAGACAATGTGAAAGTGTATCAAATTCGCTGAGTCCTGGTTCACTTAGACTTTTTTATGCAGATATGGTGCATGCTTTTCAATTAACTCATTGCCGTCCAGCCAATTCCAATTCACAGTGACCTTACAGAACAGACTGGAATTGTGCCGTGGAGTTTCCAAAAAGCTCCTGGAAGGTTGGAACTGCTGACATTTTGATTATCAACTGTAGCACATAATCACTATGCCATGAGGTTTTTCTGCTTTTCCACTTAGGAGGCTAATAAAATGGTATTTTAAACTCTTAAAAAAAAAAAAACAAAAAAAAAACCCTCACTGCTGTTGAGCTGATTTTGGCTCATAGCAACCCTGTGGAGGAGAACTACTCTTCAGGGTTTCTTAGGGGAAACTTGGTGCATTTGAGTTGCCAGCCTTTTGGTTAGCAGCTATAGCTCTTTAACCACTGTGCCATCAAGGCTCCGAATTTCCCAATAATCAGAATAAGATTTAGGATAATCTCAATTATTGAACTAGTTAGGAAAAATATTTAAAGAAATTCAGTTATATATTGGCATATAATAAAGCTTTTTATAGTTCTTTTACTACTGGAATTTCAAAGGCTATTTTTGGCAGTGACTTTTTTCCACAGGAGTTTTCTTCTTAGTTGGCAAAGAACCAGATTTTCAATATTGGATTGAAAATCATGAACAGTAATTGTTTCAAGTTTTCTTTATCTCTTGTGCAGTTATAAGAGTTAATCCAAAAGGTAAATGGAAGTTTCTGCAATAAAAACTCCAAGTTACAAATGTAAGTCTGTATTGCAAGTGATGATTAATTTTGTAGAGGTAAACTATTCAAATTTTACATAAGTAGTGGAAATCAGAGATCCTGGTGGTGTAGTGGTTAAGTGCCACATCTGCTAACCGAAGGTTAGCTGTTCAAATCCTTCAGGCACTCCTTGGAAATTCTATGGAATAGTTCCATCTTGTTCTATAGGGTCTCTATGAGTTGAGATGTTGAGATTGACTTGACAGCAGTGGTTTTTTTTTTTTTTTTTAGTAATAGAAATTAATTGTGCTGTGATTTATTATTTGTTGCTATAGAAAAAAAGTTCCCTGCTTTCAACATACACTGGGATAACAAATATTTTTATACACAATAAACAGTATTTTTTTTTGTACTTTAAGTGTTTACATAGCAAATTAGTTTCTCATTAAACAATTAATACACATAATGTTTTGCTCCACTGGTTACCAACCTCACAATGTACCTACACTCTCTCCTTTTTGATCGTGGGCTCTCTATCACCAGTTTTCCTATTCTCTGCTGCTGTCTCATCCTTGCCTCTCTATTGGTGTGCCTATTTCATCTCATTTTGTTTTATGGGCCTTTCTTATCCTTGACTGAAGGGTGAACCTCAGGATTGATTTCAGTACTAAATTAAAAGAATGTCTTGGGCCATATTCTTTGGATGTCTGCAGTATCTATCAGAACAATATTTGGGTCTTTATTATTATTATGTATTATTTTTTGGGAGCGGGGGTAGGTTAGAATCTTGTTCTACAGTTTCCTCTAGCTCTGTCCAGGACCCTCCATGGTGATCCTTGTCAGAGCTGTCTTTGGTGGTGGTAGCTGGGCACCATCTAGTTGTGCTGGAGTCATCTGATAAAGGTGGTAGTAGTTGTGGTCCCTCAGTCATTTGGACTAACCTTTCCCTTGTGTCTTTGGTTTTCTTCATTCTCTCATGCTTAAGACAGAGTGGGTGGGATCAGTAGAGTATCTTAGATGGCCACTCACAGGGTTATAAGACCCCAGACATTACTTACTCAGATAGAATGTAGATTTGCTTTATAAATTATGTCTTGCTTATTAAGCTAGACGCCCCCTGAAATCACAGTCCCCAGCCCTCAGCCCAGTAATTTGGTCCATCAGGGTGTTTGGATGTGTCTGTAAAGCTTCTGTGATCCTGTGTTGGTGAAGTTATGCTGGCTTCCCCGGAATGTTGGACTGTCTTATCCTTCACCATCATTGACACTTACCTATGGTGTACTTAGTGGTTTTTCTCACTCTTTCTCTCCCTTCTAACCTCAAAAATTGTTTCTTTCTTCATGTGAACGTTTTCATAATAATGATCTCATACAATATTTGGCCTTTTGCAATTGCAATTTCACTCAACATAATGCCTTCCACAGTCATCCATGTTGCGAAATGTTTCTCAGATTCATCATTGTTCTTTATATTTGTGTAGCATCCCATTGTGAGTAATGTACCATAGGTTATTTATCCAATCATGTGTTAACAAGCACTTATGATGTTTCCAGCTTTTTGCTTTTGTGAATACTGCTGCAACAAATATGAGAAATGCATATTTTTGTTCATGTAAAAGATTTTATTTCTCTAATTCCTAGGTGTGGGATTGCTGGTTTGTATGGTATTTCTATTTCTAGATTTTCAAAGAAATGCTGTATCATTTTCCAAAACTGATTGTACAATTTTTTTATACTCACCAGCAGTACACAAGCATTCCAAGCTCTCCATGGCCTCTTCAACACATCGGTAATGACAGGATGAGACAGTATCTCATTGCAGTTTTGATTTGCATTTCTCTGGTGGCTAGTGATCTTGAGTGTTTCTTCAAGTGTCTATCAGCCTCCTGAACATCTTCTTGTTTAGTGAAATGTCTGTTCATGTGGTTTGTCTGATTTTTAATGAGATTGTTGTTGTTGTTGTAGTAAAGCTGCTGGATTTGCTTATACATTTTAAACACTAGACCCTTGCAGGATTTGTCATAGCCAATCATTTCGCCCAGTCTGTGGGTTCTCTTCTTCTCTCTTGGTAAAGTCCCTTGATGAGCATAAATAAGCCTTTAATTTTTAGAAAGTCCAAGTTATCTAACCTTTCTTCTATTATTTGTATATTGTAAATTGTAATATGTATCCTGTTTGTAATCTGTATTAGTGCCTGTAGAGTTGACATTATTTTTCCTGCTACGACCTTTACAGTTTTCAGTTTTATATTTAGATCTTTGATCCTATCTATGTTTTTCAGTTTTTCTCTTCTTTGGAAAACACAAGCAAATTTTTGCTTTTTATTATATCACACTTTTCTTTCAGGGTTTCTTTATTTTTCTTTGCTCTCTCAGATCTTCCTCAAGAAAATTGATATCCACAGATTTGTCTTCAGTTTCATTGAGTGTCTTCCATTGTTTTCACATTTGCTCCTAAAATCTTGTAACACACTATCCACTTGGATGTCTTCTTGCTTATTTGTTGGATTTCTAATTGCTATTTTTGTATGATTTTTCATCTTTGGTTTATTTTGAAATTTTTTCCTGTATAATTTTCTGAATTTTCCCATTGCTTTGTGTTAATTTCCTCTGTGTTTTCCATAATTTTGTCTATTTTTTCCCCTTATCTTTGTGTTTACCATCATCTCTTGGAAAGCTCTATATACTAGGGTTTTGAATTCCCTATCAGGTAGTTCCAATGCCGTTTCCTCTAGTGGAAGGTTTTCTGGTGTTTTATTTTAGTTGCTTTCTGGAACCACACTGTTTTATTTTTTTTTCTCTTTTTAATTATGTTTTGTTAATGTATGTTGCTTCAGAACATTCAAGAATTATCTTCTTCACTTATTGATTATAGATTAGTTTCTTATGCTCTGTTTTGTTTTATTTAGCTACGTCTGGGCAGGCAGGCTGGTTATACTTTGCTGTTTGCTTACCTGTGAGTACAATAATTCCCACCAACAGATGAACAAGTGTACAGGTGAACAGGGCGTCTCAGTTACGATGTAGAAGAGCATACCCAGTGAGATGAAAGCGCAAGCCTGAGATTTTTGTGACATGTACTAAGAAGGCAAATTGGGCAAGGGCAGGGACAATGCAGGGTGGGGATTCATTGTTCATGAATGTATTGTTTAGCGGCGTGGATCTTGCTGCATGGTGCAGATAGACAAGAGTGAAAGAAGAACATGATATGTGTGAAGTAGGTGATCTGTCTCTTGTTGGAAGCTCTGTGAAGTTGCTTTCATGTACTCCTGGTCTGTGTTCCTCAATGACTACAGTCCAGGATGGTGCATCTGTGCCATGTTAGCTGGTAGAGGACCTCCACTTTATGAGTCTCCTCATTCTCTGTTCTGTGTGACTTTCTTATTCTATTCAGAGCTTGATTAATTTCTTTATCCCTTCCTTTAAGGCTACAGAGTTGATGTTTTTATGTTTTACTTCATTTTTCAGGTCTTTGCTGTATAGATAGATGTATGGTACTTCTATCCATAGTGCCATGTTGGGCTGTCAAGAATATATGTTTTATGAAAAATACCAGTATGTATTTTAAATACACATATAGACAGTCAAGAAGTCAAGTGCTGACCAAATAATATTGGTCATAATTTATAATAATAATAATAATAATTTGTCATAGAATGACAAATTTCAAATTTTATTATCCCATGCATGGTACTCATTATTTTAACAGTCTCTACTCTGTAAGTAAAAAATTGTATTGAAGACACTTTGACATTACTGTAGACCACTTTTTTTGTGTGTGTGTATGATTGAGTGAAAGTTTATAATACAACTCACTTCTGCATGCCCACCTATCTACAGCTCCCTCTGTTCTCCTTGCCCCAAGACAGCACACATGTTCCATGCACATCATAGCCTCTTGACAAACTCTTGTACCCTCCTCTCCACCCTCTCCACTCCACTTTAAAAAGAGGCCAGAAAGACAACATCCTATAGTTGCATAGAACCATAAAATACATACACCATATGGTCACTTGGTGTCCCTGAGTCCAATCCGTTCATATCCGAAGAGTTGACCTCAGTAATGATCTATGATCAGGTCTAGAGGCCATGAACCCAGGGAAACTCCCGGGCCTTCAGACCACCAGTTGCAGTTGTAGACCACTCTTGAATTTTGTCCACTTTTTCCTTTTCTCCCTTTATTTTAAAAATATAATTATGTCCCTCCATTAAGAATCATATCTATAAACTATTTTAAAATATCAAAATGATTAACCTTTCTATTTCTGTTGTCTATTTGCCATTAAATGAGTGTTCACTATTGAAATTACACATTTTTACTAACACATAACTTACACCACCTTAATTAACTGCTTTGCTTCGTTAGTACCAATGTGTCTTGCTGTGTTTGCATCATATGTTGCAAGCAAAATTCTCAGTTGTAAAAATTTGGTGTCCCCCACCAAAAAAGAAAACTCCAGATAAATACTGGAGATAAAGTTTCTCTTATTATTGAGTTTTCTTAATAATTTTTGCAGTTGATAAAATTAGATGTTTGATATCAAATCATTCACTTAAACCAAAGGTATTTTTCCTAACTGGATGAAAGAATGGTAAAGCTTTTAACAGCTTGATATTATGAACATTCATCTGCTTCATAAAATTGTATTAGTGTATATATGATTATGAAAAACAGAACATTTTTCTTTTTTTATTGTGGTTGAGAATATACAATCCAAGTCAATTTTGCATGTCCACCTGTCTAGAGCTTTTCTGCTCCCCTTGCCCTGTGACAGCACACACCTCCTTTTCATTTTATACTTGCCTTACCCTCATGGCAAGCTCCTGCCTGCTCCTCACCACCCTCGTTTTTCTCATCTAGAAAGAGACCAGTAGGGCAGCATCCCGTAAATGCACAGAACCATGAAGTACATACACCATATGGTCACATTGTATCCCCATGTCTAGTCCATTTTTGTCCGAAGAATTTAGCTCAGTAGTGTTTACTAGACTGGGGCAGCAGCAGGTCCAAGCGTCGTGCTTCCAGGGGACCCCTGGGCTGTTGGACCATCAATTGTGGTCTTTTGGCAGCATTCTTAAGCTGCTTCCCTCTTTTTCTCATATTGCCACAGAGACTCAATAGTGTGTGCCCTGTCACAACTACCTTTTGTGATGGCTGGGCACCATCTGGTTCTTATTGTCAAGTGTTGATACAGTCTCCTATTTACATGGGTCCTTCTGTCTCTTGGGCTCTTTTTCCCTCAAGTCTTTGGTGTTCTTGATGATCATCTGTTCTGGCTGAGTTTGGAACATTTAGCGTACCTCAGATGGCAGGCAGTTTGCTAGCTTTTAAGACTCCAAATGTCATTGATCAGTATGCGTTGTAGAAGACTCTCTTAGCAGTAGGCTAGTTATGCCAGTTGGCCTTGATGTTCCCTGAGAGATGATCCCTGGACTCCACTCCTGCTACTATATCCTTGTGATATTGGGTTTAGATAAGAAGAGCTTTCTGTTTATGGTGAAGTCCAGTTAAGGTGATATACTTTCTACAGTGTGCTGTCACTGCTTTCACCTAACAAAATTTATATCAACTATTTAATCTTTGACCAAACCTCACTCCACCTCCTGACCCCTGTAGCCATCGAAGAGTCTTTTCTTAACGTACGTAAGTCTATTTTTAAGTTCTTATATCAGGGATCTCACACAGTATTTGTCCATTTGCTGCTGACTAATTTCACTCAGCATGTCTTCCATCTGAAACCAGATTATGAGATGTTTCCTAAAACGTCATTGTTTTTTATCTTTGCATAGTGTTCCATTGAGTATATGTAACATAGTTTGTTTACCCATTCATCTGTTGATGGGCATCTAGTTTGATTCCATCTTTTTGCTATTGTGGACTGTGCTGCAATAAACATTCATGTGCATCTGTCTGTTTATATGACAGCCTTTATTTCCACAGGATAAATTCTGAGCACTTAAATTACTGATCAAATAGTATATCTATTTCCAGCTTTGTAAGGAAGTGCCAGATTGCTTTCAAAAGTGGTTGTACCATTTTGCAGTCCCACCAGCAGTGGAGGAGAGCTTGTTTCTCTCCATAGCCTCTCCAGAATTTGTTGTGTTATGTTTTTTTTTTTTTTTGGATTATAGCCAAACTTGTTGAGGTGAGATGGTATCTCATTGTAGTTTTGATTTGGATTTCTGTGATAGCTAACGATTTTGAGCATTTTCTCACGTGTCTTTTGGCTGGAAGTCCCCTCTGGAGAAGTGTCTGTGCCTATCTCCTTTGTCCATGGCTTAATTGGCTTATTTACCTTTTTTTTTGGTTGATATTTTGCAGTAACTTGTAGATTATGTAGATCATATGTTGGTCTGACTTGTAGTTGCCAAATATTTTTTTCCCATTTTGTAGGTGGTCTTTTAACATTTTTAATAAAATCTGTGGATGAGCAAAAGTATTGACATGTCTCTTAGTAGTTCCCATTTTTCTATTTCCTTTTCTGTTGATTGCTCTCTGTCAGGTTTTGAAGTCTGTCTAAGCTGTGTATTAGAGATTCCATTTTTGACCCTATTTTTTCTTGCATGATCTTTATGGTTTTAAGTTTGATATTTAAGTATTTGATTCATTTTGAGTTAGTTTTTCTGTAAGGTATGAGATATGAGTCTTGCTCTTGTTTCAGTTTTTTCTTGAAGAAGAACATCTAATTTTGCCAGTACCATTTGTTAAGAAGACTGTTTTTATCCCAATTTACAGTCTTAGGGCCTTAGCCAAATATCAACAGTTCGTAAGAGGAGGGTGGCATCTCTGGTGTCTCAACTCTGTTCCATTGGTCTCTATGTGTCTTTTTGTACTGGTACCAGGCTGTTTTGACTACTGTGGCAGTGTGAGGCCTCCTACTGTGTTCTTCTTCAGTGGTGCTTTATTTATTTGGGGTTTCTTCCCTTTCCAAACAAAGCTGATGATTTGTTTCTCCATCTCATTAAAAATGACACTGGAATTTGTATTGGGATTGCAATGAATATGTAGATCGCTTTGAGTAAAATAGACATTTTCACAACATTAAGTCTTCCTGTCCATGAGCAGGGTAGGATTCTCCACTTATACAGGTCTCTCGTAGTTTCTTGCAGTAACGTCTTACAGTTTTCTAGTTAGATTTATTCCCAGGTATTTTATCTTCTTGGGGGCTATAGTAAATGGCATTGACTTGGTGATTTCTTCTTTGATGATCTCATTGTTGGTGTAAAGGAATTCTACTGATTTACTTATGTTTATCTTGTATCTTGATAGTTCCCTGGACTCTTATGTTAGTTCCAGTAGTTTACTTATAGATTCTTTAGGATTCTCTGGAAATACAATCATATCATCTGCAGATGGGGAGATTTTTTTCTTCTCTTTTGCCAGTGTGGATGCCCTTTGTTTATTTGTCTTGTCTAACTGATCTGGCTACAACCTCTAGTACAGTGTTGATTGGAACTAATGAGAGTGGGCATCCTTGACTAGTTCCCATTCTCAAAGAGAGTTCATTCAGTCTCTCACCATTCATGATGATGTAGGCGATTGTCTTTGAATAGATGATCCTTACTGCATTGAGGAATTTGCCTTCTATTGCTATTTTGTTGAGAGTTTTTAGCATGAATGAGTGTTGGGCGTTGTCAAATGCCTTTTCTGCATCAAGTGACAGAATCAGATGATTCTTATCCTTTATGCTATTTATGTGGTTGATCACACTAATTGTTCTTCTGATGTTGAACCAGCCTTGCATCCCTGGAATGAATCCAACTTAGTCATGATGAATTACTTTTTTGATATGTCGTTGTGCTATTGGTTCAGTTTTTGAGTCTAGTTTCCTGAGTGATATTGGTCTGTAATTTTCTTCTTTGTAGGATCTTTCCCTGGTTTTGGTATCAGGATGATATTGGCTTCATAGAATGAATTTGGGAATATTCCATCCCTTTCCATGGTGTGAAATAGCCTCAGTAGTATTGGAGTTAACTCTTCTCTAAAAGTGTGGTACACTTGTCTGCTGAAGCCAGGACTGTTCTTGGTTTGTAGTTATTTGAAGACTTTTTCAATCTCTTCCTTAGTGACACGTTTATTAAGTTGTTCTACTTCTCCTTGTGATAACTTTGGTGGGTGATATGAGTCAAGGAATTTGTCCATTTCTTTTAAGTTTTAAAATCTGTTAAAGTATAGCCTTTTATAGTATTCTGTTATGACACTTTTGATTTCTGTTGGATCTGTTGTGACATCTCCCATCTCACTTATTATTCATGTGGTTTTTTCCTCTCCTGTTTTTCTTTTGTAAATTTAGCCAACGTTTTATCAATTTTGCTGATCTTTTAATTGTTCTGCTGTTCTCTAATTCATTTAGTTCTGCTCTAATCTTTATTATCTGTCTTATTCTGGTGACTGAGGGGTTCCTCTACTTCTTCAAGCTGTAGGGTTAATTCTTTGTTTTGGATCCTTTCTTCATTCTTAATGCATACATTTATAGGAGTAAAAAGTTCTGTGTATGTTGATAAGTTCTGGTTGGTTAATTGTCACAATAAGATCTTCTGTATCTTTACTGAGCTTTTTTCTGCATTATCTGTCCATTACTGGAGGTGGAGTGTGGAAGTCTCCAATTATTATTGTGGAGTACCCTGTCTCGTTTTTCAATGTTGTTAGTGTTTCTTCACTGTGTTTATATGCTCTGGTATTTGAGTACATAAATATTTACTATTGTTATTGCCTGCTTATGTACTGGACATTGCCTGCTTATGCTTGTCCACTGTGGTGGATTTTACATTAAAGTCTATTTTATCTAAGATTAGTATTGCCAGTCCTGCTTTTCTTTGTATGTTGTTGGCTTGGCATGTATTTTTCCATCCTTCAGTTTCAGTTTGTTCATATCATTGAGTCTTAACTGTGTTTCTTGTAAGACGTGTCACATCTTTTGATCCCTGATGTCACTGATTGTCTCTTTATTGGAGCATTTGGTCTGTTTATGTTCAGTTAATTATTGATAGGTAGGTGTTCAATTCTGTCGATGTGTTGGATTTATTTTTGTGTCGTTGATGTTTTCTATGTTTTTTTTTAATATTCTGTTCTTGGTCATTCTTCTTTATGGGTTGACTTTTCATCTTTTTCTGTGTTGATTTTGTATTTGTTGAGACTCCTTATGCTTCTTGTTTTGATAAGTCGCATTATATTTTGCTTTGCGGCTACCCCTGTGGTCCCCCTTTCTATTCTAAGATTAAACCAGACTTCAACTTCTGCGTGGCTTTTTAATCCATCCGAAATGGCTATACTTACTGTGATATATCCCTCATTTTATTTTCTGGTGTCATAGTTTTCATGTTATGATCACTGGTTCCCTCCTTTCAATGATGTACTTTTTATTGATCTTATTGACTTCCCTAAGTGAGTAGGATTCTGGAGGCTGTGTCTTGCATTGCCTCTTTAAGTATACACTTGATGTTTTTGTTTTTCTAAGCAATGAATTTCTTTCAGTATTTCTTGTAGTTTGGGTTTGGTTTTTACAAAATCTCTTAGTTTCTGTTTACCTGCAAATGTCTTAATTTCACCATCATATTTGAGAAATGATTTTGCAGGATATATAATTTGTGATTGGAAGTTTTTCTCCTTCAGGGCTTTGAATGTGTCACTCCACTGCTTTCTTGCCAGCATCCTGTCCATGAAGAAGTCAGACAAAAGCCTACAGGGTTTCCCTCTGAATGTTAGCTTTGCTTGGATCCTACTGCTTTTAAGAGAATCCATTTATGTTTCACTTTATTATGGTTGATTATAATATGCCTTTGTGTCTTTCTTTTTGGGTGTAATTTTTGTGGCATTCAATGTACATCTTGAATACCTATATTCTCCTTCATAATTTCAGCGAAATTTTTTGTCAGCAACTCTACAGCAGTGCTCTCTGTATTTTCTTCTATTCATTCTTGTTCAGGAACTCCAATTATTCATAGATTATTCCTCTTACTAGAGTCCCACATGTTTCTTAATGCTTTTTATTTTCTCTGATTTCTCCTCATAAATGCTGATGTCTGTTTCTCTATTCTCAAGGTCTCTAAGTCTGATTTTCGACTTCTCAATTCTTCTCTTTTGGCTTTACATTTTATTGAATAATTCTGTCATTTTGTTATTATCTGTTGGATTTCAGATCATTGATATTCCATCAGTTCAAATAGCTTATTTAATTTTTCATTTGTTCTATTGCATTTTGTTTAATCTCTAGGAGGGATCTCTATATAATTCTTTTGTACCTGACCTCTAATCGTTTCATAAGGGCTTCCTCATCTGGGAAGTTTTTTTATTATTTATGTTCAGAGTTTTCCAGAGCCATGATGGACTGCTTCTTTAGATGGTTAACTAGAGACTATTGTCTGCATGCCATTTAGAAGCTGTTTGATTTCTCTGGCTTTCCATCAACAGGAGATGAGGAGTAGTTTGAAGAGGGGAATTGGTCACCAGCCATCTCTATATACCCTAGTAATTGGCCCCAAGTGGACTCTCTGGGATTACAGGTTTTGCCTTCTGGGTGGCACAGACTGCTCCCTACTTATGGAGTCACTGGGGGGCCATCAGCCCACCCTAGACATGGATCAGTGAAGGACGAAGGAGATGTTTCCAGGCCTCTCATAAGTCAGTTCTCTAGGAGGTCTTATTTAACAGTATACTTTACTTCTTAGTGGGGAGCTGTCCAACATCTGCTGAAAACAGTCAGGTCTTCAGGTGTGGCAGACCCTGCCTGCCAGCTAACAACAAAATGTAACTCACTGGCTGTCCCCAGATGCCATGACATGGTTCAAAGTAGAGAAGATTTAGGGCCTTCCTGCCATACTCTGCCATGTACCACCTATAAATCTATACATGAATTATATCAAATATTGCTTTTCTGCTGAAGAGGAACTTGCCAGATCGGCTGCTGCTCCATTTCAGAATCAGCTTCAGGTAAGAACCCCACATAGGTGACTCTGCCTTCTAGCCGACTGAGATGGCATCTTGGCCAAGCTGCCCTTCCTGCCGTGAAACCACAAAGTCTATGGTGTAGCTCAGGAAAAGATGATGTGGAGGGGCAGTGGTTTCCTCAGTCAGCTGCCAGACACTCAATATGTGGCCTTCCCATGCACACAGTCTCTCTAGTGTGCTGTATATTGTTTATTTAAATGCCACAGTTCAGCAGATTTGCCGGCTCATGCCCCATCCCCATCTCCTGGATAACAAAGTGGTTATCACTATCTGCAGACCTCTGAAACAGTGAGTCAGAAGAAGCAGGGATCAGTGACCACTGGCTCATTTTTGAGAGGGTAGTTTAGCCTGTTACTGGTGGCTAGTCAAACCTGACAGCCCTGTGCCAGATCCTAGGGCTTAACAGATGTCCACTGCTCCATTCAGTTGTCAGTCTCAGCCTTAGTTCGAAGAGTGAATTGAGGAGACATGTGTCTAGCCCACCATCTTGGCCCTGTTTCCTATCAGAACATTTTTCTTCATGTCAGTTAAAATCTTCTTTGGGAAAACTGAAAACTTTTGTGTATACTGCAGGTGATATCTTGAAGAACCAAGAGTTTCTTGGAGACTTCCCACCCAATTGCCAGTTCCAGACAAACATGACAGAGACTTGTATGCAGAAGCAGATAAGCACACATAGCAGAACACATGTACATGTGAGAAACTTGAGAAACTGTAGGCTTGTGATTGGCAAGCCTGATCAGGCTCATCCCGACTCCTATATTCCCAGTGTTGCTGCCTAAAAATGAAAACTTTTTGCTATCCAGTTGATTCCATCTTATAGTGAGCTTATAGGACAGAGTAGAATTGCTCCATACTATGTCCAAGGCTGAAAGTGTTATGGAAGCAGACTGTTACATCTTTCTCCTGTGGGGAATCTGGTGGATTTGAACCAATGACATTTTGGTTAGCAGCCAAACATTTCACTACTATGCCACTGGTATATCTTATGCTGCTGTCTAACTGGTACTTATTGATTTTTTTAAAATCTATGCCTATCAGGAAAGTCTGCTGCAAAGGACCTCTTTAAAGTTTTGAAAAGTAAAGACATCACCTTGAAAACTAAGATATACCTGACCCAAACCATCACATCATATGTATGCAAAAGCTTGGCAGTGAATATGGGAGACAGAAGAAGACTGTATGCATTTGAATTGTGGTGTTTAAGAAGAATATTGCATGTATCACAAACTACCAAAAGAATAAACAGATCTGTTCTGGAAGAAGTATATCCAGAGTGCTCCTTGGAAGCAAAGATAGCAAAACTACGTCTCACATACTTTGGACATATTGTAGGAGGGATCAATCCCTAGAGAGCTACATCATGCTTGGTAGTGTTGGATGTCAGCCAAAAGGAGGAAGACGCTCAACAAGGTGGATTGATACAACGGCTACAATGATAGGCTTAAAAACATCAAAATGATTGTGAGCATGGTGCAGGAATGGCAGTGGTTGGTTCTGTTGGGCGTAGGGTTGCTATGAGTCAGAACCAACTCGATGTCACCTACGAACAACGCTCACGTGCTTTAATTTAACATAAGAGAAACCACATTTTCTCTGCAAAATTTTTAAAGAAAAAAGATTTATTTTAGCCTCTCTGTTATTTATTTTATTTTATGTTATTAGTAATATGAGTATATCAAAACTTGAGTATGTATTTTTTTTAAAATTCAGATTGGTTGCCATTTGAAAAATTCTGCTACCTTGCTGATTTTGTGCAGAATAAAAAACAGTTATAACATGCAGAAGGAAACATATTTTACCACTTCTACCATGTTTCCCACCCCCAAAACTAAATTATTAATAAATTAGTATGAGCATTAATAAAAGTGAAAAGTGCATTTGTCATTTATGTTGTTGTAATTCTGCTTATCACCAATTCAAAAGGAAGAAATGATAAAAGAGAAAGGTGAAATAAAAGAAGAAAATGAGGAAGAAAGGAAAGTTCTTCTACTAAATGAATGAATATTAATGACCACTTTGTTGCTTGGTGCCATTGAATCTCCTCTGACTCACAGCAGCCCTGTATATAATAGATTGAAATAGTGACAGGCCCTGCTCCATGGTCACAGTTATTGTTATGCTTGAGCTCATTTCTGCAGCCACTGTGTTACTCCATCCCTTTGAAGGCCTTCTTTTTCACTGACCCTCTACTTTACCAAGCACGATGTCCTTCTCCAGGGACTAATCCCTTCTGATGACATGTCCAAAGATGTGAGATGTAGTCTCACCATTGATGCTTCTAAGGAGCATTGTGGTTGTACTTCTTCCAAGGCAAATTTATTTATTTATTTATTTATTTATTTCAGTAGTCCATAGTACATATTCCATATTTTTTGCTAATATCACAATTCAAAGGCATCAATTATTCTTCTGTCTTCCTTCTTCATTGTTCAACTTTTGCATGTGTTATAAGTGATTCCAAACAATATAGCTCAGGTCAGTAGCACCTTAGTCCTCAAGATAATATCTTTGAAGAGGTCTTTCACAGCAGATTTCCCCAATGCTGTGTGTCTTTTAAGTCCTTGACTGATGCTTCCACTACCCATTGAGGTTATTATAAAAGATAATTAAAAATGAGTCAGTTATTTACCTAGACCAAATTTGATAAGTCTAGACAAAGATGAACTTGTTTCTCACTACAAATCTTTGCACCTTGAAGAAACTGAACATAGTCATACAAATATCAGGTGAAGAATCGGGAACTGGTGCTAAAACATCCAGTTGCCTTAGCCAAGTTGTCACTCTTGACTCCTCTGTGTGACCTGGATCTGGTCACTTTCCCTCTCCTGTATAAAATATCAGAGACAGTTGCTACTGGAAATGTTTGTGGGATGGCAGAAGGAATTGTGTGTGTGAGTGTGCACATGTGTGTTCATGTATGTGTTAGTGCTCATGTTCCTGTAATCACAGAATGTTCTCTACCACATAGCAGACCTTATAGGATAGGATCTGCCATGTAGTAGACCTGTGATGAATATATGTGAATGAATGGATGGATGGATGATAATGAAAAACAAGTGATGAAGAAGGCACATTTTGTCTCAGTCCTTCTCATATTCTCTTTCCCATCAGAATGTGAAATAATTTAGGTCAAAGACAGTAACTGACAGATCTGTCTCTCTTTCTTTCTTTATTTTTTCTTGGCTATGGTTCTGCCCATCACACAAAGTACTATAAAATAAATATTGACCAAATACAATTAGATTGACTTTTATTGCTGGGCACCATCATTTCTTGTTCATTTGAAAGTGTTTAATTGAAGAGAAGGCTTCTTTTGCAGGCATAGAGTTAAGTAATAATTCTGGCCTATCCACAGTGACTAGCTAAAATGATATTGGAAAATGTATTTTATCTGAGTGTTGCTTACTTAAGGGGAGGAACTGGTCAAACCAGGAGGGAAGTGCTACCCTATTACTGAGCTTACTGCTGACAGAGAAGCTGGACAATCTGTGTTGCTGAGTTGTGACATCACTAAGGTGATGCCAGAACCCTACAACTCAGTCTCCTCTGGGCTGTCCTACAGTGCAGACTGTCCTCTTACCCTGGGTACTTGGATATAAGTAATGGCTGATCTGGCCATGCTAGGATTATGTCATGCATGATGACTTGTTCAAAACTTTAAACCAAGGCTGAGCCTGTGGAGGGGTAGGCTGTGAGATTTGAAAGCACACTTGCCTGCAAGTCGTATTTTGAGAAAAGCAATCAGTAGACACTAGATTAGCAGTTTGAAATGTTTCTTTTCATTTTGGTATTGCGGTACCCAGTCTGAGTCTGCTGCAGTACGAAATACTATGTTACAGGAGAAAACTTTTAAACACACTTATGTTTAACTTTTTAAATGAACTAAGTTTATCATTACATAAATCCAGGAAACCTCTACCTAAGAAATAGAAAATGCAACTCTGGGCTGTGTTTGAAAGAATAAAAATTGGATGTCTAGGTAACATTTTATGCCTCTCTGTCATTGTTGCTGCTATGGAGTTGGTTCCCACTTCTGGCTGTCTCACTCATTACAAAGTAGAAGTTCTCCATAGGGATTCCTTGTCTATTATCCTATGGAAGCAGAATTCCAGTCCTTTCTTCCAAGGTAACCCTGGAGCTTTTATCTTAACAGGAGAGCATGAGTCTTTGGAAATCGTCTGATTAGGGGACACCTCTAATTGTAAGATTCTTTGGGACATGCGTTAACCCCAAAGTAAGAAAAAATATCATGACATTTGAAATCAAAACATCTTAATTTAAATAAAATTGCCATCTCTCAAAATGTACATCCAGAGCTTTCAAACATAACTTTTTTTAAAGACTACATACACTAGCAAATAGGTTTATGTGTAATTCCACTGACAACAACAATACAAAACCAAAAATCAAATCTGTTGCTGTCCAGTCAATTCCAATTCATAGATACCCGAAGGGTAATGTGTCTCCATAGCATTTCCAAGGACCACCTGGAGGATTCAAACTGCTGACCTGTTGGTTAACAGTCGAACTCCTAACCAGTATGTCACCTCAGTTTCCAACAAAGGGGAGATAAAAGCCTTCTCACCTGAAGTGATCTGAAGATTCCTGAGGCCAAGCCTGCCCTGAAAGAATGAGAGATGTGATGAAAGATGGATGGTATTTTAGACAGAAGGGGCGCACTTCTTAGGGCAGTCTATGGATACAGATATACATGGTGTGACGATTAAGCCTGCGAACTTAAGTTTTCTAAGTGCTGTATACCTCATTGCTGAATATTAGTACCATCACCTTCAAAATACTCCCCTTGGGAAGCTATGCACTGAAGCCAGTACCTAGCGCACCCTTCAAAGCAATTTTGGAACACTTTCTGAAATGACCACTGTGCAAAGTGGCATGATGGCAAGTTCATGAACTTAATTGCATAGTTGTCTGTGAGGGAGTCTTTAGCCAGTAAACAAATAACTATATTGGAACACCCTCCCTGCTCACCTGATCTGGCCCCCAATAACTTTTTCTTTACCTGAAGGAAAAGGAAATATTGAAAGGAAGATATTTTGATGACACTGAGTACATCAAGTGTAACATGATGACAGCTGTGACGGCCTTTCCAGAAAAAGAGTTTCAAAGCTGCTTTGAAGGGTGGACTAGTTGCTGGTGGTGGTGCACAGCTCCCCAACAGGATACTTCTAAGGTGATACTCGTGATATGCAGCAGTGAGATGTTTAGCACTTTTTCTAGGATGTCTTTGAGAACTTAATTGTCAGATTTCCTGCATTAGAAACCAGAAACAAGTGACCTTTGCGCCTTTGGGAAAGTCATTCCTTAATAGCAGTAATGTTACCAACTAAAGTTGAAATTGTAGGCAAATTCAGAAAACCCTTCTGCCATTAGGTCACTTCCAACGCACAGTGACCTGAAAGGACGGAGTAGAATTGCCCTGTAAGCACCTGGTAGATTTGAACTGCCAACCTTTAGGTTAGCAGCCGAGTTCTTAATCACTGTGCTCAGGGCAAAGCAACCAAAAAAAAAAAAAAACTTCAAAACCACTGGCGTAGTCAGGTCCAACTCATAGCAACCCTAGAGGTCAGAGTAGAACTGCTCCATACAGTTCCAAGGAGAACCTGGTAGATTTGAACTGCTCACTTTTTGGTTAGCAGACATAGCACTTAACCACTATACCACCAGGTTTCCACAGTGCAGAGAGGAGGCCCCAAATTGGTTGTTTTGTGTCAGGTAGAGAAAGAAACATATGAAAAGCTATAATGCTCGTTGGCACTGTAGCCCTTCTTGAGCACATCAACACACGGAAGTAGTGTCTTGTCCTGCGATGCCCAAAGTTGCTATGAACTGGGGAAGCCGGTGTCCAGTCTTGTCTCTCGGGAAGCCTCATAGCTCAGCACCAGGAAAAGTGAAGTCTCCTCATCTTTGATTGCCAAGTCAAGCGGGGTTTCTGGGTGAGCCCTCTGGCATCAGTCTGTAGTGTAGGGGCCTCTCTCTGTAGGAAGAGTTAAAACAAGACAGGTCTTTAAATTGATTGGGTTGCTGGACTGGAATTGTGAGAGTGGTGTGTGTATGCGCGCATGCAAACCCAGAAGAGGTGGACCCTTGTGTTCCCGAGAACCGAGGCACAGGCTTCTATCACCTGGATAGACCTGCTTTGAGCTAGGACACCTCATTATCAGTATGATGTCGAGAAGCTGAAAAGTACAAAGAAGAGAGCGAAAAATGATAAAGGTGTTGAAAGGATTGATTTATGAGGAAGACTAAAGAGAAACATACATAATAGCTGGATCACGTTTTGTCTTTCTTATGTATCCCTTCTGGAGTATTTTAAAGAGGGATGCTGAAAGCAGAACTTGGGGGAGGGGGGAGTAATCTAAAAGACAATAAAAGAGTTGAATGTGATTTAGTGTGAAAACTTAGAAAATACAGTAAAGAAGTAAAGAACACAGAACACTATTTGCTTAGACAAAACAGGGAGGCATCTCTTTTGGTCACGTGATTCACAGGATAATTGTGTTGCTAAAAGAACTGATAGAAAATCTCTTATGAGGAATTACCTTAAACTCAAATGAACACTGTATATTTACATGGCAAAAATACAATTCAAAAATGAACAAGAGATTTATGTAAACTCTAACACCTGCTTAGAAAATGAATTATCTAAGGAGACTTGGGACATTAAAACTGACAAGGGACCTCTGGGCCGACAGCACACGAGGACCTAGGTAAATCACTGTGACCTACAAGAGGCAAACTGCAACGTTTCCCCTCTTGCACACCTGGACTCATACTTTATTATACAGGAAAACTATTTGACAATCTGATCCCTGGGAACAAAGCAAATACCAATTGGGCTTGATATTTGCTGACATTGAGAAACAAAGCAAAACTCTAGTTATCCATTGATGTCAATACCATACAAGCACAGGCTCTTAGGTAAATAAAAAAGTTTATGATCGTTTTTTAATAAGGTATCATAATTTTCCTCCAAAGAGCCTTGTTTCTCTCCTCTTTCAGACTCCTCCCTGGGAGCCAAGCTTGGTGTAGACTTGTTGTCTGGGTGGGCTGCATGCCTCCTGCTTCCAGTAAAGATGTAACCGGTGATCCATCTACTGACAACAGAGGACCAAGTAGGGCCTCTTGTGTTCTGTGACTGTAGCAGTGGAGGGAAACTGACTTTCAATGAAAAGCCTAGAAAGAAATGATAATTACATTAGACTTTACATGTTTGTAGTTCAAATAGTTGGATTATCAGAGGATGTGTGTTTGTGTACATATATCTCTTCTTCTAACTGAAGACAGGGTTAAACATGCTGTTTTATTATTCAGAGACTTCAGAGAGGTATAATCTTCTAGAATTCATGGTATTTTTGACATACCCGTTAAAGCCAGAACTTGTAAGAACATACAGAATTTGGGAATGTGATCAAGAACAGTTTGATAAAGATGACTAACATCACAGCTATGGCTAAATTTCTCTTCTGCCAGTTCTTTTGTTTATTTACTTCAGAGAATGACTACACTTTTAATTTAGGAGAAATATAAGGAAATTTAGATTTTTTCCAATTTTTGTCAAATGTCTGTATTATACTTTGCCAGCCAAGTGCCCTCATTTTAAAGGAGTATCTTTTTAAATAACTCCTTCAGAGACGTCATTTTTATCAGGAGGCCAAAATTTCATAATTCAAAATATTTAACGAAGGAATCTCACAGGAATTTTTATTTTCCCAAGAAATGTGGGTGAGCTGACTTGAGGGGCAGGCAGGTCTTAAGCAGGTAAGCACTCTCCTTCCCCTTGGAAGTGGGAAGCTAGGTTACACAGTGGCCATTTGCTCCCAGCTGCTTTACTAGGGGTGTGATTGTTTTCTACTCTTGTTTTTACTGGTTTATGCTAGAAGTGCTGTTACAAATATCTGGGCTGATTTTGCAGTCATTCTACCACGATTCCTCCTGAAGTTGAAGACATCAGGGTCTCGCTCTCTTTTTGTCCACACTGATATTTCCAAGTGATTTCCTGTGCTTTCTGTTCAACGGATGCTGCTTAACCCCGTTCTGGCAATTGTGAAGGGACCGTAGGACTGGGCAGTGTTTCCCTCTGCTGTGCACACGTAGGGTTACCAGGTGTCAGAAAGCCAACTCACGGCAACTAACACCAACAGCCTGCTGTCACCTGTCCGCTTTGCCCGCTTTCCTCACTTGTCTGTGATGCTGGCACTAGATAGAGAAAACTCCCTAGGTGACCCGGAGTCATTTCTCAAATATTAGGTTGCAATATTACCCTTTACACCCATCGCCACCAAGTCAATTCTGACTTATAGCACCTCTGTAGGACAGATTAGAATGGCCCCACAGGGTTTCCAAGTCTAGATTTTATGGAAGCAGAGTGCCACATCTTTCTCCCACAGAGTGGCTGGTGGGTTCAAACCATTGACCTTTCAATTAACATTCAAGAACTGATCCATTGTGCCACAGACCTCCTTAGCGGAAGGCTATTGGGGTGTTTTTCCTCCTTGCATAGAGCTGAAGGACTATCCACTTTATTTCTCCTTTACCACGCTGAGGAACTGGGATGGCCCCAAATACAGTGGTGGAAAGAAAATACGTGAAAACCACTTTTCTGAAGACACCTCTTAAAATCACAAAACACTTGAAGGTTATGCTTCACCAGGAGAAGTTGAGTAGTGAACCAAAACATGTTAAAGCAACTATACCATAAAAGTACACTAGTGTTTTGTTCTGTGAGTGACCTAATAGCATACTCAAGGAAGGGACATTTGCTCACAAGGAAAAGTGAGTGAATGAGCACGCTGAATGCCTATGGGACATCAGGTGGGGCTTCTTAAATCTCAGCGGTGTTCATGGACTCATCCATCAGGCACACTGACACACTAAACAGTTACACAGTGTCTTGTAATTTATGGCCACACTTCTTCATCATGAGACACCAAGCGCAAGACTCCCCCAAGTTTTCTCCCACCTTGTTGAGAAAGGAAATGCCAGCCGGCCTCAGTATTTTGTTTCTGTCACTTGGTTTAACTACTCAGAGGTGAGCAGACACCATACACGCTGCCACTCAGGAAAAGCATCACCACAGTGGGCATGCCTGTGAGGCAATCAGAATCCGCCTTAAGCGCGCCTTTGAAGACCACACCATGTGTCTAAGGAGTACGTGCCAGATGGGCTGCTAACATCTACCTGGTTTTGCCCAGCTCTGGTAGACCAGAGTAAGCAGGGCCCATGTCACACAGATCCTCCTTCCAGAGCCAGCCAGCTCCAGTAGCCCTCGGTGTTCTGATGCAGGTGCAGATACAGGCCCACTGGTCACTGAGAACCCTCCAGCAGCCCAAGAACAAAGGCTTCAGAGGGAAGGAATAGGGTTGCCTGTTCTGTGCGTGGCCAGCAGCAGCAGGTGGCAGCATTGCCCAAGCCTGGCAGTCCAGCCCGCCTGGAACTGGAGTTGTACGTGTGGAGAATTCTCTGACCTTTCCTGAATGTACTGTTATCTCCATGTGTGTTCACTGCCTGGGACTACATCTGGAAATTAGAGGTATGCCCGCACTTGGAGTTGACTCCTCTGAATTACTCGCTGTACTCAGTTTTTATTAGATGACACACCTGGACTCTTTTACCTGGAATTTACTAGATGGAGGTCTGCAGCTGCCCAGAAAACGTCAGCCTCTCTCACAGTTAAACTCTAAATAGACAGAGGTGTAAATAGAGGTATAGATACAGACAGTGAGAGTGATAGTTATAGATATTGATACAGATACTGTCAGAAAGGAGGGGAGGATAGGGAGAGTGGAATAAATGGTAGGTAATAAACTGTAACATCCTGATTTTGATCACAGTAATGTCGGCAATGAGACAACATCATGTACCTTGAGAATAGTCTTTTCTCTGTCTATGCCATTTTTTCCTCTTTTTCTCTTTGGTACTTAACTTAAATAGAAAGTATTTGTTTCCTATTTCTTGTCTGACTCTGAGAGTAGTATCTAGCCCACAGAAGCTAGCATCTGGGATGGGCAGCTGAGTTTGAGGTCACATGTTAATGGAAAGGACAACCACAACCTATTTTGAAACAAAGCAATTGGGTGGTTTCCAGGGAGCAAAAGGAGAGAGAACGCAGTTGTGTCCAGGCCTCCAGCCACTGACCTAGGAGAAGGTTCTGCAGCTGCTGCTGAAAGAAGAACAGGGCCAGGTGACACCAGCCTGTCTGCATTGAAAGCAGGCCACTAACAGCAGGCGGCGCACAGGACTCTGTCTTCACTGTGACCCAATTAGGCTTTGATTTTTTTCATAGCACTTCTGACATAAAAGGCTATTTTTCCTCTCTCCCTGATTTTGTTCCTGTGCTAATGCTTGCCCAGGACATTTCCAGTTCTGATTAAAGGTCTCACTAGGGCTTGAGACCTCTGTCGCACACAAGGCTATTTGTTCTCTCTTTCCCCATCTCTCTCTTTTTCTTTTTCCACATAGCGCTGTGTCTTTTTTCTCTCTCTCTCTGTTTCTGTGCATCTCTGCCTCTCTGTGTTTCTCTTTCTCTCTGTATACTTCCTGTGTGTCTCTGTCTCTCTGAGGGTCTTTGTCTCTCTTTCCCTGTGTCTTTCTCCTGTCTTGCTTTGTCTCTTTCTGTCAAGCTCACATACAGGTGAACACATGTACAAGCACACACTCGTCCATCCGTGCCCTCACCGTCTGAGTAAATTAGTGGTGATCACTTGCATACGCTTAATGGTTCATAAAGAGAACTCCTTCCATTAGCGGAGCATCGAGCTGCCATAACGGAGGCTGGAAGCTGACACCACCGAGTAGTAGATGCAAGTTCTGCTTAAAACGATGCCAGAGTGAAGCCCCAGGATTCATTAAACCGGGCAGGGTTTCTCATTAAGCGTGTAGATTGACAGTAGGAACTGTCATTTGCGGTTTTCTTACAGCCCCCTACCCAGCACATGTATATGTATATATTTTTTCTTTTGCACAGGTGATATTTAGAATAAATGGTGAAATTGTGATACCCTGTGTTTGGTAGATACCTGCTTTGAATGAAACCGTGCAATGGTATTTCCTCCCTTGCCACCTTGTTGAAAGGGGGATGGGAACTATAAGAACAGTTAAACCTGATCAGGAGGCTAGTCACTAACATTGCCAGTTAAAGTCAAAATTACAGGTAAAATGGACCCTTGCTACCAGGAATATTTTAAAATATTAACCACAAACTAAAGACACTCACCGTGAGAGCTTCCCACTTAGTATTTCATTCATGTAGGTACTTCACACTAACTACATACAATAAATTCTTTAAAGAAAGTCTTTCTTAATACAGCAGTGGAGGAAGGATCACAAAATTAACATCCATTTCTGCTTGGAAACAGCACTTGATGAAGAAAAGGGACATACTTATTACAAAAACATCCTTTTTCCTCAGAGATCTGAAGCCCCTAGGTGACACTGTTTTGCATTACATAAAGTATATAAGGCAGAACTTTCTGGTATTAACAGAAAGCAGCAGAGTACCCTGCCCTGGGCAGTTTGCAAAGATACAAGACAGCCAGGCCTTAAAGTAGGCAAGGCAAATATTTCTTCCATAAATACAGGATTCTAATCATCAATGAACAGGAACTTGTGGAAGATGCGATGTTAGGACAAAGCGGCTTTCCCTGGTTGACACCCAGATGGATAGTGTCAGTGTACACCTACTGATGTAGTCACGAAAATGTACGCAAATGACAAGCAAACAAAAGCTGTAAGAACCACTCTTCAAAGCAAATAAAGGCTATTTTCCAAAGAACAACCCAAAGTGCCCATTCTTTACTTGGAAGTCTTTTACCAAGAGAGGACTCCCACGTATCTGCGCCCTGTTTTTTGTTCAGTGTCTATTCACTTTCCTAAGGGCACTCTGCATTAAAGAAAAAAAAAAAGTGAGAGGAACACTCATCTCCTCACCAACCTTTTCTACTTTTAGACTCTCACTTTCTGGAAGAAGCATTTCAATTTACAGCAAACTGATTTTTAGCTCCCAGTCTCTTTTCTGCAGTCTGTCAGGAGCTTGGATTTCTCTCTTAACATAGATTCTCTCAAGGCCCCCTGAGCTACCGTGAATTTGAAAGCACTTTCTCTAGAAAGCTTTCCTCTCTTCACCTTTTCTCTTTCCTCCCAGTCAGAATTTTTTTCCAGAAGGTTGCTTGCCCCGCTTTGTGTGTAAATAGAGATAGAGACACAGACAGGGCAGGCAGGGGTGCCGACAGAGACACGCAGTTGTTCAATTCTCCTGGCATCTTCTTCCCTCTGATTCCCGAGCTGGCTTCTGCGGCTTCTGTTCCCCGAGGGCAGGCGGAGGTACTCCTGTGCTTTCTCTGCGTCATTGACTACCCTTGTCAAGGGCTTTAAAAATCAATGATTAGAAAAATTTGAAAAACACCTTCACCTTTGTCCTTGAATCATAACATGTCCTTTGAACATTTCTTCTGAGTACAGTGCAAGCCACAGTCACATGTACCATCTTAAATCAACAGTATCTCTGTGGTCTTGACATTCATATTTTCAGAAGCCAAGCCAAGAATGAAAACAATATGCTTTTTTTAATTATGAAAAACAAAGTTTAGACTTCATATTGCATAAAAGAGCCAAAAATGGTCAAAAGTGAATTTTGACTATTGAATTTGTAGGAAAAAAATATATATATTTAGAAGGATGTGATAAAATTCCTGAAAATTTCTGCAGCTTAATTCAAAAGGATATGGAAAAATAATTTGCCTGTAAAGCTACTTATGGTTTTGTACATTTAATGTATTTCCTTTGGCATATAACTCACATGGAAGAAAAGCCAAGATGGTAATGAGTTTTTTTACATAGATATATATTGTATATTTTATTTTTATCTATAGAGTTCAAAAATAGTGACATTTTAAATCAGATTGCTTACCAAATACCATTGAAAAACACATATGAATTAAATTAGAAAACAGTATTTGAAAAATTAACAATGCATTTCTAATTAACCTATAATCAAAGAAGAAATCAGGTGTACAAGAGAAATACACTTTTAGGTAAATTACAAATCAAACACATCATATTAAAATTATAAGGTTAGAGAAAGAACTGTTTAGGGGGATAGTTGTAGCACTAAATGCTTAAATGAAAAAAATAAAGAAGAAAGTTCTCAAATTAATTGTTAAAATTTCTACATTAAGAAATTAAAGAAAAAGAGAAAGTCAAGTCTAAATTAGGTTTCTGATTATTTTTAAAAGATTAAGCAAACTAAGAAGACTGTTCCCAGATTGATCAAAATAAAAGAGACCAAAAAATTTACTAATGTCAGAAATAGACTAAGTGACATTGCTATGAATTCTACAAATATTAAAAGAATCGTTGTTGTTGTTGTCTGGTTCCTTTGAATCAGTCCCACTAGGAGAGCACCCCTGCGCAACTCCACAAAACGCTGTGTGGTCCTGGACCATGTCTGCAGTCATGTCTGTGTTTGAGCTGATCTTCATAACCATTTTTTCCTATCCATTTTATTGAGGGTCTTCCTCTTATTTGGTGACTGCCATTTTACCCGGAGTGTTGTCCTTCTCCAGGGGACTGGTCCTTCATGAAAAATGCATCCAAATTACGTGAGACAAAGTCTTGCAATTCTGCCTTTTAAGGAACACTCTGGTTGTACTTCTAATGCTGATTTTTTTATTCTTCTGGCAGTCCATGGTATACTCAATATTTTTTACCAACACCATCTTTTCAACTACATCAGTTCTTTTTTGGTCTTCTGTACTCACTGTTCAACTTTTGTGCACATGTGAATCAACTGAAAATACCATGATTCGGGTCAGGCAAACCTCAGTGACATCACTTTTTAAGATTTTTATGGTAGATTTGTCCAATGCAAGGAGTCAATTTGTTCCTTGACCACAATTTCAATCTTTTCTGTGCTCACTATGGTGTCTCTTTTTGATCTGGTTGCAAGGTTTTTTGTTTTCTTGATGTTAACGTGTAATCCTGCTGGCTGTGGCATTGGATTTTCATCAGAAAGTGCTTCATGTCCTCTTGATTTTCAGCAAGCAAAGCTGAATCATATTCATACAGCATTTTGTTAATAAGTATTCTTCCAATCCTGATGTTGATTCATTTTCATATAGCCCAGGTTCTCAGATTATTTACTGAGCTTGTAGATTGTATAAGTATGGTGAAAGGATGTAACCTTGACATGTTTTTAATAATGGTCTCTTAAAATGATCATAACAATACTATTAAAATATGCAAAAAACGAGGGTCTAAAGAGATTGACTTGTTGAATAATTTAAAAGATCAAAATTTATTCTAGTATTAAAAAATTAACTGAAGAGTATAATATGTATTAAATGAATTAAATTATTAGTTTAAAATATTCACACAATACTCTCAATCCAGGTGTCTCTACTTGCAAATTCTACCAAATATTTACAGAAATAGATATATATATTTGCATATATATATGAATTCTAAATAATCTCTTACAGAAAACAGAAGATAGGGAAAACTTTTGAAGTTTGTAAGTCTAATATTATATTGACATTAAAACCAGGCAAATACACTACAAGCAAAGAAAAATATAAACCAATAACTCTTATGAATTTAGTCACAAAAATATTTAACAAAATCTAAACAAACCAAATCCACCCATATATAAAGAATAATGAATCACAATTGTGTCGAGTTTACTCAAGGATTCACTGTTGGTTCAACATTTGTAAATGGATCAATGTAATTTACTATGTCAATATACTAAAAGAGGAAAACATATGATCATGTTAATAAATGCAGAAACAAGCACTGACAGAAAGCAACAGCAGGTCCTGATTTAAAATGAAAACAAAACAAAAACCAAGAAGCTAGCAGCATACTAGTCACAGAAGATGGCTTTTTAACCCAATGAGAGGCAGCTATAGAGAATATATAGTTAATATAATATTTAATAATCAAAGAATAATGATTTTCTTTTTAAGATTGGGACAGGGTAAATATGGTCTTCTTTGTCATTTCTATTCAGTGCCTGAATTAGTTTTATGTTGTTTTTAAGGAACCTTGGTGGCATGGTAGTTAAGAGCTTAACCCTTAAGCCAAAGGTTGCAGTTCAAACCTATTAGCAGCTTCTTAGAAACCCTATGGGTAAGTTCTACTTTGTCCTAAAGAGCCACTGTTTAGTTCTCAATAATAATGCTAAAAAAAGAAAGCCACAGCTTTTGAATCATTTCCAACTCACAGCAACCGTATAGGACAGACTAGAACTGGTTCTTTGGTTTCCCAAGGCTTTATGTGATCTTTAATGAAACAGATTGCCACATCTTTCTCCTACAGAGCGGCAAGTGAGTTCTAACTGCTGACCTTTTGTCTGTCAGCTGAATGCTTAACCAGTGTGCTACCTGGGCTTCTTGTAGCTGAGCACAGCCCATGTTTATTGTCTTACAGTGGTGTTTCAGACATCCAACACAGGTCGTATCAAGTTAAGACTGAGGTGTCAACTAGTCCATCTTCTTTCTAAGAGATCATAGTGGAGAATTTTTCTTTTGCATATTCAAGTTAACCGATTTCAGTTTCTTGCAGTTGTAAGACAGACAACTTTCTCTCTGTCTGCTGGGGACTGTTCCTATTTCTTTTGAGAGCCCCTAAAGACACCTTCCCTCATGCCCCCTCCCTCCACATTCAAAGCCACCAAAGATGGTTAGAGTCACTCTTCTACACTGGATCCCTCTTCTTTCTTCTCTGTTTTCAGCTACATAACCCTTCAAAGAATAAACAGACACTCCTATAGTTTTAAAAACTCATCTAATTCGATTGCACTCACCCTGATAATATACTATCATCTCTTCATCCCACAGCCCATAGCCTCTATCAGGTATGCAAAGTCCGTTATGACGTGGAGGTCATGTATTCACAAGTCTGGGGATTGAAGTGTCTCGTGGGGTCATTATTGCACACCTAATGTCAACACGGAGGAACAATCCAGGAAAACAGGACAAGAAAAAAAAAGACAGGCATTTAGAAAATGAACAGGAAGAACTAAAATTGTCTCTTTACATACATGACTGCGTGGGTCCAAAATCCCAAAGTATCTACAGAAAAAACAAAGCAAAACGCTACATCTGAGGCTACCTATGTTGCTATCTAGAAAGTCAACATAAACTGAACAAACCAAACCCCACCCCGCCGAGCGGATTCTGACTCATAGCGGCCCTATAGAGAGCCAATATAGGAAAAGCAATTGTATTTTGTATACTAGTCATGCACAATTAGATACCGAATTTTTTAAGAAAGCACAATTTGTAACAAGATCAAAAATTTAAAATACTGAGAGATAGATTTGAAAAAATTAGTTCAAGTTTTATACCATAAGAGAGAAAAATCAAAAGCCGATTTAAAAAAACAGTAGTGTTCATGAATTGGAATCTGGTTTTGTTAAGATATCAATTTCTCCACATTAATTGATAGATTCAAAGCGATCCTAAACAGAAGCTCTGTAGCTAATTAGTCCAATCCAATCAACAACTGAGTCTAAAATTTATATGGAGTACAAGGCAACCATAGTTGGAGTCTCCAAACTTACGCACACACACACACACACACACACACACACACACACACACACACACACACACACACACACACGTAAAAGAACCAAAAAATAAAAAATAAATGAAGCAAGAAGGAACCAGGGTAGCTTTTCAGATACCACAAAGACTTAATTCCGTCCAGAAAAATTTCTTCATATATATCTGTTCTAATTTTTTTTTTGTTTATTTCTAAAATGACAAATTTTGTAACCTATATTTTAGAGGGTATGTTTTTGGACAAGGAGAAATGAACCCCCAAATTGAGATTTAGTATGTTGTAATGACTCGACGGCACTTGGCTTACTTGGCTTGGCAATTACTGTGTTTAACAAACAAGAACTAACAGGTTTTTTTTCACATAAGTTTCGTGAAAGGAAACTCATAGATGACCAACTGAAGCCCGTCAAGCCATGACTGAGGAAATTCTGCCCAAAGGGTAAGTCTTCCTCTACGTGGGGAGCGTGGAACGAAGAACATGATGCTTACGGTAATGAGGATGACTGCACAGGACGCAAGCGCAGTACTCCCTCCCAGTGCAGAAGTGAGGCAACTCGCACAAAGACTGCACAGAGGAGGAAAAGCAATACAAATCTGAGCTCAAAGGATGCCTTGTACAGGGGAAAGCTAACCAAAATATAAAAATATCTAGCAGAACAACTGTATGAAAAAGAAAATATAACTGACGGAAATTAGTGCCAGCAGAGGGGAGGGGAGACCCAGAGACGATGTGACCGTGCTCATTGCTTGGAGGCGGAGCTCAGAGACACTGCCTACGTGGTTAAAGGGGGAAGTTTGCTATACGAAGCTATCGCTCTAGAAGCAGTGATGAGAGAGTTACCTCCTAAACGTCACAAACACTGATTGCAAAAAGGAAAACGAAAACTACCGGAATTAAAGCCCTTAAAATTATAATAATATAACCTATGCATACAATATACGACAAAATAGAGACTAGCTGCAATTTTTATTTTAAATACATGTAAATCAGTACTTTTGTTATTCAGTGAGACACACTTAAAACAATGTGAGGCTGGAAAGACAGGAAATCTCAAAACAAGAAGGTATGTTATGTGAATGTGAATAAAAGGAGACAAATAAGCAGGGGATACTGTCTTAATATAAGACAAAACAAAAAATAATGCAGGCAAACCCACTGAGAAAGCCAAGCAACTGAAATGATAATTGAACGCATTAACAGACAAGGTACAGCAAAAATAAACAATTTTTCACAGAATAGCACAGCAGTTCCATTAATAAAACAATAAAAAAGGTTCAAGAAGAAATGAAAGAAATATGAGTCAAGGGTATACTAATTTCCTAAGTTCATGACTGGCCAAGTTAAATAACAGTATATGAAAGTCTTAATACAATCAATAAACAAGATCTGTATTACATAGAACACACACTGTATCATGAAAATAGAGAGGACAACTCCTGTGCATGTGATTGTTGAATGTTTCCTAAAATTGCTCACATCATATGGCACAAATCAAACATCAGCATTTGTTATGGTCGTTGTGTTTGCCTGTTGGGTGTGACACTGGATTTTGGAAAGAGGTAGACACATTTTTTCAGTTAAAGAATGGCCATGTGTTCTTGATTTTTTCATTTTTTTAATTATAAGTGGTTCCTGAATGTTTGCGAACGTCTGCCAGCATTTATAGAGATGAACATATTTTCTCTCCTTAGATCTTTTACTGTGATGAATTAGATCAATAGAGTTCCTCTTACCCAACCATCCCTACTTCATTATGAATGATGATACTCTTAAAGAGCTCTTTGATTATGTTTGCTTATTTTTAATTTAGGATTTTGTGTTAATATCTGTAAGTTAGCTTGGTGATAGATTTCTGTGTGAAATAATCCATTTAAATACCACTTCACTCACTGTCATCAATATTATCTAGCAAGTTGCCGCAGGCACTAGCCAATTCAATTAGATAAGAGCAAAAGTATGTAAAAATGAAATATTGAGGAGTGTGATATAACTACCCCTACATACAGGTGATATAATGTTAACTGAAAATCTTATGTGGATACACAGAAATGCTGGTGCAAACAATATCAACTCTCCACAATAGTGAAATGTAGAAAGTTGAGTGGCATACATAAACAGCTTTCACAGAAGCCCCCATTTTAAATAAGAAACCCCCACTACAAAACAGCTAGAAATAAATTTATAAGAAAACAAGCAACATCTACTTGAGGTAAACTTGCAATATTATGGAACACAACCACCGCTGGACCCCCTACACACAACCCGGAACATATGAAGAGACATACCAAGTGCCTGTACAAGAATACTCAATATTAAATGACTGTAAATCAATTCACAAATTTCAAACAATCCGAATATAATTATACCAACAGACAGTTTGGCAGGAATAAGGCCGGGTGATCCCAAGCCTCACATGGAAAGATAAGATTCAGAAATATTTTGAGAGAAAAGCCAACGGAAGCTTATCACCCTTACAAGATCGTAAAGCAAGTGATAAGACCACAGTTAGCAGTAGTGTGGTACCGGGACACGAAATGGTCAAGAAATGGAGCAGACTGAAATGAACTCAAAATTTGGCAAAAGAGAATCCCGGGACTGGAGAGACAGACTTGCCAGTGGGGTTGCTAGGATAACTGGGTTGACCAATAAAAACCTGAACGTGGAACTCACTCCGCACACTGTGCCCAAGGATTCATTGCAATTGTTCAGACATTTAATTATAAAAGGCAAGCAATGAAAGCCTCAGAAGACAGTGCCAAATTTCTTTATAATCTTGGGAAAGGAAAGGCCTGAATATGGCTAAAATCAAGAAGACATCAAAGCAAATATTGTTATGTTTTACTGTAAGAATAAAATACCTCTGTATGACTCAACGACGACCACTGCAACAAAGATGTCACAAAGTGACCAGTGCCCAAACTCTGTTTGAAATCAGACGGCAAGTGTTCATCTCCCTGTCACAACAGAAATATGAGAAAACCTATGAAGACAGATGTAACAGGGCAGGAAGTGCAAACATAAAAAGGATTCTCAGCCTCACTCACGATCAGAAAAATTACAGATACCACTCCCTGCCTCCATACTGCAGAACTCTGGAGGTCTGCACACTCTTTTGCTGCCACTGTGAGAAGAAAGCCTTCTTACCTACTGCTATCAGGAGTATAAATTAATACGACTTTTTTGAGTGGAAACCCTGGTGGCATAGCATAGCAGTTAAGTGTTATGGCTGCTAACCAAAAGCTCAGCAGTTCAAATCCTTCAGGCTCTCCTGGCGCACTCTGTGGCTGACCCTCTACTTTACCAACCATGGCAATCTCTTCTAGCTCTTGGCCTTTCTTAATGACGTGTCCAAAGTAAGTGAGATAAAGTTTTACCAGCCCTGCTTCTAGGAAGTGTTATAACTGCAATTTCTTCTAAGATTTACTTGTGCATTCTTCTGGAAGTCATTGATATATTCACTGTTCCTTGCCAGCAGTACCATTTGAATGTATCAATTCTTCTTTTCTCTTCCTTGTTCATTGTCCAAGATTCGCACATGCACGGCAGATGACTGAAGTATCGTGGCTTGAGTCAGGCACACCTTAACCATCAGAGTGACGTTGTTGCTACTTAAAACATTAATATTTATTTACTGCAACAGACTTTCCCAATAAAACGTGTTATGTTATTTTTAGAGTGCAACTTCCATTAGCATCAATTGATCCAAGTAGAAAGAAATTGGTGACCACTTCAATGTTTATTCTTTAAGTCATGAGGTCCAGAGTATAGTTGTTCTAGCATAGTGAAACTGTAACTTAAGAGAGGAGGTATAGTGCAAGTGTGGGATGTCTGTATTGAAATGTTGACTGTGGTTCAAATTGTGACCATGGCTGGGAGCCACTGGATAAGACTGATGGCAGAGACCTTCAGAAGCATGGAAGGTTGGAAATGATAATGCTGTCTTCGCTATGGTTCTACGAGCTAAAATCCACTTGAAGGCAACAGGTTTGGTTTTGTTTCCACAGCTGCTAAAGTTGTCAGAAGTCTGATTGTGAGAAAGAAAATAAGTTGGGGGATGAAATCTTCAGAGAGTAAAGGGGATAGGCCAGGAGGCCTGTCTATGACCACAAAAAGGATCAAGTAGGATCTGAGGTACTCATTTCAACAGGGATGGAGGGTTTCGGAGAAAGTAAAAGAGAACAGTAAGGAAAGGGAGGGCTGTCTACCTCAACATCACGGCTTCTTTACGTCTAAAAAGGAATTGTTAGGGGATGAACTGAGTTAACCTGTGCAGTGTTCAAGCGTTCAGAGTACTGGACCCTTAGTAAGTATACCATGTGGTATGTGAGAGAAAACCAACAGCCATCCTTGAGAGGGAGTTCTGGAACTGACCAGCTGTTAGAATAAGAAGTTAAACACATAAAGGACTCTTGTCCTGCTCGAAACTTAGACAGGTGGGAAGGTGGAGTAGTGGGTAGAGCCATGTGGCGATAAGAGTCTAGGGGATACCTGGAGAGGAACTGGGGCTTGGGTCCCTAGGGATGAGGGAGAAAGGAGCATGTGTGTGTGTTATGATGGGCTGCTCCTGTGAGTCTCTTAGCAGTGACAATAATGTCACAAAGAACATCACAGCATTTACCTTGCGTCACTCCTGGTGTTGGGTAGTTGGGATGTCTTGTTCAGAAGGCTCAGTGGTAATGAAAGGTCTCAGAATATGAGAAAAGGATGTGATGTTTTAGGTTGATTGCCAGGGCTTTGGGTAAAGGACATCTCTGATCTAACAATCAGCCTCGATACACTTATTAGAAAGAATGCTGTCGCCAAAGGGGATTTCTTTTCTTTTCACCTTGGACATGGTAATTTCTCAGTTCTTTCTCCTTTCCCTCATGGGGATAGGAGACACGATCTTCTAGGTGAAACCGCAAGTCTTTTCACAGAATAAGTGACAGAGAATCTGTTTTCCACCCAGGCGCATTGTAAGGAAGAGGAAAAAAATTAACAATCTCAGATTTTACAAATAAATAATTACATACCACGCAAATGTTTCTATTGCCTTTCCCACTACAGGCAACATCTGTGATAAAAGCTGTGTATAGTTGTTCTTATTGCAGAAGTTGCAAGATACACAGATTACTTTCTCACTCATTATTTCTTCATTCTACATCTTGTCTTAAAAATCAGTCTAGTCTTTTCTAAGGAGTGACATAGCGTACACCAAAAAACCTCTATGACCTTATTTCTAAAGGATATCCAATAAATAAAAATGACACATTTTCCTCACTCTCCAGGCATCATTTTTAAACCACTGTAAATTATAGATTTTATTGGAAGTTGTACATTTAATTTATTAATCTGTACTTGTAATACATAACTGAATTATGTGTAGTTCATTTTATTTTTATGATAGGTGAAGAAGTACATGGTTCAAGCACTGTTAATGATATTAAGTAGTGTTTATAATATAATTATTCCAAAGCACAGGGAATTCCATCTACAAATACCATCTTCAGAACACAGCGGAAAGCAATTTTTCAGGAAACTCAGTGGTGTTCATTAATTTATAGCATGTGTATAAAATTACATATTTATGTATAATTATATGTATACATATATATGTAATATATATACTTTTTTTTTTTTCCTAAGAGAGAGAAAGAGCTGGTATTCAGAAATATGTCCAGCCAGTACCAGGGGATTTTTATATAAAGCTTATCTACATATATATTTTTGAAAATACAATATCAGCAGCTCAATGTTCTAAGCAATTTCCTCCTTTGTTTCACTTGTCTTTGTAAGTATAGCGGGTGATTTTTAACAGTCCTGTAAAGTTCAAGGAGTGCTTGTGTAACACCACATAAATTGAATTATCTTTGTATCAGCAGACAAAGCACAGATTGGCTTGGGGCAAAAGGTTGCAAAAGCATGAATCAAACAGCCCAATGTCCCAAGCTGTGTCCTCAGGCACCAGCAGCTAATACTGTCTTTAAAAAGGACTTGCATATTACACGACCAAGTTTCAAGTACTAACTGAAATTTTTAAAGAGCTGTGAAGACAGAATCAGTAATCAAACATCTGATTTCAACCTTTTCTTCACGCTACTCAAGGTAGAATTTGTATTTCTGCTTTGATGATTTTGAGCAGCATACAGTCTAAATAATACCATAAGCCCTGGGAGCACACAGATAACAGCTACAGCTGCTAACCAAACTGCCAGCAGTCTGACTCCACAGCAGTTCTGCTCAGTCCTGTAGAGTCCCTGTGAGTTGGAAGTGACTTGATACCAACACTTTTCTTTTTTTTTTTTTTAAATGCATGCCACAATCAAGAGCAAAGGGTTAATGATTAGAATACACCCAGATGTGTCTCAGAATAAGATCTGTCATTCTTCTGTGAGTGATACCATCCATTGAAAAATACAACGGAGCACAGTTCTGCTCTCCCGCAACTCATACACCATGACTCAACCAACTACAGTTGGTTTGTTGTTGTTTTGCCTTTGGATGCATGTCCTGATGCTGCTAGTGTAGAAGACAGGTGCACCTCAACATGCTTCCTCATCAGCTGGCTAGTGGGTATGGAGAACGTCCACAGGACCACCTTAGCCTGTATTCATCACTAGACTGTTCATTATATGCAACTAAAGGGCATACCAAAAAACGCTGAGAGTGGATGCCGAATTACTATTTTTTTATTTTTCTGCTCCAAGAAAGTTTAATTGTCAATGTTCCTTGTAGAGTGACAGAGGTATTTCCACTGAGATGATGGCCAAGAAAAAACCCTTGGGCAGAACCCGGAAATTGAGGAACTGGTCCATCAAGTGATTGTGCTAAGGCAATTCAATTAGCAGGTAAGACAGGTTCTGAGTAATCCTAATAATAAATAGCAGACTTCTCAGCCTTGCCTTAAATGTTTCTGTTTTATTTTTGGCATGAGGATGAACATAGAAACTGGTAATACGTAGGTTAGAACCTCACTATTTCCTACAAATTCTTGGGGCTGGCATTAACATTTCACTGGCAATACTCTTTTCATAAATCTCGGCAGTCCTGTTAAATTATTCATATGGCATTCTACGAGAAAGTATGATAATTTTTTTAAAAAATGTATTCCTCATAGCATCTTGCAATCAGCTGCAGTGCCACTCCATGGGTAATTTTCCTGAATCTTGCCATCTGAATGTTCTGAATAAATTTTACTTTATTCAATAAGTTTCACTGTTGTTTCCAAGCATTTCTTTTATGATTTCTACAGCTTCACTTCTATTGTATTACCTTTCCATTTTATTTTTTCCCCTTCGTCTTCATTTCCCTTTATATCTGCCATGTGCTTCACTTTGCTGTTTTTGCAATCTATCATTTTAGCTTTGGAAAAAGAGATTTCCTATTATCTGATCTTCCCTAGATGTGTTTAACTTTGTGACACTCGTATTTCTCTGACTGACCTTTGTGATATAACTCTTTGGTGCTACATCTTCAAAGTGCCTTCTGACAGATTTAGCGGGTGCCCTTTTAATTCCCACACAGGAACCACCCTGCCTGTCTGTAATATACTTTCAGCTAGCCTTGTGTTGTCTGTGCTTCTGAAATCAGAGACAGCTGAACAATAACTCGTGCATGTGCGATTCCTGAGTTACCTCACGCATTTTTCTTTTTAGAATTGTCAGATGACTTTTTCATAGTTATTTGCCTACAGAAATCTAAAGTCAATGTAATGGAAACATATAAACATCGTCAGGAAGCCCCCGTGCAGCACAGAAGGATTGATGTATGTCTTGCATCCTCCATCTGACACCTTCAGTTTCAGTGGTGTTTCAGAGTGTGGAACTCATGTTCTCCTTCATGTGGGTTCAGTTGCTTCTTCTCCTTATTCCGCATTCCTGCCCTGTGCTGGCCACAGGAAATACTCTTCTGTTGAATCTGGTCTATACTGCCATTTTAGCAAGGCTAGCTTGCATCATGAGGCATTTCTCAAGGTGATGGTGTCTATACCCTGATTTCTGTCTTGATGCTTCCTGCTTGCTCTTCTGTTCTCCATGTTAGCAGGTTAAAATGAACCTCTGTATCTGGACACAATTCCCAGGGAATTGCACACACGTCCAGTTACTAGTCATGAGGACTCTATGTATACCAAGCAAAATCTTGCCTGATAAAGCTCTACTATCAGAGTCTTTGGTATGATTGAGCTGATTATTGTGGCTATCATGTCAATCCATCACATGGAGAGCTTCCCTCATTTCCCCTGGCTCTCTGCTTTTATAAAAATTTGACATCCTTCACCAGCAATTGGTACTTCCTGATGACTTGTTCAAAGTAGACTAGATGAAATCTTACAATTCTTCTTTCTAAGGAGTATTTTGGCTGGACTGTCTCCAAGATAGAGCTCTTCATTCTTTTGGCAGTCCATAGCATGTTCTATATTCTTTGCAAGCACCATGATTTCAGTGTGTCAATTCCACTTCCATCTTCCTTTTTAATTGTGAAGCTTTAAAGTATATATGAGGTTATTGCAAAGAACATGGCTTGGGTAAGAGCACTTATTCATCAAAATTACTTGGTTTTAACAATAAAAAAGTTATGACCTTTACTCTACAGTAAACTCCAGGAAGCCAAGATGGCAAAGTAGTCAGATAATTCCTGTGATCAGTCTGAAAACAAAGACCCAAAAGAACAAATAAATTGATCAGGAGACCTAAATAAACGAATAAATTGATCTAGGAGACCTAAGCATCAAAGAGAAAGTTAAGAAATCATACTGAGTAATGGGAAGGGAGAATAGGTCCAGAAGTACCTAGAACTGGCCAGACCTGACCCACCAGGAATAAACTGCAGGGAAAGTGGCGAACAGAGTGGCAACGTTAGGAGGGTGTCTTCCTCAGCAGGAAAGACAGCAGAGGACAGGCCACTCAATCTGTAAAGTCTAAGTGGCTTGCACCTAGCCTAACCTAACCCATGCAAATATAAAATTTTCTTTCAGAAGAAACTTTTCTCCCTTTTCCCAGTGCTTCCTCCCTGCTATCTTTGTTGTGCTGTGGTGCCAGAGGCTGATGGCATTAACTGAGCCAGAAGTAGAACTCCCTAAGCCCACCCTAGACCATTTTCCTACACTTGGAGAGGGAACAATTTAACAAACAGGCAGAGAGTGGTGAAATATCTGCCAACCAACCTGAGCCTGAAATTCAGGGCAAAAACATTTCCTTCGGAACAGGTATGAAAAAAACACCTTCCTCACAGATGTGAGGGACTGCTCAGGGATTGCCTTCTGCCTCTTGCCTTTCTCAACATGTCCAGACAGATATCTCTGCCTATACTAGTCAACCTTGCCCATCTATGACTGTAGGGAACATACTTCCTAACTGCCTGGATACCTGAACTGAGTCTATAGAAGAGTAGCATATGGATTCTTGGATTACATACCTGATAACTACTCTAATTACCTGGTTACAGGACGTTAGAGCTTTGAAGGCACCAACTACCAAACTAGCACACTAAACCAAATCCACTGCTATTGAGTTGATGGCGACTCATAGCAGCTATATAGGACAGATTAGAACTGCCCCATAGTTTCCAAGGAGCACCTGGGGAATTTGAACTACCAACCTTTTAGTTAGCAGCCAGCCAGCCAGCCAAGCAGCAGTAGTACTTAATTACTATGCCACCATGGTTTCAACGACCAGTTTATCTGGACATTTCAAAACAAAATAAAACAAGAAGCTAGAACACAGTAGACAAATATAAAATAAATAAAAGCCAAGTGCCGTCAAGTCATGTGACAACTTAATAGCTCAGAAACAACAGTCAAAATCAAATTACTTAAAGAAGCAGACCCTGATGGCTTCAGAAATTACCCCTCCTCCCCCCCCAAACCAAGAAATTTTCTAGATGAAGAGAATTTCCTGGAGTTATCAGAGGCAGAACATAGCATAATAAAATTAGAGACTTGAAAAGCAACCAAGCAAGTTGCCAGCCAAGCCAAGTGCCATCGAGCAAGTTAACAAGACCAAAATCTGATTCTTTGAAAGGTCAACAAAATTGATAAACCACTGGTAAACTGACAGGAGAGGAAGCAAATAATCCAAACAAGAAATGAGATGGCAATATTGCAACAGAGTCAACTGAAACTAAAAGAATCATAACAGAAAGCTGTGAAAAATTGTACTCACACATTTGAAAACCTAGAGGACATGGATAAATTCCTAGAAACACACTACTTACCTAAAGAGACACAAACTAAATAAATCCATAACAAAAAAATATACTGAAAAGCCCTGGCCCTGACAGACTTCACTGGAAAATCCCACACCACCACTATTAATAAAGGTATTTCAGAGCATAGAAAAGAATGGAATACTACCAAATTCATTCTGTGGAGTGGGCATAACCTTGATGCCAAAACCAGATAAAGAAACCAGAAAAAATGGAAAATTACAGACCAATATCTCTCATAAACTTAGATGGAAAAGTCCTGAATGAAATTCTGGCTAATAGAATTCAACAACATGTCAAAAAATAACTCATCAGGACCAAATAGAATTCATACCAGGGATGCAGAGTTGGTTCAACATCAGAAAAACAATCAATACAATCAACTACAGAAGTAAAACAAAATAGCCACTTAATTTTATCAATTGATGCAGAAAAGGCACTTGATAAAGAAAAACAACCATTCATGCTAAAAACTCTAAGCAAAATAGCAATGTCAGGGAAAGTCGTCAACAGAATACAGGGCATTTATACGAAACCAGTAGCAAATAGCATCCTAAGTGAGGAGAGTCTGAAACCATTCCCCCTGAGAACTAAATGAGACAAGGATACCTGTTGTCATTATTTTTATTCAACAGTATGCTGGCAGTACTAGTCCCAGAAATCAGGCAAGATAAAGAAAAAAAAGGCATCCAAATTGGCCAAGAAAAAGATAAAAGTGTTTCTATTTGCACATGATACAATCTTAGACACAAAAAGCACTAAAGAATCCACAAGGACGCTACTAGAACTAACAGAACAGTTCAGCAAAGCAGGATGCAAGATAAACATACCAAAAAAGTGCTATTACTTTACACCAACAAAGAAGACATCAAAAGTAAGTCACTGAGTCAGTACCATTTGCAATAATCTCAAGAACATAGAATATGTACAAAGAAATCTAACCAGAGACATGAAAGACCTACACAAAATTATAAGACACTACTGCAAGAAACTAAAAGAGACCTACCTACATGGAGAAACATACCTTTCTGTGGGTAGGAAGAATGAACATCCTAAAAAATATCTATTCTGCCAATGTGATCCATAGATAAAATTCAATTCCAATATAAATTCCAAGTGACATTTTCTAATGAGATGGAGAAATAAATTATCAACTTCATACGGACAGGAAAGAAGCCCCAGATAAGCAAAGGGTTACTGAAGAAGAACAAAGTGGGAGACCTCATGCTACTTGACTTTAGAAGCTACTTGACTTTAGAAGCTATTACAGTACAAAAACAGATACATAGGTCAATGGAACTGTGTTGGGAATCCAGACATAAAATCGTCTCCTTGTGAGCAACTGATATTTAACAAAGGCCCAAGGTCTGTCAACTGGGGAAAAGACAGTCTGTTAAACAAATGGTTTTGGCAAAACTAGATATGCATCTGTAAAAAATGAAACAAGTCTCATACCTCACACAATGCACAAAAACAGACTCAAAATGTATCAAAAACCTAAAGATCCCCCAAAAGAGTAAAAAGGCAGCCTACAGACTAGGAAGACATTTACCTGTGCTTTATTGGCTATGCAAAGTTATTTGATGACATAGATCATAGAAATTTATGGATAACTTTGAGGAGAAAGGGAATTCCATAACACTTAATTGTGCCCATGAGGAATCCCTATATGGATCAAGAGGTAGTTGTTTGAATAGAACAGGGGCACATTTAAAGTCAGGAAAGATTTGCATCAGGGCTGTATCATTTCCATAACTTTTCAATCTGTATGCTGAGCAAATAATCCAAGAAGCTAAATTATATGAAGAAGTATGAGGCATCAGGACTGGAGGAAGACTCATTAACAACCTGTGTTACAAAACACCGCCTTACTTGCTGGAAGTGAAGAAGATTTGAAACACTTACTGATGAAGATCAAGAACCACAGCCTTCAGTATGAATTGCACTTCAACATCAGGAGAACAAAAATCCTCACAAGTGGACCATGAAGCAACATCTTCATAAATGGAGAAAGGATTGAGGTTGTCAAGGATTTCATTTTACTTGGGTCTACAATCAATGCCCATGGTAGCAGCAGCCAAGAAATCAAAAGATGCCTTTCACTGGGAACATCTGCTGAAAAGGACCCCCTTTAAGTATTGAAAAGTAAAGACGTCACCTTGAAGACTAGTGCACTTGATGCAAGCCATGGTATTTTCAATTACATCATATGCATGTGAAAGCTGGGCAATGAACAAGGAAGACAAAAGAAACGTTGATGCCTTTGAATTGTCATGTTGGAGAAGAATGCTGAATGTACCACAGACTACAAAGGAAAACAAACAGATCTGTTCTGGAATAAGTACAATCAGAGTGCACCTTGGAAGGAAAGATGGCAAGACCATGTCTTACACACTGTGGACATGTTGTTATGAAGGATCAGTATCCGCAGAAGGATGTCATGCTTGGTAGAGTAGAGGATCATAGAAAAAGAGGACCCTCAATGAGATGGATTGACACAGTGGCCAAGAATAAAAATGACTGGGGACCTAGAGCAAGACCAGGCAGTGTTTTGTTCTGTTGTACATAGGGTGTCTATGAGTGGGAACTGACTTGATGGCAACTAATAAAAATAAACTAGGGAAAAAAATTGGCTACCACAAATCCACTCAGCATCTAACCTCCATATTCTGAAAGATACTGTAAGACCCCAACAAGGAAAAGGCAATCAAATTAAAAAATGGGCAAAAGATGTGAGCAGAGATTTTACCAAAGATGTAAGTTGGCTAACAGATATGAAAGGAAATGCTGATGATAATTATCCGCTAGAGAGATCCAAATTAAAACTAAAATGAGGAGGGTGGAGTCAAGATGGCAGACTAGACACACATCTCCTTAATTCCCTCTGAAAACTAAGGCCTGGATTGCTAATTAAATGGAGCCTACTGGACACCCACTGAGCCCTAGAACATGGCATAGGGCTGCCAATTTGGACTACATGCCACTGAATGGGAAACTTCTCTTTCACGGATCCCCATACTTGTTGAATGGCCTGCTGGCAGACTGAAGTAAGTGCCATTTTTAACTTTTTTTCCTTTTTGTTAACTGGTGGCAGCGATTGGCCTTAACTGGCCCAAAAGCTCAACAGTACTGCTGATATAATCAGCAGGTGGAATGGCTACACTCTGAGAGCCCAGCTCTGGACTTAGAGCACCAAGGCCCCTCTACCCTCTCTTTCCAAACCTCCACTATTGATTCAGCTGTTTCCCAACAGGTAAGACAGCTTGTGTGGGATGCTATCTTGTTAGACTGGGAGGCAGAGTTATCCAAATGGAGGCCTCAGCAGGGGCTAATTACCAGGCTGGGAGGCAGTCCCAGTGACAATACGAGAATAAAAAAGGGTGCACCCTGAGAACTCCACTGAAAGACCACAATTGATGGTCTGAAGTCTGCTGGGTTCCCCAGGGAGCATGGCCCCTGGACATGATGCTGCCCTGATCATAAACCATCACTGAGGTCAACTCCTCAGACAGGAATAGATTGAACTTTGTGACACAGAGTGACCACATCGTGTGTAAACTTTATGGTTCTATACATCTATAGGATGTCATCCCACTGGCCTCTTACACTGGAGAGGAAGGGAGAGGATGAAGAAGAGGGGACAGGAGGTTGTTAAGAGGACATGACTTGTATAGAACAGAAAGGAGGGATGTGCTGTCACGAGGCAAGGAGAGCAGTAGGATCTGCAGATAGGTGGGCATGTGAATTTAAACAGGATTGTACGCTTTCACTCAATCACAAAAAATAAAGAAAACTACAATGAGATACCATTTCACCCCAATAAAGGCTAGCATTTATCCAAAAAACACAAAATAATAAATGTTGAAGAGGTTATGGGCAGACTGGGACACTTGTAGACCACTGGAGGGAATGCAAAATGTTACAACCACTTTGGAAATTGATTTGGCAGTTTTTTATAAAGCTAAAAAGAGAAATATCCTAAGATCTAGCAATCCCAGTTGATGGAAAATATCCTATGGAAATGAAGGCTGTCACACAAATAGATACATGCAAACACATATTAATTGCGGCACTGTCCACAATAGCAAAAAGATGGAATCAGCTTATGTTCCCATCAATGAGTGAAAGGATAAATAAACTATAGTACATTCACTCTATGGAAAACCATGTCATGAAAAACAGCAGTGATGATCTTAAGAAACATCTCATAACATGGAGTAGTCTGGAAGACAGTATACTGAACGAAACTAGTCAGCTGTGAAAGGACAAATATTGGATGAGACCACTATTAACAGGATTCAAGAAAAGATTTATACACAGAAGTAAACAGTGCAATTGTTAGAGAGGAGGGATGGAGTGTGGTAATCGTTCATTAGACAAAAGATAGGAATTGGGTTAGCTAAACGGAAGTATAGCAAGCAGTGGAGGGGAAATTAGCACAGCTGGGCTAAACCAAAATCTAAGCCAGCCAAGTGCCGTCGAGTGGCTTCCTAAATATAACTTAATACTTCAAAGAACTGAGTAGCAAAGGCAGGGGTTTCTGGACTACAGTTTCAGAGGACATAAAGGTCAACTGGTATAAAAAAGGGTGTTTTTTTGTTTGTTTAAGAAAATGTTCTGTGTCCTACTTTGATGAGAGGTGTCTGGTGTCTTAAAAGCTAGCTAGTAGCCATCTAAGGAGCACTGATTTGTCCCAAACCACCTGGAGTAGCAAAGAATGATAGAAATAGAAGATATAAGGAAAATACGAGCCCAAAAGACAGAAAGGACCACATAATACAGAGACTACATCAGCATGAGACCGAAGGAGATAGATAGTGCCTGGCCACCGCCAACGTACGCCCTGGCAGTGAATGCAACATAGATTCACTGTCAAGGTGGGACTAAAATGATATTGCAGGACTCAAACTATATGAAAAAGATCAGAAATGATGATCTAACAGACTGGAGGGTCCCCTGAAGACACGACCCCAGGCTCTCATTAGTCCAGAACTGAAACCATTTGGAGACAACTCTTCAAATGAGGACTGGACTGGACTATAAGACATTATACGATACTGGCAAAAGGTGTGCTTCATGGTTTAAATAGATACACAAGACTAGCTGGGCAGATCCTGTCCAGAGGTGAGATTAGAGGGTGGAGGGGGACAGGAGCTGGTTGAATGGACTCAGGAAATACAGGATGGAAAGGAGGAGTGTGCTGTCTTAGGGTTGGTAGAGTAGCTTGAGTTACATAGCAATGCGTGGGTGCAAGTTTTTGTGGGATAAATTTAAGTGGATTGTAAACTTGTATTTGAAGCACAGTAAAATATATTTATTTAAATAAAATAAATTCTGTCATTGTTTAATATTGCTATGACTGACAGCTTTCAATATGAAGTACTAATAAAAATAGTGGAGTCAACATGGCTTACCGGTGTATGTTGATGCTATTCTGAGAAAGAAGTGGTTTATACAGGAAGTGTTTTGTTTTGTTTTGTCATGCACAGGGTCTCTATGAGTCAGAATTGAGTCTATGGAATCTAACAACAAACAGTTTAGTAAATGGGTATTAACAAAATAATTTTTAGTGGTAACCTTGGGATCTCAGAAAGCTCACACTGTACCTTGAGTCAAACTTCATCAAGCTGCAGAGTTCTCAAACTTTGTCCTATAGGGTCATAATGAGTTGGAATCAACTCAACAGCAAGGTTGTTTTTCTTTTTTTAAGTCAGATCGTGTATAATAGTTTTGTTCTAGTTTCTCCTTCACTGAAGGACTCCATTTAGCCTTTTAATATTGATTTTAGTAGAGATTCTATGTGAACAATTATTTCATCTTCTGTAAGCCTTAAAAAAGTATTTTACCATGCATTCAAAGATACTGACCCTGAATATTAGCTGACAAGTTTTTTTTGTATGTTTGTTTTTGTTACTTTCTTTTTTAAAAAATCACTTTAAATACATCTCACCACCATCTTCTGATTTGGATGGTTTTCAACAAGAAGATTTCCACCATATTCATCTTTGTTTCTTATCAGAGCACATCTTTTCTTATTCGATGCTTTTAAGGTTTTCTTGTTATGAACAGATTTTAGTAATTTAACTACAATATTTCATGATATAGGGCCCCTTGGCTACCTTCCATAACTTTTATATTCTTAGATTATTTTTTTTAGTTCCTTGGGTTGTTAGTTTTTATGACATTTATCAAATTTCAGAAACAGCCACTATATTTTTAGTACTTTTTTTTCCTTTTTTAATTTTTCTGAGCCAGAACTCTTTCCAGGAAATTTAATTTCATGTACATTGATCAAATTCAAGTTGTTTCACAGCTCATTTTTGTTAAGTCACTTTCTGTATTTCATTTTAC